>OX637477.1:10828725-12078725 GCA_951800055.1 Cenopis cana | reverse complement strand
CGTGGGAAGTTACATAGATGATGGTAGATTCTGAATCCTGAGGTTCTCTTCTATAGGAAACATTCAAAGATTTTTCAATTCCACTACCCCGTTGAGAAAAAATGGCCTTTGATCAGTGCAAGGCACCGATCGTAAAAAAAATAAGGAAATTTGTAATATGTGAATTATTATTTCGTATTTTGTGATCTTTGTCATAGTGTATGCTAGAAAATAGTTTTCTTTACACCTCGAATGGAAAATAAAAATGAAAAACTAACGTGATATTTTTTTTTTTATAAATATAGAAAATTATATTTTTTCTATCTCGTCACGAATAAATTTAACAATTTCCGTGTAGTACACCATACTTACCTGTAATAAGTCTAGACAAGCATTACACAGGTTTTAATTTTTTTTTATATCAATTAGTTTCAGTTTTATGACCGATTAAAGTTACATGAAAATCAAGGTTTACTTCCATACATTTGATAAAAGGGCCCTTATGGACGAATGAACCAAAAATGTAAGTAAATAATAATATTTACATTATCTAAGTAGCAATCTTGTATTAGAACGTAATTCTGAATAAATCTTTTCATTACAAGTTTTTTGAATTTTGCGTTATTTTTAAATTATACGAAAAAGCAATTTCGCATAGTAATAATTATTTTTTAACTCTATTAATAAAAAAACCGACCAAGTACTTGTCGGACCACGCACAATAAAGAGTTCCGCACCGACACCTACTAGTCCATATTTAAACCCACTATCTGATACGTCGAATCGAAAAAGGTCGTATCTTCATAGTAAACTCACGGCACTTACGCCCTTTTGTTTGGGCAAAACAGTTTTTCAACAATTACTCAAAAACCAGTAGCCGTATTTTTATCAAACCAAAAATCGTCGTGAGTATTTATTAATGTACAGTCACCAGCATCAATATCTGATATAATAAAGGCGGCATAAATATCTGACCCGTCCTTACGGTCCTACAAATGGAGCTGTGTCGGATATTTATGTCACCTTTGTTTTGACAGATATTAATGCTGGTGACTGTACACCACCTCTTTTTTTTCAGAATTTTCATAGTTTGGAAATTAGAGGTGGTTAGGGGGGCTCTACCAATTTTTTTAAATTTCACATTACTATTAAGTATGTAGCAATTCATAGAATAGTAATTTCCTACCATATATTTTCATAATTGTAGAGCTTATTATAGTCGGCTGTGACATACGGATGGACGGACGGACGCCCGTACGGATGGACGGACGGGCAGACATGATGAAACTATAAGGGTTGCGTTTACACCATTTTGGCTACGGAACTCTAAAAATACGATTCAATAGGAAATGTAATAAGAAACAAAAATGTTTGCAACGCTCATGCACGACTAGGACTTCCTTGACTTGAGACTAGAAATAGGTATTTATAACGTGTACCACCTAATCCAGTAAACAGAAAAGGCAAATAAGTAATACAGAAAATGGTTAGAAGTAATTAGAATAAGTTATTAACCTATTTTATATCATTATTATCTGCGCTCTGCCATAAGGGCCCTTTTTTACTAAACTTTACAACTAATTTTAAGGTAGAAATACTTAACTTATACGTGTGAAACCAAGCTAGAAATACACATCTAGTCTTATACTTTATCAATATGCAAAAAACAAAAAATATGTGATTTTACCGTATTTCACTAAAACGCTGATATCTACGAAACTAGAAAGTGCCATAAGGGCCCTTTTGTTATGGACGGTCTCATATGTTGGTGTTAAAGCAAAGCGAAGTATCTTCAAAAGTTCAAATAATTGGAATAAATCAAAAAGGAAGAGGAATAAAAACTATTTGACTTTTTCATAATAGGACTGTGACTGATAGTCAAATAAACCACTTTTTATGAAATATCAAAAATGCTTTGTTAGTATGAAGTTTGTATGGAAATCGGAATCAATGACGTCACCAATTCTCTTTGGTCAAACAGCGTCCATTTATACGTATTTAACTATTTACACATTTAAAGATGTTTAAAATAGCAGAAAAAATTGAAGCGTAAACTTTTGCGAGAATTTTCGTGCGTTTGGTTCATTGGTATTGTAAGACTAATTTATTTTTATTATTATCAAACATCTCAATTTCTTCTTACTTCATATTTATTTCTTTAACCGGATTCCAATCCCGTTGGGGTATGAAGGATTTTCTTGAAAATTTGGACAAATTTTTAATTAGATATTGTGCCTCTGACGTCCCTCACATACCCCACTCCAGTACTCCATTACTCATCATACACGTAGGTACTAAGAGAACTTCGAATGAGATGCCATTATCTTATTGCCATTTGTAAACTTTACGTTTACCTATATCGGCTAAAACTGACAAAGAAATCTCTGAACTGGGACTTCATTTGTACTTCGATCTGTCTCATGCAACAGTCCAACTCAGTAGCTTATTCTTAAGAGGCCAATAAACATCTCCCTAGCCTGGAGACTCCCAACGATATATCAATTCATTAAAAAAAATCGATGGTATAGGCTGTGCAATTTGTTTCTGTTATTTGTTTTTAGTGTACATTATTTGGTGAACAATAAAGAATATTTGTATTGTATTGTATACTTACTTTAATCTTGCCTTCAATATATGTGATAGTTCATCCTTAGACTTGGCTATTCGTCGTCTAATATCAACTAGTGTGTGGTGCCCTTTGAGCAGTTTTTCAAGTTGGCACCAATGTGACTGCACCAGTGTCGGCAATACTGACGGGTCGCAAGCCGCGTTCAGGCGTTCTCGGTACTGAAATATAAAAATATAATGAAATTAATGAATATTGTTGAAAGATTCGATGAGATAAAGATACCACCACCAGTGATAAATAATCAGGGTTAGGTAAATCAATAGCGTGGCATTATCAAGGAGTAAAAATATGAAAATGACATACACAGACTATAGCAAAGTTTTGAAGATTTTTTTCGGAATTCGGGATTCTCATATGAACATCTGATCGAGTCGGTACAGTACAGCCTGTCTTCGATAACTTTGTTCTGATATTTCTACTAAACTAGTACAACTCTAGCGCCCTCACAATAAAAGCTATTTAGGTTCGCCTGTATAAACGACGCCACCTGGTCATGTTGGTCTCGCTCGAGTTTCTTCACCCCGCTGAGCAGCTGATCGAATCAGTAAAGTACAGCCCGTCTTCAATATCTTTGCTCTGATATTTCTACTAAACGATTATAACTCTAGCGCCCTCACAATAAAAGCTATTTTGGTTCAACTGTATAAGCGACGCCGCCTGATCATGTTGGTCGCGCTCGAGTTTCTTCACTCCGCTCAGCAGCTGATCGAGTCAGTACAGTACAGCTTGTTTTCGATATCTTTGTTCTGATATTTCTACTAAACGATTACAACTCTAGCGCCCTCACAATAAAAGCTATTTTTGCTCACCTGTATAAGCGACGCCGCCTGGTCATGTCGGTCTCGCTCGAGTTTCTTCACCTTGCTGAGCAGCTAATCGAGTCAGCAAAGCCTGTTTTCGATGTGTTTGCTCTGACATTTCACCTAAACGATTATAACTCTAACGCCCTTACAATAAAAGCTATTATGGCTCACCTGTATAAGCGACGCCGCCTGGTCATGTTGGTCTCGCTCGAGTTTCTTCACCTCGCTGAGCAGCTGATCGAGTCGGTACAACCTGTCTTCGATGCCTTTGATTTGTTTCAGACCGTGCACATTGGCGTATTCAAGTACGTTGCATAATTCTTCTTCTAGTTCTTTGAGAGGTTCCGCGTCGATCTAAAATGAGGTGAAAATATTGAAAAGGTATAAATTGGTTTTATGTTCTTTATAGGTTCAAGGATCTTTATAGATCAAGGATATCACAAATATCTGAACACGGCTTCATTGTTATATCGTTAAAGAGCGTCATCATCATCATCATCAGCCTATATATGTCCCACTACTGGGCACAGGCCTCCTCTCATAGATGAGAGGGATTGGGCAGTAGCCCCCACGCTGGCTCAGAGCGAGTTGGGGACTTCACATACAGCTTTGAATTTCTTCGCGGATGTATGCAGGTTTCCTCACGATGTTTTCCTTCACCGAAAAGCTAACGGTAAATTTCAAATGATATTCCGTACATAAGTTCCGAAAAACTCATTGGTATCCCAGCTCGTGGATTCGAACCCACGACTGCCGCTTGACAGCCGCATGCTTGAACCACTGGGCTACCGTAGCTTACAGAGAGCATATTCGGAAACAATTGACGAAGAGTACAAATACATTTGACGGCGATCATATGTAATAGTTATTATTTTCGTAATACTGCACGCAACATTCTCTACATACAAATTATCCGTATCATCCTCACACAAAATAATTGTTAGTCGCTATCAAACGAAATTAACATATTCACTTCATTCAACGCCCGAAGTAAGTCACTAGGTTGGATTAAATAAGAATTGTAACCCATAAACCCACTTTGATAAGCATTTAATAGTTTTGGCGATAAATGTATATCTTATGCAGCAAACCTGGAACTGTTCAGTTTATTCATCCTATACTAATAATATACACGGAACGATTTAGTTAAGAATGATTGGAGTAGAATAACTCGAGGACCTGAAGGCAGCCATGCAAATGTAAACTTTCCTACTTCCCGTAAATCAACAGCAAGTGTTTTTTACCATTTCTCACTGACGCACTTGAACTATTTTTACACTGGACCACTGAATAAATAATAACACTATATAAAAAATACGTTCAGAAGGTCAGCTGCCTAACAAAGTCGATGTTTAACAGCGAGAAAAACTCGAATCAAAGCATCCAGTTTTATCGCATAGCAATAACACGTGCTTTTACATCTACTTAGGTCCTGTTTGCATCGTGATACAGTCAGCATCAAAAGTAGCTTGGCATATGAACGAGTCAACCTATTCCCTTGTAATAAAGACTTTTGACGTTTTCATATGCCAAACTACTTTTGATGCTGACTGTACATTCAAGTGCAAAAATATGTATCGAATGAATCCTCTCATAAATATGTACCAAAACCTTAATTCACCGACATAAGAGCTATGTGACATCTTTTTGAGCAAGTTGTATGCATCCATATCTTTGCACTTGACTGTGCAATGCCGACCGCGGTCCGAAGAGTGTCACTGCCAAACGCGTTCGGATGAATTTTTACCTCGGAGTTGAGCTAAATCGCGATTAGCCTAAGCAGAAAGAGGCCTAACCGGACTTTTGAACACTTTATGAGCAAGTGTGTTGAAAAATGTCTTACCAACGCCAGTCCTTTTTGACAATAGTCCAAGATGTCCTGTAACGACGCCTTGTTTCCCTGTGCCAATATCCAATGCAGTAATGTAGGTTCTTCCTTGTTTTCATAAGAGTGCGCCTTGAAAGTGACTCCTTCATCGGATTCATCAATCTGTTTGACGGGCGCTGGCGCCGTTTCGCCGTCTTTGCTTGTTGATGCGTCTTTATGGCCGAACACTGAAAATTTAAGACTCGGTTAGCTTTATTGTTACCCACCCAAGTCCAATCAACAGCAATAGGCATGATGACTCAAAAAAAATTATTACTTCAATAGAAAGAAGACATAAAACTATGCCAAATAGTGAAAATCCTATTCAAATATCTCAAAAAATAACGAAGCAACAACGGTTAGAATGTTCGTAGTTAGAGAGAGAAAGTGCTACTCGACCGTGACGTCACCTTTGAGTAGCGCCATAGTAAATGACAATCGTTCAATACAAAGGTGCGTTTTGCGGAAAAGCGACAGAAAATACCCACTTTTAAAACTTTGAAGACTTATAATTACGTAATTATTTATTTTTTTGAATTACTTTTTTTGCCATTTAATTGAGAATTTGAGTCATTATGTAGAAAATTTGGATTTATTGATTTTCTTTTATAGTGTCATCATCCCTATTACGTCTGTCACATTATTTTTTCTTGCTTACGGGGGGAAGAGTAGCCTTTCAGGGGAGGCGTACTATATGCCTAATTAACACATTAACGGTAACTTCACCGTTACGCCCTGCAACATGTAATGCACGTAATTGAGTAATTTAGCAAGTAAGCAAGAACTATCTATAAGTACCGTATGTTTAGATGAACGTTGTTCTTTCCTTAATACTTTACCGAGAATACAACATCTCCGGTGTTACTATGTCTGGTTTCACTTAAAACCTCCATTCATCCCTCGACCAACTCTAAACATATCTCAAGCGGTAACTACGCGATATAATAAACAAACTACGCTCAAAAGCAAATAAGTTACACAATCCTTATTCTCTTGACATCATGGTCGTGTATAGGTCAAAAAGTAAAAGGAAATGTCATGAATGAAGAAATTTGTCATGACGGTATATAATCCAAAAGTCAAAAATTTAGTCAATCTGTTATGTTCATCTTTTACCACAATTACCGGTCCTGCGCCATCCGCATCCCCCATAAGTTCAAGCCTCGTATGCAGGCTATAGTCAATACTAAAGTTTAATCTTACCATCTTCCTCCGATAATTTGAACGCCTCCACTCCAAAGTCTGGATTGGTCTTCTCCGACCCGTCCAACGGTTGACTTATCCTATAATATTGACCCTCGAAGTCAGTCTCTTCAAACACGTCGAAGGCCGAGAACCGATGCGCCTCCGCGTTCAGTTGGAGGGCAGGCAGAATTGGAATCTTGCCTAAAGATTCTAACACTTCGTTGAGACTGAAAGTAAAACGATGATTGAGCCAATTTGTGACTTACAAAACAATTGCATAATTTAAACACAAACGGGAGACTATTCGGTGCTGTTTATTTTCGTCTGTAATACTCATAAAAATGTTTTGAAAATGGAAATGTACTGCGGTCATGCAGTGTTTTGCGAGATTTAATAAACTGTCGAACGGAATTAGACACGCAACGTGAACGTCATCGGTCGACTGCGTGAACGTCACCGGTGGCTACGTCAAAATCGACTCTATCGTAATACTCATAAACGATGCAATTTGATTACTGATTTCCTTCAAATGCGTAAAGAAAGTTTAATGGATCTGTCTGAGGCACACTTCAAAATTAGCAAACAAAGGCCAGCGCGGTTGCCGTGACGTCAAAGATACTTTAAAAGGTCTATTATAAATACCATCTACAGTGCCTCGAATTCAGTTAAAACGACACGAGATATTTATTTATAGACGTTGGCATACAGACTGGCCATTCGAGAGATTGCTACGCGATTTACGGTAATGACTCGATCATCGGTTTATAGAGCGGAGTAGCTCGCGTGACGTTGCCACTTATTATATCTCTAAGTCTATATCGTGACAGACATATCGTATTATCCTCCATTGCCTAGAAAATGAAACCTGATCTGATGACAGTTTATTTTCTAAAAGTAGATTGGATTACTTTTAATATAGCTCTTTCTATTACGGTAATAACAACACTCATACGATTTATAGAGATAAATTCAGCATATAACGTTGATAGGTATTCAATGTTATTTTTTCTCTTAGAGTGACTGTCGTGAGACGAATATCAAATATAAAGCAACATTGTATTTCATCAAATTGGGCGCTCATTTAATATGCAATAGTTTTTCTGCGAATCTAAATACGAATGTTACTCATCGTTTTTTGTTCTAATATTTGCATTATTTTATTAAACATTAATTAGTGGTTTAACTACACGACCGTAAGGCCGTGGTGGTTGTTTAACAAAAATAGGTCAACTTATTACAAGGAAAATGCACCATGAAACTTATCATATGAAAGGGGGAAACCCACAAGGTCACACGTGATTACGAGTCTTGGCTAGACTGATCATTTACGTATGCAATCAATAGAATAAGTTAGTTACCACCTTCAGTTATGTAACGTACATGTGTTATTGGAATATGACTGATATTACTGATAACAGTCGATCATTTCCGAATTAGATAAACGCTTTTTAAAGACGCTTTCGTTTCCGTAATAATAGCCATTGAATTGACAATATTCCATAATTTCCAATTAAAAGTCTTAATTCGAAAACCATTTCGGTAAAAACGTGTGAAGTACACAAAAAACATTTTTTTAGATTTTTTTCTCCGTTAATTTTGGAAAAAAACGCAAATTACTGTAAACCGAAAGTTGACGTTATCTTCCTCGCTTCCCCTTAGTACAGAGTACAGACAATCGCTGCTCTGGAGTGGCTCTGGATTCTTGTTGGGAAGATGACGTCATATTTTACTTACGCCCTTTTGGAATGACCTACTTTTCAACGTGTTTTTTTTGTATGAAATAATGAGTTAAATTGAAAAAGAAAAAATACGGGTGGCTTAAATTTTACCTATTTTCTAACTAGTTCATAAAATAAAGTAGTCAAAAATATGAAATGTTGTCAATTGTTTAATATAACCGACATTTGTTACGTGTAAGGTCAATGTCGGAAACTATTCCCCTAATAAGGTCATCATGTGTTCAACCATGGTAACGCTAACGATCTATAAACGCTTAGCCTTCACAAGCTCGTATCTCCTTTTCGTATAGTAATGCAATGTGAGCTTTAACGTGTGCTGAGCAGAGTTGCTTTTTGCGTCGCATCGTTGACAAAGTTATAAATACGAGAATGTGGACTCGACTATGTGAAAATGTACAATTTATTAAGATGATTCATGTCCTTTATAGATGACTATACAAACTTTAAAGTTAAACGCAGACGAAAAAAGATAAAGGATTAGCAAACTATGCCATTGTATGTTTAAAAAACCGGAGCGAACCAAATAAAGTAGATAAAATATTGAATACAATGTCCGCGCGTGATATCTTTGTATGATAATCAAGTTGTATATCCATTGTAGATCCGTTGGATAACATTAAACGTTACGTTAAACTTACGCAGTCAATTGTTCGTGGTACTCGTCTTTTTTTAGACGATGCTTTCTGAATGATTCTTTGAAATTCCTAGATCTCTCGCAGAATTCGTTGAAGATGTCTTCCAAATTTGCCACAACCGCCGACCAACCCTGCGTGAAAACACACATTTAAATTTAGTTGCCAAGTTAAATAAAATTAGCATGTAGTCATTTTCTACAGTCGAGTTCACAAACATGTGTACTTTACCAAGGTTCTAAAATAACTGACCAACCTTACGCCTTGATTAATAGTAATAAAGATGCGTTCACATATTTGACATCAGTTTGTCCGTGTACAGTACATGTTTTCGAGCTCGACTTTACATACAATTGTTATAATATAAGTGTATATGCCCTGTGCACATTCAACTTGCTTCCGTGGTAGTTCACAGGGAAGTAGGCAACAGGCATTACGATGCATTGTTTACGTAGGTATACTGGCCGCAGAAATTGAATGCCCCTTCGACGATTATTTTTAACTTTTATTTTGAACCCTGTCTACAAGCATACAGGGTCGCAATTGCAAACTGGAGAAATAATAATTTTACTCTAAAAAAGCAATCATAAGTATATTTACCGTAGCAAACCTCGGCAAAACAAGCCGTAAAATAAGAAATAGCTATTAAAATAGAAAAACGCGATTACATGTGAGCGTCAGCAAATAGAGTTATAGTATTTAGAACAAGGATAAGTATTTAAAATTAGGTTCGTTCGTGGTTAGAAAATAACGTCTTAGCTATAAGAAATATTTGCAGAGTTCTCGAAACTTTAAACGTATACATAGGTTCGATTTAGCACAAATATTTTATGTAATGCCTTTATGTGCAATGGAGTGTTTACTACTACTACTGATTCTTTATATATGGAACCGCGCCGGATTTTCTCGGCCCCTAATGCTCTTTTATACATATATGGCATACATAGACATATACTAAATACGCCCCACATACACGAAAAACTCGGTACATGACATGTGCGCGTGAATAAATCGTTTTATGACGCGACAACGTCACTTTGTCGAGCATTTAAGCGGGTATTACACTGTCCTGAATTCAGGACACTTAGAAGGGTTCCGACCTATACGTTAGAGCGAGATGCTTCAACTCCCCTCCACTTTAGGTACGTATGTGAAATACATGCATTAAGTACGGTCAAACTGGATAATATGTGCACAAAGTAATCAACCACATTCTGAAACCCGAACCGAACCCCCATTGCAAAGATATTTGTATGCAGGAGGGGTAAGGATTATCTGCAGCTGACTGACATATTTTTATGAAGTAGACTGTACAGTGTACATCACACCTTACCTGGTGTTGCAAATGCTGTTCATGCACCAACTGATCGCAGCTCTTCGAGACATCGTGCGCGAGGTCACTGAACTGCTGGGCGAGCGTCGCGCATTTTATCACAGTGTTAACGGTCGGCTGGAGAGAGCAGCACATCTCCACATTCTGTTTAAGCTCCGCTAGGGATTTCCCTTCAACGCCGCTACGCGTGTCGCTACGGAACTCGCCTGTGCTTAGCTCCACTATCGGACTAAGGTCGCTGTACACTATAATGAAAAACAGCTTGTTAAATACAACTTTTTATGCACTACACCAATATAGAACTCCCTAATGAGTTAAAAGTTCGGATGGGCATTTTCATTTAAAGTACACTCACGCACAAAGAATACGGGTCGGTAAAAAAACCGTCATATATCCTAAAATACTGCGAGGTTATAAGTTTTTTTAATCATGTCATTAGGTTTATTTAATTTTACATCTATACTGCAAGAGTAACAGGAAAAAAAGTAACGTTTCCAGGTTTAAATCGGACTCGTAAGACCCATGAACAAAACAACGTTAACGGAGCGAGATATGGCGAAAATCGGCATTTTTGGACATTGTTATTTTTATGATAAAATCCTGGAAATTGCTAATATATACATATAGTAAGGCAATACGAAAAATAAATTAAAATTAAATTAATCGAGTGTAGAATATTTAACAAAACCTATTGAGGCTATTTAAACTAGGGTTTAAATAGCCATAGCAGTAGGCATAGGGTTTGGGGGGGTTTTGATCCGAAATTTTTGAAGTGAAGTGATGTAATATCTCACGTATAACCAGTCAGTCGTGTGACTAAAAGTACGCGTTTGACATATTAATGTTCAAACATGTGTCCTCGTAATTTTTTAATTATTTACCAGGACACAGACATTTTTGTTAAACAGGCACGAACCCCCAGGCAAAGGAACATGATGCACTGACAGATGTAACTAACAGAGGTAACAGTAAATTAAACGGCACTGTAAGTCGCTGTCATAGCAGTTGTTTAATGCTCTAAGCATAGCAGTTATTCGGTCATTGACAACATTTCTCATTTAGGACCTTTTTCATAAGAACTATTTGTCCGTTTACATGGTGATTATTATCACAAACCTGGGATCTCTAATTGTCTTAACTACCTCGGTTTTCTGTTTTGTGCGTTACTTCAATAATCAGGTGGTACGAATTATGTTATAGGTACCTATGTCGCGTGATAATTATCACCATGTAAACGGCATAGATGATGCCTATAATTGTTGAACAATTAGCCTCATCAACTCGTAAACTCCGAGTACTATCTACCAGTCATTTATAGCAGAAAAAAATACACAGATACGGGTCTGCAATAATCAAAACGATTTGTCATAACATGTTTTACTGTTCTAATTCTAGTTTCATTGAATATCTTTATTCCTACCTCCTGTGATCTGCATGTGTATCGTTCGTAATTAGTTAATTAGCTCGTTCTTTATTAAATACCTAATTAACTGCAAACATATAATCCCAATTTTTATCTTAGTACCTAATTAATAATTCATTTATTCTTACCAGAATTCAGTAACATAGTACAACTAGTGTTTGTTCATTCTTATTCTTAGTTATATTGGAACAAAAAATAACATTACATTAAATTGAATACTAAACTACTCTGAATCTTTATATGACTCACCTACGTTTTAGTTTCATCAATTTCATCATCAACATCATGCAAGATCACAGTATAGGATAGTGGTTTTAAATGTGTACTAGTAGTAACAGGTACGGAATCCTTCTTTGTGCGTAGTGCGACACGCACTGTGCTGGTTTTTTGATATGATGATTTGTTGAGGGTCTTTTGTTATGACTGTTATGAGTCACATAGTCACATACTCAACATAGATATTTATAATATAGAATATAGATTAGTAAAATGTTATGTACTCACTGGATTGCTTCAAATGGCTCTCCTTCTCTGAAGGCTTACTAAACATGTATATGGGGTTGGTGTCGGTGCCAGCACCGTATGACGACACCATGTGGTCTGACTGCAACACCTCCCCTCCACTCACAAGGAGAACTAAGGAGTTTGCTGCTATTTTTGTCTTTCTTTCTATCGCTGCTTTTAAACTTGACACACTGAAAAAATAATGTTATTAAATTGGATGTTTAAACTATAAAGAGAAGGTGAATATACTCGATTTATTGCAGTTTTACGAAAAAATGTCACTACGCCGATATAGCGACAAACATGACGTCTTGTCTAGTATTACCAGTTTTCAACTTTCCACTCGTCATTGCAAAAAAATTAACATTTGTAGATCTCTGGATCTTTATTATGTACAATAATTGAGCTGTTATTATGTACAATAATTACAAGGTACTTACTGCCTAAACAATTACTAACACCGTAAGATCATAACTAACACTAAACAGTGTAAACATTAAGCTGTATACATTTTTGGTCATATCACACTGGAATAAGGTGCAAAATTGCAAATATGTTAACTAGATATCTTTGTTGCTGATTGTACAAAGAGCAAAATCCACTGTCACTGTATAATTACCCTATATAACAACAAATAATGATCGCTAAACGAATGATTGTCCACTACCATTTGCATGACAGAAACACCTGATGGTGATGTTCTTGGTTCTTGTACGTTTTTTTAAACACAAGCAACTCCACAAGCAAGGTTCCACAAATCAGGGATTGCATATGTCAGTTCAAAATCAGCCTTTTTTATGCCCCATTTATCATTGCATATTGTGTCAAAGACGTATAAAATTTACATCCCATGGCATATGATAAAATTGATATATAATGATCAATAATTGCACATTCTATAGTTGTTTCTAGGTCATCTAGGTG
Source organism: Cenopis cana (assembly GCA_951800055.1). Classification (NCBI taxonomy): domain Eukaryota; kingdom Metazoa; phylum Arthropoda; class Insecta; order Lepidoptera; family Tortricidae; genus Cenopis; species Cenopis cana. The sequence continues at coordinate 12,065,707 of OX637477.1, read as the reverse complement.
ACCTGATTAATTATTCATGCACTAAAAACTCAGTTATCAAGATTCATTAAATAAAAGTATTTACCAGTTGCTTTCATTAAAGTTATAAGTATTGTTGTTTTGATGTCTGTTTCAACTCACACATCACACTCAAAAATCCAGGATTTTTTTTTAACCTCTCACTAACAATAAAGCAGCAATTACACTGTGTCACCTAATTCATTTTAAACTACTTAGGCCAACAAACCCTGTCTACCTACTATGGCGACTTGGCAGCTGCGATCTCCGAATGTGGCAGACTAATGTGTTCTTTACACTTTTGAGGTCGCAGCATGCAATGAACAACAAAGTGTATTTGCCGCTTAAGATTGACTTACCTCTGCAATGTGAGATTCATGTCATATGTGGTCATCTGACCAGCATCCACATGGAAAACATACAACATTGTCGCAGTTTTAAATATTGCTTGAGAAATAAAATCAGCTCTGTGTAACAACTCTTTACTGCTTACATTTGCATCAAACTGCAACAAACATAAAAACACATTAGGACCATAAATAAGGCCCTCTACTATTTCAGTGTAGGCAAATTAAAAGCCTTATCAATGTTCCAAAAGTTTGGTCCTCACCTCACCCTTATGCAATATGCATGGAAACCTAATTTGTACCTTAATAAGGTTAGTTATCTGTTCAACAGAGGGGGCTAAGCAAAATGTTAATAGACTACATGAAAGACAATATAGTCTTGAAATAAAATATATTTTGTTTTCATATAAATCAATTTTCCAACTAAAAATACTATTTATATTATGATAATTAAAACAGATTCACCAAAATCCTTTCATACCATATCAACAATTATTGATGAAACATAACTTCCAAAGAAGAGTCTTCTCATTCAGATAATATTATATGTAAGTTAACCCACTATTCATATGATGTCCTCATGTGTATGCCTATTTTATCTTTAACATGAAATCAATGCGTGCATGAATGATATCTGCGCGCAAATTTACCTTAAATAGTCTCCTTTATCTAACTGACCTCAAACATCAATTATTCAAGGAGCCTGCAGCCCACTAGCAACAAATACACCAACTAAATAACATGAGAAGAAATGTGAAATCAGGTTATTTAAACAGACGCGCGCTATTATAATCCGCCTAAATAAAGGCCATGCGCAAAATAAATAACACTTATGTTACTACTCACCTAAAATAAACAACGTCATTGATGTTATGATAATTTTGTACATTGTCTAAATCAAATATTAACAATCGAAACCAACAACAAGAACTAAATATGTACTGAAATGATTCTTTTGAAGTTCTATCGTGTTATTTTTTGCGTTTGAACAACAAAGATTCTGTACTTATACGAACACATACTCGTTATCACCCATCCAGTCTTCAGTGTACACTATTAGTTTTACATTGTTTGAATCACGATACATATGGTGTCATTTTGCACTGCAATCTAGTAATATTGAGTAAAAATCCAGTTATATACACTAAAACGCACTGACTACAGTTCAAGCTCTCTTGAGGTCAACAGCAACCACCATTGCTCGATAATCGCAATAATCAAAAACTCAGCTGACAGTTTCAGTGTTGCCATGTTTAAATTAAAAAAAAACTACCAAAATGTTTTTTTCTTTACAAATCGACTTCCAAAATAAGATTCAGATTTTATTTCACAGGTACATAATAAAATAATAATATATATAAATAATAAGTTTTACCTGTAACAGTAGAAAGTAAATAATACACAGATAGCTGATGAGCGCTATTTAGTTGAACGTTTTCTAACTTCCGATCTATTCTAATATTATTAAAGCAAAGTTACTAAGTTCACACATAAAATAATGACAACAAAGTGGGTACACACATGTGGGAATTTAGGATCCTGATTCGGAATTCGGATACCAAATTAATTAACAATTAACGAGTTAATGCCCACCTATGCTGAAAAACTGTCTTGCCCAAACAAAAGAACGTAAGTGCCGTGACTGCTCTGCTCCAGCAAAAAATACGATCTTTTTGATGCAATTAGATAGTGGTTTTAAATGTGGACATTATGGACTAATAGGTGTTGGTACGGGACTTCTCGTTATGCGTGATCCGACTAGCACTTGGCCAGTTTTTTAAGACGATAATATATTTTTTCTACTCTTCATTTCAAATTTGCCTTTATGGGTAAAATACCTAAAACAGCTTTATACGTATGTTCTAGTACATGAAATAAAATCCATCCCCTTCCTCGCCATCGCCATTGACGGATGATAAGAGATTGCATATTACGGAGATGAGAATGTTGAGATGGATGAGTGGCGTGACGAAAATGGATCGAATTAGAAATAAGTATATAAGAGGAAACCGTAAACCTTTTTTGCATTCCTATTTGTTCGCCGCGTGTAAACTGCTTGCAATTCGAGTTTCGTGTGTGACAACCAATATTTTCACAACATATTACGTTTTATGTTTATGTATGAAGCTTTTTACTGATTTTATAATTAAGGACTTATTTATATATTATTTCATTTCATTTCATTTCATATATTAAATTGCCTTACGTCCACTCTACCATAATTTTACAATAATAAATAAATATTGCCCATTCCCATTTGTTTGTTTGATGGAAATATGTCAGTGACGCAAGTGACTTCGCATGTATTATTGAGCACTGTCCGTCAAATGCCAAAGAGTTTGTTCTACGCTATCTATGATACAGAAATGTTCAGCAGATCCGTTTTTTAACAAAAACACGAAAACGACGCCACCTGCCGGGTCCAATTGTATTTTCTGACCTTCCCGGGACCAACACAAATATACCCAAAAAAGGTCATCCCAATCGGTGCAGCCGTTTAGGAGTAGATATGAACCAATCACACGTACAGAATAATTATATATATATAAAAGAAGAATTATATATATAAAGATAGGTAGAGTCTGACCAGCGAAACGTGATACTGAAATAAACCGCGAAATTCAAAAAAATTAAGTATGGTATCCCTGTACATACAAGGACTAAACGATTTTGATCGTTTTAGAATTAAATAAGTGAATAGAATATTTTATTGAGCACAGCGAAGTGAAAACTGCATAAAGAAAATAAAACATTAGGTAACACCATGCAATAAAAGGCGTCGCTATAAAGCGATCTCTTCCAGTCAACAATTGCGTAGGTAGCAGCAATTTAGCCTTTGCAACAGTTAACAGGTAAGATTATACAAACATGATTAATAATAACCGAAAGATGTAATATAGATCTTTATTTTAACTTATGGGAATTTGGAAAACTTACATACTGTTAGACAGAGAGTCTGTCTACCACACACAAAAAGAAACAACACATCTGCCTGTTTAGTACCCATCATTTATTTAAAATTATTACAAATCATTTCCTTAATTAAACTTAGTTTAATTAACTATCATAGTCAAAATCAGATTCCAAAAATTCGATTGGTTCCTCAGAATCACTGCTCGAGTCCCTGTCACTTGTAACATTTATAATGAATGGCTCTAAAGTTACAACGATGCCATCTCATTCATGCCATATATTTCTGCTCCATATGCAGAACATGGTCAGTGCATTTTTTCCAGTCACTTGAAGTTATTGAACCAAATTCCTCAGAAATCGTTTTTTCTACATCTAGTAGTTTAATAGTAGCAGTACTTGCATCTGAAACACAAGAAAATATTTTCCTTAAAATTATATTTTTAGAGTCACAAATATTGAACACATTATTTTATTACATTTTATAAATTATAAAAGCACCTTTATGTGGTAATTTGGTAAATAACTAACACTATGGAACCAATAGGGGTGGTGCGGTTAATAAATTGCAAGTGATTGGAATCAACCAAAGTGAAACTCGTCTATCATTCATATCAATTATTTATTGCAGCCTTATGTCTGCTGGGAATCTTATACATGAATTTATTTAATATACATAATAAAAATCCTGAACCGGAGGGAGGTGAGGTGATGCAGGATTGGGCTAAGTGGTGTCAAATCATGTTAGAGGCCAAGGCTCACTTTGGGTTGGTGAGCCATAGTAGTTTTATACTATGGTATGATATAATTTTGGATTTCAACACACTTAGTATACGAATTTATCGTCAGAATATTTTACCTGTCATCTCAGAGATTTCTTGCACATATTGAAGTTCAGTTTTGAGCTGACTATGCTCCTCTAGTTTTTGTAAACTCTTCACATCATCCTCCTCCTAGCATTATCCCAGTACAGTTGCATCCTGAAGGATGCCTGGGGTCCGCTACCTAATCCCAAGATTTTTGTAAACTCTTCACAGCATTGGTAATAGAGTCTGACCAGCGAAACGTGATATTGACCTTGAAACAGGATTCTTTATATGGCAATACCCAGCACTTGTCAAACCACAGTATGTTAGTTGTCACATTGTGTCAATTTTCGGAATAATAAACGGTTATCTTGTGTTATTATGTCGAAACCTATTAAAAGTGCAGCTAGGAAGTTAATTTATACAATGATGTGTAAATTTAAAGCGAAACAGGAAGACCGAGCCTCTGTTTTTCGCGAGAAAGAACGATATTTCCATGAAATAATATCTGTCACAGGTTAGTGCACTATAATGATGTTGATATTTGATGAATCGTTGGTACATTCCATGTTTATTTAGAGATATTTCATTGGACATAAAATAGTATTCGTTAAATTTCTCTTCAATTTATAGCGTGAGTTAGAAAGGGAGGTTTCTCCTACGTATAAGTACGTAGACGTTATGTTCCTTTGGTCCGGTTATATTGAGAAGAGAAAATTATATTTTTTGTGTGTATTTTCATTACAGAGAGAATGAGGGAGAATGCCGATGACAGCAGCAGCTTTAATGATATTACCAATGCTATGAAGAGTTTACATAAATCTTGGGATTAGGTAGCGGACCCCAGGCATCCTTCAGGATGCAACTGTACTGGGATAACGCTAGGAGGATGATGATGTGAAGAGTTTACAAAAACTAGAGGAGAATAGTCAGTTCAAAACAGAACTTCAATATGTGCAAGAAATCTCTGAGATGACAGGTAAAATATTCTGATGATTAATTCATATACTAAGTGTGTTGAAATCCAAAATTATATCATATCATAGTATATAACTACTATGGCTCACCAACCCAAAGTGAGCCTTGGCCTCTAACATGATTTGACACCACTTAGCCCGATCCTGCATCACCTCACCTCCCTCCGGTTCAGGATTTTTATTATGTATATTAAATAAATTCATGTATAAGATTCCCAGCAGACATAAGGCTGCAAAAATTAATTGATATGAATGATAGATGAGTTTCACTTTGGTTGATTCCGATCACTTGCAATTTATTAACCGCACCACCCCTATTGGTCCCATAGTGTTAGTAATTTACCAAATTACCACATAAAGGTGCTTTTCTAATTTATAAAATGTAATAAAATAATGTGCTAGATATTTGTGACTCTAAAAATATAATTTTAAGGAAAATATTTTCTTTTGTTTCAGATGTAAGTACTGCTACTATTAAACTACTAGATGTAGAAAAAACGATTTGGTTCAATAACTTCAAGTGACTGGAAAAAATGCACTGACCATGTTCTGCATATGGAGCAGAAATATATAGAACGAGATGGCATCGTTGTAACTTTAGAGGCATTCATTATAAATGTTACAAGTGACAGGGACTCAAGCAGTGATTCTGAGGAACCAATCGAATTTTTGGAATCTGATTTTGACTATGATAGTTAATTAAACTAAGTTTAATTAAGGAAATGATTTGTAATAATTTTAAATAAATGATGGGTACTAAACAGGCAGATGTGTTGTTTCTTTTTGTGTGTGGTAGACCTACTTACACTGTCTGTCTAACTTTTATATTTGTATAATTAATTGTATAAGTAAACACTAGTCCATCTTGGTAGAATATATTCCGAATAGTAATTTGACATAACATAGACACAGAGAAGACAATAGTATAGATAACCTCCGTATGCTATAACGTAACGCATGATGTTGGCAATACTGGATTACTCTTATACTGTTTAAGGGTTGGCCAACATCAGTGCCTAAAGTAATATCCTAACACTCCTCCTCGATTATGAATGTAATGACTGTGATCAGGAACATCCATAATCGCAACATAAAATAACACAATAATAATAACATGTCAATACAAGATAAACATTGAGAAACAAACAGTGTTAATCATGAACACATTGATGAAATTAACTCCTCCTGAGTTCTAAGACACATATTGAAAATAATATGAAACTAAATACTAATATTATATTAATAGACATTTAACAAGTCTCTGTTATGAGTAAACTTGTCTACAGACAATATTTTAGTGAACATGTCCGCTGCATTGTTGTAAGAATCAACATGGTGCAGCGATATAGTCTTTTTCCTAACTAAGTCTTTCACAAAGTGATATTTAATGTCTATGTGCTTTGCACGTTTGCTATTTTCATAGCTGTTTGACATGGCAATAGCGCCCATATTGTCCACATATATAACTGGAATTAAACACTCACCAAAGTCGTTTGCAAGTCCATTAATATTGATTACCTCACTACATGTAGTTGCAAGCGCTATGTACTCCGACTCCGCTGTAGAAAGTGAAACGCAGTTCTGCTTCCTGGAGAACCACCCGATGACATTTCCGTTGTACATTATAACACTTCCACTCATACTTTTTCTGTCAATCTTCTGGCCTGCCCAGTCGGCATCTGAGAAAGCCTCTATTGCACAACTTCCATTTTCTTTCTTATAGTTCAGTCCAAAATCTTTGGTTTCTTTTATATATCTCACTATTCTTTTTGCTTGTTTCCAACATTGTAGATCAGGTTTATCTAAAAACTGGCTTAAGTATGATACTGCAAAGCTCACATCTGGCCTTGTTACAGTTGCCAAAAACATCAAACTTCCAATTATTTCTCTAAAAGGTACATCTATGACATCATTTGTAGTTTTTATCTGTAAACTTTTATCCATTGGTGTCTTTACTCCATTGCATTCTCGCATATTGAATTTTTCTAACATTTTCTCTATTTGTTTTGTTTGACATATTTTCATTCCATCTTGACTTCTAGTAATTTCCATTCCAAGAAATTTACTGATTGTTCCTAGGTCTTTTGCCTGAAACTCTTTATACAATAATGTCTTTATTTTATTTATTTCTTCTCTTTCTCCTGTAAGTAAAATGTCGTCCACAAATACTAAGAACCATAGTTTGTTGCTATAATATAGGCAGAAATCATGCTGTGATCGTTGTAATCCAACATCATTTATTAGAAAATTGTTCAGCCTTTCGTTCCAACATTTTGGGCTTTCTTTCAATCCATATAGACTTCTTTTCAACTTTAATACTTTGTTTTTCTCAAGTTTTACTCCTTCTGGTATTTTGATATAAACTTCATTTTCTAATATTCCATTCAGGAATGCTGTGGGTATGTCTAGTTGGCTTATCTCATAATTATATTTGACTGCATGAGCTAAAAACATTCTAATTGTATTCATGCGAGCCACTGGTGAATAATTGTTTCCAAAATAACTTTCCTTTTGCTGGAATCCTTTTGCCACTAGTCTGGCTTTCTTTAAGCCACTTTCTTTTGTTTTAAAAACCCACTTTGTATCAATAGCCTTTTTGCCTTTTGCGTCTACTATTTCCCAAGTTTGCAACTTTTCTAATGAGTTTATTTCTTTTCCAATAGCTTCTTCCCATTCTTTGTCTTTTATTGCTTCATTAAAAGTTACAGGATCTTCGGCACTTACTAAACAGTATGCCATATATAATTCATAGTCATTTAAATTTTTAGGTTTGTTTATTTCTCTTCCTGAGCGTGTATATGTATTACTCATATGGAATATATCATCTTCATTATCTGTAATTGTGTCATTTCCTTTATCATCATCATTTTCTTCATTTTCACATGCTTGAATATTTTCATTCTGTATTCTCGTATTTTCATCTTTTTCAGTTATTTCTGTATTGTTATTTTCTAATTCTTCCTCATCTTCTTCAAAAGTTATATAGGGTTTATATTTTAAATGTTTTTCTTCTGTATTTTCCTTTTTGAATAGGATATCATTCTCATTAAATTTGACATCTGTGGATATTATAATTTTATGTTGTTCAGGGTCATAGAGTCTATATCCAGAGCCACAATATCCAACCATTATACATTTCTTGGCTCTTTGTTCTAACTTTGCTGGTTTTGGTAATATTACAGCATAGGCTGCGCTACCAAAGACTCTCAGTTTTGTCAGATTGCTGTTACCATACCAAATCATTGATGGTGTTTGTCCATCTAAAGCTGTTGTTGGACATCTATTTATTTCATAAGCGGAAGTCATTACTGCTTCGCTCCACAGTTCTTTTGGTAATTTTGTTTCTATTAATTTTGTTCTGACTTTATTCAGCAGTGTTCGGTTCATTCTCTCTCATTCATACGGAGGTTATCTATACTATTGTCTTCTCTGTGTCTATGTTATGTCAAATTACTATTCGGAATATATTCTACCAAGATGGACTAGTGTTTACTTATACAATTAATTATACAAATATAAAAGGTTATGGGCAAATGAAATAATTATACGGTGATGGGGACAAATTTATATTAAAAGCAGTCAGCCAGATGGCATAATTAAATAGTAAAGTCCAAATTATTTAGTATCATTTTCAGCATTTTTTCAGCAAAAAAAATTGACGATCTTGTAAAAACAAAAAAATGGCTTCCGTTGTAATGTCCCAACTTGATGAAAAACAGAATTTTTCCAATTGGAAATTCAGAATAAAGATAATATTAGAAGAAAGAGGAGTCGCAGATGCATTGCTGGTGGATCCCCCAGAGGACACAAAGTTACTTAGTTTATTTAAACAAAAAGACGCTAAAGCAAAGTCAGTTATAGTGCAATACACCTCGGATAAGTATATAGATATAATTAAAAAAGCTGAAACGAGCAGAGAAATGATTTCCAAGCTAGAAGAAATATTTGAAAGGAAAAGTGTGTTTAACAAACTGTATCTCAAAAAGAAACTGTTGTCACTCAAATGTACAGGAAATTTACAAGACCATTTCTTGAAATTCAATTCAATAATATGTGAAATGGAAGCTGCAGGTTGCAAGCTTGACGAAAGCGATAAAGTGGCCCATTTACTACTGACATTACCAGATTCTTACGAAACAGTCATAACTACTCTTGAAACTATGAGTGTAGACAAGGAATTGAGTGAAGATTTTGTTAAAGCCCGATTATTAGATGCCGAACTCAAAAACAGTGGCAAAGAAAATAATTCAATGTCGGAGGTAACATTTTTAGCTTGTTTTAAGTGTGGCAAAAAAGGCCATAAGACAACAGACTGTTATTACAACAACGATTTTAATCAACAAAGAGGCAGAGCCCCTCAACGAGGTCCTAGCTCTTATAGAGGCTATAGCTCATATAGAGGTCAGAGCACTAGAGGTCAGAATACATATAGAGGACAGAGTATAAATAGAGGAAGGCCATATAGAAGCACATCAAGAGGAACGTACAGAGGTCAAGGTCAAAGTCAAAGCCAAGACCAATATTATTCGAAGGACAAATCATCGTTCATAGCAATGGCCGCTATAGAAAATACAGATCACTTTATTCTCGATTCGGGAGCTACTAATCATATGATAAAAAGAGAATGTGAGCAATATGTGACAAATGTGACACAACTACCAGTTCCAATAAAAATTCAAATAGCCAATGGAGAAGTTTTGACAGCTCGAAACAAAGGAATTTTGACAGCTGACTATAACAGACCAGGATCACGTCCCTTGGAACTAGATATGGAAGTCCTAATGGTAGAAGGATTAAAACACAACTTACTCTCCATAAATAAATTGACAGAAAAAGGTTTTAATGTCATATTCAACCAAAAACATGTTATAATTCAAAAAGAGAAATTATATATCACAGGTGACAAATACAGTAACCTTTATGTATTAAAACTAGACTTAAACATTCAAGAAGCTCATGTTGCAAAAGATAGTAATGATTTATGGCACAAAAGACTTGGGCATATTAACTACAATGATTTGAAAACACTGAACTTACCTGTTCCTGACAAGGTCTGTGAAACCTGCATTCAAGGTAAAAGCACAAGAAGAAGTTTCTATTATCAAAAGAGTAACAGCAAACAAATTGGAGACTTAATACATTCCGACCTATGTGGACCAATAGAGCCGACAAGTATTTATGGATTTAAATATTTCCAGGTACTTATTGATGATTGTTCACACTACCTTGTGGTACGATTATTAAAAACTAAAGATGAAGCTGAGAACAATATAATTAACTTCATAAAATATATAAAAACACAATTTGGATTAAAAACAAAAAGATTGAGACTCGATAATGGTGGTGAATTCAGCTCAAACCGATTCAAAAACTACTGTACTAATAAAGGAATACAAATCGAATATGGTACACCGTACTCACCTCAACAATGTGGAACTTCAGAGAAGACAATAGTATAGATAACCTCCGTATGCTATAACGTAACGCATGATGTTGGCAATACTGGATTACTCTTATACTGTTTAAGGGTTGGCCAACATCAGTGCCTATAGTAATATCCTAACACTAACAGTATGTAAGTTTTCCAAATCCCCATAAGTTAAAATAAAGATCTTTATTATTATCTTTCGGTTATTATTAATCATGTTTGTATGTGATAATTTAGATCATTTGTTAAGATCCGCTATAAACTTATTGTCGTTTTAAAATCATGGATTTAAAAATAGGTTTTATAAGGCTTGTTCGTCTGATTTTGATTATGGTGTCCCGGGGCGAGCAATCGATCTAGCTAGTAGCTAGGTCTCATGCCCGGGAAAACGCCTAGCAAAGCTCGGTCCTCTAGGGACTATATTTTTAATGAATAATATTGATGTACGCGTTTTTACTCTTTCGCTCTTCCCAATCACGCACTACCTGTTAACTGTTGCAAAGGCTAAATTGCTGCTACCTATGCAATTGTTGACTGGAAGAGATCGCTTTTTAGCGACGCCTTTTATTGCATGGTGTTACCTAATGTTTAATTTTCTTTATGCAGTTTTCACTTTGCTGTGCACTATAAAATATTCTATTCACTTATTTAATTCTAAAACGATCAAAATCGTTTAGTCCTTGTATGTACAGGGATACCATACTTATATTTTTTGAATTTCGCGGCTATTTTCAGTATCACGTTTCGCTGGTCAGACTCTATCATTTAAGCTGCTGCTGTCATCGGCATTCTCCCTCATTCTCTCTGTAATGAAAACACACACAAAAAATATCATTTTCTCTTCTCAATATAACCGGAACAACGGAACATAACGTCTACGTACTTATACGTAGGAGAAACCTCTCTTTCTAACTCACGTTATAAATTGAAAAGAAATTTAACGAATACTATTTTATGTCCAATGAAATATCTCTAAATAAACATGGAATGTACCAACTATTCATCAAATATCAACATCATTATAGTGCACTAACCTGTGACAGATATTATTTCATGGAAATATCGTTCTTTCTCGCGAAAAACAGAGGCTCGTTCTTCCTGTTTCGCTTTAAATTTACACATTATTGTATAAATTAACTTCCTCGCTGCACTTTTAATAGGTTTCGACATAATAACACAAGATAACCGTTTATTATTCCGAAAATTGACACAACGTGACAACTAACGTACTGTGGTTTGACAAGTGCTGGGTATTGCCATATAAAGAATCCTGTTTCAAGGTCAATATCACGTTTCGCTGGTCAGACTCTAGTGATTTACACTATTTTCATCGACAAAAAGAAAATCTACCATTTGTAATTTTTTTTAACATGGCAATAATGGCTTCTGCCTGCGTTTTATTATTGCACAATGAAATACAGTATAATTCAAACAAACTTTTATTATGTGATTTAAGTTCAATGTCTGTCTATATTTAAATAGTATTTATAGTATTTCCACAGTATTTCAAAGACCAAAAATAACTCTTCCTTTGGCGTTGGTCACTTAATTTGGGAAAAGTATATTATTAATGGTAGCAATATTGATACCATTCTGAATAAGATACAATATCCGTTTCCGTCTTAAGAAGTGGCGCCAGACAATTTTTCTTTTCTTAATAAATGTATTTTGTCTGCAGGTAAAGATTTTAACAATAATTTTGTAATCACCAAATCAACACTGAGTTACATGATCTGCTTTCACTTCGAATCTGCAGCTACACTTGAGCAAAACCTATAATGATTGACAATAATATATGTATTTACACCTATTTCATGATCGTGATAACCACAAACTTCGGCCTAGGGCTAGGGCCACAACAATTTCGAACTATCATCTCTGCCGCAACATCATCATCATCGTAGGGAATACATCCTTCTCCCAAGATTTTGGCGTAGGCGCTAGTTTTTACGGGTGACTAAACTAGACCTTATTAGTATTATGCTTGTCCAGTGAGTTGACTGTTAAAAGTTCTCAAGGCGCCCTAAGGCCTCTAACTTAGCTTAACTACTGCTGTTTATGACAGCAGCCAGGGTCAACAGCTTAAAGTGTCTCCCAAAGCACGGGAGCGCTCAGTTAGTAACCGCTCAAAGTGGTCATCCATCCGCGAGTTGACCACGGCCTGCCACGGCTGACTTTGCTTCGTGGCAAGCAAGTAATGCGTGCATAACGCATGCGGTATGCGGGCGGGCCACAAACACTCCTCTCTGCCGCATCATCTACCAATAATATAAAAATATTTCCTAAAGGTAGGTGAAGTTAGTATTTCTGTCTATCTTTATTAATATATCTTACGAATGATTCTCAATAAAATAAGGCATTTCTGCTAAATACAGTTTATTCCAAAACAGTGTAAAAGGTTCAAAAAGCTCCGGAGTCCTTTCCCTAAAGCACTATTTTACTTATTCAATTATAAATAAAAACAATATAAATATACCAGCATAAAATTCTTTACAACATTTAACTGGAACTACAATAAATATCAAAAATATAGATATTAGTACAAATACTAGCCCCATAGGCACCAACTTTCGAAAATAATTATACAGTAATATCATTATTATATTACGCATAAACAATGTGACTAAGCAAAATTTGTACTGTGATTTATGTTTATCATTGCAAGTAGCAATAAAATTATCAAAATCTTAAGTTTTTAATTATAGTCTAAATTTGATTAATGATTATATTTGTAAGTTAAGACATTGATAACAACTACAAAGTAATTCCCAACACTTATGAGAAGACATTACAAAATTAACAGGTGGAAGCTAAATTTCTTGTATCATTTGATGACATCATCGCATGATAATCACGTGACGGTCACGAATGATTGCATATATTCAAGGTGAGATGGCATTTGACCTATTGAATAAACATTGAAAGCCTGTCTTCAGCAACAATTATTTAAAGTCACATTAAAACACGTATGAAAACTAGTGTCAATAAATTACCTACTCAGAGATTACCTATTACCTAGTGAGAAAATCACAGTAAATGAACCACTATGAGTGGATCTGATAAAAGCTTCTTATGTGCTTGAATAATATACGTAATTATTATAATCAATCACATATTTGATAAGGAACTCAACTTGGTTGGAATGATTATACCTATTACAAAAGGCACTTCATATTTAAATCATCATCAGCCGAAAGATGTCCACTGCTGGACATATGGCTTACTATAAAATAAATAACATTTAAATACATGCAAAGGAATGTCAAATTGTGATGTAGAAGAATGACTTGAAGTTTTTAACCTTAAAATGACCTTTCAAACAAATATGGATGGAATGTTAAGCAAAATTTCTTATATGATAAAGAAATGTTATACTGCAACAAAGTAGTACCACCACCAGGAAGAGTCAAACATTTTGAGCAATTTAAGAAAGTGATGGTTTCTGCCACTTGTAGGAACCAGAATATTTGAAGTTGTATTGAGACAGCTTAGCATCTGCCTCGGGTGGTCCCCTTGATCCATACACATATGGCACAGGCTTCACACGTTGCTCTTCTAACTGCTTTAAGATGGGGGTGAAGATGCGCCACGCCTCCTTAAGTTCGTCATTCCTCACAAAATGCATCTGCGTTCCAGTGAACACATCTAGGATCAATCTCTCATATGCATCAGGGACATCAGTTTCCCTGTACCGAGTACTGTATGTCAGGTCAAGTTCTGTCTCTACCAAGTCAAACTTCATTCCTGGGGATTTCCCCATCATTTTAAGGTACAATGCTTCCCCTGGTTGAACTCTTATAACTAACTCATTCCTCTTGGCAGCACCTTCAAAAATGTCTCCTGGAACATCCTTGAATTGTATTCTTACTTCAGCTTTCCTCTCATTAAGAGCCTTACCAGATCTGAGTATAAACGGAACACCTTGCCACCTGGCATTGTTGATCCAGAGTCCAGCAATAGCATATGTTGGAGTGATAGAATCTTTGGGCACAGTAGGGTCGTCCAGATAGCCCAGCGTCTCCTCACCCTGCCCATCAGGGTTGCCTATATACTGACCCACCAAGATGTCTTCCATGGCAATGGGTTGAATGTGTCTAAGCACCTTCACCTTTTCATCTCTGATATCATTTGGGTTCAATGTTACTGGTTTCTCCATGGCAACAAGGGAAAGTATCTGAAGGAGGTGGTTCTGCATCACATCTCTAACAATACCAAAGTCATCAAAGTAGCCTCCTCTGCCTTCAGTGCCAAAAGGCTCCTTAAATGAAATCAGAACAGAAGCAATGTTTTCTCTGTTCCATGAAGGGCTAAATATCTGGTTCGCGAACCTAGTAGTCAAAAGGTTTTGTACCATTTCCTTCCCCAAGTAGTGGTCAATTCTATATATTTGCTCTTCCTTGAACAAACCAGCCAGATGTTCGCTCAGTTTGTCTGAAGACACATCATCCCTTCCAAATGGTTTTTCAATAATAACCCTGGTGTAGCCTTTAATGGAAACACAAGCATTTCTTATGTTAACGGTGACATCTTCAAATACTGTAGGTGGAACAGCTAAGTAAAATATTCGGTTGGCAACTGGTCCTTTTTCATATTTAGTTACTTGCTGGTTAAGTAACTCATAGTCTACCCGTCTGTCGTAGGAACCTGCAAGGTACTCATTAGCCGCCCAAAATTGTTCAAATTTTTTTTCTTCACCGGGACGCACTTTCATGTATTTATTACACTTTTCTCTTACTTCAGCAATTGATTGCTTAGTGCGAGCATAACCAATAAATTTTGTATTCTCCGGCAGAAGGTTGTCGCGATACAGATACCAGATAGTAGGATATATTTTCTTTTTTGCTAAGTCACCTGATGCTCCTAATAGTATAAAGGTGTGCGGATAGCGAAAATCCGTTTTGTTCTCCATTGAAGTAGCCTGTGATCTCCGGCGAATTAGCACTAAATGAACAACCGCAAACAGTGTACTGATACTGAACCGTCGTACTATTATGTATGAATGAATGACGGTTTATCACAATGAATATACCTTGCCTTTAGATTATCTTAAACACAACACAGTGCTTCAAATCGGTGCCAAAGTTTAGTTCGTGCTGCAGGTCCTACAGGCACTTTATGAATTTTATAAAGTTAAATAAAGTATGGTTCCATTTACCAATATCTTTACCATTGCTGAATGACATAGAAAATCTTACTCGGATTGGATGAAGTGAAAAGATGCACGTCGTGTAAATATAATCAACCAATAAGAATTAAGTAACGTGACAGTGCGAACGCATAGAACTTGCTGATTGTATGACTTTCAATGACATTTATTTGACATTGAAATTTTTTTGCTATATTTTTTCCTACGGCGTCCCGTTTAGGGCTTCCAAAATTACGGATTTGTCAATTACGTAATTGATTACGAAATTAGAACGTTGAATTACGTAATTACGTAATTACGTAACTGACCCGGAGTTCAAATTAAAAATCTCTAAATAATTTGTATTTGTTATAATTATTAATTATAATTAAGGGAAACGATTTTTAACACCATTATTTAAATAAATCGCAGCATCCACGTGTAATTTTCAGAACAAAGAGCTGAACGTATATGGTCAGTCCAGCTTGAGGAACTTCTCCCACTAATACGGTCGTCTTTAAGTTTTATTTGTATTATTGGCAACCAGTTGTTATAAATCAAGTATGGTAGTGCGGTGGACAGTCTGATTCGAATATTGTGCTAGTCTAAAATCGATGAATTGGTACGATATCCATTTCGAAGTAGGTTAGGTTAGGTTAGGTTAAATTTGTGGCATAAATTTACTTCTAGCACTCAATCCAGTTGCTATCAGCTGGAATCTGGGAAAGGACTCCTCTATTTTCCAAGTAGAGGTATACGCCATCTTAGAGTGTGCGACAACCAATCGGCAAAGCAATTATCTCAACAATATCAAAAAATCATTTATATTCAATCGTATAGCCAGGCGGTGCTCTTGAATTGGCGGGAAGCATTAAATAACCTTGGAGCGAAAAACAAGGTTATTTTACGGTGAGCCCCAGGGCATGCAGGTATCGCGGGAAATGAAAGAGCTGACGAGCTTGCACGAGCGGAGGCGAAGGGGATGCATTGTGGGCCAGAATCGTTTTGTGGCATCCCCATACGTCTAACCAAGCTCACCCTGGAAATCTACTGTTTCTACAAAACGATTCAGGGCTGGAGAGAGTTCCCAGGTCTGAACCATTCCAAGGCGCTATTTAAGGCCTTTAACAAAAAGGGGTCCCCTGATGCCTATTGCTAAGCAGGGACCGACTACGCATGTTTGTAAGGTTGCTTACTAAATAATCACATGCACACGTTAGGATTGAGTGACACAAGGAGGTGCAGACGCTGCATTGAAGTGGAGGAGACGTTTGCACACATCCTAACTGACTGCCCTAGCCTAATGCACAGCCGTAGATCTTTCTTAGGCAAACACGTCATGTGCCCTGAAGAGACTAAGTTTCTCGAGTTCAGCAAAATCCTGCCATTCTTTAAGTTTGCAGGACTTTACCCACTTTTAGGATCCCAATAGTGCAGCATTGGTCGCAATGATAGCCACAACCCCCAAATAGTAATATGATATTAATAGGTTTTTGATCTGTTCCGCCATTCCAGCCACCACATTGAACACCCACCCGGTAAAATATTGCACCCCTGGCCCCTGTCGGACCTCCTTCTTGTATTTAGTCCACAGACATCAGAGTAACCTAGTCGAAAGGGTTACAACGCAATCCTGTCCATTCTTGCTAGTGATGTGTCGAGGTACCTAGGTACTAACTCCAAATAATATCCCATAATCTTTTATGTTATTTAATAATACGTTAATTTACAATTTCGTAAAACTTTTTTCCATTTTTGGACTGAAATAGTAGGCATATTTTAAAGAAATAAGTTGTAATACATAATTCCGTAATTACGGAATTTAACCTTTGAATTACGTAATTATAAGAAGGCAAATATCTGTCCGTAATTACGTAATTCCGTAATTACGTAATTACGGAATGGAAGCCCTAGTCCCGTTATTTGGCATAAGTTACCTTGAGACTGGATAAAAGCTTGAGTCATAATTTGAGATTTTTACAAATTCAGTTATTGTTTTATTTCAAGATTTTAATAATTTTATATGTATTAATTATTTTCTAAAGTTGTGAGCACAACAAGATAAGGAAATAATTATTATTTGCGCACCGAACTATGCAAATTTTCCAAATTTAAATTACAAATAAATTTATAAAACACTTTGAACAATACATTCTAACCAAGGCATACCATATTGGAATATACATTTTTATCTCTTTAGTTTCTGAACGAAACCGTCGAAACCTCTGTGACGTGACGGACGCTAGTTAGGTATTTTATTTTATGTCACTTGTGTACGGAAATATCAATTTTTAGACATGAAATCGTGATGATTTGAAATGTAATTCTATTTCTATGTTTAAGAATAAGTTTTGCGTGTAATATATATCTTAGAATAATCATAGGCGTGAGTGATACGAGCGAGTATAAATTCATCTATAGGTATATTTAGTTCAACGACCTTGTTACTGACAGGTTCATCTTTGCGACTGAACCGATACATGAAAGTGGTGTTATAGGCGATAAATAAATTAGTTCTGTGTAAAGGAAGATGGAACCCTCGAGAGACCCAGGTGAGTACACTTTCATTCATATCACGTAGCAATAAGTTCTTATCGGGAGATACTACAAACGTAGGTTCTCTGCTTTGTTAATCAGTCAATAAGACTGAAGTCGTGCGCTATCGCTGGTTTATATTGAGTCTTCTATTTGTTTACGTCCTAAGAAAGCTTCTATATGTTCAGCGGATAGCATTTATTATGGTTTCTTTTGTTCTTGCAATGTAATAATAAGTCATAATTAGGAGAATATTTTCCTTGCATGATAACCAAGATTTTAACTTCATAAAACTATTTTTGTATCTGGACATTTATAATCTCGTCTGCAACACGCTGCTTTATGTTGTCATGATGGAAAACTCTTAAGTCAATGAGGTATGAAGGAAAAATGCAAGACCCCTTGCACTTTTTCCCACATACATTTGAGTGTGAGTATAAGTACTTAATTATTAAGAACACAATAGTAGCTCTTGGATAAATGTAGCTTTGCTCTGTCACTGTGGCATGTGACATGCCAGTTGGTATTGGTTGTGTGTCATGACACACCTGACCTAGACAACATGTTTTACTGTGACTGTGCAGTAGTTTGTTTACAATGGGTATAATATACAGTTTATAAATGTAATTATGAATGTTTGACCTAGGTATGGCTATTGTAGTCATACATGACATATACAGAATTTGGTTTTGGTTGAGGCCTGACCACACTGAGGTGAAATTTTAGATTGATGCAAGGTTTGTGCCAGAAAGAAAACCTCTTAATAATATAGTAGCCGTTTAATAACATATATAATCAACTGATCTGTATTGTAAATAAGATAAGATTTGAGTACACTAGTAACTTAGTATTTCATTAAGTTTACATACATAAAATAAATAAATAAAATAAAATAAAAATAAAAACAGCCTTTATTACTGAAGTTTTTTTTTTTTTTTCTTTAACATTAATACTCTATCTACTAAAAACATATACCTAAATTATTTTTTTTATACAATTATATTAATACTATTTTCAATTCCCATCGACAACTTCAGTTTGTCTTCCGACATAGGCCTCTTCCAAGTCCTTCCAGGTGACGCGGTCTCTCGCTTTCCTGAGCGAAGAAGTTTACATACATAGGTAAAACAAATTAAAGTTGTAAAATTTGTGAGCGCACTTGCCTACAAACTGATCTCAGTTTGGCGATACTTGTTTTATACCTACCACCTATGTTTATTTTTGAGTATAAATAAATAATAAAACTGCAACTGCAGTTGCCCATCTGGCAATTAAAGTCTATATTCAATAGTGTATTGTTACTTGGATTAAACACTTTCTTGAGGTTGTCTTTTTAGCCTTCCTATGGTTCACACTAAATATGCCCGAAATTCGCCAATTAGTCGTATCTTGCGTCAGTACAATAAGCAATTTAGCAATGTTGACTTATTTGACTGCACTAAAACAACGCTGAAAAACCGTAATAGGTCATCATTAGCGTGGAGTAGGGTTTGCAATCCGGATCCTAATTGTATGAAACTATCCGGATCTGGATCCGAATTATCCGGATCTTCCATACATTTCGGATCCGGATTGCAAACCCTAGCGTGGAGCAGTATCGAAGCATAGCATGCATTTATTTCCACTTCCCCTGTAGCCTTTTGCTGTCACACACACACACACATACACACTCACAAACATTCACACACATAGGTACACAATATCAATATCTTACACACACACACTTTTTGTGCATAAAAAATATTATATTATTATTTTTTGTTACCACTAAATTTGGCTTTGGTAATAGTATTTTTTGTGGACATCTGTCATTGGCTATTGTTTTAGTTCGTGTTTTAGTTCTTTAGCTATGGTATTTTTGTATTGTATTGCTGTTGATGCCCCAAAAAAAAAAGTCTACATACAGCCTATGGTCTATTTATGAATGAAACCATGCTGTGGCTGTGGACGATAAAAGTACAACAACATACATTTACCTACTTGCATTTACTTTCACATGTCATAATTTTGATATGGATATATAATATTTATTATTAATATTACATACTTTTGAGATAGAGAGTTATTATGCACATCCGGAAATATCTAACAATAAAATTTTAGAAATTACATGACATGAGGAATGAAATTATACAGACATTAATTCAATCAATTCAATGGTACATGAGTTTGCTTATGGGTCAAGGGCACCAATATGTATACACTTTTTCACCTTATTCCATTGAAATAAGGTCCAAAAATGTATACATATTTATGCCCTCGACTACAGTATTCAATACAACCAAGGCCGCATACAGGGGTTGTTTGTATAATGCTATTATAATATCTAATGGAAACATAATTATCGTCTGTCCCTCTTGAATCCAGTTAAATTCTTAAGCATCTCCTAGATGGCGCATCTTAGTGTCGGCATGAACAACTAGATGGCGTTATTGGTATCATAATTTTTTGATTGTAAATTATGTTTATTTTATGCTAAAAGCAGAAAGTGCTTTTAGGTACATTAAAAATAAATAATGTGTCATTATTATAAATATGTAGTTTAGTTTACGTATAAATAATTATGAGGGCTAAAATAATTTAAAAGAAATCTATCAAAAACCATGTGTACTCTAAGCAAAACCTGTTTATAGTTGCAAAAATTAATTCTTCATTTACAAAGGAAAAAACAAAGTAGAATAGCTACTGGCATGAAAATCATCTGCACTTAACTTGATTAGGATTACCAACAAAATAAGGCGTTCACACTGCACAGGTATTAATTTGTTTGAAATTAAAATTCTGGATATCTGCTAATGTGAGCTTGTAAGATCAAACAACCTGTTTAGGTACTCAAAATGTGTTGTACTGGTACCCTGCCCTGCCCCAGTTCCCATTCCCATTACTTCCATAGTGCTGAGAAACAGTTTTTAGATTTTCGAACTCTACATTATTACAAACTTCTCTATCTGACTCAGATGATATGAGAGAAAATGTTTGATGGCAGAACATTTGTTCTACCCATGCCTACGTATATGAATTAAATAATAAAGACTGCCAATCTTCATTCTCAATTAGTGTTGCCATACGTCAGGATTTTTCCTGACATGTCAGGAATTTTAAGAATTATTACATTCATTACAAAAAAACAGGTTCATTTACACAACAGCAAATACAAACATTTTAATCAATTTAACACTAATGGTTCTGTGAGCTGTAGCTGTGCTGTAGACCTCGCGAGTGTTTTTTTTTCATATAAACTACGAGTCTCTCTAATAATTATCAAACGTGCTGACAAAATTTCACGAGAATCAGTTAAAAAATGCAACATGTAGAGAAGAATAAATAACATTTTTTTTATTTACTCGAAAAAAACCCTGTAATCATAGAACTTGCTCACAAATTTTCATGAGAATCGGTTGAGAAATGCGACCTGTAGATAGGGTTGCCATACGTCAGGATTTGTCCTGATATGTCCGGATTTTTGACCCTTTGTCCGGATTTCGGCCGGACTTGGCAAGTGTCAGGATTTTTAGGAATGACCCTATAAAAAAAGGTTTTTACGATAAATTTATTTTAATGTTTACACAGTTTTAATAAATGTAATGATAAATTAGTAAGTAATCAACGAAAATAGTTAATATTTCTCCGAAAATAATATAAAATAGGTAAATTACAGCCAAAGTGATTTCAATCAATTCGCAAGTCGCCGCATGCCAAATTTATCTCAGCGCGCTCGGAACATTTTGAAATCTTCTTTAAAAAAATTTAAAAAAAGAACTAATTCAGTGCTAAAACGGCAAAAAAAGTATAAATAGGTTTATGAACTATGATATTGAATTGTGGAGGTCATAGTCATATGGGTTATGAAAAAAATCCTGCACTTTTTGATGAAAGCAAGCCACTTTGCACAGTGATGGTAGAAACCAAATTAAATTATTTTTTTCGAGGCAACCGAAGTTTCGCCCGATGTTAGAAGAAATGTCAGGACTTTGAGGGGGATGTCCGGATTTTTATCAGGACATTTCAATTTTTCATATGGCAACCCTATCTGTAGATGAGAAGAAACCGCAATCCGACCGCAACATACAAAATTGTTGATAAAATGTGTGTTTTTGAAAATTACCAAAAACTGACTGGTCAAAGAAAAACTATATTAATTATCGAACCTGCTTACAAAATTTCACGAGAATCGCTTGAGAAATGCGACCTGTGGAGGAAAACAACCGGAAATCCGCCGGACATACGAAAGCATTTTTATCGAAGCTGAAACTGAGACCTTCGTTTCACTCGGTCAAAAAAGTTATAATTATAATATGTACTGTAATTTAAACAACCTTCCTAGACAGATCCCAATCAGCTGAATCAGCTAAATAAACTATTTTACTATAACAATGCGAGACTGACCAAACGATTGCGCTTACCGAAAAAGTGCGGTGCGGAGCCGAGCAGCGTAGAGAGAGAAGCTAAGGGTAGAAACTTCACTAACATGCATGATACTTTAAACCTTTAAAGTGTGAAAAATTATATCATTCTGAAGAAAGTATAATAGGATAGATCAGTTCCACGACCACGGTTCCACCCGGGCGGAACCGCTCGCAAAAGACGCAGGGTATGCGAAAGAATCAAAAGATGTACCATGTACCTATGCATAATTTATATATTTTCGTCGGAATTCTGACCATTTGGTAACAATGACCCAATCGCACATTCCTTTGCTCAGTTCCAATGAAACTCTGCAATGAACCTTTCATCTCATGTGCCGTGATTGTACCAAATCACACCGAAAGGACGAGCACGTGTGTTACGATGCAAGTGGCCGCGCGCGGGCGAGGGGTGCGCAGTCGTGTGCAGTGGACCACTCGACGTCGCACAAGGTCAAGGAGAATGATTAACAACGAAAATACAGCAAAACAAACGGCGGCGGCGCGGGGCTCGAGCGGGGACGCGCGGGCCGCCGGCACGACAGTCAGAACAGCGACGCCGCCCTCACAGGCCGCGCGTCCTGCCGCCGCGACCGACGCACTATAAAATCGATGCACGATCCGCAACCGGCATTCAGCGCCAACCAATACTCTGTAAATCCGATGGTAACCCTAAACAGTTGACTTAACGGCGCGGCGGCCCCTTGCGCCTTCGGCAGCTGCACCTTGATGCAGCCCGGCTGCCGACGGAAAGAGCTCGTCCTGCTCCTGATGTCAGATTAAGAAATTAGCACCGATTATCATGCTCTTATCAAATCTTGTTTTGATATCCGGTTTATTCGCATACATACATTTTTGACAATGCGAGCTAAGCGAACATCAAGACCTTAGGGAGTAAAAGTTGTGATGTTGTGAAGCCGAGTTAGAAGTGTAAACTTGTTAGTACTTTGTTGTGTATGCTGGGCATGATGCGCACATCGTGTTAAACCTGAGCGCTAGATATTCTTTAAGTTGCATCAGCATCAACAGTTAGGTATACCTAAATGCGTTAGAACATTTTAACTCAAAACAAGTTTTGTGGCCTTTGGTAAAGGAGAGGACATATTATAATGAGTGTCTATATCTTTGCATACCGTTTAACAACTCAACTCCCCCGTTGTTGTTGCCTGTTGGCATATCTTTCTTCTGCTATAGTTTGATGTTTCCTTTGTTACTTTTCATCTCAACTGTTTCTCCAGATTTTTCCAAGTTACTAAATAGGTGCAAACTTACGATGAGTACACTATATTATTATCATGATATATTGTTCAGATCATCGATCACCACCTGGGAACTTATCAGGTGTCAATAATAACGTCCAGTAATTTGACACATCTTTAATAGGTGTGCCGTATTGTAGGGTTGTATACCGGCTTTAAATTTCATATTTACAGTGTCATGTTTGATAGCGCTGGTGGGCTATTTGTAAACGTCGTAAAACTTGTCATAAAACTGCAGCGACGCATATCTGCAAAATATAATATCGTTGCAAAGTTTATCAGTTACACATATACGCCTTTATCTGTCATCAGTAGAGAACATAGCAAGGTTGCAGGTGTATTGACATTATGTTTTGACTGCCTTTATCTCGGGTCTATCGTCCTAGGCGTTGAATTTCCATTCGTGCACTCGACTTTGTTGTGAGGATTGTTCGAAGATTACTCGTTTCGATAGCCTGACGTCAGGGTGATGTAATAGACAACCAAAATCGTGCCAAAACAAAGTCTGACGGGTCCTGAGGTAGGTACCATGTCACGTTAGTGTCACAAAACCAAAATTAAAATATGAGGATATGGTAGCGATTCTAGCAACTTATTACATAATGTTCAGTCATTAAAACCCATATCTTTCCTTTTACCGTTTTATTATACATATTACAATAGTTTTCACTTCTGTGACTTCAGTCGTCTTCCTTGTATCAAACCAACCCAAAATATATTGGACTGAATTCGCATTTGTTAAATCTCATTATGAGTTTTTACCTAAATGTATTTTTTATCCTTCCCCGTCGTTTTGATGTAACGTTATTAAACCCTCTACCACACACGGCTAACAAGCTTGTCTACAGATTTTTTTATTAGCTCGAATATCTTACCATAGTTGTTATAGTATAGTATTTAATTATTTATCTTGATCCGTTTTACTATTCAATCAACCGCCTTTATTCAATATCTTCGCATGTTCCAGTATGTATGTACTATTCCTTTTTCACAAGCAACATTTATTCCTTATTACACTCACAATTAAATCTTATTAAATGTTGCAAATCTTTATATATATAAATATATACATCTTCAAGATGTGCAGCGAGTGTAAATTATGCAATTTCCTCATCAAGTTCTTAACTCTAAAACCGAAACAAAACTGGTTATAGCTGCAGATAAATAGATTCTATAATCTTCTTAATTTCTTTGTAATGTTTGTATTAGCCTCGCTCGATTTAATCTTTATTGAGCAGTTGTTCAAGACGACTGTATAATTGTCAAGGTCTTCTGCTTTATTAGAATTCATTACCGCTCTCATGAGAACTCACTTTTGGAATACCAATACCACTAATACGGTACTTAATTTCGTGTAACAAGCTAGTCGTTTCCTCTTAATTTGTTTTTTAAAATTGTTAAGTTTAATTTGTAGAAGTATATATGTTGATAAGCATCATATCTTAATTTTAACTTCATTGCTTTTATGGTATACAAAAACATTTGCAATAAGTATACTTATCTAATACTTCATGCATTGTATTGTACATTTAATGCGTCTAAGATTCGTATCTCTACCGCATTGTGGTTTGTATTCGGAATTTGGCGATTCGTGAACTTGTTCATAGCGTGAGTCGTCACGCCGCTTGTCGGCTTGGTCATGGCCAAGGTCTTCCGCCAGAACGTAACGATCGACATTACGTAACTGCCCGTTGAAAAATAGGTTACTAAACAACCGAAAATATATATTTTTGGCGCCAGAGGTATCTACCTGGGGAAATTTAAGGCGATATATCGATTGAAAGAGACACCCTTTGTTTTTCGCTCACGACAAAACGGGATGCAACCCTCTCCGAGAATGGCTTTTTAGACAAATCTCGTTAAATATCTGACTATGTGCATGTTTATTAAATTTCCTCTTGTCAGTACCTAGATGAGGTAAAATAACATCATATTAAATTAATCGTGTCTTTTAATAATGCGTTGTTTTAGTAGGCTGAGGAAAAAACGGAAAATATAGACTCAACTTTGGATTTATTTTCTATCGAGAAAATTTTCAGCAATCATGTTTCGCTATTGTCAGTACCACAGTCATATAGTCGAGAATCATATATCTGTAAATCAGGCCCTACTGTTTGCTAGTCTGGGCAGGACAGCGTTTCAAAGTCTCCAAATTTCTCAGTGTAGCGCCTTAAAGATGTCTATATGTTTTATAGTATTTTTTTTTTGATCCATCAATATTTTGCAATGCTAATAATGATGGGGGACCGTTTGGGAGGCGCGCTAGCAGATCGAGATGCCAATCTCGTGCAAACAATAGATCGTTGTTTTAATTTGGAAGGATCATATATATACAGCACTTAAATCTCCGCAGGTTACATTCCTGCGTCACCGAAATTATCAAACATGTCGCGTTCTAGCCGGTAACGTGTTCCTGTGTCTACTGCAATGGCTGAGCGAATCTCTTTATCGAGATTGGAACATTGTAGGTACCCTGAGTGTTCCGGTAGCACTTCGGTTACCGAGTCGTACCCTAGTGTCGTGCGGCAGCCCTGATTGTTTGATCTCATATTATTAACGAAATACAAAAAAAACACCTGTAGTCGTCAGTGAATCGCCAAGGTCGCGGGCCCCTCCGGCCCCGCGGCGCTTCTCAGCGTTCCGTTTACCCATATCTCGCGGCGAGTGCACGGCGCGCCGCCCCCGCGGCCTGACTCACCGCACCCGCTACCCGCGCGCATACCCGCTGCGCCGATCACCGACTATCTATCTCTTCAGGTCAAGTCTAGGACGACCATTCGTCTTGTTTTAGCGTGCTTCGTTCACATTTCGACCATTTGGTCGTAACGCCGCATTGCCCCCGTAGCTAATTGATGTACAGTCAAGGGCACCAATATATACACTTTTTCACCTTATTTCACTGAAATAAGGTCCAAAAGTGTTTACATTTTATGCCCTTGACTGTACCTACCGCAGCGTCGAATATGACTGTCTATAGGACCTATCCCTTTTTTGGCATGAAATGAAAACACGCCGCAGTCTGAATAAGTATTATTATCAAATAAGCAGGGCAGAAATGCACATCCACCGAGCATCCAAAAACTTAATAATTGAATAGGTAATAAGGATGTCATTCAAAGTGAAAATGAAAGTGTATATGTATGGGTAAAGTATAAGGCCGATGAGGCGTTGCGCTCGCGTCGCAATTGTCAATGTTAATTGTAGCTGGCGGGCGCGTCAAGTCAAGGTCGGCATGGATCGATCGTTGCATGCCGTGCACGGCGTGCACCGGAGTGAGGCGGTAGGCGTGTCTCGCTCCACATGCACGTATGCACTTTGCGCGTACCAACGAAAGTGTAGGAAAGTGGAAACATTCCTCGATCACGCTGCAAATTGCTCTACGCTCCGTGCACGCTCCGTATCTAGTTTAGCACAATTTTTCTATTTGTGCGGGATTACTAATATGTACTTCTCTGGGTACTTTTGTTTATCAATAATAAATAAATGACAATCGTTTGATTATATTTATTTCACAATATTTAGATGGTGCAGCGTGTTTTCTTTGTCATGTTAGTAGGTAGCTGTTACTGTTAGTGTTGGTGGATGCTTAGTCATTACCGCGGCGATTTCCTTTGTGTGGCACATCAATAGGTACAAGCTGTATTATAATGGGCAATGGCTCAATATTCATTTTGTTTCGTGCGCGGAAGTGATGGCGTATTAGCGATCAACGGAAGCTTTTGTCGCATTAATGGCGTGTTTGCTTTTACCAGAGTTATCGATTTGTTACAGAGTTCTTGACACTTACATAACGTAACTTATACAGGCATTATGTAGCACACGCGCCCGTGCCCGCCCACCTGCTTTACTTTTACTTCAGATATTTTCTCTCACCGAAGCTATCAATTTCATAGAGTAGGGATCGTCAAGGATACCTAGCTTGATTGACAGGGTTGGTTAATGATTCCTCGGCGTGGGTATCGATATCACCATGAAAAGGATATGGATTTGCGCTCGGGTAGATTTTAGTTTAGCATCTGTTGGATATGTGGATATTTTCATAATCCATTATCGTCTTTGTCAATAACTGACTGCTACTATTATGTCTACGTTCATTATCGAAAGTGATTGTGGAAAATACATTATTAATACCTACATGTCTGTACCTAATATTCACGTACTTGCTATACACAATAGGTTTTTAATAATATACATTTCATAAAATGTAATTGTAGGAGTTTTTGTAACGAGTTTTCGTGGTGTTAATAATATCTTACCAATTAAGAGTTTATTTTTATTGTTTCTTTTTTTTTACAACATGAATGTAATATATTTTCAACGTGAAAATGTAACTAGTACGTCAAGTCAAGTGTACTTAACTCAGGTTTTCACTCACACTCACAGGCAATTTCGCTCGAATCCCCCGCCGCGCCGTCACAACGTCTTAGATATGTTTGTATTGGATTTGCCCGTATTTGTGAACATGTTAAGGCCGTGTATTACCACTTTTGAGTTTTTAAAAACCATCTGAGACATAGAATATAGTGTCTTAAAATCTAAAAAAAATATATGTGTTACATAAGTATCTTGTCTAGTCAAAATCGCAGTCAGTTACATGACTTGATGAATTTCACTCAATAGAAAAAAATCGCGAAGTTACCCCTTTTTGGAATGTATTTTCAATACTACGGCTATATTACTGATATTTAACATTTAATTTTTGTACTCAATTAAAGATCGTGAATAGTTATAGACAAATTCGCAGGGTTTGCTTTGATAAAATGATTGGCTTAATGACTATAGCTAAATATTTACAAAACTGCGCGCAGAGCTTGCGTAGAGAGCGGGATGGTTAATTGTAAACTCACGCGTGTTAGTGCGGGACATTTGCGTTGGGGATACCTCCCCTTAAAGCTTCACGTTCTCTAAAGTAGGTAAACATAAACATCTTTATTTAGTATAAATCGATTCGAGTATTACATATAGAAAAATAATATCGTGTGCCTTCTTTACAATTGTAGAACTTTACAACAAAGTAAACTAATAACAAGAATCCAATTGATGTTTATTGAATGAAAAATAATCTGCCTAATTTATCAGCCGTCTTCGGGGTAAATATGTTACGGACTGTACCCTCCCTTTTTTCTCCGCCGGATGCCAGATGGATTATTATACACAGCAAAAAAAACTGTGTGGACACGTGGATTCGGATATGTGCGCATCACCCAAGGACTCGCATATGTGATGGACTGATGCGGACAACGCCGAACTTTGTAGAGCCATGTGGGGAGCCTCCCTAAATAAGTAAACGTTGAATGATGCCTTGTGCGATAAAATCGCAATAGATAAAAAAAAAGTTAAGCTTTGAAAAGACTCCCGAAACATAATTCCTCATAGCTCCGAGTATGGAATTAAGAATAAGGATTCGCTAAGGCTTGTTTTTAAACAAATAGAAGTGACCGGTACCGGTATAAATCGACGCGGATGTATTTTACCTATGCTTAGTGACATAGCGCAAATTTTTGTATGATAGAGGCTAACGCAGGGAGCTCGGTCCATGAGTGACGTAAAACTTAATTACAGAAACACGCAGCCACGATCACGAAGGCCAACGGCTAACAACTACAATTATTCAGATGATTCCTATTCAAACATATGTAACTATAAAATATATATTACCTAACTTAATTTGGTATCATTTGCAGGTTAATAGTAAAAAATGCGAATATACAACTCGTTTTCCGACATTAAATCAGATTTATACTCGTATGATTGTATGCGGACCTTGAGCAGCCGGTGAGACCTTCACGCCGGTAACCGCGCGGAAGTTGACGGGTACATTTTTTGTCAATTTTGCGCTCGTTGATTTTAGCGCGCATTACTTAGTCACTAGTTAAGCATCGACGCTGCGCGATGCGAAGCGCGAAGCATTGTTGACACCTCGACTTGCATCGTGATGTTATCGCGCCTTCTGTGCAATAACAATCGCTATCACAGTGTCACAGCGACTTTTGCTTTGTCCCCGTCTGTGATGCGCCGTGTCCCATATCTCGGTCCGCTTTCGTATTCATTACATTGTATCGAATTATAGACGCTGTAACTGCGCTCGAATATAGTGCGCTTGGGGCCGCGTTACCTATCTAACCTGGACGTTGTTGTAGTGCAGTGAAGTGATAGTGATGCTATTATGGTAGTGGGTGGTCATGTCAAGTGTGGCAAAGAAAGACAAGCCGACGATGTCGGTGACGGCGCTGATCAACTGGGCGCGGCCGCCGGCGGGCCCCGCGCAGCCGCAGTCGGCGGCGCCCGCGCCGGCCGCGATGCTGCAGCCGGTGCCGGTGCCAACGCCTTCGCTGCAGACTCACCAATTCCCAACCGTTGACTGCTCCATCGACATGCAATGTAATTATTTTAGTACGTAGTTAATAGTTAGTAATAGTATGTATGTATGTATGACACTTTATTGCACATAAGAAAAACACTTTCAAAAAACAAAATTATAAAATAAAAAGTAAAAAGGCAATAGTCTAGCCCGGATGTAATGTGCGAGAGATTTTTGTACAACTTCTACTAAAGATAAGGTATCCGCATGCGGTGCACCGTTTACATCGATTTCCGAATGATGGAGGATTATGCTCCTATTATGCTCTCACCGAAAAATTTGTTGACCAACTACATGCTGTTGGAATGCAATGCGCAGTAGGTATGATATTTAGATTGGTTGTTGTAACTGACAAGACGTTTTCGATTATAATCAAATTTACGGGTTACCCTCATCTAGCATTATACTATTATCAAAAATATAATTTGCAGAGGTTTCATTCCGCAGAACCATTTGTTTATTCAGAAGCCATTAACTTTTGAGGTAGGTACTAGGTAGAGCTAAAAGGCTATTGTGTGGAACCCATTGGGTTTGCCAGAAAAGTAGGTTCTCCGCTACCCTAAGGTTGTCTGGAAGAGATCGCTAATTAGCGATAAGACCGCCTGTTGTTTGCCTCTACTCATTGTCAATATGTACTGTTATGTGTTTTTTTTGTTGAGGTTATGCAATAAAGAGTATTTGTATTGTATTGTAGGTTAGGTTATAACTGCGACCCTTTAAAAGATGTTAACGATTAAATAAAAAAGCTGCAAAGTATTTCTGCCAATTTAAAGTCTAAGCTAGTCCCAGTCGGGGGACCTAATAATCTGGTATTTAACTGTAAGTAATGTATTAGGTCCTTAGGATCTTTATTCTGAAATTCTTATTAGTACACTTTTATCCAGTGCAGTCGTGTTTTTAATTTGTTTGCTATCAACTATTTCACTTTTTTAGATTTTAATTTACAAGTCGTAAAATTATGTTTTAAATACGATACAAACTTACCTACGTTATAAATTTCATTAAATACATACGGTATATATATGTTAGAAATCGTATATTCAAATTCTTCATATTGATGTGCCACTTGATAAGATTGAAAACATCTCAAACATTCTCCAGGTTACGCTAAACGAAGTACCTACCTACATAGCCCGCCATATTGTTTTTACTGCAACGTCACATATCCTATGTTACTCGGGATGATCTAAGGTTCTAACGATACCCCACACATCTAAATCAGAAGGCATTGAGAAATTCTGGGGGACAAAAAATCACACATACATAAATGAAGCTTGAAAATATTACACTCCTTTTTTTGGGCAGTTGTGTAAAAATAACGCATGACTTGAGACCTTACTGCCACATCTTAGACTAAAACTTCCACTGGATTTGGTGCGGGCTCTCAAAGCTACAAACAAATAAACCAATATTAATTAACCCACATATTCGTATCCCTCGGTTCTTATGTAATTACACATTACTGACAAAAGTCTAAATTACAATAATCCGAAAGCACCTTTATTGTTCGTGACTATTAGAAACGATCCACACTAGTACCGTACAAAATCAATAAACGCCACGTGATGTGGTGCCAAATAACTGATCAACAAAATACTCTGTACTATTCGGCTATGAACTTAGTTATTAAAGATCGAGATGTTTCTATATGATGTATACAATGTATACTATACATGGGAAATACCCAGGCATATTCAAACTTACCTCTATACCTGCTTGGATAGTTTTACGCATGTCAATATATAATGTTATATGTATGTGCTTGAGAATATATTAATACTGATGTATTTTAAAATATGATACCCATTCAATTGTTACCCGCCAGACATCGTTTAGTTTCATGCTTCGATTTGCGCGGACTTGCAAATGCAAATGCATATGCATCGATTTAGAGATATTTCAGAGAAGATTTATAGTAGGTAGTTTTGTAACCAGTTTATGCATGAATTATTACAATTTTCCAGGAAACAATATATCTTAATTCATAATCTGCAGGACAATATTGAATAACCGGATTTTCTTCAATCGAAAAAAATGGGATATATTTAACTGCATATCGAGGAAACTTATCAGCCGGGCATTTATCTCCATCAATTAAATTAAAAATTAAACTGTTTTTAAATCAAATGAATTATTTTACTATGAAACATCCAAATGCTTATCAAAACTGGTATTAGTAGTCATTTGAAATATTCATCGATATTTTCATAATCGAAAACTTAAAATTAGGTAGTTTTTCTACACAATAGTTAGGACGACGAGCGAAGCCAGGACGAGTGTTAGGTTAGGTAGAACTGCGACCCTAGTGCACGCGAGCCAAGCGAGCGAAGCGAGCGTGCCGTGGGTGCGGCCGGCGACCGATTTTTTTTACCAATATTCTATAATTTCTGACCTAATCTAATTAAGTAATTAGACAGTTTCGACGGCGCTCAGAGCTCCTACTCCTAAAAAAATATTTATTAGAATTTTGTGCGGTATTAGATTAGATATGCATTTATAAAAAATGCTTTGATTTTAAATAGATAGTGTTGCGTCGCAATTGTTGCTAAAATGATAGTACATTGATGAGATTATTTTGCTGTGCCATCAGTATATTTGATTAGATTTTGGTATTATTTTTGAAAAAAAAAGCAAGCTTGTTTTAAATGTGCGTTTAAATGAGTAGGTACCAAACAAAATTGAGAAATTAATTCACCAAGTCAGGTCCATTTTCCACTTTTAACTACATAACGATATTGTACAGTCAGGGAATTTTAATGTTTGCCACTTTTGGACTCTATTTCTATTTCAATATGGAGTCCAACTTCATTGACTGTACCCTTACTTTTGTTATATTGCCAATTAAAATTCAAGTTAGGACTATTGTTAACCTATCGTGCGAGCGCGAACAGGCATTCCGGAATATTCTTGCGTGCTATAGAGACAGTCGTCGCCGTCGGCTAATTTCTCGCAGAATTAGTGCTTCAGGCGGCAACGTTTTCCACCCCTTAAAGGCCGGTTCACATTGGTTGCGTGCGCAGCACGTAAGCGTCGACGTGCACGTGCGCGTACGCGTTGTAATGTATGAATCTCCATAGTAGATGTCACACCGCTTGCGTGACGTGTGCGTGCGCGTGCACGTCACCCGCAACGCACGCATTGCAGCTCCCTCGAGACAAACAGGCTGCGTACTGCGTGCACGCACACGCAGAGCGGAGCGGCAACGTCGCGTCGCTGCGTGCATTGATGACGTTGTATTTCACGGCGTTCCATAGGAGACGGCAAACTGAATATGTTCGGACACGCACAGCTCGGTGCTGCGCGTGTCACGCGCAGCTCTTTTGTGTTTATTTACAACTCCAGCCTGTGCAGACCACTTTGTTTTGTTTGTTTGTTGCGTGAAATGGTGTGATAACAATTGGGATTTTAATCATCGACTTGTTTGTAGTATGTACCCATATCTCACGACCATCGCATTGATGATTTAGCGAAATTGGAAACCGATAACAGCCCACTAATTTATTTTTAAGAATACGATGGGCTGGTAGTAGAAATAATCAAGACTTAATAATATTACCTATAAACTCTATGTCCCTTGACTTGAAAACCGTAAGCAATTTGTTTAATGATTATCTTGTTCATGAAAAGAATTTCTTTACTTACGGAAAATAATATTACTAACCTCAAAAACACTGCTAGTCTTTCTCTAGTTCCAATAGCTTTCCTGAAGTTGGTGTCGTTTTTTATTATTAGAGGTCTCACTAAATCATGTAATTCTTTCTAAAGAACCTCTTGATATGTGAAAATACCAGAAAAAAAGATTCTCGTGCGACTCAAGTTCGCGGCATAGGTTATGGTATTCACGAAGTCTTTCTCTTTTTTCGTTTATCTCATGAACCCATACCCTAGAATTACTAAAAGCAATGCTTCTTCTTCGTCAGATGAACTGCTATCGAACATGATGCTTGTTTTCGAGAATAGAATGCAAAATGGCGGCCAGCCACGCAACGGAGCTGTTGCGTGCGGCAGCGTTGCGTGTGCAGCTCTCTGCAGCACGCGTGGCGTCGATGTACGCGTAGACGTGCGCGTAACCCGGTGTGACAGGGGTGCTGTGCACGTGCACGTGCACGTCGACGCTTACGTGCTGCGCATGCAACCAATGTGAATCGGCCTTAAACCTTTATCAAATGAGACAATATTGGCCTTGATCGATTCCTCTTCTTCTTCTTAGGCGTATGCTCTTGACAGAACAGTCGTGGTCATTCATGCGGTTTTTGGGTGGCACGATGCACAATCTTCCTCCATACATCTCCAACTAAGGTTTATACTTTTTGCTTTTTTCGTAATTCTTTTTAATTTATGAAATAATAGCAAAAAACCAGGACGATGCTTTCGTGTCAAAAAATCGAAATTTAAGGGTCCATGTTTTCAATTGTACGAGTACCTATCCAATATTTCCAAAAAATCAAAACTTATAAACTTATTATTTAATGGTACAAACTTACATCATTTCCAAAAATGCAAATCGGTTCCGGATTAGGGGGAAGGAAAACATTGCCGCTGTTTGTATGGAAAAAATTTGCTACACAATCCTCTTAATACGTGGCGGGATTTTTGTCGTTCTCAATGTGATTTAGTTAATTGAGTGGTACAGCGAGCCCAGGCGACGTATACCTGTGACTTCACACGATAATCGCTTCACGGTGGAGAAAATTGTAATTGCGTTTGCTTAAAATCTCTTTGAGCAGAAACTCCATTACGAAGTTAATTTGAGTTGTTTTCGCTTTTGATACGATACAGCTACAGCTGTCACAGTTGTTTAATGTTATTTAAATTACATTATTTCACGTAGGTAATATGATAATATCAAAATATCACTCAAGAATCGTTACCAATAATAGTAGATTGTGTCACAAGGGAGCAAAATGACATATTTACGGCGTGGGCGTAAATTGAATCCTGAACGAAGCGAAGGATTATATAATAGAATCCCGAGCGTAGCGAGGGATTCTAAAATAGAATCCTGAGCGTAGTGAGGGATTCAAGAATTAACGCCCAAGGTGGAAATAATTTTGCTTCCACGTGACACATACTGCTTTTCACATCACCTATTGAGGATAATAAAAGATCTGAAATAACAATGGTTGTGCATTTATTTTATCAAAATCGATACAATACTTAACTATCAAAATCGATACAATACAATTACTCGTTACAGAAAAGTGCCACTTTGATCCCTCGTAGCAGGGAAGAAAAGTGCCATTTTGATCCCTCCTAGCAGGGAAGAAAAAGCCCTTATCCGAATAGGTGATGTGAAAAGTAATTTATTATTCATCTAAGTAATCATTTTTCTTCTCAGCGAGCAAACAAGAACAGATATTATCGTTTAATCGCAGACATTCTGCCTCTAAAATCGAGTTGAGCATATTATTGGCCTAAGATCCGGTATATATGAAAATCTACCCTAATCTTTTAGAAATACTACATAATAGATAGGTAACAGATAGATAATAAATCCCACGATGGGTTTCTTAGCAAATACCTGAACTGAATCGGTTAAAACTGGGTTAGTTTAATAGGTTGGGGTTACTATTCTGTTATACAATAGTTACTATTGAATAGTAGAAAAGAACCGGCCAAGCAACATATCTTGACTAAGGTGTAGAGCTTATGTAGTTAGGGATTGTAGAGTTAGGGCGTATAGAGTTAGAAGCTTGACTCTACTCAAGATATCTGATAACATTTTGACAGTGCGATCCGGCAAGACTCGTCTAGGCAACATTTTACATGAGAATGTTTTTGAAGGGATTCAATGATTCAATTATATAGTTCAATTCACGATGGTAGTGGTAGGCTCGTTTTTAGAAGGAGGTCGTTTTTCCAAGTTGTGCCCCTTGTATACGTACGTTATGGTTTCAAATTAGGTTTCGTCCTTGCTGTCGAGGCCGAGATAATTTGAGGAATGCCAAAGTAGGCGGTCACTTGTCGATGTCAACACCTATTCTCCTGAATATTTCAAACAACGGAAGGGATTTTGCCCGTCGCCGCGTTGGTGAACACCAGTTGCCTACTGTCATGGCGTCGTTACTGAACAACGTCTTTGAACAAGTATTTATTGGCGAAATAATCATAAGTTTGATGGAAAGCCATTTTTAAAGAGTGAATAAAGTTCCCTAGATGTAACCTAATTATACAGACTTTTGAAATATTTTTTTAGAAATGGTTTCGTATTCGTGACACCTAGGCACTTGGGCATTGAATTATTATTTTCGTCACAAGAAAGTTGATGTGGGATTGGATATGTACATCATACGTTTTCTCAGTTCTAATATTTTACAAAATTAAGTTCTGTCTGTATTACAACATAAAAAAAAATACTATTCTCCTGATAATTGATCGCATCACAAAGGTCTGTACATCTATGTGTACACAATGTTGGGAATGTTGTGAATCTCATGGCGACTGTATTTTTTTATCTTCGCCCACTATTCTTCT
Source organism: Cenopis cana (assembly GCA_951800055.1). Classification (NCBI taxonomy): domain Eukaryota; kingdom Metazoa; phylum Arthropoda; class Insecta; order Lepidoptera; family Tortricidae; genus Cenopis; species Cenopis cana. Next base: position 12,029,085 of record OX637477.1, on the reverse strand, counting down.
ATTTGTTGAAATGACGAGTTTCTACAACAGCCGAAGTCGATCTTGATTTAGGTTAGTAACAATAAAATACAGGGCTTGTGAGGCGATGTCGCCTTATTGTAATGTGCGTGACCGGATACGCACGTGTTACCTAAGTATTTCCGATTTAAATCCATCATTTACTTTTTAGACGCGATAACAAAAATAAATTAATTCGTTCATTAGGTAAATTATTAAAACCAACATTTTCGTGCTCACTTTTATCAAGAAACCTATTACTGAGAGGAGAATAACTAGCGGTCTTCGCATTCATAATTTTTACAAAATGGTCGGTGTGCCCGGTAACCCAAAATAATTATTACATTTGGTAAATATGTTATGAAATCTTTCCTCGTTAGATTTCAAAATTCAATTACCATTGACAGCATACATATACCAAAGTACCTTTCTGATGTTGATGAACCGCCATTTTATTTCATGTATACGTAATCATCGATTCCTATTTTTTCACCAAACAAAAACCGAAGAAGGTTAAAAAGTACCTACATCGCTTTTCTTGGCTTTATCGTATTATTAACAGTATGTGCCTCTTTATTTTTCATAACATCGTTTAATATTAGATTTCCCTGAGCCCTCCCGCGAGTAAACAAATTATTTTCTCTTGTACCGTTCTAGCGTGGGACGCCGCCTTAAGGCCCGTGGTCCCGTGGAGGTAGGGCTGCCATCTCGAATTTCGCCAAACCCGGACAAAGATTAAAAAAAACCCGGACATTTGGCGTAAATCGCACTTTTTCCCCGGACGAGTCCGAAAATAATATTTTAAAAAAACAAGACCTTTAAATTCAATGATGTGCTTCCTTACATGAAAAGCGTCCGGGTTTTCCCCGGACACTTCTTGACACCCCCCCGGACAGCCTCCAAACTAGGACCAATCCGGGAAAACCCGGACGGATGGCAGCCCTACGTGGAGGTTCAAAACGTTTGTCTTGCTTGCTCGCTAGTGGTTGCGCGATATGCTGTGCTCTTCGCTTGCGCACGGATCGATTTGCAAAATTAGAACAATAAATTCATATTAATGGTTTTTTTTTAAAGAACTGTGAACAATGGTTTAGAAGTAGTGTTTTTTTTAGTAAAAATATTCAATGTTTAACAAGATTTTTTAAATGTTTAGAATTCAGATGTTTAAGACAATTAACTTTTAACGTATACTTATTTTTGTTCAGAATTATTCGCTGGATCAAAAAAATGGGTATCAATTACATAAAGTTTTCATTGTAAATAAATAATGTACAATACGTAATATTAAAACTAAACGGCTAAATGTATGGGGCCTAACGTATGTATTTCAAACATGATTTTACGATATGCATGCGATACTTTAAATTGAAAAAAAAAAACTGCTTAATAAATAAAATATTAATTACAAAATTAAAAATACGACCGCAATGGATAAAAGTGAACTAAAAAGATAAAAACAATTTTCTAATTTAATAACTTAAAGAAATCTATTTTGCTTGCAGTCGGGGGACCTACTAATTACATACCTGCAAACAAATTAGTGTAGGTAAAACGTAAACTAGCTGGGCATCGTGGAGGATGTACCCTTATAATTTAATCAAACTTCATCAAAGAATCCCACGTCCTTGTAAGAACCATCGGGGGAAAAATATTCGTCCTTCTCGAACCCTTAACATAAGAATCTAAAAAAATATACATATAATATGTTTTGCTTCGTTTTCTCTTGCTGATTTTCATCGCGAATTTTATATGAATTACGACGTGTAATTGCATATTTAAATCGTTTACCGCACGCAATGCTTTACAATACATATATGTACAAGCGTGTTTTTGTGAACAAGGGTCTGTGGTAAAAGGCTTCTATTTGTATTATGGTTTCCTTTCTAATGCGCTTCAGAGCGAGGGGTGTGTGTTTATTTCGCTTTTTGTGCTCCATTCTGCAGCCCTCAGACACATGGACCAGTTTTGTCCGTTCTTTTGCCGGTACCGATACATTTTTTTACTTATTTCAAAATCTTATTTGTTTTGCACAAATAAAATGACCTGCGTGCCGCCTGCACGCTTAACATTTTATTATTCTCTTAGCTTTATGGATTACACTAACAGTGTTGAAAAGTTTTCTAGTTATGTTTACGATTAGTATTTTATATATAAGTTAGTAAAAAGTTTTCTAATTTATAATTTAATTTGAAGAAGTTTCGTACCAAATTGCACATTTTCATCTGTTGGGCTTCTTCAGCGTTACTTTAGTTTTAAGTCATAAAGCACGTCTCAGTAATTTCATTTAGGTAGAACATTTCTATGCTGATTTCTGAACGGAGCTTGAAATCTTGCAGAGGTAGATTATATGCTAGCCGTGTTCTGTGGCATATTATGTAATGTCACAGGAACACAAAGGGCGGAGGTTCCTTCTCTTAAAATTCTGTAATAGGTTATATATGGGATAATTATAATTATAATTTGAATTTTACTCGCGCGAACTTGCGATCCAAACATATTGAACGCGAACAGGTGTCCTAATTGACAATTAAGTCGCGCGAACGAGTAAAATTCGCGCGAACTTGCGATCATCGCGTAGTCGCGTTGTATTAGGACGATCCCTAAGGGTCGCATATCACAACCGATTCTCGTGAAGTATTGTGAGCAGGTTATTTGATTACATATAATATTCATGACGAGTAATTAAAAAAAAATACAATGAGTTGTACTCCTCTACAGCGCTTCTCAACCGATTCTCCGAGCTCGATATCTAACATAGTTTTGGAAATTAAAAACACAAGGTCTACAGCTCCAGAGCCACTAGTTTTAGTAGGTATTGTATTGTTTCAGGGCTTAACCTCGAGAGTGGGTTCATGTCGCCCATGTCTCCACCGGAGATGAAGCCCGACACGGCGATGCTGGACGGGCTCCGGGACGACGCGACCTCACCCCCCACCTTCAAGAACTACCCCCCCAATCACCCGCTCAGCGGCTCCAAACACCTATGCTCAATATGCGGTGATAGGGCGTCGGGGAAACACTATGGAGTTTACAGGTAACCCCTTCAGTTAACAACAGAGCGTAGTTAGTTAACGCATTCACTGCCCATCTCTTTTCCTGGACATTCGGCAGGTGCCGCACTTTGCTGTGTGCCCCAAACGCACATGTGAGTTCAACCGACTATTCTAAATCTAAGGCACTAAGGCGTCTGTGCGTTCAAGGCACTGGGTGAAAGTAACGGAAAAGCATATATGCGTTGGTGGCAGTGAATGCGTTAAATGATCACATGCTCGCGCGCAATGTACGGTTTATATTTTTTGGATCCCTTTCGCTAAACTACGCCCCAGCCTAAACGTTAATTTGTTCATTTTCATTGAAAAAAAACCACGCATAGGGTTCCATACTACCAGTCTACATGTAGGTAAATCCACTATCCTACACTTTGAGTTTAGTAAAGGTGTCTATTTATTGAGATGGCACGCGTACCCGTACGGTACGGGCACAAACCTATCTAGTAAAAAGAAAAAACTAGTTAAATATTATCTGTTTGCGACGCCTTTAAGTTTCATCTTTTGATTTACATTGTGATTGGCTCTTTTACAAAACAGAACAGTCTTGTATAACGGTAGGTTTTGTAGTGAAATTTCCTAGACTTAATGAGAATTATATAGGCACAATCTCCGTTAGGTAGAACAAATGAGGTAGGAGGAATGTTAGGTAGAACAAATTCTGCAACATGGCGCATGTTCATATTTTCCTGGTCGGGCTTTACTCTATGATTTCTGACCTAACCAATTGTAAAAGCTGTAGGATCGCAGTTCCATTTAACACTCCGCCTCGCTTCGCTCGTCGTCGTACCTTAAGTAAATTACCTTAAGTTAGAATAGGAAAATGGGAACCAAACAGTGTCAAAGAGGCGACTCATGAACCTCTGCTTTACATTACGACTAGGCGAATTGAAGAACGTAAAGTGCCGAATACATTCCGGCGGATATTCATTCAGCCGTATTTAATACGGCTAAGCTAATAGTTGACCCGCCGTAATACAAAACGGCTAGCTGTAATGTTATACGGCGGATTATGCAATTTGGCTGTGACATTATCATAATTTGATGATTGATGATGATGAACTTAGCAAACACGACAGGCTTTCATCTTTTCATCAATGGCTCCTTTTTCAGTCATTTCAATTACGTATGTAATGGGATTGTTTTAAAAACAGCGAGTCATTGCGTACCGGTAAAATATGTAAGTATTCTGCGTGATATGCAAGAATTAACAAAATGAATATTTGGAAATACCATGTATTACCATGTTTGACCGGACCTAGTCTTGGTATTTTAATGCCGCCTATCAAATATAAGCTTAATATTATAATTTTATGCGCAGCCAGTGTTGCCAGAGCACTCTTATATAAATGCACGTTAGTGTATACCCATCTAAACACGACACACAAATACTTACACCTTATATATATTGTCAGATTCGCTTTCATATTGGTTCTATAACATATCGAACACAACACAATAATGTAGTTGAGAGTATCATAGACAACTTGTGTCACTGATAATTTCACGGGTTCCAGATACCGGCTTAGTTAGGTTCAGGCTAGTTTGGGACTCACCGGATATTTCTTTCTTCTATGTAACCGTGTTTCTTATATCTAAAATAGCACGATTTTGTAATAAAACGCACGTTTTCTTTCCTTCTAAGAAGTCATCATATACGTGCCACATATACGTGCCAGAGGGATTGGGCAGTAGTCCCCACGCTGGCCCAGAGCGGGTTGGGAACTTCACATACAACTTTGAATTTCGCGGATGTATGCAGGTTTCCTCACCATGTTTTCCTTCACCGAAAAGCTAACTAAGAAGCTAGCTAAGTAAGAAGTCATGACTAAAATATATGACATCATCCTCCTAGCGTTTTTACGGTTGTATTGTAAGTGTTGTAACTTAAAGGAACCCGATGTCCGCTTTGACACCAAATCCCAACACATTACATTAGCCACCAGTTGAATGAATCTCATCACTCTCATCAGATAATGGGAGCAAACTACCGGACACTAAACCGGACGAAGAATCGAACGCGTATCACCGCTCTTGAGGATACCACATCGTATGGTAGGATTCGTAGCCATGATTCTTTTTTGTTTGCTATAGGAACATTGTCGTTACAAAATTTTGTACTGTTGTTTGTGCGTAGGTTCATACTACAGTTTTTTTCTGTACAACAGTAGTGTATGGAAGAGTACGGTTAAAACACGATTAAAAGTTAAAAGCACGCATTACAAAAAAGCACGTAAACCCGTGCATGCTAAACGTCCTGGCAACACTGCGCAGCATAACTTTTTCATTCTGCTCAAAAAAAAGACTTACCGATGTTTTGAATCGATTGCCATTGGCGTTACAAGGTACCCAAAACGAGTGACCTATTCATTCCGCTTAGCAAAATTTCCAGTCGATTTTTTCTTCATTTTTTTTAACGTGATTATTTTTATGGTACCTAGTCAAACATCAACACGCGTCTCAGGCGCTGTTTTCTCCAAATTGTACTGTTTTCACAATAATCTCGCGTGGTCTCATTAATTAAGGAATGTAGGATAGGTTCTTAAAAAAAAGGTAGCTTCAGATGCCTGAAGTCAAGGCATGAAATGATGATGCCTCATGGCATTAAGTCCGCCTTTTGTACTTCAATTTATTTTGTGCAATAAAGATTAAATAAATAAATAAATAAATAAATGAAAGAAAAGTTATTTGAAAACATTACACTTTGGAGAAAAACGACCCCTATAGATACTTACGCGCGTAATAAAACTAAATATTATGAAAAACAACTTTTAAAAATATTTTGGAATTATGCGACTGAAGTAATCACTACAGGAAACTGATCTAACCGCTGCCTAAACAAAATACCTGACACTCACTAACGGTTCTACCAATAGAGTTGTGTCGGATATTTTTGAGCACCTCCTACTGTCAGTCACAAATTGCATGATTTCCAGGTCAAATTAACAATTAAATTCATATAGCGCGGCACGAAAACAAGAAATATACATACACATTACACATGGGTAGAACTGTCACAGCACTCAACTTCAATGACAGTCATTAGCAGCTAGACAAAACATTACATAAGGAGTAAACACTGGATCATTAAAACGCAGTCAAGCGAACAATATAGGTGGGCTGTTTGGCACATACCTACAATACCTACATACGATTCAGATCTTGTCGTTTTCAGTAGGAAAGCGCTCGTTATGTTTGGTTCGAGCTCGTAAACAAAAAGAGATATATGCATTCTACTCTTGTCTTGTCGCCAACTGGGAGGAAGAGGCTCTGGACAGGGACGTCTGGACAACATGGGGAGAGGCCTTTGCCTAGCAGTGGGACACATACTAGACTATTAAAAAAAAATCTACTCTTTGTCTTCCACTACAGATTAGGTACATAGATAAGTGTTGTCGTGTTTGCCAATTTCCATTTTTTCTTGATTATGCTCTGCCTATTTTTAGTTATCTTGGAAGCCACGTTTTCCCAAATTTTTCTAGATCAGTAAGAAGATTAGGATGTCATTGAATTACAAGTACACGAGAAGAATAACTTTAAATTTCTAATTTTATCTTTACATAGTTTGAATAAATATCGCATTTGCAACGTGACTTGCAAACCATTATCTTAGCGCCACATTTATTTATAAAAAAACGATTCCTTATGTTGGTATATACGATAATAGTAACGAAATTGCTTATTAACATTATTATTCTAGTCCTGAACTAGAATAATAATGATGATCTGAAAGCCTGGCAATGATGTGTTGTTTACCAAGAACCGACATTAGACGGTAACTCATACGGCTATGTATATAGTTATGGCACGGCGTTATGCTGCATCTATAGCACATCGTCTAGACTTTAGACACCTCAGACAGCTGTGTAAAGTACAATCATGAACCTAAATAGATAAATGGAAATATTGTGAGTCTGGCGTATAAAATGATAATGGGTTATTATAGCTATAGCATGCGCGAAATTAAAGATTTTATGCCTTGTTATTGTTCTTGTAACGCTTTAATCGAATTGTCGGTGTGGGGGGCTCTGCGAGGCGATACACGTATATCAATACAATATACCTTATAGAATCTGAACTTATACATTATTAAAGTAATTTACAATTCTATCGATCGCCGGCCGCCTGTAATGCCATGCATGAGACATTTTCTTTTCACCTTGAGATTTTTTATGTCGACATTCATGTTGTAGACGGCAGGCAGTTAAGTTTTGATGGAACTGTATTTTAAAATCGCATTTAAGGATTTTTCGCCATAAATAATCAAAAGACCCTTTTAAAGCATTAGCAATACTTCTCTTTCATCGTTTTTCTTTTTTGTTAAATACATTTTTATGCTTTAACACAAATAGGGCAAAGTACCTCACTGAAACCCAGTTTTTGAAGGAATGTCAACTCCGTTACTAATTGGAGGTGTTCGGAGTAATCGTAGCTATTTATTAAATAATCCGTCTAATTGTCTACTGTTAATCAGGTAACTCTAAATATGAATAGAGGCAAAATCATTAAAACAATGTTCTGTTAATTATAATCAGTGGATTCAGTGGTATAACCATTATTAATATAGGTCCTGTCCTAACCATAATCATCATTAATTTAGGTGTAAATGTTAATCAAAATCCATTCATAATAAATAAATATAAATAGATAATTATTTACGCAAGAATACAATCTTACACAAATCGCTTTAGGCCCATAAGTAAGCAAAGCTTGATACTATTGACATATACTCTTCAAAATAGATAAGTAAGTACCTACATGTATACCTACATGCCTGACAATGCGTACTAGTAGGTTATCCCTTCGGTTTGGTGCACCTAGCCATAAATATCACCTAATAATACATATTATAATTATATACTCGTATATTGTAAATATTGACGATCATATGTGAATGCGTATAAATTTGATATAAGGCAAATTTGTATAGTAGTTTACAATGGAATAAATGATCTTATCTTATCTTATCTTATCCTATTGTAAAATCAGAATGAATTCCCGTTAAAAAATAACCTTATTATTTTCTTTAGTTAACAAACAAGGCATGGCGAGAATAGTATGAGATAATTCTTAGTATTTATTTTTTATGGGTCTATCTTTGTCTTTCAATAAGTGAACTAACAATCGAATATTCATATTAATTTATTCATATATTTTTTAAATTACATAATATATGATATGTTGACACATTGTTGTTGTATTTTTTTAATTACATGTCAACATACATATGTGACTAATACAAAATTAAGTATATCATAATAGGTAATCATTCTACAGGAATATAATGTGTTTCGCCAAAAAATTGCTACCTACCTGAAGGCTATCTTATCATCAAGTTCTATTGTCTAACCTAAATATGTATATACATACCTACTACATCCTATATATCGAGCATCATTTGTATGTTTACTTATTTGTTTGCTTACATGCGTTTACGATGTCTAAAAAACGATCTGGCTAGGCCAGGTCTCATTTCGGGGCATTTGCTGCGTGTTTTTAACTACAGATCATAACTCGGTTTCCCATAGTCTCTAATTCTAGATCTCTTATTGAGCAGTTTACCGCTAGACCTAGACTGCAACATTATTAAAAGCTCGACTTTCTCTGAGATATGTAATAATTGTCAGAGAAATGAGTAACATATAGTAGAGAGTATAGGAATGTCAACGTACGGTTACTCGTTTCGATTTCTCATTGACAAGGTTCAAGTAGCTGTGGGACAGGGCCCCCATTACCTTTAATAAATAACGATCGCAATCAAGTTCGGTATTGTTCTGAAATTACCTACCGTACCGCTCCACCCGTGAACTTATTCAATTGCCAGTGGACATAGAACGTGTGTACGTCTATTTTTATCGTCAAGCTTTTTTACGAATAATTCTATAAAAACGTATTCTCTAATTACCTAATCCCGTATAGATCATGTATGTTTACGTATAATGTGTGCGTCAATCAAATATTGTACGGCGTTTAATATTTAAATTCGTCTTTTAAGCAATACCTACTAAATAAATAGCTCAGAGTATTGAAAGAACCTAGAATTATGAGTTCACTTTAACGCATTTTAAAAAGCGACCTGTGAAACAATTTCAAAACTTCGTCCAGAAATAACCAAGCTTTTTTGAATAGGTACTTTTAATTAGGCTACGTTAATTACCTCGTAAAGTGTACTTGCAAAGCATTTTATGGTCATGCTTATGTTCGAATTTGCGTAAAAACCACGAGGCTGTTTAAATTCATTCCAATAATTAAGTATAGAATATACTATTTATTTTAAACGAAATAATGGCAGTAGTGGCGGCTCATTACGACGAATGGTGATATCTTGCTATCTGAATTATAGCGTGGTGTAGGTACCCAAGTTGTTAAGTTCTTATTATATTCTCAGAAGTGAAAGTTTTCTTGATATTAATCATCAACGTTCTTGCAAAAGTCGCGTAATGTCGAAGGCTTTAATGAAATCCCGTCTGAGATGTCTGCGTCTGGGCAAATTACGTACCGCAAAAAAGGTTCGCGGTTCGGACTGAATGCTAACGATGAGTTTTCCTCGTCCACAATTAATCAAATCAATTTCACACAACGCTCCATTACAGCCTCTATTAATACATTCAATTCGCAGTACGCACAGCACTACAAATTGTTTTCGTTTTGCATTGTTGCTCATTTCGTTATTTCTCTCGTCGCGTTTATCTTTTTATCTCAACCAATACCGGATTGGGGTTTTTTTTTCCAAACAGTCGACGCGATTACGTGACTGCTGCAGCGTACGCAATCAGTCCCAATTTCAACCCTTCTCAAACCGGAGATGCTTACATTATTTTAGGGTACTGTTTTGTACAAAATTGTCACGCTTCTTAGGATTCTGTACTTCAAAAGGGAAAAAACGGAAACTTTATACGATCGCTCGTGTGTCTGTTCCACCGTCCTTCTGTCACAGACAATTTTCTCGGAAACTACTGAACTGATATGTAACAGGGTGTCCAAAGACGGACGTGTAACGAACATAAATGAATTTTAGGGGCTACTTTAGGGGGTGTAAAGAAAAAGATTGCAAACTATATCATGCGATATATCAAATTAAAAGACTCATTGTGAGAATCTGAAATCACCCCATCTCCGAAGCTACTAATCATTTTTTTTAAAGTGCAGAAAATAGATGTCAGGAAAATCTTATGAATTACATATAGTGTAACGGATTTCGAGTTATCGCTGAAAAACTGCCTTGCCCAAACAAAAGGACGTAACTACCATGAGTTCCTTATGATGATACGACCTTTTTTAAGGTTCCGTACTCAAAGGTTCCAAACGGAACCCCTATTGCTGTCGCTTACGCGTCCGTACGTCCGTCGTCTGTCACACAGGTTTTACAGCCATTTTTAACCTAAGTATCCCATCGAGTGAGATATCGTTGTTTCGAACTCATTGAGTAAATAAATATTCCGACATGTTTAAAAATATTGGAATAGGAATAAGGCGCCATCAAAGTTAATTTTTTTTACAAAAGTTTGTTTTGAAGAAATATTTAACTTCCCATTGACCTATGAACTTAAAAATTGGTGAAAATGTCTATTATTACGCATATTTTACCAAGAAAATTCCTTAATTCCTTATTTGTCCTATAAAAACTAACTTTTCGGTTGGTTCGGAACCCTAAATGTGCGATCTTCGACTCGCACTTGGCCTGTTTTTATTATTCAAAGTAAAGGATAGTGGTTTTAAATGTGACCTTGCTATAGGTAGTGGATATTACATAATTATGGAACCCTTAATGAAGGGTACACGCACAATGGTGCGTGGGCCGACACGCTCTTGGTCAGTTTTTAAATGACACGAGGCCACACATGTTTGGCTGTTGGATTCTATATATATTTATTCTGGTATATTAACCTCATATGCTTAGACTCTCAACTATAGTCCCATGATGGCAGCCTAAAGGGAGGCTGCGTATCGCCATGCTTGTTTGGCATGCAATTAAAAGTAATATTTTATTATAGTATCTTCCATGGTTTGATTCGATTAAGTTTATATTCTAATTCTAACTAAGCTATCGATTGGTTGCAGTTGCGAAGGATGCAAAGGTTTCTTCAAGCGGACCGTACGGAAGGATCTCACGTACGCATGCCGCGAGGAACGGAACTGCATCATCGACAAGCGGCAGCGGAATCGCTGCCAGTACTGTCGCTACCAGAAGTGTCTAGCATGTGGCATGAAGCGGGAGGCAGTGCAAGAGGAGCGGCAGCGCGCCGCGCGCGGCGCCGAGGACGCGCACCCGAGCAGCTCGGTGCAGGTAAGCGATGTATGTGCCATCTTCATCCATACTAATATGTTTTTTTTTACTACCGGGCTAGCACAACTGCCACAACGACGCGACGCGAGTGGAGAAATGTGTATCCCCTTATTTTTAATTCGTACAGTTTGAGCGTGACAGGATTAAATAGCTGAGTCGAGCGAGATAAGACTTGGCAGCAAGTTGTGCTAGCTAGCCCACCTGATCTACTATCAGCCGGGCCTCGCAGGGCAGGGTAGGACCCTTTAGCTGAGTGTCATGACTTGAATACTATACTAATAATATGTAGGTACAAATACGAAAATAGGTCTGTCTGTCTGTCTGATACCTCTTCACGCTTAAACCGCTGAACTGATTTAGATGAAATTTAGTATGGAGATAGTTTGAATTCCGGGGAAGGACATAGGGTACTTTTATCCCGGAAATCATCCCTTAAGGGTTGGGAGTTTGTATGGAAGAGCGATAACTAGATAAGCGCCTGAAATAAAATAATAGCAATTAAAGTTTGTCGAGATGAACGAGTTCTACGCGGACAAAGTCGCGGGTATAAGCTAGTCTATTTATATAACACACTGCACTTGTCCAAATATTCCATCACGCTGTCACATTAAGGGGAGGTATCCCCAACGCAAATGTCCCGCTCTAACACGCGTGAGTTTATAATTAACCATCCCGCTCTCTACGCAAGCTCTGCGCGCAGTTTTGTAAATATTTAGCTATAGTCATTAAGCCAATCATTCTATCAAAGCAAACCCTGCGAATTTGTCTATAACTATTTATGATCTTCAATTGAGTATATACAAAAATAAAACGTTAAATATCAGTAATATAGCCGTAGTATTGAAAAAACATTCCAAAAAGGGGTAACTTCGTGATTTTTTTCTATCGAGTGAAATTCATCAGGTCATGTAACTGACTGCGACTTTGACTAGACAAGATCCTTATGTAACACATATATTTTTTTTAGATTTTAAGACACTATATTCTATGTCTCAGATGGTTTTTAAAAACTCGGCCTTAACGCTAATATAATCGAATGCCGCCGTTGATTGACGATTGTTACAAGTGATCATAATGCCCCTCACTAAGCCGTTCTTGAGATAATATATATGGCTATGGATCTCTTTTGTTCTCCTGTGTTAAGTAGAGACATGCAACACTAATATACATGGCCAATTAAGTTGCCGGCTGTGTACAGCGCAACATAGAATAAGCTTTAACCTTAATGATTGTTACCTAGTTCCGCAATCCGCATCAGGGTTTACTTAATGTTTGTACCCAAATGTACGTATTTGCAACTAATTTGCCAAGTTGGAGCTAGGACAGTGAATGTTTTAATTAAACCCCATGTCTCGTTTCTATTAGTGTCCTTGTTGAAACTGACTATATATTGACTCTAACAGTCTATTATGAATTTATGAAGTCATGCTATTATTGAGACCGCATATGTAACTACCTATACATAGCCTCTTATTCACTTAAATTCATAATATTATTATAATTCTGAATTGAATACGAATTCTGAACTGAATTGACGACGAGGATGGGATAGCAAAAAAGGTGTTCATACATGTCCAGAGAAAGTAAGGGTTATAAAGGACATGGCAATACCTACGAACGTTACTGAGCTACGTTCATTCTTAGGGATGATCATGTACTATGGAAAGTTCGTCAAAAATATAAGCATGAAGTTAGCACCATTGTACCGATTGCTAAAAAAGGGTGTTAAATTTATTTGGACTAAAGAATGTTCCGCAGCGTTTGACGTCGTTAAGAAGTGTTTGATCTCCAGTTCAGTGTTAGCGCATTATGACCCTGATCTTCCTGTATGCTTGACGACTGATGCGAGCGCGAGCGGCGTGGGAGCGGTGATCTCCCATCAGATGCCAGATGGAACAGAGAGGCCAATAGCGTACGCATCAAGAGTACTCAATAAAGCTGAGGCAAATTATTCACAGATACAAAGAGAAGCTCTGGCCATAATCTTTGGGGTAAAGAAATTCCATCAGTACCTCTACGGTCGAAGGTTTTTGCTGAGGACAGACCACAAACCTTTAGTTTCCATATTCGGGGAAAAGGGAGGTATTCCACCCATGGCTGCAAGCCGACTACAAAGATGGGCTGTCATTTTGTCAGGTTACCAGTATGACATAGAATATGTGCCCACAAACAAAAATGGAGCAGATGCGCTGTCAAGGCTGCCGGTTGGAAAACAAGCAGCAGACAAGGCGGAAATCACGTACGTACAATTTGTCCAGGATTTCTTACCAATCACGAGTGACCAAGTGAGGGACAGCTTGAAAACAGATGAACTGCTTAGAAAGGTAGTCATATATTTACAGTCAGGATGGCCGATGAAGTGTGACAAGCCGGAGCTGCAGCCATATTGGGTAAGACGCCATGAACTATATTTGGAGGCGGGTTGTGTGATGTGGGGGTACAGAATGGTGATACCCGGGTCCCTAACAAACGATATTTTAAAGGAATTGCATGTGGGGCACTCAGGAGTAGTAAAGATGAAGAGTCTAGCAAGAAGCTATGTCTGGTGGCCTGGGATTGATGCGGAAATAGAACAAACATGTCGAGAATGCACGGTTTGCTCGTTAGAAGCCCCAGCCCCAGCCAGGTCCACCCCACAAGCGTGGCCGTATCTCGAAGAAGTTTGGAGTAGATTGCATATGGATTTCCTGGGACCCCTAAATGGGATGACCTTTTTGGTGGTAATTGATTCATCATCCAAATGGATAGAGGTTAAACAGATGACAAGGACTACGGCGAACGACGTGATAAAGTTCTTAAGAGAAACGTTTGCGCGATTTGGGTTGCCAAAAATGATGGTGTCGGATAATGGTCCCCCATTTGCGAGTGAGGAACTAACTAATTTTATGCAATCTAATGGCATAATACAAAAATTTTCCCCAGTATATCATCCATCATCCAACGGAGCCGCGGAGTCTGCAGTGAAACTTGTAAAAAAAGCCATTTTGAAAGCATTACGAGAGAAACAGGATGTTGAGGCTGCGCTCCAGTCTTATTTACTAATGTATAGGAATGCCATCCACAGTAGCACGGGAGAGTCGCCAGCGAGATTGTTGCAGCGAAGAGGATTACGCGCGCGGCTGGACCTGTTGCGCGCTGACGCGGGAGCCGCCGCGCAAGAATGCGCGCGCGCGGCGCAGCGCCGCCAGCAGGCTCACGCGGGGGGCGTAACGCGGGCCTGCAGTGTAGGTGATAGCGTCTGGGCGAGGAATTTTAGCAAGGGGGAAAAATGGGTTAGCGGTAAGATAACAGAGCAATTAGGTTCTCGCAATTACCTAGTACAAAGGGAAGACGGTCAAATGATTAAAAGGCACATAGATCAATTGCGTAATAAGTCACGTTTAGCGATAACGGCGTGCCCTTCGACAGTCAGCGGTTACGAGATTGTAACAGAACCACAGCCGGAGCCGGCCCTTGTACCGCCCGCGCCGATACCTAAACGTGTGCCCGTGCCCGTCGAAAGATACGGGAACCCTATATTATACTAAGAATTTGTGGTTGTAACTATTAAACATTGTGTGTTAGGTCATTTAATGTTTAAGTAATTATAAGACTAATTATTAGGCACAATTGGGTTTTCTTGTTTTTAAGAGCTAAAACACAGTCGTGCCTATATACCATGTTTCATTTTCCTTATAGTACTTATATTCAATAGTCTACTTACTTATATTAATCATGTTCAGGTAAGTTGAAAATAGTCTTACCCCAAAAAGGTCTTAAGACAGGTGTTTAAGATTGAATTTCGATTGGCCTGCGGATAAGATGTTTTTCATTATACCTGGTACACAATTTAGCATTTAGTCCTGTTTGATTATGTAGTCTTTGTTAAGTGGTAGGGTGTAACATATGTATACATATATAGATGCTACACAGCTGATCTCGCGGTCAGTGCACCCGCGGGTAGTTTATATTATAATCATTATTTTCATGTCATGTTTGATGGTAGTTGTAAAACTCTCTTCCGAAATACATCTTGAATACGTTAGACGTGCCGCTGCATTATTTGTTCCCTAAATCCCAGTTTTCCAGTGGTACAGCCAGGAAATACTCCCATATACGTCAGGTTTACTTAATGTTTGTACCCAAATGTACGTATTTGCAACTAATTTGCCAAGTTGGAGCTAGGACAGTGAATGTTTTAATTAAACCCCATGTCTCGTTTCTATTAGTGTCCTTGTTGAAACTGACTATATATTGACTCTAACAGTCTATTATGAATTTATGAAGTCATGCTATTATTGAGACCGCATATGTAACTACCTATACATAGCCTCTTATTCACTTAAATTCATAATATTATTATAATTCTGAATTGAATATGAATATTACAATCTGCAGCTGATAAGCTTCTTTCAGTAGAAATATTATAGCATGTTTAATCAAGCTAAATTTGAATTCATTATATTATTTTGTAAAGGGCAATGAGGCGTGACGTGCGTAAGGCGGCCGGCGGCTCTCAAAAATAATGACTCTCAGGGTGTTCAAAGAGGTGCTCGAAATATTCAAAATATTAACGATAGGTTCTTTTAAGATACCTAGGTACTCTCACTGTTTTAAAAAAGTTTTTTTTAATCTAGCCTATAGGGGTGTCCCACTGCAGGGCAAAGGCCTCATCAGACATAGACATGCTTCGTCCGGCCAGTTGGCCAGGAAGGCATCTAAGTCATCCCGCCATCTCGGTCTAGGCCTGCCACGCCTGCGTCGCTGTTGTGGCATCCATTTGGTGGCTATATTAGCCCATTAGAAATGTTTAAAACAAATAATTGGAATTCAGCGCATATTAAAGAAAGAAAGAAGATAGAATATGAAATGTCCATAAGTAATAGATCAATAGTTCTCAAAAGATTGCTCCTCCAAAATTCGTCCTTTTCAAAGTTTCGGAACCCTTATGAATCTTATAAATCCTTTTCATAGTTTCGGAACCCTTATGAATCTTATAATTTAACATGCGAACCTAAATATGCGTATCACCCATTATGAAGGTACTATTTTTTTATTACTTGTCTGTAGGCAGAATAATTATCAGTTGCTTTTACACTAGTATTTATAGCATGTGTGCAATCTGCAATATAACTTTTACTCGCTTGTTAGCGCTTGCGTGTGCCGTGACGTCCAATGTCGTGTGATATATATAATACAGCGTCTGTAGTGTAAAACACATTTCTTTTTTACAGTATGTACCGACTTACAAATGAATCGGCAACATGAATGCTCTTTTACAGGCCTTACCGTACTTAGGTTACGCCTAAATCCCTACTTGCACCATATATAGGGGAGAAAATGGCTGACTGTCGAGTTTCTTTCGGCGTTTCTTCTCGGCAGTGGCCTCTGTGAAACGCTAGTAGGGTTTGACTTGTAAAAGTGCCATTGCGGCCTACTTACAGAATAAAGTTCATTTTATTCATTTTATATCGAGACTTATGAGATATACTTATGATGAAAGAAAAAAAACCGGTCAAGTGCGTGTCACACACGCAGTGAAGGGTTGCGTACCGACTCCTAAATCTGTGCGATAACTCGGAAACCGTTAAACCTATCTTGTTCAAACCAAAAATCGTTGAAAGGATTTATTACACATAGGGCTGCCATCTCAAATTTCGCCAAACCCGGACAAAGATTCAAAAAACCCGGACATTTGGCGTAGATTGCATTTTTTCCCCGGACGAGTCCGAAAATAATATTTTTAAAAAACAAGGCCTTTAAATTCAATGAGTTGTGCTTCCTTACATGAAAAGTGTCCGGGTTTTCCCCGGACACTTCTTGACACCGCCCCCGGACGGCCCCCGGACGGCCTCCAAACTAGGACAAATCCGGGAAAACCCGGACGGATGGCAGCCCTAATTACACACCACCTCATTTTTTTTTACAGTTTTTAAACTTAATATGATGCAGGTTTCTTAATGATTTTCCTCGTTCTAAATACTAACAAGAAGAATAACGCATACAAAGTCAAACAAGTGAGTCAGGGTTCGATCCCTCGTGTTTCAAAGTGCAACCATAAACCACTTATTTGTTTGGGTTGGGTTCATAGTAAAGCAGTGATTCTTAAACTTTTCACAATCGTTGTCCACGTGACGTGTTCTGAATACTGATTTAACGAACAAAAAATTTAAATAACCACTAATATTCTGATTAAAGTAGTAATCCACATTCGCTGCCAAATTTGTCATCCTCAAATAGTGCATTAATTTACTCAATTATTAATTGATAAAACATATAGTTTTCAGAGTGATTATTGTATCTATAATTAATTACAGTAAAAAAAATGAATAGTGTTACAATTAAGATTTTTTATATATGTATATCTATATACATAGAGGTATTATTATAGCGAACTAGTTGAGTCTATCGTCTGTCAGTGTTCGAAATTTAGAAATTCGTCTACGCTATACCTTGCGTTTGCATCGGATGCTAGTTAAGTTTTAAGGTTATTTACAAAACTCCTCGTACAGTGCGCGCCATCCACGAAGGCGCGCCCCTCCACAGCCCAAGCCGTACAACTGCGCACAGATTAGTATAAGATTCGCTGTGGAGGGGCGCGTCGTCGTGGATGGCGCGCACTATACTCGGCGCACTGTCGCTGTTTTACCCCCACTGGCGTAATTACTCCTAGTTTCGGGGCCGCTTTTATAGATGGATCGATAGACGAGACGTTGATATGTTATTTCTATTGCGCAGGAGCTGTCGATCGAGCGGCTGTTGGAGATTGAGTCGCTGGTCGCAGACCCCAGTGAGGAGTACCAGTTCCTGCGCGTGGGCCCCGACACCAACGTGCCGCCGCGGTACCGCGTGCCCGTCTCCAGCCTTTGTCAAATAGGTAATTATATAAGGGTGGGTTGCACCAAACCGTCGGTAATCGTACCTAACCGGTGTTCGTTGAAATCTGATCGTATGGAAAGTTTGACAAGTCACTATGAGGTGACAGCTGCCGGCGCCATGTCTGGAATCGTACGTAGGTGCAACCGGCTCTTAGTCTAGCTACAGATAGTATCGGCTTCTACATATCACCTTAGTCTGAATAATTGTGTGAATTCTCCGAAACATGGGTATTACTTTTTAAGTTCGGTCCTCGACGAATTGCCTGGGAACTTTTTGTAAGTTTTACAAGTAATTCGTGTTATTTTGGTAACACTTTCAATAAGTACAGTAGAGTAGGTGTTATTGTAGGTATATGAAACTTGCCTAAAGCCACCATAACATAGTTTAGGTTTCTCTGAAAGTAAAATACACTTGAAATTAGTTTATAAAGAAAGATGGCATTCTGATATGCGTCGACACATAAAGATGAAAAATTCCTTCGTAATAATGAGGAATATGGCTATATAAATTTATCTAAATGCGCATATCACACTACACAGCGCCGGTCGGCTATATGCGGTTTGTGCGCCGTGCGATTAGTACGTGTGTGAAAGGTTATGCAATTTACCTACAGCGTCGCGTTTTACCATACCTATATCAAAATACTGTAGCGCGGAACGCAGTTGCACTGTTTTATCAGTTATCAGTCTTTTATGGAGAAGTCCACGATAGTACCTACATTTTAAAACTCAAAGAACTTTACAGATCACGGATTGAATATAAATATTCTTTTGAATGCAGTCCTATTCCAACAGTGAACCGATTAAAAACGTCACTGTCAAAACCAAGATAAAAGCATCCTCTTTTTTTCTCGTTATGGCTTACTATTGCAGGCAGTTTGAAACAATACACCCTTACTCGTATTTTTGTTAGCGTTTCCTGCCTTGTAGACAAGCTGTCGTATCGGGGGAAGGTATAAGATAATTACTAAGAAACCTTAGTTATTCAACTTTTATTTGCAAATTTCTACCCGGCTGGACATTCTCATTAGCCCTGGTTATATATGTCAGTATGTTTCGTGACTAGTCTTTCCGTTTTGTGTAAGAGAGTCTTGAACTATGGACCATATCTATTTCTTGTACAAAAAAGACATGCGTCAGTCAGATGGAATGGGAGGCGGTCTATTATTGCAAACATGGTATAAATTATCCTATTCACGCACATTATGTTTATAATGAGTTATGTGACGCACTTTTAGTACATTATATACATCTCAATTGAAACGTTTTGACGAAACATTAATTGGTTAAATTAACCTTAAATACGAGTAAGATACAATTTTCTAGTTTGATCCAATTTGCATTTCAATATCCTAAAGTAAATTGAATCTGTCATTTGCAATTTATTAATACCATATAAAGGTGATTTTGAGACGTAAAGAATAGAGCCTTATTTCTAAGTAAAATAAGTACAAATTCTGTTGGATCACCAATTGAGTATCATTATTGTAATCTGGCATGCTAATGGTCGTCATTTTAATATCGGTGGAAGATGATTCTGGTTTATTTATAACCAATTAGGTGACCTGTAACTTAACGTTTGTGGGAATTCTTAGATCCGTGATTCAATTTCTTGCCCTTAGAAACTTTATCGATTGTACAGCTCATGTCATATGTCATGGATGCACATGCAGGTGCATCATGTCAGCTGTATTTTTACATGTTCTATAGTACATATTACATACTCGTATTGTTATACTTACACGCCACACACTTGACAGCCGCAATGATGGTGTGTACAGTCAAGTGCAAAAATATGGGTACATACAACTTGTAAAAATATGTTCCATAGCTCTTATATCGGTGAATTAAGGTTTCCGTACATATTTCATTCATTCGATACATATTTGTGCACTTGACTGTACATATTTAGTGTATTTACCTATGGTTTCTGATAAATAATTATCAATGCATTAATTATCCTCGCCTAATTCAGACACATCTATGTATCATGTGACATCAGATGTTGTCATAAAGCGGATGTAGTAAGGATGGCATTTGCCTTTTTTATTGTGGTCTACGCTGTTATCGCCTGTATTTAAAAAAAATCAAACATCACATGTTAATGGCTACATCACACTAAATAATTGGCAGTTGCATATTTGTGACATTGGCATCATAAATATTTATAGAACATGTCTCATACACTAGGTACCTACAAAACAATGAATGTGAATGAAGACAAAAAATTAAATAAGGAGATCAATTCGATGGCGACAAAAACGTGTTATTTTTAAGAGTTTTTTTCCTCGCGATTGTGAAGTCTCGGGGGAAAAAGTGGAATGTTGATGTTGGTTATTCTGAATAATGTTTTAGTATTCTGAATCCTCTTCGCTGTATTTTTAAAGCACCGATGAGCAGATAACATTCGCGACCAGTTTATACTGTTAGGGAAAATGGCTCTGTTTTGTTTGTTCTTAATCTTTGTACCTACGGTGCGGTGCGGTGCCTCCTATATCTGTTGTTATTTTGAGATAATAACACTTACTTCTGTTAAACTGTTTATATTATATCAATTGACCACTGCGTACATAATAATATATGTACTTTAATTATAAAACAGGTTAAAAGTTAGTCATGAATTAATGCCAAGGAAATATGAGCCACTTGGTGGTCAACTGGGCCCGCAGAGCACTGAACCCACGGGCTAAGTTGATCTTTTTAGGGTTCCGTACCAAAAAGGTAAAAAAGGAACCCTATTGGTTTCACTTTGTCTGTCTGTCTGTCTGTCTGTCTGTCACATCGCTAAATATCTCAGGAACTACTTATCCTATCGATTTGAAATTTGGAATAGTTATAAACAAGGGTAACCCAGATACATAGAAGATGGTTTTTTAAATTATTTTATTTTATTTTCTGTGAATAATGACAGATAAAAGGGGGTTCAAAATTTTAAAGTCTGGCAACTATGTCAAGTGGGGTATCATATGAAAGGGCTTGACTTGTACATTCCAAAACAATTTTTAGTTTTTTTTTTCGTTGGGGAAATTTCGATTTACGAGGGAAAATGTAAAAAAAAATACCATTCCCCCCCCCTTATCTCCGAAGTTTACGAAGAAAAAAATTTGAAATTATTACACAACATTAATATGCATGTATATTTTACAGGAAAATTATAGCCATAGCTCTATCTAGTTTTTCTTTTTTTTAATCATCAAAAAACTCTTCTATACTAAGTTTGTAATTTAATCACCTTTGTATATATTTTTGTTTTATATTTAAATTTACAAAATTACGTTGAAAATACCTTCTTTCAAATATAAAAAACAATTATTGAAATCGGTTGATGTGATAAAGAATTATCCTTGAAAAACCAACATACGTACTAAGTTATTCAGTCGCGCAAATTAGTAACACAATGCGCCGATAGATGGTGCTGTCATGTTTTTTTTTATTTTAAGATTGTTCCTGAATTAATGGGGTCGGGACGGGTACACAACTACATATTCAAGAACTGTGTACGGAACCCTCGGTGCGCGAGTCGGACTCGCACTTGACCGGTTTTTTTTTTCTTTACGGGCGACTCGACCCAAGGATCAACCCAGCCTACGGGCTCAGTCGACTGAACCCGTGGGCTGAGCGGGCCCTTATCGGTAAATAGTAGTCGACTGAACCCGCGGGTCGAGTTATCCGGATTAGTGTGGGTCGAGTCACCTATGAAAAAAAACGAAGTGGGCAACTGAACCTGCGGGCTCAGTGCTCTGCGGGCCCAGTTGACCACCAAGTGATATGAGCCAATGCATGACCGGTTGACCGGGTAAAATGAAAATCGTATTTGTGGACAATTGTAAAAGCTAGTGCCTACCAGTGGCGGCGCGTCCATACAACTCGATTCCCACCGGCTTGCCTTATTTTCAGCCAGTCCAGTTCTTTTACTACGACTAATGAAGAATAAGAAAGGCCAATTATTTCCGGCTTGCCTAAGAATATTTTTGACGCGCCGCCACTGGTGCCTACGCCAAATCTTGGGATTAGGTCACGGACCCCAGCCGTCCTTCAGGATGCAACAGCACTGGGATAACGCTAAGGAGGATGATGATGTGCGAGCACATTGGTCTGGGGCTCTTTTATAGACATGGATTGAGGTTGTTTCAATTGTTCCAATTAAATCAATGAGCTCCATATACATCAGATAATAGTACAGTCAGCAGCAACGGTTGCTACGCGAACGAGGTGCTCAAAATGATCTTCACACATCTTTATTATAAGGGAATAAGAGCGTGTGTACTGTGTAGATAATTTTGAGCACCTCGCCCGCGTAGCAACCATTGCTGCTGACTGTACGTCAGATATAGGTCATGGTAGTAAATGTACATGGATAAATTAATTATGGTAGCCAGAGCCAGAGTTACCGAGGATACGTCAGATTCAGAATAAGGAACCTCCATTGGGCACACAGCTCTTTATTATTTTCTATTTGCATTTTGGCTCTTTTCTATTCGGCAAGTAAAAGCGAAGGTCCACAGCGCATTGCGGTATAACAGAGCCCCGAATCGATAAAAGGTCGGCAACGCTAATATGACTGCTCTAGAGTCGCATGCAGGTCTTATTTACACGTCTCACACGTAAGAGACTCGCATGCGATTTTCACTACATTGCGCGGTTTGATAGATCGATTGAATTATTTATACCTCGGTAACCCGCAATGTAATGAAACTCGCATACGAGATACGAGTCTCGTACGTGTGTAAATAAGGCCGAAGGTTCCCGCTTACCATCAGGCAAGCTGCACGCGTGTATATCAATAATAACAGAGTACTGTTTGCGTTGCAGGCAACGCTTGCGGTGGCAAACCTGTAATGGTGATCACGTTATAGAACCTTCAATCTTACATCAATAATAACAGAGTACCTACTGTTTGCGTTGCAGGCAACGCTTGCGGTGGCAAACTTGTGTTGATCACGGTATAGAACCTTCGACCTTACATCAATAATAACAGAGTACCTACTGTTTGCGTTGCAGGCAACGCTTGCGGTGGCAAACTTGTGTTGATCACGGTATAGAACCTTCGACCTTACATCAATAATAACAGAGTACTGTTTGCGTTGCAGGCAACGCTTGCGGTGGCAAACCTGTGATGGTGATCACGTTATAGAACCTTCGATCTTACATCAATAATAACAGAGTACCTACTGTTTGCGTTGCAGGCAACGCTTGCGGTGGCAAACTTGTGGTGATCACGGTATAGAACCTTCGACCTTACATCAATAATAACAGAGTACTGTTTGCGTTGCAGGCAACGTTTGCGGTGGCAAACCTGTGATGGTGATCACGTTATAGACCCTTCGATCTTGCATCAATAATAACAGAGTACCTACTTTTTGCGTTGCAGGCAACGCTTGCGGTGGCAAACTTGTGGTGATCACGGTGTAGAACCTTCGACCTTACATCAATAATAACAGAGTACTGTTTGCGTTGCAGGCAACGTTTGCGTTGGCAAACCTGTGATGGTGATAACGGTATAGAATAGAACCTTCGACCTTACATCAATAATAACAGAGTACTGTTTGCGTTGCAGGCAACGTTTGCGTTGGCAAACCTGTGATGGTGATCACGGTATAGAATAGAACCTTCGACCTTACATCAATAATAACAGAGTACTCTTTGCGTTGCAGGCAACGCTTGCGGTGGCAAACCTGTGGTGATCGCGGTATAGAACCTTCGACCTTACATCAATAATAACAGAGTACTGTTTGCGTTGCAGGCAACGCTTGCGGTGGCAAACTTGTGGTGATCACGGTATAGAACCTTCGACCTTACATCAATAATAACAGAGTGCTGTTTGCGTTGCAGGCAACGCTTGCGGTGCCAAACTTGTGGTGATCACGGTATAGAACCTTCGACCTTACATCAATAATAACAGAGTGCTGTTTGCATTGCAGGCAACAAGCAGATAGCGGCGCTGGTGGTGTGGGCGCGCGACATCCCGCATTTTGGGCAGCTGGAGATGGACGACCAGGTGCTGCTGGTCAAGGCCTCTTGGAATGAGCTGCTGCTTTTCTCCATCGCCTGGCGCTCTATGGAGGTACGATAGCATAGTAACCAGGACTGTTATACCATAGAAATATGGCTTAAGGCAAGGCAGTCCCACTGCAGACGTCCTGCTCTAACACGAATGAGTTTACAATTAA
The DNA here is from genome assembly GCA_951800055.1 of Cenopis cana. Lineage (NCBI taxonomy): Eukaryota > Metazoa > Arthropoda > Insecta > Lepidoptera > Tortricidae > Cenopis > Cenopis cana. Next base: position 12,004,727 of record OX637477.1, on the reverse strand, counting down.
CCATCCCGCTCTCTACGGAAATCTGCGCGCAATTTTCGTGAATATTTAGTACATTTTGATTGATTTTTGAAATACTGAAAAAGCTACCCTTTTTGTAAAGAAAAACGTATCACTGCCGATGACAATTACGAAATAATCAGCATGTAAGTTTATTTTTGCGATGATATTTAGAATTTTTTTACAGAGTTACCAAAGCATTTTTCAATATTTTGTTCGGTTATTGTGTTACTTTCTTTCTTTCTTTCTCAATCTACAGTAATTTTTGTGTAGTGTAATTCTATGTTATTTCTTCACATTCTAACCTCAAACTTTAATATTTTCGACTATTCGTGAACTGGCCTGGCCTTAAGGCGCAGGGGTGGGCAAGGCATTCTCCATACAAACTCTGAGCACGTTTTATTCGTAGGTTTTGGCACTAACGAATGTAATATATTTTGTGTGTGTCCTTTTGACTTCTTAGTACGCGTAACTACTTATGCTTACATTTATACACCTTATACATGAGAATGGCTGCGGCATTATTTCATAAATGTTTCAGTGCCTAGCCTAACGACAATACGGTGGCTTAATACAACGATATATTTTTGATAACAAGAGTAGCTTTAGATAGATAATTTAAATTAAAATGAAATAATTATAGCCAAAAATCATTACACTCCTTCTTTGGGCAGTCGTCTAAAAACAATCTCGTCCAGAAAACATTTACAATGCAAAACAACCAATAAGAGTTATAATTACTTCATCATCATCATCTCCTAGCCGTATTCGGCCACAGCGACTAATTCTTACTGCTGAGAGCGACGCTGGTGCGCTCTCTGGTGACTGACATAGCCAATCTTTGCAGCGAATGTGCGACTACACTCGCTGCATGTCAGCACCCCTCCGACATAGTTATATGTTATGGCCGCAGGTGGTCTGGCCTTAAGCTCGTCGCGCTTAGCTTCAAGTTCTGCATAATATAATTACTTAATTCTTAATTGACAACATGAAATATATTATTATTCGCCATCTGTTGTTGTCATTATGTATTACCATTAACAGGTTAATACATAATGACAACAACAGATGGCGAGCGTAAACTAGATTTATTTGATATATGATACGGTAGATTTATTTGATTTATTTGATATGATTCTCTGGAATATTCAGTGACATCTGCGCAGGTATAATTGAAAATAATAAAATAATAAGTGTTGTTATAAACCAGACGCTTATAAATTACGTGCTGCCTACTCTCCATAAAATGCATCACTCTTAACAAGCCAAGCAGCACATGTGGCCATAAAAATGGAATTGCATAGTTTCAAAACAAATTAAATGCAGTTGGTAAATGGCTTTTTCTTCAAGTCAAGTTTCATTAATTAATTACAATATGAAAGCATTTTTTTACATTTATTGGCATTTTTGAGAGTAGGGCATAGCCACAAAATAAAAAATATACAGAAGGTCCGTTCCCGCCGTTCTTGAAAATACATACCTAAACTTGCCCGACTCACAGGGTTGCTTCTGTATTGATTCTGAATTTTAAAAAGGAGTAGGTATAATAAAAATTCTTCAACATGACATTTAAATATGAACCAGCGTATCTTGGTAAAAAACCGGCCAAGTACGAGTCGGACTTCGCACATTTAGGGTTCCGAATCAACCTCAAAAATATGATTTATCAATTCATTCATTCATTCATTCATTTATTTTTCGTAAAACATAATTTTACATGTCATATTTATATAAAAAATAATAAATTATTGTTACAATTATACGTTTTCCAAATACATGTTACATTTTATAGGTATTATATATATGTCCATAAGCATAGTTTCAATATTACCTACCTATTTTATTGGCTAGCGAACCAGTTAAGTTGATGTTTTATCAGTGTTGGAATTTAGAAATTCGTCTACTGTGTACCATGCATAGTATACTGTGTACAATACAATAGTATTTGTTGTTAAAATATACGTAATATTGAACATTGTCACCAAGTTTCAAGTTCATAGGTCAATGAAAAGTCTAAAAATTCTTCGGAACAAATTTTGTGACAGACGACGGACGGACGGACGGACGTCTGGGCGACACCAATAGGGTTCCGTTTTGACCCTTCGGGTACGGAACCCTAATAAATTGATACGTGACCCGCTGCGAGTTGTGACCGGCGGCGGTTGAGAGCGCCAACAAAGAATATAAGTACCTTATTAATTAGGTACCTACTTAACTAAACCATAGTACTTAAATACTGGCGTTTTACCAGCGAACGATAAGATGAATGTGTAATGGTAGATCGTCGTTATCAAAGATGCTAGTTTAAAAAAATTACCTACCTACCTAGGTATTGTAACTACCAAAATGAGAAAACCGTTTTATTTACCTTTCAATATCGTTTGAAAATTTGAAGAAAGTGTAGGCACAGTTTTTTGTTGTACTTAAACAATAAAATACATTCCAACTGTAATAATATCGGTTATACATTTTGACGTACGTGACACAAAGTACCTACGTAGCGGCGGGGACGTCAAGTGATCAACGCGCGCACAACTAGCACTCGCGACGCGACAGTGACAGTCGCGACTAAGCTCGTCCGAAATCAACCGAGAATGCCTGTAAATGTTACGTCTGTGTGCGTGCGGCGAAAATGGCACTTTGTTTGTACTGAGCGGACTCTCTGCTCCGGCGCGCGCCGCCGCTATTTACTTTGTGGCATAGCGGAACATCAGTCCTACTACTGGGCAACCCCCACCACCTATAATAAAACTGGTTCAAAATTTTGTGGAGATTTCGGTGTGATTGGAAATGCCAATAATGGGGCAATTACACTTCGTCGTTCGCCGCATGCTGCATGCGACGACCGCGAAAGTGTAAAGAACACGTTAGTCGGCCGCATTCGGCGATCGACAGCTGCCTAGTCGCCGTAGTGGGCGGACAGACTAGTGTAAAGATGACGTTCGTTCACCTAAGTAAGTAGTTTAAAATCAATTCGCCGACCGCATTAGGTGAACGACGAAGTGTAATTGCCGCTTTAGGCAGGTATAATATTAATTGAGAATCCATTTTGTGCGTTAGTATGTTTTTGCGTTATAAGTCCACAAAGCTAAGAAGCGGTCAAACTGGCCTTAGATTACGTTGGTTGTTTTCTGACAACTATTTTTTGGTTGCGACTAAATTGCTACCTTCGATTGGTTTTCGATTTAGGACTCGTTTCTTTATTATGATAAGAGGATTCTGCTCTTTTGTACCCTTTCTTATTGCGGTAAAGAACATCATGTTTGTATCCCAATATTGGACATTTTTTATTGTGTGCCTCAGAAATATAGAATCTCAAAGAATTGAAGATTTTCAATCAATGACGGGTATTCAATGAGCTTGTGACACATCTGTATCAAGTGTGCTGTATGCTTGGCGTAGTGTAAAAAAACCGGCCAAGTGCGAGTCGAACTCGCGCACGAAGGGTTCCGTACCATTATCTATAAAAACGGCAAAAGAATCATGTCTGTTGTATGGGAGCCCTCTTAAATATTTATTTTATTCTGTTTTTAAGTATTTGTTGTTATAGCGGCAACAGAAATACATCATCTGTGAAAATTTCAACTAACTATCACGGTTCATGAGATACAGCCTGGTGACAGACGGACATACAGACAGAAGGACAGCGGAGTCTTAGTAATAGGGTCCCGTTTTACCCTTTGGGTACGGAACCCTAAAAACATTACATATTTCAGTGGTATGCTTATGTATGTATGTATGTAAATACTTTATTGTACACAAGACAAGAAAAAGAAACAATACAGACAAAACAGATTATACATGTACAAAGGCGAACTTATCCCTGTAAGGGATCTCTTCCAGTTAACCTTTGAGCAATTGAGTGGAGAATAGGAACCAAACGATAGACAAACCAACAAAAAACGTTTGCTCATCATCAGCAACAAAAATGACACGGTGCTAAAACGTGCAGAGAATGAAGGCTACCGTTTTTGTGCTCACCAGTTGGCGCCACTGCGCTCTCAGTCCAGCTGTCAAAGTTTGTTATTGGTTATTATGGGCAAAACCAAATTTACGTTGAAATAGTATTTCATGCATTCAAACCGCACCGTAATTATATTTTTATCGAATATCCCGTATTGAAGTGCAGTCCCGTTTTGTTCAGAAAAAAGTATGACATAAGATTACGAGCGATAAAATTGTCGCAAAGCACTGAAATTCGTTGACCCGTAACTCATATTTGCCATTAACAATCTCAGATATTGCAAAATAGTCACCATATTAATCTAATCAGAAATAAACCCGCGTAACCCACCCACAAACTATGAAATTTGATATTTCGGAGGACTGACAGCACACTAGCGCCTCTAGCGGCGAATCCATACGCGGTAGCATGGCATTCGATGGTCATGTGTAAAATAACCTAGCATTTAATCGAATTTTAGTAGACTCGAGCACTGCGCATTGCGTCATAAAATGCCTTTGTCTCAAGGACAAATTATAGCGCAGTAGAATTTCGCTGCAAAAAATAAACAAACTCCTGTTTATCTCTTGAGGCTTTTAAAGTTGTTTTCGTTTGCTTGTTTATATTTGCGTTGTGAATGTTTTGATTGAAATGTAGAAAAATATATATAATTGTTATACTTTCATTTTCATATTTGTTGATGACCGCTTTAGCTTAGTTGGTAGTGCCCCTGCCTACGAAGCTGGAGGTTCCGGGTTCGAATCCCGGCCGGGGCATTTATTTGTGTGATGAGCACAAATATTTGTTCTTGGGTTTTGGATGTTTTCTATGTATTTAAGTATTTATTTATCTATATACGTATGTATCGTCGCTTAGTACCCTTAGTACAAGCTTTGCTTAGTTTGGGACTAGGTTGATTTGTGTAAGATTGTCCACAAATATTTATTTATTTATTTATATACTTGTATCTTGTACATGTATATTGTGATGACACCTCGCTGACCTCGCCGAGTTTTATTTAGCCGGTTCTTCTTGAGGCAGAGGTTAACTTTTACTAGTTTTTGCCCGCGACTTCGTCAGCGTGGAACTTGTTTATTGCGATAGAATTTAAATGCTATTTTTTATATCAGGCGCTTATCTAGTTATCGGTCTTCCATACAGACTAGACTTTTACTCTCTTAAGGGATGATTTTCGGGACAAAAAGTATCCTATGTCCTTCCTCGGGCCTCAAACTATCTCTATGCCAAATTTCATCTAAATCGGTTCAGCGGTTTAAGCGTGAAGAGGTCACAGACAGACAGACACACTTTCGCATTTATAATGATTATAAGTAAGGATAAGTAATATAAGTATGGATAAACCGGTGGTAGTTTTTTGACATTCGTAGAGGTGCATATAATATACCTAAATATATAAATGAATTTATTAATAATGAAAAGTATAGAAAAACATATTACCTAACAAAAATAAAACTGTAACTGTATTTATACAGCTAAATTAAAATCTAAATATAAAACTAAATTATATATACCTAAATTGAAGAATAAATTAATTATAATTTTGATATTTTGTAATGTTTCAGTACCTGGAGGACGAGAGGGAGAACGGAGACGGGACGCGGAGCACCACGCAGCCCCAGCTTATGTGCCTCATGCCGGGTAAGCGACAATAACTAGCTGTTATCAAATATAATTCGTACGTATCTAAAATAGGGCTTAGTTGCAAGTGACGGGTTATACGGGAAGAATTCATAACTAGCGGTATATAGTCGGTTATTGCTTAAATCGGTTATCAAAGTTTGGTAGAATGTTTCACGTGTATTAATAATCATCACCGTAAAAAAAAGACATTATACATAATTAACCGGCCCATCATACAAGGAAATTTGGCAATGACATTTAAATCTCCTGTCACAGGAAATAGAGTTGTTTGTTTTGTTTTGGAATTGCATTAAACAAAACAACAACAACAACAACACAACAACTGTCTGTTTGAACAACTTGAAGTTCGAAAGATATAAATTCCATTGATTTGAATTTGTCCTAGATCACTTTGAACCTCAGGAGGTTATAAAGATGTACCAATCTAAATTACGAATAAACCGCTTTTTTAAAATGTGCATTTTCTTATCACGATATAATACCGAAACCATTTTTGTTAAGCTTCATTATTATTTAATGCGGTTAGTTTTTTTTCTCAGTCACCTGAAAAGGAAGAACTGCATTTGAAAAATCTGGAATCCTACCGGCTTCTTTCAACCGTAGTCGAGCTTACAAGACGATCTTCTCGCGTGAAGGGGTCAAATAGCTTAAATTAAAGTTTCTTTTGCCCATATTTTGTCACCTCTGTCCCTCGCTCGGGGTGTAGCTTTCATGTGGTCTTCCCAGGGTTCGAAATTATCAAGATAATTATGGTCTTTGATAATTATCGCGATAATTATCCGTGGTACGGGTAGGGTAGTATACGTTATTTTATTACTTAAATTTATTTTATTTTATTTTAGATTGTTATCAAAAAAATATTAAAAGTTATTATCAAATCGATAATTATTGAAGCATACAAATCACGATACATAATTATTGATAATCATCCTTTCGAACCCTGTGTCTTCCGTAGTGCACGAAGCTGGACATAGGGAGCACTGCGTCATATGCTTATGCTGCTCTCAGCATAAGCATATGACGCAGAGATACAAGACCATTGAACCAAACTTACCGTATGCAGGCATGACGCTGCACCGCAACTCTGCGCAGCAGGCGGGCGTGGGACCGATCTTCGACCGCGTGCTCTCGGAGCTCAGCCTCCGGATGCGGTCGCTGCGCATGGACCAGGCCGAGTACGTCGCGCTCAAGGCCATCGTGCTGCTCAACCCTGGTCAGTACACGTCACAGCTATGAACTCACGCGTGCATCGTTAAAAGGGGTAGACAGGGTGCATGAAATGTAATTCCAGGGCCACTTTTAACAATTGTAGGTAACATGAAGAAAGGAACTAAAATAATATTATAACTAAATTAAAAAAGGTCCCCGAGATCGGAGCCCTGTGGAAGGGTTCCCATAAGGCTGGCTGCGTTGAAGAAAGTATGTTTTTTCGTCCTCTAAATTGTCTACTTACTCGTACGTAGGTTACACGCACACAGCTACGAGCCGGGTTTACAGCACGCATGCTTCGTTGTTGCTTCTTTTTTTATATATGTTCTTTGACTGTGGTCGTCTTTACAGCGTCTGTACCTTTATACCTATAATAGCCCCCAAATTAGTTAAATTTATGATTTTCAAGTTTATGTAAAGTTGATGATGACTTGAAGTCTGGGATAAACAAAAGGCGCAAATTGCTGCGCCCAACAGGGTACATAATGTGAGACTTATGATAAGAGCATATGTAATTCCAACTATGTATAACCATTATGTGCAGTATAGTATTGAGTATTGAAAGGTGAAAAATAAACGTGTCATAATTATTACCTGGCAGTCTCATTGTACTTACCGGACTTATTATTTTTATTTGTTAACTAGTTAATTAAATACCACATATTAACGTTATTATTGTTCTCATTGCAGATGTGAAAGGGCTTAAAAGTCGATCAGAAGTGGAAATTCTACGAGAAAAAGTAAGTATTGTTCGTGGGGACTTTTAACATTTTGATTATCGACCGAGTTTACTAACCGGGCATTTTTGAGAAAAGTGTTTTTAACCTTTTCACCGGCATTGATTAATATAAATTCAGGACATAAGGTTCCCCACACGCCAATGACCTCATATCGAGTCGATCAAGTCAATGTAAAGGCAAGCTACGTGCTAACCAGTAAGGTTAATTTTCAGACTTTTGCTACAAAGACTGGCGTGTGAGGCACAACTTACAGAATCTACTGTGACGGTGAATAGGTTAATTTAGATGTATTGTATAATAGTGGCAGCTTTGCTGGTCGATGTATTATTGTTATTTATAATTTTAAGGGTCCTTATAAGCTAAAAAACGCTCATCTATTAAGGTCATTCTCTGTGTAATTGAGACATATTTTGACATTTTCTCAATGTTACTATCTAGAACAGGACTATTGCTACGTAATCAGATTAGTTTTAAATGTTTTTTTTTTGGATTTTTCATTTAGAAATATTGTTTCAAACATTACTCCAAATCGACCATTTTCGAGCCAAAAACGGTTTTTTTCCGCTTAAAATCTACTACACGCAAGAAAATCAAAAAAGGGCAAAGTTACTATCTAAAACTATCGTAAAATCATCGTATCCTTCAATCAATTTATAGGTATTATCACCACTTTTGTCATCATTTGTAATGAAAAAATTTTTAAACTTGGAAGGCCTCTTAAGTATTATTTGTACCGTTGTTTGGAACCGTTGTAAACATGAAAATATGTGTGTGTGCCTAGATGTTCTCGTGCCTGGACGAGTACTGCCGACGCGCGCGCAGCACGGAGGAGGGGCGCTACGCGTCGCTGCTGCTGCGCCTGCCCGCGCTGCGCTCCATCTCGCTCAAGAGCTTCGAGCACCTCTACTTCTTCCACCTCGTGGCCGACGGCTCCATCAGCGGGTACATACGGGAGGCGCTGCGCAACCACGCGCCGCCCATCGACACTAGCATCATGTAAACTAACTATACGACTGACCCTGAAGGTCTACCTCGAATATGGAAATTCGAAATTCGTATCCTGCCGCCCCCTTCACTCTAGTGTTCTACATTATAAGAGTGAAAGGGACGGCACTATACGAAGTTCGGATTTCGATGCGCGGAGTACTGGCCTGGCTGGACTGGCTCAGTGGATGATAGAGGCAAAAATGTTGTCGATCAATTATCGGCAATGGCCCCAGCGCTTCAGCAGAATTTATATTTAAAAAGATATTATTATCATACTGGAAATACGTTTACTTGAAACTTGCCGTTGTTACGGAGAACCTCTGTTTCTGAGTAACTTATTATTTGAGGTTGGTACTGTTTGTTTCATTTGTAATAGTGCTGTTTCAGTAGTTCTATTCATTTGGCCGAACGGATCCATCCTTATATAATTAAATAGTTTGAAGTGTCTCTCAGTTTTGGTCCAACTATTTTTTATTTACAAAGGAATGGTAATAAGTTAGTAACTTCATAAATCAACATCTACCCGAAAACTAGTCTCGGTTTATACGAGATACTAAGACCATTATATAGTATATAATCAGTTGAACAATACACGGGATGACGACAGTTTTTTTGCCTCTTTCTCTATCTGCAGATTATTTGGGATTGGTATGATAACTCTGCTTACTATATAGACTTGTTTCATTATGTTATAATTATTTGCACGTGAATTATGAACGCTGGCTGGTCCAAGCGTCATTTTAAGTTACATTATCTTTGCCACATATCATATGCCAATTATATTGAAAAACACGTCATAGCAGAGTTATCTGATGCGACCGAACCTCCAGTCGTGTATGTCGGTAATAGAACAATTGATCGTTTGCTGTACACGGGAAAGGGAAAAAAGTTCAAAGGACTATGCGATTTAAAAACATTGAGGCGAAGTTTCACTAAGCCCTTGATAATGTTGCATAGTCGTTCACTAGTGTAATCGAAGCTATAATCGTTACGATATATGACAACACGCAGGAGTTGAATCTTTATTTACAACACAACATAGACACTCCAAAATTTAAGTTAGTACATCATTGTCGCTCGATTATAGCAAGTGCGATAAAGGTATCGATTTTCGTTGCTGTAGCCAAGATCTATGGAACCGCGTGACGAGTGTCGTAATGATATAAGCGAGGCTGATTAATATTAGACTAGGAGTCATGGCTTCAGTAATTCCTTTTTCGAATAAGAGATCCAACAACTCTACAAGTAAGGCGGTGTGCCACAGCATTCCGCGTCAGAGAGCCCCAATCGTGACTGAGAAAAGGACAAGTACCCTGTTCTAAAAAAAGCACGACATTGAGATGGTGCACTACACATCTGTTTATACGGAGTTACACTGCTACGCTTGATTATCCGTGACGCGGTCAGGCGAAACTAGATGTATATACTGTTATGTTCTCACAGGTCTGTCAGGGCCTAACAGTACATCTCTATAGTAAGCATTGTGACGCAGCGTACGGCGTGACGCTGTAAGCGGCCGATGGCGTTTATAGGAGACCAAGGCCTTACACATCCCATCACAAGTTTACATGACTAGTTAGACAAATGTCTGGCTATGTAAGTCAAATGCCTGCTTCGGCTCTGTTGCGCCGCGTCTTGGTGACGTAGCAGAAGTGTACGATATAAATACACTACTATAGGGAGCATTCGTCAGATAAGTGTAACAGTCGTTAGGTAAAGAAAATGGGGCCGCCTCTTTATTATTACGTAGTCGTATATTAACGTATTTAGTTAAGGTGTTCAGCTAATTAGGATAATTATATTCGTCGAGTATGTAGTTGTCCATAGTGAATTAATATAATATTTAGACTGTTACGCGTAGGTTATTATAACGTTTACCAAATCTTTCTTTAAAGCAAGAACGTTGAGCACTCCAGTACTAAAGCGTAGTGTATTCCAATTCAGATTTGAATCGCGTTGTTACTATGTTATATAGATGACCTTACATTTATATCATTATTTTACATATGACACGTATGTATAAATGCTAAAAGTATTTTCGTACATATGTTGGTGCTTTAATATGCATTTGAATGTGCAGATAAAAAATGGTAATCTTGAATTATTTTAGAGAATATTTTATTTCCTTATTCAAAGTTATCTCTAATTGTATGTAAATATGAAATTGTATGTCTTGTAACTAGTACTCACTCGAGTAATGCGTATTAATAATATGTTTTAAACGCTAACAGCGTGGCCTATGAAAGCGGTTATAATGGTTTACAACATCCTATAAGGGCCAGTTTATTTTTGTACCTCATTCATACTATAAGCTCATTTCAGGCGATGGTTGACTAACAACTAACCAGTATTAAAATTTAAAGACTTTGTCCGAATAAAACAACTGTAAATAAAGAGTTAACCCTTTGACCGCCAAAGCGATAGTGTGTCGTCGTGCCCACCACGCCAAGCACTGTTGAATTGGTGTAATGTCTAAACCAATAAAAAAAAACAAATTAAAACAGTTCATAAATGATTTTATTCATGATCAAAGTACACCTTCACTCTGACCTTTTAAGTGGTTGTTGGCGTGGTGGGCACGACGACACAACCACTTTATAGGTTCTTGGCGGTCAAAGGGTTAAATTTGGCGCAAAATGGATCGTAGTTGGTAATAAATGTGATGTCTCATAAACGTTAATTTTAAAGTACATATTTAGTCGCGTTATGTAGAACGAGACGGCAAGCTCACCAATACAGACCGGCAGAACAGGAGAAAGATAACACATTATATATTTGGTAATAAAATTAGATCTTTCCCTAGATGCTCTATCATTTGTTATGGATGCAATTGTATTGCTGTTGAATATGATGGAATTATGTAGTAACTGCATTAATGTTGAAGTTGATATGATATTATTCTATGGTTGGGTATGAATTATATGTTGGAGGTGTTGCAGCGGTTGTGAGATGATTTATAATGATGTTCACTAAATATCTGACTAAATGTAAGTTATATTTTTTTGTATAGACATAGCTTTAAGATGAAGGTGATTAAACTTTATCATTATCACAAAATAACAAGTTTTTCATTTTCTATAATTAAAACAAGGTTTTAAAATGCGAGATATACTTTATTTGAATAACATTATTTCTGATGAAGGGCACAGCCAAAGATTGAAACAGGTCGAGATTTTTGAAAAGTTTACCACCAGTTACCAAAATGGTTACAAGTCGAGATCCCAAAACAATAATTTCGAAATTAGAGGGACACAGTATTTATGTGAATTGTAACCCGTAACAAACTTTACAAAAATACTTATACTATATTTAATTATTTCAAACTTTATACTTATAATAATTAATGGGCAATTTGATATTTGACTATAAAATTGAGCTCCGTTTAAATATAAATGCAGATTATAACATAAAGCAAGATGGACGGTAGAAATATGGACATACTTGTGAAGTCCATCTTCTTTTTGGGTTTGTATTTGCAATATAAAAAGGGTAAACTATACAATGACAATTAGGCTTAGTTACATCTTTTTTATATCTTAATCAGGCAGTTTTATTTGTTGAAATGCGAGGCTTCCATTGATTCAAATGCATCCAGTTTCACATTGATCCTGAAAGAAAATATGACAATAAGATATCAGGGTTTTTTCTATTCTATAAGACGTATGGAATTGATATACGTACCCTGTGAAACCAGGGACCGTCAAGTTGTGGGTATAAAATTTTTCAGACCCCTGGTCGACGTCAGTTTAAAGCTTTAGATACTCACTTCTCAAAAGCGGCTTGCAGGTCGTTGACCTTGCTCGGATGGCACACGATAGAGGTCTTGCTCTGCGCCACGTCGAACAAACTCGGCAGCCACTCCGCTGCCGCTGCGTGCGCCGACTCGGGGGTCACCGCTGCTATGGCGCACACTAGATCCCTGCCAAGTTTACATACTCGTTCAGAAATAACATACATGAATTGAAAGCATAGGCTCTCGTGTAGTTTAGGAGTTACTATGACAACCTTCTGTCTCAGCTCGCTGGTAGCATTACAATTCAGCTAAATCGGTATATATAATTGGTCTAAAGTTTAGTTGCAAGATTTGGTTCGAACACATACAAATACTGTAAGTTAACCTCTTGTCCGCCACAGTCACGTATAGATGACAAGAGCCGCCGTGCCTACAACGCCACTCATGTATAGATGAGAACACGTACAAAGTAAAGGCAACCTACATACGTGCTGTCAAGTAAGGTCATTCTTCGTCATTAGCTACAAGGACTTTGTCGTGTGAGACACGACTTACGTAGTGAGGGCTACTACGTATGAATTCGCCGCTAGAGGCGCTAGTGTGATGTCAGTCCTTAGAAATGTCAAATTTCATAGTTTGTGGGCGGGTTACGCAGGTTTATTTCTAATTAGATTAATATGGTGACTATTTTGCAATACCCGAGATTGATTATGGCAAATATGAGTTACGGGTCAACAAATTTCAGTGCTTTGAGACAATTTTATCGTTCGTAAACTTATGTCGTACTTTTTTCCGAACATAACGGGACTGCGCTGCAATACGGGATGTTCGAAAAAATATTTAAGGTACGGTTTTAATGTATTAAATACGATTTCAACGTAAATTTGGTTTTTACTTCTATAATTACCAATAACAAACTGACAGCTGGACTGAAAGCGTAGTGGCGCCAACTGGTGAGCACAAAAACGGTAGCCCTCATTTAAGGCATGTTCCGAATCACGCTTACATCGCTAAAAACGCGTTTACGATCGGACCTAATCACGCTCATAGCGTTTACATGAGATGTAGTGACGTCACTGATGGTGGACAGCGCTCACACTCCCAGGCATAAGCACCTTGAGCCAAACGTCAAGTTGACGTTTGATATATGAACATGACAGTAAACACGGGCTATGAGCGTGAATCGGTCCGATCGTAAGCGCGCTCAAGCGAATACCGGTCCGAATCAAAACACACTCACGCGGCCTTGACCGCGCTATTTGATTTGGACCGGCCGTCGGCACTGTAAGCGCTGCGAGCATTTTTAGCGTGATTCGGAACACGGCTTTACTGTGACGGTCAAGAGGTAAAGCTAGTAAAATGGCCAAACCTGTTGTAATTCTCGGAGACTCGCTTGAAGTAGTTGATGAGCGACTGCGAGACGACGTCGGCCGTGCACTTCTCGTTCTCCACCACCTCGAACAGCGCCGTGCTCTTCGCTGACTCGAACAGGTCCTCGTCGAATTTGCCGTTCGCGAGGTAATCCTCCTGCGATCATCCAAGTTAGTTAACAATTTGAAACTTCCAGTCAATAAAATAAGATCCTTATGAACAGGGGCCCATTTCACGAAGCTATAATTTACAAAAAGTAACAGCCAAAAAAGTAACGTTTCCAACTTTCCAGGTTAAAACCCCATGAAAAAAACAACGTTAACGGAGCGAGATATCGCGATAATCGTCATTTTTGGACATTGATATTTTTATGATGGGACCCCGGAAATTGTTCATGCAGTTGGGCAATACGAAGAATAGTATATTATGTAAATAAAACGAGTGTAGAATATTTAACTTAACCTATTGAGTCTATTTAAACTAGGGTGACCCGAAATTTTTGACCGTCAGTGTAGTATGAATTTGAAATAGTATGCAACGTCTCACCACAATGGATTTGGCCTTGGTGTAGGCCGCGACGGCGTTGGTGGCGCGGTACAGCGAGAACACGATGCGGCCCTCGCCGAAGGCCGGCCGCACGCCGTAGCCGTACGACAGCCCGCAGCCGCGGATCAGCCGCCACATCGGACCCTGCACCACACGAAGGGACCCATTACAATGTTATCAGTGCAGTCACTCTAGTATAAGTTTTTTCGAAACAAAACACAAACGAACACGTTTGCGTCTAGCCAACGTCTAAATAGTTACCACCAAAGGCCACCAGAGGCGTTTTTGTATTTGTTGGTAAAATATACGCAATAATAAACATTACTACCAAATATCAAGTTTACAGGTCAATGGGAAGTTTAAAAAATCTTAGGAACAAAACAAAATATATAGTATTTATCTACCCAATGAGCTCTAAACAACGATACCCCACTCGATGGGGTAGGTAAAAAAAAATTTTTTTTTGCTCGCCCCTTCAGCTCTATCGGAGCCCCGCTAAAAATTATCAAAAATAATTTTTGACAATTGATGTGGCTTTGGGTCAATAAGATGCGTATATTGTGAAAATTTGAAGCCTGTAGCTCAAACCGTTTGGCTGTAAAACTTGTCAAACAGACGACGGACGGACTTATGCCTCACAATAATAGTGTTCCGCTTAGAGCTTTCGGATACGGAACTCTAAAAATGAATTCCTGATGTCTGTGGGGAGTCCGTCAATGTGTTTCCCTAAAATTTTTGAAGCACAAATATGAAAGCTACACGCATGCCCAGTTTCTTGCAGATGTGACCGTATTCGTCATATTTTCGAGCTAACAAGCCGTACTAGCGATAATAAACGAGCAGAAGCAGACACGGTTCGGTAACCAGACCCTTACGACCGTTTATATACCTCATGGTTCCACCACAGCTCCCAAAGCGTCCAGCGCAGGAGTCATCCAGCACCAAGGACCGGAGGCTGCTGATAACATGCGCAGGAGCCACCCAGCAGCAAGGAGGGTGCTGAGAGGACACTAGAATCAACATACCTCGAGCTGTGTGAAGTAGTTGAGCGCGACGAGCAGCGGCGCGACGGTGGGCGGCTGCACGCCGCGCGGGCCGGGGCTGAGCGCGGCCAGGAACGAGGACTCGACGCCGCCGACGCCCACCACGAACCCGCCGCCCCAGCCGCTCAGCAGCTCCGCGTCCCAGTACAGCGCCGGCCTGCGACAACCACCGACATACATTTGTTAGGGTTCCACTGGAGATGTGCGAAGCTGTGTTTTCATCATGTGAACTCTATTTAACTTAACATATATTCACCGCCTCATAAGAAGGCTCAAAGTCACTCAGAGGGCAATGGAGAGGGCTATGCTGGGAGTTTCTCTGCGTGATCGCATCAGAAATGAGGCCATCCGTAGCAGAACCAAAGTAACCGATATAACCGAAAGGTTCTCGAGTGGCGACCACGGACCGGAAGGCGCAGCGTGGGTAGACCCCCCACAAGGTGGACTGATGACCTGGTAAAGGTCGCGGGAGTCCGCTGGATGCGGGTGGCGCAAGACCGGTCATTGTGGCACTTTTTGGGGGAGGCCTATGTCCAGCAGTGGACGTCTTTCGGCTGATATGATGATGATGATGATGATATTCACCGCCACAGTAGATTACGTAAGTTGTGCCTCACACGCCAGTATTCGTAGCAAAAGACTGAAAATGAACTCGACTTGATCGACTCGATTTGAAGTCACTGGCCTGTGAGGCGCCTAATGTCCTGACTTTATATCGACTCAATGGCGGTGAAAATATTAAACCCCTTCCCCACGACCGACCGTAAGCGATATTATGTGTCCTCCCAGAATTCCGCGAGCTATTCGAAAGTATAGATAATACGAGTAAGCAGTAAACATGTTTCAGAACGTTTTTACAGTACAATCATCTTCATGGATCAATCTTCAAAAACTTCTAAATCCAATTCACGGGCAATGCGAATTTGGATGTAACAGACGCAGGCGGCGAATGTTTGTATAATTGGCTCGCATTTTTTGAAAATAAAAGCACTATAAATGCTTCGACCGTTAGTATCATTATGGCGTCGTATTGAGATGTCCTCGCCTTTCGGCTTAATCTATATCATACTCGTCCAAGATGGCTTACTTACTGGTCTATGCAGTAATGTACTATGAATGCAAACTTACGGAGCTTTGTCAGTAGCTGGGAACCTCTTCCACGGCTCGGTGCTAAGCGGGTATCTCTCGAAGTCCGTCGCTAGATGCAACCACGCGTTCTCCGTAATTTTCTTGAATGTCTCCCTCGCTTCTTGTAAGACGGTCTCTGCTCGTTCGCCGCCAGCGTTCAAGTTTTCTATGAGCTCTTTGAGAAACTTCTGTTGTCGTAGCACGGAGCTCCAGTGAATGTTGCTGTCGGCGCAGTATACGGAGTCTCGGAGAAGGTCGTACACCATTTTGTGCCCGCTTCTACGGACCTGCATTGACGGACCGTGTTAGTTTGTTGCAGGATTGCAACATGCGTTGGTTGCTTACAATGTAAAGCAGACCAAAACTGTCAATTTTGCTGTATTACACTTACTACAGTCAACAGCAAAAGTAGGTACATACGAGAAAAAGTACAGTGATAATGTTATATACGACGCTAATGTCAAAAGATAGATAGGTACCGTGCAGAGCATTCTGAGCATCTTATGACACGTCTGCTGATGATTGTACCCATTTTAATCATTCATTGGGGCGGGGCAAAAGTCCTCCTTTCCACAATCAAGTAAAAGTTATGATTCCAACGTTTCAAGCTTTCTTACATGTATGAAGTAGAAGTCGCGGTAGAAGAAACAAAGTTGTAAAATTCACCTGCGCAACGTCGTTGATCAGTCTCTGCGCGAATACCAAAAGCCTCTCCTTGGTTATTTCAGCGGCATACAATACTTCGTATAAATGGTTCACGACTTCTTCATAGTCCCCAGGTTCGCACTGTAAAATAACATGCATTTTGCTTTAATAGACAATATCAGCATGTAACAATAACAGTTGGAGAAATAAGTTAGCTATAACTTGGATCTTATTTCTACAGAAGTTTTACTTTTATTGTCTATGTCCTGTAGTGTCTGTGAATCCCTGATTAATTGAAGCTCATATCATTGCTGAAGAGGATGGTGAGCTGCTCCGTAGTGTGGAACAAGTTTTACCTTGTTATTCATAAAACTTAACAAACCTCTGCTAACTCACAAACATAAATGGGCCGTTCTTGTTTTTACCGACAATGCCATACATTTTGATCGAAGGATATTTTTATTCACAAGTCCCAGACCCAATAAAAGAAAGTTGCATTTTTATTGGGATTATGTGATATTTCCTTTAAAGCAAATAAAGTATTTTACTTTTAGTTAAGTTTTGAGAAAACGCTGTGACAGAGTGGCCCGTGGACAACACTTCGACTTACCACTGTCACAGGATTATACAAAAACAAAATATTAAGGAGATACAGGTTAGAGCGGAGGGAGGACGGAGGTAGCGGACCCCAGGCATCCTTCAGGATGCAACTGTACTGGGATAACGCTAGGAGGATGATGATGAGGTTAGAGAAAATTTAGAATTATGTGGTACTAATTAGTATTAAAAGGAACAACGAGGTACATTTATTAATAAAACATAATAACGTATACTAATGACTCGCAAAATATGGGTGATGGTTGTAATTAGGTTCACTTTTGCAAATTTGGTGATTTATGAATTTGAATAATAAATAGACGTGTGATCTTGTACGGGTTTATTAGGCGACTAAAAAGGACAACTATCTATTAGAATGAGATGGTGGGAGTGTACTAGAGCATGCATTAACAGTTAATATTTTACACAACATACCGCCCACCAAAAGGACTATTACGTCCTTTTTTTAAAAACTTTACAATGAACAATACAATTTAATTTAAAATTGACGACATTATAAAGTTTCTGTATCAACCGGTAACGCACATAATTTTGTCACCGATCGTTTTACGATAGCACTTCCAGACTTCACACTGTACACTCTAGTAAAGCCGTCATCACCAGGATGTTTATCAAGGATTCGTCCTAGCGACCACTTCCCAGGAGGTAAGTTATCCGTCTTTATAAGTACTATGTCTCCTATTTTAAACTCTTCCTCTTTTTTTAGCCATTTAGCAGGGCTCGGAAACCGGTTAATTTTTCAAACCGTTATGATATACTTGCAGCAAAACCCTTATATTTCGGTTTCGGTACAAAAACCGCTATTTTTAAACCGGTTTACGGAGGAGCTTTATATAAAGGTTTCGTTCGATTAACCGGTTTAGAACGATATAATACGGTTAAAACGAACCCACGATTACCTACCTATCGGATATGTCCCAAGCCGTTTGCGTTTGTGTGTGTTCATTCATATTAACGGAACTTCGTCGCTTTCGGGACGGACGTTTACGTTTGATTAAATAACATTGCATGAAATAGTGCCTTACCAAAATTAGTACGACTCCTTAGCTCGAAAATATGACGAATACGGTCCCATCTGACAGAAAGCATGGAACTGGGCATGCAGGTAGCTTTCAAATTTGTGCTTCAAAAATGTTAGGGAAACATGTTGACAGACCTTTGTTTCCCCCCCTACCCCCACTTTTGTGTGCCGAATTACAGTCTTTTTTTTAAATTTTATTGAAAACGTCTGAAGCTAAGAGAAAACCGTCAAAGGGATAAATGTTCCTTATAAAATTATCTACAAGTCATTCTTTGGATGTATTTCGATAGGACCTATATTTTTCAAAATCTACGAGCATTCATTAGGATAAGTACAGCAGCAAAGATGCTAGAAGGCAGATTACTAACATTTCTGTGGGCATCGGTCTACAAGCATGAAATTTGTACCAAAGATAAACTGTTCCGCGGTGATTCTTTTCAGATGTGGAGATTAGTTAGATTCGTCCCCTGTGCGAGAGGAGAGCGGGGTGAATTGGACCAAGCACACCTCTTTTTAGTCTTTTTCTCACTGCTTGCGGGGGATCGTTTTCATGTAAAACAGACATCAGGAATTCATTTTTAGGACTCCAAGCGGAATCTTATTTTTGTCAGTCATAAGTCCGTCCGTCGTCTGTTTTACAGGTTTTACAGCCAAACGGTTTAGGCTACAGGCTTAAAATTTTCACAGTATTAAGCATATTGTAGACCCAAAGCCACACCAATTGTCAGATTTTTTTTTAAATATTTTTAAGGGGTCTCCCATATAGCTGAAGGGGTGCGAAAAAAGATTTTTTTTACCCACCCCAACGAGAGGGATATCGTTATTTAGAGATAATTAAGATAAAAACTTTATTTTGTGTTTAAAAAAATATTTAAAAACAAATGCGTGAGAAATCACTGAAGTCCGCTATTTTACAAAATTTGTTCCTAATATTTTTTATACTTCTCATTGACCTACGAACTTTCAATTTGGTTATAATATTTAATATTACGTCCCTTTTACCAACAAATACAAAAAAAAGAAAATTTTTTTTACAAGATTTTTTTTTACAAAAAATGGTTTCAGTTTTTTTTGTGTTTGTTAGTAAAATGTACACCATAATAGATATTACTACCAAATATCAAATTCACAGGTCAATGGGAAGTTTAAAAAATCTTAGGAACAAATTTTCTAAAATAGTGAACTTTAGTGACTTCTCACGCCCTCGTTTTTATGAACGACATCTTATTGAATCAGTTAAAGTAAAAAAATTTTTAGGACTCACTATAGATCACAAGTTAGCTGTCATGGAAGCCTCATACGGAGGAAGTTTGTAAAAAGCTCAACAAATATGTATATGCGCTTTACAAGCTATCGAAGCAAGTCAGTATTGAGGCGGTTATATCAGCATATCACGGATGTATTGGATCATCCCTTTGCTATGGTCTTATTTATTGGGGGAATTCTACCAATACAGATCTAATCTCTCATGTTTATCTTTAATACTTATTATGTAATTTAAAAATGAATTTGTATGCCTAACGACGAAACATAGAGCACATATTTTGTACCTACCGCCATATAATGTATTACCTATGTTTACAAATAAATCACTTTGACTTTGACTTTAAATATTTTGTTAAACAAAAAATACAGTATTTATCTACTCAATTAGCTCTAAATAACGATATCACACTCGAAGGCGTGGGTAAAAAAAATTTTTTCGCATCCCTTCAGCTCTATGGGAGACCCCTTTAAAAATTATTAAAAAAATGGTTTACAATTGGTGTGGCTTTGGGTCAACAAGATGCTTATACTGTGAAAATTTGAAGCCTGTAGCTCAAACCGTTTGACTGTAAAACCTGCAAAACAGACGACGGACGGATTTATGACTGACAAAAATAGGGTTCCGCTTGGAGCTTTTGGGAACGGAGCCCTAAAAATGAATTCCTAATGTCTGGTTTACACGAAAACGAAACAAGCCATAGTAGCCTTAACTGATCAATGAGAAAAAGACTAAAAAGAGGTATTCTTGATCCAATTCACCCCGCTCTCCCCTTGCCCAGGGGACGAATCTAACTAATTTCCACATCCGAAAAGAATCACCGCGGAACACTTTATCTATGTTACAAATTTCATGCTTGTAGCCCGATGCGCACAAAAATGTTTGTAATCTGCCCTCTAGCATCTTTTCTGCTGTATTTACCCTAATGAATGCTCGTATATTTTGAAAGCTATAGGTCCTATCGAAATACATCCAAAGAATAACTTGTAGATAATTTTATAAGGAACATTTTTCCCTTTGACGGTTTTCTCCTAGCTTCAGCCGTTTTCAATAAAATAAAATAAAACTGTAATTCGGCACACAAAAGTGGGGGCAAAAGGGGGGGGGGGGGGGGAAGGTCTGTCTCTGTCAACGTGTTTCCCTAAAATTTTTGAAGAACAAATATGAAAGCTACTACTACTACCAAGCTTCATGCTTTCTGCCAGATGGGACCGTATTTCGAGCTAAGGAGCCGTACTCCAACTCGCACGCATCTACAAATATTACCCGACAAGTTGCAACGCGTGCTTGTGTGTGTGTACGTAAGTACCTACCGACACCGACCCCCGCCAGGGGCCCGGCCGGGTCGCCGCGGTCGCGCCACTCGTGGAATAAACCGGTTTATATAAAGTTCTTAAAACGTTCGCGCTCTCAATAAAGTTCGGAGCTAAACCCAAATAAACCGGTTTTAACCGGTTAAAAAAAAACCGGTTCCGAGCCCTGCCATTTAGGTCGTTGTTGTAGCCTAGAAAGATACTCATCTTGCCATCGCCTCCAAAAATCAGCCAACAGTTTCTGTGCGTATTGCCAGCGTGACAAGGTATGAATCTTAGCTTCTTTGTATTCTTCTGCTGGGACAACAATAGGGGATTCCCCAATTAAAAAGTGCCCAGGTGTAAGAAAATCCATGTTTTCTAGATTTGTGTCATCTAGTGGGCATAGGGGCCGGGAGTTCAAGCAGGCTTCAATCTGATACAGTACAGTTGTCATTTCTTCGAACGTCAGATTTGTTGTCAAAACTCTCTTCAGATGATATTTTATGGACTTAACGCCCGCTTCCCAGAGCCCACCAAAATTGGGGCTATATGCAGGAATGAAATGCCATTGCGTTCCTTCGGTTGCAAGGGTCTCAGCTATTGGACCAGTGAATTGCAATTTGGCTTCATTCCAAGCTTCTGCCAGTTCTTTGTTAGCGCCCACGAAGTTTCGACCTTGGTCGCTCCATAGGTGAGTGCATTTTCCCCTTCTGGCGACGAAACGTCTAAAAGCTGCTATGAATGCATCTGAAGTTAGGTCTCCAACCAGTTCTATGTGGATAGCCTTGACAGCCATGCAGATGAAAATTGCGATATAAGCCTTCAAAGTTTTAGCTCCTCTACCTCTATAAGTCAAGATCTGATATGGGCCTGCGAAATCTACTCCACTGTGCAGGAACGGTCGTGATGGAGTTACTCTCTGGTCAGGCAGATCTCCCATAATTTGAGTTTTAGTTGTCGCATTTTGTTTTGCACATATCAAGCATTTCTGGATGTATCTTTTTACTAATGATTTTACACGGAGTATCCAGAATTTAGAACGTAAGTAGCATAGCATTTCAGACATAGTGCCATGGAGTGTCTTTGCATGTGCGTCAGCCATGATTAGTGGCACTAACGCGTTCTTGTTTCCCAAAATGATTGGATGCTTTCTGTTTTCATCTAATTTAGCATGTCGGAGTCTACCGCCCACCCTGAGGAATTTCTCTTTATCTAAGTATGGGGCAAGGGTTCGTAAACAGCTCTTCCTTTTCACTTGTTTGTTAAGTGTTAAGCGGTCGAGCTCTTCTGGGAACTCTTCTTGTTGTATCTTTTTCACACAAATGTTAAGTGCGTCTTGTAATTCCATAGTTGTTATATCTTTATTAGAGTCACAGGCATTTTTTTTGTAGTTTAAGAACCTTCTGCAGTAGACAATAGTTTTCAGCAGTTCAGTTAAGTTATCAAAATTTTCAAATTGTGAAGTTAAACTTGTTTCTTGTGTTTCAACATCATCAGTATTAAGGTAAGTTTGCAGTTTCTGTACTTTCATTTCTTCGTTTGTTGTTAAAGTTTCTAATTTATTATTTTTTATTTCTGTTTCAGATAACCAGCTCGGCCCGTTCCACCATAAGTCACAGTTCTTCAGTGCGGACAACATCACGCCCCTCGAAGCCACGTCCGCAGGGTTATCCTTTGACTGGACGTGGTACCAGTGTTTATTGTTTAGGTTCTCGACGATCTCCACAACACGGTTGGCTACAAATGGTTTCCATCTATTAGGTTCTCCACACAGCCAAGCAATGACTATCAAAGAGTCTGTCCATGCAAACATGTTTGATGTGGGTATTCTCATCGCCTGTCCAACCTGCTTCATCAATTTAGATAGAAGCAAGGCTCCACATAACTCTAAGCGCGGCAGGGAAATAGTCTTCAGTGGGGCTACTCTGGTTCGTGCGGCGATAATTTTGGTTGATATCCTGCCTTGCTTTTCTGTTCTTATATATACGACGGCAGCGTACGCACGCATTGAGGCATCACTGAACCCGTGTATTTGTATATTTTCTTCTTCGGAGTTTGTTGTGCCAACCCATCTGTCAATCCGTATATCCTTCACGTTTACAAAATCGGCGCGGATTTTTCTCCATTCTTCTTCTAATTCTAAGCTGACGCATTCGTCCCAACCTATCCTCTCGAGCCAAAGTTTCTGCATCAAGATTTTTGCCATGATAGTGCTAGGTGCAATCCAGCCTAGTGGGTCAAACAGCTTTTGTACATCTGATAATATTCCACGCTTTGTTATAGAGCTTGCCATAGGAGGTAGTGCCAAGCTGTATTGAAATGAATCAGATCCCAGATTCCATACGATTCCAAGTGCTTTTACAGTTCCATCTAGGTTCAGTTCTACCTGTGTATTCGCTGATCTTTTCTCTTTATCAATAGATTTCATAAACGCAATGTTGTTGGAAGACCATTTCCTTAATTGGAATCCGCCTTGACTAAGAATGCGTGTTACTTCCTTGGCAATTGCTATAGCTTCGTCAGAGGTTGCTGCTCCTGACAGTAAATCATCCATATAAAAGTCTTCTTTTATTGTTTTAATAGCTATTGCTTTGTGCTTGCTGGTCACTTGCGTGTCGTCTTGTTTTTCATCTTCATCGACAGCGATCTTCTGGAGTGTCTTGACAGCCAAGTACGGTGCAGGAGCTGTGCCAAAGGTAACTCTGAGCATACGATATTCTTTCAGCTCTTCGCGCTCGTCTTCTCGCCACAGAATACGTTGGTAATTGGCGTCGTTTTTAGTTACTAGGATTTGCCGATACATCTTTTGCACATCAGCCACGAAGCAGACACGTTTCATTCGCCATCTCATAAGAAGATTCCTCAAGTCATCTTGTAACTGAGGACCTATCATGAGCTCATCATTTAATGATACGTTGTTTGATCCTTTACAGGAGGCGTCGAAGACAATACGCGTTCGAGTAGTTTCTTTGTCTTCGCGAATCACTGCAAAATGTGGTAAGTAGACTGATTTATCTTCTCTTTCTTTTTCAGGTACAACTTCTAGATGACCTTCTTCCAGGTAGTCATTAATCACCTTTGTGTATTCATTTTTCAGGTGCGGTGATCTTTTAAACTTTCTCTCCAATTGCATGAGTCTCTTTGTAGCTATTTCTTTTGTATTGCCGTCAAGAACTCGTGGATTTTCTGTTCTAAATGGTAGCTTCACAATGTATCTTCCTTCGTGATTTCGTGTGACTGTTTTTGCATATATTTCTTCGCATAGCTGTTCTTCTTTTGTGAATTTTCTGTCAGTGTCTGTCTCAATTTCCCATATAGATTTCAGTACATCATCCATGTCGACCTGATGATGCATGACGAGGTAAGTATCTCCTTGGGGTTTTGTTTCAACATCTCCAAAAAGAATCCAGCCCAGGTTGGTTCTTTGTGCACACGGTGTACCCGGTGGACCCTTGATCATTTCTTGTTGCAATATACTAGCGTACTCTCGGACCCCTAGCAAGAGGTCTATGGTTCCTGACATGTGGTAAGTTGGATCTGCTAGTTGTAACCCTTGTAGATGAGGCCATGGTTGTTTTACAATATGCTTCGTGGGTATATTTGTGGTCAGCTGCTTCGACATAACATAAGCTTGAATTGGTAGGACGAATGTTGTATCCCACTGTGATTTGATTTCTAGCTGAACCACGTGCTTTATTTCTGTTCTCGTTGAACCCACACCCATGACGCTTCCCTTGGCGTGCTGTCGTTCGAGCTTGAGTAGCTGAGTCGCCTTTTCGCTTATGAAAGATGCTTGGGAACCTTGGTCTATTAGCGCGCGCAGAGGAATGATGTGACCTTGGTTGCTTCTTGCTTCCACTACGGCAGTCGCTAGTAGTGCTATTCCTTGTCTAGTAGTGAGATGCGACGCGATCACTGTGTTA
The DNA here is from genome assembly GCA_951800055.1 of Cenopis cana. Taxonomy (NCBI): domain Eukaryota; kingdom Metazoa; phylum Arthropoda; class Insecta; order Lepidoptera; family Tortricidae; genus Cenopis; species Cenopis cana. Next base: position 11,979,602 of record OX637477.1, on the reverse strand, counting down.
GCTTGCACTTCTTCTATATCTTCTACAACATGTTGTGTTGAAGCCAGTGGTTGTGAGGGACTCATAGGGGCCACAGGCTCAATCTGCTTTTGTTGATGCAGAAGAGAGTGATGACGTCGGTGACATATTCTGCAGGACACAGGTACTCGACATTTTGATGCTGAATGTCCTGCTACTAGACAGTTAAAACACAAGTTTTTGGTCTTAACGTATTCAATTCTATCCGTAGGTTCCATCTTGGTAAAGTCTTTGCAGTGACACAATGTATGGCTTTCACTGCACATCACACAGATCCTGTCATAGGTAGGTGTGGCAACATGACATGTACTACGCTCCTTGATTGATTTCACTTCTCTTGTATTTGTTGGTGTGAGTAGCTCCAGCGTACGAAACTTCGCCTCTAAAAACTGTTTAAAATCGCTCCACTTCGGTAAGGGCTCAGAGTCACTCTTGTATGCATGCTCTTCCCAGCTTCTATGCGTTTCTGGGTCCAATTTCTGAACAAGCAAAAATATTATCAATGGATCCCACTCGCCGACAGGAATTTTTAAGTTATTTATGTTGTGTAGGCACTCCGACGTTGTATCTAAGAGCGCTTTAAGTTGCGAAGCTGATTGAGAAGTCATTTTGCGCTGGTTAACTAATTTCTTCAAATTATTGTTCAAAATCAAACGTTTGTTGCCATACCTTGTTTTTAGGATCTGCCATGCTTGTGAATAATTTTCAGACGTAACTTGAATGTGCTTCAGTAAGGACTCGGCTTCGGCAGTAACACTTGTCTTTAAATAGTGTAGCTTCTGTACGTCACTTAATGCCTTATTGTTATGCACTAATGACATAAATAAATCCTTGAACGCAGGCCACTCTTCGTAACTCCCACTAAATGTAGTTAACTGGATGCGTGGCAAGTGAACAAAGTTGTTTTGTGTAGATGCCAGAAGTAAACTTGAACTTGTAGAGGATGTCTCCATCGCTGCTTCTGTTAACACTTTTGTCAACATATCCATCAAATCTCCCCGAAGCATGCTATATAAATCTTCGTATATAAAAAACTCTTCGTTCAAAAAGTACGGTATGACACCCTTTTGTTCCATAGGTGTAACCTTCACCAACTCTTGGTGTGCGTTGTTGAATGCCGTCCAGTATTCATCAATAATTTTAATACGAGACTCGATGTATCCTTTTGTTAATCTTGCTTTGGGGCACTTTTTCAAGTTAGTTTGCGTCTTTTGAAACACTTTAGCACAATCTTCAAGCACGGCGAGTAATTGTTTTTGCGTTTCAGCCATTGTTTACTTTAAAACACTGCAATTACACGTACAAGTCCATAAATCGTAGTTATAACTTTGCGTAATAAAATATATTCTTTAAGTTAAACTCATTAGCTAGTTAGTTGCAAATTGAATAGATGCGCTCGGCTTCTTATCTCTGGAATGCGGCTCGCTATTGTTGTCGTCGCCGGGCGGCCGGGTGTTCGATGCGCTGATAATCCGGTTCGATTGCGACCATATGATGGTTGTAATTAGGTTCACTTTTGCAAATTTGGTGATTTATGAATTTGAATAATAAATAGACGTGTGATCTTGTACGGGTTTATTAGGCGACTAAAAAGGACAACTATCTATTAGAATGAGATGGTGGGAGTGTACTAGAGCATGCATTAACAGTTAATATTTTACACAACAATGGGCAAGGGACAGGAAGAACGACCCAAATGTCAAAGTGACAGATAAGGACTAATACATTTTATATTTGATGAACGATTATGAACAAGGAGTTTAGTGTGAAACTGGGTAACTCCGCTAGACTCAGTTCAGTAGTATCATACTAACCCTGACTTCAATATGCACGAAGTTGCCGAACTGTCCCACTGTAAAGTTCCCGGACCTGCCGAGACCCATATCGTTGCTGAACATCACCGTGAGCTGTTCCGTGGTGGAGATGACGTCTTCGTGCGGGATGAGGGCACCTCCGCGTCGCACGGGGCATTCCGCTAGACCGTTGAGTTGCAGCGGCAGCCATTTGCGAGTGTTCTGGTCCACTTTTGTCGTGTCGAGGATTAGGTTTATCTGGAACGTAAATCAACTATTGAAACGTAACTAAACACCTGTGGAACGTCCTATCGCCTAATTATTAAGATTTTTTTTAAAGAATGCACTCGACATGCATGTAAGCTTAAAATTATTTGAAATGTCCGAGTTATATCAAATTAGGCCGTTCAAAAAGCGACTTTACTGTCCAAGCGTGAAGTTTCAAAGTCCAATGACAAGTTTTATAAAATGTCGGACATTTTAAATAATTTCTACTATACTCAGAATTGAACTTAAAATGAATATCTCTGACGTCATAACATTCCACGGTTTAAGTAAGTCATAATTTGTCTGTCTTTACATAAATTCAATATGCGCGAACATATCGTTGATTCCTTCACAATAGTCACGTTTGAGGCGAATAACTGAGAAGCCCTACCAGAATGGGGATGAGAGTTTGAAATTACGCTCACCCCTATGTATTAATAGACAAAATTCAATTACTTTAATGAGTATACTAATCTTCCTTTATGCCAGTGTCACCCCGGGTCTCACTCCGATCCTGCGACGCCCCAATTCAAGGCGGTCGTCGTTGGTGGTTTTAGACGGTAGTTCAAGGCTTTCTAGCCGCGGTTAGTGCATCATACCCGTCCTGTCGGCGCGGCAGGACGGGTATGATGCACTAACTGCATTCTCCGCGCGCGGGAAATCCCACTTCCTGGCCAGGGGGTGACATAAAATTTTGTACTTAACTCGGGCGGTAATAAAGAAAGCCTCAGATCGCATATTTATCGCCCTTGCCTTCGGCTCGGGCGTAAAATACCTGCGATCTGAAACATTCTTTGTTTTATCGCCCTTGGTAAGTAATGTACTATTGGGCTTCTGTTCGTAGTACTCTGTGCCAGTGCGCGTACTCACGTAAACAAAGTTGGTCTTCAAGCTGTGCACCCTAGCGTACATAGGCAGGTGGGCGAGGTCCATGTGCGGGCAGGGCTCCGTGTCCGCGCTCCACGACGAGATGGAGTGGCACTTCAGGTTGTCGCAGCGGGGGACTGGCACGGATGCCAGGGTGCCGGGGGGCGGCGGACGCTAGGGATTTAAAAAAAATTGTGTACAATCTTACACAAATCGACCTAGTACCGAACTACGCACAGCTTGTATAGTGCGTGTCATCTACAAAGGCGCGTCGTCGTGGATGAAACGCACTATAGATATGGATACTAGGCGACGATATACATACTTATATAATATAGATAAATAGATACTTAATTACATAGAAAACATCCAACACTCAGGAACTCGTGCTCATCACACAAATAAATGCCCTAACCGGGATTCGAACCCAGGACCTCCAGCTTCGTAGACAGGGTCACTACCAACTAGGCTAAAGCGGTTGTCAAAAAAATCCTAGTTATAGTACTTTTTATCTCAAGAACGCTGGTGAGCCATGGTTGTGTGAGAGTTGATACATACATGCACACTTTCTCTTACTCCTATATAGTTCGTACAAAACTCTAAGGCCAAATTCTGTCAAACGAACGCAAGCAAAAAACGACTAAGAGCTCTAACTGTAAGGTAGATTCTTGCTTGCTTTCATTTGACAGCATTTGGCCTTAAAGTTTTATACGAAAGGTCGGTTACGTACGCGGCCGAAGGAATTGTCTATGTGTGCATCATTGTAGGAGCTATAAGTTGACATTGTCTATGTGCTCGCATTCCATTATTGTATACTTATTGGAGTATGATTGAATAAAAAATATACCTCATTGAACTCTATTGCCTGCTCTAATATCTTCCCTTTTGTCGCCAGCCCGCTTTCACCTAGACGTTTTCTTTGAGCTTCTATCCTATTCTTTTCTTCTTCCGCCATCCTGAATAAAATTTGCTCCTAGTTTAATACGATTAATACATAATGATAATTTTAATACTTAGGCAGGTATTATTAGATGTTAAATGTTAGATAGTACATACAACACCCCAATGACAACATAAACTCATGAACAAATACGAGAGGCCCTCTAGTCCAAAAACAATCGTGAGAGTAATTTAATCGTTCTGTAATTCGATAATCAACAAAAGAAAATCTACTCTATTCATTTCATATAGGCTTCAACTTGCACCTGAAGTTGATACAGTCTGCTGTATAGAAACTTGACCCCTCCTGCATAGAAGTTTGTATGCAGAGGGATTGCAGGGCCGTCACGTTTCTCTGCAGCTGACTGTACATTTTCATATTATACTTGGTTCTATCAACAACACAGTAACTGACCATCCGTGACACTTATTGCAACGAGATAAGGTCTACTAATGGTTAGTTAACCGCGTCGTCGAGTGTAGTATAGCTGGAATTATTTAAAATATCCGACTCTTTATAATACTGTCATTGCATTTTGAATCGCCTTGCTATGACGATAAAGTCGCTTTTTAACGGAATAATTTGATACAACTCGGGCGAGTCCAAATGATTTTAAGTATATACTGACTGATCCTGCAGCTTGATGCTGGGCGAGCCCACGATGGTGACGAGTTCGTTGGTGAAGTACTTCTGCAAGATCCCGCGCCAGTACTCCGGGCCCTCGTCTAGCAGTTCTTGCAGGGCCACTTGAGGATTCAGCCGAGAAATGAACTGAAAAGTTGGGAAAATTATAGACCGACCGCTTAACAGATATCGCATGTAAGGGTAGCGGGAGGCAGGGACTAGCCTTTGACGTCTTTTTAGGGTTCCGTAGTAAACAAGGAACCCTTATAGTTTCGCCATGTCCGTCCGTCCGTCCGTCCGACCCCCGTTTTTCTCAGTAACCGTTAGTACTAGAAAGCTGTAATTTGGCATGAGTATACATATCAATGACGCCGACAAAACGGTAGAATAAAATCTTTAAAAAAATTTTTTTTTAGGGTACCTCCCCTACATGTAAAGTGGTGGTGCAATTTTTTTTTCTGCCAAACCCCATCGTGTGGGGTATCGTTGGATAGCTCTTTTAAAAATATTATTAGGTTTCTAAAAGCATTTTTTGATTAAAGTATTGGTTAGCGTGATATTAAGCTTTGAAGTGATAATTTTAGCTATGGTCAAGTGTCCCCCCCCCCTCTGCCAGCTAAACGGTGGCTACTAGGCATGTGAAAAAAATCATGGTAGTAGTAAATACGATGAATTTAAAAGGAAAACTATCACAGCTAAGTAGACATTACTAGTTAACGAGTAATAGTCGAACTTCAGAAATGTACTTTGCAAAAGCAAACTTTCGTACAATTTCCATTGATAAGATAAGATAAGATAAGATAAGATCATTTATTCCATTGTAAACTACTATACAAATTTGCCTTATATCAAATTTATACGCATTCACATATGATCGTCAATATTTACAATATACGAGTATATAATTATAATATGTATTATTAGGTGATATTTATGGCTATACAGTGTAATCTATAATAATATTAATAATCAGCATCGGATACATATTCTGTCTTGTCATAGTTACTTTACAGTAAAATATTTATATTACCTACATTAATTTTCATTTTCACTTCGAATAATCATTAGATAGGTATTCTTTAATGCTGTATAGTGTGTGATCTAATAGCAGTGTTTTCAAGCGTAACTGGAAAATATTTTCACTACTTATACTTTTAATGTTATAAGGCAGTTTGTTATATAGTACACAGCCCATGGCGCTGGGAGATCGTTTTGCCAGCTTCAGCCTATTTGGAGTTGGTATTATATCAAGCGATCTTTTGGTTCTACGCGGATTACATTGATATCGCACCTTGAATTCATTTATGTTCTTTTTTACATACATAATAACTTCCATTATATAGACAGCAACTGATGTCAGTATACACAATTTTTTAAAGTGACCCCGACATGTTTCCCTGTATTTTGCTCCCACGAGTACTCTAATAGCTTGCTTTTGCATCTTAAGAATGCGCTCATTATCCGTACAACATCCCCAGAGTATTATACCGTATGATATCATTGAATGCACATAAGCATAATAAGTCTGCTTCAAACTGTCACTAGATATCATTGGTTTCAGTTGTCTTAATGCATAAATACCCTTTGCCATTTTATTACTAACTGTTTCTACATGTTTCTTCCACGACAATTTAGAGTCTATTTGGAATCCTAGTAATTTTACCCCATTGACTGTCTGGATGATTTTGTTATTTTCCAGAGTGATATTCATCGGTGATGTTGGTTTTGCTGCATGAAACAACATTATTTTAGTTTTTTCCGAGTTCAACCTTAATCCGTTTGCTTTGAACCAGTCCTCGCACATGTGTATGACTTTGGCTATCTTAATTTCTAATTGTTCATATGTCGTATCACTTACTACAATTGACGTGTCATCTGCATACACTACTATCTTTCCATCAATGTTCAGTTTCGACATATCATTAACAAAGATAAGGAACAATGTATTACCCAACGACGATCCTTGCGGAACGCCAATTGGGACGTTCTGAGGGGATGATTTATGTCGCATGCCGTTGATTGTAAGTTCGACTGATTGTTTTCTATTAGTCAAAAACGACTTTATCAGATCACCACTTTGACCTCGTATGCCATAAACTTCTAGCTTTTTTAATAGAAGTAGGTGATCCACAGTGTCGAACGCTTTCGACAAGTCGAGGAAAATCCCTGCAACTTTTTGTTTGTTTTCTAGGCATGTACATACATATTTTATAAACTGGTGTGTTGCGGTTGTGGTTGATTGACCAGGTCGATATGCAAATTGATCGTCCGAGAGTACTCTATTATTAGTGACATGTCTGATAATGGAACTTGACAGAATCGCTTCAACCAATTTGGACATAGTTGGAACAATACTAATCGGTCTATAATTCTCCACATCTAACTTTTCTCCTTTACCTTTATATATGGGACATATACGAGTCTGTTTAAGAAGGTCAGGATACACTTTTGATGTCAGGATATTATTTACAAGGTATGTCATTTCTTTGTCTAGTGTTTGCAAGATTATATATAAAAAATTACCAGATATGTCATAAATGTCTTTTGTGTTTGATTTCCTAATCTTTTTCTGGGCAAGTACCATCAGATCATTTGGACTTATGGTGTGTATTTGACATTCAGGTTGTTCCGAAATACAGTTCGCTAAAAATGACATTGCTTTCTCGTGCTCAGGAACGTTATTGATTGCAATCTGTGACCCTATTTGACTAAAGTAATTATTAATGTGTTCCGGTATATCGTGACATAATATAGGTTGGCCTGTGTCTTTGTTCGTTAATTGCCAGTCCCATGTCTCTAAAACTTTGTTAGTATTCTCTTTAATTATTGTCCATACTTCCTTTTTTGGATTCTTTGAACTAAGTAGCCTTTGTTCTAAGTGTGATTTCCTGCTTTCACGAAATTGGTTATCTCTGATCATTATTTTATCTTTAATTTCAGTCATGAATGATATGCTTGGAAATTGTTTTTGGAAATAGTGCAAGTCTTCAATATCTCGCTGAATCTTGATTAATTCGTCAGTCATCCAAGGTGTTCTTTTCTTAACTCTATGTTTTATTAATTTAAGGGGAAAGTGATTATTTAGCGCGCAGCTAAACTTATTAAAGAAGGTATCAAAAGTTTTTTCTGGGTCACAAGTAGAAAAGACGGTATCCCAATCATGAGCACACATCGTGTTCAGAAAATTGTTTAAATTTACATCATTAAAGTAGCGTGTTTCGATAAATAGAGGATGTGAACTGTTTTTCTTCGTCAGTATATTAACAAGTTGAGCTTCATGGTCAGATATTCCTGTTAAGAGTGGAAGTACTTTTATTTGGCTTTCATCAATATTGGTAACCACACAGTCAATTGACGTGCTTGCATTGCCGTCAATTCTAGTGGGAAAGTCCACTATATTTTTGGCATTATAAGAAGCTAATATATCGGTTAGTGTTGTTTTCTGTACCGAATTTGTTAAAAAATCAACATTCCAGTCACCAGTTAATATAACTCTTTTAGGTCGCACACTACACAGGGTGTCAAGTAATTTATTTATCGTTTCAGACACAATTTGGAAGTCGCCCTTACCTGGTCTGTATATTCCTATGATAACAATTTTTTCTGGTTTAATATCTACTTCTATGGCTGACAACTCACAATGGTATTCTATTGATAACAACTCAATATTTCGGAGTGCCCTAAATTTTACATTGTTTTTAATAAATATTGATACACCGCCATGGATTTGTTTCTTTCGTATGAAATAAGTAGCGTGTTTGTAACCTTTTATAACAATATTGCCAACATCATTTTTATTAAGCCACGTCTCAGTTGTAATCAAGACATCTGGTTGATGGTTTTCAATAACGCCGTCGAGGGCAAATAACTTATTACGTATACATCTACAATTTTGGTGAATTAATCTAAAACTCGGTGACTGCTGCGGTAGTGGCAGGGTCGGCACCATCAGCGGCGAGGGCCGCCGTGGCGGCAGCGTTGGTGATATTACCTGCGGTGGCGGCAGGGTCGGTGATATTACCTGCGGTGGCGGCAGGGTCGGTGTTACATTTATAATACTTATTTGACTAGATGATTCTATCACAGTTAGGTTAATCTTACTACTATCGTCAACCTTTTTACAAGCCGTTTCCTTTGTCTTTCTTACTGTAAAAAATAATTATTTTCGTCAATATTTATACTAGGATCATATACATTATATGCAACTAGGCTAGCCACGCGTCGTTGCGTGATTTTCGACAGGTACATAGAATTTTGTGTTAAACAAAATTTACTTATAAACTTGTTTATGTCAAATAATAAAATTGAATCATGTTGTTGGTATGTCGCATTATACATAAATGAGTTTATCCTATAAACACATTGGTTATGTTTCATACTCAAATTCGAACAATATGGGAATGTACTTAAAATAATTTTACATTTTGATTTATCTTGTATGTCAATTAAACATTGAATACTATAGTCAAGTGATTTTTTTGTCACATTTGCATGATTGCCGGCCATTACCACGATAGTGGTGAGCTCATTGTAATCGGACGACTTAATCTTAATTTTTTCTATTAACTTATCAAAGTGTAATCCCGGATAACACATATTAATCGTTGTTTGCTGTACGTACTCGTTAATCATGGAGCCGAGTCCTATACCTATTCTGTCCGAAAACACAATGGTCTTTCTTGAAGCTGGTGGAGGGTGAGAAGGTACTTCCGCTTCCGCTCCCTCTTGAGGTGATGCTTGGGTTGTAATCTCGCTAGTTGATAAATTGCTACTGTCTGTGCTGTTGGGCTGAGATATGCACAGTGGCTGCGGAATATGCTGTTCATCGGTTGCAAGGGATGAAGACGTGGATGGCACAAGCGTTTCGGCTGGTAGAGTTTTCGCCTCCGTGGTAGACTCCGCCTCCACCTGCTGCTGACCGTGAATCGTTGTCTGAGATACCTTAGATAATGTTGTTAATTCTGTCAAAAACATAGTAAATATAAGTTTGCGAACTTTTTAGTCCATATAATGTAACGGGTAGTGTAACGTATAACGTTAACTTCTACAGTAATAATCGATCTATCCAGTAGCTAGTAGTATTTTTATAAACACTTAGAAACTAAAGGCAGCCTAACTCTAATTTAATAGTAAAACCTAATCCGTACCTTATACTATAACTAACAATAATGAAAAAATACTCAAATACTAAACCGGCACTATATATTATCACGCGCTTAAACTAATAAAAATCTCAACAAACAGACATACGGGCCGAAAGGCAAAATAATATCCTTTTATATACGCACTACGCGAGCGCGGACCGGTCCGGCAGCGCTCCCCGCCACATACACGGCCCGTGCGCATTCGGCCGCCGGCCTCGTTGAGAGTCACACGCTACCACTCTGATATACTTTGTTACTAAGCGCTCAGCCGTCGAGCGCACGTCTTTTATTCTAATCTATTTGGTTTTTATAAGTAAAATGTTTTAGAGTCAGTTTTGTGATCCCGAAAGGGTAAGTGTTGCATATTTATCTACAAATACGCTAGTCATAGCTTAAATAAGAGTGTAGAACGCTGTTAATATTCCTTGTATGGACAAAGGATATACCGTTAGCAGCCATATTGGTACAATATTCCTTTGTCCTGCTGGAATATTCCACGTGCTTATTTTAATCTCAGTGATCCTAAATAATCCTAATTTCTTGGTAATTTTTAACTATCTAACTGAATCAGTAGTGCTTTTAAGTAATTGTGTAGTTAGGTATTTCATACCTAAATCGGATCGGATGGTAATTATTGAACGTAAAACAAAAGGTTCTTCGATTAGATGATTTTGCTTGCTAATACATTAATGTGTAAGCCTTTACTTATATTATTTTAAATCAATAATGAATTTATTTTAAATATTCGATAAGTTTAAATTAACAAAGCGTTTTAATGATATTTATTTCACTCGAAGAGATTGAGATTGTTATAATAGGTGTTATACTTTTAATTAATATGCTAGAAATATTATTTTAAAAGTGAAATGTAATGTAATAAGAATTTTATTGTTATGAGAAAAGGCTTGTACTTAAATAAGTCAATCATAATGTAGATAATTAAATCACCATCAGCCATTTTAATTATTTGATTTATTCATTTTCATTGTACTGGGAATCCAATGCTTTCGCAAGATGTAATGCCGCTTAGCTTCGCAAATACCTACTTAAATACCTACTTCTGCATTTTTATTTGGAATGCGATTGCCTGGCATTTGATCCTCACCGCTAAGCTTCACATGTACCTGGACTGCCCATCACATCCAACGATTGCTTCATTGTACAAAGATCATACCCCTCCCAGTGCGCGCGTGTGATGTCAGCAGTCCAGGGCGCAACAATAGACCTTACCCTCATACTTTCCATTGGACGCGTTCCAGGAACTCCCTTCGGGTTAGAAGAAGCCCTTGGCTCGCCTCAGGCTGGAGCCCCATCCAGTGGTCCACCCACTACGTCACGTGCCGATGTAGCCCCTTTTTTGACCGGCCGAGACGCACCACACCGCTAGCCGCTGGGAGCCGAATGCCTGCCTAAAGCCGCCCCTACCACGCTGTCGCACGATCCAGGGATGTGGGGTATAGTGGAGGAGCTCCGACCGACCCTAAGCTAGGCCCAAATCTAGGCTTCGACCAGCCCCCTGAGTCTTAGTAGAACCTAGAAGTAGTAGTCATGCACTTATTCTTAGCTTAAACTAAATTAAACAAAATCTTAATTAAACTTAAACTAAAATTTAAATTAAACTAACTTTAGGTAGTAACTTAAAATTAAACTTAAATATCTAAGAAGTCTTAACAAACTTAAAACTAGAAAATTCTTACATAGTTTAAATTGCTCGGCATTTTTGTACAAATTTAATTTAGCTTTATTGCACGAAACATTGTAATTTAGTTTAATTTATTTATTAATAAATTGTTACAAATTTTAATAAATCTTGTTTTAATTTTCGTCCGTAGTAGTGTTAGGGTTTCGTAGCTATCCCCGAAACTATTTACGTGACAGTAGACGACTACGGAACCCTACCTTGCGCGTGGCCCGACACGCACTTGGCCGGTTTTTCTTACATCTTACCCCTGCCCCGTCACAGGTCCATTAAGACGGTCGATCTATAGGTGTTATTGTGATTTCATAAAAAAATCAAGATGCCTATTCATTCTGATAGGTAAGACTGTTAAGAGATTGGTATAGTCAATCCAAAAATATGTAATAAACTAAATGACGTTTTAACAGAGTTAGGTTGCTTGATCATAGAGCAGAACGATCATTCTAAGTCGGACCACACAAATATATATATATATATATTGTAAGAAAAAAGCAAGTGTAACAATTTACCCTACTATAAAAAAAAAAAAACTAACGTGCCTACTGGCAAAGCCAAAAAGGTAGTTAATAAAAAAAAAATCGCCAGCAATTTTTTTACACACAATGACATTGGAATCGAACTTAACGCATGTTCTGAATCACGCTCACAGCGCTCAAAGCGCGTTTACGATCGGACCGATTAACGCTCATAGCGCTTACATGCGATGTCGTGACGTCACTGATGATGTCATGGACGGCGCTCACGTTGCTCACACTCCCAGGCGCCAAACCTCCTCACCTTGAGCTAAACGTCAAGTTGATGTTTGATATATGAACATGACAGTAAACACGGGCTATGAGCATGAATCGGTCCGATCGTAAGCGCGCTCAAGCGAATAGCGGTCCGAAACAAAACACTACTCACGCGGCCTTGAGCGCGCTATTTGATTTGGACCGGCCGTCGGCACTGTAAGCGCTGCGAGCATTTTGAGCGTGTTTCGGAACACGGCTTTACTGAATAAATTCATGTAAAATACTTACATCTTGTTCATTTTGCGAGTACAGCGCATCCCCAATGCACCTAAACGCAATGGCATGATGAGGGTCCGACTCGAGCCCGGCTAAGCACTCCCTCAGCTGTTTCTTCAACAATCTAGTCATCCGCTCCATATTGAATGGTTCACTGCCATCCCGGACACACTGGAGACACTTGGTTGCTTCGTCCCGGGCCAACTCCAGCTTGTCCACTGGGACATTGTCGAGCTCGATCTTGATTAGGGATGCTATGTTCTCCGTCAGGTTGTATGATACCTGTGATAACATAAGATCATTTATTCCATTGTAAACTACTATACAAATTTGCCTTATATCAAATTTATACGCATTCACATATGGTCAAGATTTATGGCTATACAGTAGAGATGCAACGGATATCCGGTTGCTATCCGGTATCCGGCCTATCCGGCCGAATACCGGATAGTTGCGCACTATCCGGCCGGATACCGAATAGTGATTCTGTTTGGTATTTAACTTTGAAAAATGGTTAGTTAGTATACAAGAAAACAACAACAAATTATCAATATTCGTTTATTAGCCTCATTTGAAGAAATAGTTTCGTACGTACTGACCTAATAAAACTCGTTTCTTGCCTGGAAAACGGTCCGCGCGAACCTACAATACGTAACAGGTTGAAACCTGCACGACGCGCCCGCCGCCAAACTAAAATGTAGGTATCGTCTGGCCGGCCGAATATTCGGCGGCCGGATACCGGATATTCGGCCGGTGATGAGGCCGAATATCCGGTATCCGGCCAAACAACTATCCGTTGCATCTCTACTATACAGTGTATTATATCTTATATCTTTAAACGAGCGTCTTACGTTTGGGTATGTAATAGTACATTATTGTAATATTACCAAGGGCGGTAAAACAAAGAATGTCTCAGGTCGCAAGGCTATGGGGATAAATATGCTATCTGAGGCTTTCTTTATTACCGCCCGTGGTAAATACATTTTATATCACCGTCTGGCCAGGAAGGGAGATTTTCCGCGCGCGGAGCGTGCAGTAATTGCCTCTTTATGGCCAGGTGAGACATAAAATGATTTGTTACGACTTAAGATATGATCAGTGAATTTGATTCGGGAAATTCACACACTCAAGTTGGTAAATTGCCATAATTATGCTACCCAACCAAAGCCAAGTAGTGCTTATCAACTAATCTGTATCATATACAAATATTCAATCCACGAGATTTTTTTTTTTTTTTATACGACCGTAGCTTTAGAGCAGATCTCTATTCGCTAGAAAAGTGACGCGGGGCGCTCCTAAGGGGCGCCCCGGGGAAACCTAAGGGGCGCCCCGGGGAATAAGGGGCGCCCCGGGGAAAAAGGGGCGCCCCGGGGAAAATCCACGAGAATATGTCGCATTGCGCATGAGTTTATTTCTTGTCCATTTAGTTGGAGAGAGGTGTCTTTGCTGTAAGTTCTTGTGTCCTTGGACGTGACCCGGGCAAGGACATGGCAGAACTGTTGACCGAGGTGTATATACTTAAAATTATTAAATCTGTCCGACATTTCATCAAATCATCCTTTGGTTTTGAATATTTGCTTGGACACAAAGTCGCTATTTGAGAAGATAAATTCGATATAACTCAACCAATAGAGATCTTGACTCAACATTTATTATTACTTCAAAAGAAAAAAATGCAAAGAAACTATGCAAAATGGAGGAAATCCTATTCAAATATCTAAAAAAATAACGAAGCTACAACCCGTTTGCATGATGTTAGAGCGCTATAGGTCCGTGACGTCACGAGTTCGAATTCAAAGGTGCGTTTTGCGGAAAAGCGACAGTATATCTTCTTAACCTGTTTCGCCATTTGATTGAGAATTTGATCCTTTTACGAGAAAAATCGAACTTATTTATTTTATTATTTGGTGTTGACACCAATCTCTATTCAAATGATTCAAGTATAGAGTATACTGACGTCGCCGGCCCTCGCGTCCTCGCGCTCGACGAGGCAGCGCTGCAGCGGCGCGGCGGCCGTGTCGCACAGGTAGCGCAGCGCCACGGCGCACGCCGTCAGCTCCTTCGTGGACGAGGGCGCCGTCAGCGTGGGCCCGCGCCACCCGAACACCACCTACAAACATTATAACATCCCCTCAATTATATCCCCTCATGGGCCACCAATTTATGTATTGGCAATTTTGGCACATAACGTGGCTTTGCTTATTTTAGAAATAAAACCAGGGGCGACTCACTCGCGTGACGACATCGCGCCGCTCAAAGTTCACCCGTAGGGGGACTTTCAATGCGATAGAAAGTGATGTAGCGAGTGATGCGCGTGCGATAGAAGATGGCCTCGCGTAGGCACGTTTGGCTTGCCTCGCGGGGATTTGTTAACAGTGAGGCTTCTGTACGTAGTACTATTACTTATTCTGTGATAAAACCCAGATATTAAATGAATATAAATTTACTGCGTACAAAGGTAAATATACATGTACAAGGCGTTAGGTAGAATTAGAATGAATAAAAATAACATGACGTGGCGATCTAAAGTAGAACGCCTATTAAAATATATCTAGCAATATTGCGCCTAGCCTACGCGCAGCTTCAGGAGTTTAACTTATGAAGGTCGTAAGGGCCGACAGTCGGGTCGGTTGTTTTAAATAGTCTGTAATAGTACCTGGTGTTCGTTAAAACAATGAGAGTATGCCAGTTTATCAATTTCCTATATTTAACGCTCATCGGTTTCCGTTGATACCGACTCGGATAATCTCGAGTCATCATCAAATATCGAATATAAGGCGGTTGCAGCACTATGAAACACGCTATGGTGTTCCGTGTTCGTGTTCCCAAATTTTAAGTCTGTAAGCAAAACGCGTGATCATTGAACATGGAACAAATCTGCACCAGCGCGCTGATACTGTGCGTCGTGTTTTACCCCACCTTAACGTTTATTTACTTTGAACTGAGCGGACGATCCTAAACCCAAAAGGGCAATTACAACTTTGACTTTAACTCTAAAAGTGATGTTGTGGTTGTTGTTGTTGTTGACATCCTATGGCACCCCGGAGGTGCAGAGGGCCTCCGTCAGATCGCGCCACGCCTTCCTATCTTCAGCCACGCTTCTAGCTTCGCTCCAGCTCAGTCCGACGGCTCGCAGCTCGCTCTCGACGGTCCGCCGCCACGTGTGCACCGGACGACCGCGGTTTCGCCTACCGCCCGGCGGCTGCCACTCGAAAGCAATGCTGGCGTTGTTAGCTCCCCCCCTCCGAATAGTGTGGCCAACCCATTTCCACTTGCGTGTCGCGATCTCTACGCTAATAGGGGATTGATGGCATATGCTCCAGAGGTCTTCGTTTCGAATCTTTCTTGGCCAGAACACGCGGAGGATCGACCTCAGGGACTTATTGACGAAGACCTGTAGCTTGTTCGTCAGGCCCTTTGTCACTCTCCACGTTTCACAGCCAAAAAGCAGTACCGACTTCACTAACGATTCGAAGAGGGATATCTTGACGCGCCGTGTGAGCACATTGGACTCCCATACCATTTTGAGTTGGGCGAACGCAGCTTTTGCTTTTTTAATTCTGCTGTCAATGTCTTCCTCCGTCCCACCCTGGCACGTTACCACACTACCGAGGTGCACGAAATTAGTGGCTGAGTTCAAGCTTTCCCCTCTAAGCTCCAGTGGTTCCGTTGAGTCCGACTTGATCCGCATATCGACTGTTTTGAGTCTGTGAGTCTGTATTCTCTGTTCTGTATTTACAAATTATTTTAACGCCTAAGTATTACTTATTGGTTTTTTATCAATATCTTAACTGTAAGGCCAAGTGCTGTCAAATTAACGCAAGCAAAAATCTACCTTACAGTCAGAGCTCTAAGTCTAGTTTTGCTTGCGTTGGTTTGACAGAATTTAGCTTTAAGAGTTGTGTCCGAACATTACCTGTCCGCAATCCTCAGTGTCTGCCGGCCACTGCTCCTTGTATTCCCCATAGTTGGGCAGCGGCGGGATGGTCTGCCAAGGCTTCACCCACGGCTCCAATTCTTCCTTTTCTCTCTATAAAAAACACGCAATTGAGTCAAAAGCATGTTCCGAATAAGTTCGAAGTTTCGCTCGATAGCCGTGAAATGTTAGGCGCTTGTTCCAAAAAATCGGAAGAATATAAAGAAAAGAAAATAGTCTGAGCACAGCACAGGAATGAATATAGGATGTACTATTACCGGGAATATTCCCGATATTGTATGGAGAATATTTCACAATATTAGGAATAGTAATGTGAAATGCCTAAAGATGAGTTACCTCGAGTTAGCTCTACAACTGTTTCCCACCTCGACCTTAATGGAAATGGAAGTACACCGATCTTTGTTTATGTACAATATTCTAAAGGTTTTAGCAACTCAATCAGCTGTCCATGGGTTATCCTCGGTCGGGTACGGAGTATACACTCCGTACCATGCCGTATGCACTCCGTTAAATCTTGTGAAAGAGGACGGGATATGGAAACAATAAATAAATAATAAATATTTGTGGACAATCTTACACAAATCAACCTAGTCCCAAACTAAGCAAAGCTTGTACTATGGGTACTAAGCGACGATATACATACTTATATAGATAAATAAATACTTAAATACATAGAAAACATCCAAGACCCAAGAACAAATATTCGAGCTCATCACACAAATAAATGCCCCGGCCGGGATTCGAACCCGGGACCTCCAGCTTCGTAGGCAGGATCACTACCAACTAAGCTAAAGCGGTCGTCAATTAATTAAAAAAACAATAGTACGAAAAAAAATATTTGAAAAAATTCGGTTGTTTTAATTCGCAACTAAAAAATAATTAGTGTGATGTCTATACTCTATGGTCTAGTTATGAATGAAACCATAGAGTTTGACCGTGCCGTGGCCGTCGACGATAAAGTATAAAGCGGCAATTACACTTCGTCGTTCACCTAATGCGGTCGCCGAATTCATTTTAAACTACTTAGGCCAACAAACGTCGTCTTTACACTAGTCTGTCCGCCTACTACGGCGACTTGGCAGCTGTCGATCGCCGAATGCGGCCGACTAAAGTGTTCTTTACACTTTTGCGGTCGCCGCATGCTGCATGCGGCGAACGACGAAGTGTAATTGCCGCTTAAGAGCGTCCGACGCCTACCTAATCGCAATCGGCCGGTCCGGCAGTCAATGTAGAAACAACTACCTACAGTGGCGGCGCGTCAAAAATATTCTTAGGGAAGCCGGAAATACTTGGCTTTTCCTATTCTTCATGAGCCGTAGTAAAAGAACTGGACTAGCTGGAAATTAGGCAAGCCGGTGGGAATCGAGTTGTATGGATGCCCCGCCACTGTTACCTACCATGTACCTTACTTAAGTTCTATTCTCTTAATTTATGTAAGCTAACATATAAATGCATGAAGTTGTAATATCTTCTTTTGAGAAATAAACATTCTTCAACCCGAACTAGCATGTACATAATTGAGATATAATGCATTCCCCGAGTGGGGCCAATTGTGACTGACCTTGGCAATGATGTCAGCCTCCACGGTCTCCAGTGCATTGAACACGTCATCCGCTTTAATTTGACCAGTTAAAATGATCGTCAAATTCTCCGGCCTGTAGAACTTTTTGTGGAAGTCTCTCACCTAAAACAAAAATGTACTATACTTCAACTCCCTGCACCTAGTAATGTTACAAGATTACTTATTGCATTTATTTCTTTAAGAAATATGAACTAGCTAGCCCCTAGTAACAAGTCAGCTAGAAAAATGGCATGGAAAAATGTTTTGGGATGGACCTCCATCCATGATCCATGGATCCTCATCAACCATTATTCAAAACCGGTAATTTTTTATTATAAAGTCATCAAATGATTAATTAACCCTTTATAAGGCAGAGACGATTTGGAAACCATTTAGTTAATAAACATTTACGGAGAAGAACATCCTCTTTTTAACTATAATGGTATTATATAGCGAATATATCAGGCTTTCTTTCCTCATTCATACTTTTTCGGTCAGTATTTCATTTTAGTGTAATTAATTAATTAATCTATAGTATGTGGTCAATTTATGCACTATGCCTGTCAGGGAAGCAGCTATCGTCATTGTTTCCATATGCTATTAAAAATATACACGTCGCTGTATCTAATAATTTGAATCATAGCTGCAATTCACGATGGCGAGTGGCGAGACTCTTATTGGTATGATGACAAGGTCTAATTTTGATAATTATCCACTCTCCATCGTGAATTCCAATAACTAATGTCAATGAATAGGTGTATTGGAAACAGATCATCTGAAAACTCAAGTGCACTAACAGGCTATGTGCATATATTGACCACATGTTTTTTCTTAATGATTTCGTTTTTTTGCCGTAGATGTGTTCCCCAGTGCATTACAAACATGGTAGTGTATTTAACTTTCACGTAGCATATCTGTATAACTGGGGCCTTATAAAGGGTTAATTGTTATAAGATTGAAAGATTGTAGTCCATTTGTCTACTTGCTACTCACTTTAGTATTATTAGTAGATTCCCTCAGATTCTTACAGATGCCCCCAGTCTCAGCAGAGTAACCACTGTTGGGATATGATGCTCTCAACAATTTCAGCTCGCACCTAAAAAATTATATTTTTTCAATAACTTGTTCTTTAGAAATGATAGACTGCCATATTCTCCATGTAACTACTGGAAACAGTTATTCTAACAAGAAATTTAACAATCAGCATGAATTTCTTTAATTATCAAGTTCAGAACAAATTCTAAATTAGAGTGATAAGATAACCATGAATGAGTTAGAAGCTACTTGGAAAAGCACTCCTGCCCGCGAATGCAGGTTTAACTGCGGTCTGATCTTTGTTTCAATGACAAAGTAGTTGAGTTTTAACCCTTCTTATGCCTTGTTCTGAATCTGTCCTGATGTGTTAGAGACTTTCATTTAAAGTCCAGTCACTATTTCAATAACAATATTTTGACAGTCCCTGGGATCCCAGGGCAGATAACAAAAGAATGGCATTGTATATTTTTATCGCCGGGAGAGGAGGGCTTAATATATAGATAATTCATATCCAAAGGGTTAATACATACATATCAAAATTGTGATAATAAAACATTAAGATTTTCATAAGCGATATATAAAAACAGAGTCCAAGGGCCTGTACCACAAAATTTAACAATTATACAATTCAACAAATTTGACTTTTTCTATGGAAAATTGTACTACTTGTAAAGTTTTGTGGTATGTGGGCCAAGTATACCCACCTACTGTCTGCAGTATTCTCCCGACCCTGCATCTCGCAATAGACAACACCTGCATCATCACCATCCCCATCCACATGATGTACTTCAGTCAAAAATCCCTGGTCCGTCAGAGTCGGGTTCAAAATATGGTCCAAGTATATTGGCAACAAAGTCAGCATCCCACAATCCCCGGCAGTGTAAATAGTGTAGCAGGTGTGGTCAGTGTCCGTCCACGCGTTTGTACCATGAGCCATGCACCGATTAGCTAGCAAATCTAGAATGCCCTTATACGGATAACGGTTAGAGCCAAGGAAAATGAGATGTTCCAAAGTATGTGGCAATCCATCGTCGTCATGGGCTTCCGTAGCTGTAAGTAACAGTCAGATAATTTATTTTATGAACTATGATGTGGTTTGTAATTAGGAGTCAGAAGAAATAATTACCCAGACAGAAAAATCCGTTCACCAACGGCCCCTCTACATCAGCTATAATTACGGTAAGCCCTGTTTTTTCTGACTGATATTTGTTGACTGGAATCACGTCAGACGCTTTCGTCGACGATATTAATTTGAAATGAGACATATTATAGAATAATATGTTCACGATTTTCGGTGCAAAATTTCAACAACTAAACACAATAGAATAGATAGAGATACCGGTAAGTGACAGAACAGAATAGGTTTTTTTTTTAATGTTTGACAGATCGACCGAACGACACCTTCATAGGTATACGTTCGGATTTTGGTCGTCGCCGCGTTAGTGAACACACGTACCCGGAGCGACGACGAGCAGAATCCACTACCGTACAAAACCAGTTGCCTACTGTCATGTCGTGGGCGTCGTTACCGAACAACGTCATTGAACAAGAATTGATTGGCGAAATCATCGATAGATCAGAAGGTATAGAGTACGTTCCAAAATAAGTGATGAATGAAGATGATGATAGTTTATTTTACATAGAGTCTGGCTAACGAAAGCTGAGACAAGAAAAAGGCGGCAAATTTAAAAAATCTACGTGTTGCAACACTGTAGTATTAGTTACTTCGTAACAGATGCGACAGTCACTTTTGTCCTGTTTTCCAAATTTTTCGTCTTGGCGCCACTGTAGTGTAAATTTTGGTATCACACTTTGTGGGAGTAACTGTCAAGCTTGACATAATCGTGCTGAGTGCTGACACAATAATATAGTTTTCAAAGATATGATAAAAATTAGGCATTGAGAGACGTCAAATAAAAGTCAGAACTTTTTTTAAAGCGGCGTCCCCACTATGCGTTATTTATGGGTATCGGATTTGACGACGATACCGGATGTGACAGATATTGTATCGGTTAGTGGGAACTGGCCCTAATTAGTTTCAAGATGGTGGAGCGATAGTAGCGCCAGATCTGCATACTCGGGAGTTAAAACTGTCATACCATAGATAATATAGATATAGTATACAAGTAAGTGCCGTTTGACACATTTGACGTGGATATTATAGTTGACATTTTTTTTTAAATAAATCTCAGTCTCAGCTTTCATTAGCCAGACTCTATTATAGTCTGACCAGCGAAACGTGATACTGAAAATAACCGCGAAATTCAAAAAATATAAGTATGGTATCCCTGTACATACAAGGACTAAACGATTTTGATCGTTTTAGAATTAAATAAGTGAATAGAATATTTTATTGTGCACAGCGAAGTGAAAACTGCATAAAGAAAATAAAACATTAGGTAACACCATGCAATAAAAGGCGTCGCTATAAAGCGATCTCTTCCACTTGAATTTAAATGACTTTGAATTTGATCTCTTCCAGTCAACAATTGCGTAGGTAGCAGCAATTTAGCCTTTGCAACAGTTAACAGGTAGGATTATACAAACATGATTAATAATAACCGAAAGATGATAATATAGATCTTTATTTTAACTTATGGGGATTTGTAAAACTTACATACTGTTAGACAGAGAGTCTGTCTACCACACACAAAAAGAAACAACACATCTGCCTGTTTAAACCCATCATTTATTTAAAATTATTACAAATCATTTCCTTAATTAAAATTAGTTTAATTAACTATCATAGTCAAAATCAGATTCCAGAAATTCGATTGGTTCCTCAGAATCACTGCTCGAGTCCCTGTCACTTGTAGCATTTATAATGAATGGCTCTAAAGTTACAACGATGCCATCTCGTTCTATATATTTCTGCTCCATATGCAGAACATGGTCAGTGCATTTTTTCCAGTCACTTGAAGTTATTGAACCAAATTCCTCAGAAATCGTTTTTTCTACATCTAGTAGTTTAATAGTAGCAGTACTTGCATCTGAAACAAAAGAAAATATTTTCCTTAAAATTATATTTTTAGAGTTACAAATATCGAACACATTATTTTATTACATTTTATAAATTATAAAAGCACCTTTATGTGGTAATTTGGTAAATTACTAACACTATGGAACCAATAGGGGTGGTGCGGTTAATAAATTGCAAGTGATTGGAATCAACCAAAGTGAAACTCATCTATCATTCATATCAATTATTATGTCTGCTGGGAATCTTATACATGAATTTATTTAATATATATAATAAAAATCTTGAACCTGAGGGAGGTGAGATGCAGGATCGGGCTAAGTGGTGTCAAATCATGTTAGAGGCCAAGGCTCACTTTGGGTTGGTGAGCCGTAGTAGTTTTATACTATGATATGATATAATTTTGGATTTCAACACACTTAGTATACGAATTTATCGTCAGAATATTTTACCTGTCATCTCAGAGATTTCTTGCACATATTGAAGTTCTGTTTTGAGCTGACTATGCTCCTCTAGTTTTTGTAAACTCTTCACATCATCATCCTCCTAGCGTTATCCCAGTACAGTTGCATCCTGAAGGATGCCTGGGGTCCGCTACCTAATCCCAAGATTTTTGTAAACTCTTCACAGCATTGGTAATATCATTTAAGCTGCTGCTGTCATCGGCATTCTCCCTCATTCTCTCTGTAATGAAAACACACACAAAAAATATCATTTTCTCTTCTTAATATAACCGGAACAACGGAACATAACGTCTACGTACTTATACGTAGCAGAAACCTCTCTTTCTAACTCACGTTATAAATTGAAGAGAAATTTAACGAATACTATTTTATGTCAAATGAAATATCTCTAAATAAACATGGAATGTACCAACTATTCATCAAATATCAACATCATTATAGTGCACTAACCTGTGACAGATATTATTTCATGGAAATATCGTTCTGTGTCTCGCGAAAAACAGAGGCTCGTTCTTCCTGTTTCGCTTTAAATTTACACCTCATTGTATAAATTAACTTCCTCGCTGCACTTTTAATAGGTTTCGACAAAATAACACAAGATAACCATTTATTATTCCGAAAATTGACACAATGTGACACAGACTACTAAGAAACAACTAACGTACTGTGGTTTGACAAGACAAGTGCTGGGTATTGCCATATAAAGAATCCTGTTTCAAGGTCAGACTCAAATTTTTTGATCCTGTAAAAGAAAAATACCTAAAATTGTACTAGGTTGTAAAATTTTAGTTAATATGTCTAAGTATATTATAAATAAAATAAAAATAAAATAAATAAAATAGCCTTTTATTTCTCACAATATTGAAATATTGAAAGTATATTATAAATGACTCATTTTTAAGACCACGCTGCTGGTGGCAAACAATCAAACGGCCAACTTGATCCTAAGCCTATGGCGACACGGTCATATAGCGGACATATAGCATTCGACCCTCTCGCACTTACATACTTGACAGCAAGGGACGAATGCTAGATGTCCGACATATACGCAATCATCTTAGCCCCTCTGAGGAGTCACATTCGGCAAGTCCTCTTATTTACTTATATTAGTTAAGTAGGTACTATGCAGCTAGGTATATCGTACACCTTCATACTTGAGGTATACTTTCACTATATGCCTTCTGTGTGTTAAATCATAAAGGTTCAATAAAACGATACACAATCAATGCGATGTGAGGCGATATCGCGAACAATAAACCGTAATCGTTCTGATGAATACGATCCTGCAGACCATTATTCCATTACTCAATCTAGGTACCTAAGCGAGTGAACATATAGCAATATCATATTTTATTAGTTTATCAGGCCATGTCGACTTTATTCCATTAGGTAATTTAAGCTTAAATTTCAAACAAACGGGGATGTTATGGTGTATTGAGTACCTATACAGAAAATGAACCAATGTAAGTGTTGCCTTGTTAATAAGATCGTAGAGTTCAAATTTTGCTAGGTACCGATGAATGATTTTAGTGATATGAAAAATGTGGTACTAAATTAGAAATGCAAAGTTACGACGATTACCCAAGACTTAAAGTGGCGAGGTTGTCGCTACATCCAGATGTGCCTTCTATTCTAGTTCTAGTGCAAGACGTCACTTGCCTGAGTATATAGCACGGATGTAACAACAAGATGTTCTAATGCAAAGGTACATCATTGATACACCTTTGCCATTATACAAACGGTTAAGACATAAATTGATTTCTATGTTCTCATTCTGAACAGGCCTTCATTTAACATCTATTCTAGGTCTATTCTCATTTGATTGCGGTAAATTTCTTTACCGCCTGGACCTCCTCCATCCCCATAGTCCACCTCACGCACGCCTGTAGACCTTTGGATAATTCTTGGCCTTTCTCAACATCTATCATCTTATCACTTTATCTCCTAATTCTTATAAAGATCAGTGAACACTCACCTGATCCTCCAGTAGGTATCTTCAGGATTCTAAGCGCATTCTCTGACTTACTTGCATGGCTCAGCCTGTCGTGAACAGCTTCCTTCACACTGGCTGAGATATTCTGATTCTAGTATTCTAAGCACACTCAGATACTTACTGGACACTAACTTCTTATTCTAACATCTTGCTAGATCATTTTTCTACCATCATTCCATTCTGTATATCACATAAATAATTTACGTGTTATTTTCCTTTGTTCTAAACTCTGTCAAACGTAACCGTTACAGATTTCTTTTTCCTACCCTTGACACATGACAGTTCACAGTGTTACCAGTACAATATCGTGATTTACCACGTCACGACACTCCCGGCGGCCGAGCAATTCTTATCGGACCGCAGCCAGCTCATGTTTTAGCTAATAGAGCAATCTTTTTTATTACCCTCATAGCTGCCGTTCTTCAAATCCTAAATTCACTGGCATTTGACATAACTTCATCCTTATCTACTACTTCTATATTCTTAACTGCCGATCTGTCATTATTCTAAACGCTATTATCCTAATTCTATACAAAGATAGACGCAGCAACGTCTACATCTTCATTCGTTTGTCTTAAATGTTCTTCGGTCGGAAGCAGTAGTTCTATTCTAGGGTATGCGGTTCATCTAAGGGAAAGCCTCCTGTAACCTGTTCCCCTGTATGTGAGTCCTTTATATTTATATCCTTGGACGCAACTTGTCTCACTTCTAGATAATTTAAGTATCTTATATAACATATGAAGTACTTTCCATCCACATTCACTTTCTTTTAATCTATCAATTCCCATCAACTCCCAACACTAAGCAGATTGTCTTCTTGGTCTTACAATTATCTCTATTCTCTGTATCACTGGGCTAAACAGCCTACTAGTTATTAGATCCAATTTCGTCCCGGTGCTCTTTGTGAGAGTGCTGATACCTTTCTCGTGGGCTACCCAGATACCCATAAACATTCTTTTAAAGTCTTCCAGTATAAGTTGACACTTCTTTAATTTCCATCTCTCGAGCAGCTTTCTCTTTCTTAGTGAACCACCCGGGTATTATTTGGAAGGCTCGATCAAAAAGCATTTATCATATTCTAAGAGGTCTGCTGATCTAAATACACATTCTTAATTCTACATCGCAAGACACACTTGTAAAACAGGATCAGTTCGTTACAGCTCCTACATGGTAGTATTTCTATATATATATATGTCTCAAATCTCAAATCAGATCTAAACTTGAAATCCTTTGGATAGTATGTTCAGTGTCGCATGAACACATTGTGTCCATAAGCCGACCATCGCATTTGAACAACTTTTTCTTATACATGAATAATCCTTAGTTTCTGGGAAGACTAGTTACTATACCTATTTCTTCTAGTGTATATTTTCTGCAACTTCTTTTAATCTTCTTTAAGGACATTTTCTTCTATGGTGTGGCCGAAGGTTTTATACATTTGCCTATATTGTTTCTTCTTGAGTCGACCCCTCTAATTCTATGATCCAAGGGGGTACCTTTCTCTGAAGCTGACTGTACCACAAGTGGTACTTCTGCAGGCACTTCAATAATAATATATCCTGTAAAAAGAGCTGACTGGCCATGTTCTTATAATCTTGGCCAGCCCTCCCCTCCGAGTCGTGATTCGTTGAACCACAACTCCTTCTTTCTGAAGACAAACGATGGTACTTACCTAATATTTCCTGATTTCATCTAATACATAACCCTTTCAGCGTCACACTAGATGCAGAGCCCTTTCATTTCGACTCCAAGAGTAGTCTTCATATACCTAAGACTATTCTTCCTACGCCAAAGTCAAGTAGTTCTAATCTTGGTACTTAGGTATATGTAAATCATCTTTGTGATTCATTCGAGCTTCTTATAACTTTTCTTAATAAATACCATTTCAACGTTATTTTTCTCTTTATTCCCAAATCCGTAAATACAACAGAAAGTTCACACTCTGTATTCTCTTTTTCTGTATTTCTAAAATAACTTGGAACTTTCTCACCCTTTTTAAAGTTCTAATTTGTCTTGCCATACTTCTTCTAGATAACTTTGAATAAATATTTATTATTATTCATCTTTTATATCAACGGGTGGCAACATGCGGCCAGCAGTAATTTTGTTAGCTCCTATATAGCCCTTGACTGGTAAAAGGTTGCCGACCCCTGTTTTATCTTATTGGGTACTTGAGACTGCGTTCCAACATTTTTATCTGCATTTATGAAATCACACCTTATTATACCTTGGCCGATTCTGTATCTTTAGTTCGCAACTACCTCGAAAGACTCTTCTAGGCCTTCCATTGTATTTATATTTATCGCCTTGTATCAGAAATACAAAGTTTATATTGTATTGTATCTTCTTTTTTCTTAATTCACGGTCGCCGATTCTGTGTGCCTTCGGGCAAAAGCCTCCCCCTTTTTGTCCGTTCATCCCTGTTGTACGCTAATCTGTTCCAGGTCTTCTCTTTCCAGCCATTTCTTCAATTTCATCTGCCCACCTTTCAATTGCCTACCCCTGTTTCTTTTGTGGCCTCTAGGATGCCATAGTGTTAGGATTTTGCTCCATTTGTCTTCTCTTATGATCAGCTCACTTCTATTTTAGGTGTTTTGTTTTATATGTAAGCCTTCCATTAGTTGGTAGCAAAACAAGCTTACGGCCCACCTGATGGAAAGCGGCCACCGCAGTCTATAGACACCTGCAACTCCGAGGGCTTCACATGCGCGTTGCCGAGTCTACACATACTTGTTTATTATTTATTAACATCATTAATACTTCCATAAGTATGTTTCTGTTTTATTTAAAGGTGATGTACTTATCCACCACCACTTTAGGCAGGTCTTCTCGGTGACCCTCAATACAAGCTTGCAGTCACATCAAATAACTTCTGCTGAGGCGTAGAGCACCATTTCCTCAGTTTTCTTAGGACTGTTTTACCCTAGAAATCTGGTCACTTTTGTAACTCAATAGTTTTCCGCTGCAATCCGGCATGAGAAAAATGTCTCATCTCATTATTAATTCTGAATTTTAGTACAAATAATGCAGCTAAGTCCTCAATCATTAACAATCATTCATGCTTACATTCTTATAAGCTTTTGCTATCTTTGGTCATAGAATATTCTGTCTCTCCAGCCCTTTTGAAGAATAATCTGACGAAATAAATAGTAAAGTAGACACTTATCATTGCTGATTTTTAACTATGGCTTCTAAATTTCCTGTAACCAATTGTTCTTTCAGAATTTTATTTCATTCTTCTCACTTTATCTTCTCTTAGCACCATCCAAACGGACTTAATAAGCTGCTTCGGGTGAGGCCATACTTTTTTATGTAATTCAGGAGTATGATATTTTCTCTACAAATTCTTAAATAAACAAATCAAAATTTAGGTTCATCAGCTGGATAGTTAAATCCTTAGCTCTTTAATCTGATATCTGTCATCTTCATATTGTCATCCTCATTTAACCTTTTGAACGGCGGTCAATGACCGTTCCTCTATGGTGGTTTTCGGACAGTTGGGCATTCCTGCCCTTTCTGGAGCCCGTAGAAATACAGTAGTACTAGGACTAGGGCACATAGTAAACACATATCTTGTTCTCGAAGAGGCAAATCTGGTGTCACAGGATATGGATTTATGTTTCTTGTTATTGTCACCGAGTAATCAGACATACATTGTATGTTTTCTTTAGTAACTTTAAAAACTTTGCTGTAGCCATTCAACCGAATTTAGTCACATTTAAAAACAAATCATTTTATATTGCTTTAATATTATTTCTCAAAAACCAAAATAGTAACATTTTCATTTCCATTCAAAATTATTTTCCATCTCCCGCTCCATCTTCAGAAATGACATTCACTTCTTATACTGTCATGACAGGTGACTTCCACCAGTTATGTAGGGCACAATGTTTATCCGTACCTCTCACACAGCACCTCTTCTACTTTTAAATCTGAATGTCAGTCGAAGAACCGAACACACATTCATATGGAACTCTTCTCCGTACACTGGCAGGCATACTTCTCCAATAATTTGCGCCGTCAGATATCTCATTGACTTCCTTTATACAACGATGGTGGCAAACAAGCGCGTGGTCCACCCGATAGCAACTAGACTCCGCAGCCTATAGACGCCTGCACCTTAAAGGGATTCACAAAGACATTCACATTGTCGACTTCTGTTTGACAGCTCAATGAGTTGTCTCATCTCTTCTATTGTCATCTATCGTTTCTGTGAGCACAGGGAGGCTATGTTATGTTTCTTCTTTCTATCCTTCATAAAAGCAGCAAAGTTTCCTGCTTATCCAGATAGGTGTCTTGTACGTCCACTTCTAACCGAGTCACAGTGTCCTTTAAAATTTATTGTTATAATTCTCTTCCAACTTTACACATTCTTTTAGGTGAATGGAACATTCTCTTACAAAGTTTGTTTAATGTTGTATCTCTCTTGATCCGTCTTGTAAGTTACTCACATGCAAGACTCCAATGACATTATTTTTGTGAATCATACACTGGCGATGGATCATCTAAATCGCTTTTCATTATCTCCAAGACTGTGATAATTCTTTGTCAACAACCATGACAATTCTCTTAGGAAACTTATACAATATAATATTGTCCAACACAAGTAATAACTCTTTGCTTCTTCTGAAGTTTGTAACTTTCGCAGATGACTTTCTATAATGTTAAGAGTGTCTCGGGTCTTGTTCATCTGATACTCATCTGAAATTCAATAAATGCTTACATTTCTATTCTATCTATTGTTGCACATAATTATTCAGTTTTGAAAAATGTGTTAATTTAATCTATGACAATATCTCGCCATTACTCTACTGAAAAACTTGTAAAATTATAATTATTGACCTTATTACTTTAAATCTCATTTCCTATTTGGTGTACAATCACATCCAATTCTTTATTTGCTAGAATACTATCTCACAAATACAATTCTATGGGATTTATACCTTAGGAAAAGTAAATATCCTTTTATTCGAAATGTAGGCTTCAAAACTTACGTTTGTTTCTTGTACTATGGATATCTTTTAATTGCACACTTTTTCTTAGATTCCTTGTGTATTTCTTGGACGTATACAATCACTAATATTTGTAATTTTAAACATCCTTTCAAACATAAAATAACTTTTTCCAATATACTTGTTTTTCATAATATGACATTGACATATTATACTTAAAATTATTTGAACTGTCCGAGTTGTATCAAATTAGGCCGTTAAAAAACGACTTTACTGTCCAAGCGTGAAGATTCAAAGTCCAATGACAAGTTTTATAAAATGTCGGACATTTTAAATAATTTCTAATATCCCTTAAGTATGTTCTTTACAACAAACGACTTTCTTGTTTGTTTTGAATACTTATGTCAGTAAATAAGAACAACAATACATACTCACTGTTCATAAGTATAGTATACATTTAACAAATTTGTTGTATTCTTGTATATAATTACTTTTATTTAACAACTATACAATACCAAAACATTACAATGAAAAACTCGCTTATTTCTGTCAAAAACATTTCTTACAATGAGAACTAACCTATCATCTTGTCAACATGACATCTTGTCTGTTTTTTAATATCTACATTATATTATTTTAAAATGTGTGACATTAACAATAGCAGTTATTACGATCATGTTTCTAGTAGTATTTCACACACATACATCAATTCACGCCTGCATTCTTAAAAGGAGTAGGCAGAACACATGAAATTAAATTCCACTGCCACTCATAGCAAAGTTTTGCAGGTTCAAGGATGGAGAAAATGTGATATTGCAGCGATAGGTTGCTAGCCCATCGCCAATAAACACTCTTTAACCCAGTTCTCATACCAGTTCTATAATTATGTAGTACCTACTTACGTTAGGTTAAACATATACTTAATAGCAATAAGTACTCTTAGAAACAAGCATCTCATCATTTAAGTCCTCTCTACACATTCGGGATGTTGCTATAAACGTCAGAATCAGAAATAATAGTGAGTTATATGTATGTCTGTATGTATGTAATTACTTTATTGTATACAAAACACAAGTAAAAAAATATAGACAATTTAGATAATGGTTAAATAAGAATGAATTATTCTTTTGATATATTCAATAAAACCCAAATTATTTATATTTAACAATTTCTTTTATTAATTCTTTCTTTTATATGTCCTTTTCATATAAGCCTGATCTAGGATTCTTAGAAGGCTTAGTTTCTTAGGAAACATATAATACACAAGCTCAAACTAGAATTTCTAGGCTATGAGCTGTGTCACTGTTCTATCAGTTTCTGGAAGAAAAAAAACACATACATAGCTTAAACCAGGATTCTCAGGCCAGGCTATTCAAAGCATCTAAAAGGTAAACACAATTCTCCTACACAAACTCAAACTGGAATTTCCAGGCTATGAGTAGTATCCATCTATAAGTTTCTGATAAGGAAAATACAGCATTATACAGAAGCTCAAGCCAGGATACCTGGACAATGAGCTGCATCAACTTATAAGTTTCAAAGTCTGCACCGTTCTGAGAAAATTATGATCTACTCACCGTTGTGAATAATCTTTATTTATATGTATTTCTGAGCAAGTCATAATCTATCCCATATTCTACGGATAAATTATGACCAATCTTAGTTCTGTTTATTCTGTGAATATCATGCAATATACAATGTTCTATGAATATCATTATTCAAATTTACAAAGCGCAAGAGATGTAAAGTATTATATTCAAATTTCTGATAAAATTATGATATATCCAGCATTCTATGGATAATCATAACCCTTCTAAGTTCTGTGAGCTCTGTGAATGACCTAGCATAACCACCTTTCTGTGATTATTATAAGTTATTCACCGTTCTGAAAGTTCTAGGGTTGCACTGCGAAGTGCTTCTAAATTCTATAGTTCTGTGAGCTCTGTGAATAACCTAGCATATCCACCTTTCTGTGATTATTATAAGTTATTCACTGTTCTAAAAGTTCTGAGGGTGCACTGCAAAGTGCTTCTAGATTCTTTGAGTTCCACGGTATCTACCATTCTATGCGTTCCCCGGTCGCCACCATTCTATGCGTATCATGGTCGCCACCTTCTATGCGTTCCCCGGTCGCCACCATTCTATGCGTATCATGGTCGCCACCTTCTATGCGTATCATGGTCGCCACCATTCTATGCGTTCCCCGGTCGCCACCATTCTATGCGTACCATGGTCGCCACCATTCTATGCGTTCCCCGGTCGCCACCATTCTATGCGTACCATGGTCGCCACCATTCTATGCGTTCCCCGGTCGCCACCATTCTATGCGTACCATGGTCGCCACCATTCTATGCGTTCCCCGGTCGCCACCATTCTATGCGTACCATGGTCGCCACCATTCTATGCGTATCATGGTCGCCACCATTCTATGCGTACCATGGTCGCCACCATTCTATGCGTTCCCCGGTCGCCACCATTCTATGCGTACCATGGTCGCCACCATTCTCACTATTTGGCACCTATTCTCTCTCTCTCTCAGGCGTTCACTACGAACCTCCCGAGCCAGAGAAAAAGTACCATTCTGATATATTTGCTTCGCTTAACCAATTATTAAAAAATAATTTAAAAACAGCATCTCCACCAATTTGTCGCTACATCCAGATGTGCCTTCTATTCTAGTTCTAGTGCAAGACGTCACTTGCCTGAGTATATAGCACGGATGTAACAACAAGATGTTCTAATGCAAAGGTACATCATTGATACACCTTTGCCATTATACAAACGGTTAAGACATAAATTGATTTCTATGTTCTCATTCTGAACAGGCCTTCATTTAACATCTATTCTAGGTCTATTCTCATTTGATTGCGGTAAATTTCTTTACCGCCTGGACCTCCTCCATCCCCATAGTCCACCTCACGCACGCCTGTAGACCTTTGGATAATTCTTGGCCTTTCTCAACATCTATCATCTTATCACTTTATCTCCTAATTCTTATAAAGATCAGTGAACACTCACCTGATCCTCCAGTAGGTATCTTCAGGATTCTAAGCGCATTCTCTGACTTACTTGCATGGCTCAGCCTGTCGTGAACAGCTTCCTTCACACTGGCTGAGATATTCTGATTCTAGTATTCTAAGCACACTCAGATACTTACTGGACACTAACTTCTTATTCTAACATCTTGCTAGATCATTTTTCTACCATCATTCCATTCTGTATATCACATAAATAATTTACGTGTTATTTTCCTTTGTTCTAAACTCTGTCAAACGTAACCGTTACAGATTTCTTTTTCCTACCCTTGACACATGACAGTTCACAGTGTTACCAGTACAATATCGTGATTTACCACGTCACGACAGAGGTATCATAGAACTAGATTCCCACCATGCAGTGCCTCTTAAAAACAATTAGGCATCTCCTCTTTTTACAGACCTCCAAGATAAAGTCAATTTGTTTGCCTTGGGTTTCCCAAGACACCACGTCACGGCAACAAAGTAGGTATATTATCATACAGTCAAGTGCAAAAATATGTATCGAATGAATCCTCTCATAAATATGTACCAAAACCTTAATTCACCGACATAAGAGCTATAGGACATCTTTTTGAGCAAGTTGTATGCACCCATATTTTTGCATTTGACTGTAAATACTTGGTTATTATTGTCTGGGTCGGTTACCGTGACCGTACCGTGAATGAGTTTCGTCATTATGTGACAACAAGCTTGCTAAGCACTGTGAATAAAGGCCCTGGGCCTGGGCAGAGGATATTAGTTTGAGCGGTTTCATAATTTTCTGCTAAGCCGTCTAAGGCAGACCTGGGGGCCGATTTTTGAGTGTCGACTTTTCACTCGAGATTTGTCAAACAACTATGATGTTTTGACAGATGTCGAATGAAAAGTCGAGCGTTCGACGCTCAAAAATCGGCCCCCTGGTGACGGACTATTGTTGCGGATGCGGAGGCACCTAGGGAAGACCTGGAGCGAACTGAAGCGCGTTGCCACAGGTTTTATAATAATAGGTACTAAGTAGGCGTTGCTTGGAATTGGTTGGTTGGCGTTGGTTGGCGTTGATTGGAATCGAGTGTTGAGGCGCACTGCAGACGACTATTTTTAACCTGTCTGTAGCTTTAGGTATAGGCCGAGCGGCGCGGTTGGAGAGTGGCCTGGGGAAAACCCAGGGGAAACCTCCGACACGACCACGCAAGCGCTTTAAAGACCGGAATTCTCTATTCGTGCTCCAGTGAGATTGGTTGAGCGGCTTCAACCGAATCTGAGGTGTACTGTGGACGTCTTTTGCCGTCCCGTCTAGGGCCCATTAAATCAGGACATGTTCTAAAAGGTT
Organism: Cenopis cana; assembly: GCA_951800055.1. Taxonomy (NCBI): domain Eukaryota; kingdom Metazoa; phylum Arthropoda; class Insecta; order Lepidoptera; family Tortricidae; genus Cenopis; species Cenopis cana. Next base: position 11,945,977 of record OX637477.1, on the reverse strand, counting down.
CTCAATTGTTTTGCTTTGAAGTGAAGGGGTAAAACCGTACCAATGTACGTCCTTACGTGGCTTACGAAGCTATCTATAGGTATGTTATTATGCATGTGATATCACGAATTCATAATAGATTGCCTCTTACACAAAAACAATTTTAAGCCACTTGTCCACGTATCATCTGATGGTTCTAACATTATCCTTAATAATTACTCTTTACAATATCTATTGACGTCAGAGATAGGTATAGGTATAAGTTAATATATTTTTTGTTGTTTGTGTCATATATTTGTGCCTACGAACAGCTACAAAGCTGGAGGTCCCGGTTTCGAATTCCGGTCAGGGCATGTATTTGTGTGATAAACACGAATATTTGTTCCTGAGTCTTGGATATCTTGGATACTGTTTTCTATGTCTTTAAGTACTTATAAATATATTTATCTATTTAAGTATGTATAACGTCGCTTATTGGTACCCATAGTACAAGCGTTGCTTAGTTAGCTTAATTAAGGCGCAGGGTAGGGCAAGGCCTTCCCCATACAAACTTTGTGCAGGTTTTATTCGTCGGTTATGGCACTAACAAATATAATTTTTTTTGGTTGTAAATATTCAGATATGCGAAGATCGTGATGTGAAAATTTTCAAATATTTCAAAAAAAATCTCAATTAAAAAAAAAAAAAAAATACATCACGAAATAGCTATGAGAAAAATAAGCATACTGACCAAAAATCATAACTTTAATGCAAACACAAACGAAGTAAATCCTGCACAAAGTTTGTATGGAGAGAGCTTGCCCTACCTCTCCTCTTAAATTCAATACGACATTACAACCCGGTCAAAAGGCTATAATTATTTGCTTTCGGTAAAGTATGCATAATATATAATTTGGCATTGTGAATCAGGTGGTGCGAAAAGAAATAAATACTTATAACTATTTGGGAGTCTCAAACGAACTCAAAGCGGTGCATGCACTTAGGCCGTAGATACACTGACCAGTGTAAAGGTATATACTTATATCTACCTAGTCTACCTACCTACCTAATAGACGACGCGATTGTATTTGATCTAGCGTCCAAAAGGTGCTAAAGATTGCATTAAAAAATCAACCAATCAAATTAATAATCATTGAAATATCAAAATTAGGTTTTTCGTATAATTATGTCCAATCATTTGGGCATTTGGGTAACCCCAACCAATCTATTAGACATAGGTATTATTAGCCTACAAAGCGTTGACACCTATAACTGCAACAAATACTTCCTGGAGGTCACGGGTACTGACAGCCACCCATTCAGTTTATAAAGATGGACTGACAAGGACATGGACAGTCGTTAGACCAAACACGACTCGCTATTCCTTCCACTGGTACAGTCGACAACAAAGATATATATATGTGTAGGTACATTTCCCCCCTTATTACCTAGGAACAAGGTGTAAAAGTAAACATATCTTTGTTGTCTGAGTACCTACTGAGTCAGTCTGACCCAGGGGTGGTATTGATGGTACAGTAATTCCTACTGTTACTGGTTGGCTGAGGATTACATTTACCTATCACTAATGCTTACCTATATCTAATAATCTATTGATAAAAATGTTAATATGATAAATACCTAGTGAATCGTTTTGATTAAGAAATAGTCAAACTGGCAACCGTACTGTCTTCTCGAAGATCTCACGGTTCGAAAAAATAAATGCCATACGATAAATAAATAATAGTTAAAAAATATATATACACGGTTTGTTTTACTAAGTTTCATTTAACGATTTACCCTACTCGTATTGATAGTGATATGATATGATACTCTTTCTTATATTTAACGATTGGGTAGGTATTATATTTGTAGACCGGGAGATAGATTAACGAGTCAACTTTCAAATTCTTAGGTAATCTTCATGTAAAATGAGATTTTCATTAAATTGCACTAATACACAATGAACCATTATCAACAAGATTATGAATCTATCATGTCATCAGTTTATTATACTTGCCGTGCGTCGAGCCCGAGCTTCGCATCATCCATTTACCGGCTTTCTAGTTGCAGATTGCTTTCATTGCCGTTTTCTCAACGACACACTTCGCAAGAGAGTCTCTGAGAGAATTATCTGTGTTGCTATTCACGACGCGTCACCTTCTTAGGCGAACCTGTGTAAGATCTAATAGGTATCTCGTTTTTATTACGAATCCCGACATCAAGATATTAGAGATACTTAGATAGAGGTCAAGCAGATTGTGAATAGTTGGTACTTTAACTATGGACAACTCATGTATGGTATGGGCTCTAATGCCTGAAATAGGCATGATGACTTTTTTTTTCATGCTATTCGAACCAGTTTTTAGAGACGATCAAATGTTTGTATCTCCTACAATTAGAGCAACACGAAAGACGAAAATGAGACGCAAAGTACAGAATAGCGGACGTCCACTGAAAACGATCCATACAGATATTACTGATTGATCGACAGGCTTGCATCCTCGAGTTACCGTTGTATGAAAAAAGGGGAATATGCCGTTTTGCTGTGATATTTTGTGGCTTTAAGGCGCAGGGGTGGGCCAGGCATTCTCTATACAAACTCTGTGCACGTTTTATTTAGGTTTTGGCAAAAACGAATATAATATTTTTTTGGTTGTAAATATTAGATAGGTATGCGAAGAAAGTGATGTGGACATTTTCAAATATTTCAAACAAATGTAAAAAAAAATAAAAAAATTAATAAAAAAAAATCAGGAAATAGCTGTCAGAAAAATAAGCATACCTACTGACCAAAAATCATAACTTTAATGCAGACACAAACGAAGAAAATCCCGCACAAAGTTTTTACGGAGAGAGCTTGACCTACCCGTCCTCTTAAAAAAATACAACATTTTTGCGAATCTTTAGGTATAGTCCTCTAGTCTTTATAGTATAGTCGTTTATTTTAATTTGTCCAATTTACTATTTATTGTGATAATTTGACGTTTTTTATCCATAAAACCACACTGTGTTATAAATTGTCACATGAGTTATCTACCCAATTGCGATGCATATCAGCAAATAAAGCTTAAGCCACACAGAGAGCGGGCGGGCGGTAGCGGCGCGGGAGCGGGCGGTAGCGGCGCGGGAGCGGGACGTGAGCGGGACGGGAGCGGGCGGTAGCGGCGCCAGCTCCCGCGCCGCTACCGCCAGCTCCCGCGCCGCTACCGCCAGCTCCCGCGCCGCTCCCGCCCGCTACCGCCCGCTCCCGTCCCGCTCACGTCCCGCTACCACCCGCTCCCGCGCCGCTACCGCCCGCCCGCTCTCTGTGTGGCTTAAGCTTAAGTATTTATGAATACCAAAAACTATGGATTTTGTAGAAAAATTGCAATAAGTGGCGTCACGTCTCTTTTATGGGCAAACAGCGTCGATTTTTTGATCTTTATGTATTTAATGCAACTGTTATATAATGAGAGGCATTAAAACACTAGTGTGGCTTTATGAAACGTAGGTAGTATGGTTTTTAAATACATTGACTATAAGTTGCAGCGTGATACATCGAGTACCTATTTTGTGTCTTTTTTTATTAGTAAAGTAAGATTACCTAATGTATATCTTCGGAAATATACTACTGTGGGGACGGGACGAGTACCTAATAGGTATAGTGAGGTGAGTCGAGAAAAGTTATGAATAGCATTGTATCTAAGTATATCGCACGTTGCTCGCATCAGACAGATTTAGTACAATAGTATACGGCCTTTGAAACATCGTGTGTACATACGGTTATTCAGCGAGGTTCAACATATTATTAAGTACTTACTTATACTTTTGTTAGAAGCTCAACAAGGATTTTACGAATGTCATAAGTTTTTGGACGTTTCGAATGTCAATTCCTAATGTAGGTTCATTGCTGTTATTTTTCGTTCAATTCAAACTGTTATTTGTAAACGTTTAGGCTGTAAACATACACCAGTCGCCACTAAGCTAAAATACGTCCCCATCGCTTCGTTAGATTATTGTCGAATGCACACCTCGAGGCGTGACATTATTTGCGCTCAGGGAGCCGATTTTTGAGTGTCGAACGCTCGACTTTTCACTCGACATATGTCAAAACGTCATACCTTTTCTAGATCTCGAGTGGAAATTCGAGTGTTCGACACTCAAAAATCGGCCTCCTGGAAGCTGCAAGTTGGTCCTGGCCAGATGAGGCGATCGAGGATTGCATTGAATTTCAATATGTGATAAGATAAAACAACTTTTTTATTTAATGTTATCAAGCGGATGCTGCGCCCGCTAACGTAATTATAATTTTCAATAAAAGTGAAAAATTTAAAAATTAAACACCACGGGTGGGATTTGAACCCACGACCTCTGGAATCCGTCCATTGCTCTCCACTCACCACACACACATCACAAGGGATACCCACGGTAGTTCAGTAGGTTAAGAGCAATGGACGCATTCCAAAGGTCGTGGGTTCAAATCCCACCTGTGGCGTTTAGTTTTTCAATTTTTCACTTTGATTGAAAACTTTTCTAGTGTCGATAGGAATTTTCACGCTTTCACCTCACGTCGCCGGTGGTAAATCTCAGTACTTATTGTACTTATAACTGCGGTAACGTTGTGTTACTGTCAACAATCTGTGCGTATCGTGCATTATCGCACAATCAGTACCCCACCGAGCGGCAGAGGCGGCAGCGCGCTTCCGCCGAAACTCACAACACAACTCGCGAGCCACGAACGCGAACCGCTCGTATGGTGCGCGCGACTGCCGGCAGCCCCGACCTGTGCGACACCGCCGGATGTTACGCGACTGTGGACTTTGATTGACTTTGAAAAAAGCAGACGCATCTTCCTACGTGCTTTTGTAACCAAATTTTTGATATCGGAAAATTGGTAAGTTTCTAATTTTATCTTGTAGGTACACCTAATTGTTTTTTTATACAACGACGGTGGCAAAAAAGCGTACGGTTCGCTTTGGTGAGCGGACGCCGCAGCCTATATATACATCACCCAATTATATAACATTCATAGACCATAGTTACGTCGGTTCAAAATGAATTGATTTAAATTTTATTTATCACGGTATTCACGGTCATCAACTAATAAGAAAGGTGAAAATATCAAACATTTATAAACAAAATATCGTAATTTAGTGATCCCGGCTTCGTCGCATTTACGTAGTTCAAATCTTGGATTTGTTATTTAGATCCCCGAAATTCCTATTTGCATAAGTAATGTTTGCACTTCCGCGACCGATTTGTATGACAAGTCCTGAAAGTTCCGGAAAGTCGCGCAACTAGGTACAAACCCTCTATACCCTACATAGAATGAATAAACATTGCTGTGAATGGCTGTGAAACGGTGATCGAGTCGAATCGAGTTGTCACGACATCATATTTTACGTTGCCCCATAATGAATTGCATCAACACATTTGCTTTGAAGTCTTTCTAGCTAGAATAGGCAAGCTCTAAAAGGATCGTTGAAGCGACACATATCCTAGTCATTAAAAGCGAACCTGTGATCACTGTGATACCGAATTCAACCAAACAAGAATAAGGTCTTACTTAATTTGGGATTAATTATCAAAAGTGCACGTAATAATCTTGGAATAAACTTTATTTAAATGAAGTACTCAATTTATAAATTTACCAGGTTACTGATGCCAGATTTAATTCGGTACCACGTATGCGTAATGCGTATTGTACTACTAAACAATTGAATATCGAGAAACGATCGCGGATGGGAAAAATGATCAGTCATAATGGACCACAATGGAACAATGATAGTCACGCAAATACACACACATTAAATCTTAAGCGAAATTTATCAGCGTAGTAACTTTATCGCTATTTCTTATTTAGTACCTAATTGATATTAATAAGTAGGCAATAATCTTATCACTGAAATATTAATCCTGTAAATCTTACTAATTATAAGTTTCATTGTTATCTGAAATATTTTGGCGACACTTACCTACCTACTGTGTTAACATTGTAACAATAGAAGAGTAATTTTAGATACCTACGAGTGCATATGATATGATATATGATTTATTTATTTCACAATATACAATGTCACTTAAAATTACCCGTAGTCAATTTTTAGGAATTGAAATTGTGTTCGTCAGTTTTTTAATATTATCAAATTACATTCAACTATATACACATACATACATACATACACACATACACATATATATATTACATATTGTGGTGATTTTTAATTTTTGTTGACTCAAAATACTAATTCTATATTACTCTAAAAGGCTAAATTAAAACTCATGTCAGTCAGCGGGATTCGTCGCGAACGAGCTCAACCTGAAAAGGAACTCCCGAAGAGTTCGAAACATGTCGCCCGGAGTGACAATTATTAGTGTCATTTAGTTTTAACATGACTCACGAAAGTTTAAACAAAAATAATAATAAGGGTAATTAAGCACAACCATCAACCATTTCATTTCAAACAGGTTCGAGGTAAGTGGTGAATCATTTTCCATCATTAACTAACACACAGGGTCTAATTATTTACCTCATGCGGTTTGCACGGGCATTTTTCTAATGAAAATTCAAACGCCCATGTTTGGGGAAATATTTTTTGAGTTTATTTGGAATTCTGCAGTCTTCATAGCATATCCTGACGTTGCTAACTCAAATGCCACGTATTTCAGTCGGGATTTTTATTGAACGGAATTTTTAATATTTAGAATATTTCCCGGCTTTCACATTTTACTACCTAAAAAAAATATTAATTCATAGAAAAAATATTTCTACCCTGCTTTCTGATAATAATTAAAGTAAATTATTATTATTACTACCTATATCAAATATTTACATTACAATTTTTTTGACATTTATGAAAGATTTGGATAGGTAGGTATTTAGAATTTACAAACGAAGTCTCGAAAAATAAGACTCATATTTAATATAGGCAAAAGTTGTTTATCATTTCAAGAGAAGTGCCAAAGGGTCATCTCGTCAAATACTAAACATTCCGTCGTAATTGCAAATCTATTCATATGTGGAAAACATTTCATAAGGAAAATTGAAATGTCCTTTGAACTTGTTTTTAAGTCAAACCTCAAAAGTTAACGAATCGACATCTATGTATGTATATAGCAGAGGTGGGCACTGTTAATCAAATAGTTAACTTCGTTAAGGCGATATATCGATTGAAAGAGACACCCTTTGTTTTTCACTCACGACAAAACGGGATGCAACCCTCTCCGAGAATGGCTTTTTAGACAATTCTCGTTAAATATCTGACTGTGTGCAGGTTTATTAAATTTACTCTTGTCAGTACCTAGATGAGGTAAAATACCATCATATTAACTTAATCGTGTCTTTTAATAATGCGTTGTTTTAGTAGGCTGAGGAAAAAAAGGAAAATATAGACTCGACTTTGGATTTATTTTCTATCGAGAAAATTTTAAGCAATCATGTTTCGTTATTGTCAGTACCACAATCATATAGTCAAGAATCATATATCTGAAAATCAGCCCCTACTGTTTGCTAGTCTGGGCAGGACAGCGTTTCAAAGTCTCCAAATTTCTCAGTGTAGCGCCTTAATCGCTAATCCGTTTAAAATAAAGTTAACTTCGTTAAACGTTAAAGCGATACATATTGAACAATTTAACAGAAGTTAACGTTAATCCGTTAACTCGTTATTGAAATTGCATTTTATACGCCTTTGGATACTTAATAATTTACATATGCAAAATAAATATTAGTATGAGTTATAGTCTATACCTATATAATAATATATACACTTGTAAGCCTTCGTCTTCTTAACATTATAATGAAGCCCGGGTCCACTTGACACCGAATTCCCGCTATTGGTATTATATAATCTGTGGCGGAGGCACCAGTTTCTGGAGAAGTACCTTCCAACCTAAAGAAGAAACTAGGCTTTGATAGAAGTTAGGAGCTTGGTCGTACCAATGAACCACTCGGCTAGTATAATAGGCCCAGGTAAGCAGCATATATATAAATGCATAAAATATTTAGTCACCTAATTCGAAAACAAAATTAATATAACTAGTCACACAAATCGGCCACGGATTGTCATCACCCGATTGGACGTCCTAGTCAGAAAAAGTTTGGCTGCACAGTACAATACCGGCGAATAGCAGGTACTTCATTTAACGATTAACGGACTGAAGGAGAGTTAACGGAAGTTAATGAGTCCGTTAACAATTTTTGGAGTTAACTAAAAAAATAAACCGTTAGTACTAAATAAACCGAAGTAAGCATTTTGTTAACTCCTTTAGATGAGTATCTTTGGCTGTAACACTGAATTACGTCTTCCGATTATTTCTATGTATTTAATTTATTTTTCCTCACATTCAATCACGGTTCTAATGGGAGGTAAACTGTGTCTAACAATATTTTGTTGACGGAATACTTATCCTGTTTTGAACGTTTTGTTGTTTTAAATTTAAAACGTAAATATAAGATATAAGTATGCGACGTTTACAGATGAAATACATAATAGTTGTACCTTCTGGCAATTTAGTAAACGTGTGACTTTACGGCTAATAACAATCGAAGCTGTATTGTCGCAGTAAGAACGACAATTCATAATATTATCATGAGTTCATAACATTATCACAATTCATAATCTGTGCATGCACGTATATATGTCGTTACTAGTCCAATCCAATCCTAAAGCTCAAGCCACACAGAGAGCGGGCGGGCGGTGGCGGCGCGGGCGCGGGCGGCGGCGGCGCGGGCGCGGGCGGCGGCGGCGCTTGAGCTGCTTTTGGCGGTGGCGGCTGCCGCCAAAGGCCGCTGCCGCCCGCGCCCGCGCCGCCGCCGCCCGCGCCCGCGCCGCCGCCGCCCGCCCGCTCTCTGTGTGGCTTAAGCTTAAATACGGTCTTCAGTTACCTGTTCATCATTAAATTTCACATGTATGAAGGCAGTATTTACTGCACTATTACTGATAAAAAGCACGATGCACTCGTAGCACAGAATAAGTAATAGTACAAGTCGTAGAATATGCAATAGAATATCGTAGAATATGCACCACTATGTACTCGTATACCACATAACGAATGTTTTTAACACATTTGCCCGTAACATGGCTCTTATTTTAGGGTTTGCTCCTGGGAAATACCGGAACCGAAAATACCGGGATTTCCCGGTTTTTTAAACCAAGGTAGGAACCGGTACTACGAGATCGAATTCCCGGTATTTTCGGGATTTTCGGGAAATGTAATTTGCGGCTTTTTAATACGCTAATCTAGAAATGATAAGAGTAATATCGATAAAATAACGCAAGCGATGTTTATAAACGGAAACTTCGCTCTAAGCAGCCAATCACGACCACGGCTGGCCATTACTCCGTCCCGCTTATACAAATTCATCAGCGCCATCATTTATTTGGTATCGCTTTTAGGTGCTTAAAAAAATCATTTCAGCAATGGACTCTTAACAGTCTTAACTTTCACGGCTAAAACAATTCACCGTTTAGTGAATAAAATAACTATTCTAATAATAATGATAAATATCTTTATTGCAACTTTAACATTACAGTGTTAATTTCAAGCCCTGGCTCTCAAACTAGGTATTCCTTCTTAAATATAAAATGTACCTAAATCCCGACATTAAGAAGTAGATTTGGTGGGTAGGGTAGGGTAGGGTAGGGTAGGTAGTTCACCTTTTGGTATGTGGAGCGTAATAGTCTTCTAAAACCAGCCTAAGCGTCTCGGCTCAGCTCAGCCATTACTACTGACCTCGAGAACGGCTTCCCCGAGTAATCACTCATATTACCTCAAATTATCATGCACCCAGGTATGCTATTTACAATCAAAATTTCGCCTCACCTTACATGTCCGCTATAACATGGTACGGAGATACGTAACGTAACAACTCTTTTTAATACTACGTCCAGCAGCTACGACGGTGGCAAACTGTCACACGGTTAGACTTTTACTGTGTATTTCTGGGTTCACTATATCGATATCGGTAGGACCCGGTGACCATCGACGGGTCTACTATTTCTGGGTCTGGCGAATGACGAATTGTCATTGACATGGGACAATAAAATTGTCAGGTTGGTGAAATAGGGGTTAGGACCAGACCTACCGAGCGAGTATCGGTTTATAATTATGGCTGCGGTCTTCTTTAAGGTGGAGGTACTTCCCCAGTTGAGCTGCTGCAAATACATATGGGCATATCCAAAGGGGGCGTTCATTAATTACATGAGACGTTGAAGGGGGGAGGGGGTCAGAAAATTTCTAAAAACGCCTCACGTATTTATTAGTTTTAATGGATGCCCCCAAATATTTCCGACACGACAATCCACTCTAAAATTATTTTTTGTATAATATTGACATGTACTTAGGTATGCAATTTATAATATAATCTTTTAGAAATATTCTATCATGAAATAAATAATGTAATCTAATCTGATCTAATTATCTGTAAGTAATAATTTTATTAAAGTATAAGTAATAATTAAATATTGATATACCTATAATATAAATATAGAACTGTGACTATGATTTTGATTAGTGATTTCAGGATGTCACTTTCAGCTCATCGATTCACAACAACCATGAGTAACCGAAGGTGACCCGTATTCTGGTTCGCTAGAGGCGCGTAGCTGTAAGATTTGTGAATACTAACCCAGTTGGTAAATTGCGATGAAGTGCGTGCACCGTAACCACGTAACGCGGGTTTACGAAACACGCCACGTATTTTCATCCGCACCAGTGTTTGCTCATCGAAGTTGTTTAAATATGCTTGTTTACATAAAACTTCCTTTCATTGATGTCTTTTTAACAGCCTCACTTAAACTGGAACGGACTATACATAGTACGTACTTAGGCCCTAAACGGCATCTCCGTTTCTATAAATCCATTTAATAAAATCATAACTTACATGCTCATAAGCCGTTAACTATTGACCACAGGAGGGACAACTTTTGTTTTTCCAAGTGTTTATGACCCAAGTACGGAACCATAAAAACAAAAATGTTCCCTACCGTACTGTCCAACTAACTGGCACGAGCTAGTATTAGAACCAGCCAGTTAGTTGGACAGTACGGTACGGAACATTTTTGTTTTTATGGTTCCGTACTTACCAAAAAGGTTAAAAAGGAATTCTTATGATACGATTCTATCTGTCCGTATGTTTTTTTTTTGATATTTACTATTCGATTTTTGTTTTTAGGCAATAACCTGCGTACAGTCAGCCCATGAAAATTTTGAGCATACTTAGAACCTTGTCACATCGAATTCTAAGAAATATTCAGACTGAAACGTCATAAAATTTGAAACCTCTTTAATTTGACAAAGTACTAAAGTGCTCAACATTTTCGTTGGCCCACTGTACATTCGCGAAGAAGTTCAAAATGTGAAGCCCAGTCCCCATTAAGCATATGGTCATCGTGATCGGTAGATTTTTTTTTGAGAAACCGTTAAATTTTAGGGGCTGTCAGGTACAGCTAAAATCTCATCCAATTATAGATCTACCAGAAAAGTAGGTGAGGTTAGACCTGCGACCCTTTAGAAAAAAAAGTTTTCTATGAAATGAAAATTCTGCGAAACAATACTACTTTGAAACTTCTGTGATCTGTCTGCGAAACAAAGTAGGTACCTACCTATACAACCATTAAAAATAGAACCCACGACTCCTGTTTGAAGGGTCCGCTATTGAAGCACTTGAACGCAGTTTCAATGATCTGCTGTACCTATGTAGGCATAAGAAAAATATAAAAGAAAAAAACCGACCAAGTGCGTGTCGGGTCACGCGCAATGTAGGGTTCCGTAGTTGTACATTATGTATAGATTTCAAATTTCGTAAATCTGTGCCTGAGCTAATTTAAGTTATTTAAGTCAGGCATCCAAGGCGATATCTTGAAGCTATGCCCGGGCAGATTCAAGATTACTACGGCAAAAAATCGGTCAAGTGCGAGTCGGACTTCCGCACATTTAGGGTTCCGAACCAACCGCAAAATTAAGTTTGTTGTAATATGAAAAATAATGAAATTTCAAATAAAAAAATATGGTGTAGGTATCACTATATTAGTAGTATTTGTTACCTACTAAAATGTACGTAATAATAAACATTACCAATTTATTCAGCGAATTTGAAGTTAAAATAAAATTGTGACGTGAGTGACAGCAGTAAGGTTCCGTCCTTCGTGTACGGAACCTTAAAAAGCGGCCAAGTGCGTGTCGGATCACGCACAACGAGGGTTCCGTACCGACACCTACTAGTCTACATTTCAAAACACTATTTAATACCTTGAATCAAAAAAGGTCGTATCTTCATAGGGTCAATTAGGGTCACGGCACTTACGTCCTTTTGATTGGGCAAGACAGTTTTTCAGTGATAACTCAAAAACCCTTAATCCCATCTTGTTCAAACCAATTTTCGTTGAAAGTATTTATTATAATTTTTGACAGAATTTTAATCTTCATAGTTTAGTAATTGGGGGGGGGGGGCACATTTTGTGCGACTTTGGGAGCTAATATCTCATCAACGATTGACTGAAATGGAAAACTTTCTTAGTAACCTCTATATCATTTTTAAAGGCCTATTCAAAAATACCCCACACAACTACTTGCATTGAAAACAATATTCGTTCCCCGGTTACATGTATGGGGTGCCCCCCTAAAATATTTTTTTCCCTTATTTCACATCACATTTATATAACAGTTCATAGAATACATCTTCCTACCAAATTTCATAATTGTAGTACTTATAGTCTCCGAGTAAACCGGCTGTGACATACGGACGGACAGACAGACAGACATGACGAATCTATAAGGATTCCGTTTTTGCCATTCCGGCTACGGAACCCTAAAAATTATCTAATCGACCTTAAACTTTGCCAATACTTACCTATTACTCTGTGACGTTGCAACTGGTTTGTTAAATAAACCGGCTATGTAAAATAAAGGCTTTCGTTGATGTTAATTGTTAATAATTTATTAAATTTGATTATTATCTTTTGAATGTAAATATTGTAGATTTATAAGGTGTCAAATTAAATAGTTATTATTATATCGCTCTTTTTGAAGAAGGAGGCGCTCGAAAGCACTTCAGTGAGAGAATGATATTTGCAAAAATATGCATATGTAAATAACTATTTATTTATTTATTTTATTTTATTTATTCAGGACAACAACAGCCGTAAATATGCGATTTTACAAGAGTTTGATTACCTAGCAGGAGGCCAATAATAGTTATCCATTGGTTACAATTGTTACAACTTATACATGTATTAAGATTACCTAACTCAGTGAACTAACCAACCATATATTATTTTAATCACAAGTAGATGCATAAGTACCAAAAAAACCGGCCAAGTGCGTGTCTCATCACGCACCAGGGCTCGGTACCGGTTTTTACTATTTTTGAAATACCTCCTAAAGTACTTCTCATACTTCCCTCCGAGTATATTTATCGAAGTAAATAACGGTTCACAAACTTCTTACATCGAAAGAAAAAACAAATGAAAATATTATTTATATTCGCACCTACTTAAACCAATGTCCTGTGTTAACATTTTTTTATTTTTATATTCTCAGCACTTATAAGCGTTTCTTTAAAGGCACAAAGGCGCTAACGGGATGCCTTTAACCTTAGGACTGACTTAGCATACTAATTCGCTGATCATACCGAATGTGACTAACACCTTTAACACATCTTACAATACAGCCATGCCAAAGGTCAACAATAAAAATCTTTTCATCAACCACTTCCTCATAGGCAGGTACCTGTATCTACTTAAGAATATCCATATATTTTACATTTACTTAAATATATTCAGACATTCAGATGACTCCTGCTGGAAAGAGTATTCTGACAGTTGCACTGTCCAGTTCTGGTGCTGCAAAAAATCAGTCATGATAAAATATACGAACATTTTACCTATACTTCAGGCTTTTAGGAACGGTCCATGATTTTGTACGGCGGACGAGTGCCTATGTGACATTATTGAAATTTAAATGAATCTAATTTAATTTACGGTAAGTATTTACCGTGATTCGTGAACCAGCAGGACCAATAGGTACTCGTAACTACTGGCAGTAGGAACGTACAGTCAGTAAAGTTGTTCGGTCGGCGCGCACCTCAACACTAAGACTGTACCTAGGTATGCAAGGACGTCAATGTCTCTGCAGCTCACTGTACTAACCCTACCTATGTGATAAATGATAATTGTAACATACAATCTTCCCGATGAGAAAAAGCGAAATTAGGGTCACAAAGGATTTTAAATACCTACCTTGTCATAAAGAGACTACATACTTGTGTTAATAAATAAATTGAAATAAAAAATGAAATAAAATTGAAATACTTAAACATGTAGGTAAATATTTGTTCGATGACAGTGTGTGATGTCCTCCAATTGGGTCGCTCGGGGTATTAAATAAAACCAACATTTTAGGCTATTCGTTTGGGTCAGCTGTTCCTGCCTTCGCTCCACAGCTGGTCGATGTCAAGTCAAGTGCGAGTCGTGCGACTGCTGTCACCTTGGTAGGAGCAACTACCCGCCATCATTTATTCATAACGCCAGTACACCACACCTCCCTCATGTTTTACAAAATCTGAATTGTTTTATATCATTAGATTACTTCACAAATAGCTTCACAAACAACTCACAATAATCTCACATAAAACAATAGATACACAGTACAGTTTTGTCCTCCACTCTCATAGCAGAATATAAATTGGTCTACACCAAAATTACTCCTTTAAATTACAACTTTGGTCACTGAGTTAAAATCTCTTTTTCCCACTTCCGTCTACTTCTTCTCATCCCCCTTTTTTCAGTAGTATTAACATACTTTGTTGCCTTTATTTTCTAGGGCAGCGGTCAGCAACACGCGGCACGTAATTTTTTTTTTAGCCAATAAACAATTTTTTGTGGCCCTTGGCCTTAAAAGGTTGCCGACCCCTGTTCTAGGGTACTCAATAAAGTACATAATTAAACCAACAACAATTTGCACATATACATATACTCTTTATAGCTATCGACACTATCGACAGCACTTTACTCTAAAATTAATTCTCAGGTAAATGTCAAATTAACGAAAACATTACTTTTCAATCGACATTAATATAAATAATAAGAAATAAGGAATCCACCTCGCGGCATAGTGCCAGAATGCAGTCAGCATTTTCCCGATGTATAGTAGTACAGTTACATATTAAATTTCTATATTAATATATTTTGTATACCATATGTAGCTCTTTTAAACCAAAATGATATCATATTCTATTTACTCAGTCACTCCTGGGATAACAATAACACATTACCATAATCCTGGATAACCTAAGAAACTAGATAATCTCAGGGTCCATTAAATATTTAAATGTCACTCAATACAACAAGATGTACGTCTACATAATCCCAAACTGTTATGTATAATATTTTAGACAGTTGTTGTTCC
This sequence comes from Cenopis cana, assembly GCA_951800055.1. Taxonomy (NCBI): domain Eukaryota; kingdom Metazoa; phylum Arthropoda; class Insecta; order Lepidoptera; family Tortricidae; genus Cenopis; species Cenopis cana. Next base: position 11,930,635 of record OX637477.1, on the reverse strand, counting down.
ATATATTAGTAGATATCATATTCATATCTTTTTTTTTCAAATCGGCCATTATAAGAACATTAATGTGGAACAATTTTTTTACTAAAGAAGACAAAAAAGTAAAATATTAACTTAGTATTATAATCTTAAAATACAAAGATTTAGCTAAGTAGAACAATAACTATCATTTTGAAATAAACATTTCAAATTTATTAATTATTTTTTTTAGTTAACAAATAGTTTCATTAAAGAGTAGACAGGAATTCAGGCTGCTAAATGTTTCAACATTCTGTCTTATATTATTAATGTAAGTTATGAGTGTTAATTTCACTCAAAGATATGCAGCTGAATAGATATTTGTTTCTACGCAAATCATTATTATCCGCCGAAAACTTCCACTGCTGGAAATAGGCATCGATCGTGGGCTGCCTGCATCCAACGGACCCCCACGATTTTATCACGCTACTATTAAATAGCTTGTTTATTTTATTTTTTACAATTTTAATTTCACCTGACTTTCTTGTGAATTCGGAGTCAGTTAAAATTAATTTGGTGAAATTAAGGGTAAATTCTATAAACTAAAAATGTAAATGTAGTTTTGAGGATTTTCGGTACACAATGCACAGCACGGTATCTACGCCAATGTAGCGGTAAACCTTATTTTTTGGGGGATTTTTATTCCTTTCCATTTTTTACTTTTAAAGAAGTAAATTGATATTTAACCAGACAAAATAGGTACTTATTATTCCACCAAAATATTTTAAGGTCGAATGAAGGATAATACACACATAAATGTCTACTTTACTAGCGTTTAAGAAAGTCAGGCATTTTGGATGGCCTTTGTCCATCGCTCGCTGTGCGTTGGGCTACTTTAAGCTATTGTAATATGTATAATCATTTATGGATTAAGTCGGGTTGTATGGGAATGTACCAGGTTTTTTTTCAGTTTTGACTCATTTGCTCTCAACACCTTGTCTACATCAGCTTTAGGCCGTCAGAATATAAGTATCATCGCTTGCCTGACAATATCAGAAATGCAGCATCCACTGCGGTATTTAAATTAAGTCTGATGAAACGGCTTATAAAACACGCTTTGTGATTATACCGACTTTTATTTAATTTACCATTAACAATAAAATGCTGAAGAATTAACGGTACCGAATAGTGTGCCGTAATTTATAATAATAGTAATAATGCTTTGTATATAATAACTAATTATATTGAATAATGTAAACCTTAGTAATTGTTTTGAATTAGGACACCTTCATAATATACATATTTTAATGTAAAACACATGAAACAGTCGTTACCCATAAAATTTTCATTTGCTTTTTACCATACAACCCTTTTACTTTCAGTTGCATTAAATGCACTATATGCACAGACATGCTCATACGGCATTCACCTACTCGTACCATCCCTAACTGTTAGGTAGGTACGTTGTTTTATTTTATTATTATTTTTTCCACTTGGAAACAGCCTTGGGTATCTATATTTTCATACCTTGCTAATAGACCTCCACAAGACACTTCTGAGAAGTATCACCTTAATTCTGATTTTAATCGATAAAAAGATACCTTCGATCAATTTACTTTCATTTATGATAAATAGATAGGTGTGGTAGGATTATGATCATTATTTTATTTAGACAGTAGTCTTCAGGAATTTTAAAATTCATTTACTTTTGAAATTGGATTACTTAGTAATCTATATCTATACCAACACTTGAGAGTAATATATGAATAATAGTATTTTTTCTAAAAAAGAATTGTGGCTTTATAGGCCGAGGCCAATAAAGCAAAGGAGTGCGGTTGGAGTGGCCTGGGGAAAATCCAGGGTAAACCTCCGACACGACCACGCAGGCGGTCTCAACACTGACATACTTTTAAGAGTTTGCACTTGGTTGAGCGGTTTCAACGGATTCTGAGGTGTCAGTTCTGAAAAACCGATATGTATGACTATAGAAACCATGTACAACTCTAAGGACAAACTAATTAATATCATCAAGATTTTAATTTAATGACATTTGACTTTTTTAAATCTGTTGTTCTGAAAATATGTTGACTTTTATCCTCTATATATTAAATTAAATTTCAGATTCTTTAAATTGTGCCTAATTTAGGTATCTTTTGCCCTTTTGGCCTATTATTGCAGAATAAATATTTGATCTTATTTTAATATTATTCTGTAGTTTGTACCTTTATAAAAGTATTTCTTATACCTATTCCACCTTCGGGAAATATTGTTTTATCATCCGCCTTCGGGACTTTTCCGGAATTTATTTTTCAATACTAATGGGTACATATACATATGAATATGAGTATTCCACCTTCGGGAAATGTTGTTTTATTGTCCACCTTCGGGATTTTACACAAATTTTGGCGTATTCATACACATATACCTACTCTTACTAGAAAATGTTTATCACTGTCGTGATTTACTTTCCTCGTGCCTGTCGTTAGCCGACCTGGCACGTCACTACAAGTTGCTCTTGCATTGTATATTATATACTACTATTTAACGTCCTTTGACGAAATAATTAACCTTTAGTTTTAAGGCTGTTACAAAATACTATATTTAGCACAAACCCAATTCTGAGATTCATTTATTTATTTTAGGTGATTTATTCATGTTGACTTTGGACAGTCCTATATAATATGCTCTAGCTGTCTACGTGTTATATGTAGGACGTAGGTATAACAAATGTTTGAACAAATATTTTACATTAATGAACATTTCACCATTCAAGATGAGTTATTATTAAAATCCCTTGGTACTAATACGAATTCTGAGTTTACTTTATTACCTGTGAGTTTACCTCTTACAAATTCTCATATTGAGTAATAGTGTATTTGAGATTTTAACTCAAATGTATACCAGCACATACATGTAGATATATCGCCATTTAGTACCTTTGCTTAGTTTGGGACTAGGTTGTCTATTTATTTATATGTTGATGAGTTGATTCCATATTAACTCATATATATATATATATTATATGTTATACACTAACTATAATTGAATCAAAACATTTTGTATGAACGTGTTTACTGTTTAATTTATTAGTGGACAGCAAAGTTTTTATTGATATTATGACGCCACATATTGTATCTGCCATAATAATTTCTTAGTTAACTAATCTGGATAGCATGTTTTGTAAAACACCACTTTATGATCAGTCAGTATATATAATTCATTACATGAAGTTATCACATTCATTAACACACATTTTTTATTTTATTCAGGTGTTAATTGTGAAGTATAAATATGCATTTAATTTTCACAACCTGTATGAAACAACCAATTTACATGCATAATATTACAGAATATTTTTTATTATTATTGTTGTATATATTTTTTCAATATTTTGTTTGTGTTGTTAAAATGTAGGTATATGTGCATAAATAAATCTTCTTCGTTTTTATTGAGACTCCCTCTTAATTTATTTTCCGACGCAGATTTCATACGAATTATTGTATGACTCGCCTTTGTAGCCAAATCTTATTGACCAGTTTAACCCATTGACGACCATGACAACTTTGTATTTCACGCTGACAAGGAAATGATTAGAAGTAGATATCATTTGATTTCCTAAGTATGTATAGACCTATTCACAACTGCAATCTCATATCGAAAATCATGTCACTCACTCGGTTGTAACTTGTAAGTGAGCATAGTCAACGACAGAACATTCTGCTAAAAATATCCATTTAGCTTTAAGACCGGCATGTTCAGATTATTGTATTTATAAAAATACTTTGAACGTTACTAATTCTGGACTTACATATCCGAATAATGCCTACATTGGATACCAACTGCGTTGTGCTACTTAGAACCCCGCAGCACACCATAAAGACAGGTGTTGCAAAGTTTACATCCAAATTTTATAACGCATCGGTAGCATAAATATGCAGTGCGTTAAATAAATTAATAAAAAATACAATATGCGGTTCATAATCAACTCACCGCATGATTCCTAGTATTAGTTGATACCGAGGTCCATAATACATATGCGTATTCGAAGGTCAAACTCACTGGTTCTCCCTATTTGATTTGACAACATATATTTAACAACGGGACAATAACTGTAAGTTATAACAATGGTAGCCGTGTATTTCTATTTTAAAATCTTTTATTTTTCATTGCGAATAATGTAAAAACTCCCTTCGGTTGACGTGTTATTTCAACAAACAACAAATAGTTAAACCCAAATATTTCATTGAAATTGTAATCCAACGCAACAATTGAGGTTAATTTATACACTCTTGGCTGTTAAAACTGCATAGAATTTAATTACTTCGGGTAGCTAAACAAGTAAACACACAGTTTAAGTAAATTCCGTCATTGCTTAATTTCTTTATATTTTCGCGTTTTGGGTTCTTTGTCTACTCCATCCCTTCCTTGTCAACGTTTTGTTTCAGGTGGTCATACCACTCATTATGCAGGTTTTACCTTATTTATTTTTTCTTTTGTTTTTAACGGAGGGTTAAAGTTCACTCACATAACTCGTCGCCACTGTGATGTCCTCCAATTGGGTCGCTCGGGGTATTAAATAAAACCAACATTTTAGGCTATTCGTTTGGGTCAGCTGTTCCTGCCTTCGCTCCACAGCTGGTCGATGTCAAGTCAAGTGCGAGTCGTGCGACTGCTGTCACCTTGGTAGGAGCAACTACCCGCCATCATTTATTCATAACGCCAGTACACCACACAGTGCAAGTGTGCATTCGATATCTTTCTAAAATTAAATTCACCACCATGTGAATGTTCTGTAGCTCAAAACATAATATTAAATTATGCAATAAGTTCATACATAATGGTAACGTTACATTATGTGTATTCATGGCATCGCTTACAATGAACGTCTACGTCTGAGAATGACTATGCATTCGCGTCGGCTGATTGAAAGCTACATTGGGAAAGTTACAAGATATAAAATGAATAGGTACCTAACTGTTATGGTCTTCGCGATGCAGAGAAAGCCTCAATTTCTAAGAATATGCTTAGAGATTACGTGATCAGTGCGCATCGTCGTCTTAGTTTAGAATGAAATGTTAAGTTTATAGGCTCAATGATTTTCAATTAAAAAGCTTATTTTTAATAACCATGAACTACGAGTTCTTCATGACAATGACGTATTTTACGCGTTATGTGATGTGATGAGCAAAGGTCATGTAAAAATCTACCAGGCAGAATGGCAATGGCAACTCAGAATATATAAAATTTGTTTTCAACTCGGTCCCAGCCCAGGTCATGGAGATTCACGTGTATTTCGGGTAGGTAGGTAGCAGAGCTTGGGCTCCGAATAGTGAACTTCGTTGTTAAAAAAAAGTTAACTTCGTTAAACGTTAAAGCGTTATATTTTGTGAGATTTAACGGAAGTTAACGTTAATCGTTAATCCGTTGACTCGTGATTGGGTGCTTGACCGTGGACGTCCAGTCGTCCACGTCACGATTTTTCCGTTACTATCCACGATATATCGTAGAAGTCGATGGGATAACGCTTTTATATTATGTAGTTTGCCGATTTTACCTTTTTACCGTGACACCAAGTTTTTTCTTATCCCACGTCATTCATAAATGTTGTTTAGGTAATATTTGCGTTATCCAAGCAAAGGTAAAATCCGAGCCAAAAAATTAAGTTTTAGGTGAAAATGCGGCAAACGCTGACATTGACCAGTGACAGCCTGACAGCACACATAGAGCTACAGTTTTGTATCTTTACGCACAACACGCGTATTTATCATGACGATTTCGTGAGGCCCGCGCAACTCAGTACAAAAAATTGATATCCAAGAATGGTATGGAAAATTCGAAGCGGATAATGGCGGCAGTATTGGATTTTCGTGGCAATTGCAGTCAATTCGCGTTCATTTTCTAGTATGAGAGTCCCGTCTCTTAACGTCAGTGATTATATTATCTTTGTCGCGTTCATCGTGGGGAAGACAGTGAACACTTGAACAGTATGCGGCGAACGACGAACTGTAAAGAACACGTTAGTCGGCCGTATTCGGCGGTCGACAGCTGTTTAATTGCACTCAGTTGTTTAATTCTTTATTTACTTATTAGTTAATCGTTACTCAGTTTGATAACTTCGTTAATTAACGATTCACGGATTAACGGTCTTCTGCCCAGCTTACGTAGGTACTAGGTAGTCAGGTAGGTACCGTGAAAACAATTTGCCTACATCTGACGGCTTTGAAAGTTTATCTGTGTGAAATTTTCATTCCGATCTGATCCAGAATGGGGACTAGATTATAGATAGGTATTGAATTATTAATCGAGAAAAGGATGGTGCGGCCGTGCCTCGTTTGTTTTGCTCGACTTGGCGGGGGCACTGCCGTGCCCCCAGATATCGAATACACCACCCTTAAGACCTATCCAGAAGCAGACCTCAGGTGTGATTTTTCACAGGTAGTTAACATTTTTATTAAAACGATGGCAACAATGGGTTTACGAATGCTGATATTGTTTGTGTTACAACCGTCAACAAAATGATGTGTTATTCACACAATATAACAAGACGAGGTGCACAAACAGGTAAATCAAATAATAATACTTTGGAATACTAATATACACAGCCATTACCTACTTAGATTTTAATTTTTTCGAAGCTAAATATTTGATTAACTACACTGTAATTTAATTGCTTTCAAATTAGGAATTAATCATGCAGCAATTATAAATATAACGACAAAACCACTTAGTTATTTTATACTCCGTTAGATAAACGTTGCGTTCCCCGTTACTTGTGCAATTCTGGAATACCGATTTAAATCTGCAGATTATATACATTGTGATCTCTTTATCAAGATTTACCTAATAATAGAAACAAGTACATATAAAGATGAATATTTTTCTCAGATAACTCAGATCGAATTACTCTGATATAAATTTCGAATCGAATCTTTAAAAAAATAAGTAAGTAACTACGTACAACAAGACCGGCAACGCGGACATAGTAAAGGGGCACAAACTTTTGAACAATCTCCTTTGTTCTGTGATGACATGGTGGAATAAGATGTGTCAGGAGGATACCTTGTATAAGTTGTTATAACTTGAAATTATAACTAGGTATTATAAGTTGATGATTATTGATGGGCAGAAATATGCGCAAAGTACCTAGGTACGTATACAATGACAAAGACGAATAAACAAACGTTACCCTTGGTACACAACACATTGTTAATAAAGTTGATAGACTTGCCATATTAATTCAACAAAATGCGTACATTTGACACACGTTAATTGAGTACTTAAGGTATTGTAAATACGCTGCAAATTAGCTAGCAATTCACAAATATCCTTTAGTATCGGTATGGTGTAACGTAAACATGTAATTCACGCAAATAAGTACAGTCAACAGTAGTCTCAGTCAGTTGATGATGGTTTTAGTACTATTATCGCACTAACGTAACATTACTGCGACAGTTGGGATGCGTCAAAGTACTTTTGCTGTTGACTGTACAATGCCATAACTGTAGAAGTAAGATGTGACACAACTGATTAGTTTCAACCTCTTTTTGTAAGTTATCGTAATATTTATATTACCTATTGATTGGTGGAAATTATCCACAAGTATGAGAATCGCACGAAAAGTTCAGGTTAAATGCTAAATATATACATATATACGACCCGCGACGGTATATAAACCCTATGGGGTCGTCTTAATACAAACGCGACTACGCGATGATCGGCCGATCGCGCGACTTTTTCTTAGAATATTCACTAGTAAAAGTCGCGAGTTCGCGCGATAATCGCGTAGTCGCGTTTGTTTTATTTTAGGACGATCCCTTTAGGACACCTATTCGAGTTTAGCACACCTATGGCATTGGCACTATTGGCAGTGACAGTTCATTTCGTATAACCTTGGAACAGCGGCGTCGCTGTCGCATCTTTTGGGAAATTTACCGGATTGATATACCTACCTGGCGCTGTAGGTATATTATTGTATCACGAGTTCATGTACCGCCGCGGGGCGTATATTTATGTATTAACTACGTGGTATCTAAAATACGATTCAAATATGAAATTTCATATTTTAAAAATATTGTTTTGTGTTCGTGTTGTACAGCAAATGACCGGAACAAACATTTGATGTGAAACCACATCCGGAGCAAGACAATATTGATTTTTCTTAATATTTTGTTAAAGACGAAATTATTTAAGAGTACCTAGGTACAAATAATGGTTTGCCATTATTTCTAATTGGCCATAATTTTATGATATTATTTATTGAAAACACGTTTACATAGCATTACAGTGTTTAACTAATGAGCCATGCAAGTTAATTAAATTACATTAATTTAATTATGAACCTTATGACCTGTGTCCTGTGAGCGTGTTAACCCTAACTTAACTCGTCGTTAAGTTAACTTCGTAAACTTAACCGAGGGAAATTGGTGGAAATAATCGTGTATAAGCGAATTTTGACATAGTTGTAGGTAAAGATGCCCTAAAGAACATTTGGTTTTAAAAGGGGCTCCCATAAAGTTAGTTAGTTTTACTACCAAACGATTGAATTTTTATTAAAATAGTACATTACTTAACAAGGGCGGTATAACAAAGAATGTCTCAGATCGCAGGTATTTGACGCCCGAGCCGAAGGCAAGGGCGATAAATATGCGATCTGAGGCTTTCTTTATTACCGCCCGTGTTAAGTACAAAGTTTTATGTCACCCCCTGGCCAGGAAGTGGGATTTCCCGCGCGCGGAGCGTGCGGTAATTGCCGCTTTATGGCCAGGTGTGACATAAAATACATTTTACCTTTACAGTTACACCATACTTAGTTTGTCCTACTTTGTAACTTGGTTAACTAAGTTCGATGTTATAATATCATACAGACTATATCAAAATACTAATTAAGTATGATTCATACTTAATTAGTCTCTAATTACTATTTTATGACATGCGAACGCAAAAATTGTTGGCGTAATGGAGATATACAAACTATTAACATTGTGGTTATAGCTTATAGCCCAACTCGACTCGTACAAGTACCTACCTACTGGTAATTAAGTACTTAAATTGCCGGATTTCGTGACACCATGAAATTCAACACCATCTAGTTTTTGACCGTAATTTCTGCATTCGAGTATTACTATTTCTGGTAGGTACTAAGTAGTAAGCTTAGTACCTAATATGCAATTTTCTCTAATACCCAATTTACGCACCTCGCACCTTGATAAGGAAAATTCCTTTTTTACCTCTATGACACGTAACCCTAGCGAACGTAACCCTAACAATAGGAAAGTCAAGTCACCATTTCTTAGCACCACCTTAGCACCATTGCGCAGTGAAAAGTGAAATGTAGGTATGTCATCGACCCCGTCCTTTCACTTCAGGTGCCTAATGTTGTTGTACATCATCGCGTCCCGCTTCATTTGAGGTGACCTTCATCTCATCAAGGCCGTCAACCCGATTTTAAGTTTAGGTGGAAGTCATGGGAAAAACCAAGTTTCTCACTGAACAAGTTTTGTTTTTGTTTCAGGGCTTACGCGAATTCAAAGTCGCGTTTCTCAATGCATAGTCTACGACTTTAGTTCTTACGTGAGCTGTGTATGTGTAGTGTGGAAGAAAAGCACTGACTCGCCACCATGTCTAGCACCGAGGCGATTGTCGACGGCAACATGAACAAGACTAATGGACTCCACCACAAAGAGGTTAGTGGGGGATTCTATTCTATGACGCTCACGTTTATCGAGTCATATACGACAAGATAAGATAAAGCATCTGTCACTTTCTGATACCAATCGCTAAAAAGTGACAGATGCTTTATAACTGCGAGCATAATACGGGGCCTGGGAAGTAGAGGTATACGGGATCGAATTCACATTATCACTATAGGTGGGTACCACTATTCAAAAATCTCAAAATTTAAAAACGTAACAAAAACTAAGTACGTGTCTTAAATATTACTCGTAATACGTAAATAATTATTATTTAGTGTACCTAATCGCAGTTTTGGATAATCGACATAATCGTACATAATATACTACTCGACGGCAACAGTGCGATAAAATCTCTGTAAATAGGTACTTATCTATGGAGATAATAAAGTTGATATTGTTACATCAAATAATAGAGCATAAGTATTAGAGTATCTACTGTACAATAAATAATTTGTATATGTTCAATTCTAATTTAGAGGTTTAAGCGAAAAAATGTTTCATGATGGTTTCATATGGAGGACAATCAGGCTGCGACAAACATACTAAGTAATACAAGTTTATCTCAGTAATAAAGTCCCATTGGAAACGCTAAGAAAAACGTAAGCACTTAACGAATAAAAAACAACTATATTCTAGTAAAATTAAATGCCTGCACCAAATGTTTTTGTTTAGCCAATCGTTGACTGGTAGAGAATGCCTAATGGCATTTAGTCCGCCATTTGTACACATTCCTTGTTTTGTGCAATAAAGTTTAAATAAGTAAATAAAGTAAAAGGTACCCATGAGTAGTCTTAGTTACCCATGAGTTTTAGCAGTAGAATTATTTGGCGTAAGCAATAAACTTTAAGTCAAGTTAAAGCATACGTGACCTGCGTCTCGTCTCGGCGCCAATTTTTGCCATTTTTTATGACTCAATAACAAGTTAACTTGCTTTTTCCAGTTAGCTCTGCGCATATCGGCTGAGTCGAAACCTTTTTTTGCTTTTTTTTTATTTTACCACATGACTGACATGACTGACGTCGTGACGTCCGTAATCCTTAGTTCGTCACAATTTGCCAAATTATGCATATTTAAATAGTAAAGTTACCTACAATTAAGCTTTGCGATTTATCGTTAATTACGTTTTCTAATTCAATAACGTATTTTGTATGTGTTGCGTGGCGCTGCCATAGTTTGCTATTAAGCACGAGATTTGAATTGTATTCCGATGAATTGAATGGCGATTTGTAACATTGATTAGTTTGTAATGTGTTTAGTTTACATGAGACAATATTGATAAAGAATCCGACGTGCTATTCATTAATTTATTAGGTACTCTAGAAGCGCCGGTAATTTACATTTTAAAACCCGGATCTGCTATTTATTGAAATTCAAAATTATGTATTCAAAATATATGCGCAATTTTTGAATGTCTGAGGTTGTTGGTAGGTACAAATTTATACAATATTGTATACTAGCTTTTGCCAGCGACTTCGTCCGCGTAAAAGGGGTGATTTTCGGGATAAAAACTATTCTATATGTTAATCCAGGCTATAATCTCGTTGTATACCAAGTTTCATCATAATCCGTTCAGCCGTTTTTTAGTGATTGAGTCACAAACATCCAAACACACTAACTTTCGCATTTATAATATCAGTAGAATTTACAGTCTGCTTAGGTAAAGGTAAAGCCATGGCATTTGACCATGTGTCCTTATCGTCTAACTAATTATTTGCCTAATAAGCTCTCTTTTTCAACTTTTGTTTTTTAAACGTGATTTTTTTAATAATTTTTTAATACCTATCTATATAATCAGGTAGTTTACTTTAGTAGCGTGAACAGAGACCATCAAATATCTTAATATGTATTAATTGTATTAACTATGCATTTTTTTTCTAGAATTTGCTAGTTGAGAAAACTAAAAATCTTCATTCGAGTTCAAGTTCATAATAGCTATTTATTTTATTTTAGACTTTAAAAACTGTACATTAACAGTACAGTTTAAACTTGTATTCCGTTTAGTTTAGATAAAATGCTATATGTAGGATGATGTTAATAGCTCATACATATGTTGTTTAAAAACATAAGAATATCATCTATATATATAAAGTTGACGGGTGACTGATTAATCACCGCCCCGCCGAAACTGCCGGTCCTAGAAATTTGAAATTTACACTATAGTTAGGTTATATAACGGAGGCAAGGGATAAGACGGGATTATTGGAAATTCTACCCTTAAGGGGGTAAAACAGGGGTGCAAAGTTTGTATGGGGGGCAATAATTTTTTAAAGGTATAAACTTGAAACTTTGTACAAAGACTCCCTAAAATAAGACAATGAAAGTGATATCTGCGTTTTCAAAATTTTCGTCTCCTAAGGGGTTGAAAATAGGGGTGAAATATTGTATGGGGAGCCGTTTTTTTTTAAAGTGAGAGTCTTCAAACTTTGTATGAAAGTTCCTTATAATAATACAAAAAAAGTAATTTCAGCGTTTTTCGAAATTCATCCCCTAAAGGGGTTAAAAAGGGGTTCAAAGTTTGTATGGGGAGCAAATTTTTTTTAAGTGAGGTACTTCAAATTTCTTACAGAGACTCTCTGTTTAAATAAAACAAAACAAATTTCTGCGCGTTTTTTGAAATTCAACCCCTAAAGGGGTTAAAAGGGATTCAAAGTTTATATTGGAAGCAAAAATTTTTTTGAGTGAAGGACTTAAATTTTTTTACAGTCTCTGTTTAAATACAACAAAACAAATTTCGGCGTTTTTTTTAAATTCATCCCCTCAATGGGTTAAAAAGGGATTCAAAGTTTGTATGGGGAGCAACATTATTTTAATTGAGAGACTTTCATTTCACAAAAGACTGTTTAAATGATTTCAGGATTTGTGGATTTGTGGATGTTTGAAACGAAATTTCTACAGGTCCATAATTAAATACGTACAGTAACGAAGAGAAAACGACAAGATACGTGTCAACTCACACAAAAAATAGCCTAAGTAAATGAGTTTATTTTTGACATATGCGACATTATTTGATTTCTTTATTTTATTTATTGTTTTATATTTTTTCTTATTTTATACCTCTTGACGATCCTTTTGTGAATTAATTTTGTTTTAAAAATGTAAAACACTGTGTAATTTTATAAAGGAAATAAATAAATCTAATCTAATCTAATCTGAGAGTTTTTAACCGATAAGTAGGTACCTAAAGGGATTTTTAGAGGGGTTGAGAATTTGGGTTGACCGATTTATATCTGTACAGCATATTAATAATTTGGTCTCACCGGGTAAAAGTACCACAATTATTATACCGTTTCCTGGATATTAAGATGTTTTAACTAAAAACCGAGCTCTACGCAGACGAAGTTGCGGGCAACAGCTAGTACATTCATAAATGTTAAGTACGTTAACGAAGTCGGTAATTTTTTTGTGTCAGTTTTTAATTAAATGTCGTATAGGTATTTATGGAGAAGTTGACAAACAAATATTATTTCAGGATGAAGCGTTATTGCGTGGTTATACCTTGATGAACTTGTCGAACATTCAAAATTCTAATAATTTAAACATGCAATATTTTTATAACAATAATAGTACCCAGGATTAGTAGTAGAGTCACAAACTGACTGGACGACTGACTCGTTAATCCGTTAATCGTTAATTAACAAAGTTAACAAAATGCTTAACGGTTTAACTTTTAAGTAAACTCAAAAAAATGATAACGCTTGTCACTCTTTGTTAGAATTAGGTACGCGCCACGCGGGCAAACCAAAATCTCAAGAGAGCTTGCTCGTAAGAGCAAGAATCTCTCATAGGTAACTAACAAAGCACAGAATTTGGTGACAACATGACTCAAAATCAAAAAGAACCTTTTGCGGATGCTGTCTTTCTAGGCGAACAAGTTATAATATATTTTTTTGTTTTAATATTAAGTACTTACAATACTGCAATCTCATCATCATCAAGCGCTGTACAAGAACGGCTTTTTTTCATAGAGAAAGATATTATGAGAGCTAAACGCTCATACTGTCACAATTTTTCGTTATGCTTATATGTTCATGAAAGGCAACATGAAAATGCAAAACTACCTAAACTAATGCCAAATAATGAAGAATTAAATATCAGCGCTTGTAATAATTAAATTAATTTGTCAGTCTACTTATACATGTAGGTACTGTGCGTGTTGCGTATTTCCTTCCAGATATCTAAACCCTTCTCCTAGATCCCTCAACCGTACCTCTAAGCTACTACTAACCCCTATTATAGTACCTAAGATGTCCCAAAAGGCACTAAAAGCAGTATACGTTTTGGACGGTTACATTTTTACGGTTAGGTTAACTTTAACTTGCGTAAAATTTTAGGAATTTTGAAGGTTTGACGATTAAACAAGTGAACTTTTTTATTAACGATATAACGATGAATTAGCTGTGCCCGCCTATAGATGCACCTAAGCCACCTAATATTTATGCACAAATTAAAGAGCGTGGCCGTAGTTATACTTACTTAATAATCAGGCTTTCGACATGCATCCGATTTTGTCTGAATACTTTCTTTATTATTTACAGGTGAAAACAAATGGTAAAGATTTAGAGAGTGGAAAAAATGGTCAAGTATTCGATGAACCCACACAATGGGGTCGGATAATTGCAATAATTCTCGCGCTAGGCGTCGTTATAGCCGCCTGCTCCGTCACTTGGGTGTTCCAAGACTGGCAGACCAGTCTCATAGTCTTCGCTATACTTGTGGTGGTCTACGTAGTACTCTTTCATTGGAGATGGATCTATATTGCTATCAGAACAGCGTCGAGAGATTTCTCGTGAGTATTTTGTAAGCTTAAGTCGATTTTGTAACACATAAGTAATGGTAGGCCCCATGAATTTATTAGAGCAGTTTCATAATAAGTTTCTGGCAAAAATTTCATGTTTGGGAGAAGATTTTATTGCCGACTGTAATTTTTTTCACTGTCATCATCATCAAGTACTTACTTTTCTATAGACTACTACTATTATCTTATGTAGTTTAGGAGTTACTATGGCCAGGTCGGTGGTACCATAATACATTATTGCATTGTCACCGAACGCACCCGCATATGTATGCCAAATTTCAGCTCAAGGATTTACGCTTCAGGATACTGGCAAGTGCAAAAAAAAAAACAAAGCACCATTGGATAATTCAAAGCAGTGAATTGCTGCTGCAAAATTTGAATTTTTTACACAGTTGATATCTTTTGCTAGTACTATTTTTATTTTAAAGGTTTTTTATTTTTTAGTAGCCTATTTAGTGTCCCACTGCTGGGCAAAGGCCTCCCCTCTTTTTCGCCACTCGTCTCGGTCGTGTGCCAGCACCTGCCATTCAGTAAAATATGTGTCAAGGTCGTCCCGCCATCTCCTTTTCGGTCTACCTCTGCCTCGGTAGCCATTCTGTGGGACCCATTCGGTGGCTAATTTGGCCCATCGCTCCGGGTGCATTCGGCAGACATGCCCAGCCCAGTCCCACTTTAGCTTTGCGGCCTTAACACCCACATCTACGATGCCAGTTCTGTGAATTTTAAAGGTAAATCACCGTAATTTTTATCATAACCATTTCAGGGCGCTGTTTTGCTACGTTCGAATCTTGCTGTTGTATAGAAGATTTACTAAGAGGAACTGGGTAATGCCGGATATTTTCCACGAGCTCGTAAAGAAGCACCCGAACAAGGCCTGCTTCCTATTCGAGGACGAAACGTGGACGTTTCAACAGGTACGTGTTGCAGAATTAATGACAGCCAGCCTTGACATGACCGCAAGTGTTAATTACTTACTTCAACGCGCAGTTACCTTGCATATTATGAACTCACACGCATAATGCCACGAGTTATATATTTACTAAGAATAACGTACCTAATTGACAAGATTTTTCATAATCCAGCGTATTCGTCTAGACTGTAGAAGTCTAGAAACTCTTCAGACAAGTGAGATGGGAACAAGCCCTATACTATACCTGGTTCCGTACTGTAGTTGGTCCAAAACCCTAAATGTGCGAAGTCCAACACGCACTTAGCCGGTTTATTTAGTAGTCTAATAAAATTAATGTATTATCCCACTGCTCTACCAAAGCCTCTCTCCAAGTTTTCCAGGCGTCTTTATTGAGCGCTTCTTTTCCTGCCAATTTCTAACATTCTGTTCCGACTAACAAATTCATAATTTCCAAGGAAACTATGCAACATGTAAAATCTTTCTCAGTCTATTGCTATGTATTCATTATTAACTCTAGTAGAGGTTTACCGATGGAAATTCAGTGTTATTAAGTCAACTGCAAATTATAAAAACCTGTTAGAAAAGACTAATCGACATACATATGTAAGTAGTACAACTAGATACTTTTTAGGTCGAGGAGTTCAGCTTGCGTGTGTCGGCTGTACTCAAGGCTCAAGGCGTGAAGCCGGGGGAGACGGTAGCCGTGATGATGAACAACTGCCCCGACATGCCCAGCACTTGGCTAGGGGCCAGCCGGCTGGGCGCAATCTGTCCACTCATCAACACCAACCAGACTGGCACCGCGCTGATACATTCTATCAAAATCGCTGATTGCAACGTCGTCATCTACGGGAGCGAGTTTGAAACGGGTTAGTAGACTTAGTAGAGTTGGAATGTTTAATTCGTCATCTACCGATTCAATTGGGCCGGCCACGTAACAATACTTATGTTTTTTTTTTGGTAACTCACTTGGTACTTTATTTTCAGCTATCAATGATATTTCAAAGGAGCTCGACCCGTCCATAAAACTGTTGAAGTATACCCGCCGGCCGCTGAACACATCTGGCGAGGGCGTGAGGGTGGTAGAGTCCAGCAACGACTTCACAGCGATGCTGGAGTCCACTCCGCCGGCACCCTGGACCCTGTCCGACGGAGACGGCTTCAACGGCAAGATGCTTTACATCTACACTTCTGGAACTACCGGGCTACCTAAAGCTGCTGTTATTTCTTCGTCTAGGTAACTATTACTAGAATAGAGGCTTCCAAATGCAAAATATCACAAGGCACCACATACAGATAGAAAAGCTGACCATGAAGTCCATGAACCTGTAATATTCTTTTGGAGCGCTCGTGGCCGAGAGGCGCCTGCGTACCGCAAGCGGTATGCAAAGTTAAGCAATGTCGGGCGGGGTCAGTCCATGGATGGGTGACCGGTTTGAGTGGTTACTAACTGAGCGCTCCCGTGATTTGGAAGGCACGTTAAGCCGTTGATCCCGGCTGCTGTCTATGACAGCAGTCGTTAAGCCAAGTTGGAGGCCTTCGGGCGGCTTGAGAACTTCTAACAGTCAAGTTGCCCACTCACTTGACAAAGGGGGGTCGAAGTTGCACCACGTCCGTAGGGAAAGTACCCACCGCTACCCTACACGTGACCCCTGGGTGGATCTAAAAGTGCAACAAAAACTGGCAACCGTACTGTCTTCTCGAAGATCTCACGGTTCGAAATAAATGCCATGAACGGTAAATAAAAATGTAATATCCTTCAACCTAAACAAATACCTGAATGATTTTATCTTTATCTCGTCTCAAACTCAAAAATATTACCTATTTGTTTTTTCAGAATGTGTTTCATGGCATCGGGTATTCACTACCTTGGCGGTCTAAGCTCCAAAGACATCATCTACTGCCCAATGCCTCTGTACCACTCGGCTGGAGGGTGCATCACCATGGGCCAAGCCATGATATTCGGGTGCACCATAGCTTTGAGGACTAAGTTCTCTGCGTCTGCTTACTTCACGGATTGTATCAAATATAATGCCACTGTGAGTATGATTGTCCGCGATTTCTTTATAAATAGCATTCATCCGAAAACTCCCCTAATAACTGAAATATGAAACAATAAATCCAACATGGGTCGCTTCCGGACCCAAATATTACCAACGGGACCCTTTTATATACGCTCCGCTGTCTGCCGGTCTGTCCGTCCGTTCATCTGTCTCACAGGGCTGTATCTTTCGAACCTCAATAGGTACACACCTTAAAGTATCTATAGCTGCCACTTAAGTATAATTAAAAATAGATCGGAGTCGGTACTGGTACTAGATATGAGCGCCGATGGACAATTGGCCGGCGGCGGCGCGCCGATTAAAATTGATCGGCGGCGGCGGCGTCGGCGGCGTGACCTTGAAAAAACCTTAGGTTCAAAACAAAAATCCTACATATAGGCGTTGAATACGATTTTTTTACGTATTTGATGCCGGACACGCCTGTCAATGTCATTTTTACTGTCAGGATGACAAACATGCCTATTTATTTGATTTATATCGATGCTCTACATTTTATCCCGTCCTAGTCGATTACGCTCTGCTGTATATGTAACATCTAAGTGCCAATGAAAACAGCAAGTCTGTTGCTACCTGCGGGAAACTTCGTGTCAAGGTGGTCCAGTCACATGACAAAGCTCTAAACTATGATACCAGTATGTAAACATGACAATTCTGCCTCTTGGATAAACTCTTGGATGCCTACGGAACATGGTGTTTCTAACGCAAACACACTCGCATATTATATACTTCTAGGATTTATCACAAATACTAGGCGCTGCATTATTCCCATCTTTTGGTGAACCTCGAACACATCGTACCGTGTAAGAGACAAGCAAGTTCTTCACTAAGCCAAGCAAATTTCAACGGCATTGAAGATTATTTAATACGCAGTAGTCGCGTAACTACAGGCCCATTTCGGTCACATCCGTTCACTGCAAGATTATGGAGTGTCCTGAACAGCAGGCTCTTTGGCATACCTAGAATCAATGAACTCCTCAGTGACCGACAATACGGCTTTCGTCGAAATCGGTCCACTGGGGATCTTCTAACGTACACAGAGTCTGCTGAGGAATCACATAATACCTCCCGCCCCTTCAAAGCGACACCATTTTACGGTGGCAGTTCCGAAAACTCGCGCACGAAACGCTTTGCTTTCATTTTTATTGTAAAAACGGCCAAGCTATGGAACTCCTTACCGAAATTCTCCTTGAACCTATATTATTATGGTCCTCAAGGCGAGAGTGAATTGTTTTTTTCTAGATAAGCGCATTCCATCCTAGACCACAATATCACTTACCATCAGGTAATTTGTGGTCAAGTGCAAAGCAAACGTATTTAAAATAAAATAAAGAATAATTGCGACAGTCTATGATATTTTACTTTGATAATTATAACACAAATACTACACATAGCCTATTTTACAAGTAGGTATTCCAAATTTCAAATCGATAACATAAATAGTTTCTGAAATTTAATATTTAGCAATCTGACGAACAGACGGCTAGAATCGCTCATTAAGGATCCTTTTATGCATTTTTGGTACTGAACCCTAAAATAAATAACCCTATATAACCGTAAGCTATCAAATTCCAAACTAGTTTGCCGATCGATGATAAAAGTGTGTAAAAGATAGGCTACACAGTATCTGAAACGCGCGCGAGACATAGATCGGCGCGCCGATCGCCCTGTATCGGCGGCGGCGGCGTGGGATTTTCGCCGGCGGCGGCGGCGCGGCGGCGCGGCGCTCATATCTAACTGGTACCACTTAGTGCAAGTGCGACTTTAAATCAGTTGGTGCATGCTTAAAAGTTCTGTGCTGTATGTTCTTTTCCGGCTCAAAACCGGGACGAGTGATGGCGTAGGTAGTAAGTACCTACTCGAAGAGAGGCCTATGCTCAGCAGTGGGCGACTACAGGCTGAAAATGATGATGATGATGTTATCTTGATTATTCCAGGCGGCGCATTACATCGGTGAGATGTGTCGTTACATTCTCGCTACTCCACCAGCAGCCACGGACAAGCAACATAAAGTACGTCGGGTATACGGCAATGGAATGAGAGCTACTGTACGTTTAAACTTTTAACTCTTTCAATATTCTAAGCGCTTCATATTTACCCTGTATTTATGTATTTAACTTTGTTACCGACGTTTGGAAAAGGGTGGCACTAAGTAGTTGGTCATGTTGACGGCAGAGTTCTTAAATTATAGTTAGCAAAGGTTTTTTTAAGTTTTATAAATAAGGGGCTGGTTATTTGGACCAATTCCAATTACGACTACAGTGATGGCATGGCATGATATGACAGGTGGTTATACAACGACGGTGACAAACTAGCGTACGGTCCACCTGATGGTAAGTGGAAACCGCAACCTGTAGACGCCCGCAACTCCAAAGCAGTCACGCGCGCGTTGCCGACCCTTTATAGAATTTGAGGATTCACTGTGTTGACAGCAGAAGGGACATATTTAGGTCCTTCGCTCTCAACTCGGTCTCGCACTCAAGTGGTTGTGCTTACTTATAAAGTTTTATAGTTAGTTTTTTAGTTTTTAGTTAGTAGTATGTATGAGTACTTATACAAAAACGTTCAAGGCTAAACGGATTATACGTATAACGCTTTGCTATTTTTTGCAGATATGGACGGAATTTGTGACACGTTTCAACATTAAGAGAGTTGTTGAGTTTTATGGGGCCACAGAGGGAAATGCTAATATAGGTAAATTAAATTATTAGTTGTTTAGTTACTACCTATTCCTTTGTTAAAAATAAAATCACAATTTTTCTAAACGTATAAATAAGATAAGAGTCTTTTTCCAGTGAACATAAACAACAAAACGGGAGCAATTGGATTTGTGTCCAGAATCATTCCAGGAGTGTATCCAATTGCTATTCTAAAAGTGGATCAGGACACTGGTGAGCCCATCAGGAATTCCCGAGGGCTGTGCCAGGTAAAGCCCTCAAAACTTTACTACTAACTACTACTAAACAACTAAACTGAACGTTTAATAGCGCGGGAAAGAGTCATTAAAAAATAATGAGTTTGTTTTTTTTTATAGCTAGCCAAACCGAATGAGCCGGGAGTATTCATTGGTAAAATCAAGCCAAACAACCCGTCGAGGGCTTTCCTTGGTTACGCAGATAAAGCCGCTTCAGACAAGAAGATAGTAAGAGATGTGTTCACTCACGGAGACTCCGCTTTCATATCAGGTATATATTAAAGATAGAGCTTAGACTAAGAGTTGGCTTAGCTCAGAAGAAAATCCTTGGACGGTCCGTTTAGTCCATTGGCTCCGAAGCAGGAGCCGAGGATGTAACCGAGAAAATCAACGTGTGGAATGATGAGAACTGTGGTTCAATGACCCCATTAACTCAAAATTTTATTTCAGGCGACATCCTAGTGGCAGACGAAATGGGCTACCTATACTTCCGCGACCGTACTGGAGACACGTTCCGCTGGCGCGGCGAGAACGTCAGCACCACCGAGGTGGAGGCCGCCGTGTCAAGGGTGGCAGACCAGAGGGACGCCGTCGTATACGGAGTTGAGGTAAAGACACGCTCTCAACGCGATATTGGACAATTTTCTATGCATAACCTAGCCCCTCTAGAAGAAATCAAAGGTGTACCTATGTGAAGTCTCCACCCCTATCTAGGCCTGTGTGGGGAGTACTGCCCATTTCCTCCCATCCATGAGAGGCCTGTGCTCAATAATGGGGTGTATACCTATAGGCTAATGATGACCTAGCGGCAGTTTACTGAATGGAGGGTGAGATAGGCTTTATCCACTCCGATAATGCATGGTCTGAATCCGAAAAGATGAGATTAAGTACACAAAAGATGACAGGCCAAGGTGAAGTCTGGCTAGGTAGGAATTCATACCTACACTCGTACTTTAACCTCATTAGTACTAGGTATGCATGTGGCGGGACGTGTGTAGACGGACTTCGAGAGAAACGATATATGAATAGAAAAGATTTAAGATAAGAGATGGCGAATGGCAGAGATTTGTGGACGAAAAAGTCTTGCTGCTTGCTCGAGTGAACAGGTGATGACTGATGAGGATCATTTAAATTCCAGGTCCCGAACATAGAAGGACGAGCGGGCATGTGCGGCGTTGTGGACGCAGAGGGCACACTGGACCTGGAGCAGCTGGCTATGCGGCTGGCGAAGGACCTGCCGGCGTACGCTCGGCCCGTCTTCTTGCGGATTATGACCAGCGTGGATATGACGGGTAACTTACTCTCTATGTGTAATTGTGTACATATCAGTCATATTTGTGGCGCTATTGACATAAAACGAATATACTTACGCAAATTCATTTAGCGTACGTAAAAACTAAATTTGTTTATTTTAATAAATTTCATATAGTTAAGCAGAATTTGAAAAAAAAATGGTTGTCTATTATCTACTTATTAATTACTTATTGAAGTTATGGATTATTTTGTTTTGACTTAATTGAGTACCAAATTTAAGCTCTATATACTATCACCATTTTTTTGCTTTCAGGTACATTCAAAATGAGGAAGGTAGATTTACAAAAGGAAGGATTCAATCCTTCTGTAATAAAAGACAAATTGTACTACTTAGATTTAAAACTATGCAAATATCTTCCGCTAGGACCTGAAGAGTACCAGAAGATTGCCTCGGGACAAATAAGACTGTGATTAAATATAAGAGTACCTATAGTTAATGGGTGTTAATAAATAAGAAGCATGTCAGGGACTACTATGAGTACCTAAACTCCGCGTTAGCAATGGTCCCTGGTTTGCGTAAGAGGGCCTAAGCTAAGAGCACATACGATGCAGTATGCAACGAGAAGAAGTGTGGGCGTATTGAGAGTCGGGACACGAATAGCATACCTATTTTCTTAGTTGCTGGAGTGCAAAGTTGAGTAAATAAATACTTTACCGATATTTACTAGCTTCTTACCTAAGTCCAGAAGACGCGGGTGTGTTCTCTCTCCTCCCGTATCTATTTTTCACGTTCGCACTCTTGCCATGTCGAGCACTGTAGGTAGATAATATAGAATTTTTGATTTTATTTATAAGTGAACCACTGAACCTACTATGTTTACAACATAAGAAGACTGACTAACGAGTAGTAGCAGAAGAAAAACGCGGCAAATTAAATCTCAAGCTGGTAACAAAAACACAATTTCAACTTAGCAAAATAGCAACATGATAGGTACTTATTACTGAAAACTTATTTGTTACCTAAGGAATAATTCGTTACCTAATAAATTGTCATATAGAGAATTTGGAAAAAAATGCTTGTGCCACAACTCGTTAGTCACTACGATAAATTATCATTTAAGACGAGCTGTTCCGTTTTAAACATTAATAAATACTAGAATTATTTCGTTGTGTGACATACTTTACAAGGTACAATATTTTATGTACTTATACTTAAACAAACTATTAAATCCGGTACGGTGATTTGTAAAAGCCTTCCTATACCCGGTCACAATATCTGTGCACCCCTTCGAATGACGTCATTACGGAGCTTGCGTGACCCACATACGAGTATGCCCAGGGGCCTGTACCACAATACTTTACAAGCGTACAATTCGACAAATTTGTGAACTTTTTCTATGGAAAATTGTACAATTTTGTCAAATTGTAGACTTGTAAAGTTTTGTGGTATAGGGGCCAGATATTGTGATCGGATAGTACCTACAAGCAGGTACAAGTACCTACCTATCTATACAAAGTGACACTAAACGCTTTTGTGACCTAATAAATAGAGACCATGAGCACTTAAAATTTCATTTGGGTTTTAGAAACGATTACAGTCCAATTTTACTTTACGGGAAACCCGAATGGCATTAGGTATATTATAACTTATAAGACATCTCGGACTAGAAAAAGTCATCTGAATGTGATATATGACGAAATATAAGTGAAAATAAATGGTTCCAACCTGTAATAAGTGTATCAATTTCAACGAAACTTATAGGTAGGCCCATTAGTTCACATATGATTATGAATCAATTGAACCTTGCCTTAATAACCGGGAGAAAAGGTAGGTAACCCCAATGCAAATGTCCCGCTCTGACACGCGTGAGTTTGCAATTAAGGCTGCGTTTCCACCAGAGATGTGCGAGGATGTGTTTTCATATATTTGACACCTCGCTCGGCGCGTTGCGAGGTGTCAAATATATGAAAACACATCCTCGCACATCTCTGGTGGAAACGCAGCCTAACCATCTCTCTACGGAAGCTCTGCGCGTAGTTTTCGTAAATATTTAGCTAACTATAGTCATTAAGCCGATCATTTTATCAAAGCAAACCCTGCGAATTTGTATAACTAAGGATTCGGGAGGGAGGAGATCGTCCGTTTATCATACAAAAAAAACTAGTGCGGACTATGTGCCGGGTACCGCCGGATGAACCAGCGAGAGAACTTTTTATAGCACTCCGAATCTTAACGGTTCCCTCTCTATTTATATATGAGGTTGGAAAGCTAATGCGACGCAGTAAAGACCAGTTCGCAACCGCCACCGTACGGGACTCGTCCAGGAGGAAGCCTGCTTTAATCATTCCTAGATATAGACTTACGAAGACAAGTCACTCTTTTAAAATTATGGGCCCACGAATCTTCAATAAGATACCTTCAGAAATAAAAGATGCTACCTCAGATCTCGGTTTCGCACGTAAGCTCAAGAGATTATTGGTCCAAAAAGCCTTTTACTCGGTTACGGAATTTTTGCAGGAATAGGTAATACCTATACAAGTTCTTTGCCTCACGTATTGGAACGTTTTTATTCCTTAATAATGATGTATCACTAATTTAAATTATTATTTTATTATAGTTCATAATGATTATATTTGACATGAATATCATGTAATTTACGTATGACGATGTATGTTCAATGCAAATAAACGATATGATATGATATGATATGATATGATATGATTTAAGATCTTTAATTGAGTACAAAAATTAAATGTAAAACATCAGTAATATAACCGTAATATTGAAAAAACATTCCAAAAAGGGGTAAATTGAAGAGTTTCTGCACTGAGTCCTGAGTGTAGTGAGGGATTTAAGCGCACCCAAGACAAAAACAGTTTTATCCCCGAGGAGTATACTCTACTTTTCTCACCTATTGAGAGACAATAGAAAATATCAAGGCTACTATAAACAGAATATTTTCGGTATTTAATAGTACATTGGCAACCGCTTTAGCCTAGTTGCAAGTGATGCTGCCTATGAATCTGGAGATCCGGGGGTTAAATCCCGGGAAGAGCATTTATTTGAGTGATGAGCATAATAGTTATTTGTTATACAAGGGTGCAAAGTTGTATTTTAACCGCGAGTGTGGAATTGGAACACGAGCTAGCGAATGGATTCTAGGGTTATTATAACTTTGCAGCCGTGTGTAACACAAATCTTTTCACCTCACTAAAGCGAGGAAATAGAAAAAGGAAAAACAAAAGTAAAACAATAAAAAAAATGGGTTTCTTCCAATTTTTCATTTCATTAAAATAGAAAATAAAAACTAAATTTGAACAAAACAACACAAGAAAAAATTAAGCAAAATTCAAAAACAAATGCTTAAGTAAATAAATAAAGCAAAAGTGCTTAAAATTCAAAATAAATATAAAATTTGAAATCCTTATCCTTGAATTAGTCGAAATCGAGTATAATGACGATTTTTTTGCAAAAAAAAAATTTTTTATCTCAAAATTCAAAATAGTTATAAAATTTGAAATCCTTATCCTTGAATTAGTCGAAATCGAGTATAATGACGATTTTTTGCAAAAAAATAATTTTTTAGCTCAAAATTCAAAATAATTGTAAAATTTGAAATCCTTATCCTTGAATTAGTCGAAATCGAGTATAATGACGATTTTTTGCAAAAAAAAATTTTTTTTGCTTAAGATTCAAAATAATGATAAAATTTGAAATCCTTATCCTTGAATTAGTCGAAATCGAGTATAATGACGATTTTTTGCAAAAAAATATTTTTTTCGACTTAAAACTCAAAATAAATGTAAAATTTGAAATCCTTATCGTTGAATTAGTCGAAATCGAGTATAATGACGATTTTTTGCAAAAAAATATTTTTTTAGCTCAAAATTCAAAATAGTTGTAAAATTTGAAATCCTTATTCTTGAATTAGTCGAAATCGAGTATAATGACGATTTTTTGCAAAAAAAAAAATATTTTTTTTTGCTTAAGATTCAAAATAATGATAAAATTTGAAATCCTTATCCTTGAATTAGTCGAAATCGAGTATAATGACGATTTTTTGCAAAAAAATCTTTTTTTCGACTTAAAACTCAAAATAAATGTAAAATTTGAAATCCCTATCCCTAAATTAGTCGAAATGGAGTATAATGACAATTTTTTGCAAAAAAAATATTTTTTTGCTTAAAATTCAAAATAATTATTAAAAAAAAATCAAAATAAATATTTAATCTGAAATCCAAGGACTAATTTTTTTCACACCACCTGAAAAAAAAATCAGATGGGCGAAAATTGTCCTGGCTGTTTTGTGTCCACCCACACTAACCGATATCGGATCCGATACGAATCTGACCGATATCGGATCGGATGGTGTGAGCACTAAGCAGTTTTCCCATGGAACAAGTATAAGATGGAACTGGTGATACACACATACAAAGGTGTGTGAAGGAGATGTAAGCATAGACAATAACACACGTGGGAGCGAGAAAAAATGACATATCTTCTGTCCCTCATCGCGTATAAGGAACCGATTATTTGTCACCGGCCGTTGTCACCGAAATGTCATCGATGAACCAGTGGCCAGAGTATAAAAAAATATGTTACCCATAATGTTGGGTAAACTAAACCGGCTCGAATGTTAAAAATAACAGATAAAAAATTTAATTGTGACGTGATTAGAATACTATTGTGAATTTCATTATTATAATGGCTGAATAACTAAGACGTTTTAATCTAATCGTGATTTTGTTAACTTTAATGTAGGTATTAAATTAGTACACATTTATATCGTAATTGGGAGGACATCGGATGTTTTGTGTTTGCCCGCTAATATTTACTACGAGTTTATTTTGAAGATTCTCAATAATTAAAAACCTACTTGTCAGTAAAAATGGGGAGATTATTCTTTTTGTGGTAACCCCAGAAAAAACTGTCACAATATCTCCGTCCCTGTGTGTGATTCGCTAACCCTCCTTCTATAGATCCTCTTTCTACGAGTTTTCCATACATTTTTATCGGTAACGAATCCTACACCGATATTGTATCGGATAGTGGGAACACGGCCTTACATGTTATTATGTTAAAAAAGTAACTAAGAACACGTTCGGATTTCAAAATTACTTTGCACACATGTGGATAAAATGCAGTTTTGCTATCTGTTTTTAAAGAATAAAAAAGGGCTTTCCGAGCTAGTGAGGTGAAAATATTTAGTTTATCTTCCATGTGTCTAAAGTTATTTCCTGAAAATAATGTGAAATCAGTTTTCGATGCCACTTTACTTTTTACAATACCCCATATAATTTTAATAAGGTTAATTAAATTACCTTTGATAGATGCTATGTATATACTAATGATGATGATGATAACATAACACTGCAGTAACCAATTCGTAACAACCGGACTAGGTATATTATTGACATCTTTATTTGTTTACCTGTCAAGTCTGATAATAGCTTCGAAATGTTTTGTAGCGAAATACCTACTTACATTTCCGTATTGTCTTTTTTCCAGTAGTTTTTTATATACATTATTAACAATGTTCCGCTCTTGACTATGAATCGTTTTGGGCATTTTATGTCATTTAATTTTCAACACTACTTCACTTTTTTTTCAAAAAATGGATTTCTATCATATTTATGATGATTTCGCCAACCACGTAGAGGTGGGTGATAAATAACTTCACGATGAAAAAATCACGGTGATCCGCCGTTAAAAAGTAACAGTGGGACTTGTCGCGAACGAAGTAACAACGTTATAAAATAACGTTGTTACTT
Source organism: Cenopis cana (assembly GCA_951800055.1). Lineage (NCBI taxonomy): Eukaryota > Metazoa > Arthropoda > Insecta > Lepidoptera > Tortricidae > Cenopis > Cenopis cana. The sequence goes on along the minus strand of OX637477.1, from coordinate 11,903,283 downwards.
AGCGACGATATCACTGGAACAGTGTGCAAGCGACCCGTCGCGTCGTGCCTCGTGAAGTCGTGACCGCTGTTACTAAAGCGGGTATTACACTGTCCTGAATCAGGCGTCCTAACTAGTGGAGGGGAGTTGAAGCATCTCGCTCTAACGTATAGGTCGGAACCCTTCTAAGTGTCCTGAATTCAGGATAGTGTAATACCCGCTTAACTGTGACTGTGACTGCGGTGCGCGTGCGCGTGCATTTTCCAATGTGATTTTTTGGAACGGGAATAACAATAACGGTGATCGAAAAGTAACGCTTTTCCCCATGTCAACCACGTGTTCATTATAGTAGAAGAGCCGGTGACACTGAACCTAGTATGATAAGATTCCCAGATGGCATATATACAATTAGGTGCGTCATTAGTCGGGGAACACGAAACGGCGATGCTGCAATGCGAAAAACCTGGCAAAGCCATTGAAAATTAAAATTGAAAAATGATGAAAAATCCGGTTTCTAGTATGATAAGATTCCCAAGTTTCGTTTGTTCCTCGAAACAGGGGAGGGGTAGGACTATACGATAGTGCAGTGCTGCAAGCCCTCCTGACTGGCCTTGTCAGTGGCAGCAGTATGATAAGCGACCACTTTTCTGAGGTATCTAGTATGATCGGATTCCTGAAAAAAACAGGGCTCATCTGAAAGATCAGCACTTTCTGTGTAAGAAAAACCACTGCTGCATTTTCCAAACAGTGGAGAAGGTGGTTGCTGCAGCGATTAAAGGAGCCGACAACACTGAACCTATTTCGATAGATTCCCAGATGATATATATATAATTAGTCGCGGCATTAATGGGGGTACACGAAATGGCGATGCTGCAAAGCAAAAAAGCAGACAAAGCCATTAAAAAGAAAATTTTAATACATAAAAAAACTGGTTTCTAAGATGATAAGATTCTCAAGTTTCGTTTGTTCCTCGAAACAGAGGAGGGGTAGGACTATACGATAGTGCAGTGCTGCAAGCCCTCCTGAATGGCCTTGTCAGTTTCAGTTTCGAGGAACAAACGAAACTTGAGAATCTTTTCATACTAGAAACCGGTTTTTTTATGTTTTCAAAATTTCTTTTTAATAGTTTGTCTGCTTTTTTGCATTGCAGCATCGCCATTTCGTGTCCCCCATTAATGCCGCGACTAATTATATATATATATATATATATATATATATATATTATCTGGGAATCTATCGAAATAGGTTCAGTGTTGTCGGCTCCTTTAATCGCTGCAGCAACCACCTTCTCCACTGTTTGGAAAATGCAGCAGTGGTTTTTCTTACACAGAAAGTGCTGATCTTTCAGATGAGCCCTGTTTTTTTCAGGAATCCGATCATACTAGATACCTCAGAAAAGTGGTCGCTTATCATACTGCTGCCACTGACAAGGCCAGTCAGGAGGGCTTGCAGCACTGCACTATCGTATAGTCCTACCCACGTTTCGAGGAACAAACGAAACTTGGGAATCTTATCATACTAGAAACCGGATTTTTCATCATTTTTCAATTTTAATTTTCAATGGCTTCGCCAGGTTTTTCGCATTGCAGCATCGCCGTTTCGTGTTCCCCGACTAATGACGCACCTAATTATATATATGCCATCTGGGAATCTTATCATACTAGGTTCAGTGTCACCGGCTCTTAAACTATTAGACGTTGTTCGGTAACGACGCCATGACATTGACGGTAGGCAACTGGTTTTGTACGGTAGTGGATTCATAGTGGCATAAATAAGAGTGTAATGCATAGTGGATTCAGCCCGTCGTCGTGAAGAGCACGTGTGTTCACCAACGCGGCGACGGGCGAAAACCCTTCAACCAATATACTTATTATACTCTTTGCCTTCAACACTACTAGTATTTAAATAAACCGCCACTGACAATCTATCATCAAAAATTGTCATTGTAAGAAATTAGTTCCACTGAAATTTCGCAACATGGCCCATGATTTAATGAGATGTCACAATCGCGGTAACCCCCAAGTAACCCCTGCTAACGGTGATATCTTAATTTTTCTTCTATAGGATTCTCTTTCTAACTAAAAACGTTACTTAAAATAAAACATAAAACTTATCGTGCTAACAAAATGGAAACCTTTTAGGAAGAAAAAACTAAAAAATACTGGTTTCAGAACGTGTTTTCTGTAAACTGTGTCAAGCATGTGTCAAGCATGTGTCAAGACTGTCAGTGTCAAACAACTCAATCAATTAAACGTCAACTCTGCTAACAATACAATGAGCTGTCCCCACACAATTTTATAATCATGGAAAAACTATTATAAAACCAGTTATTACAATTACCATACTTGTTCAGTAGCATCTGCTGTATTTGGTACTTTATGTAGAAGTACTTAGTCGATCAAAGCAATATAACTAAATGCGTTGGATATTATTGCAAGCATAACTGTTTGTTGACGTAGTGAAGAGCGTCCTGAGCGTCCACGATATACTAATCGGCCAGTAAAGACAGGGTCCCGCTACAACAGTGGGTCTGGGTCGCCGCTCACGCTCGGCAGTAAGCCGCTACTCGTGGCGGAAGCGAGTCGCGATGTTGCTTACCGTGATCGGTGTTGTCGCGAGTTTCGTCGCTGTTTACCTCTATTATGGCTTTCTCTCCACTTTAACACTTTCTATCAGTTTAGCCGTAATATATGTTGCTTTGTTCCATTGGAGATGGTGCTACATCGCCTTGAGGACTGCGCCCAGGGATATTGCGTGAGTTTCCCTTACATGCACGTCATCAATCCCTTTATTAAAATCAACTGTAATGAGACAGTCCTAATTAAAATCAAATTAATCACTTAAATTGCTGCAATAGTGACCATTATAGAGAAAATTATTGATATTATGCCTTTAAAATTGACCTTTGTATCTTAAAGCCTATTTTAACTACTTTGACTATTATCACAAATTTGTGTTGTGTTTATTAGAAACAACAAGTATAAAACATATTTTTTTAAATAAATTTTAGAGCATTGACATGCTACATCAAATTACTATGGCTCACGCGGCAGTTAACAAAGAAGAACTGGACTATTCCGGATGCATTCCATGAAACTGTGAAGCGGCATCCGGACAAGCCATGCTTCCTGCATCAAGACGAAGTGTGGACATTCAAACAGGTATCATCCATTCAGATTCATTTATATTTTAATCTATTTATTTATTCTATTATTAGATCTATCCTGGTTTTTGTAATAGTTATGGTTGTGGACAACAAGACTACCTCCATCCTGTTTAAAATGTAGATATTATTATTTCTTCCTGGAATATTATAAAACAGGAAGCTAGATAATATATGATGTAGGACTAATAAGAAAATCTGGTTACAAGTATAGCAGTAAATGTGTATGTATTATATCCTTTATCTAAAACATAACAACTTTATTTTTACAAGCTTTAATACTGGCAATGTTCATTGATCATTATGTAAAAATAAGTAAAGCTACTTCTCATGCTGATTGTACAACTTACAAATGTCTATTTCTCTTACTAATATTGTTGCCAGTTATAAATCATAATACTGTGAATGAGAGAGATAAATCCCAAATCACTTTCATTACTTGATGATTTATTCTAAGGGGCCATCCATAAATTACGTCACACGTTAAGGGGGAGGGAGGGGGTTGACGAAGTGTGACATTGTGTGACATTTCACAATTTAATATATTATATGTGTTAAAACACGAACTTTAAACGATTACTTTACAAAAACCTAAAAAACATATACAACTATATCTGTGTAAATATAAGATACCAATTGTTTTGTCGACCACTTGATCTACTAGTATTACCATAAGAGAAGGTTTAGAAAGAAGGTTTCGCGCCAAAAATTAAGTTTAAATCTCAACATTTTTCACATGAATTTTGTGTCAGTGAAATTGAATATTTACCGAAGTATTTCGAAATGTAAATTTGCAAAATATGTGACATCGCACTAGGGAGGGGGGGAGTCTCACAAATGTGACCAGCTGTGACAAGGACGGGGGGAGGGGCAAAAAATCGTGAAATTCGTGTGACGTAATTTATGGATGGCCCTTAATTAAATTTTATCTTCTATTTTAATAGAATCTACAATTTTACTCCATACACTTCAGCGACTTGTCAACACTCGTGGCTTTTGTTTTTAAAATGTGTTCCATTCACCTTGTAGTGGCCAGCACGAATGAGTTATTACTTCCGCGCGCGGGGCCAGTCTCGCGAGCCCTCACGAGATTAGACTTTAAGCACATAACAATAAGAATGATAAGTGAAATCACATCATATCATAATGAAATTCAGTACAACATTACGACCCGGCTACAGCCTAGGACTATAAATTATAATGATTTGCTTTCTGTAAGGTTTGCATGTTATATAATTCGGCATTGTCAAGCAGGTGGTGTGAAAAATAGATTATTTACATGCTAGATTTAAAAATAAAGGAAGGTTTCTTTACAAACTCTTCATTTGTTTCCTTACGAAGTTGATTAATGGTTGATTATAATAAAATTATAACATTAAGTACGAGTAAGATATTGAGTGCATGATTAATAACAATAATAACAGTTATGCTGGAATATCTTTAACATCCAACTTTAATAAAATTGTATGAATAAAATAACTTCTGTCCTGTGTTATTAAAGAAGGGAAGAAAAAGCCCTTATCCGAATAGGTGATGTGAAAAGTAACATATTCGTATTTGAATATATTCTGGAATGCCTGTCAAAGCGGCATTCTGCTGGAAACAAATGGTTTTCCAAGGACTCTGGCCTGGGACTCGCTCGGAGTCACAGCTGATGTGTTATTTTAATTAGATTACAATTGAATGTGAATGTATTCGGATATAGTATGAATACATTATAATTCGTATGTGGATTGCGTATTTCCTTCCAGATATCTAAACCCTTCTCCTAGATCCCTCAACCGTACCTCTAAGCTACTACTAACCCCTATTATAGTATGTACTTAGCTAGCTTACTGCTTACTGAAAACCATGTAAAATTCAGCCCATTGGTTTGTTTCTGTGGTTTCTCACTTTATCACCAATATATTAAAGCGGTCTTTTACTTAATAATTTGTTTTGATTGACACTACTTGGCTTTGATATTTAAACATCCTCTAACTTGATACCTTGTTTCATTTTAGTGCATGTTTAATGTGATGATGTCGTTATGTAACATCGGAAAGAAAGCATTCCTCTGTGAAAATTTATTAAACTGTGTGCCAAGTTAACAACCTACACTGGGAAAGCTAGTTACTGGCTAAATGCTGGTCAGGAGCAATCCATTTTTAATATATAATAAAAAAAGCGCGGGGACTAATTCCCTTTCTCTCTCATCCATAATGTATGATAAATAAAGATATGGAGGACAATCTTACACAAATCGACCTAGTCCCAAACTAAGCACAACTTTTGCACTGTATTCCATTGTAATAAGGTGCAAAAGTGTAAATGTATCTATGGCGTCGACTGTACTATGACCATTAGACGACAATATACACTTACAAATACATAGAAAACATCTAAGACTAAGGATAAATATTTGTGCTAATTGGCGGCGCGTCAATAATATTGTTAGGGAAGCCGGAAATAATTTGCCTTTCTTATTCTTTATGAGCCATAGTAAGAGAACTGGACTGGCTGAAAATAGGCAAGCCGGTTGGAATCGAGTTGTATGAATTACTATTTTTTTTTTAAAACGCCACTGAATTACTAATTACACAAATAACTACCCTTACCGAGATTCTAACCTGGGACCACCGGTTTCGCTGGCAGGGTACCAAATAGGCTAAAGTGGTCGTCAATGCTCGCCAGGTGTTTATTATAAAGGCTGATGAATGAACTAACTTGAATTGTAATTTATTTTTGAGGTGGAAGACTTCAGTTTGCGAGTGACGGCCGTGTTGAAAGCACAAGGCGTGAAGAAGGGTGGCGTGGTGGGCATTCTAATGAGCAACAGCCCTCAGTTACCAGGCGTCTGGCTGGGCGCGAATCGGCTCGGTGCTGTCTGCCCACTCATCAACACCAACCAGCGCGGTAATGCGTTGATACATTCCGTCAACGTCGCGAGTTGCGACGTCCTCGTATTCTCGGAGGAATATCAAACTGGTGAGTGATTGTGCTAATATGACATGTATGATAATTTGTTAAACACTGTCATTGATTTTCAAAGTGAACAATTTATAAATGAAACGCGACAGCCGACAGGTGTGATTTGATCCCACCCAAAAGCTTTTTACGCCATGCCTCTGCTAGTTAAATACGCTAATAAATACAGCTATTTGAAAGAGATGAGATCGTTTTGTAGTGATGACTCATTTGTTCAAATAGAAAAAGCATCCAGTGTGAGAAGCCTTTGAATCAGGGCGGCGCAAAACCAGTCACTCTGGAAATCATTAGGGGAGGCCTTAGTCCAGCAGTGGACGTCTTTCGGCTGAAATGATGATGATGATAATTTGTTTCGGTGAAGTGATAAAAAAATAGATGAATTCTATCGTGTGAACTTGTGATAAATACGACAGTCAAACAAATTATCTCTTCTTACTTAGACGATTATTCATGCCTTTCGTTTTTTTTAATCTGCATACAATAGAGCTACATAATTAACATAAATTTGAATAAGGTTAACAAAAGTTCATTATGTTTCAGCGATTCAAGAAGTAATCGGTCAATTGAGTCCGAAACTGAAATTATTCAAGTTTGTTCACCGGCCCCTCAATACTGGGAGCTGTGACGTCAAAGCCAGCGGTGACCAGCTCGCTGACCTCACCTTGCTCTTGGAGACCACCGCCCCCGCCCCCTGGACGCTCGCTGATGCTGAGGGGTTCCACGGAAAACTGCTTTACATCTACACATCTGGTACTACAGGATTACCTAAAGCCGCTGTTATTTCTAGCTCCAGGTTAGTCTTTAAGGGACCCGTAGTGTAGTGCTAGAAATTCCGAAAATTGGCGTACTTTAAATCACTAGTACTATGCGCTGAATTAGTTAAATACAACAAAACAATTTATATATGTTAGCCTGATGCTTACACAAGGTCATCGCCTTGTTGAAATTTGAAATAAATACATTAAAAATTAATAAAAAATACATAAATTCAATAATCTATTCAATGACCTCTAAGTCTTTTCAATCACATTCTAAATTTTCCGCATGAAACAAAATTTCTTACATGAAAATGTTTCTTTTCATATTCCGCAGGGCACCCCCTTAATATTCATTATAAAAATATAATTTTGGAGAAAAGTACGAAAAACTAGTTTTTGCCGTAAAAATGGCAAAGTTTGATGGCATATAACTTGATATCAGCGACTAGTTGAGGTGGTATATTTTTTAAGACGGCCTTTGTTAATACAATGAGACAAAAATGAAGAATTACAGTTTCGTCAGAATTTCGTGCAGGGCCCTTAACATAACTAGAAGTACATAATAATTTTAACGAGACATGTCGAGTTACTTTCACTTCTGATCTCAAATCTCAATCATAGACAGATAGATGCTTTCACCTAGCCATCCTAGCATGCGTATCATAGAATCTTTTTAATTTTTATGACGTGAATATGAAACTTATTTCAGCCGGTCCGTCTGTTCGTCTGTATGTCACAGCCGATTTACTCGGAGCCTATGTACTATTATGAAATTTGCTAGGAAGGTGTATTGTATGAACCGCTACATAAAAGTGATGTAAAATAACGACAAAAATATACACATGTACACTCCATACATGTAATCGGGCGATGAAACATTTTTTCTAAAAAAGCATTTTTATTTACTTAAGTCAACCGTTGGTGAGATATTAACATTAACAGTCAAAGTCGTAAAAAGTGTGCCCCTCCCCTACTCTTAATTTCCAAACTATAAAGTCTAAAATTCTGAAAAAATTGAGGTAGTGTAGGTACATTAATAAATACTTTCAATGAAAATAGTTTTAAACAAGATAATCGTTATCGCTGAGTCTGAGTCTTGCCCAAACAAAAGGACTTAAGTGCCGTAATGAGTTTAATATGAAGATTTTTTTATTTTTTATTCAATATAGGTTTGCGCTTGACCACAAATCACCTGATGGTAAGCGATATTGCGGTCTAGGATGAAACGCACCGACCACGACCTTGATACGACCTTTTTTGATTCAATGTACCGGATAGTGGTTTTAAATGTGGACTACTAGTAGGGGTTGAAACCTTCATTGTGCGTGGTCCGACGCGCACTTGACCGGTTTTTATAGTATAGTAAAATAATACTAATATTTTCATTACGTAATGTTTGTAAGTTTAAATACAAACACACCTTCCAGGTATAATAAACTGGGTAGATCTAGATACTAACTCTTTTCGAAAAATAACGCACAAAGAGAGTACCTATTTCAAAATGTGCCGTCATAGTATAATATATTTTTTTTATAACAATTATCGAATCGTTTTTGTTGATCCAAAACGAGTATTTCACCTAAGATAAATATCTGGGCGGCCGAGCTTACCCGGACATGAGACCTAGCTAGATCGATTGCTCGTCCCCGAAAACCCCCACATACCAAAAACAAAAATAAATCAAATAATTTATTTCATTCTAATACATTAGAATTAGAATGAAAGAGATGCTAGTTAACGGTGACGTCATATGTGTCATATTTTCTAGTTTCAAACGAATGCTCGGCACGCAACCTCCAGTATTACTAAACTTCTTGGTTTTACCCCAGATATGTGTTCATGGCGGCCGGGCTCCACTACCTGGCAGGTATAACGGCGGACGACACGGTATACTGTCCGCTGCCGCTGTACCACACGGCGGGTGGAATCATCAGCGTCGGCCAGGCGCTACTCTTCGGCTGCACAGTCGCCGTCAAGACAAAGTTCTCCGCTTCACAGTATTTCCCGGACTGCATTAAGTATAAAGCAACGGTTAGTATTCCATTTGGTGTCCCCTTCTTTTGCATATTTTTTTTTATAGAATGTATTGTATCCCAGAATTTTCGTTTCACAGAAACTTTTTTTTTCAGAAACCGTTAACTTTTTAGGTACAGCTATAATGCCATTTTGTAGAACTCAATTTAGATCTACCAGAAAAGTAGGTTAAGTTAGGTTAGATTAAAACTGCGATCCTTTTGTAAAAAAATGTTTCCTTTGATACGAAAATTCTGCGAATCAATACATGTACGAAGTAAAATTATCAATTTATCGTTAGTTTTTACCTGCCTTGTCATTCCATGTCTTTATTGTTTTTGTATATTTGACATCAGTTCACCTTGACCGTGTTTTTCCCTCTGCATTCTCTCTTGCATCTTATGAATAAGTAGTTAGTTTAATAATTTTCTCTTTGTACATTTGTTAACCAGCGTGAATTTAATATTTTTCTGCATGTTTAGTTAAAATGTATATATTATAAATACTAAAGTCACCCCCCTACACGACATGATTCTGAATATTTGCAGTTTCAATATTTTTTTTGTTTGTTGTGTATATTGACATTGAAAATATTCAGAACCAATAGTTCCATAAGCCCCACAAGTATTTGTATATATTATTTTGGTACATTCGTGCTCCAGTTTAAATTATTGTCATAGTCATATACATTTATTGCATTACTAGTTTTTGCCTGCGACTTCGTTCGCGTGAATATCCATATCAACTTCTACGCTGTATTTCATGCAATTGGAAGATGATTTCTGGATTACCTAAAAAATGTATTCCAACATGTTTAAATTATTGTGTTATAGTGTTTGCCCGCAACTTCGTCCGCGTGGAACTCGGTCATCGCGATACAATTATTTGCTATTTTTTATATCAGGCGCTGACCTAGTTATCGTTTTTCCATATAAACTTCCACTCCCTTAAGGGATGATTTCCAGGATAAAAAGTATCCTATGTCCTTCCCCGGGACTCAAACTCTCTCCATAGTACGGGAAGTAGTGTCACCCAATGTATGGGAGGTCCACATTTTGGTATCGGATGAATTCACTTGGCACAGATGTAATATACCCTGGGGGGTAAGAAGGGGGGGCGTTGAAAGTCCCATTTTTCGGTTTTTCATGTAATCTAAAAAAAATTATCTACATAAAAGGTTCTATACACTTTGTCGCTAGGATTAATATTTAATGAGATTTTGAAGGGAAATCTTATATCTTTAAACGAGCAATTCTTGTATATTTATTTATTTATATATTTATTTATTTCGGGGATCTCGGAAACTGCTGTAACGATTTTGATGAAATTTGGTATGTGGGGGTTTTCGGGGACGAGCAATCGATCTAGCTAGGTCTCATGCCCGGGAAAACGCCGAGCAAAGCTCGGCCGCCCAGATATTGTAAAATTATATGAAAATGTAAGTGGCTATTAATTCCTTTGTTTTTCAATATTTTTAAAAACAAAAAATATTATAATCATGCACTCAATGAGCTCTATTTATTGATACCCCACTCGATGGGGTGGTTCAATTTTTTTTCGTGCCAAATTTTCTTATTATTGTAAGCTGAAGCTAGTAATGCAATAAAATATTTAGGCTGAAAAAGTAACGTGCATTGATGAAAATAAGTATTTACACAATGGGCTTGACAGATAAGCCGAACCGGATCAACGGCCGCTTATATGTGGTTATCAGATGATTGAACTTCGCGAAGGTCAGCTGTACACAAACACATAAACAAGTAGTTGTATAGACGCGGGGAGAAAGTGTATCTTATATACTACTATTTTCAATGGAAGAAATTAGCTAAGTAATACAAAAACTATGCATTTTCCGGCCTTAGGAAAACCCCTTTAAGAAAATAATGACGAGATAAGCGTACACCTCTATGTCTATGTGTTTCACTTTTTCTTTTTAATCGTTCTAATAATATTATTATTCTCTCTATTTATTTCTTTTTCTTAGCCTAGGTTTGTATAACATTTCTATAAAAAGTAAAATATAAAAATACACTTACAAAGCATAAAAACCTAGCCTAGAGTGCCGCCGGCAGCGAGGCAGGGCCTAAAGCTACCGGTGGTTAGGGCGACAGAGAGAGGAACCTCCTGACTATCCGCGCCGTGTCCAGGAGTACCGCCTTCTGTACCTGACCCTTGACTCAGCCATCTAGCGAGAGTCTCTTGAGGTGTTGGTCGGGACTCTTCGCTATTAGACCGTTCGCAGAAACGACTATCGGGACAATGGTCGTTGAATCAACATCCCACATGGCGGTTACCTCGTGTGCCAAATCTAGGTACTTGCTGAGTTTGTCCTTCTCAGCCTTCACGAGGTTCTCGTCATGGGGGGATGATGATGTCAACGAGCACTGCCTGGCGTTTCGATCGATCTGTCAGCACGATATCAGGCTTATTGTCTACAATAGTCCTGTCCGTGATGACAGATCGATCCCAATAGAGCGTGGCACGACCATTTTCGAGAACTGGCTCAGTTGTATATAGTACGGTAGTACGGTACTTCGACGTCCACAAGACCGTATTGAAGACTATTATTGAAGATTACTAGCCGTTAGCAAGATGACCACAAATGATATTATTATTATTATTACCTAGTGAAAGCTTTGAAAGTTGAGGTCAAAATGATAATTATGTCTACAAACATGTTATTTCCACATTTGTAATTATATTTACGTGTATACGCAGAAACGTAAATGAGACGTAAAATGCGAATAGCGGTTTCATTACATGAATTTGTAAACGATAATGAGCGTGCTAGTAGATGATCTTGGCCTTGATACTACTCAAAAGCGTCATCTTTGGATCGAGGCGAAGTTGTGTCATAATTCACAGTATTCACACAGAAGTCTTCAAGTTCAATTAAAAATCAAACTACATATTCTTTTTTAATAATGTTTCATAGTTTATTTACATAAAACATTAAAAGCATGGAGAAGAACCACATTGACAATTCAAATCCGCAACGCAGGTCGGATAGGTAGGTAATTTTTATTTGTTTTAAAGTCAGTGAACCAAAATTGAGAAAAAGGAATTTACTTACCTCCAACGTATGATTTAGTGATTTAGTACTATGCATTAAATTTGTCTTTTACATATTTTGAAAGACAAAATCATTCATTTTAAAATGTGAAATTACATTTTAATATACCTACATCGAAATTTGACATATGTGACCTTATAATTTGAGGTATAACATTGTATATTTTGTATTTTCTAGCAACTGCAATTGTTAAATATAGGTAGGTTTAATAATTAATTTGAAAAGTAAAAATCTACGAATCTTTTCTAATAATCGATGTTTGTAAAATAAACAAATACAAGTCGACGTTGTTATATATCTGATTTTGATAAGTTTTCTTTTTCCATTTATTTTTCGGCACAAATGGTCACTTAATTTCTCATCATCTGTAAAAATGTTCCTGGCAAGGGAATGATAGCGTTCCCTTCCCTAAATCCCTACTTTGGACCTTCACGGTATTGAAATAGATTTGAAAGTCGTTATTGTTAATTCCTGTCCTAATACGTGTGTTGGTTGGTAGGTGGCGCACTACATCGGAGAGATGTGTCGCTACGTGCTCGCGACGCCGCCCGCGCCGACCGACACGCAGCACTCCGTCCGCACGATCTTCGGCAACGGCATGAGACCTCAGGTACGATCCACCAATTTGATTTCTGGGCCACTTCGTAGTCTTCGTATCTTGCCACAGTGAAAATCTATATGAAAGGCGCTAGAGTACCCTTACCATGAGTTTGCAATGTTTGCATTACCGTACAGTTGCCGGCAAACATCTTGAACCTGATTGACCTGCGCAGTAGCGAGATTTGTACGTAAAGCGGCTACTGCGCAGACAAGGTTAGGTTCAAGATGTTTGCCGGCAACTATACTCGCTAGCGACTGCGTAAACGATATAGTATGGACAAAAGTACAGCGCCTCAGGCGGTTACGCAATAGAAATGGGAATCGCCATACTAAATCGTTTACGCAGTCGCTAGCGAGTACGGTAATGCAAACATTGCAAACTCATGGTAAGGGTATAAGTCTCATATTAACGTCACTGACGTACCTTACGAAGTGGCCCAAGAATCAATCTGGTTGACAGTATTTCAACTGATCATTCGTGAACGTTGTTGGAATAAAGAAAGCTCTACTAAGGAGTCTAAGGACCAGTTTCTATTGTACAAAAATACCCGAAAGTCAGAGCGAGACAAGTCGATTTTATTTATTCATTGGATAAAACCTTATGGCGGGTTGAGAACGATGTTGGATTAATGACGACATTGGATTAATGACGTTTGCTTGGTTTAGAATCTATATTTGGGCCATTTTACGAAAAGTTGTACACTCGACTTTTTTTTAAATTTGGATAAAATCGGGTATTTTCTACTCAGAATCGAAAGCACTTTCGAATGATATATGGGAAAAAGTGACCCAATTTTTTTTTATTCCATTCCGTTACCGTTTTCATACTAAGTTTGTAATGTTTGTATGGTGGTAACGGAATGGGAAAACTTGATAATTGGAGGAAAATTTTGGGACACTTTTTTTCTCCTATTAGGTTCGAAAGTGCTTTCGATTCTGAGTAGAAAAATCCCGATTTTATCCAAATAAAAAAAAAAGGTCGAGTGTACAACTTTCAACATTTAGTTCTCTTCCCAGCCGGAAGTGTTCATGCGGACTTTGATCATTGCTCGGTATGGATGAAAAAACTGTAAACAAGTACCTATAGAAGTAACAGATGTCACGTCTTGAGTGACAGCTAATTATAATATTATTAGGTAAAGTGAGAAAGTTTTTCTGTAAATATAACGACACAAGATTTTTTCATCTGACCTTTGGAAAAGGTTTTTTTAGCTATACGAATACTTTTTATTCCTTTATTGGGGAAAAAACAACGTAGATACCTAAATTATTGTCACATAAAAATTCTTAAAGAAAATGTTGTATAGCGATATACCTATCTGTATTTTAATCTATTTATCTACTTTTGCGTTTATTACAGATCTGGAATGACTTTGTCACAAGATTCAACATCAAACGAGTTGCAGAGTTTTATGGAGCCACAGAAGGAAACACTAACATAGGTAACTTAACCCTTTCACGACTAATCCATCCATCCATCTTTCCATTAAGTTTGTTTTCCTTGTATGTACTTGATTTGTGCAATAAAGTGTTTACTACTACTACTACTAATACCCAACTAACAAAATCGTACCACGGACGCCAACGTCTACAGCCAACAGCCTGGTCGAAGCAATAGCGATCTATGCGCGATTGCGTAAGGTTTAATTCGCGTTAATGGTGTGGCGTCGTCTACGCGTCATTTGTGTCCGATGCTTAAACACAATTTTAGAGGTTAATTTGACCTTTTGTCATGCATGAAGAAATAGAAACACACAGTGAAATATATGCGGAACACCTGTCTATACATATACATCCAAATCCCTTGGCAACACAGCTTCTACGGCCTGTTCTCAATGAGAAGAGACTAAATAAAAAGGAAGAATGTTTTGTGTCAGGTCACTGGAGGTGCTGGCCTCTTCGTCTTCAAGTCACTATGCCACTTTCTGCCAACAAATAAGCTTATAGACTGATCGCCGATTAAGCCGTCCTCTCCCGGCGAAAAAAATAAACAATGCCATTCTTTTGTTATCTGCCCTGGGATCCCTGGGACTGGTAGAAATACTTTATCTCATTAAATACCCGGCTGACCACACCGCATATTAATGCTACGTATGTAAGCTAATGTAAAAACACTAACTACTAGTCAGCGTAGTCAGCTTATCGTATTCAAACCGGTGTGTTTTGATCCCGCCAAGACCTGTTTAATAAATAAACATCCGATGAATATAATTTAATTTTAAAACTAATACAAACCGTTTCATGTTCCAGTGAATATCGACAGCAAACCCGGTGCGGTCGGTTTTGTATCGAGGATCATTCCCAAAGTGTATCCGATCGCGATCATAAAAGTGGACCAGGAAACCTGCGAACCCGTCAGAGATGAGAATGGACTTTGTCAGGTAAATTATGGTTCAAAGGAAATCTAGGACCTATTAGTTATTTAAAAAGACAAACCGCATCCTTGGTCGGTCATTCAATCAATCAGAACCAATTTAAAAGGTTTGTTTACAAAGCGCGAGAGTTTAAAGTGTTAAATCAGAACCTATAGGCTATAGGCTGCGACGTCCGCTTACCATCAGGTGGACCGTACGCTTGTTTGCCACCTTCGTCGTATAAAAAAAAAACTTATTGTGGTGTTGCGGTTGACAGAATAATACATTTTTTATAAGTGGGACACAAAAAATATGTACAGAGAGCTGCAGATAAACCCTGTATAGAAGTTTGTATGCAGGAAGGGACTTAATCGTAATATTTATAATACTTAGGTACAATCAGCTACAGGCTATTTTGCCCTGCAGCTCACTGTACCCAGGTATATAAATCTTTTTTGTCGTCAACTGTGATTTTAGCATCAATAGTTAATCATGGTCAATCGAATCAATTGTTGGTCAACTTTATCAGAATTGATGATTCTGCGTAGGAATAACCTACCTATACAGTATGAAGTATTAGGTATGAGTGGATGGATGCAGGAGGCGAGGCATGCCAAAGAAAAGGTGGATGGGTTGTGTGAGAGACTATAAAGAGGAAGGCTTTTATAACCAGGTGACGCGTGATAGAGATGAATGGAAGAAAAACAAATGCTGCGCCGACCAAAAATAGATTGGAAAAAGGCAAGCGAATGATTAGTGGGAAGAATCAAAAATTAATCGAATTTTCAATACATGTGATAAAAAATGCCGCAAGCGGGATTTAAACTGCAAGATTTGCAGTGCATCCGTGCGCTGCTCTTGCTAACTGAGCTGTATTGGGTCTCACATTTAGTAACGCATTCTTTAATCACTTCACTCTCATTACGCCAATAAAATTACCCAAATTCCAAAAAAATACTGTCGCGGCTATCGGCTATTTATAAAATGTAATTGGTTTGCAGTTAGCACAGCCGGAGGAGCCAGGCGTGTTCATCGGCAAGATCTCGGCGGGTAATCCCGCGCGTGCCTTCCTCGGCTACGTCGACAAGTCCGCCTCCGACAAGAAGATCGTCCGAGACGTCTTCACAAAAGGAGACTCTGCTTTCATTTCCGGTAAACATTGAACTTATAGTTATTTCTGTTTTGTGCAGCTAGAATTGGGTAGATGACTCGTATTACAATTTATAACATAGTGTGGTTATATGGATAGAAAACCTTCAAATTATTGCAATATGTAAACTACACAAATTAATCAAAAACAATACGAGAATTTCACGAGCAAAACGGCAAATTCCCCTTTTTCCATGCAACGGTAGTACAAGGAAGCAGGTGCGCCGTCACGCCTGTCTGTCGATCAGTAAGGAGCGTTTTGAGTGCTCGTCCGCTATTCTGTACTTTGCCTCTCATTTTCGTCTTTTGTGTTGCTCTAATTGTAGGTGGTCCCATACAAACATTTGATCGTCTCTAAAAACTGTCTAGAATGGCATGAGAAAAAGCAAATTGTCGTCATGCCTATTGCCAGAGAAGCCAGGCGTGTTCATCAGCAATATCTTGACTAATAATCCCGCGCGCTCCTTTCTTGATTACGTCGATAAGTCCGTCTTAGACAAGCAGGTCATTCGCGAAGTCATCCAGTTTCATTCAAGTCACTAATGTGTTATCAGATTAACCCTTTACTACAGTCGTCCTTTACAACAACTAAGTGTGGAATCTTGTAACAGTCAGAACCGTATGTTTCAGGCGACATCCTAGTGGCAGACGAAATGGGCTACCTGTACTTCCGTGACCGTACTGGAGACACGTTCCGCTGGCGCGGCGAGAACGTCAGCACCACCGAGGTGGAGGCCGCCGTGTCAAGGGTGGCGGACCAGAGGGACGCCGCCGTCTACGGAGTTGAGGTTAATATAAACAAGACTTAAACTTACGCCTGTATTCCCGAAAGGGGTAGGCAAAGCTTATGTAATTGGGTCAGCCAACTTTTCCATGTTGTTATTCTGTTCTGTCCCGTCAACCAGGACACAACGGTAGCCGAGTTTCTTAGAAAATAATAATAATATGGACTTTTAGCATGCTCAAGAGATGACCAACGTGAGAATGGGTTTATAATCATCGCTGTTTAGTAGGATTAAAGTCTGTAAACACAGTTTTAGAGTGACCCAGGAGACGTAACGATGGTAACGAGCTACAAGAAATAGTTTATTGACGCAATTATTAGGTTTCATATAATAACTCTGCGCTACCTACTTCTAAGGGAAAAGGGACCTTAAGGCGGTTGGCGCTTACGAAGCGGTCGCGAAGTATCGTTTTTTGACCGTTAATAATGAAAATGACCCACCACTAAGTCACTTTTTCGTGAGAAGGAGACAAATGCCTCATGCATTTACCGTAGAACATGAAGCAATTTTAATTACCGACGAGCCATTGGCGGATCTAAGATTTTCGTTTGTGAGTAAGTGAGTAACGACGCTGAGGTTAGCTTTAGTTATGAATCTGTCGTGTACTCTTAGCGCTAGCGATATTTATACAGTAAGACTTGACACAGGATCTCCAAAAATTGCGCTTTGGTCCAGATATTTTTCGCCGTGTTTGGTCCGGAATATCTTTACCGATAAGTTACAGCTCGACTATGTGTGGAGTACACGAACAACATCAAAAGACTGTCGATCGACCCTTTAAGCGCGTGCCAAACGGTCGCCGACAAGTCCCGAGGACGGCGCGACCTTTGTCCGTGAAGATCGATCTTCAAAGGAAGTCTTGCTAGAAACAACTGTCTACACGGTTCGTGCGGACCAAGGTCGCCCGGTTTTGGGGCGTGTTTTCGACCGTCAGGCACGGGCTTTATCTGTATCCGTGTAAATATTGTAATTTCCGCAAATTTGCGCAGGTGCCGAACACAGAAGGGCGAGCGGGTATGTGCGGCATCGTCGACGTGAACGGGACTCTAGACCTGGACAAGCTCGCCCGGGACCTGGCGAAGGACCTGCCGACGTACGCCCGGCCCGTCTTCATGCGGGTCATGCCAAGCTTGGACATGACAGGTTAGCTTTTTTTATACATACGGCCTGCCTGATGTTACACCTCGGACACGCCTTGAAACAAACGCGGTGTGGGTAAATATGTGTGCACGCACTGTCGGTACACGCGTCAATGTGTGCATTGGATTGGCATAGTCGCTGTAAAGTAACACCAGTATGCTACCCAACCCTAGCAAGCCTAGCATATAGTGAGATAGCATCATTAAAACAAGGAATTTTTAAAATATAATTTAAAATAAAAATACTAATTTTAGTATTGAACGGCCATTCAGGTTTATTTGACGCTGTATTCGGCCGTAAACTTATTTTAATAAGTTCAAAAACCGTAGGTAGCTTTACAATACGCCGCGCAGGAAGCTTCATGCGCCATGCGGAGTGACGACACCAAAAATAGCGCTGTTACGAGATCACGTACAACCTTAACGGCACAGGTGTTCGCCGCCGCCGGGGGGTCCGGGCCGGGCTATCTTGTCAAACATGGCGCACTCAACGTGCCCACATGAAACACATGTTAGAAGATTTTATATATGGATGTAGATAAAGTAGTGTATGTAACTGTACATAATTAGGTATTATGTAGCAGTTGCATAAACTACTATATAGGATACATTAATATCGATAAGTTAGAGTGCTAACTTGACTACTTAACAGCGCGATTCTAGTGATGGTGGTATAGTATATTATATTACACGGGATTTAGACCTGTGCTAGATGGAACCTTGTTGCAAGACCTGCCAAGCTACGCCCAGCCCGTTTTCGCGCTCGGCGAAAGACCTGACGAAAGACCTTTCGACCAAAACCTGACCTCTTTTTCATGCGAGTCATGCCTAACATAGACATGACATACCAAATACACCAATCAAGGTGGCAAATGGTAAATACTTAGTTTGAATGGGACGCGGAGCTGGGACCTTCCGATGGACATGTTCCCATAGTATTCGTAGTTAGTAACATAACTACATAATAGGGATTAGCCGTTATCTAAAATATTATAAATTATAATATTACTTTGTACCTATATTTTTTTGCAAGGAAACAGCAATGATAAGATTTATAACTTATCAATCATAAGTTGCCAAATAGTGTGATATTCACCACTTATCTATACTCGATTCACCGTACATACGTCTTTACCACGAGAAGATGGAGCGCTCGTGGCGTAGCGGCGCCCGCCTGCCCGTCCAGCGTGCTGTATGCGAGGTTAAGCAACGGCGGATGTGGTCAACTCTTGGATGGGCCACCGCTTTGAGTGGTTACTAACTGAGCGCTCCCGTGCTTTTGAAGGCACGTTAAGCCATTGATCCCGGCTGCTGTCTATGAAAACAGTCGTTAAACCATGTTAGAGCCCATGTTAGAGAACTTCTATCAGTCAAGTTGCCCACTAACTTGACCTACCGGGGTAACGTAGGGTGTAGACCCTATACGTGATCCCTAGGTGGTGCTAAAAGTATAACAAACTGGCACCCGTACTGTGTTCTCGAAGATCTCACTGACTCTCATCGTGCTCAGAAACATTCGGCACCGCTTGCCGATTCTCGCCTTACGGCCCCGGCCACGACTTCGACCGGTGGCGACAGCGGTTTTCCTAATACATTGCGTGTGATCTTAACTAATAATAGTGCGTTGCGCGTGAGGACCCTGCAATGAACTGATAAATCGCTTGCCGCGCCGCAATTCGCACAGTCGTGGCCACGCCGTCAAGCGGGGCTTGGTAACTTGTTTGACAGAGCCATTTTTACGATGTCACTGTGGTTCTATACATTATAGTCAGTGGCGGATTTGCAGTCTTGGCCGCTCTAGGCCCCAGTCCATGTAGTAAGTACCAGCCGCCCCCTTTCTCGCGATTGGCCGCCCCTAGGGTACCTGGCAACCCCTAGGGTACCTGGCCCTCCTAGGCCCGGGCCTACTGGGCCTTAGGGTAAATCCGCCACTGATTATAGTGTTTCTATGATTATGTTTTAATTAAACAATACGCCAATATATATTATAGCGATACTGGTTTAAGCGATATAATAACGTTATTATCCATTCTCGTCATGATGCATATGTCGAATTCAAGCTAGGAATCTTGGGTATTTTGAAAACAGTACTGTAAATCAATTGTTTCTTCAATTACTATTTTAGGAACGCGGCGAATTTAAAAGCAAGTGACATGCTAATTGTTTCCAAACAAAAAGAACAAGCACATTCCGATGTTACGTTGTTAGTAGACTGAAATTCGAAATATACGTAGGCTGTTAAGAAATAACGATACGAAGCTGGTCTAACGTTTCGGGACACGGGTTGCACCACTTGCACCGGTCAAATGTTTGGTAGATTTTTTTCGGATCTACCCTTCGCATTTTTATAAACTTTTGTGAGGTACGTAGTTAAATGTGTTGTTCCGTTGACAACTTGCTGAGACGATAGTTCATAAATAAGAGTGTAATGACTGGTAATAGATAGCCAACTTCTCGTATATTGTGATCCCGACTAAAGCGCTGCCAAGTGCCAAAGTTAGTAATTATTATCTTAGATACACGTGAAAAAAACATACAAAAAGTGCATCCGCCGCTGGGGATAGAACCCGGGTACATTGTCTCTGAAGACAATATACTTTACCACAGGGCCACGTGTGTGATACTGGTACGCATCGAATTTATGAATACCTTTTTAACAGTCTACCTCCTTTTACTTTTTAGCTGACTATTCGAGCAAGTTTAATAACCATGAAAATAGGTGGCGCTATTATTAATTCCGTCAGCTTTCTTCTAAGATGAACAACCATGCGATAGTTCTACCGCGAACGTGACTACTGGGGGCCGATTTTTGAGTGTCGAACGCTGGACTTTTCACTCGAGATCTGTGAAAAAACTATGATGTTTTGAAAAATCGAGCGTTCGACACTCAAAAATCGGCCCTCTGGTGCGACCCGTGTCGAAACGTCGGTTAGCAAAAAGGAAATAATATAAACCGAAGTCGAAGATCGCGTTACAACCCGTTAAAATAAATCTTTTTATAAGTACGAAGCGTGAGAGTTTAATGATGTTTTAAAGTTACTAAGCGTTTCAGGGAAAATAGTCTGCCGAAAACCCAATTTCTAGCGTTCATGGCATGATAGTTTATTTGCGGTTAAAATATAACCGCTGGCACTACTTTCTTCCCCATCGTTGAAAATTATGATTTTACGATGTTACGAAGCTGTGAATTTGATTTATTTACCTACTGATAGCAGATGACACGGAACTTCGGTCACCCAAAAATAGTTAGCATTATTATTAAGTGTTCATTACCGGACTAAATCAATATCATCAGGTTATTAACTTGTTCGAAGTCCAATTGTGTTTATTATTATTACGTCCCGCTTACGTACTGTTTGTTTACAATAACTTTGCTACAATTTACCCTTATCTTTTGTATTGACTAGCGTCTCGCCGCCGTAAATAAGTATGTTTTTACAAGTGTATTTTTATTTAGGTACCTTGATTAAA
The DNA here is from genome assembly GCA_951800055.1 of Cenopis cana. Taxonomy (NCBI): domain Eukaryota; kingdom Metazoa; phylum Arthropoda; class Insecta; order Lepidoptera; family Tortricidae; genus Cenopis; species Cenopis cana. Next base: position 11,881,832 of record OX637477.1, on the reverse strand, counting down.
TCCAACAATATTCCTTTGCTATTCCGCTGAAGGAACGCGTAGGCACAGAATAGTATAATAGTAGGTATTACATACAGAACGGACACGAACCCCCCGCACCGAGGCCAGTTACCTCGTCCCTGACAGGCCCAGGATGAGAGGCCGGGTTACGATCGGGTTACCGGCGCGTCTCGCGATTCGTCCGCGCAACGCGCTACGCACTCGCGCAAACAATTGACGCGTGTACCGACAGCGCACGCACACATACTTACCCACATCGCTTACTTTCCTTCCCGTGTCAACCCCGTGGTGTCAGTGATAATGAGTTGCACCCACACTTGCTTGTAAACGTTGTTGTCGTTTGTGTTTGATTGTAAACGTTTTAACCTTTAAACATCCCAAAAATATATATGAAACGGGTTAAGGATGGGTTGCACCAAATTACGATTACAGACCGATGAACGTTAAATATGGCGCCGGCAGCTGGCCCTCCATGGAAACTTGTCAAACTTCCCATACAATCAACACCACGAAACTTTATAAGCCTACAATTCGACAAAATTGTACCATTTTCTATAGAAAGGGTTGACGATTTTTCAAATTGTACCCTTGTAAAGTTTTGTGGATAGGCCCCAGATTGTAACAAACATTGCTTACGATTACAGACAGTTACGGTTTGGTGCAACCCACCTTATTAGTTGCGTATATTACGTATTAACTAATGTATCCCGACGTTTCGGATCCTTATGAACTCTCGTGGTCATTTGAGACCATAGGGAGGGATTTTGGGTAATCTGAGGAAAATATGTATTTTCTCTGTTGAATTCTCAATGTCATTTTGCTCAATGTCATTTTGAAGGATATATTTAATACATAATATGCGCGATTAAATTCGTTTGTCTAATAACAATCGTGGAAAACGAAGACGATACAAAATGCAACAATTTTTAATTTGCACAATACACGTATTCATATGTGTTCGACCGAAATCGAACTTTAAGTAATCGAATCGAAATCTAAGTACTTTATATTTTCAGGTACTTTCAAAATGAAGAAAACTGACTTACAGAAAGATGGTTTCAACCCTGCGCTTGTGAAGCAAGACAAACTTTACTATCTAGATTCGAAATTGGGTCGATACCAACCTCTAGGCTCGGAGGAGTATGACAAAATTGTTAAAGGACAGATTAGAATATGAATCCGAAGTATTTTTCTACGTGTTGTCTGTTAGTTTTGGAATGTGAAGGCAATATTTGCGGTAGTTTTTTACTGTAGCCTTTTTAGAAGTGAGCGGCGTCTCAATATTTTACATAATTTTTAATAGAATCCTGTTTTGAAATGCGGATGGCACTGAGCTTAATTAGATGTATTTGTTAACTCTGTGTAAGAAAATGTTGATTACAATAATCTATAGTCTGTCCATAATTGCTGTATTTGGGTCACAAATAACAACATTATCTCACCAGTCACTTAAATCATTCGTACCTAGGTTGTATTTTGAAAAGTTGTTCTCATAACATAATCATACATCGTGTTTCAGAAATGTTTGTCGTGTTCAAATTTGTGTAGGTATTAAATCAGGAATTGCTTTCGAGCCAGGTTTAAGGATATGTTTCACTATTTATTAATTGGAATGCCTGTCGTTGCCTGTTTCATTGAAGCCCAATAAATATTATATAGTAGAAAATAATATTAGTGTGCTAAGCAATATTTTCGCTGTCATCTGCTTTTGGATGTCCCATTTCAAGTCTATTTGACCTGTGTGATATATTTATATCTCAAATCAATAATTTTGTAACCTACGTTCGATCCGGCAGGACGGAGGCGAAAATTGCCAGTAATACATATACGGATTGTGACTTTTTTATTCCGTCTATAAATCATAAAGAATACCACACGAATATGTCGACGGCAGTAATTTTCGTTACGACTCCCTGTCCAGCCTATGCTTTTAATAGTACTTAAGTAAAAAAAACTTATTGATAAGAGGTGTGTGGGATGTATTTTTATAGTCTTTTTAATATAATTTAACGTCTTCACAAGGGTTTATGGTTATGGTTACAAAGTTGAAACTAGATACATTGCATAATAATTTAGGGATTCTTACTTAAAATTCGAGGGTAGTTCCTCATTTCATCCCATATATTTTGTAGAATTTAATTTATATTTTTGCTCATTACACCATAATAAATGTTCTATTTATTTTATTTATAGAAACCATTGTTTTATATATATTGTGATATTACAAATAAGCCTAGAGTTTGGCTACTTTAACTCTACCAAGCAAATGAACTGTCAAACAAATATGTGGTTTGGTAACACTACCTCACACGTCACATTTCCGTGACATTTCCATAGAAATATGAAGTATAATGCACAGTGTTGCCAAATTATATTTGTTTGACAGTTCATTTGCTAAGTAGAGTTAACGTAGCCAGACTATACATGTTAATGAAATATATCAAATATAATTTGTTTTTGGTCTCTACTAGTACTATGCGGTTGCTACCATATTATCTTTATTTTGATCAAATATGTCATGCTACAAAAAGTGACGGGTAGAAAACAAAACCTCAACTAGTAAGCGTTTGCCTGGCAGGACGATTATCTTACTAACATGCATAGAAAATAGATTTTTCATCACTCGAATAGCCTTTACTGAGAGCTTGAATCATAGTTTCCGTTGCCTAAATGATGATGACATGATGCCAAATTCATTACGAATGAGCTCCTTTTTGGGAGCTTTTGAAATTAAATGTGTACCTACTATATTTTTTTCTTAATACCGACGGCCTAGTGTACAATCGTAGCAATAATAAATTATCTCAATGCCAAAATTATTTATTGTTAGTAAACGTACAGTATACGCTACGTTCTGAGGAGTGCTATGTACGATTGTGACTAGACCTCACTAAATGCATTATTCCGGTAAAATTGTAAGACTGTCAGCGTTTTCATGTGAGCATTTTCTACTGCATTAAGTTTTTTGCTTTTCAACTTCTGTTTATTTATTTATTGTAAAAATGTATTTTTAAAAATGGCGACAGTAATGTGGTCTAAATAAAGTTACTATTTATTTTCTATGAATTGTGTTTTATATTGAACCCCTTCGTCGTCACCCCCTTAGATCGAATTCTTCTGACTGAGACGATACACGAATAATGATTACAATAACTAAAATAAACGATATGACATACAAGTGTGCCATAAAATGGATTGTGTGCATATCTTGGATTATGAATATTACGATTCTGAAAGCAACGTAGAGGGAGACGTTTTTCGACCACATACAGAATTAACCTTTTCAACGCTCTGTGAAATACGTTGACACTCCCACACCATGACATCGGAATGTGAAACGTTAAGTTGAACCAATAGAAGTACATGGAGGTTGATATCGCACTGCACGCCGTGACGGATATATTCGTCGTTGCGTCGAAAAGGTTAAAAAAGTTAGAGTACTCTTTCCTGTGGTTAATTTAGTTAAGTGACGCCGTTTATGCAGATTATGAGTCCAACAATGCAAATTATAAGTCCAACAAGAGTATGGCTTTAAACTCGTGAAGCCCTTAATATCTATGTACCCGTAGCCTGTGGCTTTATTACCTATGTACATTCAACCAATTTCATTTCAGGGCCTGTACCCTTACCATGAGTGTGCAATGTTTGCATTGCATTACCGTACTCGCTAGCGACTGCGTAAACGATTTAGTATGGCGATTCTTAGTTCTATTGCGTACTGTACTTTTGTCCATACTAAATCGTTTACGTAGTCGCTACAGAGTAAGGTAATAATGCAAACATTGCAAACTCATGGTAAGGGTACTGGCTCGTACCCCGTCACGGTGAAAATACCGCTTGAGATCGCATATTGGTGGCCCAAAAATCAAATTGGTTGACCATAACTATGTAGCGACGACACTCACAGTGCTGAAGGAATTTGATTTTGTGTCTTTATCATAGCGTTAATGTATGGTTAATTTTGATGGGTCAGAGCAGCATAAGAAAGGTTTACTTTGGCCGTGGCAGGAAAGACTCTGTATGAACCAGGTCCTTGTAAAAGCAGTCTTGCAAACGTAAAAGCAGTATTAAAAAAAAACAGGTTGCCCATAATAATTTTCAACCACTTATTCACCCCTTCAGATCAGAGGGTGAATTTCCATAAACGCTGAAATTAGTTTTCTTACATACATTGTAAGTGGTTCAAATCTCTCGAAATTTGCTCCCCATACAAACTTTCAACCCCTCTTTCACCCCTTCAGAGGGCGAATTTCAAAAAACGCTGAAAACTGTTTTCCTCCATTAGTCTATTAGGACAGTGTTAAGTTTCTATGTTAAAGATAATTTGGTTCTCCATACAAAATGAGCATCCCCTTTTAACCCATTAAGGGGATGAATTTTGAAATAAATTATAGCTTATGTCCTATTCTGATGTCTAAGCTACAACACTGGAAAGTTTCATAGAAATCAGTTTAGTGATTTTTTAGATTAAGTGGAACGTACATCCATACATCCATCCATCCGGATGGCACATACACTTTCACGATTACGGTATTATTTTTTTGGAAATACCTATGAACCTACGTATAACTTTAATACCAATATCGTCTGCTTCATGGTACATTTAAAAACTCTCCGATACTCCTTAGTTTGTCGGAACATTGGCATTTTTACAGTCTATAGCACAAATGGAAAACATTGGACTATTTAATGAGTCTACTTCTGGTTTTTATGTAACTTGCGCTCAACATTCGTGCACGAATGTGTATATATAATGGACCTACCTATATTGAACAAAAAATGTATGGAGTAAATATTACAAAGAAGATAATTGTTGCTCACGGGCAATGTACCTAGCCTGATCAGAGGCCGGCGCTGTTTGGAAGTGTACCCTCTTACGATAGTTAAGGGACAGTTTATCTTAAGCTTAAGCCACACAGAGAGCGGGCGGGCGGTGGCGGCGCGGGCGCGGGCGGCGGCGGCGCGGGCGCGGGCGGCGGCGGCGCGGGAGCTGCTTTTGGCGGTGGCGGCTGCCGACAAAGGCCGCTGCCGCCCGCGCCCGCGCCGCTGCCGCCCGCGCCCGCGCCGCCGCCGCCCGCGCCCGCGCCGCCACCGCCCGCCCGCTCTCTGTGTGGCTTGAGCTTTAATGAAGGTTCAACAGCGTGTTGAGAGAAAACTATCCAAAATATCTTAGCTTTTAGAAACGAATACATGTTTAAAAATTTTAGTCCTGAAATGTTTAGGTTACCTAACTAGGTACTTTATAAATTTTATTTAGGTAATGTACCTATAAATTTCAAAATTCTTATGTTAAATTGAGAATATCTAAATACGTAAATAATAAGTAGGTAGGTACATGTAGTACCTACATTTGGAGCGTGTTTCATTTCACACCGAAGATGCATTGAGTTAATTAGAGCTTATCTCTATAATTATATATCTGATGAAAGATAATGCAGCATGTAAATATTCCATTATATTATGTCCAGGTAATTAAAAAGGATGATTCACAGTAGACCGTTCCGTGTCCGGGCCGGCCCGTTTTCTAATAAAACGCGCGACGGCCGTCGATTTCTTGTACTAGAAAACGGGCCGGCCCGGACACGGAACGGTCTAGCGTGAATCATCCTTTATACCTACCTCTATTTCTATCGATTAATTCTATCGCTATGGGACCCAATTTGAGAGCCGCGTTAACATTTTTTAAATACTTTGTGGTTTCCATTAGTTCAGCCAAGTGGTGCAGATACCGAAACTAACCTAACAGTCAGGTAGTTTCGGTACGATGAAGAAGCAAAAAATTGCAAAAAAAAATCGTTTGGTTTCAACAATGCTTAGACCTACAACATCGGTACGCATCGGCAACCATTGTTGAAATCAACATCGGACCTTATCGGATCTTCATCGGACCGAACTTGTACTGGATTTCTTGAGGTGAGATATCGATCTCACCTCAAGAAATCCAGTACAAGTTTGTTTGATCTCCGTTACCTTATGGCTCCCGGTGTCGCCGATGTACGGGATCATAACAAAAGATTGTATTGTTTTGTTTTTTTCGCCGTCAACCCAAGGGTGAATGTGAGGGTCATTAACTTATACTAGGTAATGGCGGAGGGTGATCGATGTTAGCGGTGATGTGTCGAAACAGGGGACGACATCTGTCAAAACTTCATAGTTTTTTGACAGATCTCGAGTGATAAGTCGAGCGTTCGACACTCAAAAATCGGGCCCCAGTTTCTGCACTGCCGTTAGTGATTAGGTTCAGGCCCAATACCTACTATACGTATTAAATTCCTTAGTATATAGTGTTCCGTTCATTCCTATTGCACTATTAGGTAAATTAATATTCTGTGCTAATGCTAGCCTTTCTCGGTACAGTCCAGTTCACAAACGCAACGCCTGTTTCCAGAGGTTCAAACATATCGGAGCTTCGGAGCAGAGCATCCCTTAACATTGAAGTCGTGGGTCGTGGTCACCAATGTAGATAGATCATTTTGTCCCTGTACAGTCAGCATCAAAAGCAGCTACGCATATGAAGAAGTGAAAATTTATTATTCCCTTGTAATAAAGACTTTTGACGTCTTCATATGGGTAGCTAATTTTGATGCTGACAGTAGGTACCTACGTATCTTTGAAATCGACTGTACCTACTGTACCACTGTACAGTCAAGTGCAAAAATATGTATCGAATGAATCCTCTCATAAATATGTACCAAAACCTTAATTCACCGACATAAGAGCTATGATGGGACATACTTTTGAGCAAGTTGTATGCACCCATATTTTTGCACTTGACTGTACAAATTAATTAAATTGTACTGTATTGCCTACAATAGATGGCGTTATCAAGACCAACTTGTAACAGAACTATTCAGAAGTCTGCCTGCTAAAGTACTAACCTGTTTGCTAAAATTAAAAACATTAAAAGTTAAAGAAACGTCTTCGAAAATCCAATGATCAAAAATTTGAAGTGCAATATGTCATACAGCGTCCATTTCAAGTTAGAATTTTGGATATAATCTAAGTTAGGTAAACGCCGGCATTGTTATCGTGTGGTGCTAGGATCAGCTGTTGTCGGCGCATGTGCAGCTGCGAGGGGAGCTGCGACCCCGTACGCCATTGACGCACGACCGCTCGCCCGAGGCGCCCGGTACACGGTGCACGGTCCCGCCGCGCACTTCTAAACGGCGAAACTTGTGTCGATGCCGCATCAAACCGTGTGAACAGTCGCTCCGGCAGTGCGATACTGGTGTTATAGTTTTACGCGTGGCCTATTGGGACGGTCGCCAGCATGGACGCAGTGCTGGCAGCGCTCGTGGCGCTCATGGCACTGGCCGCCGCGATGGCCGCCGTGCTGAGCACGCTCTCCAAAGCCGCGATTTTCGCTCTCCTAGCGATCGCCCCCTGTGTCTACCGCTACAGGAAACGCATTTACGTAATCGTCAAGACTTTACCCCGGGATCTCAAGTAAGCACCTCCTTTTACCTATTTAAAAACCTAGTTTAATATTTATTGCTATAGATTCGAAAATATTGATTTTAAAATTATAACGCAAAAGATGTAGGACGATTATTAACGAGTTCGGTGATAGATACAGTAAAAATCTGAAGATAATTTTATTTTAAGGAAAACAAGATTCAATACAATATGTCTTAACCGCGTGTACCTAGGTCCCTAATGCTGGCATTGAATAATACGCCTTTGAATAATATTTTTCCTTAACGATAGAGACCTAGCTATGCCTACTTCCATTAATTTACCGTTTCCATTTTATTTATTTAATCTTTATTGCACAAAAGGAAAACTTATCGTACAAAAGGCGGACCTAATGCTATAGGTACCTAAGCATTCTTTACCAGTCAACCTGAGGGCAAATCAGAAAAGAACTGCGGGCGGTGCAACTTCAAATATAAAAACATACGAGTATATAAGTACAAAATGTCACATTAATACCAATACATAAATAAAATATAACTACCTAATAGGTATTTCAATTCTCTACCCAGTGCAGTCTGTAGTCTGTACCCATTTTAATTATGAATGCGAATCATTTATAAACGTGTGACACTGTTGGAACATTTAAGTATTCTCTATGGCAATTGTTAAACGGAAATATTAATTTTCGTTCGGAAACCGAGGTAGCCCTCTTCCAAAATGTGGCTAGAGTTTTGATGTGACGTCCCCAGAATAACATAAGCTCCGTTCGCGTACCTTCACCTGAAACGCTGGTTCCGTAGTATTTTGGTCACCTGTAGGTACGTGGTTTGGCTGCTTAGTTTGCTCATCAACACTTATTTTGCATACATAATCTGTCCGTATAGGTTATAGACCTGTCAACTCTTAATCAACAAATACAAAAGCGGTGTGGACGTTTTGTGATCTAAGGGGACATTTTAATGATCCATCCATCCAAACCAATGTTTTGTTTTTGTTGAAATCGGCATACATTATTCTCCCGTTTCTCCGCGTGATAGGAAGTTACTTTAGGTATATTCAATTATTCATAGCACAATCATTAACATAGAAATGTAATCTGCCATTGTCATTTTGTAAGGCCGGAATACGACCTAATGCCATTGACCTTAGAATTCGATAGAATAGGCATGATGACTAATTTTTTTTCTCATGCCATTCTAAGTAGTTTTTAGAGAGACGATCATTTTTTATCACTTTTTTTGGGAACACCTACAATTAGAGCAACAAGACTAAAATGAGAGGCAAAGTACAGAATAGCGCACGAGCACTGAAACGCTCCATACTGATTGACAGATAGACTTGACGTCACACCTGCTTCCTCGGACTACCGTTGTAAGGAAAAAGGGGGAATTTCGCCGTTTTGCTCGTGAAATAGGTACTATGGCGTTTATGTATATGGTTGTCTTACAATTTTATTGAAACATGAAAATTCTATTGGTAACTTTCAATTAAGTTTTATAGCGTGTGACAGTGACAACCGTATTTCTCGCACGTTGCCTCCTAGGACCACTAGAGGTAGACCCCCGGCTCGCTACCAAAAGGACTGAGCCGCGGATCTATCGTTGGTTGGTGCGCGCGCGCCATGTTACCGGCCCGCGCGATATTGTTATTAGAGCGACACGCCGCCAGTCGGCTTCGGTACGCCTTATCAAACGGACACGCTCTCTACCCTCACGCTCTGTGATTTCGTTTATATGTTTGTGTGAGACTTGTATGGTTTGTGTTCAACTCTTGATAATATGTGACGTTATCAGGGCAAGGGTACCACTTTGTCGCTTATGGATTCCGAGATATCACTGATTTTGTCAATCAACTCGAAAATAGCGAAAATTTGTTTCGATTCAAAATAGCTTCTACACACTTAAAATAATACGGTGTATTGATAAAAAGTTAAACTTTTGAACTAAAAGTCGGAAAAAAACACGGCCAAAGTTTACCGACTAGGGTACCACATTGTCGCTCATAAGCTTGAAGTAAACTCATAAAACTTATTTGCTTTGAAAATGAGAATATAATTTAGAAAACATAATATGTAATAATTGCGGACGTAAAATCCATACTTCCAAGCTAATATTATAAATGGGAAAGTGTATGTGTGTGTTTGTTTGTTTGTCCGTCTTTCACGGCAAAACGGGGCGACGAATTGACGTGATTTTTTAAGTGGAGATAGTTGAAGGGATAGAGAGTGACATAGGTTACTTTTTCTCTTTCTAACCCCCCCCCCCCCCCCCCCCTAAAAGGTGGGAGGGGGGGGGGTGGAAGTTTGTATGGAGCATTTAACGCGAGCGAAGCCGCGGGCAAAAGCTAGTGCGTTATAAATTATCATAAAATAACAACATTAACTAGGTAGGTATTATTTGTTCACGTCACGCTTATCACCCACACTAACACGATGTACTAGTTAGGCACATGTTCTAAACCCTAAACTAAATTTTAATTAAAATTATGTATTTTGATTCGATATAAATCCATTTGCTTGCATTTGGAGCGCTCGTGGCCCAGCGGCGCCTGCGTACCGCTTGCGGTATCTAAGGTTAAGCAACGTGGGCAGCGGTCAGGACTTGGATGGGTGACCGCTTTGAGTGGTTACTAACTGAGCGCTCCCGTGCTTTGGAAGGCACGTTAAGCCGTTGATCCCGGTTGCTGTCTATGGCAGCAGTCGTTAAGCCAAGTTGGAGGCCTTCGGGCGGCTTGAGAACTTCTAACGGTCAAGGTGCCCACTCACTTAACACAGCCTAATCCCAATAAGGTCTAGTTTCCCCTCGGGGTTGAAAGGTCAGATGGCAGTCGCTTTCGTAAAAACTAGTGCCTACGCCAAATCTTGGGATTAGGTAGCGGACCCCAGGCATCCTTCAGGATGCAACTGTACTGGGATAATAGTAGAGAGGCCAATTTGAAAAAAGTCGTCAAATAACGAAGTTCGTTTGTACGAGCAGTCGCCTACCGACGACTGGTATCGTTGGATTCAGTGACGTCTCCCGAGTATGGAACTTGATGTCGTCACTCTCTAAAGTGGTGGAGGGGGTAACTATGACGTCACAAAGATGGCGGTTGGTGGTATCAAGTTTTATCGATTATCTCTTTAACTATTCAACGTATTGCAACAAATGAGGTGTGAAATGAAAGCTCTTTAAATTGCAAATAAATCGTTTTTAGGAATAAAATGTGTAAGTCTAATAATTAAAAAGTTTTTCTTAAAAAATCGTACTTTTGAAAAAGTCATTTTTTTTAATTGCAAAAAACTCGATGAAAGAGGTCATTTCTTTAAAAAATACCTCATATGATTGAAAATGCTAAATTCATCCTCTATACAATGCTTTTTGAATTATTAGAATCGGTTCATAAATGAGTACGCCAGGGACATTTCACCGCGGGCGGGGCGAACGTCGCGGCGGGCGCGCGTTTGCTGACGAACGCGACTGTGTAGACATTCTTAAGTGTAGCTCAACAACTACTTAACCGATTTAGACAAATGGGGTATCATATGAAAGCTCTTTATATTTCCATTAATTTATTTCAAGTAATGAAATGTGTAAGTCAAACAATTAAAAAGTTTTTCCAAAAAAAATCGTATTTTTTAAAAAGTCATTTTTATTTTAACTTCAAAAAACTCGATGAAAGAGGCCATTTCCTTAAAAAATACTTCATATGATTGAAAATGCTACATTCATCCTTTATCCAATGCTTTTTGAATTTTTAGAATCGGTTCACAAATGAGTACGCCACGGACATTTCGCCACGGGCGGGGCGAACGTCGCGGCGCGCGCGCGTTTGCTGACGAACGCGACTGTGTAGGCTTTCTTAAGTGCAGCTCAACAACTACCTAACCGATTTAGACAAATGAGGTCATGAGTTGTCATGTGAAAGGTATTTTATTACTTAATAAAAAAATGTTGATAGCCAGAACACTTGCTCAGAGATTTAAAAAAAAAAATGAAAATAAATGAAATAAAAAGTTTTCGCCTTATGTTACAAAACAAAATCATCATCATCATCATATCAGCCGCAAGACGTCCACTGCTGGACATAGGCCTCCCCCAAAGAGTGCCACAATGACCGGTCCTGGGCCACCCGCATTCAGCGGACTCCCGCGACCTTTACCAGGTCATCAGTCCACCTTGTGGGGGGGTCTATCCACGCTGCGCCTTCCGGTCCGTGGTCGCCACTCGAGAACCTTTCAGCCCCAACGGCCATCGGTTCTACGCGCAATGTGCCCCGCCCACTGCCACTTAAACGCTTCTCGAACGCTGCCCAGCCGAGTCGGATTCGACGATTAACCTCTTTCTCAAAGTTGAACCTACCTTACTGGACAGTCTGTTCTAGCTATACATAATCGTCTACAACTTCGAGCGTAAAGCGTCCGATTGTATTAACAGGAGTTGGTGCTACATAGGCATTTGACATGATCTTCGTCTTATCCATGTTCATCCATAGACCAACTCGCTCTTTACGGAGGCTTTACTAAGGTCATTGAGCATTGTACTTAAATCCTCCATTGTTTCAGCCAAGACTACTATGTCGTCAGCAAACCGAATATGAGTGATATACTCGCCGTTTATGTTGATGCCTAGCCTTCTCCAGTCCAGATTCTAGAAAACATCCTCCAGTGCAGCGGAGAACAGTTTAGGAAAAATATATCCTTGCCTGACTCCCCGCTGCAGCGGAATGGGTTTCGAGTTCCAGTCCTGGAGTCGGACTGATATAGTGGCGTTTTCGTACAAACACTTCAGTACTTCGATATAGCGTTAGCCTACTTGGCACCTCTGTAGATATTGTAGTACCGCCCAGGTTTCGATCGAATCGAAGGCTTTCTCATAGTCCACAAAAGCTAAGCAGTGGGGCAGGTTGTACTCTTCAGTCTTCTGTATACAGACCACCACTTCTGTATACAGAGTAACATAGACCACATCCATTCTTGGAGAAGGAGGGACTCTACAATCTCTACATGATTAATTCGTTCTTCAAGAAACGTGAGCATAGAAAGTGGACCTGGATGAGTCCCGACGTTGCAACTAAAAACGAGATTGACTTCATCATGTCGACGAAGAAGTATATATTTAATGATGTCTCTGTGATCAATACGGTTAAAACCGGAAGTGATCGCTGTCTGGTAAGAGGCACATTGAATATATGTGTTAAGCTAGAGCGCTCTCGTCTGATGAAGTCCACGCTCCGACCATCAGCAGCCCAAATCCAAAACCCCGAGAGCTTTCAGCTGGAACTCCAGAACCGTCTCGTTTGCCTAGGTGGCGATGTGGATGAATTCAATGACGGGTTTGTGGACGCTGTCCATACCACAGGGTCTAAATTCTTTAAAGCCCACCGGACCAACTGAACCAATAGGCCCTCTAACTCCACTCAGAGGCTCTTCGAGAAAAGGAGTAGGATGGTTCTACAGTCGTCAGTCGATGCGACATTATATCGGCAGCTCAATAGATAGATCTCCAAATCCCTGACCCGTGATCTGCACCAATTCAATATAAAACGTATTGAAGAGGCCATTGAGCGGAATAAGGGCTCAAAAGTTTTCGCAAGAGATCTGTCTATTGGGCAGAGCCATCTCGCCAAATTAAAAACTGAGGATGATAGAATTGTCTCATCCAGACCTGAGCTTCTGAGCGAGATAGAGCGCTTCTATGGACAGCTATACACGTCAACTAGCAGACCCCGAAGTTGGTCTAGTGGAAGATCCTAGAGCTAGACTAACTCGGCACTATACCGATGACATTCCGTACATCAGCCTGTACGAGATTAGAATGGCTCTTAAACAGCTCAAAAACAACAGGGCACCCGGTGAAGACGGAATTACAGCCGAACTCCTGAAGGAGGGTGGAAAACCGGTCCTTACGGCCCTTCAGAAGTTGTCCGACTCTGTCTTACTGGAAGGGAGAACGCCAAAGGCATGGAACACAGGCGTGGAAATGTGAGAAGGTGGAGAAGGTCAGAGGAGTGGTGTCACCTTCAAGAAAGGTGACACCACTCTTCTGAAGAACTATCGATCCATCACGCTTTTGAGCCATGTCGACAAGCTATTTTCAAGAGTCATTATGATCCATCTGGCAGCACGCTAGATGACTTCCAGCCTGCCGAACAAGCCGGTTTCCGAAGAGGCTTTAGTACCATAGTCTATGTTACTCTGTATACAGAAGACTGAAGAGTACCCTGCCCCTCTGTTTAGCGTTTGTGGACTATGAGAAAGCCTTCGATTCGATCGAAACCTGGGCGGTACTACAATCTCTACAGCGGTGCCAAGTAGACTACCGCTATATCGAAGTACTGAAGTGTTTGTACGAAAACGCCACTATGTCAGTCCGACTCCAGGACTGGAACTCGAAACCCATTCCGCTGCAGCGGGGAGCCAGGCAAGGATATATTTTTCCTAAACTGTTCTCCGCTGCACTGGAGGATGTTTTCTAGAATCTGGACTGGAGAAGGCTAGGCATCAACATAAACGGCGAGTACATCACTCACTTTCGGTTTGCTGACGACATAGTAGTCTTGGCTGAAACCATGGAGGATTTAAGTACAATGCTCCATGACCTCAGTAAAGCCTCCGAGCGAGTTGGCTTAAGGATGAACATGGATAAGACGAAGATCATGTCTAATGCCCATGTAGCACCAACTCCTGTTACAATCGGACGCTTTACGCTCGAATTTGTAGACGATTATGTATACCTAGGACAGACTAATCGTCGAATCCGACTCGGTTGGGCAGCGTTCGGGAAGCTACGGCATATCTTTTCGTCCAATATTCCGCAGTGTCTCAAGACGAGAGTTTTGACCAGTGGGTGTTGCCAGTGATGACATATGGTACGGAAACGTGGTCGCTCACCATGGGCTCAAAGTCACTCAGCAGAGGGCAATGGAGAGGGCTATGCTGGGAGTTTTTCTGCGTGATAGCATCAGAAATGACGTCATCCATAGCAGAACCAAAGTAACCGATATAGCCTTTCGAATCGCTAAACTTAAGTGGCAGTGGGCGGGGCACATTGCGCGTAGAACCGATGGCCGTTGGGGCTGAAAGGTTCTCGAGTGGCGACCACGGACCGGAAGGCGCAGCGTGGGTAGACCCGCCACAAGGTGGACTGATGACCTGGTAAAGGTCGGTTAGGTAATTGTTGAGCTACACTTAAGAAAGCCTACACAGTCGCGTTCGTCAGCAAACGCGCGCGCCGAGACGTTCGCCCCGCCCGCGGCGAAATATCCCTGGCGTACTCATTTATGAACCGATTCTAATAATTCAAAAATAATCATACAGAGGATGAATGTAGCATTTTCAATCATATGAAGTAGTTTTTAAACAAATAGCCTTTTTCATCGAGTTTTTTGAAGTTAAAATAAAAATGACTTTTTCAAAAATACGATTTTTTTGGAAAACTTTTTTATTGTTAGACTTACACATTTCATTACATAAAACAAATTAATGGCAATATAAAGAGCTTTCATATGATACCCTATTTGTCTAAATCGGTTAAGTAGTTGTTGAGCTACACTTAAGAATGTCTACACAGTCGCGTTCGTCAGCAAACGCGCGCGCGCCGCGATGTTCGCCCCGCCCGCGGTGAAATGTCCCTGGCGTACTCATTTATGAACCGATTCTAATAATTCAAAAAGCATTGTATAGAGGATGAATTTAGCATTTTCAATCATATGAGGTATTTTTTAAAGAAATGGCCTCTTTCATCGAGTATTTTGCAATTAAAAAAAAATGACTTTTTCAAAAGTACGATTTTTTATGAAAAACTTTTTAATTATTAGACTTACATATTTTATTCCTAAAAACGAATTATTTGCAATTTAAAGAGCTTTCATTTGACACCTCATTTGTTGCAATACGTTCAATAGTTAAAGAGATAATCGATAAAACTTGATACCACCAACCGCCATCTTTGTGACGTCATAGTTACCCCCTCCACCACTTTAGAGAGTGACGACATCGAGTTCCATACTCGGGAGACGTCACTGAATCCAACGATACCAGTCGTCGGTAGGCGACTGCTCGTACAAACGGAATTTTTATTTTAGCCACTTGGCCTCCCTACTATAACGCTAGGAGGATGATGGATGATAAATCCATTTGCTTGACAGTTCGTAACTCAGCTGCCCGTTACGTTCACTTAGCTTTATGTGTTGTTACCCTTTTAAAAATAGTGGTGTAAATCATTTTCATAATGATGTTAAATGCATATGATTACTTGTGTAAGTTATATTACTTAATAATAATTTTGATCTCATAAGTCATAAGGCGACAATGTGGTACCCTAAGGAATGTTAAACTAACAAACTTGATCTAAATCAGTAAAGCTGACGAAAAGACTGTTATTTTTTATAAAATAAGTTATGTTATTGATTGATAATAATATTTGTATTAGATATATGCACTTCTAGGGCGGACACTATGTTAAATAATGGAAGTGGAATTCTTATTTCTCTAAACTTATGAATAGCGACAATGTGGTACCCTAGATCACTTTTCATACAAAAATCATGTTAAAATTACTAAACTTTGAAGTCACTTTTTTGATAGAAAACTACATTACTTTTGTGTTTAATTACACTTGATCGTTAGTTTTATTCCTAAATTAATGTAAATTATGAGAATTAAACAGTACAATGTTCATTTTATATATTTTTTATATAAGTGTTGATTTTTTTTGTTTCATTATTTAAAAAAAATATGCCTTGAGATATGGTTATTTCATTATTTTTATTATAAACCTTACCTACATCATATTCAGAAATCAACATAAGCCGGCTGAAAATCTGTCGATTTAGAGTTTTATAAAATATTTTATTTTTGATTTTGCCTCTTCACCCTACGTGCATTATTCTTGTATTATTTCTATAAAATGTAAAATTTTAGAGACAACATATGATTTGTCGAGTAATATAATGTATGTGAAACATTTTAAAACCACTATCTCCATAACTTCAACCTATAACTAGGTTTTTTAGGCTTCCGAACTTTAAACTCGAATATCTCAAAACAGTATAATGATATGTTGGAACTTCAAAAAATTATTAAAAATAAAATACTCAACATAGCGATCTCGTTCTTTTTGTATATGAAGGAGAATGTTCTCAGCTATAAGGAGGTACCAATAACTCAATACCGACAATATATTACCTTTGCCATGAAAATGTCACATATACTTGTGTAACGTCAGTGTTGTGTTTTCTTCATAAACTATACGTCCCCGCTACAGTTTGGATTATTAAAAAAAAATAAAAAAATTGCGAATCTTTATTCTCCTATTAACTTTTTATGTTTATGATTATTTGTCTAATTGACAACTTATTGTGATAATTTGATGGTTTTCTATCAATAGATATAACCACACTGTGTTATAAATTGCAACGTGAATCATCTACCTATCTTCCCAATTGTTTGCTTTAACATTGTTGTAGACTGACACTGACACTGTTAGAAATGTTAGGCTAGGTATTTATATCTCACTCATAATTATGACACCGAAATAAAATTGATGAAATTGATAGCTAGCTAGGCATCGATTTAATATACATCGATTTAATATATCGGTATATTAAATCAATGTACCTTGTTAATAATATCTACCGGTGGCTCTGGCTCTATAAGCTATAGAGCTCGCGTGTGTTTTTTTTAATATCCATAAACTGACTATCGAACCTGGGGGCCGATTTTTGAGTGTCGAACGCCCGACTTTTCATTCGACATCTGTCAAAAGACTATGATGATTTAACAGATGTCGAGTGAAAAGTCGAGCGTTCGACACTCAAAAATCGGCCCCTGCTCACTAAATTTCACGAGAATCGGCTGAGAAATGCGACCTGTAGAGGAGAACAAACCGAAATCCACAAGCAGACCTACGATTTATAAATTTTTTTTTAATGAAATTTCCACTAACCGACTCGACAAAAAATCTATATAATTATCCAAACTGCTCACAAAATTTCACGAAAATCGGTTGAGAAATGCGACCTGTAAAGGAGAACAATCGGAAAAGCAGAGATAATTAAATTAACACATTTTTGCATTTGACTGTACTTATTGTATAGTTACCTGGTTGCATGTTGGATTGGACCTCGTGGCGTGCACTTCTTGTGTTGCAAATGCAATGGGCTGGTAATACCTTACCTACATGTACATTGGTACAGTGCAAGCTTAGCTACATTATACCTATTTGTCGTTTAGGTGTTACCTATTCAGAATTAAGTACCTACTTAAATAAACTGTCGTTAAAGATTATCTTTCAACCGACAATTGTCTGGATTAGTGAAGATTCTCTGAAGCGCCAGAGACGTGTCGGTATTTTGGGCTCCCGTTATCGTAACGGACTTCAGACTTCGACAGGCTTCACTGCACTTGACGCAGCCCTGGACTTGATATTCATACCACCTACCGACGACTCGCTCGATGAGAACCAGTGTAAGTCTGATCTCTGGCTGCGCCCGTTCATTATGAATAATGGAATCAGGAAGATACCGGGGCATCAGCGGGGTACTAAGAAGAGACAGGTTGTGAACATAGGTAGGTACGTCCCACCCGACCGTCCGAGTTACTTATTATTATACTTTATTGTCAAACGACATCTTGCTTCCTCAGTCATTTTGCACACGTAATAATTTACTAACTGTATTATTTGTTTGTCATTCATGATCATGATATATTACGATTGTCTTTGATGATATGACATGCATCATGACATATTCCTATACTTAATACAGGAATTACCTTTTTTTAAAAGTGTCTTTATCTCTAAGTAAATAAATAAGTACTATCTACAATGCTGGCTATACAGCATTGATGTTCCAATTTTGAAATAAAACATTACATATATAAGACGTCGCAGAGTCGTCCTCGAGGCTTTGGCCTCTGGGTCACGCCACGCCTCGCCTACCTCTCGCAGCCAATAAATTAAGTTAAATCCTATATGTGTACTTACTCCACCTCTGGGCTGTACCGACCACACCACAGTACTAAGTCATTCGGTTAACTCAAAGTCGTCAATGTAGATGTCTATTTCTGTGGCAAATTAATGAATGAATAGGTCGATTGGTTACCGATGGGAGACATCCACCACGGGCTATGGAAATTATAAGTAAGGTTGTATAATTACTCGGTCCGATCGATATAAAGCGTACGATGGCAGATATATCAATAAAATACCATTTTGTTTCGCACTTTTAGTTGATCAGTTACGAAGATTCTTATTGGTAGTGGGCACAGCTAATGGCGTCTTTTTCGGATTCTGCTAAAGACAAATATCTATTTGTTTGACGAGCATTCGTTTCTAACATTTGGATATTTGCTACTTGTAGGTAAATAAAAACCTAATAATTTTATATTTTATGCCAGCTAGGCATAAAATATAAAATTATTAGGTTTTTAAATAGGAATTTAAAGGATATATTTACTAGGTACTTGTAAATTGTCGGCTCGCACGACAATTTACAAGTAGCAAATATCCAAATGTTAGAAACGAATGCTCGTCAGACAAATAGATATTTGTCTTTATGTTTAGGCCTTAGGTTAGGCCTAAGTTGATTTTTGCCGGATGGTCTCCAAATATTTAAAATTTGGAGTGAGTTGTTATTCATGAACATTTGTGTTTTGTTTTTTGTGTGTTGTTTAGGTATAATAATTTTGATGATTATGTATAATGTAAATATTATAATGGATCATTAAGCCAGATAGGTAAACAGTCACGGATGTGAATGATGATGAATTACAAAACCATTGTTATTTCAGTACAATAGCCAGTAGCCAACTAATCCTATACGATTAAAACTAAATTAGACAATAGATTGGAATGTGGATGTACTAAAATATAAACTTAAGTTATTTGAATAAGCAGATGCCTATATATTATTGTATCGTATTTAAAAAAAATGGTTAGTGGTAGGTATTTATCGAACCAGCAAATTAAATACAAACTGATGTCCTAATACACCATATTTCATATATAGGAAGAAATAATAAATCTACACCTAAATTGCAACAATATTTTAATAAACTCAAACGTAAGTCAAAACTTTTCACAAATTAATTATTATCTATCCTAAAAACACTAAATTACTTAACACCACAGCAAACTGCTAGTCTCAAAACTACGTTACACGAACTACCACTTTCCACTACTACTACTACTATTACCTTCGAGAATACAATACAATACAAACACTATTTATTGCACACCTTGAACTTGAACTTGAAAACAGTAACATGTAGGTAGAGGTAGACAACAGGCGGTCTTATCGCTAAAGAGCGATCTCTTCCAGTTCCAGACAACCTTTAACCGTAGCGGGGAAAAACATTAATTATGTGGTGGGTGGTGCAGAAATAATCATAGAACAGATACGAAACAATTAATAAAATATACTAGCTTAAATACTTGTGAAATAAAAATACACACATAAATCATACATAAAAATAACAATATTGTAATTTCGTAATACAAATAACAAAAGGTAAAATAAATATATACATCAGCCAACAAGAAAACAAAGAATAGAAATCGGTAGTCGATACTAAGGGAGAGACAAATAATGCTCTTTGAGAAGGGATTTAATTACTTATAATAATATGCATAAAGCATTTATTTCAAGCCAGAAGCCCATAAGTTTGAAAAAAGTATTAATAGATTTTGTAGTATGGCAAGAGGAAGAGAGTTCCAAAGTCGAATAGATTTAAAAGTAATCGAACAATTGTAAAATTTTGAAGAGGAAGATGGCACAGTTAATAGCAAATTATTGGACGATCGAAGTGAGTTTAAATAGCTAAAACGCTTCTTGATGAGATAGCGTGGGGTAGTTACCTTTTCGTCCTTGCGCTTTAAAGCTCACACATGCTCGCCTTAACAGCTTCACTCCATGCCATGAGTGCTATGAGCGTTATGCTATGGCAATTGTACCACTTTGCATTATACAAATAGATATGTAATGTATCTGTATAATACAAAGTAATGTAATGTTTTGTATACTAAAAAAATTACATATATAAACAGGTTGAGCGTTTCGAGCACGAATCTTATCCGTCATTCGTCTCCAAAATCCCCAAACTAAAAAACATACCAAAGGAGTCGATCGATACGCCACGTGAATAACAATGAGACTTGTGAATTAACATTTATTTATTTAGATACCTACATAAATCAGTTACTTTGCGTCTGACGGTTTGACTTGATGAGATATATGCTAAAATGATAAATCGGACGGACACGGAGAAATTACAATTTCAATAGATTCCTAAAAGTAGAGTTGCTTATTTGATAGTGTTAGGTATATTTGGTTCACATCACTAGTTTTGGCGGATTGTATTCATGAGTAATTTATGAATCGGAGGACAATCGCGATGAATAAATCTATTTATGTAGAAAACGTAGCAGTATAATATAAATAGGTAAAAGATTTTTTCCACATATTTTATATTCATAATATAACTAGCTTTTGCCCGCGACTTCGTCTGTAAATTTTCACTTCCTATTTCATCCCTTGGAAGGATGATTTTCGGAACAAAAAGAATTTGTATGTTAATCCAGGCTATACCTACAGGGTATAGCTACTATTTGTATTTTTGGTAGTTTCATCATAATCTGTTCAGCCGTTTTTGTTTGATTGAGTAACAACTAACAAACATCTAAAGCTCTAAGTGTAACGTATGTAGGTAGTTCTGAGGCTAGCAGTTTGATGTTAGGAAAACCGAAACGGTAATCGTATCACGATTGATTTTTCGTGTTATCGCTTCAGGTGCAGTAGACGTCAAATTGTACAATTCTCGCTTTACCTATTATCAATGAATAAGCGCAAAAGTATAAACAGGGCATTGACATAGAAAATCAAAAAAGAAAAGGCTTCGATTTTAGTACCTATATACCTATAACCCGCCCCGACTTCGCACGGGTAGTCCAGTTTTTAATCTATTTATGTACTAAGTATAGGTATATTACTATAACCAAGTCGGTCACTTCGAATATATTACTTACTCTTTTTCATACTGACATTCAGACCTCTTTTTTACACCCTTAAGGGATGAATTTCCAAACATGGTGAAATTAGTTTTCTTATAATGTAAGCTCTATAAAAGAAGATTCAAGTTACTCATACAAAATTTCAACCCCTTTTTCATCCCTTCAGAGGGCGAATTTCTGAAAACGCTGAAAACAGTTTTCTTCCATTTTAATGCTTAGTCTATTAGGGAAGTTTTTAGTTCCATTCTTACTATAATATTACATTGCACTAGGATTGTCAATTATGATGGCAGTTTCAACCGTACCGTATGTCTATTACCTAAGTTCATAAATATAAACTGTGAATTTGTACCGTTACCCTTGATTAATTATTATGGCAATACATAGTTGCGTGTTTTAGGTATAATAAAAAGTAAGGTACATTTTAGAAAACGATGCATGTCACGTGCCACGTTGCCTGGGCGCCGTCCTACCAAAAACCCGTGAAACCCGTCTGCCGACTATTTTTAATTCGATCCTGACTCACTGTCCTTGGCATACTCTTGCTTATCATGCACTCTATTACCAATTCAATATCGCGTAAAATACGCCATTTTCGAGTCGTCTTTTGGAATATTTTTGTACAGTCTCTCTTGTTTAATCCGTTTAACAGAAATAATGTTTTTTCGTGATTGCTTTTATAAAATCTTCACGTTTAACTTTGGATTAAATTAAAACCCATTCCTGCTTCGTTGAATTCGACCAAAAGCAGGTTTTTGTTGAAAACTTAGAATATGCTAAGCCGGTCTTACTGTAAGGTACCTATATTATTAAAGTGAGGTTTTATTATATTGCTTATGCATGACTATTGACTATGTTGTGCATGGATATTTAGCGTTAACTCACTGGTAGAGCCATTAAATTGCGCTAAAGGTCACTGGGCACATACAGGGCATCTATTTTGCAACGAAAAATGAATTTCATATTCACATATATGATTATCAAAACGCTCACACACAGTAGAAAAGGTACCTAAAGACAGTTCGCCTTAGAGCAGTTCATGAACATATGATTTCAGTGCTTCATAAGCTCGTTCCAAATGAGCCGAAAAAAACACATGCTTTTTTTTGTTTTGAACCCCACTGTGGCTTTATATAGGCCGGGCCCATTAAAGCGATAGGAATGCGCAGTTGGAGGGGGTGCCCGGGGAAAATTCAGGGAAAACCTCCGATACGACCACGCGGGCGGTGTTAACACTGGAATACTCTAAGCTAAGAGTTTGCGCTCCAGTGAGATTGGTTGATCGGTTTCAATCGAATCTGAAGTGTGTCAGTGGAATCGAGCTACGAACACATGTACGCGTATACCTAAAATCATTACAGTTGAACGAATTGCTCCAAAGCAATTCCTTCATAAAGCTACTTTACTGTTCAAACAATAACGTTCAAAATCCAATAACATTTTTGATTTTAATACAAATACGTTCAACAAAAAGAAGTTCTACCGTACCATGGTCTAAGAAAACGGTGGCTATTAATGCACGACCAAATAATTCCCAGCCACGTAATTACCGGCCACGTAATTCGCGTCCATGTACTGTCCAACCCAGTAATCCACGTACAAAATGTACATGGACACGGATTACGTGGCCGGAAATTACGTGGCTGGAAATTATTTGGTCATGCATTAAAAGCCACCTAAGAAAACAAAGTCTGCTACACAAGTGACACAAGTTGTGTCGGCACTGTCGATGCCACACACGACCGCATATAGGTCGCGTCATGTAAAAAGAACGCTGGCGGCAAGCTGCGCATTCGGCAATTTATCGGTCTATTTGGTGGTATAAGGCTAGTTATTTCATACGCGAGTGTACCAATGCGCAAACACCCCCTCCACTTTCTTCCAGCGTTATTTTTACATGACGCGACCTGTACCACAGTACTAACCGATGTACCGGAATGCCATACGTGGCGCAGTATATAATTGTATTATGTCGGGTAGCATGCTAACGTCATAAGAGATAAAGAGACGAAACCTAGCGTGACAGCTTGCCGAGAAGCTCCCAACTCTCCCTACACAAGATTCAAGCGCGTCAGTAGTCGGGGTTCGCCTTCATGGTAGTTTGACCTATCCAATGTTTACGCTGAGCTATTTTCGATGCAGTAGCCGCGTGCGTAGAATAGCTATGCCGATACATACTCTAGTAACAATGAAACAAAACCATTTGGCGTCATGACAATTTATTGACACACGCACTTTATTGATGTTGACCGGGTACCGGGATAATCAATAAAGTTATACATATAGTGGTTATTAAGTGTAATGCTAACGTTGTACCATTAATAGGGATGTTGACTCAAAATTTATTATTACTCCATACGAAAGAATACATAAAACTATTCCAAAAAGTGAAAATCCTATTCAAATATCTCAAAAAATAACGAAACTACAACCGTTAGAATGTTTTTAGTTAGAGAGAGAAAACGCTACAGGTCAGTGACGTCACTGACCTCGAGCGCCATAGTAAATGACGATCGTTCAATACAACGGGGCGTTTTGCGGAAAAGGGACAGAAAATGCCCCCTCCTAAAACTTTGAAGACTTATAATTATGTAATTATTTAGTCTTTTGGATTACTTTTTTCACTATTTGATTGAGAATTTGATCCTTTTTCGAGAAAATTCGGATTCATTGATTTTCTTATTTGGTGTCAACATCCCTATTCTAATTTGAATACGCAACGAAATATATATATATACAAAGTAATTTTCGTAATATTAATGTAACCCATTGGTCGCTTTTATACTTTATCGTGGGCGTGCATGTCCACTATAAACTCTATGGTTTCATTCATAATTAGTCTGTAGTCTATGGTGTATTTATGAATGAGAACATAGAGTTTATCGTGGACGTGCAAGTCCACAGTAAAGTATAAAAGCGACCATTCCCTATAACGCCTATTTAGCTACGAAGGCGTGCGACGAGGGCGGTTTATTTAACATCAAGTGCAACGATATACGTACATTTATGTACCGAAATCTACTAATAAATATGTACCGAAACCTTAATTTGCCGACATATTAAGAGTCATGGGACATGTTTTTCAGTAAGTTGTATTAATGCACTTGCCTGTACCTACCTACTTTCATTACTATTTATAAATGCGGTAATGAAATCAAACCTATCACCTGCACGTCCTATCAAATAATTCACTAATTTGTGTGCATAATGGATAACAAGAACATGTTTAATTTAAAGGCATATGCTTGATCAAGCAGCATCACTTTTGTTTCTCCATTGATCTAGTCTAGAGTCAAGGTTAGCAGTCTTCATTAAATTATAGGCTTACTACCTACGTTTGCGCCGCTTGCGTCAAACTGCGCCATCGCGAGGTGCCGCCGCCGCACCGCAGTGCATATCAATGGCTTCTTCGCATCCATGATAATGCAGGGGACAGAATAATATTCCTCTTATTTTCAACACTCGTGAACTCGTAAATATAAGTTTGACCACCGAGCAGGCACCATAGGCAGAACCCAAAACAAAATCAAGTAGGCAGAGTAGGCCTCAAGAGTTCTTTACATGTCTGAGCTAAGAATAAAATTACAATCATTAAGTTACCTACCTGTATATTGAGTCCATAAATTAATTTAAATTTCATTTATTCATTTAGTTAAACTTTATTGTACAAAAACACAAAATTGTACAAATGGCGGGCTTAATGCCAAATGGCATTCTCTACCAGCCAACCATTGGGCTAAACAGAGATTTTATATAAAGGTGCAAAGTAAAAAAAATAAAAAGTACTCAAATACTATTCAAATTTTTCAGTGCCTCTTCTAACTATTGTTCGTCTCTATGAAAACGAGACGTAGAGATTTTGATATTGCATTGATGGTGCTTCTCTTACAGCTAGCTATTTACACTTACTATGTATGTAATGTTGAGCTGTGTAGTAAGTAATACAGCCGTCCAGGCTCGCAGGCCGCAGCATAGTTTAAGCCCAACCCGAGCTTATTATCGCATTATCTTAGGTTTTTTTTGTTTTTGTGTAAGTAGAGGTGTTTTTGTTAGGTTAGGTTACCTTTTAAATTTTTTGCGACATTTTTTTATAAGTACAATACCTATACCGGACACGGAACGGTCTAGCGTCAATTATCCTTAATTGCCCGGCTTTAAACCATGGCAAATATTTTAAGAAGTTTTTTGTACCCATATAAATAAATAAATAAAATAAATATTTGTGGACAATCTTACACAAATAAACCTAGTCCCAAAGTAAGCAAAGCTTGTACTAAGGGTACTGGGGTAGGGGTATATTCGTGCTGACTGTACTGTGTATTTGCATTTAAGGCTCAATAGTGTCAATTGATTGTGAGTCCTATGCGTATTGCATACGGATTGAAGTATAATTTTATGGGCCGTTACAGCAGTATGGGGGCCACATATTTGTTACGAAGGGTGTCATTCAGATACCTACCCTATTGTAACTAACTAGGTAAAGTAACAAGTAATAATTTGCGTTTGCTAGACGTGAACTCTGACCCTTTCTGTCTGCTTCTGACAACAGTATAAAGGCTGGCGTCCACTAGGCTCGCCGAGCCGAGTCGAATCGAATCGAAATAATTCGCCTTCATACATTAACTATGAAAGTGCGTCCATTCGGTCGATTCGATTCGGCTCTGCGTCAATCGACGCACTTTCATAGTTAATGTATGGAGGCGAATTATTTTCGATTCGATTCGACTCGCCTCGGCGAGCCTAGTGGACGTCAGCCTTAACGGTCATAACGGATTTTTGACATACCTACCTATTTTCAATTTACAGTAAATTCATCCTTACGTGAGTCGGTTAACTTCAAACACGGGTAAATCCATTTCTGAATTTTTTAAAGATATTTGTATATAATAAAAGGTTAAGAAATTGGTTTTGTTTCTATTTCATGGGTTAGGTATAATTTTGTGTAGTTTTTGAGAAAAATAAAGTTAAGATCACAATATTTTATCTAAATCAGGTAAATCCATATGACAGTTTATTTCAAATGAAGGCAAGTCCATCAAAGCCAATCAGCGAAAGAAGTTTGTTCAATATGGCTGTCACTATTTTTTTCAAATCTAGATAAATCCAGGTCTGTTAAATCAAAATTATACAAATCCACATTGAGTTTTTTCAAAGATAGATAAATTGCAATCGATTATATCAAATGAAGGTAAATCTAATCAAAAAAAAATTTTTTTTAAAAGAATACACTAGTTTAGATGATTTTTAAGCTGAGTTTGCCGAACAGGATCGATTTTTTTATGCTTTATCCATAATAAAAATAATCTGCCTTTTCAAATCACCGAATTCACTCACTCACTCACTCACTCAATCACTTTTTTTCAATTCTCCCAAGTGGTTAGAGTGGATTTATCTGAGTTTGAAGTTAACCGACTCACGTGTCCTATCATGTCAAATAAACTATTTTGAAGCCGTTAATCATTATCACACTTTTCTTTCATTCATCATATCAACATTTTAAGTGATGATTATTGTGTAATCCTAGAGAAAAGGGTGATGATGATTAATGTCTTCAAGAGAGTTTGTTTACATGATAGGACACTAAAGAATGAATAGACTGTAGATTTATTATAGACCGAGTGAGCGAAGCGATCGAACGCCCCCATTTGAACTTGGCCAAAAATGATTTCGTAGCTTGTCGTCCGGATGTCTTTTTGTTCGTTTAAGCGGCAATTACACTGCGTCGTTCACCTAATGCGGTCGCCGAATTCATTTTAAACTCCTTAGGCCAACAAACGTCGTCTTTACACTAGTCTGTCCGCCTACTACGACGACTTGTTGGCAGCTGTCGATCGCCGAATGCGGCCGACTAACGTGTTCTTTACACTTTTGCGGTCGCTGCATGGCCCGCATGCAGCATGCGGCGAACGACGAAGTGTAACTGCCGCTTTATTTTCCTTTGCCCACCGCGCACTAATAAAATTACAATACAAACAAGATACAGGAAGACTAGAGGTAAAACAACAGACCAGGGTTAATAATAATGATAACATTGATAACCTAAAACGATAACGCTTTCTATTCATGTGTTTTTATGTTTAAAAATGTTTCCTTTCGACCAGGCAACAGCACTGTGTTGCGGCGCTCTACCGTAGAAATAGTATCTATCATCATACCTACATACAATCTAGGCAGGTAGTACCTAGTTACCTACCTCGTTTTTACGATGCGACGACGTCGCAACGCAGTATTGCTGCTTGACCTGACCTGGCACGTACATGTAATAGAATAAAGTCTATCCATGAATTGTTTAAAATCAATACTATAACCACCTTAGCGTCGTCGCAAGGTTAATCTTGGAACACGCCACTTGTTTTAAAATCAATTTTTTTGATGGGAACCCGGTGAACTTTAACAGGTGACGCACTGCGTCACACAAGTGAAGTTCTTATTGTTTCCACTAGTAAAAGCCCCCAGGGGACCGATTTTTGAGTGTCGAACGCTCGACTTTTCACTCGACATCTGTCAAAACGTAATAGTTTTTTGACGGATCTCCGAGTGTGAAAGGTCGAGCGTTTGGCTGCAAAACCTGTGTGACAGACGACGGACAGACTGACGCGTAAGTGACGGCAATAGGATTCCGTGTGGACCACGTGTGGACGCTTCGGGAACGGATCCCTAAAAATGGTTGCTCGAGCACCAAGTCAAATGTCTGACATCTAGCAGACGTAATAATAGTAGGTATTATTCCGTACACTAATACCAGCCTACAGGTATATACCTAGCTATTTGAAAAACATGTGTTACTGTTTAAAAGGTTAACTTCAAGGTGAGTGAAAAACATAATGTCATTGTCTCGACACGTGTAGGTAGGTTTTTAAAAGCATACGGTGTTCCTCTTGAAGATGCGAGTATAAATGGGAAGTAGGTAGGTAGATGACTACTGAAAAACCTAGTCACGGAGGTGAATATCCAGAAATGTGCTAGGCTGTGTCCATGTAAAAGGATTAAGGACCTTTTATAATGATGCTTAGAAATTAGATTTTTCTAAGGGTGAAAATAAGCATACGAAGAGTTGCTTACCAGCACGTGTGTTTGGAAATACGGATAATTTTGTCTAATAGACTAGGCACAGAACTGGAAAAGGCGTCTCTAAACAATGCAAGCGGCAAATCATGTAACAGTTGGGGCGACAACGTTCAGAGGGTTTGGACCCTGCAGAATACGGGTCTGCCTGTCGCCATCTCGAAATTTGAGCCGGAAGTACGGTATACCGGAAAAGGTGCAGCCCATACAAAAAATTTCGTCGGGAGCGGGCGGGTGCTCCCGCGGGGCTATGAGAGAGGTATTATGGGAAATCCTCATTATTCTATCATCATTTTTTTTTCTGTTTTGTTACCAGATTCCTATGGCGTTACCTACACGGTATAGTGCGACAGGCCATATGGGGCCGGCAGGACGCCACCGTAGCCGGCTTGTTCACGTTGCGTGCGTCGCGCACGCCAGACGCGCCCTGCTTCATCGTCGTCGGCGACCGCACTTGGACGTTCCAGGAGGTGGGTGCTCTTTCTTGGTTCACTATTACCCTCTTGACTAGCACAGTAAATTACGTAAGTCTTTTTTTTTGACGCAGAGGAAATGCATTTACGCATCCCCCCGGGCCCGGGGAAGGCCCATGGTGGGGGGTATGTGGGACTCGCCCTTCCACAGGGGAAGGGAATACCCACTAAAACCTCTGCGGCGTTGGCCCTCGCTGCCGTTTAAGGCTGCGTTTCCACCAGAGATGTGCGATGATGCGTTTTCATACATTTGACACCTCGCAACGCGCCGAGCGAGTTGTCAAATATATGAAAACACATCCTCGCACATCTCTGGTGGAAACGCAGCCTAATGGCGGGCATCGTGGGGTCGCTGTCATTCTACCGCGAAGCCCCCCCAAATTACGTAAGTCTGCCTCACACGCTAAAGTCTTGAGCAAAGACGGAAAATGAACCTTACTTGATAACACGTGGGTTGCGTTTACATTGTACATGTTGTCATCTATACATGACAGTGGCGTTGTAAGCACGGCAGCTAGTCATCTATACTATACGTGACTATGGCGGTCAAGAGGTTACTTACTGCCTGTGCCTAATAGTGCGATAAGCGATAATACCCCTGGAAATACATGGATTTCTCCATGTAACCATATGTACCAAAATTGACGGCAACGGCACTCACCTGAGTGCATTCACATTATGCACTGTTGCAACGCCATGGTGCGTCATACAATACAATATACAATAGTACATTACTTAACAAGGGCGGTAAAACAAAGAATGTCTCAGATCGCAGGTATTTGACGCCCGAGCCGAAGGCAAGGGCGATAAATAGGCGATCTGAGGCTTTCTTTATTACCGCCCGTGTTAAGTACAAAATTTTATGTCACCCCCTGGCCAGGAAGTGGGATTTCCCGCGCGCGGAGCGTGCGGTGGTAATTGCCGCTTTATGGCCAGGTGTGACATAAATAATCTTTTCATTCCTCATACTCTGAAAGTGTGTCATATTTGACCTAAGGAGCGGGTTGAAAGTGGGCCATTGCGCCCCACGGGCTAACATGTATATATATTTTTGATTCCAAAACATTTTAAATTAACCAATCCAAATGCTTCACCACGTTGAATCCATCAATCACAAAACACGTCGACAGCCAAATGAATATGGATATGGATGTGGATGTGGATGTGGATGTGGATATGGATATGGATATGGATATGGGTATGGGTATGGATATGGATATGAATATTTTTTACGAAAATTCGTCATTATACTCGATTTTGATTCGGGGATAAGGATTTCAAATTTTACATTAATTTTCAATTGTAAGTTAAAAAAAATGTTTGCGAAAAATCATCATTATCGATTTGGACTAATTCGGGGATAAGAATTTAAAATTTTATAATAATTTTGAATTTGAAGAAAAAAATTTTTTTTTAGTTTCCTCGTATTTGGAATGAAAAGCAGAGTGTTTAACTCGGGTGAAACCACCCATTTCAGCCTCGAACTATTGGCGCTCTCACTACGTTCGAGCGCCAAAATATCTCGTCTGAAATGGGTCGCTTTCAACCCTTGGTTAACAATCTACTATTATTGAACACTTCAATAAATGGTACTATTACAGAGTATGTAGGTAAAACTAGGGGTAAACAACAGGCGGCAGGTACAGTCAAGTGCAAACATATGTATCGAATGAATCCTCTCATAAATATGTACCAAAACCTTAATTCACCGACATAAGAGCTATGGGATATATCTACTTTTAAGCAAGTTATATGCAACAATATTTTTGCACTTGATTGTACAATATGAGACCGGTAGGACGCAGTACCAACAATCACTAGCATTAATATCTGTCATAACAAAACTGGCAAAAAATTCTGACATGTCCCAGCGCCTCTAGAACTTTTTTTAGGGTCATTCATGCATGCCAGACACTCGTCAGATAAACGACTCTGTAGTCGTGTCCGACATTTATAGACACGTTGTGGCAGATATGCCGGCTACTGAGCATGACATGTGGATAAATACAAGGTACATACCTACCAGTAATTTATTAGGTACAATATGAGACCGGTAGGACGCAGTACAATCACTAGCATTAATATCTGTCATAACAAAACTGGCAAAAAATTCTGACATGTCCCAGCGCCTCTAGAACTTTTTTTAGGGTCATTCATGCATGCCACACACTGTTCGTCAGATAAACGACTCTGTAGTCGTGTCCGACATTTATAGACGCTTAGTTGTGGCAGATATGCCGGCTACTGAGCATGACACGTGGATAAATACAAAGTACATACCTACCATTAATTTATTAGGTACAATATGAGACCGGTAGGACGCAGTACAATCACTAGCATTAATATCTGTCATAACAAAACTGGCAAAAGATTCTGACATGTCCCAGCGCCTCTAGAACTTTTTTAGGGTCATTCGTGCATGCCAGATACTCGTCAGATAAACGACTCTGTAGTCGTGTCCGACATTTATAGACACGTTGTGGCAGATATGCCGACTACTGAGCATGACACGTGGATAAATACAAAGTACATACCTACCATTAATTTATTAGGTACAATATGAGACCGGTAGGACGCAGTACAATCACTAGCATTAATATCTGTCATAACAAAACTGGCAAAAGATTCTGACATGTCCCAGCGGCTATAGAACTTTTTTAGGGTCATTCGTGCATGCCAGATACTCGTCAGATAAACGACTCTGTAGTCGTGTCCGACATTTATAAACGCGTTGTGGCAGATATGCCGGCTACAAGGTACATTACATACCTACCATTAATTTATTTATTGAAGAAAAATATATAAGTAGTTTCCCATTGTATCAATGGCATGCTTTCATAAAGTTCCGATGACGTCTTCGATCGGTGTTTTATTGAGTAAGTTTTAAAACCCTCGTAAATGCCACGATCAGATCTTGAAATAGAGAACATGTGCAAGTTGTTTGAACCGTCGTAGGTACACTAACTAAACTTCAGGTATTCACAGTTTCACGTTTTAAACTGGCAAAAACAAGTTCTGGGAACTGGTGTATTTAATGGTAAATGTTTATGTAAGTTGATGGTTATCTGGGCCATTTTACGGAAAGTTGTACACTCGACTTTTTTTTTTAAATTGGATAAAATTGGGTTTTTTCTACTCAGAATCGAAAGCACTTTCGAATGATATAGGGGAAAAAAAGTGTCCCAAATTTTTTTTATTCCATTCCGTTACCGTTTTCATACTAAGTTTGTAATGCTTGTATGGTGGTAACGGAATGGAAAAACTGAAAATTGTATGAAAAATTTGGGACACTTTTTTTCTCCTATTAGGTTCGAAACTGCTTTCGATTCTGAGTAGAAAAAACCCGATTTAATCAAAATTTAAAAAAAAAGTCGAGTGTACAACTTTCCGTAAAATGGCCCATCTGCATTAGCAGGTGAGAACGAATAATAAACGAACAATACGAATGCAAAATAGTTTATACTATGTTGACCTTTAACCACACATTCAGTGCTTATTCCTGTTTAGTCGAATCTGACACTACGACCCTTGAAGGTATATCTACTGATTACCTCATGATCGGCTAGGTACTAACATGATGCGTATGCAGTCAATGCAGTGGAGTATCTATATACAGCCTTGGCAAAAAGTGTTGAGCACTCACACGTTTTCCATATAAAAGTTAAACTTTCAATCAAGCATTTAATATCCTTTTATTAAAGAAAATTAAATATCTTTCAAAACCTAGCTACTTTCGTTCGTTGACGTTAAAGATAATTGCACGGATAAAAATGCAATTTGTCCTTTTATTGCAAACCCGTCTATTTTTAGTCTTCAGTTATTAGATAGCAATAGCTACTTCGAAATGATATTATCTAAAGTACTCTAGATGGTCTTTAGTATATACTTTTTCATATTTCACGTCAATGTGCATTTTTGTAATTAAAAAATAATAGTTTTTTTTATAAGTTACAAAGGAAAATAAGGGGTGCTCAACACTTTTGGACAAGGCTGTAATTAGTTAATGAATCGAAGAAGAAAGAAATGCAATTTTACATACATGTATCTTCTTGGTAGTTATTTTATGAATTTCGCTCTGAAGTGCTCTAAATTATACTCGACTACTCGAACTTCGTTTCATGGTAAATAATGACAACGACGTAGTCGTTATGCAGTCTCGCCTGATTACTACGTAGTTTCAAGGTCACTAGACCCACGACCCACGATCCACGATAGCTATGAGCGCCGCGCCGGCGCGTCGCCGCCGCCGATGAAAACTTCGCGCCGCCGCCGCCGATGTGGCGCCACCGGCGTGGCATCGGCGCGGCATTCTTAATACCCGCGCGCGTTGTAGTTCATATACAATAGCGGCTCTGTGAGCTTGTAGTTCCTCACGAACATTGTTTACGTTCCGAACCTTAGCAGTGATACCAAAAGAAAATGAAAAGCGCTTTGTTCGTAGAAGAGGAATTTCGACGTACGTCTGGATGTCCGATGGAAGAAGGGGGAAGGCGGTATGAGCTTATGGAGCTCCTAAGCAGGCAACTTTGCCTCTATGTGCTAGGTTCTGCACCTTAGTTTCTTTCTAGCACCGTACAGCCGCCAATGAGCCCCCTGGCTCTGCGATCCACTAAGCTGAATGCAGCAAGTTAGCACTTATAACGAGGTCCGACGAGCAGCCATCGGTGACTACTTGGATTGACCGCTCATTTAGGAAATCTGAAATCCAACTACAAAGGCCAAAACTGAATGGATATGCAGGAAGCTTGCGATGCAGATTAGCATCACAAACCTTGTCAAAAGCCTTCGAGATGTCAAGAGACACGGCAAGAGCCTCACCGTGTTTCACGATAGCCTCGCCCCAGTAGTGCGTGCTGCGTGACATACACAAGAAGATCCCAAGTGGAACGGCGCTGGCGAAAGTCATATTGCCGATCACTGAGGGATCTTTAGTTTCAAGCTAAGTCAGCAGCTTACTGTTCAGAACTCACTACATAACCTTACAGAGTATGGAGGTGATGACGATATGTCAAAAATTACAAGGATCGGCACGACTACACGCTTGGCACTGCTGGTTGCACATGCACATTGGCAAACAAGGATGCCAGAACAAGTGTGTAAAAATAGGAGACAACTCGGGAACACAGTGCTTGAGAGAGAACCCTTGCAGGTAATATAAGGCCCACTAGCGTTGGCCTCGTCTAGACTGGAGTGCTTCGACATTGAGGTATTGACGATGGTATAGTACGTTCAAAACTATAAGGCCTAATGCTGTCAAATGAACGCAAGAAAGAATCTACCTTACCGTCAGACAGAGCTCTTACTGGTTTTTTGCTTGCGTTCGTTTGACAGAATTTGGCCTTAGAGTTTTGTACGAACTATACGAGAATTACTGGCAAACTGAGAGGCGAAGAGATTGGACTTCTCTAATGCGGTGAAAGCGGCGAGCTATCAGACTTCTGCATAGGAGAAAGTATCGGACGACAGAAATTGGTTTCGACCGATTTGGATAAAGACCAGAACTGCTTACTACCAGGAGGGTAGGCTACTAATTAGGTCTCTATACTTTTGATGTGGTCAAAACGGGCCATACGGATCAAGATTACAGCAAGGCTTGGCGGCGAAATTAAATGCCCTCATCTTAGAGCGAAACCTTCGAGCTCGAAGTTTGCGGGCATGACCTTGAACTCAGGCCTGGCAGGCACTCTTTGCGAAAGTCTGCCTACCTATTGTACCATAAAGCATTGCAATTTATGGAGATGATTATTTAATTTATGTTCCCGCACCAGCTACGACCCCGGGCGGTCCTTTTAACTAAAAGTTATTAGTTTTTATATACAACAAGTGCTTTCAAGGCCACGCCGCCGATACGCCGCCGCCGCCGACCGATTTTGACCGGCGCGCCGCCGCCGACCAAACACCTATCGGCGCTCATATCTAATCCACGACTGTTGTTTCTCACCTACTAAATGCAATTTCCATAATGAATGTGTACGTTAATAACGGCTAAATTATGTTATAGGTATTAACTCGGTTTTTCCGAGACGTGATGTTTTGGTTGTTTTTTGTAGTATGTTACATGTTACATCTCTTAGAAAAGAGATGCCTAAACCCATCTACGTGTACACGTATAACGTCTGGCCAACTCTACTGTCACGCATGCAATAGAGTATTCAAGAGCAAGTTTGGCCTAGCCAGCCATATCAGAGCTCACGATAGGGCAAATACATAGTTTGTCAGGGTCGCCGTCATCGAAATCGATGAGGAGGACTATACGTGTTACATACTTCTATCGGTTCAGTGGCATTATTAAATAGAACGTTAGTGTGGTCTCTACTTAAAATAACCATCTCTTCCATCACATGAGCACTCGATTATTCGTAATAGGATTTGCTATTTTACTAAGGCGTAATAGTGCCGTCAAAACGATACCTGTTTGGCCATGTACATGTAGTAAGTTACTAAATACCTATTCCCAATGTGTTAGATGTAGCTAACATCTAAAGGGCCAGCAGTACCTAATGACTACGTACAGAAATACCCGTAGCGCCGGAGCGACTATCCAAAATAGCGCCTCTATATTAGTTGACGAAGCCGGTTGCTGCACTATTGCAGAATGTCAATGAATATGACTAGATATATGTATCATAGAATAAAATATGTAGAAGTAAGGCCTTACGAGCATGCACTGAGCGAAAAAAAATACTAATTATTAGTAAGTTTTAGTGAATCCCAAGACTTAAGATTATATACTAACAGTTACAAAACAGTTTAGTAGTTACAAGGACAATTTTTTTTGGCATTAGTAAATAACTACTATTGTCAAAAACTGGTCTATACTCGTCTATACAGTCCTTACGGCATGTTTTAATTATATTTACATTCTACGCACCTATGTACGGGCAGTATAGTATCATATAGCTAGTAGCAGACAAAGTAGCCAAATATATCGTAATAGTAGTTTATGCAACTGGTACATAATGAGGGGCATTAAAACACGAGTGTGTTTTATGAAACGAGCCGAAGGCGAGTTTCATAATAAGGTCACACGAGTGTTTTAATGCCTAATTATGTACAGTTGCATACACTACTTTATCTACATCCATATATTAAATCCTCTTTCATGTGTTTCGTGTGGGCACTTCTCGCCGGCGTGCGCCATGTTTGCGTCGACAGGCCGGCCCGCGCCTCCACCGCCAGCCCGCAGCTGTGTCTTAATTTTGTACGTGATCTCGTTAAAGTGTTATATTTCGTGATCTAATAGGGGACGCACGCAACAGCCGCACAGTATATTATAAAGCGGGGTCTTATCTACGGTATTTGAACTTATAAAAGAGGATTTACTATATGGGTGTAGATAAAACATTCTTATACTCCTTATAAAGACGTGTTGCGACATATTTGATATGCTGACTTTACAAGAGTCGGCATCTTCTATCTATATTCACAAAATCTTCATGAAGGAAATATAACATGAGATCTCCCAACTATAATATAATTTTTCTACTATTAAAACAACAACTTAAGTACCTAATTATGTAATACATTTATTACCTACAGATGGCCGACAATTCTAACCAAGTGTCGCGCGCGATGCAAGCGCACCTCGGGCTGAAACGCGGCGACGTCGTGTGCGTGTTTATGCCGAATTGCGCCGAGTATGTGTGGACCTGGCTCGGCGTGGCCAAGCTGGGTGGTGTCTCGGCGCTCATCAACAGCAATCTGCGCCACAAGCCGCTTCTGCACTGCATCCAGGTCGCCAAAGCCAAGGCGATCGTCTTCTCCGACCAGATGGCAGATGGTAAGACTAGTATACTTCGTGCCGGTTCCCAACTGTACGCGCTAAGTACGCGTGGTCCTGTAACGACATGACCAACCTCAGAATCATATCCGTGCTCTAAGACGTAGTAGGTATTGACGTTTCACTAAATGCTTTTTTATGATCCAAGCATCTTATTATCTGTACCGGCCTGTACAGTCAATGCTATGCTCTGTTTCAAGTGGCGAAATCGATTGAATCCGCGTGTTTTTAGCTCATTAAAAGTGCCTTTCGTTAATGAACATTGTAGATAATACACTAGTCTGTATATTCGACAAGTACTTAATTGTTTTCTATATATGTATAAGATTCAATTAACGTTTTAGGTCAAATGTCGAAAACTATTTGTCGTTACTACGATAGTTTTCAAAAGGTGGCGTGTGTCAAATATATTTGTGGAAAATCTTACACAAATAAACTTAGTCCCAAACTAAGCAAAGCTTGTACTATGGGTACTAAACGACTAATATTCATCAGTTTCTCTTCATCTCACCAGTCATTTCTAGTAAAACTTGGCCCTGAAATTCTTAGGTAGGTACTCATCGGAAGCAAAAGTTACGGTATTCACCTGTTTTCTATAGTAACTCGTTAAACGACGTGAAACCCAACCAAGTAAATATTTTCAGCCGTGGCAGAAATTCGTGACCAGCTGCCAGCCGACATGAAGTTGTTCCAGCTGTACGGCACACCGGCCCCTGGAGTCCTGGACTTCGGTGCGGAAATGGATCGCCACCCGCCCGACTACCCGGTCGTGGCCGACCCGCCGCACTACAAGGATACGCTCCTGTACATCTACACCTCGGGCACCACTGGGATGCCGAAGGCTGCTGTGCTGCCCAACTCCAAGTACGATTAATATTTCGATCGATTCTGGGGTGTTTACAGGTCACTTCGGGCTCAAAGGACTATAGGGATGTTGACTCAAAAATTATTATTACTCCATACGAAAGAATACATAAAACTATGCCAAACAGTGAAAATCCTATTCAAATATCTCAAAAAATGACGAAACTACAACTGTTAGAATATCTTTAGTTCGAGAAAGAAAGCGCTACAGATCAGTGACGTCACTGACCTCGACCGCCATAGTGAATGACGATCGCTCAATACAGAGATGCGTTTTGCGGAACAGGGACAGAAAATGCCCCCTGCTAAAACTTTGAAGACATATAATTATGTGATTATTTATTCTTTTGAATCACTTTTTTCGCTATTTCTTTGAGAATTTAATCCTTTTCTTATTTGGTGTCAACATCCCTATTGGCCAAGATGGAACTATGCGACAACATGGATTGTAGGATGTGGAACTTGTCACGCCCTCGCCAGACAAAGAATGAACGACTTTGGCAATGGCTACCCAGAACCAAAGGAATTCAGAGTACTCCCGCTGAACTCCATCATCCGGTTCGTGGAGAGATTGGAGAACAGCTTGGAGTAGGTATAAAGGAGTGGGTAATTGCACAAAAGATCCCATCGGGTCGAAGTGCATCCGCAAAGGGCCCTCATCTAGATAAGATAAGATAATAATTTCGATCATCTTCTTCTTGGTCGTAATCTCATGTCTGAAGGACGTGACGACTATGGGCGACTCTCTCGACTACTTACAGTTGCCTGTAAGGTGGACCCGGTAACTTCTTTGATCACATCTGTCCACCTCCTGGATGGGAACAAGTGCTAGGCTTACTGAAAGGGTGAGACCATGTGATGAGCTTCAGTATTTGGTTTCTCCAGGTACCTGCTGATCGTGCTGGCCACGGTGCACATGCTGGGGCTGAAGTCCTGGGACCGCATGTACAACTCGCTGCCGATGTACCACACGGCTGGCGGCGTGGTGGGCACGGGCGCCGCTCTGGTCGAGGGCATCCCCTCCATCATCCGGCCCCGCTTCTCTGCCTCCAACTACTGGACTGATTGTATCAACTATCGGTGCACGGTGCGTTCACTCATCCATACTAATAAATGAGAAAGTGTGTCTGTCTGTCTGTTACCTCTTCACGCTTAAACCGCTGAACTGGTTTACATGAAATTCGGCATGGAGATAGATAGAGTCCCGGGGAAGAACATAGGATACTTTTTATCCCGGAAATAATCCCTTAAGGGGCTTAAGGGAGGGGAAGTTTGTATCGAAGAGCGGTAAGCGCCTGATATAAAAAAATAACAATGAAATTCTATCGCGATTAAACGAGTTCCACGCGGACGAAGTCGCGGGAAAAAACTAGTGCTTAATAAAACAGTAACAGTATTCAGGCGTTTTACTGTATAATAACACATTGGTTATACTTAAAATTATTTGAACTGTCCGAGTTATATCAAATTAGGCGGTTCAAAAAGTGACTTTATTGTCCAAGCGTGAAGATTCAAAGTCCAATGACAAGTTTTATAAAATGTCGGACATTTTAAATAATTTCTACTATACAAAGAGAATCAGCAGAACCACCAGACCTAAATCATTGCTTGAATATGGGATATTAACATGAGCCTCAAAGTAAAAAAAAACTAATGCGACAGTAAACACTAAGTAACTTGTTACATTCACTTAGGTACCTATTTATGGTTCCAAAATAGAACTCTTGGTACTAGTCCTGGTCCCGGGTAAAGTCCGAGACTTACGATAACATTTTACAATTTACCGTAGTGATAATGATAACCGGTCTCTGAACCCTGGCCCGAATCCTGAATCTTAGTATAGGAATCATAATAAATTAAATGCCTAAATAAAGAATTCATTTATTTTATTATTTATTAATAATAACGATACGCGTTCTAATAGCGAAGAGCCTCGGACAACACCTCAAGAGACTCTCGCTAGATGGCTGGGTCAAGGGTCAGATACATAAATTACTCCTGGATAGTTGGTTCCTCTCTCTGTCGCCCTAACCACCGGTAGCTTAGGCCCCGCCTCGCTGCCGGCGGCACACTAGGTTAGGTTTTTATAATGTTTTTAGATTTTGGAAGGTGTAAGGACAAAAATAAATAAAGAGAATATACAATGTCATATATGTACATATATTGTATGAACGTATAAGACGCCAATAATGTGTGGGTGTGGCATTTCTATTTTGACAACTGTCAGTAATATTTTTAATTGTCTACATTTTGAAAGCTTGATGCATGTTACACCCCTTTTAGGTGCAGGGGCATGGAAAAAACTCGCCACACCTTTGGGCGTACCCTACTTGGCATTGATATCCTACTTTTGAATTTCGAATAGATAACGATGAATATAGAAAGGAATTTCGTTCGAGCGCCAATAGTTCAACTTTTCATTTCGACTATGAGGAAAATAAATGTGAAATAAAAGTAATAAGTAAGTAAATGTTATTCTAAGGATTCAGTAATAAAAACACGCACTGCAGCCATCAGCAGTCGGCGCCGCCGCGACCCGCGCCCGCTCCGGCCTTATTGAACTTTAAAAAAAAAAGACTTCTCCCTAGGGTCGGAAAAGCGACTTTCAACCCGGCTATCTACCCATGAAAATTAAACTTTCCGAACAGGAGGGATGAAAATTTATGAACGTTAATATGTTGTTGTCAGGTGGCCCAGTACATCGGCGAGATGTGCCGCTACCTGCTGGCGCAGCCGGCGCGGCCCACGGACGCGCAGCACCGCGTGCGCATCATGGTCGGCAACGGCATGCGCCCCGCCATCTGGCAGAGCATCGTTGACAGGTCAGTGACAACTGCACGCTAGAGGTGACACGTATTTACGGGAACAGGTTTTTGGAATAGGTTTTGGCATGGACGCGTAAGTACGAGATCCCGCTCGCGCGTCTTTTAGCGTATCGAGTACTAGGCGTACGACGACTCTGAAGACTCGAAACGTCTAAGAGTCTTTATGTTCCGCGCTATTCGTATTTGTCTGCGCGTTCGGATTCTTTCGGGGCACCTCGGGTCGGGGTCGGTTTAGCGCGTATTTGGACCTAGTCTTTGGATCTAGTCTTTTTGTGGACGCGTACTCGCAAGACTCAGTACGCGTTTTGCCTAGTACGTCTCACCTTTACTGCACGCTTCCTATATTCTTCTGTTATAGTTCGTACAAAACTGTAAGGCCAAGTGCTGTAAAATTAACGCAAGCAAAAATCTACCTTATAGCCAGAGCTCTAAGTGTAGTTTTGCTTGACTTCGTTTGACAGAATTTAGCCTTAAGAGTTGTGTCCAAACTATACATTAGGGGTGAGTTGCACCCAAATTTCTGTAATCGTAAGCGGTATTCGTTAATAGTACATTACTTACCAAGGGCGATAAAACAAAGAATGTCTCAGATCGCAGGTATTTTACGCCCGAGCCGAAGGCAAGGGCGATAAATATGCGATCTGAGGCTTTCTTTATTATCGCCCGTGGTAAGTACAAAATTTTATGTCACCCCCTGGCCAGGAAGTGGGTTTTTTCGCGCGCGGAGCGTGCAATAATGGCCACTTTATGGCCAGGTGTGACATAAAATCTGATTATACTAGCTACCTAACTTCGTGTAGTAAAGTGAGATTAGTGAGAATAACCTGTTACTTGCAGGAGATTAAAACATCTAAGGCTGGGCGCAGACGCACGGTTTCCTGATCAGGAATTCAGATTCCGAATACCGTGACCCATGCGCATACGTTCGGTTTCGGTTTTTACCGTTGTGAAAATTTGCGCCTTGTTGAATATTATCTGTGAAAGGCGTGCATTCGGGTCTCCGAATCTTAACTTCCTGATCAGGAATCCGAATTAGGAAATCGTGCGTTTGCGCCCTAGCCTAACTCAGTATAACTTGGCCATGGTTGTGTTCTAGTATTTTAACGAAAAAATGGCATAGATGATTAGTGACTAAATTAGTAATTACAATTACAATGTTTGTCACTGTACTCTTGAAATATCCTCGTTTAATATGCGCCGCTCCATTTAAATGTGTATTCTTTTATTGACATTTGAATATAAGAAATAAATTGAGTTCACCGGGGTCAGCTAATCAGCCGAGGGTATTGTTGTCTTAATGAATGCAGGAATAAGCTAACATTGTTTGTTGTAACATCGTTTGCAGGTTCAAAGTGCCCCAGATAAATGAAATTTACGGAGCTACGGAGGGCAACGCAAACATAAGTGAGTTTCTTATTTTTATCGGCATGCTATCTTTAGTAAACAAAACAGTACCTATCTTGTTTAACTCGTCGGACTGTTGGACTCGTTTTTGTCCCCCTTTTTTTTTTTTTTGACGCAGAGGAAATGCATTTACGCATCCCCCCGGGCCCGGGGAAGGCCCATAGTGGGGGGTATGTGGGACTCGCCCTTCCGCAGGGGAAGGGAATACCCACTAAAACCTCTGCGGCGTTGACCCTCGCTACCGTTTAATGGGGGGCATCGTGGGGTCGCTGTCATTCTACCGTGATGCCCCCCCGGCTGCCCCTGCTAGTGCGCTGGAGCCACCCTCGCGCTAATGGGGGGAAGATGCTGGCCAAGAGCCATTCCATTATTAATTAAAAAAAATGTGGAGCTGATGGAGGAGCTGAGGATGTTTTGAAGTCATCTATAGACGGCCAAGAGGACAAACATCTCCATACTATCCTTTACCAACTTGGGGTTCGAAGCAGACCGTCCACAAATCTGCATCACATTATAGTAAACTGCTGGCGAGATGTTCTAGCCTGTATATATGACTAATGTATGTACCTGTGTACAGTAAACGTGGACAACACGGTGGGCGCGGTGGGGTTCCTGCCGAAGCTGCTGCCGGCGCGCGCGCTGCCCATCGCCGTGGTGCGCGTGGACGAGCACGGCGCGCTCGTGCGCGGACCCGACTCCTTCTGCATCCGCTGCGACCCTGGTAACTGATCACGTTCAATCCATACCAGTTTGTCTGTCACGCTTAACCCTTTAACCGTCGAACATCAAAAAAGTCACTCACAATTTTCAACTCTGTGATAAGTCAGGAAAGTGTCATTTGTACACTGTCAATTTGTCTGATATATGGTAGAAAATCGGTTAAGGGGTTAAACCGCCGAACCGGTTTAGATGAAATTTAGTATGGATATCCTATGTCCCGGGGAAGGACATAGGATACTTTTTGTCCCGGAAAGCATCCCTTAAGGGGGTGGATAAGTTTATATGCATAACGGTAAGCGCCTGAAATAAAAGAATAGCAATTAAATTCTAACGTGTTACCTGCAAATTGCAGTGGCTAACAACGCGCTCATTAATCTCTAGAAATTGACTGTTTCTATCACAATTTAGTAGAAGGTAACAAGGAGTCCAGGTACCTAGTTTATTTTTTGCATTGAGTGCATTAGGTACCAGGAT
Source organism: Cenopis cana (assembly GCA_951800055.1). NCBI lineage: Eukaryota > Metazoa > Arthropoda > Insecta > Lepidoptera > Tortricidae > Cenopis > Cenopis cana. The sequence goes on along the minus strand of OX637477.1, from coordinate 11,838,823 downwards.
TGATAATGTCGTTTCAGAGAGATTCCTAAATTGTTTGTAAATTGCAGGCGAGCCGGGCATGTTCATCGGCCTGATTTCTCAAGGGAATGCCTCGAGGGAGTACTACGGCTACGTCGACAAGGTACCTAATTTGTCCAGTCTATTTCTACCTAATCTATTTATACCTAATTCATGATCTTGGGCAGTTATCACGCCGATGCGGTTTCCGCAGATAACACCGACGTCCGGTGTTAACCTTCCTAATGAAAAGCGTTACAATATACCTAGATCTTGTTTTATGCTGTTTATTTTACAAATAAATTACGCAATTATTTATCGAAATTATGTTCACCGTCCGAATGTGACTTTTTCCGACAGTATACATAGGTAATACTTACTGAGCAAAAATTTTAAGTCAAGCTATTTCTTTGTTGCCAATTGTTAATTTGACAAAATTCAAACTACGCCTCATGCGAGCATTGGCTTGGTGTCAGTGTTAGATAGTGACCAGGGAAAGCCAGAGATGTAGCCCACTTTTAACGATGAGATTTCGGTCCGGTTCAGCCTTGCGTGAATCGCGCGGTGCTGTTACTTATTTACATGAAAATGTTCCGAAGGGTTCAGGCAAGGTAACCGCGCGGTTGCTTCATACAAATAAATGAAATAAATTACAAATAGCCTTTATTTTTACCCACGATGGAACGGAGAAGGTATTTTCTACTACCAAGTTACAAACTAAACTTACATAACTAAACTCATACTTTGAACTGTTAGGCTGGGTTGCACCAAACCGTCTGTAATCGTAAGCGGTGTTCGTCAAATCTGATTGTATGGAAAGTTTGACAAGTTTCTATGGGATGACAGCTGCCGGCGCCATATTTGACGATGACCGGTCTGTGTTCGTACGTTGGTGCAACTGGCACATTTCTAAGATATTGGTAGCAGTCGCCTCTGCGGCGTAGGCCTCTCCTAAACCTTTCTATGTACTCTCTCTCCCGCGCTTCTTGCATCCAGTATCTCTTGTTGAACACGTCTCTCCACCTTAATGGTCTCCCGACTTTTATTTTTCTGTCCCTTGGTAACCATTCTGTCCATCTATTGTCCTTCATTCTGCATGTGTCCTGCCCAGTATGATTCATGATTATGTTATAGGTAGTCAAACCTCGAAGCTCCGGCACTCCTAGGTTTGACTAGTCAATCCTCAGGTCTTACTAACCTAACCTAGGATAAACCAGTAATTCCGGGAAGAGACTGCATTCGTCGCTAGAAAGCAATAATGCTGTAACCCGGTACGTACATCGAGTCGGGTTACAGCATTATTGCATAGAGGGACCGCAAATCTGAACACGGGATTCATGTGATATTCTAGACGGATAGCAACAAGAAGCTGGAGCGCAACGTGTTCCGTAAGGGCGACGCGGCGTTCGTGAGCGGCGACCTGCTGGTCAGCGACGAGCTCGGCTACCTGTACTTCCGCGACCGCACGGGCGACACCTACCGCTGGAAGGGCGAGAACGTGTCCACCGGCGAGGTGGAGAACGCGCTGCAGGCCAGCCCCGCGCTAGGGAACAAGGAGGCCGTGGTCTACGGAGTCTCGGCAAGTCACCTTCTGTACTCTAGTGTTAGCTACCTGTACTTCCGCGACCGCACGGGCGACACCTACCGCTGGAAGGGCGAGAACGTGTCCACCGGCGAGGTGGAGAACGCGCTGCAGGCCAGCCCCGCGCTAGGGAACAAGGAGGCCGTGGTCTACGGAGTCTCGGCAAGTCACCTTCTGTACTCTAGTGTTAGCTACCTGTACTTCCGCGACTGCACGGGCGACACCTACCGCTGGAAGGGCGAGAACGTGTCCACCGGCGAGGTGGAGAACGCGCTGCAGGCCAGCCCCGCGCTAGGGAACAAGGAGGCCGTGGTCTACGGAGTCTCGGCAAGTCACCTTCTGTACTCTAGTGTTAGCTACCTGTACTTCCGCGACTGCACGGGCGACACCTACCGCTGGAAGGGCGAGAACGTGTCCACCGGCGAGGTGGAGAACGCGCTGCAGGCCAGCCCCGCGCTAGGGAACAAGGAGGCCGTGGTCTACGGAGTCTCGGCAAGTCACCTTCTGTACTCTAGTGTTAGCTACCTGTACTTCCGCGACTGCACGGGCGACACCTACCGCTGGAAGGGCGAGAACGTGTCCACCGGCGAGGTGGAGAACGCGCTGCAGGCCAGCCCCGCGCTAGGGAACAAGGAGGCCGTGGTCTACGGACCTTCTACCTGCTCTACTATACTTCTATTCTAGTACACTTTTAATACCTCTAGTATACTTTTTTCGAAACAAAACAAAAAAAGGAACGTGTTTGCGTTTAGTCTCAATTAATAGAATTTGAGACTAAACGCCTCTGATGGCAACAAATAATTATCTACCACCAGAAGCGCTGTTTGCGTTGCCGTACAAATTGGAACTACGCGTTCGTTCGTGTTTTGTTTCGAAAAAAATATAAACTAGCTAGAAGTACCACTCTAAAGCCGTGTACGGACGGACTGCGCGTACATTGGTACGCGTAGTCGGTTACGCGTGTTGTGATATGTACTCGCTTGATGATACCTGTTGGAGGAAAACCTAAGCGAAAGTTCACAGATCACAATGGGCCATGTGTTGGGCACAGCGAGCCATTCTAAACTATCAAGTATGTATGAGAGAAAGATGTCGATCAAATCGACACTTACTAAGGCAAGTTTGAAAGGCATTTCTATTTTTACTTTCATAAAATGATTGTATTGTATTACAGATCCCACAGAACGAGGGTCGAGCGGGCATGGCGGCCATAGCAGACCCGGAGCGCGTGCTGGACCTCGCGCGGCTGGCGCGCGACCTCGACGACTCGCTGCCGTCCTACGCGCGCCCGATCTTCCTGCGCATCGTCGACGACATCGACATTACCAGTGAGGACATGTTCCATACACTCAGCGTCATATGATATGTAGCAGCTAAACTGGCCAAATATCTAGTTTGGTACACCATGGCCATATTTGGCCACTATATGGCTGATGACGCTGACTCGACGAGCGGCACAGAATAATTAATAGCAAGGGGTCCAACTAATCCCAAGATTGAGTTGGACAGCTACAAATAAATGCTGTGAAGGCACTAGTTTTGGACACTTTAAGCTGACAAGCACCAGTGGACACTTCATTTTTAATCCAAAGACCTAACGGTTCGGTTTTACATTGAATGTTATTTAAAAAATAAAAATGACTTATTTTATTTATAAGAGTCAATGTGCATCATTGGTACTTGTCCACGTCCATTACTGGTGTTGTCCAATAAATCGAAATAATTGCTTTTTGTAAATAAACTCAACATCAGTTAGTTACGCATAAATCTATTTAAAAAAAAACACTTATGGGACTTATCGGGTTTCACCACGCAGCCCTTTTTTATTATGGGCCACAGATGCCCGAAATAAATGATTAAATTAAATTAAACTTGTATCTGTTTCCCCCAGGCACATTCAAGATAAGGAAGCTGCAATACCTGAAGGAGGGCTTCGATCCCGACGTGATCCGCGAGCCGCTGTACTTCCGCGCCGGCGCACAGTTCGTCCCGATCACCTCCGAGCTCTTCAACGACATCTGCAACGGCCGCGTCAAGCTCTAAGCTGGCACTAGGTCACACGCGCTTTTAAAACGCAAGGGAAACGCGCGTTTTTCTGCGCGTATGATCATACAGTTTGGCACTGGTCCCACTGCCGCCGAGAAGCGAGTTGTTTCATAATAATTCTTCTCGTTTTGTCGCTCAAGTAGAATTACTTTGAGAGTACTCGCTACTCGGTGGTGGTGGGACCAGTGAGACCAGAAGTAAGGGATATATTTAAATGCATATCAAAAAAAAATTTGACTGTGCATCAAAAAAATACTGATTTGCACGCGAAAACGCGGTTTTAATGTGGAATTCGTATTTTTGCTGTACAAATCAACAGTTTTAGGCACTGGTTCCACCAAGGGCAAGGAAGCGGTTAGCTATCGGCGATTTTCTCGCTCAAGAAACGAACAAAAGATGTAGATCTGGTGGGGGTAAAAGTGTGAACAGCCAGCGATCAACTATAAATATATCTGTCACTCTCCTCACTAGTTGATCGCAGCGATAAAAGCGAGCATCGCTCGGCGATGCTCGCTTGGCGATCAGAGACTAAACAGCGGTCATTTTTCGAGTAATCGCCCATCATATTCGAACACTCCCTTATAGCCGAGCGACAAAACTATCGGAACTATCACTCGCTTCGCGGCCAACTCGTTTCAAGTTTCTAGCTCTAATCGCTTCTCGCTCATCGCCAGCGGTGGGACCAGTGCCTTAATTAGGTTGTGAGGTTTTTTTTGATGTGCCTTTAAATAGGTGCCGTTTAGTAACCTTGTTACACGTTACGAGTGTTCAACTGTTCATGAGACAATTTTACTGGGTATATGAAAGCCATGGACAAATATAATATCATCTAGTCATGGTACTGATATTAAAGTATCACTTCACTCGTCATGTGTAATCGAGGCTTATAAGGCCTGGTGTACATTAGGCGCTAAGCGTGAGTTTAGAAAGGGACACTGTTATTACGTGTATCTAAATTACTAACTGCATTTTGCGAGTCTAATCGGTATATAGGTACATTATTAAAATGGTTCCTTTATAAATACTCCAAATGCTTGGTGTTAAGAGGCCAGACGCAGCTTCATTAAAACTTTATCTTTTTTGTTATAAAGTCGTGATGTATTTTATAAAATATTTTGTTCATAAGGTTTTTTTTATAATCTCATGCGCGTCTGGCCTTTGAATGATACGTTAGCATCTAAATGCACCACACTCAACGCGGAAATCGTTAATCTGCCTAAAAAAACGAAAATCTTGTTCCTTTTAGGAAGCGAGGGACTTATTACAATTTTGTTTAGCAATTTTTTTTTGTGATTTGGTACAGGGTCGGAGCTTGTAGCGAAATTGATGTTTGAGGCAGTGTTGTAAACACAGGTCCGAGACCAAAGTCATGGCGGATAATTGATTTATACGATTAATTGATGCTGTAATAGGTTTTACCCTATATAATGTAATACTAAATGTTTAGGTAATATGGTTACGTTGTTGACTTATTTAGTCTTTTTTGCATAACTATGCAATTTATTGTGGTATTCACTTTTCTGATGCGATCACATATTACGTGCTAGTAAAATGGTAGTAGGGCTATCTCCTTACTTATAACGACGAACTATTCAAGAAGACCGCATATGTCTATACAATGTCGCATAAAAATAGTCTAGTATCTATAAAGCTAGGCGTCCACAGTTCCGCATAGTACGCATCGCACGCAATATTTTGTACTGATTCGCACCGTATGGAGTTGCCGATCAGTAGACGCACATTGTGTGACTTTCTATACAAAGAATACTAAAATCCGTTGCGTGCGATAGTGCGATGCGTACGATGCGTGCGATCATGGAACTGTGGACACTGGACTCCCTTAAGCCTACCGCTTAACTCAGAAACGAAGGTAAAACGAAATCCCATTAAAAAAAAAACTATTTTGCAGAAACGTGACATAGACATTAGCAGTCATCTAGCTTTATTTTATCTAAGCTTAACATGTAACATGTTATTGTTGGTTTGTAAGTGTTTTCTAATCGGCGAGTGCTGCGGGCTGCGGTGATGCAAACAAATAGTCACGCGTATTAGACGCGTAGTACTATGTGCAATGACACTTATTTATTTCTAAGTACTTGCTGAAACTCCCAATTAATTGTTTCAATTTCCTGAAATGTAATAAAATAGCAAGTACAAGTATAGATACCTACGACCTAAAGTGAGAAAAGATACGTGGTTCAAATCTTTGACATTACTATCGCCTGGCCTGTGTCAAAAGGCTTTTCACTATACCTATACATAGATATGACGCATTTTTTATACCATGGCATAATATTAATTAAAATTGAGGGACGTAGGAAGCTTATTTTGGTATCCAAAGAAGTATTGTATATTATTTATTTAACTACTACACTTTCATTGAATGCCACGAAATACATTTAAATCATAAGTTATGAAGACTAAATGACCGTAATTGACGGGATTAAAATATTACCTATTACTTAATAAAATATTTAAATCTCCCAATAATTTTACCTTACCTACCTAAAGTTACTTAAAAACCATTACCAATATAAGCAATATTAGCTTAAACATTTAACTGCATTCAAATCAAATAGTTTATTCAATAATAATTAAAATGATTGATACTAAGAATGGGAAAACAAATATTTAGTGTAATATAAACATAAATATGTAGATAAATTATATTGTAGATAACATTCCACCATATAGTCACATAAGCGGTTTTATTTCAATGTAAAAGTGCACCCAGCATTGTCATAGTTCGGACACAACTCTAAGGCTAAATTCTGTCAAACGAACGCAAACAAAACTAGACTTAGAACGCTGACTGTAAGGTAGATTTTTGCTTGCGTTAATTTGACAGCACTTGGCCTTACAGTTTTGTACGAACTTTAATTGATACAAGCTTTTAAGTTCCTGTTTGAAATATAAGGATTTTCTTATTTTAAGACAGCTATTTCGATGGAACGTCTATTATATTGTTTGAAAATTATATTAAATGTTTGTTGCGTTCAGCTGAAGAAATTACATAATCGGAAAAACGAAGCGTAGAAGTAAAAACTTTGTATGGACATTCCATTTAGATATCTGTGCCTTGCAACAAGTTGCACTTAGAACACGTACCTAGTGCGCCGTCGAACTACGCTCCGAATTTGTTAAATATATAAGTTGTAAATAAATACCTAAATTATATACCTGCTGTGGTTTTCTTTGACTCCAACTTTCTTACCTTATTACGTGGCGTGTCAAATGACGTTGGATGGCGAAATGGAAATCTTTGTTGTCGACTGTCGATATATAATATGTATACGCTGGAAACCGGACTAGAATTTTCTGTTCTTTTCTCTTCTTGGCCGCTTAGGCAAGAAACCAATTCTACTGCGTTGCCCACAGGTCGTATCGTCGTCAGGTTGTGTTTTCGGGGGTTTAGTTTGATCAGGCTAATTAGGAATCAGAATCTTTTCTGTGATTACTGTAACAAAATTACCTCTATCCGCAGTAGTGCGGTTGTTAGTCCGGTTGACCGAACTTTAGTAGCAGTAGTCCGGTTGGTACGAAGTACCGAACTAACGCTACAAGTTTAGTAGCAGTAGTACTGAAAAGTACACTAGTTCGGCAATTTTTGTTTCTTTCAACCGTGTTACCAGGATATTTTTAACACCTTGCCGAACAGAACCTAAGTTACAGTACAATGCCATAGACTAAACGAAAATTAGTCTTAAGGTAAGATTCCGTTGCCGACTGCATACAGCAACTGCACGTTCCGCCGCACTCCAAATTGAACCGATGCGTAAAAAGCTCAATTTGATATGAGCGGAGAAGTGTCGGAACAGCACACGCCGCTCACTCTAAATTGGGTCTTTGTCTTATGATTACGGTTCAATTTGGAGTGCGGCGGAACGTGCAGTTGCTGTATGCAGTCGGCAGCGGAGTCATACCTTTAGAGCGCTGACACTAGCATACCAATAGCACCAAGGTTCGTTAGCGGAATAATTAAAAACAAAGGTTCACAGTCGCTATTTCATCTTTATTCTATAGATACAAGCTCAAACATAACAGATATTGATCGTAATAAATGTTAAAAAATAAGTTATCTATTATATATGTATGTATGACTGTAAATAAAAATAATAATAACAAAACTCTGCATGTATTGCTACACTTCACTAATGTACAATATTCGTTTTAGTAGAAATGTAATGGCATCGCAAGTAATACCATAAACCACAACTAAACCTAAAAATTCGTTCATCATTACAACATCGAGCCTTAGGACCGATTTTTCAATCCCTGGATAAAATAATCCGTCATTTAAAATTATGACTGTCTTTTTCTGAAGTCAAATGAAAGAAAAAGACAGAGTTAACATTTGTCTGACTGATACTTTTATATGGGGATTGAAAAATCGGCCCTGAGTACTTAGGTTTGAACTGAAAAGTCGGCATGAAGAATACGGAACATAAACTCCTCAGCATCTAAATACCATCTGAATACTTACATCATCAAGATAAACTCTTCTAACGCATAATCTTCCGAACAAGCTAAGACTAGATTCAATATTACACGCGACCAAACCTTTCTTCAAATATTTAACAAGCATAGTCTAAGAGTCAGTCACTTTATATCAAACAATTATCGTAATATAATAATTTATGATCGTGAACGAGCGACATAACGTGTGACAATACTCTTCGACTATCGATCGTGACAATGCTGCTGTATTCACAAATTCAATATGTATTCAGGGTAATATTATAATTTAGAATATGACTATAAGTATCTAAAAGAGATTTCACATACTTTTTTTTCTATTTACTAAGAACACTGACTATTATTACCGCTAAAGCATACCTACAGCAGCACCATCGATTTTTAATGTGAATGTACAAAATACCAAAGGGCAGTGATAGGCAATTTACATTCTTCGGACACACTAGTCAATTTATTTATATAATTTATAACATATACATATGTAACATATGCATATGTTACTTTCTAAAGCCGGTGTTAATTTAACCACGAATCCCTAATTATATTAAATTTATTGTGTCTAGTGTTCTTGCCATGGCGGTTTCAAGGGTAATAATTATATAAACACGCTTTTAAAATAATAGAAAAATAAACGATCAACCCATAATTCCAAGTTTATGAATTTCGTCATTGTTTATTTTGTTCACGCATATAATAAATTAATATGATTTCAATCAATGACTAGCTATTAAGGCGATTCTTTTATTCGTCGTTCATAAAAATACTTCAATTCTAAGTAAATATAAATACCTACTAATAACAAAAATATTCGAGACTAACTCATAGGCAATACTTAGTAAATAAGACGAAATAAGCCCAGGCCATTAGAAAAAAAACGATTCCTGTATGGGTCATACACATCCAAAAAGCAAAAGTCATATACCTATTTCTTGTAGTGAATCGTTAAGGAAGATGCCTACCTATGGAAATGTTATTATCGTATAAAATATTGAGAGGCAATTTATGCGGATTAATATTCCAACACTTTATAACACTTAGCTGTGGCAATGTCCAAAGGAAACAGGCGAATATAAACTGTGTATACAAGGGTACACGCATGCAACAATTTACTAGTCAACACTAGCTCGGAAATACAACGGAAAAATGAAAAATGGAATCGAAAATTCTACAAATGGCCTTAGACCTTGTTCGCTTTAACTAACTAAATGGTCCAATAATTTAAGAAAATACAATGTGAACTTAGTAATTAAGTACATATAATCCTCGCCTACATCGCGCGTATTGCTTATTGTAAATAAGTAAATATAACATAATACTATTAAATCAATATCGAGCAGCCCAAAATACCGGTGGGGTGAAAATAATTACCAGCGCACTAAAGCGGGTATTACACTGTCCTGAATCAGGCGTCCTAACTAGTGGAGGGGAGTTGAAGCATCTCGCTCTAACGCTCTAAGTGTCCTGAATTGAGGACAGTGTAATACCCGCTTAACTCTTCTTCCTTCTAACTTTTAGAAATTCTAAGTCCATTTCTAAATCGAGGGTGTACTCAAAATTGTACCTTTTATCCCGTTACTCGGATATTGAGAATTCTATCGAATGGTATCAGAAAGTGACAGATGCTCTATCTTGTCGTCTATCACGCGATAAACATGACCTAACCCCCTGATCAAGGAAAAAATCCCCGGTTAAAAAACCATAATTAAATTTGTCAAGCGGATGCGTCTGCTAACGAAATTATAATTTCCAATTAAAGTGATAAAGGCGTTGAATTTTGCAATTTTTCACTTTAATTGTAAATTAAAAAACCGTAATTCCATCGTGTGATGTTATTGTATATTTTGTATGGACCTGCGATTAGGGGACATTCATTTTTCTATATCAGAATATATTTGCTCTGTGTCAAATAGCATAGCTAAGCTCTAAAAGTGAGAACCTATAATTGGCTACGTAATTCTATTGTAATGTTTATAGTGTACGCTGTTTATTTTCCATGTATTCAATAAAAAGAAAGAAATAACAATACACATGTTATTCTAAGCAGGAAAACCAGCAAGTTCCACATTCTGAGAAAAAAGTTAAAAGGTTGACCGAAAATGCCCTAAAGGGACGATTTTTCAATTCCCAGATAAAAGTATATGTCAAAGAAATGTAACTCTGTTTTTTTCTTTCATTTGACTTCAGAAAAAGACAGTCATAATTTTAACCGAAGGATAATTTTATCTGGGAATTAAAAAATCAGCCCTAAGCAATAGTACATTACTTAACAAGGGCGGTAAAACAAAGAATGTCTCAGATCGCAGATATTTATATCGATAAATATGCGATCTGAGGCTTTGTTTATTACCGCCCGTGTTAAGTATAAAATTTTATGTCACCCCCTGGCCAGGAAGTGGGATTTCCCGCACGCGGAGCGTGCGGTAATTGCCGCTTTATGGCCAGGTGTGACATAAAAATTATTATAAGTTAGAGACTTTCATAATTGAGGGAAAGCCTAGCTGCTTTAGTCTTTCCAGACGTGCACGTGTAAGGCGCCCTTAACAAACAGAAGCGTGACTACAACGCATACACTTCTAATAACTATAGAATTAAATAGGTAAAGCTTGTTTCAGTAAACTAACCAAATAACAAAAACGCTTTATTCAATTACCGTTGAAACTCGTAACTTCCTAACTTCATATGGCACCTATCTTTGCCTGAATTCATTTTCACCCAAAAGTGCTGCTTGGTGCCTCCAAATGCCGTCATTACTTCGCCTATACTGCCTATTTTCGTGTGATATCTTGTTGAATTGAAAGTTGGCGCGAGGTAGGTAGTCGTGGTGTTTGTAGGCAAACATAGGCATCATATGCGAAGTTCAACGGTATTAGTTTATTATTATGGAATGTAAGTAGCATTAGATCAGGGGTGTATCGAATAATTGAAAAATAAGATCTATCCACTCGTCTCAACAGTGGGAATCGGTACCTACTTTTTTACACCTCACAACTATCACCGCCAATCCGCAGCACGCTTCGCTAAAAACTGGCACCAAACCATCTGGTAGATTCCACCCCTTTACAACATTATACTACACAGAGCATACATTGAATATTTCGTTAGATCGTACCATAAACCGTTACCTACAGAGCGAGCAACGCTCGGCAAACTCTGGTCGCCTACGATCAGGTGTTGAGTGAGGGGAACCAGGCGGCGATGCCCGAGCGCGGAGGTAGCGCGGCGCGGAGCAGCGCCTCCTCGTGCGCGGACAGTCGCAGGAGTGTCGCGAGGGCACGTGTCAGCTGCCGGGCCTCTAGTTCACGCGCCGTTAGGAAACGGAGCACCACGTGCTTTAGATACCTAGAACAACAAATTATTTGAGCACTACATTTTATTTTATTTTATACATCATCATCGGGCCTCTACAGTACCCGGCAATATATATTGCACGTCGGGCTTTGGAAAGATATTCGGGTAATGTCGGCTTCATAGAGCGTTGTCTCACACTACCTATGTGACGTAAACTTGTTAGTCGTCTTCAAAATAGATAAAGAGAGTTAGAGTAGTAGAGAGTGAGTAGTTATAGAGTTGTTAAAACCCCTCAACTCCAAATTGTTCGATGTACAAAATGATACATGATTGTTTGACAATACTTTTTCTAGTAGTTGTAACAGATATCCAAAGTTTACATGTCAAGGAATTGACGTAAACTAATAAAGTCCATAAAGTGCGGTATTTTTTTAACATGAAACGTCAATTAATAAATAAGATAATTTATGGATGTTTGCCAGTGTTCGGAAATCGTCGTAAACGGCTGATGGTCTCTTACCAAAGCCCGACGTGCTATATATATTGCCAGGTACTGTACTACATCTTGACAGATGATTTAAGGCGCAGGGTAGGGCAAGGCCTTCCCCATACAAACTTTGTGCACGTTTTATTCGTCGGTTTTGGCACTAACAAATATAATTTTTTTTTTGGTTGTAAATATTAGATATGCGAAGATCGTGATGTGAAAATGTTCAAATATTTCAAAAAAAAATCAAAATTAAAAAATTCAAAACAATATTTAATAAAAAAAAATTACATCACAAAACAGCTATCAGAAAAATAAGCATACTGACCAAAAATCATAACTTTAATGCAAACACAAACGAAGTAAATCCTACACAAAGTTTGTATGGAGAGAGCTTGCCCTACCTCTCCTCTTAAACAGCGTCTGCACGTGAGGAACAACTCCTCCCGTGGCTATACAATCCAATTCGGTATGTACAATTGCGTCCACATTTCTGACATGTGAACTGAGGATCCGTAACACTAGCAACCTCTTGATGGTTATGCCTTTTAGCGCGCTTGTGGGCTAGATCTTGGAACCAAATTTATAAAACGACTGTGGCCAACAAGCCTACGGTTCACCCGATGGTAAGCGGACACCGCAGCCTATAGACGCTCGCAACTCCAAGAGCCAGGTGCGCGTTGCCGACCCTTTATAAAATTTGAGGATTCACTGTGATAACAGCAGACGGGACAAATTTACGTCCAGTGCAACATAGTGCATCCTCAGGAGCTCTAGCAACCTTGCCCACCTCCAGGTACACAACACTAGAAACTTATATAATAATAGTACATTACTTACCAAGGGCGATAAAACAAAGAATGTCTCAGATCGCAGGTATTTTACGCCCGAGCCGAAGGCAAGGGCGATAAATATGCGATCTGAGGCTTTCTTTATTATCGCCCGTGGTAAGTATAAAATTTTATGTCACCCCCTGGCCAGGAAGTGGGTTTTTTCGCGCGCGGAGCGTGCGATAATGGCCACTTTATGGCCAGGTGTGACATAAATAATATTATTATGGCTATGGTCTTCTGCAAGGTTGGGCTGCTCCAAGTTCGAACATGACATTTTGCTGTGCCCTACCTCTCCTAAATCAAAATTGCTTCCCACGGATTCGGACACATTTACATTTGTTATCGGATGTACGCATTTATAGGGCAACCGCTTAACCGAGACCGCGCAGAAAGATAGCGGGAAGCAGGGAGAGACCCACCGCCCGCTACCCGTCCGCTACCCTTTGACGTCCCAGGCGCGGTTTCAGTTAAACGGTACACTTATAACTCAGCCAAAGCCGATTCCAGTGCGTGCACGGTCCATGTGTCCTAACTCTTCGTTTCGACTTTGTACAGTCAAGTGCAAATATATGGGTGCATACAACTTGCTCAAAAAGCTCCCATAGCTCTTATGTCGGTGGATTAAGGTTTCGGTACATATTTATGAGAGGATTCATTCGATACATATTTTTGCACTTGACTGTACATATCTGGACAAGTTCTTACCGTCTGCTGATGTCTTGTTCTTCCACCGCATTAAGGTCTGGCTTGCTGCTCTGAAGTTCGCGCTGCAGCGTCTTCTTCATGTCGGATATCCGGTTGTCTAAAGTCTTCATTTTCTGTTGAGGTAATAAATAATAATGAAGAATTATTATCAAAAGATTTATTTCTTATAAGAGAAGATGATCGGAAAAAAGCGGTTTAACAAAACAATATAAATCTAGATAAGAGAGAGGCTGAACAGTTGAAAATGAGATATGTTACGTGTCAACGAATTTCATTGCTTTGCGACAATTTATCGTTCGTAAACTTGTCATATCACTCACTTTGTCACTTTTCCGAACAAAACGGGACTGCGCTACAATACGGGATGTTCGATAAAAATATATATAAGTAACATTTACATTCAGGCACCATCCATTACAGCTCTATTGGACAAACAATGATATCTAACCTCTCATATAATTGCAATTAAATCTATAAATGGCCGGTAAAATGTATCTTTGTTAGTGTATACGTGAAGTTTGACTTTAATCGGCGCGTTACAGGTTTTTTATGGACACGTAATTTTACTTAGGTATGGTAACTTTGCTGTATAACGTATATAGTTGCCGGTAAACTTCTTGACCTGCGCAGGTCTGCGCAGTAGCTGATTTACGTACAAATAACGCTACTGCGCATTGAAGGTTAGTTGTTTGCCGGCAACTATAATTACTCGTATGAATTTGAACCTTCGTACGATGTAATAAGGTCTAAAATGATGTTTGCCATATATGGTTTCGTATGCGGTAACGGTTTAATTATTAACAAGGAATACGCTATTAACAACGGATTCGAACAGATCGATAAAAAAAAATAACCATACCTTATTTTTATCACAGATTTCAGTTTCTAAGTCTTGAATAGTCTTTTTGAGTGTGTTTTCACTTTCTGTCATTTCGTCGATCCTTCTGTGTAGCTGCTCGATCTCTGCCTTGCGCGATTCCTCGGTTTCTTTTATTAACATACATGCTGCTTGGTTCTGAAAATAATTTCAAACACATTGAATAAACTTTATTCAATAAAGTAATATAATATGACATTGAGTACCTAAATTTATGATTATATTAATTATCAGAAATTCACATCCGACCAAGACCATCCGAGAAGAGATTCGACTTTCTATTAGAATCCCAATGACAGTCTATAAATTTACGTTAATTTGAAAAATACCAATCTGCCATATACCAGTAATAATTTTAATTCTTACCTTGCCTAGTAGTTTTTCAAGGTTATGTTTATATTACATGATTGAAGACATTTGTCAAAGAAATCTATCTAAAAAATTACGCTATCTATGTTAGGTCAGACAAACATGCTTTTTCGAAAAGAGTTGAAAAGTTTTTTTTAGGTTAAATACTAGTATAGGCAAAATGTATAGGTAATATGAAGTTGACTACAGTAGTTAGTTACATTATTTTATTATCTTTATCTTTATTTATTATCTTTATCTTTTTTATTTTTCTTCTGTACGTGTGTTTGTCACCTAACTCCTCCTAAACAGACCGATTTGGATGAAATGTGTTGTGTTGAGTGTACTTATATTTGAGTTGGTCCCTGGAAGGTTTGAAAATACAATTGGACCTGGTAGGTGGCGCTGCTTCGCCGCTATAATTTGCTGCGCTATAAGTGACTCGAGTTCGCCGATCTTCGCCTTGATCTGCGCCTCCGTCGGTCCGTTATTCCCTCTGCGCTATATCTTCGCCTTTAGCTCGGCTTATCTGCGCCTCCGTCGGTCCGTTATTCCCTCAGCTTGGTTAAGACATCCTGGTAAAAACCGTTATTGAATATCTCTAATTGTCGTTTCCTACCTCTTTATGCTGCGCTATAAGTGACTCGAGTTCGCCGATCTTCGCCTTGAGCTCGGCTATCTCCGCCTCCTGGTACCGCACGTCACACTGGCTCATCTCTATCGTTTGGGACATGTGCGCGTTGCGGAGCAGCGCCTCGTCTTTTTCACGTTTTTCTCTGAAAAAACACAATTTACGTAGTCAAAATATGTATATATCACTGTCAGATTGTAATAACCGTTAATTTATAATCTAACGTAGCGAGATCTCGCGAGATTGTAAACTGTCGAAAGTGTATAATCTACCGAAAACTAATGCGTTAAATTGTAAACTGTATGTCACGGTTCACATCTTTCGACGTGAAACTTGCAACTTAGGTTAGGTTCGTTCGTTTTCTTGTGTTCCTCAGCGCGGAAATAGAAGCCCCGCGCAGCGGGGCTTCGTCGACTTGCCGGATGCAAGCACAAAAAAAATCGGTTCACAATATTTCGATAGTTTACAATCTCGCTAGTTAGATTATAAACTAACGGTGTTTACAATTTTACGGTGACATATACAAAACACAATTTATCCGGCACATAGGATCTTGACTTCGTACCTTGACACAGTGAAAATCTATATGAAGGTCACTAGAGATCTCATATTATTATCATTGTGGTTGTGACAACGTACAAAGTAGCCCAGAAATCAAATTGGTAGACTGTACCTATAATCTGAAAGATACGTCCATAATACCCACTTAATGACACGGCTTCGTAAAAGTTAAACAAACTAACATAAACTGTATTGTAATAGCTACCTGTTTCTTGAATCATTGACAATTAGGAAACACGATTGCAATTTAATGACTGCCCCTGATTTAATTTTAATTGGGTAAAATAAATTAATGCTGGATTCAAATTTAGCACTTTCTTTAAATCTCTAATTATAGCTTTTAATTTAAAAACGAAGACCAATTGCGGTTTTTCTACCAACTAAAAGGTAATTTTCTAGAACATGTGTTAAAGTGACTAAAAATTGAAAAATATTTCATTTTTTTTATATTTGTAACATACAGTTGGAACAGAAGATATTGTGTCCATATGAGCCACTATTTAAAACCTTTAACTTGTTACATCTGAATAAAAAAAATACCTTTACATTATATTTGTTGTTAATAGGTAAATCCGTCCGACATCGCTCTTCCACGCATGAGGAGTAATTTAAATAAAACCAATTTATCTTAAGGTGAGACGATTTCCATACAAAACATATTATGACATTCGCAGGCAGCTGTAGTAATACCTTGAAAAAATGTATGTCACGTGACAAACTAATTTCTCAAATTAGTCTAGTTTATACAAGTTTATTCTAGGAAAGGGGGAATTTCGCGCAAATGGAAAGATAATTTATGAAAGTTTGTCACATAGGTTTCTTAAAATATCACGCCGCTAGCCTGCGAATGTCAAAAGACGTTTTGTATGGAAATCGAACCACCTTAAGTTAATTATACTCCTTGATTGTACTCACTTGTCGTATTTCCTCTGCATATCCACATAGTCGTGTTGCATATCAGTCACTACCGAATTGAGATGGTTTACTTCCACTTTCGTTTCGTCGTAAAGTCGATTCGACTTGTCGATCTTCTCCCGCAAGATTTTCACGAGCGTCCGTTCGTTTTCCAGCGCCTCGGAGAGCCCCCGATTTTGCTCCGTCAGCTCTTCAATACGATTCTCGAGCTCCATTGACAATTCCTGAAATTATCGATCAATATAATCAATGTTGAAATTTCGCACGAGTTCTACTTTTCAACAGCTGTGTTGGAATTAAATTGAAGCATCAGTGGCATAAAAAATCTAGAAAATCCAAGCTAAAAACCATTAACCTTTTTAACGCCAACTGCTTATAGTGGTCATGGGCTGTAGTGCCCAAAGCGCCATCGTCCACTACACTATTTGATACATCAAAGGCAACCTACGTGCTTCTATTCTAAAATCTAAGTATACAAAGGCTAAAGGCCGTGTGCGACATATTTGACATAAGCATGGCGTTCAAAAGTTTAAGCAGCTTCGCGATTAAATGCCCTTGTTTGACACATTGCCACTGATAAGCGTACACCACAATATTAACTTAACAATACAAGTGACCTTGATCCGTTAAGCACTAATAGTAATAACAAACACACCCAAAATAACCCGACATTGCAAAACCAAGATCGCATTTTAATGGAAACAAATCGGTACCTATGTATAAACACGTTATGTTTACGTCAACACTGCAACTATTGTGCAACAATCAGTTCTAAACGTGAAGAAGTAGTAGAGCGTCCAATAATAGTCACTTTGTTATAGAAATATTGGTGGAAAGTTTAAGACGCGAGAACTCGTTTCACATGACAACACAACACGCGTGCATGCGCAAACGCAGTCGTGCGGAGAGTGGGGACAGCATTCACTTGGTTCACCGGAACCGCGCCGGTCGGCTCACGTAATACCAATGCAACTACATAGTTACACAATACAATACAATAGAAATACTCTTTATTGGACACCTCAATTAACGCATTCACTGCCACCCTCTTTTGCTGGACATTCGGCAGGTGCCGCACTTTGATGTGTGCCCCAAACGCACATGTTAGTTCAACCGACTATTCTAATTCTAAGGCACTAAGGCACAGGGTGAAAGTCACTAAATATTATAAACGCGTCTGTGCGTTCAAGGCACTGGGTGAAAGTAACGGTAACGCATATTATGCGTTCGTGGCAGTGAATGCGTTAAAGGACTCAATTAGATTACACTTACGAGTACTGAATCCACAATGATTAAGAATGCTTAATTTCGCTGAATATCGGTATGTAAAATTAATCTTATAAGTGGGTTTTTATTTAATATTGATAAAATGATCTGCCTAATCCAATCTAAGCCACCTGACGCCCCGCACATTACGTTCTAGACAAAACAATCGCCAATTAGGTGACGACGTATTTTCTCGTCGTGCGATTTAACGCATTCACTGCCACCCTCTTTTCCTGGACATTCGGCAGGTGCCGCACTTTGCTGTGTGCCCCAAACGCACATGTGAGTTCAACCGACTATTTTAAGTCTAAGGCACTAAGGCACAGGGTACAAGTGTCAAATATTATGAACGCGTCTGTGCGTCGAAGGCACTGCGTGAAAGTCACGGTGACGCATATATGCGGCGGTGGCAGTGAATGCGTTAAATCGTATAAACTTAAATTAGCATGCATCTTGCATGCATCTCTTGGCACAGCAATGATTTGCGAAAGCAGAGATCTTCAAAAATAATTACCTACGAGGGCTACGAGTAACCAATTTTAATTGCATAGTTTATTGCGTTATTTGTTTTGGAATATTTTGTGTTATCCGGAATAAACGATTTTATTTATTACAATTGGTTTTTGTGGATTTAGTACCCAGGCACTGCAATCGCTTGTGAGTTTATTTCATCAATCATCAACTTATTTTCAATATTATTGTAAAGTGACTACCTAGCCTAGGTAATGATTAGTGCATGAATTAGTTAAGCGACAGGTTAGCCAGCCAAACATGCCAATTATCCCAAACACTCAAACTCAGCCCGTATCCACATGCAAGTGAAATTAAAAAGATTATTTGTCAATAAAGAATTTCATTTATTAAGTGTAAAAATCAGTGCACATGAAATGGAATATGTACTTATTAATTTTAAATAAAATAGAAGTAAATAAAATTTTCATTTAAAATAACACAATAATAAAATTAACAATACAAGTAAAATTATAATAACCTAGCCTAAGTCTAAAAATGAATAAAGAAGTAAAATTAAACTTACTCGGAACGTAAATACTTATTATAGAGCGTCACAGATAATACAATGTACCAATGTTTAGGTATAGGGTAACAAAGGTGTTTTTGTGACACCTGTGTCATCAGACTGATGTGATGACAGTGATGACGCATGCCCACGCGCCGTCGGCAAATTGACATTATCACGTGATTGCGTGTACAGGAACTTATCAGCGCGATAGGCTTGTTGTAAAAGCAAGATTATCTTTATTTTCAGATCAGTATGGATAAGAGTTTCAAAGAAGCACTATCACATAATGTTTGTACCACTTACAATTCATGGTGTGAAAAATTCAATCTCAAAAATAACTGATACTTTGTAAATAGCTATATAAAAAAAGATGCATGCATAACTTATACAATATAATGTAACGTCTAATGTCATATTATTGGGACGGATGTTTTTACAATAATATTACTAGACAACATACCTACTGACTACATGTCAATAACATTTCATTAATTTTATTATCACATGCAAATAGTGTAATAACAAAAAAAATACATTGTATAAACTAGGTAAATCAGTTTTACCATAACTAGCCACATACCTATTTAAAAAATATTGCACTCGAGTACACTATTATAATGTAGTAAATCATTGATATGTACATGTACTAATGTTATATAGTAGTTGCCATGAAATAACATAACTTCTAGTCTAGGACTAAATACATGGGATGGCTTAAATTTAAACTATGTGCAATTTACGTTCAAATATTTATCAGCGACGTTGTTCCCAAAGATCTATATTGCCACTGGCAACCTATTAGAAAACTTTGAATACTTAATTCTACCGCTCTTTTAAGAAAAAGTGTAGGTATTTACAGTAGAAACGGAACTAAATTTGATACCAAAATCTGGCAACTTTGACATCATAACCTCTAGAGGTTCACCGATAGTGGCGCTCCTATTAGAATCTACTCTTTTTTGTTAGACTATACGGCTTGTTTGACCTTTCCAGCTATGTAAAAGTCAACTCTTGTGAGTGGAAAACTCCTTATTGCGGACGAGAGTATATTTCGAAAACTGTCAATAAAAATACTTAGAACAAAATATTGATATCGGACGAACTTGACAGATATTCTGTGATATTGACAGTTGTCAAATACACCTTCGCTCCTTAAACTGATAACATAACAAACCCCGCCACTGTTAGAATATATGTAAAGGCAAACACAAAAAAAATACACCACTCTAAATATTAAACGATTCTATGGGCCAATGGGACCTTATTTGAATTTATAACAGATTTAATTTACTATGAATTGATAAAGATTGAGAACAATGTTGATAAAAATAAGATATACGAGTATATCTAATTACTTATATTTGTCGTATATTAAAATGTTCAACAAATTATTAGATAAAATTATTGAAAATCAACAAAAAGATGTTAAAGACGACACTGTTATAAATTAATTATTTGATTAATTGTTTAGGCCTCTAGTTACTTTATAACTGATATAATCAGACTTGATATCAATGTACCTATGTTTTTAATTACTTAATATTTTACTTCAATGATGTTAAAATTAAATACCTACTGGTAAAATCCATGTAGTTATAAACCAAACAACATTAATAAAATTTTCAAGAATACTTCTTTAAAACACAACAACCGACAAAAATATAATAATTTGCTACATTTAGTAAAATACCTCAATAGTAATAAGAAAAATTACATAGTGAAATCACCGCGCGGTGAAAGCAATTTATATAATAGCCACATGATAATGATAATGACTTACTTTTAATTAATATTGTATTTTTTTTTGTACAGGAATAAACATAAGCAGTGAAGTCAATTGTAACCCAAAGTTTCCGTGCAATTATATTCGTCTGCAAGGGGTCGTCATTAATCACATGAGACTCGAAAAGGGCCGGAAATAATCACTGAATGAATCACAAGAGACAAGGGGTCTAGTGAGATAATCACATTTGTTTATTTTTCGTTGAACGTGCCATTTTTATAATAAGGTTAAGGTTTATCACTGAAAGCATTGAATCTCTGGATATATTTGGTTAATTTTTTTTTTTTTTAAATCTTTGGCATAGCTACTATACATTGGATGGGGGGAGGTTAGACTAAAACCTCACCACGTACAACCAGAGGGGATATAAATAAATAAATAAAAAAACATCTCGTGATTAATGTACGATCCCTAATCAGTGTGAACAAACCCAGGAATAATATATATTAATATAATTCAGCTACAATAATGCAATCGTTTAATTTGATTGATTTTAGCGAAACTCAAGTATTTTTTGCTTGTTGTCAACTTGTTGTAACGAATAATAACAAAAGGTGCTATGGTCTCTGTAATAAGTTATCCAACCATATTTCAAATCCACAGAAAATAGCAGCAGAATAAATGATAAATCTGTTACATGAAGTATTAATCCATATCGGCAAATGCATGACAATTATAGGTAAGGAAATTGAAAACATTTTTGATCGGTGTTTAAACAGTGGACGATTAACTCTTCGCATCACCGGCGGTCGATTTAGGCAGTGTAATAAAGTGGAATGTATTGATTGACTACGGGAGAATACCTACTCGTACTATTTCCATTAAAAGTTCCATCACATCTATTTTCTACTGGACAAATGGGATTAACGACAATGCGTAATAACCTAAATTTCGTCATAGTATTCAGATGTAAGTAAAGATTACGTTATTTATTGTTTTCCTAACGTGAAAGCTACAAGTTTCAGCGCGTGTCAAATATAGGCCCAAGACTATCAGGCGTGACCACGTAACCAAAATAATAACACCGATAAAAGCGTTCGAGGAAGGATAGCACAACAGTTGAGTCGTGGGTATAGCTTAGTCACTGAGCTATAAACACGAATATCGATATTTAGTTACCTCTCTATCTTTGAGCAGCAGAAATATTTTATACTCGAATTTTCTCTATTATAGCGCCGCTTATAACATTTAGTTCTCTCAAATGCACTAATCCCGAAGTGCTCGAACTGTGTAAAATTTAGAAAGATACAGAATCTATCTGTCTGTTAGTCAGCTAGTTGTGCTATCGTTTGAACCCTTTGAGCGCGAAAGCATCGACCACGCAAGGCCTCAGAATCGTCAAGAAAACACCAAAAGTAACCAGCTTCTTATTTTATAAGCTGCTTCAAACTTAGCTATTTGTAGTGTTGTTTATTTTATGACACAATTTGACCGATATTAGCGTCTATTAGCTTTACATGAGATGTCTTTGGCGCTCAAAAGCTTATAAAACTAGATGTAACATCGTGTCTACCAGCGTCACACTATGAAATCTATGCAGCAATGCACTCTAAATGCTGTAGAGGCTGGCACTCACGCCCTCATGGCTGGCGGCGCTGCGTAGCCCCTTCACTTCCATCGCCAACGAATGCACCTCCCCGTTCAGCCGCGCCACCTAACAACCGAGCATATCAGCGCTGTTCCAATCGTGTACATTGGCCTCAATATCTTACCGTGGATACACAAAACGGAACAGAGTCGAGGCGTGATATTGGTAGTAGAATTTTAGTAATAGCATATGCACATTGCTAGCACGTTTTATAAGTCATGCAAAAAAGCGAAAAAATATAGACACTGCTTTATTAATTCCAATAAAATATTCACTTTTGAATAGTTTATGATGTTGTTTGTTAAACCTAAATTTGAAAATAGGTAGATGACAGTTAACTTTTATGCTATTAAAAATTGTGAATAACCTTACCTTTGCTTCACTGTTGATTAGGTTTTGTTTCGTTTTCTCCAACTCGGCGGCCATGCTGAGAAGTTTCTCTTGAATCTCTTTCTTCTCAGTCTCTTCTCTTCTTCTTTCCGCGCCCTCCTCCCCCGCTTGGCGCGACAGTCGCGCCACCTAACAATACATTCTCATATGACAATACATGCTCACATGTCCAAGTACATACAAAAAACGGTTTCAAATTTTTACCCAATCGTATGTGATCAATATGTGCTAGATACCACTAACTTCCATTTGTTGTTGTTCGAATATTTTTTTTTCAGATAAAATGCATAACGAATAAGGGACAAGGCAACACTAATGAGTAACATAATGTACATTCAAAAAGTGGCCGTATACGCTAACTGTGTACAATAATTGTTAGTGCATTTTGTGATCGATTTTTCGATAAACTGTTATATAAGTAACACACCTAGCACCAAAACATAACCTCATGCAATTCATGCAAACTACAACTGATGTCAAAATGATAATAACTTTGTCATAATAGCGGTGCACCACCACACCACATAATGGGATTCGATAATTCTATAAGCCAATGTTACTGACCACTATATTGGCCTTTCGGGTAAAATACGAACCACTCCAACCAGTGCCTACCTTCATTGAACAATACAAATATTTAAAAGTATTTTTTTCCTACAAAAAAACCTATATCGTAAGGTGTTATAACTGCATAATTATTGCGTATAATAGTTTCGTTAGAGAAGGGTTGCCGTAAGTCCCGGTAGGCCGAGACATATCCAGGTTTGAAGCGTGGTGTATCATTGTCCCGGTCCACGTTCCCATGTTTATGGCAATCCTACGTTAAAGTTTTGTATATAAGTGTACAATTGGATATAAATTGTGAACCTGAGTCTCGAGCGAGGCGATCTGTCCGCTCCACGAGGTCTTGACGTCAGCCAGGGCCATTTTGGCTTCTTGCAGCTGCCGAGCGAGCACGGCGCGCTCGCGGCTCACGCGGTCATACTCTTCGCACCCGGTCGGCGTTACTTCGCGTTTGTCTGAAACAACGTTTGAAAATATTCTAACATAAGCTAATGGTTCTCCACCACGGCATAAAATGATGAACAGACTCTAAAGGTAACAAACACGTTACATTAGAGGATTCGTTGTCTCGAGTCTCGACGACTAAAGTACAACTCTGCCAAGGTAATTCCAGCTAGGAGCAAACTTAGCTCGGTTGAGATATAAAATCTAGATCATTCGCTCTGAACATAGCACATCCTTGAGAGCTCTTGCTACCTTACTCTTAAGAACTAAGATACAGAGGAATCCATGGCGAAATTACGGCTGAGGACTTCTGTAACGTATTTTCCCAGATGGGAAGATGAGCGAGGTGACAACTGACTGCTGTGGCCAGTGGCATGCTGGTAATGTGGTCATTATTCGCGCATTTCATCCACCTTTCTTTGACACGTTTTTGACAAATTGGCTGTAGGTTTTGGTGGCATTTCTGAGTTAGTCGGCATCCCGTACTTCTACTAAATAACCGAAAACGGCATCAAAATATTCACCCATCGATAAAATAGTGACCACGAAAGTGATTTGAAACAAACGCTCATGTGCACCGTACGACATATGGGGTAAGATGTAGTAATGTCGGCCCCCCTCCAAGCATTGGCCTATTGAATGCTGTATTTTTTTTACAAGTATTCTACCTGTCAAGTTTGAAAACTATAGTTTAGGGTGTAGTAAACAAAAAAATATGAAGTTTATTTTCTACCTTGTATTGAAGGATTGCGCTTAATATATTGAATTATCATTCAAGAGGCCAATGATTGGGGAGGCCAACATTACTACAGCTTACCCTACATGTGTGTACTGACCGTCGTCGTGCATGTGGTGGTGGTCGGTGCCGGGCGGCGCGGCGGCGCGCACGAGCGCGAGCTCGTCGGCGAGGTCCCGCGCGCGCGCCTCCGCCGCGCTCAGCCGCGCCGCCTCCGCGCTGTATACATGTGTGTACTGACCGTCGTCGTGCATGTGGTGGTGGTCGGTGCCGGGCGGCGCGGCGGCGCGCACGAGCGCGAGCTCGTCGGCGAGGTCCCGCGCGCGCGCCTCCGCCGCGCTCAGCCGCGCCGCCTCCGCGCTGTATACATGTGTGTACTGACCGTCGTCGTGCATGTGGTGGTGGTCGGTGCCGGGCGGCGCGGCGGCGCGCACGAGCGCGAGCTCGTCGGCGAGGTCCCGCGCGCGCGCCTCCGCCGCGCTCAGCCGCGCCGCCTCCGCGCTGTATACATGTGTGTACTGACCGTCGTCGTGCATGTGGTGGTGGTCGGTGCCGGGCGGCGCGGCGGCGCGCACGAGCGCGAGCTCGTCGGCGAGGTCCCGCGCGCGCGCCTCCGCCGCGCTCAGCCGCGCCGCCTCCGCGCTGTATACATGTGTGTACTGACCGTCGTCGTGCATGTGGTGGTGGTCGGTGCCGGGCGGCGCGGCGGCGCGCACGAGCGCGAGCTCGTCGGCGAGGTCCCGCGCGCGCGCCTCCGCCGCGCTCAGCCGCGCCGCCTCCGCGCTGTATACATGTGTGTACTGACCGTCGTCGTGCATGTGGTGGTGGTCGGTGCCGGGCGGCGCGGCGGCGCGCACGAGCGCGAGCTCGTCGGCGAGGTCCCGCGCGCGCGCCTCCGCCGCGCTCAGCCGCGCCGCCTCCGCGCTGTATACATGTGTGTACTGACCGTCGTCGTGCATGTGGTGGTGGTCGGTGCCGGGCGGCGCGGCGGCGCGCACGAGCGCGAGCTCGTCGGCGAGGTCCCGCGCGCGCGCCTCCGCCGCGCTCAGCCGCGCCGCCTCCGCGCTGTATACATGTGTGTACTGACCGTCGTCGTGCATGTGGTGGTGGTCGGTGCCGGGCGGCGCGGCGGCGCGCACGAGCGCGAGCTCGTCGGCGAGGTCCCGCGCGCGCGCCTCCGCCGCGCTCAGCCGCGCCGCCTCCGCGCTGTATACATGTGTGTACTGACCGTCGTCGTGCATGTGGTGGTGGTCGGTGCCGGGCGGCGCGGCGGCGCGCACGAGCGCGAGCTCGTCGGCGAGGTCCCGCGCGCGCGCCTCCGCCGCGCTCAGCCGCGCCGCCTCCGCGCTGTATACATGTGTGTACTGACCGTCGTCGTGCATGTGGTGGTGGTCGGTGCCGGGCGGCGCGGCGGCGCGCACGAGCGCGAGCTCGTCGGCGAGGTCCCGCGCGCGCGCCTCCGCCGCGCTCAGCCGCGCCGCCTCCGCGCTGTATACATGTGTGTACTGACCGTCGTCGTGCATGTGGTGGTGGTCGGTGCCGGGCGGCGCGGCGGCGCGCACGAGCGCGAGCTCGTCGGCGAGGTCCCGCGCGCGCGCCTCCGCCGCGCTCAGCCGCGCCGCCTCCGCGCTGTATACATGTGTGTACTGACCGTCGTCGTGCATGTGGTGGTGGTCGGTGCCGGGCGGCGCGGCGGCGCGCACGAGCGCGAGCTCGTCGGCGAGGTCCCGCGCGCGCGCCTCCGCCGCGCTCAGCCGCGCCGCCTCCGCGCTGTATACATGTGTGTACTGACCGTCGTCGTGCATGTGGTGGTGGTCGGTGCCGGGCGGCGCGGCGGCGCGCACGAGCGCGAGCTCGTCGGCGAGGTCCCGCGCGCGCGCCTCCGCCGCGCTCAGCCGCGCCGCCTCCGCGCTGTATACATGTGTGTACTGACCGTCGTCGTGCATGTGGTGGTGGTCGGTGCCGGGCGGCGCGGCGGCGCGCACGAGCGCGAGCTCGTCGGCGAGGTCCCGCGCGCGCGCCTCCGCCGCGCTCAGCCGCGCCGCCTCCGCGCTGTATACATGTGTGTACTGACCGTCGTCGTGCATGTGGTGGTGGTCGGTGCCGGGCGGCGCGGCGGCGCGCACGAGCGCGAGCTCGTCGGCGAGGTCCCGCGCGCGCGCCTCCGCCGCGCTCAGCCGCGCCGCCTCCGCGCTGTATACATGTGTGTACTGACCGTCGTCGTGCATGTGGTGGTGGTCGGTGCCGGGCGGCGCGGCGGCGCGCACGAGCGCGAGCTCGTCGGCGAGGTCCCGCGCGCGCGCCTCCGCCGCGCTCAGCCGCGCCGCCTCCGCGCTGTATACATGTGTGTACTGACCGTCGTCGTGCATGTGGTGGTGGTCGGTGCCGGGCGGCGCGGCGGCGCGCACGAGCGCGAGCTCGTCGGCGAGGTCCCGCGCGCGCGCCTCCGCCGCGCTCAGCCGCGCCGCCTCCGCGCTGTATACATGTGTGTACTGACCGTCGTCGTGCATGTGGTGGTGGTCGGTGCCGGGCGGCGCGGCGGCGCGCACGAGCGCGAGCTCGTCGGCGAGGTCCCGCGCGCGCGCCTCCGCCGCGCTCAGCCGCGCCGCCTCCGCGCTGTATACATGTGTGTACTGACCGTCGTCGTGCATGTGGTGGTGGTCGGTGCCGGGCGGCGCGGCGGCGCGCACGAGCGCGAGCTCGTCGGCGAGGTCCCGCGCGCGCGCCTCCGCCGCGCTCAGCCGCGCCGCCTCCGCGCTGTATACATGTGTGTACTGACCGTCGTCGTGCATGTGGTGGTGGTCGGTGCCGGGCGGCGCGGCGGCGCGCACGAGCGCGAGCTCGTCGGCGAGGTCCCGCGCGCGCGCCTCCGCCGCGCTCAGCCGCGCCGCCTCCGCGCTGTATACATGTGTGTACTGACCGTCGTCGTGCATGTGGTGGTGGTCGGTGCCGGGCGGCGCGGCGGCGCGCACGAGCGCGAGCTCGTCGGCGAGGTCCCGCGCGCGCGCCTCCGCCGCGCTCAGCCGCGCCGCCTCCGCGCTGTATACATGTGTGTACTGACCGTCGTCGTGCATGTGGTGGTGGTCGGTGCCGGGCGGCGCGGCGGCGCGCACGAGCGCGAGCTCGTCGGCGAGGTCCCGCGCGCGCGCCTCCGCCGCGCTCAGCCGCGCCGCCTCCGCGCTGTATACATGTGTGTACTGACCGTCGTCGTGCATGTGGTGGTGGTCGGTGCCGGGCGGCGCGGCGGCGCGCACGAGCGCGAGCTCGTCGGCGAGGTCCCGCGCGCGCGCCTCCGCCGCGCTCAGCCGCGCCGCCTCCGCGCTGTATACATGTGTGTACTGACCGTCGTCGTGCATGTGGTGGTGGTCGGTGCCGGGCGGCGCGGCGGCGCGCACGAGCGCGAGCTCGTCGGCGAGGTCCCGCGCGCGCGCCTCCGCCGCGCTCAGCCGCGCCGCCTCCGCGCTGTATACATGTGTGTACTGACCGTCGTCGTGCATGTGGTGGTGGTCGGTGCCGGGCGGCGCGGCGGCGCGCACGAGCGCGAGCTCGTCGGCGAGGTCCCGCGCGCGCGCCTCCGCCGCGCTCAGCCGCGCCGCCTCCGCGCTGTATACATGTGTGTACTGACCGTCGTCGTGCATGTGGTGGTGGTCGGTGCCGGGCGGCGCGGCGGCGCGCACGAGCGCGAGCTCGTCGGCGAGGTCCCGCGCGCGCGCCTCCGCCGCGCTCAGCCGCGCCGCCTCCGCGCTGTATACATGTGTGTACTGACCGTCGTCGTGCATGTGGTGGTGGTCGGTGCCGGGCGGCGCGGCGGCGCGCACGAGCGCGAGCTCGTCGGCGAGGTCCCGCGCGCGCGCCTCCGCCGCGCTCAGCCGCGCCGCCTCCGCGCTGTATACATGTGTGTACTGACCGTCGTCGTGCATGTGGTGGTGGTCGGTGCCGGGCGGCGCGGCGGCGCGCACGAGCGCGAGCTCGTCGGCGAGGTCCCGCGCGCGCGCCTCCGCCGCGCTCAGCCGCGCCGCCTCCGCGCTGTATACATGTGTGTACTGACCGTCGTCGTGCATGTGGTGGTGGTCGGTGCCGGGCGGCGCGGCGGCGCGCACGAGCGCGAGCTCGTCGGCGAGGTCCCGCGCGCGCGCCTCCGCCGCGCTCAGCCGCGCCGCCTCCGCGCTGTATACATGTGTGTACTGACCGTCGTCGTGCATGTGGTGGTGGTCGGTGCCGGGCGGCGCGGCGGCGCGCACGAGCGCGAGCTCGTCGGCGAGGTCCCGCGCGCGCGCCTCCGCCGCGCTCAGCCGCGCCGCCTCCGCGCTGTATACATGTGTGTACTGACCGTCGTCGTGCATGTGGTGGTGGTCGGTGCCGGGCGGCGCGGCGGCGCGCACGAGCGCGAGCTCGTCGGCGAGGTCCCGCGCGCGCGCCTCCGCCGCGCTCAGCCGCGCCGCCTCCGCGCTGTATACATGTGTGTACTGACCGTCGTCGTGCATGTGGTGGTGGTCGGTG
The DNA here is from genome assembly GCA_951800055.1 of Cenopis cana. Classification (NCBI taxonomy): domain Eukaryota; kingdom Metazoa; phylum Arthropoda; class Insecta; order Lepidoptera; family Tortricidae; genus Cenopis; species Cenopis cana. Next base: position 11,809,785 of record OX637477.1, on the reverse strand, counting down.
CCGGGCGGCGCGGCGGCGCGCACGAGCGCGAGCTCGTCGGCGAGGTCCCGCGCGCGCGCCTCCGCCGCGCTCAGCCGCGCCGCCTCCGCGCTGTATACATGTGTGTACTGACCGTCGTCGTGCATGTGGTGGTGGTCGGTGCCGGGCGGCGCGGCGGCGCGCACGAGCGCGAGCTCGTCGGCGAGGTCCCGCGCGCGCGCCTCCGCCGCGCTCAGCCGCGCCGCCTCCGCGCTGTATACATGTGTGTACTGACCGTCGTCGTGCATGTGGTGGTGGTCGGTGCCGGGCGGCGCGGCGGCGCGCACGAGCGCGAGCTCGTCGGCGAGGTCCCGCGCGCGCGCCTCCGCCGCGCTCAGCCGCGCCGCCTCCGCGCTGTATACATGTGTGTACTGACCGTCGTCGTGCATGTGGTGGTGGTCGGTGCCGGGCGGCGCGGCGGCGCGCACGAGCGCGAGCTCGTCGGCGAGGTCCCGCGCGCGCGCCTCCGCCGCGCTCAGCCGCGCCGCCTCCGCGCTGTATACATGTGTGTACTGACCGTCGTCGTGCATGTGGTGGTGGTCGGTGCCGGGCGGCGCGGCGGCGCGCACGAGCGCGAGCTCGTCGGCGAGGTCCCGCGCGCGCGCCTCCGCCGCGCTCAGCCGCGCCGCCTCCGCGCTGTATACATGTGTGTACTGACCGTCGTCGTGCATGTGGTGGTGGTCGGTGCCGGGCGGCGCGGCGGCGCGCACGAGCGCGAGCTCGTCGGCGAGGTCCCGCGCGCGCGCCTCCGCCGCGCTCAGCCGCGCCGCCTCCGCGCTGTATACATGTGTGTACTGACCGTCGTCGTGCATGTGGTGGTGGTCGGTGCCGGGCGGCGCGGCGGCGCGCACGAGCGCGAGCTCGTCGGCGAGGTCCCGCGCGCGCGCCTCCGCCGCGCTCAGCCGCGCCGCCTCCGCGCTGTATACATGTGTGTACTGACCGTCGTCGTGCATGTGGTGGTGGTCGGTGCCGGGCGGCGCGGCGGCGCGCACGAGCGCGAGCTCGTCGGCGAGGTCCCGCGCGCGCGCCTCCGCCGCGCTCAGCCGCGCCGCCTCCGCGCTGTATACATGTGTGTACTGACCGTCGTCGTGCATGTGGTGGTGGTCGGTGCCGGGCGGCGCGGCGGCGCGCACGAGCGCGAGCTCGTCGGCGAGGTCCCGCGCGCGCGCCTCCGCCGCGCTCAGCCGCGCCGCCTCCGCGCTGTATACATGTGTGTACTGACCGTCGTCGTGCATGTGGTGGTGGTCGGTGCCGGGCGGCGCGGCGGCGCGCACGAGCGCGAGCTCGTCGGCGAGGTCCCGCGCGCGCGCCTCCGCCGCGCTCAGCCGCGCCGCCTCCGCGCTGTATACATGTGTGTACTGACCGTCGTCGTGCATGTGGTGGTGGTCGGTGCCGGGCGGCGCGGCGGCGCGCACGAGCGCGAGCTCGTCGGCGAGGTCCCGCGCGCGCGCCTCCGCCGCGCTCAGCCGCGCCGCCTCCGCGCTGTATACATGTGTGTACTGACCGTCGTCGTGCATGTGGTGGTGGTCGGTGCCGGGCGGCGCGGCGGCGCGCACGAGCGCGAGCTCGTCGGCGAGGTCCCGCGCGCGCGCCTCCGCCGCGCTCAGCCGCGCCGCCTCCGCGCTGTATACATGTGTGTACTGACCGTCGTCGTGCATGTGGTGGTGGTCGGTGCCGGGCGGCGCGGCGGCGCGCACGAGCGCGAGCTCGTCGGCGAGGTCCCGCGCGCGCGCCTCCGCCGCGCTCAGCCGCGCCGCCTCCGCGCTGTATACATGTGTGTACTGACCGTCGTCGTGCATGTGGTGGTGGTCGGTGCCGGGCGGCGCGGCGGCGCGCACGAGCGCGAGCTCGTCGGCGAGGTCCCGCGCGCGCGCCTCCGCCGCGCTCAGCCGCGCCGCCTCCGCGCTGTATACATGTGTGTACTGACCGTCGTCGTGCATGTGGTGGTGGTCGGTGCCGGGCGGCGCGGCGGCGCGCACGAGCGCGAGCTCGTCGGCGAGGTCCCGCGCGCGCGCCTCCGCCGCGCTCAGCCGCGCCGCCTCCGCGCTGTATACATGTGTGTACTGACCGTCGTCGTGCATGTGGTGGTGGTCGGTGCCGGGCGGCGCGGCGGCGCGCACGAGCGCGAGCTCGTCGGCGAGGTCCCGCGCGCGCGCCTCCGCCGCGCTCAGCCGCGCCGCCTCCGCGCTGTATACATGTGTGTACTGACCGTCGTCGTGCATGTGGTGGTGGTCGGTGCCGGGCGGCGCGGCGGCGCGCACGAGCGCGAGCTCGTCGGCGAGGTCCCGCGCGCGCGCCTCCGCCGCGCTCAGCCGCGCCGCCTCCGCGCTGTATACATGTGTGTACTGACCGTCGTCGTGCATGTGGTGGTGGTCGGTGCCGGGCGGCGCGGCGGCGCGCACGAGCGCGAGCTCGTCGGCGAGGTCCCGCGCGCGCGCCTCCGCCGCGCTCAGCCGCGCCGCCTCCGCGCTGTATACATGTGTGTACTGACCGTCGTCGTGCATGTGGTGGTGGTCGGTGCCGGGCGGCGCGGCGGCGCGCACGAGCGCGAGCTCGTCGGCGAGGTCCCGCGCGCGCGCCTCCGCCGCGCTCAGCCGCGCCGCCTCCGCGCTGTATACATGTGTGTACTGACCGTCGTCGTGCATGTGGTGGTGGTCGGTGCCGGGCGGCGCGGCGGCGCGCACGAGCGCGAGCTCGTCGGCGAGGTCCCGCGCGCGCGCCTCCGCCGCGCTCAGCCGCGCCGCCTCCGCGCTGTATACATGTGTGTACTGACCGTCGTCGTGCATGTGGTGGTGGTCGGTGCCGGGCGGCGCGGCGGCGCGCACGAGCGCGAGCTCGTCGGCGAGGTCCCGCGCGCGCGCCTCCGCCGCGCTCAGCCGCGCCGCCTCCGCGCTGTATACATGTGTGTACTGACCGTCGTCGTGCATGTGGTGGTGGTCGGTGCCGGGCGGCGCGGCGGCGCGCACGAGCGCGAGCTCGTCGGCGAGGTCCCGCGCGCGCGCCTCCGCCGCGCTCAGCCGCGCCGCCTCCGCGCTGTATACATGTGTGTACTGACCGTCGTCGTGCATGTGGTGGTGGTCGGTGCCGGGCGGCGCGGCGGCGCGCACGAGCGCGAGCTCGTCGGCGAGGTCCCGCGCGCGCGCCTCCGCCGCGCTCAGCCGCGCCGCCTCCGCGCTGTATACATGTGTGTACTGACCGTCGTCGTGCATGTGGTGGTGGTCGGTGCCGGGCGGCGCGGCGGCGCGCACGAGCGCGAGCTCGTCGGCGAGGTCCCGCGCGCGCGCCTCCGCCGCGCTCAGCCGCGCCGCCTCCGCGCTGTATACATGTGTGTACTGACCGTCGTCGTGCATGTGGTGGTGGTCGGTGCCGGGCGGCGCGGCGGCGCGCACGAGCGCGAGCTCGTCGGCGAGGTCCCGCGCGCGCGCCTCCGCCGCGCTCAGCCGCGCCGCCTCCGCGCTGTATACATGTGTGTACTGACCGTCGTCGTGCATGTGGTGGTGGTCGGTGCCGGGCGGCGCGGCGGCGCGCACGAGCGCGAGCTCGTCGGCGAGGTCCCGCGCGCGCGCCTCCGCCGCGCTCAGCCGCGCCGCCTCCGCGCTGTATACATGTGTGTACTGACCGTCGTCGTGCATGTGGTGGTGGTCGGTGCCGGGCGGCGCGGCGGCGCGCACGAGCGCGAGCTCGTCGGCGAGGTCCCGCGCGCGCGCCTCCGCCGCGCTCAGCTGCGCCGCCTCTGCGCTTCGCTCGCGCGCCCACTCGCGCCGCGCCTGCTCCATCTCCTCCTAGATAAACAAATCATCTATATGAAAACAAATTCAACATTACACAATTGTACCTCTAGTATACCTCAGTCTTTTCGAAACAAAACACAAACGAACACGTTTGCGTTTAGTCTCATTTTGTAAGGCAACGCGAGCAGCGCCTCTGGTGGCCTTAGGCGGTAACAATTTTTTCCCATATAAATTAAGACTTATACTAGAGGTACTGAATAGCTACCTTATTACCTATAAGCATCAACCGTAAATTATACTGTCAGTGTCATCGGCGGCCGCTGTCGAAGTGAAGAGGAACTTTCGGGGGAGGTGTAGTGTGCCTATTGGCCACCTTTAGTATTTAACAGTAACACTGGTTTACTGCAACAATAACGCATATTGCTTGTATCAGCGATAACCCTAAATGTATAAAAAGGAAGCCGATAATAAACGCACTGTCTTCTGACTTCTATATCAGATCTACTCGTGACTATCATTGTCCACTCTCCACCTCCGAACCCTTATCATATTACAGAAGTCGTGGCTAAGAGCAACTCACAGTGAGCGTGTCGAGTCGATCTTGCGCGCGCTCGGCGGCGGCCAGGCGCGCGCGGCAGTCGGCCAGCTGCCGCTCGGCCGCGTCGCGCTCCGCGCCCGCCCGCGCCGCCTCGGCCTGCGCCGCTCGCGCCACCGTCTGCGCCGCTAGCGCTTCCTCCCCTGTAACATATAAAGCCTGTCACAGACAGCAGCGGCCTGCGGCGACGGGCGCGATGGCGGTCACTTGTACACTATGACTATCCTAACATTCATTCACACACGCGACTTTGATTTTCATAGTGGCAACTGGCCGCCACAGCAGGCCGCTGCAGTGTGTGGTACGCTTTATGGTGTATAATTTCACATCATCTAGCCGATTTCACACTTTGCTGATTACTGATAAGGAAATAAGGACATGAAAAGTACCTAACAAAGTCTCAACATAGTTTTTAGACAATATCAAAGTGACAGATATCACTCCTGAACTCAATGTTCATGTGCTCACTGCTAGCGGTATTCCAGTACAGTTGCAACCTGAAGGATGCCTGGGGGTCCGCTACCTAATCCAAAGATTTAGCGTAGGCACTAGTTTTTAGGGAAGCTACAGCCATCTGATCCAGAATTCAATGTTACTCCAAAAAAAACTTTCATAGTTAGTAAACAGGGATTTGTTTTATACAACGACAGCGACAAACAAGCGTATGGTCCACATGATGGTAACCGGACACCGCAGTCAATAGACGCTCGCAACTCCAAAGGAGTCACGTGCGCATTACCGACCCTTATAAACTTTGATTTGAATTTGACCCTTGATCAAATCTGTTTTAATGAACCCCATGGTGGCCGACCGGCTGCGACATGTTTAGATAGTAATAATTTAAGCATTATGAAAGTTATGATGCACAATCCATACAATGATGCTGTGTGGTCAAATATCTACTATGCTAATACACCTTTGCGATTAATCTAAAAATAAAAGTATTCGTAAATTCATTCTCACCTTCAAGATAAGAGTCTTTGACCAGTGTGTGTTGCTAGTGATGACATATGGTACGGAAATGTGGTCGCTCACCATGGGCCTCATAAGAAGGCTCAAAGTCACTCTAAGTGCAATGGAGAGGGCTATGCTGCGAGTGCGTCATCGCATCAGAAATGAGGCCATCCGTAGCAGAACCAAAGTAACCGATATAGCCTTTCGAATCGCTAAACTTATGTAGCAGTGGGTGGGGCACATTGCACGTAGAACCGATGGCCGTTGGGGCCGACAGGTTCTCGAGTGGCGACCACGGACCGGAAGACGCAGCGTGGGTAGACCCCCCACAAGGTGGACTGATGACCTGGTAAAGGTCGCGGGAGTCCGCTGGATGCGGGTGGCGCAGGACCGGTCATTGTGGCACTCTTTGGGGGAGGCCTATGTCCAGCAGTGGATGTCTCTCGGCTGATATGATGATGATGATTCTCACCTTGCACAGATGCCAGAGACAGTCTCAACTCCTCAATTTTCTGTTCCCAGTATGCATCTCTCTCTTTCAACTTCGCTTCCAGTTGTAATGTGTACTGGTGTTGCAAGGCGGCTTGGTCCACTCTCCCGCCCGTGCGGTCCGAGAGGTAGGACTCCAATTGTGGAGATATGGACTAAAAACAAATACAACTCTTTTCAACCAACATTAGGAGATATAAATATTAGGGGGCTTCTTATTTTTTTACGTTTTTTTTTGTTTCTCACGGGCCACCTGTTCATATCATAGGCACTCTTGATTCTGATAGATAAATTTTTATTCCACTATATGAGGTTTTTCCAAGTGAAAATAAAAAATATATATGGGAAAATAGGGAAAATTCAATAGGATCATTCAGAGCAAGTTATCTTTAATTTGTATTCATTTTCTTTTTTGTTCTCATGTGTGGTTAGTAGTTACGTTAGTGCGTAACATTAGTACCTATTACTGAAATATCATGTCATGATTAATGATTGTTGAATCTTCAAATAAATAAATTAAATAAGATCTACTATGATATAATGGACTTGGAAATAATGGAGCTTTATCCGAGTATTTGGGAACAGTCAAGTGCAAAAATATGGGTGCATACAACTTGCTCATAAATATGTCCCATAGCTCTTATGTCGGTGAATTAAGGTTTTGGTATATATTTATGAGAGGATTCTATCATACATATTTTTGCACTTGACTGTGCCATGACTAGTGTTCAGAGTTTCGGTGGCAAATTTCACACAGTGGGTAATGGAGTCGTTTTTATGATTAACTTTTTAAGATTTGAATAAATAAATTATTCATTTACCTGAAGTACTTAGTATGACATTAAATGGCGGCTCCGGCAGGTACAAACATTATACTGTCCCGACTGTTTAGGTGACATGTTTGTACGTATGTAATAAATAAAAATAAATAAATTAAATAAACAATGTTTACCTACATACTTGTGTTATTAGTAGTCCTGTGTTATCGTGGTATAAGTAGGTTATGCTCGCAAGATAATTTAGAAGGAGTATTATGCAAAATTAATCATTTAATCATTATTTGTTTAATCAAAAAAATAGTTAGGCGACTCCATTTACCTCTGTGAAATTTGCCACCGAAACTCTGAACACTAGCCACGACATGTGTCATCCACTTATAATTTGCTATGCATCTTCTTTTACAAGATACAACATACAATAAACGATACACAAGCTGTAACAAACAATGTTGAACCTTAAACTATATAGGGCTATTTGGGATCAAGCATTAAGTGAAAATATTATAATGAATTGTGCTCGGATTTTTATCGTCGCTGCGTTGGTGAGCACACATGCCCGGGGCGACGACGAGCAGAATCCATTTACCGTACAAAACCTTATCTACTGTCATGGCGTCGTTACCGAACAACGTCATTGAACACGTGACATTGGCGAAATCATCATAAATTTGATGGAAGCCATTTTTTAAAGAATTGAATGAATTGTGCTCACATCAGATGTTGTGTCTCCCTGTCCTCCGGAACTGGAGGGGCTGGCCGTAGACTGTTAAACAAGGGTTATGCTTTACTTTACATCATAATAAACAAATATGTATGTAGGTATATACAAAAACTAAATAAACTATGAAGGAAACAACATAAAACTTTTTTTACTACTTTTCAATAAGGTTTTGGATCACTTAGGCAATAAGTTATCTTCGTATAGGCACATACAGGGACTCAAACTATCTCCGTACAAAATTTCATCTGAATCCATTTAGCAGTTTAAGGTGGGACACTTTCCATACAAAACGTATTTTGACATTTGCAGGCTAACGGCTTGAGATTTTAAGAAACATGACTATCATGTGACATAATTTTTTTCAAATTATTCTGATTTGTACAAGTTTATTCTAGGAAAGGGGACATATCGCACAAGTGGAAAGCCTATTTATGAAAGTTTATTACATAAGTTTCTTAAAATATCACACCGTTAGCCTGCAAATGTCAAAATACGTTTTGTAAGGAGGTAACAGACAGACAGACAAACACACTTTCACATTTATAATATTGGTATAATATACATGGAGACTATAATAGTATTCAAGTCATATTTTGTAACAAGTGATCTATCTATGACATGCAAAATCCCTTCTGCCCATGAATGTGTTAATCAATAGCAGTCAGACTTTTGACTATGCACTATAAAAAGTCTAGATCACTTGATGAAAACAGTGTCAAGGCAAACAATTATAACACTTACCGAGTCATCTCTTAATGTAATGCGGCCCAAAAAAGCACCCGTGCGCCAACTGCTTGTTATTTTAGTTATATCGCTACCCGTCTCCTCTTTTATTTTGCTTTTGAGGCTGGCGAACATTTTGCCTAGCTATAGGCGATTCTGTCAATTAAATAGGTACACATGAAGACAGGTAAAGAGGACGACAGGTGTAGTAGTAACTTGTAAACTTCACTATTTAGTAAGTATTTAAAATACATTGATACTAATAAAATACACTAGTTTGCAAATTACTACGATAACGAACGTCTAATTAAGGACCAGTTTTGTTTACTTGGCAGTAACATTATTGATGAAACCTGCACTAATAATTGAAGATATATACTTACCATATCAAATTATCTAAACAATTATATCAAATACTGTACTAAACCATCTAAACAGATCTCCTAGTTTAATAAATACAACAATCAATTCTTTGATTCTTTCGCGATTTGACAAGAAAAAGGTGACTCAACCAACAACCGAACCGATTGAATTGACACCGAATACACCGATTGACACACACTGACAGTACTGACACTTGCTTGACACTGACAGTGACACTACAAACTACTAGCGACCTCTACTCCGTGTTCCGAATCACGCTAAGAACGCTCACAGCGCTTAAGCGGGTATTACACTGTCCTGAATTCAGGACACTTAGAAGAGTTCCGACCTATACGTTAGAGCGAGATGCTTCAACTCCCCTCCACTAGTTAGGACGCCTGATTCAGGCCAGTGCAGTGTAATACCCGCTTTAGCCTGGCCGCAGACGCACGGAATTCCGAACGGAAACAAAGGGGAGGGGAGTTGAAGCCTCTCGCTCTTAGAGCAAGAGGCTTCAACTCCTCTCTCTCTCTCTGAAACCGTATCGGAATTCCGTGCGTGTGCGGCCAGGCTTATACAAGAGACGAGAACTACGCAGAAGCAGGTGCTACCGCGAACCACAAACGAAGTTTTCCCTCTCTGTCACACTTATGTGCAAATTTGCGAGTGCGACAGAGAGAGAATATTTCGAATGCCGTTCGCGGTAGCAGCCCCTGAATGAGCTTTCGCCGCGGAGAATTTTCTAGTTCTGGAAGAGTGCATCAAAAGTACCAGTGTAAAGCTAGAAGAAGCCGCAAACTCATGGTAAGGGTACTGATCTGTAGCTTTACTATAAGTTTTTTCGAAACATTAACTAATTCGAACGCGTTTGCGTTTTATCCAAGTTTTATCTCAAAAGTCAAAATGTATGTATGAAAGTGATATGAAAACGTGAACAGCGCCTCTGGTGGTCACTAGTGGAAACTAAAACAGCGAGTATGACATTTGTTGCTAACTGATGAACGCGCGTATTTTAAACTCGGTGAGAGCGTTTTCATACATTTTGAGACAAAACGCAAACGCGTTCAAATTAGTTAATGTTTCGAAAAAACTTATACTAGAGCTACAGTAGCTCTAGTATTAAGTTTTTTCCGATTCGGTATATTATGGTCTCAGTTTTGCGTCTTCACGAACGAATTGGAGTAAATACTTACGAATAGACCGGCACCGGTGTATGGAACAAAGCCCTTGACCTAGTTTTAGCAATTGTTATTCAACTACATAACTATTATTATTGTATACGACCCTCCCGACGCCGGCAATTGATAGCAAAGTATTTTTTACGGTTATGGTACCTAATATAAAGGGGCGCATTTCCTCATGCGTCGAGCTTAGCTTAATAATGCGTATTAGAATTATTTTCCTTAACCTTTTCCACGCCAAAGACGTATATATTGGCACCGCAGGGTCAACGCCAATGACGTATATATATAAGTCGTAAGAAAAATATCGTTTTAAAAGGTCCAGATAATATAAAAAAAGAATCTTCTTTTGGGTATAACATATTTAAATAAATATTCTTCCTGTTCCGAAGTAAAATTTACAATTCAGTTGTGTATTTAAATAGAAATTCGTGTTTTTTTCAGACCTTTGATGTTAGTCTAATAATGGCACATTTCGTACGCCATTGACCGATTAATCCGTCTTTAGTGATGTGGAAACACATTCAAATTTAATATTTCATAAATCCTCTAAAATGCGTTCAGAAACCGTAGGCAATAGAAAAATAAATGTATTTATAAAAAAATTCTTACCTGTGGTGAAGGTTACCAGCAGTAACATTATTATCATTGTAATTTCCTATTTAATAATATGGTTTTTTTTAAATTTGGAACAGGAAAATTAAAATTCAGTCGATACGAAACGTCAGCTCGATATAGGTTTTTTTTGGGAATAAGGATTTCGAATTTGACATTTATTTTGAATTTTAAGTTAAAAAATTGATTTTTGCGGAAAATCGTCATTATACTCGATTTCGACTAATTCGGGGATGAGGATTTCGGTTTTACAATTATTTTGAATTTAAAGTAAAAAAATTTTTTTTTGGGAAATATCTTCATTATACTCGATTGCGACTAATTCGGGGATGAGGATTTCGAATTTAACATTTATTTTGAATTTAAAGTAAAAAAATAGTACATTATTGCCGTGGCCGGGAAGGGAGCAATTGCAGGCTGAGTATTTGTTTAAACGGACGAGCTTGCGAGTCCGTTTAATTATAATACGAAGCCTGCAATTGCCATTCCGGCCGAGGCTAATATAGTGCTTTTCTCAAAAATGGGGAAAAACGACAAAAATTTAATTAAGATTTGATAAACATAACCTTAAAACGTCACAAACATCATGTTTTCCCGCCGTTTATTTTTTTTAACAGAACCGCAAGTGTATTTTTCCACCGAAAAACGCAAATTATTCGAGACACATAAAAAAACGTCGCGTTTTTAACAGAAAAATACGAGCTGAATTGGCTGAATACGACCTGTGCCTCCTTTTATATGACAGTTTCTACATTTTAAAAAGTTTATAACTCGACAAATAAAGGAATTTATATGTGACATTGCAGGCCATATATGTGGCCTGCAATGTTTTTTACTTTTTAATTTGGATCTGACCTTAAACTATACACTTTACCTTCCAATATGTAGCGACTAAAGTCCAGTTTGCGGGCCATTTTTGAGAAAAATTTTTTTTGGGAAATATCGTCATTATACTCGATTTCGACTAATTCGGGGATGAGGATTTCGAATTTAACATTTATTTTGAATTTAAAGTTAAAAAATTTTTTTTTAGGCAAAAATCGTCATTATGCTCGATTTCGACTAATTCGGGGATGAGGATTTCAAATTTTACATTTATTTTGAATTTTAGACCAAAAAATTTTTTTTTTGCGAAAAATCGTCATTATACTCGGTTTCGACTAATTCAGGGATAAGAATTTCAAATTTTACATTCATATTGAATTTTAAGCAAAAAAAAATTTTTTTTTGCGAAAAATCGTCATTATACTCGGTTTCGACTAATTCAGGGATAAGAATTTCAAATTTTACATTCATTTTGAATTTTAACCAAAAAAAATTTTTTTTTGCGAAAAGTCAATAAATATAAAATTTGACATCGTTATCCCTGAATTAGTCGAAATCGAGTATGACGATTATTCACGAAAATTTTTTTTTCTTAACACTCTCAGCGCCATAGAACCCAACTAAATGTCTACAGCAGCAGGCCACATGGGCTGCCGGCCGCCCACAAAAGTACCAGCGCAGCAAGCCACATTCGATTTTCTGGATGTTTACTGGCAGCCCACGTGGGCGGCCGGCGGGACACGCAAAGATTTTACCAGCGGCCCAGGCAAAATTTTTAGCGGCTTTTGTAGCAGCCCACGTGGGCTGCCCGCGTACCACAGGATAGCAATCACGTACGTGAACACTTTTGCTGATCTTGATAAATCAAAGTGTATACCGGCTGGCCACCAAAATAAGTGATCGTTTTCGCAGATCAACATTTCAAGCGCAAACGCGCGAACTTTTCTATGTGTTGACAAGGGTACCTATATCTTATTTAAAAACCATGTCAGTTTTTATTACATTTCGTCGGCTAAGTCAAAAACATCTTAACACCATTCTTCGACTTTAGGACGAATTATAACAGAGTTTAATAGAAGAAAAATATGTTCTCAGTGTAATCTTCGTGTTTGCTTTTTATACAAAGTTTGATTTAACTTGCTACGTATCTTGTAATTTATCTTTATTTACCAAGTAATGAATTTTGTGTGTTTGAGACAAATCTTATCCTCCACCTATTTAGGAGAAGTTTAGCCTGTAATTTATTCAATCGCCATTAAACAGCGATTAAGACAATTACTTGGTTAAGTATATTATCACCATAATAAAAATTTGTAATTCCAATGTTTATAGTGAAAATGTTGTTATAAAAAGACTCAGCAGCATTGAGCAGCAGCTCCCCCCTGTCTCGCAAAAAATACTGATAAGCTTATTTTTCGATTGGATATATGACGAATTTTCTTGTCAGTAGACAAGAAACGGTTTTTGTGGGATCATTGCGTACCACATGGCTTGCTGGTAAAGTTAACATGGTGTACCGCCGGCCGCCCACGTGGGCTGCTGTAGAAGTTAATAAAGTTGTTCAGTTTTAAGACGTGGCGCTCGTCTTAATTTCTTTGGTGTCCTGCCGGCAACCCACATGGCCTGCTAGTAAAAGTCGCCCTAACCACACTTGGCGTATTGCAAAAGAAATAATGTGGTCTGCCGGCCGCCCACATGGCCTGCCGGTAAACCTCAAAAATTTTCAGTGGCTTGCTCTATTGGAATTTTTGTGGGCGGCCGGTGACCCACGTGGCGCTGAGAGTGTTAAAATTCAAAATAAATATAAAATTTGAAATCCTTATCCCTGATTTAGTCGACATCGAGGAAAATGATGGTTTTCGCAAAAAAAAATCTTCCTTTTAAAGTTTACCCGTTTAACAGTTACTATTATTTACTTGATTACGTGGTTTTATTTTAATTTTAATATTTCCTCACATTGTTTGTTAAAACCACTATACAAGCCTCGGCCGGAACAGGGATTGCAGGACTCTTTTTATCCTACACCACACTCGTCCAGCAATTCCTTACTTCACGGCCTCTGCAGTAATGTACTATTTGAAAAAGGAATATATAGTTGGTCAAACCAAATTGTCAGTAAATAAGAACAAAGAAAACTATAGGTACTCATCCTTTTCTTTTGGCTGCTAGTACTAGTGTAAGACAAAGATAGTATGATTCTCTCTGTCTATGTTTGAAATGAGCCAGTCCTTTGACAAACTATAATATGAACACAGCATGCGTAGGTCCATTTTACACTAAGTTCTTTATAATGCTTAGTATCGATAGTTACAAGTAACATCCCTAGACCTGTCATTCGGTGTCTTGCAGAAAACGGCTTGGCGTATGAGTGAGTGCTTTCACATTTGGTTTGGCGTCGAAAAGGTTAAGTTTTGTATTTAATTTATCCAGCGCACTTTGATTTGATGACGATAAAGTCTCATGCCCGGGAAAACTACGAGCAAAGCTCGGTCACCCAGATATTATCTTATCTTATATCTTTAAACGAGCAATTCTTGTATATTTATTTATTTATTTATATGTATATTTATTTCGGGGATCTCGGAAACGGCTCTAACGATTTTGATGAAATTTGGTATGTGAGGGTTTTCGGGGACGAGCAATCGATCTAGCTAGGTCTCATGCCCAGGAAAACGCCGAGCGAAGCTCGGTCGCCCAGATATTTAACTCTTATATGAGAATATATAAAATGGGAAGCCCGGATGTGGCATCTCTAGAATTGCAAGCGCCCATAGGCTACGGTGACGCCTTACAATCAGACGGGCCACATTTTATTAAGGACCCTGGAGTAGGATTTTGGTCTTTGAAGTCTGTAATCTGTCAGTATTTATGGAGGTGGATAAATGAAATTTACAAATCACATATTCAGTTGTTTATTATCTATACTGTACTCAAAATTGATCCGAAGATCACATCACATAGTAATTTCATAAATAATATTACAATGTCATGTACTTTCTGTGATTGTTCGTGAATAAAAAATGTTCACAATATTATCAATATTTGTTCACTGGACCGGTTTATCTTTAAGTAGACTGTACTACATAATAAGATACCATTATTAAGGTACTCAAAGAACTTACAGTGTATTTGATGAGAGATATAATAATCAATTATTGTTGCAGTTCATTTTTTTGTCAATATATTTACAGTTTTACATTTTTTTTTGTGATTTACAAATAAATTCTTGAATATTTAATTAGGTCATCATTATTCCACTTGGATTTATAATAACAGTACTTTATAGTTAAAAATATCACAAAAATGAAATATATTATGTGTAAGACACACGCAACATTAAAAATACAACAAAAAGAAAATATAAAATCCACTAGAAACCTTGGGCCAGAAGAGTCCCTTCTAAACAGGAAGGATACTTTCGATGTTCATCTTTCATAACGGCAATTTGATACCATAGTCATTTTATCACACTAATTAATTATAAAAGTAATCGATTGTCTTACAATAAATGCGTCAGATCATAAAATTTTGATTATAAAAATTATATGCAACAAATAATCCATGAAACGATAAATTTTAACAAAAAATATAATGACAACTTATACATTTAAGAGTCTATGTGCCGTATTGATAAAAGTGAACAGGTCACCCTAGCCACTAGCACGGACCGATAATAACAAACAACTTAAACACAAACGCAACGAGTTCTAATGAGTTTGACTCCGCTTCCGATATATTCACCTTTTATCGATATGGCATTCCACTTACGATACGACAATAAATATATCATAACACGCTTACACATTAATCACTTCTTTAATTCCGACGCTAGGAATTATTTCATAATATATACCTAAAAATATAATCACGGCACAAGTATCCCTCCGACTAAATTACTAACGTAGTGTCACTTTTATCAGGATTTAGAATCAAATATGTATTATGTATCTTAAATATTTTTTATTATTAATATATCATTATCAAAATATCCACTAAATGGGAGGAATAAATCAAATTATTAATATTTATTCTAATATTAATCGCATGACTGATCAACAAAAAGGATATGGACTAGGAATAATATTAGGCATTAGGCTTCCATGCCTCCGGGGTGCGCGCGCTGGGCGCGGCGGCGCCCGAGTCGACCAGTCGACTGTCGACAATCCATAGTCGACCAGCGGACTGTCGGTAGTCGACAGTAGATAGTCGACCAGCGGACTGTCGGTAGTCGACAGTCGAGCTCACCGCAGCGGCGCTCAGCGGCCACTCCCGCCTCTCTCTATCCGCATATCACCCCTACATACATACGACGAGATAAATTTGATCAAAACGTTAATACTGTTTGTGTCCAAAACAATAGCTATTTCGTAATGCTGTACTTCTCCGAGAGGTAATCGGACTCGATCGCCGGTCACTATTTTGTGCTTCGATAAACGAGGATCGATATCAATAAAATAATGATTATCTAGCAAAATCTATCTGGAATAAAGCCGACGTTCTATCCTAGAATTTAAATAGCTTGGAAGTATGCCTTCTTCATTTTTTAATATTGTCCGATAACTTTCATTGTATTTTGAATGTCTGTCCTCTATCACTCTACGAGTGTCGTGATCTATGCTAAGTGTGAACTGGGCGCGCAGCGCGGCGTGCGCTCGCGCGCCCGACGGAACGTGAAATTGTGCTCCGGCGTCAAAAGTTTTAGTGCCGAAGGAGAGAAGCGGCTACTCTATTGGTGTTTCATTACTGGTTCACTTAATCTAAACTACTGTAAACTTGTCACCTAGTAAAACAAAATGTTATATATCATAAAAAATTAACATAATTCTCACAAAAAATGCTCACATTAGGAGTGTGGTGAGGCAACTTTTGACACCGGCCTGGGCCGTCTCGCCAGAAGCTGCGGGCGGCGTGGCGGCGCCCGCGCCGTACTAGCGCGGGCGGCGCCGCGCCGCGCCGTCTCAACATTACATCGCTTATATACAACAAGTTTTGTGCGACGCCAAACGGCAGACGCACCGATCTTTACAGGAACTCATATCGTATCTTAAAAAAAATATACAATAGTAATAAAACATTTGAAACCTCACTAACTACTATTTGACGATCTCGGTACGATCTCGATAAAATTACTCAATCGGCTCCGGCGCCTCGAAATCTATTCATATCACAATCGCATGACCGTGCCTGAGAATCATATCCCGCTACAATATGTACACACTCTTTCTCGAAGACTTACGAACGTTCCCGGCGGGAGCGAGTCGCGGTGGGGGCACGAGCGCGGGAAGGGGAGGTCGCGACTCGCTCCGGCCGCTCTAACCTACCGATATTTACTAAGATATCACCACCTCAGCCGCGGGAGCCGAGCGACAGTGCCGCCCGGCCGCTGCCTTTCCCGAGTGTGCAGAGGCGCGATCGATATGGATAACGCGGCGATACGGGCTGGCTCTGGATCTGGGGGATGGGTGAAAAAGGAGTGAGTGAGAATGGGGTGATGGTGAAGGACAGGGGGCAGGTTAAGGAGGCCGCAGGGCTGGCGGCAGCTGCACGGGGATGTGGTAGTACCGGCAGGCCGCGCGGCGGCAGGCGCCTGCCGCGGCGTCGCGGCACACCACCACGCGGCACCCCACCACCTGCAGCCCGCACCCTGGAACCCACAAACACCATGTTATTACCATGTACCTACATAGTTGTAAATGCGAAGACGTACAGTCAAGGAAATCGAAACACGAACTTTTTACCCGACTACGACTACAGTACTTTTATCTCACGAGCGCCGTAGTTGTAACAATGTGAACTCATAGTTCCTTCGCTGACGCACTGCACATAGACAATGTGCATCTATAGTTCCGATTAGCATTCAGTACACGTCTAAGTTGCGAACGTTGGCAAGTGGCTCAACAATCCCAATCCGCGATGGTACTTTTAGTAGTGTCCGACCAAAACATGTGTTTTGTCGAAACCGAAGGTCCGGTTTTAGCTCTAGTTTCGGCCGAAAGCGAAGCTTTTACAAACGTGTTGAAATCGTTGAATAAAACGTCAGTGGGCGGTTCTGTCTAGACATATGAAAAATTAAACACCTATAATCCGTGTCAGTAGTATAAAATAAAACAATTGTTTTAACAAGTGATATTTTTGCCCAGGATGAAATTGAGACGCTTCACTCACTTCGTTTGCTCGGTCAACGGCGTTGCCGAAAGGTTAGGCAGTATTTTTCGAAATCGCTCTTTAGCGATAAGACCGCCTATTGTTTGCCTTTACTTATTGTGATTTTGTACTGTCCTTTAATTGAGGTGTGCAATAAAGAATACATATTTGTATTGTATTTTTACCAATTTTACCGAAACACATGATTTTTAAGCCGAAACCTGCCCAAATCGAAACTTCGGTCGGACACTAACCTTTTAGTACTTATTAAAAATGTTTCCCACTTCTCACTATGATAATAAGGTAAGTACGTGTTTCAGTTTCTGCACTATACGCATTCTATGTATTTGGATTTCGGACATGTTTATGTTTATGACTGGTTTTTGGATTACATTCTAAAAATAAATATTTTAGTGATAAGACTATATAAAAAATAAACTAAATAGTAAGGTATCTAAATAGCTACCTACGTATACTATTTCTATTACAAACGTACAGGAATATCAAAGTAGTAAGTCCCATCTAATTGGAACGTATATCTAATATAATATTATTCTATATTCTAATGAATTTGCTGACTACGATTGTACTTTAAATTGGGTTCTACTTATAGATTAAATCAACAATAATTATACACAGTGATCGATCATGCATAAAATATGAGGGAAGGAGAGGCAGAATACATAGTACAGATAAAACGTGTCAAAAGTGGGGCGTAATTATATTACTCAAATCACAATTACTGTCAAAACACTACAAACCACAACTGACTGGCCAAAAATATGGATGTCTCTAAGCTAGGGCGCTATAATGGTGGAGACAGTTTGAAGTTGTGACAGTAACTAGACTAAACAATCAGGTAATATTTTAATAGAGGAAGTTACACGACTTATTTGCAGTCATTTAAGAGAAGTACTATTATTATCGGTGATAAAACACACACACCCACCTTCACGAATATGAACAAATCTGCAGGTAGGTCTTGTACATCCTTGTCGATTAAAATCTTGGCACACCGGGAGGGTGTCCAGTAACTGAAAATATAATAATGTCTCATTAAGGTGTGATGTCTTATAGGTACTGTGCAATATATGCAGTGCAGGCGATCATACAGTACTCTATACAACGGATAGCTCTAGGAACCGGTGACCAAATTGATTAAATGTAATTCTTATGTCATGAACCTTCACTCGGAGCAGATTTGTATAAAATGATCGCTCTGTAAGTGTTGAAAAGAGGCTGATTTCAGTAACAAATTAGTACCACTTGCATGTTACGTTCTTATGATATACTTAATTATTGTCATAGTCGACTTGGTCTTTTCGTAGTGTTAATTGCCTATTCATTGTAAAGTGACTGTATGGTAACTGCTATATTATGTAGGTATAACTACTTCATGAACAGTTAAGACTTTGTATTTAAATATTATTTAGTACTAAACATATATATCACAATTTATTTAAATTTATAGGCCAGTACACAAGATCAACTGTTCATGAATATATTATGTTAATTGTGTTAATACTAAATCTATTTGATCACTTTTTGAACATTCATACATCTGACATTGAACAGTAGGTATCCTTATTGCACAGCCGTCTGAAAAATAACGCTGAAATAGTTTTTGTAATATCAAAGAGCGGGGAGAGTCGAGTATCTAGACGTGTCACATAATCAAAGGTAGCATTCGATTGTCGAGATTCTAACAGATTACCGTTAACGTGAAGTAGACGCTATTATACTAATCAGAAAGTAGAATTATGCGTGTGTAGTTTCTCATTCGCTAAATAAATAAACACTAAACGGGACACACGGAAGGCGAAATTGCAAGAAACGAAATTGATCGCTGCTTCAATATTACAATAACTTTACAAGATTCGTTGCACAATATGATTGGACCTTCCAAGCATTCTTTCATTGACTAGCCCGCCGGGTCAGTGTGTGTCACCTTTATATTGTAAAATCTGTTGGTACATAAATTTACACAGCATTTAATACGAGCCGAGAAAAGAGTTAATCTCGTGTTCGCGTTTCCGTAACCGTCAGAGAGTGGTGGTGTTAAAGTACGCTGCATTATGCACATAGTAGGTATGAATAATATAATATCTAAATGGCATGCAGAACGCTTGAAGTATAATCATTATTGCGCAGCCAATCTCATTTAAGCGTGACTATATTTTACAAAAAGCTAAAGCATGATGCTAGACAACTTTTACCAGGGCGAGGGCGTACTAGAGGTTTGTAGCGTCCAAAGTGTACCCAATAAATACCAACTGTTGCTATAACAAAGCTTAAGAGGCTGTGTGGGGAAGTTACGATATGTGGCTGCGCCTGTGATGATTCGACACTCCCGCCCTCGGTAGAGAGGCGGGGGCGCTCATGCTTCTCGGTCGTAGGCATGGTTACAATGTAAATAGACAAATAAATTTATACCTTTAGCTTACATGACAGTTCTGGACGTGACATGTTAGTGGTAGTACAAACTGCAACATAATGACCATTAGAGAGTGCGGTTACTGTACGACAAACAAAAGAAAACCAAGTATTTATTATTACATCTACGTGAACACTTTAAGTAAGCATCAGATAGGCCTCAACGTAAGCGAGGATTGAAGCCGCAATTGCGAAGCACTTTAAGCAGACGGAGACAACTCGAAGTGACTTTTATATATTATGTAGAAAAGTTACCGACGTCTTGTCGTGATTGTAATGCATTAAAGCTTAAAAGTATTTTAAGGTTTAAATTCACTTCGAATCTCTCCTTTCACCACTTTCATTTCAACTACCAACTACGCACAGTTAAAAATAAAATTAAATGTAAAAGCATTAAATCTGGAAAATAATATATTGTAACGAAATGTCCCCCTTATTAGCGGTTGATAGTTGACACTGGCAAGCGGTGAAACAAAATGTGCTAAAAAGTTGACGAACAAGGTACAAGTGTATGTTTTAAAGTGCAATTGCTAGCAGTGTTTCAAGGGCTTCCATGTAAAGAATTTGGTCTCGGTCAACTTTTTAACAGTTGATAAAATTTGGCTTCATTATTTTAATTAAAATAATCACCTAAACTGAAGCCGCCAGTAAGTGAGTCAGTACTGATAAATTAATAAGAAGCGTTTGTAGGCTCATTAGTCAAGTCATGCTCGAGAAGCGGCGCGTTCAGTTTAGGCGATAAACAGGAAATCACTTATACTGAGGATATTAAAGTAAGCTGATTGTATCTTACCGGGTGTAAGCAAGGCAATACTGTAGAGTGACTTCTTCCACATTTGAAAGCAAGTATGTCTCACTATACAAAACTAAAAATCATCAAGTAAGTTGTAGCATCAACTGTTCATTACAATATAATCAAATACAGGTAAGTACTGCACAAAGACTAGATGGCTGGTATGGGTGATGACATTGATACACAATGAGACGCCTGATAAGCGATGCCATCAGTTCGCAACCGTGAGGTCAGCCACAGCATGTCCAAATCATCTGTGTCATCATTGATCAAGTATTTTGTTAGAGTAAAAAACTCATCGTAAATAAATAAACACGAGACCTGAAAACCTGCATGAGCAAAAAAGGAAGATAGGTAATAATTGCACGGTCTCTCAATTGATCTGCCTTTATCTTCCTCTTGTGCGTGAATGGCTTGTCGATTAAGAAGCTCACTTCACCAAAGCGTACCTTGACCCGCTGTTGTGAATAGCCGCTAGAAGTGATCGTGTGCTCGGGCTGTTGGTAGCACTATTAACAAGCGCTTATTCTACATAAGCTCGTCTTAAGCATGAAAAACCAAACTAAACAAATGTCTCTACTGAAGCATAGTAAATGAAGCAAGCTCAAAATTTAGTATGGACCATTTTATTTATGCTCATTTTGTAAGATAGTATGGATTTTACCAGTTCAGTAGTATAAAAATTCGCTGCGAGTTCGAGTTCAAATAAAAAACAGATTTAGGCCTTTGAAATAGTTTTCTATTCTATATTTTCATAATTATTAATTAGTCATACTTGTAAAACAATATTTCCATCATATTTGACATCGTCAATTAAGGCTTAAACTTAGGAATCTTAATTATAATCGTAATAAATTCTGATAAACCAATCGATTCGAACTTCATAATAATAAAAAGAGCATACAAAATGTGAATGGCAGAAGATAATAGATGCAGACGTCGGCAGGGGTGATGGGTTAGCGTGCCGCGGAGCAGGTTAGAGCGGAGCGGCTCGAGAAGACTACGGGAGTACTGCGTCTACGCAGGTGGGGCGGCCAACGGGGTTCCAGCGTTAATAAGCGACATGCGTCGGAACGCATCGGGGTTCAACGAGATGTGAAGGTTAGGTGCAAGCGTGCGGAGCGGAGCGGTGCTGATGCTGACGCAGTGGGCACTGCACGCGGCACTCGTTACCTGTCCGCGCTCGTCGGTGTACACCACAAAGGGCGCGTTGGTCGGCGCACAGCCTGCCCGTCCCAACACAAAAAGCGACAAAAGATTGCAACGACAGCCGAAGCGGTCATTCGGAAGGCATGTAACAGAAAGCGTTCAAAATAAATAGAAAGAACGTGCGACCGAAAATAATCAAGCGGTGGCGGCGCTCGCCGCAACTGCTGCTATAGTGGTGAGCACGCCGGCACACTGAGCACACACGAGGAGCCTCTAGAATAATGAGAACAATACCTGATGAGCCAAACGTACAGGGTGGTGGGTTCTATTCCATGCGAAAATTAGAAGGCGGCGGTGTTAGGTGCGGGCCTGCAGCTGCAAGCCGGAAACCACTAGGTACGGGATCGACACATCGGCCAAAGCGCACCCGTGCGGACCTCCTCCGAGAACAAGCGTGTACGTAGCGGGATCGACGGACTAAGCGCTCAACTCTCAGTACGACGATACTCACGATAAACGACGATCGACAAGAGGTAATAAAAAAACGTACAGTCATGCATTCAAGCGTTATTATTACCGGGATCGTAGATACGAGAAATATACACGCATAAGATAATAACGGTAAGTGAGTAGAATACACAATAGAATAGATATAGCGTTACACTACGGAGACATCGGCGAGGGCGAATCCTCTCGCTTCGTCCTTACAATGATACAATACAAATGTGACAACACGCCTAGCGCTAATCGCCCCGACAGGCCGGGGCTCACACTCGGCCACACATACGAGTCTCTACGCGGAGACCCCGCGCCCCGCGCCCCTCCGCCCGCGGTCGCCTGCCCCGCGCCGCTTATGTCGTTTTCATCTTTTTGTAGGGGTTGACCGCAGCCGCGGCCGCTGCCGCCGCGGCCGCCGCCGCCGGAGGCGTGGGAGGAGGCATGGCGTACATGTACGGCTGCTGGTAGTACGCTTGCATGGGCATGGGCGGCGCGGGCCAGCCCCGCGGCATCATGAAGGGAGCGCGCATGAAGCCGGGCGGCATGCCCGCGCGCGCCTTGAACGCTTGCTGCGTGTAGGCGGCCGCATGCGCCATGGCCGACTGCTGCGCGGCCAGCGCGAGCGCCGCCGCGTAGTTCTTGTGCGCGACCTCCTTGGCCACCTGTGCGGGGTCGTGCTGCTGGTCGGCGGAGGGAGCGGGCGACGAGGCGGGCTGCGGCGGCTGCGGCGCGGGCAGCGCGGGCTGCGGCGGCGGCGCCGGCGCGGGCGTGGGCGTGGGCGTGGGCGCCGGCGCCGGCGTGCCCGCGGTCGGGGGGGCGGACGACACGGGCGCGGGGTACTCACATGACACGGGCACGAACGGCTGCTGCAGCTGCATCAGTTGCTGGTAAGTCGTCGCCGGCTGGTACACGGGAACGCCCGCTTTGTCGGCGGCGGGTCGTTTGTACGGCATCACACCGGGGAAGGCCTGAAAGATGAAAGTTACGGATGAGAATCATAGAACGGGGATCCGGGCGATAAGAGATCGCTTCGATCTCGACTCTGTCGAGATACTTACGAAGTTATCATAATAGAAGGATCCGACGCTCTTCATGTCCATCTGAAACGAGAAACAAGACGGTTGAACGGAGGTTTTCGGGCGCGAGGGTGGAGGTAGTCGTAGTTGTGCGCCGGGCCGCGGGGCGAGCGAGGGGGGTTCCCGGTCGCCGCGCGTCCCGTCGCTCTACGGAAGGAGAGGCGCGCGGAGGGATCGTGCGGACGGGACGAGGAGCGGAGGTGAAGCGTGCAAAGCTGGCGGCTGTACCGGTGGCGGCTCGAGCTCGGCGGGCGCCGGCCGTTTCTTGCCCGGCTCCGAAGTCGCGCTCGCTGCCGGCTGCTGCGCTGCTGCGGCCGTCTACGTGAAGCGAAGCGTCGCGGGACGGGACAGAAACAATAACGATGTAGTAGATGCACAGAATACACCTAAAGCTTGGCAAAAGGTGATATTATGCGATAGATAAAACTAAAAATAAAGTGAAGCGTGAGTGCGACGGAAGCGTGGCGCGAGCCGGCGCTGCGGCGAACTGAACAAAATAAGCTTGCGAACAGAAGCGGCGTCGCGGCGAGCGAAACCAAGCGGAAGAAGAGAAGCGAGCGCGAGCGAGCGAGGCAAGAGCGTGCAGCCTGGTGGCGTACCGCGCCGCGCGCCTGCGCCTTAAGGTGCGCCTGCAGGTGCAGGGGAGGGTGGAAATAGCGGCAGGGGTCGCGGACGCAGCGGCCCTTGACGGCGTCCATGCACACCGTGACACAGCCGTCGTCGTGCGCGGCCACGGGCGGCGGCGGGTGCGCGAAGCGACACTCGGACTCGGCGCGCTTGCACGCGCCGCGCTGGAACTCCCGGCACACCTGCACCACCACACACCAGGATGTCCGCCGCTCGCGCACCTCGCTACGCTCTACTCGCCCACTACCCACTAGCCCGCTAACCACTACCCGGCCCTGTGGCTCCAGCCTCTAAACCTACACTCGCTGCTGACTCTATCTCACGACCCTAATAACGACTACATGGTGATTTCCGCCCGGAATGTAACAATTGAACGCAGGCAGCTCGTACTTTTCATAATTGCGTCGACGACAAGAATTTTAGGGATTTAGTAGAATTTACTGAAATATAATTTCGATATTCGGTGCTGGTATTCAATTTAGTGACTATGTATTGACCTCGACCGGACGCCGCTTTTGTTTAATCCGAATAAATTTAATTTAAACCAATTTAACGAGTTACGCAAACGCATCCGTCGCATTTATATACACAATCAAAACCGTATGTTCTTCGATAATAAATTTTTGTCCGCCCTTTCCTATTCTAAGTTATTTCCGGGTTAAGCATTCGGAAACTACATTGCAGGCGCAAATCGACGTAATTTTTTTAGATCCAGAGTCCAAAGCTGTACTGAGAAGAATTACTGGTCTACAGTCTGTTTCGTTGCACCAACAATGTAGTCGCAATAGTCGCATCACCAGAGGGAGTAAGCGAGTGCTGCGAAGCGCACGCGCGCCACAGACACACGGGAAGGGGCATGGGCCCATGGGGCCGAATCATGCGCCGGAGACCGATGTCACTCACATTTGTCCTATTGATAATACTACCAGACTGCAATAGTGCTGCTATCTAGTGATTATCCGACATTGATGAAATTATCATAAAGAAATGGACTGGACTTTATTAACGGGATAATACAAGGTCTGACAATCCGGATAGTGGCACAAGTGACGTCACTGTCGACGACACACTCACGCTTACGTCCGCATACCATCGATAGGCTGAAGCCGTAGCTTGTGTCACCCACACTACTAACCGATATACCGGATTGCCACACCCGGCAAAGTATATACTATTGTATCATGGTGTATCCCAAGGTAATTTAAGGGGAACTGTCAGCGTTTATATTAGCTGAAAGATTACAGAAGTTCGGTCCCCAGCATTGGTACCATCATTAGGAATCCCTACACGGGTGTAAAAGTGATCAGAATATAATCAAATAGTTGTTTACCTCGAGACGGTCGGTGCGTGGCAGCTTCTGCTGTAGCACGGGTTGTTGCATCACGCCGAGTGGCGAGGCGGCGGCGGCGGACGGGTCGTGCCCGAGCATGGCCGGCATCAGCTGCGGCGCGTAATACTGCGCGTACGTCGAGCCCGGCACACCCGACAGGTACGGGGACGTCGTCTGTACAAAAACCATGTGTTATCGACCACGGCTCGACACGGTACACAAACAATAACTCATCTCTACATATAAATCAACCCAGCCCAATACGTTCTATATACAAAATCTTTTTACAAATTCCACAGCAAGCATTTAGTACAAAATAAACCACAAGCCAATGTTTACAAACCTACAAGTTCAATATTAGTTGTTTTTGTGTGTTACAAATAGCCAGACAAGCGTAACATGCATTAAACCAATCAATGAAATATATATTTTAATTGAAGCATACGGTCTGTCCAGTAAAGCTTCCACCGGCCACCAGTTATATTAAAAGGAGTAGGAGTCCCTTGGGGATAATGGGTCTTTATGCGGATCTAGTAGGTGCGAAGTACGAGGAAGCGCAATCTGTGAATAAGATTGGAGTGAGGGCGTAAGGACGTGGGGAATGTAGTGGCTGCGGCGACGGTAGCGAAGGCTGCGTTACCTGCGGGGCGAGCAGGGCGAGACTGATCGGGTCCAGCGCGGCGATGTGGCTCGCGGCCGCACCCGTGCCGCTCACGCCGCCCACCTTACGCAAAACCACACAAACACGCTACTCATCGTGCGAGAGCCGGCCCGCAGCGCCCGGCCGCGGCCGCGCCGCCTCGACGTCACCTCGCGCACCGCATACGCAACTATACAACTACTGGGTTAGTACATCGACCCAAATTTAACAGCACAAGGAGGAGGGTGCGAAGAGGACGCCGAGGGGGGTTGGCTCGCGACCTCAGATAGTGTGAACAGTGAGGGAATGTACAAGTAGTTAGGGTGATTAAACCAGCGTAAGGTAACCTTATACCCATTTCATACGCGTGTAAGTTTGAAGAGCAGTCATGCCACTTAAGAAACGAAGTATGTATACAAACATGCTCAAGCAGTGTGGAGCGATCGGCCACCAGCAACGGAGTTTAAGTTGTGCCTGGGATAGAGCTATTCTATTTAGTTGATCACGCACTCAAATGAAACTTTTAATTTGATTTTAAAACTTGCAGCTAGAGGACTGCATAATGAATACTTCCTAATCTGAAAGATCGATTCGATAGTTACTGAAAAAATATTAGGTAGGTACATCAGTTAAAATGGGTTCACTCTAAATTGACCTAAATCAACAATTGATTTGTTTAAAAAAAAGAGGCACAACTTAAACGCGATTATTTAGATATCTAATAAAATTCTACGTGAATATAAACGCTTATAAAATTACGGAATAGCAGTACACCGAAAGCAGCGTGTTGCGTGCAGTGAGTACAGTTCGTATTGAGGACCGATCGCTCAAGCGTTTAAAGGTAGGGGCAGATGACGAGGGTAGTACTGACCACGGCGGGGACCTGACCGGGCAACACCTGGCCCGGCGTTAGCCCCATCTGCTGCATTAGGGCGTTCTTCAAAGCTAAGTGGTTTCGACCGTTGATCAGCAACTGATCCTTCAGATGCTGCGGCGGGTGGAAGTACTTGCAAGGCGGCTTCTCTCTGTTACACCGACCCTGGAAAACACAAGTAATGCCATGTTAGGTATTGAATTTAACATCAATATGAATGGTTCTCGTCTCGAATAAACCCATACAAAGTAATGTTTGGTAACACTCGATCCAATATGCTATTTTTGCTACCTAAGTGGAAAGCGAGGGAAGATAAGGGTTACGCCGGTTACGCGTCCCAGGTAAGCGATACTTCTGGGCTCTGAGAAAAGACGAAAATGGCGGACCTCATTCAATATCATCCCGATAAGCAATAATGTATAACGGTGGCGGCGCTAGCGACCGCAGTTTCGGCTCAATATCGGCCGGCGTGCGGAAATCCCTCCATGCATCACAATTGCTGTGAGCCAGGCACGTAGCCATCAGAAATCCTCCACTCGATTTTTCCTTATAACCGCGTCTTAGGTGGTGTCAGATACTTGCGGAACGGGCGAGGGCGGCGCGGTTCTCGCTCGGCTTACTTTCGGCGTCAATGAGGCGCGAGATAATTGCCTTTCGGAATCGAAGCCCTCCGCCGCACCCGTCTGCGATGATTTATTTACATCCGCGTAATTAACTGTCGCACTACGTGACGGGAAGAGCCGCGCTGACGGCTTATCGTTGCAAGCCGCCCGCGAACCTCTTGCACCATATTTTATTCAATGAAAAAACGGAAAAGCGCTTATCGCTCTTTCAAAATAAATACAAACAAACACCATCTGAATATTCAGTACTCCAGCCAGAGCGCCTACTGATAATGTCCGCATGATTTATAGAATAACTTTCGTAGACACTTTTATACTGTACTGTTTTATAAATTAACTTTTGTATCTTTTATAAATGGAGGCAACAAACTTTGGTTTAACAACAAACATAAGCTCGAATCTTTAGCGGCCGGTCGAATCGAAGGCAGGCGTGCTCCAAATTTCTCAGTTATTAAACTTCGGCGATGCGTGCTAGAACTAGCTGGTGGAAGCAGTCGGCTGCATTTAGATTAACTTGTTACTGGCAGGCATAATGTTAGTTGGACGGTACTCCCACAGTTAAGCTCGGGATAAAGTTATTACTTCCTGTTACTCCGCGTCGTCTACTTTAACCGAGTTTCGATTCCAAGCTACACATTTGTGAAACTTGAATGGGTGATCACGTTTTGATCATAAACTATGATAACTTGTGGGCTCTATGAAAATGGTATTCATTAACTGGAAACTTAGATAGTTTGATTAGTCGCGTCTGCTGTTTAAAAGCCAGGCTGAGTTGTCGATGAGAATGTATTGGGGGATCAGAGGCGGTAGGCTGGTGCATGCAGGTGTAACGCAGCGATTAGCGTGACGGATGTCCACGTAGATACAAAATGGCCGCGTCGCACGAGATGAATGGCCTACGCTGCGCCGCCCGCGCCCCCTCGCTGTCCCGGGCTGGCGATCCTGGTTCCCGTTGCACACATTACGGCCAATTAATTGCTTTCCGATCGCTTCTTTATTTATCTACCAGAATTTAACTGTGACTAAATCCACGTTAGCAAATAGTATCGTATTTTCCTGACCGAGCAAAAATTAATGAATTCAGTAATGCCATTACTATAGGTACCTAACTTACGCTAATTAGCTTAATAACGCCAAATACGCTTCAGCATATTAACATTCCAGCTTCAACCCGATAACGTTCAGTTTATCACTTTCGTGACTATACATATCCCAGCCCATAGATACATAACATAACCCAGCTGCTTCCGTGACAATGAGTAGCAATTGTACCCAATACTTGCAATGTTTAATTTATTTAATCAAACAAACCAAACAGTTACAGAACAAAAACGATATTGGGATTGGGATCAATCGTAAATATATGAAGGTGACTGATATCTATGTCAGTGTAAAACCATAAGGATTAAAGCAAATCTGTGGGGCAACCTTTCAATATGCCCTATTTGCTAAAGGAAGAAGGAATGGGAGGGTCGAACGGGCGCGGGGTGGACAATAGCGTCCCAAAACTAATAACATTTTTGTGATAGTGGAGGAGCAAACCGAGCGCGCTTCCCTTGCCTTATTCTTTATGATACAACAATGCCGTACTTGTAGCCCATAAAGGGTTACTTAGACCTCATGTCGTTCTAGCTTCCCGAGTACAACGATTATACGTTCGAAAGGAATTTCTAAATCGCCAGAGACGATAAGTGGAAATTGCTAATGACGGCGAGTGCTTGAAAATTCGCGACGTAAAATTCTTTAAAACTTGGCACCTGACTTTATTCGGCGCTTGATTACAACAAAATGACATCAATGAGCTCCGCGCTGGCCTCTTGTTACCGTTGTGCAGTAAAGCGGCCGAGAGCACTTGGGAACTATGACGTGTATAACGAACAGCCCTCGCCTCGAGGAGACCGGCCCGAGGCACGCGCCAACTCCCTCGTTCGAGACGACAGTTACACAGTGCCTACTAATTGCTCCTCATGCTCCAAGACACGGATAGGTGTTAACCATGCTACTGAGTGGGCTTAAAACGTCACAAATCGCAAAACCATATTTAAACATGCAGGCATAAGCGTAAATAAATTTATCTCCTCACGTTGTACAATCCTATTACCGGCGAGTCAGTATATATAATTAAAATCAATCGAGTTTAATCACTACTGATTAGTCACGCAAAACAAATCGACGAGCCAAATAGGATGTCAAGAATGTATGTTGGGCGAGGCGAGCAGTCGTTAATCGATCAGAGTGTTCGATCACGATTGATGGATTGGCGACACGCTGTCGGCGGCGCGGTGACGCGTATCCACGCATCGCAGTATCGACGGGACGCGCAACGTACGCGCAACGCTATTTATCCGCTATTTTACTATTGGCTGCGTCGCAACAAATCGACACACGAGAAAACAATGGGCTAACGAGCAGATGAATGACACGATACCGTAAGGCGGCTATCTCGGAGCCCACTTGTACGCACCGAAGACGGTGCCAAAAATAACCGCGTAACAGGGACAGACGGGAATAGAAACGGCCGGTGAGCCGTGCCAATTCCTGTACGACTAGGAGAGCAGGTAACCCGCCACGTGGCCGAGTCCAGCTGGGAGCTTGCCGTTGTGCCTATTCTGTAGTTTACAGATGCTTACTAATAGCTATTTTATTTCATCAATATTGAGAAAAACGAACCTCAATTGAACAATACGCATGCGATTGAACCTGTAAAGTCTGAATTGAGGGTATGTATCTTTGAATTATTTTTCCTGACAACGTTAGTTGCAAATCAGCCAATGCGCTGCGCGTATGGTGAATATAATGTGAATGTTATGCTCATATGAAGTAAAACGTATCCTCGGTTCAGCGTAGGGGATACGAATGAGTATTTATTAGAATAAGCAAGAACTCCCCATGGAGCAGATTATTCAAAAGGTTTCTGTCGGGTTTCAATCGAGCAATATAAGGTAACACGATCAGAAGCTGAGATCCGGTCCCGGATGCCACAAATATTTTTTTTCCGACAAGCCAAAGCGAGGGAAAGGTGAAATCTAATTTGCAAAATTTTGTGGCTAGGAATGGGAATTAGGTAAGCAAAGTCAATTCTGAAAGTAAGTAGAATTTGAATTTAAAATGATTTATAGAGGTGCAGGGGAGTGGCTAATGAGGCGTCACGCGGGAGGGGCGCGTGTTTACGCCTGGCGATCGCCGCGTACTTTTTATTTTGGTCTCTGGGCGCCGCCCCGTGCGTGCTGTTGACGCAACGACGAGCACGCCTACACAATACATATGT
This sequence comes from Cenopis cana, assembly GCA_951800055.1. Classification (NCBI taxonomy): domain Eukaryota; kingdom Metazoa; phylum Arthropoda; class Insecta; order Lepidoptera; family Tortricidae; genus Cenopis; species Cenopis cana. The sequence goes on along the minus strand of OX637477.1, from coordinate 11,779,336 downwards.
ACAAACAGTCACAAAAACCACCATTGCCCAAAATCCTTCACAGACATCATAACTTCATTCACAGCAAACACCAACCTGAACTGAACTCAAACAACCTGCAAACCCCTTGGTTGGAATGAAAACCGCACTTTCGTTTATGGAACCGAGTAACAATTATTCTTGCGAAGTTCCCAACAAGTTTGCGCCAGGGTGCCATAGCTTAACGTTAAAATATGCATTCGTGCACGGAGTTATCTCGGCCACTTTTACCGTCCGCGCCGCCGGGAGAGCGCGGTCAGCCGTTGTTTATCCGTGCTATTATATTAGTAAGCTACTTTTAAGCTTCGAAGTGGAGGCACGGCCAATAAGCTCCTATACGTAGAGTTCACAAACTAGGCTCGCATTGTAGCTCTCATGCCATAAATGGAGTTAAGTGAGTGGTCATAAAACAAGTGGTGGATTGAGGGTGAGGTCGGGCACAGGTTGGCCGGTGGTGAGTAATGTAGAGGCAGGTCGGCGCGGGTGCGAGATTAATGCAACGGAAGTAGGCGCGACCTCTCCAGGTGTTTCATTAAATTGCGCGCGGCGCCTCCGCCGGCCGGCCGACGCGCGGCGCCGCTCGTTCTGCCTTTATGAACGCTGCAAGCTCGAGGGCCATTCGCTTTAAGAACGCCCGCGCCACTTTGTAACAGCCTTAATGAATCTCGTTACTTATAGGATCGCGTAAATTGCCTGTTTTACTAACGTGGCGTAAAGAGAAAAATCTTTAGGTCAGCGACCGTGCTGACTTACTTAATGCATTAGAGTCTAAAATAGAGGGCTTTCCTATTAAGGCACTGGCATTATAGTATCAAGTCAATGTAAGTACCTAATAAGTAGATAATAAGCCAACATTTTCCGAACGAGATCGCGACCTTTTAAGTCTTCGGAAGCGGATTCGATCTTATCTCTTTCACTTCATTTAACCGTTAATATTAGTCAAATATTCGTTTTGTCCTTTCTGCCTATGCGGAAAACAAAAGAGAGGTACAATGATCGTTGGCAAATAATGAGCGAAGCGAAGTGTAGCGCCAGTCGAGTTTCTCCCTGTGCATATGGAACAATGAGTAGGTAATTTATATGCGGGCCCCTTCTAGCAGGTTCTTTGATGATTGCTTGAAAAGCACAAGAATAAAGTTTTCGCAACATCTAGAGGACCGGCATCTCACAAATAACAGTGTAGCCCCGGGCGGACACGGTGCCGAGTGCAGCAAAGGGGTTTCATGAAATTAAACGTGTGCAAGCGCCTCAGATGCAATCTCGCGAAATAAGCGGGGGAGTAAGGCGTAGTGTACGTAAGGTAAAACGATATGGAGCGACGTCAGGCCGGGTAACCAGTTTAGCCGTGCCGTTGGAGTAATTAGACTGAGCAGCAAGGAGCCTGCACCGCGCGCTACTTGCTTTATCTACCTGGGTCTTGTGTTCCTCAAAATGACTCGTGCGATGCTATATTTACTTTGCGCTAGATCGCCGTGAAGTTTGCTCATTACAGGGATCGGAACCGATATAAATTTGAGATATTTCGCAGAAATTTGCAATGTATCTCTGATTTTGATTATTAAGAATTTGATACGTATCATTTAAATAATACTACAGTCGTTAAAAAGTCAGGACATGTGTAATCATGTAATAACTTTGTAATGGTACTTTATCAAACCTGGAGTGTGTCATTGTGTATGTATATTATTTCTTTCATGACGGGTATGAAATCCATTGAGCTGATAAATGATTGTAAGAACAATAAATCACTTTGATAACCACTTAAAGAGTTATAAGTATAAGGTTTAATACTTAATTATTCAAAAGTCCATACCTGTGCACATAGTAGTGGCACAAATGAGTAGACAGACCTAACACAAATTATTACCCGCGCAGAGTCGCGATGTTCACGATCAGCAAAGCTGTTTTGACCAAGCAATTGTTATAGGTCAACAGTTCTTTCGATACTAAAGATCCCAGCTACGTAAATGTGAAATTACTAAAAAATTCATAATCTAAATACAATAAAGTGAAACCGGGTCGGTAAGCACGTGTCATTCATTCTTGCAAGAAATATTTCACGGAGACAACATTTTATCAAGGAAGTTTGGAAAATACGGCAAAGAACATAAATTGGCATAGGAAATGAAGGGGTTGAGAATAAATCTTCACAAAGCCCTACCCGTGAACGCGGCAACATTTTTATTATAAACTCGTAAAGAAGGCTTAGTTTTACCGCGGGAGTACCTAAAATAACACAACAGCCCAAGATAAAAGGCGATAACTGCGGGAGCGGACTAACTACAAAATAAAGAGCTTTTACTACGTACGATAAGGGAAGTTTAAGGGGAGTTTTCGGGGTGCGGGTCGGACCGATAAATTGGGCGGCACTTAATTATGATCTGGGACGGCATCTTGCAGCCGGCTAATGTCCCGGACTCGTTTAATGCGCGAACTTGTTGTCTCAGCTCCGGCGGGCGCGATAAATCTTCATCTACGCCCCGTGCGAGCGCTACCTTCGCCGAGCCCGTATGTCCATGTCCGGCGCACTAGCGCCGTCGATGGCGCTCGGTCTTTCACAATCAAAACCAAACGGGGCTGTGAATGTGTCATACGAATTGTTATTACTCTTAAAGGACGATTATGCGGGGTAATCAATTTTTTTTATAAACATTAATTATAATAAACTGGTCACTCCGGTCTTTAACGTCGAATATTGCTCGACATGTTTCGGACAAATACGTGGTCCTTAATCATGAGGTGTTATCGCGACGGCGTCGCGTCTCGCACTGCGCGCGAGCGGCCGGACGGCGGCGGCGGCGGTGGCGAGAATCCACCCTCATTTTCGTCACTATTATTATATTTCAATATGTCTGAGACTCACGGGAGTTTTTTTTAAAAACATGAATTCCACAAAAAAAACCTTATTTTGCTGTTATTATCCATATCAATCATGATTGCAATGTTTTTCATGATTACAAAAATATGCCAGCACGGGTAAATTAATATTACATCAATGACGTCAGGAGAAATTTAACATCCACTCAAAACCCATAACATCAAAAGTTGGGGATCGAAGGGGCTTCCCATCGCACCCCTTGCCCCGAAGGATCGGAGCCACGGTCAAGTGCGCACAAAATGTAAGGTTATTTTTTTAAATCATTATTAAACATTCTTTCCGCAAAGTGGCACAAATTTAGGTTAAACATGTTATAATTGTATGAGGTTGGCGTTTGGTTATATACTTGTAAGTATGTAGGAAGAGCACGAATCAAGGTTCTCGCTGGCCGTTGGCTCCCAACCCTCTACTCTTACTAAGCATGTGTGATTAGGTGAGGCATTACTATAACATATGGTTGAATGAGTACATCAGGAAGTGGTAAGTACGTTATTGCAACGTATTACGTTAATGTTTTGGACGGCGACGCGGGGAGCAGTCGGCGCCGTATTATCTAGGTATAATTAAAGCGGCCAAGTCGCCGTCGAGACGTTACGCCGCCCTAACGACTTTTATGGCGTATGTAACATTGCCGGCACATAAAATAAATGTGCCGCCCCCAGCGCCTCGATATAGCACAGTATTCCCAGATTAATCGCCAAAATGTTTACTTTCACGCTGTACGACTGCCGTATTCCGCCGCCTAAACGTAATGAGGTAAATATTGAAGGGCGTTATATTTTTTTCACGTATTAGGGCTACAATGCGAAGGAAACCTTGTTCATGTTAAAGTTGACATTTTGATGAATAAATAAATTTATTCACGTTTTGTGTGTTAGCTTAGGTCAAGTTTAGGTACGTTGATTTGTGAGTCGGTGGACATCGCCGGACTGTCCAGAGTAGTCATTTAAATCTTTATACGTTCACATTATCTTTATAGGCGACGGGGAGCTTTCTCAGGCGTTAGTGGCGCCAGAGTGCACTTTTATTGAGGATGAAATACCGTAATTGCCACTCGACGCCAAGCCGTGACTGACGAGTTTTGTACGTGCTAATTGTGCAAGCTCATGTAAGTACAGCGTGGATGCGGGCAAGTGCTGTACTACTTTTAACACTTGAGTTTACTATTTTGAAGCGTAAGTTTAATTGACCTATGTACGTCCTTAAGGGGAGGTATCCCCAACGCAAATGTCCCGCTCTAACACCCGTGAGTTTACAATTGACCATCCCGCTCTCTACGCAAGCTCTGCGCGCAGTTTAGTAAATATTTAGCTATAGTCATTAAGCCAATCATTTTATCAAAGCAAACCCTGCGAATTTGTCTATAACTATTTACGATCTTTAATTGAGTACAAAAATTAAATGTTAAATATCAGTAATATAGCCGTAGTATTGAAAAAACATTCCAAAAAGGGGTAACTTCGCGATTTTTTTCTATCGAGTGAAATTCATCAAGTCATGTAACTGACTGCGATTTTGACTAGACAATATCCTTATGTAACACATATATTTTTTTTAGATTTTAAGACACTATATTCTATACTTAAAAGGTTTGTTTTAACGGGTCTAACGCGATATTTATGTATTTACCTTTTTTATAAATACCTTATAAAGGTACTAAAGTATTAAATATCAAATAGAAGGGCTCTAAATACGAGCTTAATGAGCTCACATAGGCAATCGCGAGCTTACACAAAAATGAAGCCATACGTAAGTAGGGAAATATTCAAAACAATAACCGCTTTTCATATCTCAATCCCCAAACAGCCATAATCTTGACAAATGACGGTCCTTCGAGTGTAGTCGGCACTACGGACCGCATTGACAAAGCCCCAAATAAACTGACGCGGACACATAAATAAGCATATTCGATGTTTTATTGAGTGGAGGAAATACGTAGGAAATAGTTTCCCGCGTCATTAGGTGAGCCATCGATCAAGAACCCACAAGCAAAGCTTTTTGGGGCCCACGATAGCAAACATCGTTCTAATAACCCAACGTATTATTACAATTATTTCAAAGCAGCTGTCATCGTACTGGCAGTTAGAACAACCACAATGCACATTGATTGGCAACTATAGCTAGTGTTGACCTACTTTGAGAAAGAGACTCGATATTTTTTGTTCGTAATTAAGACTTGTATCCAAGTTACAAAATAGTGGCATGTTCTGGTGGTGGTGGTGGTAGTTTCGCGTGGTGGTAAACGGTGATGGCGCGAGGCATGCACGATATCTGCATTGTGGGGCGGCATCGGCCGGCGCCGTCGAGTCTGGCGTCGCGGCGGCGGCGCATACATCAGGCACGCAACCCTCCACCACCCCCTTCCAATTATCATCGTGATTTCTAGATTTGACCGTTATTTCGTTAGATTTAAAGTAGCAAGTCGACTGCTAGGTTTTTCGATAAGTTATTAGTCTTTTAAAGTAATATTATAAGCCCAATGTAGCAAAAAGAAAGAACTCGACCCCGCGTGACAAAATAAACCACAAAGTCAGTAAAGATAAATAATGAAAACTGCCGATGTCAAATTTGAAGTCAGAGATTTCAAAATCAGACAAATATTCTCGTTGTCTAAAGAAATAATAATAGACTAAGACTAAAAGACTATAAAACATAGGTACCACCATTATGGAGTTATTAACCATTCAATTCCATTAGTAGAAAAATACAACATCATTTATTCATTAGATCGATCTAGCTTAGAACTAGGCATTACCATTTATTTATTAAGTTTTGTTTAACAAATGAGTATGCCAGACGCTAGTTGATAATTGCGTAACTCGCCTGTCTGTCGTATCGTATAATAAAACTATGGATCGATACAATCGCACCTGGTAGTGCAATGTAAATACGATCATAAGAGAATTTGCATCCATGACTCATGGGCATTATGTAGTGACGTACCTTGCTGTGGAAGTTTATCTCAAACTTATGAGTAATATGATATCTGTAACAGCGGGGTGAAAACGAATCAATACTATTATAATAGGTATATGTTTGCACATTAAAAAGCGGCCGTGGTTCATAACGTTGTCAAAATATTTTAGTTCTCTCAGTACTTTAACGAAATTTACTTATTTATACTCGTACTAGATAGCGAAGCGCGCGTTCGTTCGATCGGGCTCATAATTAACGTTTCTAATTACAGTTTCTGCGAAAGTTTAAAGATTTACTGTGACAAAAGGGCCCGACGATTTTTAACAGAATCAAGAGCGCGCTATCTTAGGCTAAATTGCTTTTTAAACCCTTTGGACAGGTGACAGAGACGGGTTGCGATTAGCATGTTTCGGCGACGCCATCATTTAATTAACTACACTTCCAATCTAGAGCTACGGCGTAGACGCAGGGCCCCCGTAGACGATAGCGTAGCGACCGTCCGTAGCAGGAGGCGTACCCAACGCGCGATCGGTAAAAAGATGATTTTTGACGGCCTAAGCCTAAAGCTGCAAACGCACTGACAGCGGTGTCGGCGCGGTGCGCAGGCGGTACCGGTTGTAATATTTGAACTAATATGAAAGGGTCCGCACAGAAAACCGGCCGAAAAAAAAGCGTTCTGTGCGGACCCTTTCGTATTAGTTCGAACATTACAACCGGTACCGCCTCCGCACCGCGCCGCCACCGCTGTCTGTGCGTTTCCAGCTTAAGGTTTGGATTTTAAACAAATAGAGACACGTATCATACTAAATAAGTATTCTAGAAAGAAATAAGAACACAGGATAAACCAACTTGACGACCGCTTTAGCTCAGTTGGTAGTGAACCTGCCTAATACGAAGCTGGAGGTCCCGGGTTCGAATCCCGGCCGGAGCATTTATTTGTGTGATGAGCATGAATATTTGTTCTTGGGTCTTGGATGTTTTCTATGTATTTAAGTATATACTTATCTATATAAGTATGTATATCGTCGCTTAGTACCCATAGTACAAGCTTTGCTTAGTTTGGGACTAGGTACTGTGTAAGATTGTCCACAAATATTTATTTATTTAACTCACGGCGGCGCTAACTGGCTTATGAAACGACACGCAACGCATTGATAATCTGATTTAATTAGAATAAAATATGACTGAATGAAATATGTTTTTGTAACACCCAGCAAAGGTCAGTAAAGTTCTCATTGGACATACGTTGGACATTCGTGCCCGGTGAATTAACCGCCCATTAGACATGTTTATTTCACTATCGATCCTTCATCAATACCATGGCAGTGACACGTAAACGGGCAATCGCCGTTCCACGTTCGTTTTGTGAAATGTTGCATATTGATATTGGAGTTGACAGTGTTACGAGCGGATAACGCGACGACTGTCGAACGCTCGCAAATTAACATCGGCTTGGGGAGACTTAATGATTATACCTTCATTTAAATAAAGCGTTTACGTTACGTTAGCGATAAGATTAGTTATTAACGTCTCGGTATGACGAAACTATTCTCAACTTGGTTACCTATTTGCTTAACCCACCCTGTTAGTATGGCAGTATTACGGCATTTAGTACTCGCAGTGCTCAGTGGGTGGATTTTTTCATATTTTATATCATGATAATAATAGCTGTCGCTCTCGTTTTGGTCTTACAAGCCACGAACGCAAGGGACGCCATTTAGTGGAAGCTGTTCAAATCAACTTTATAGATGTTAAATAAGGCCAGTGTTGATGATGATGTAGTGATATTATAAATGTATCATAACGAAAGAAATCACTCCCATATAAGGTGAAAATTATATTATTAGCGTTCCCAATTCCCATAGAAGTGAATCGCGCGAATTACATTAAAGAAAGCACTACAAAAACGTTTACTCGTTTATCTACTGCGGAAATACGAGCCCATATCTGTCACATTACAAAGGACCCATGAGCGTTTAAAAGCAGAACGTCCGTACGACGTTTTAGTAGCAAGGTAGGTACACATTGCTGCACCGGTCCGCCATTATCCTATGCAAATCCGGATTTCCCAAATATCGTGCGCCGCCGCGGGCCGCGCCGCTATCGTGGCTATTAATAACGCCGTGTTACAAATAGAGCCTCCGGAACTGAGCCGTTTAGGCCGGCGAGTACGCCGTTATGCTCTTTGATACCTTATAGAACATCCGACAATCGCTGAATGGTGATCGGCCGATCACTGGGCTAAATTCACTATTTGAAGTATTTTGTTTTTTACTCTAGCAAACTTTAAAATATGTAACTTAACCGACTTTTACCTCTCGTATATGAGAACGATACTATTCGTTAATAAAAAGTCGAGTTTAAGTCCACAGTATCGCGCCCTCACTTTAAAGACATGCTTATCTCACTAAACAGGTTAGCCAAATGAAGGGAGCAGACCACCGCGGCGAGGTCAGAGGCTCAGGTCAGGTCGGGGCGGGTCAATCACTGAAAATAATCCCTTAATAATGCCCGGTCATCACTCGCGCTCGATAAATGCGATTCGACAACTAAATGAAGAAACGCAATTACCGTCTGGGGAGAAATAAATAAGTACGTAATATTAGGGTGAACACTTACAAGCGTCGCCTTATATTAGTGGGCGGGCGGTTGAGGCTCCAACACCGAAGTTAGCAGGAAAAGAATGGAGCAAACTGCTTGCACTCGCTCCATACTTGCTAGTTTTTCGACGGCGAGCGTTAAGGATAATTAGATTAGTGGCCGCCGCAGACCGACGTGAACGAGTTTCTTTTAGTATTCTTTAATGTCGGAGTTTATACCACAAGTAGAAAATAAAGGATTCAAGAAACCTTTTGATAAAAGCGAATTGCGTTCATTTACGAGCAGTTACTGCGGTAGAACTTAATAAATTAGGTCCAGAAAGTGCTCCATTTATTACTAACATTCTAATTTTTGACATTTACAAGAGAGAACGCGCACTGTTATACACAGGTAGGAACGAAAACCTTACCGAATCCAGATATTGGTAAAAAAATCCTGTCAATGAGTCACGTCCGCACTGGAAGGCTGTCGACTCAACAGTGGGCCTTTGGCGACGTTCACCTACGGCTACAATTTAATTAAATATGGCTTCAGATTAACCCGCTGTAAGGCTTCACGCAATGTAAACTACACCGTTTCATATTCTTTACCTTTGAATAATACGTATGTAACGAACTACTATCGGATCGATGCGACCTAGCTATACACAGGGAAAGTGCGCAAAGGGGAAGACAGCTGTATTTAATCGCGGTAAGGAAGGCTCGAGTTGAACATAATATGAAGAGTAAGTAAGCAAATTATTTATTTAATAATAATGTCAGAAACGGCAATGCACGGAAATATTAGCGAGTACTTACGTACCTACTTTAATTAAACGTGTTAATATAACAACACAAGCCAGTCATTACACACCATTATTTTCTAGCCACTTACCACACGGTTTAAATTAGTGTTTCAATCATAATTAATCACTGCGGCTTCGCTAATAGCGGACTATTACCTGAAACAAAAAACATTATAAACATTAGTCAAGCCTAGCGATTTGTTTACGCCGAAGTCAATTAGCCCAAACAATGTCGCTAATAATGATATCAGCGTCAGGAGTGACGAATCAAAGTTACTCCGGTGGAAAGACTTGACATTGATAATAATGGGGTTTCGTGGAAGAAGCGGTGGTGTTATGGGGTCGCAAACGGGAAGGGGGTTGGGCGGGGAGCGATTGTTTTCTATGATAAACACCGGCCGCCCGTCGCGCCATCCAGACTCGACGCTAATTAAACAACAACGGAGAAAATTAATTCGATTGTTTCGGAACTGGGCCTCGTTGTTTGGTGCCTATGAACGAGTTACCTCCGAAAAATATTTAACTTACGCCTCTTAAAGCGGTGACGGAGTGCGATTTTAACTTAGTCACGTTCTATTTAGTTAAAGTAACGCCACGCGAGCGGCGACGATGACGCGCCAGAATAGACTGGATTATAAGTGACGCCCCGTAACGAAAAGCCTTTTAAGTGCAGCCGGTCGATAAGTGCAGATCATTTTTAGATTTTATTTTTAAGGAATTACTTCATTGCCTATTAATTTTTCATTGTCACTTATGTGATGCAAACAATGAAAATTGTGTAAGATATGGTTTGCGTCTTTTTATTAGGTTAGTATCAAAAACACACGAAATGTATTACCTACTTTGCCTTTATATAAAATACAACACCATAACAGCATAGTAGTAAGGTGGAACCAAAACCTCCGGTAACGTGAGCGTTCTTAATGTTATTTTGGTAATTTCAGAGCCATTAAAATTTGACACGTAGGTATGTACCTACACGACGTGTGTGACATTGTTGGTAATGGTAAGTAGGTAGCGATGTCGCAGACGCCTATGACAAATGACGTGCGTCGCGCCGCGAGCTGCCGCGACCGAAGCGATCGCTTGTCCCGGTGTCGTCTTACAACCCTCTTTACACATACCGCATCTCGCGTCATTATTAATGAGTAACTGTAATTAAATACGCGCACAGATATTATTCCATGGAAAATTTGTTAACATGATCCGATACTGTGATACAGGATATCAACGCCCTACTTAATACTTATTGTAAAGTAAACTGTAAAATGTGCCTTACCAAATTCATTTCATTTCATTTCATTTCATTTATTGCAATAATCATGTTCATTGTACAGTGGATGTTAAAATATAATAATTTGACACAATTTTATTCTTACAATTTCTCATTTAAATATTCATTTACAGTATAATAGCATTAGCAATTAAAAAAAAAACCGTATCACTTGTTATTTAGGGGTTATTTCTACAGTGGAATTCCTATGTCAGTAGCGCTTGCGAGAGCCTAGTGAGTGGCGCCTCGATTTATACACACACACTAAGTCAAACTCAAGATTAGGCTATGTTTTATTGAAATTAATTAAATATTTTTTTATACAGGTAAATTATTTCCGAATCCCTCTCAACATACCTACTGGGTGTCGTAATTGAATTCGGAAAATCAACCGTGACATAGCGGTGCTGCGGGCAAAAACTTTAATGCGTGCCGGTCGATGCGAAAATGTGGAATTACAAGAAGCATCTGACTCAGACTCGTTCGCAGAGAGGTATTTACGTGCCGCCGAACGGGGCCCACGAGATAGATTCCTGACAAACTTTTTGTAGGTCCGGGAATTGCTTATACAGAACACTGGGACCAGCCCGTAAAATAAATGTGTATTTACCTGGCTTAAGTCATTTTACCAAGTGTAATGAAGACGGCAATGCGACATAGCGAAAAAGGCAAAATAAATGGGTAATTGGGTAGTGTTAAGGATACAAAAATAAATAAAACAAAACGGAGTAAAACCGGACTATGTTTCATTTTATCTACAATAAAATAGTATAAATTGTGTCTCAAGGGAGCGGTATATCGAATCCTGAGCGTAGCGACAAATGACCAAAACCAACCGACCGAGAGCAAGACGTTAGTTTTGTTACCGTGTGACACATACTGATTTTCAGACCTTCTATGAGGAAAAGAGACATTGTTGCCCTCAAATGAGGCAAGAAAAGTAAGACTTTGATCCCTCATTCGAGGGCAACAATTACTCTTTTCTCAATAGCAAGTGTGAATAATATTATTAACCTGTTAAACTTGCCTCGAAAAATTTGAAGTTTTTTTTATACGATTAAACTCATTTTACTGGTAAGTAATGTAAAATCGGACCTTCCCCGGTTATTAACAATTTGACACTGTCATGTTCGTTAGGTATACTAATAATATCCTCTTTATTGCGCACTACAAAGTGGAAATATCACAAACAAATCTTATGACTTACAATAAGGCAAGGAATAAAAGGTACGCTCGCTTGCTGGATACTGTTTTAGCAAATTCTGATATTTCTGTTACGAAAAGAAGTTCTATTGAAGTTAGTCGAGGGTGACTCATTAGGGCACGCACGGTGGCTCTCATTAGGGTGCAATAAAAACGGCCTGCTGTCCGAGCGCGCCCGATTTGCAATTAACCACGAGAAGCGCTGAACAAGTGAACACCAGCGCTATCTGAATACTTCGCTCCGCTCGCGCCCGCCCGTTCAGTTGTCTCGGCAATTTAACGTCAATGTGCAAAGTTGCTTGCGGTTTTTGCCAAAAGGAATGCTCTCAGTTCACTCTATCGAATCAAATGTTCCGCTAATGTATTTAGTTGCGAGCTTAACTCAAGTTAATTACAGAACAGTGACTTAACATGCTTGTATCGCTAGAGTTAAAAGGCAACAATGAAACAAAGCTGATGTGACATTTTTAGTAGTTAAATTACGGAGAGCTCTCGGGATCATTACGCGGAGGAGGTGGGGTTAAATACAATCGGAATCAAATTAAGTTCATTCAGTTGCGGCGGAGCGAGTTGGGTTAACTTGATTCAGCGGTATGGTATGGCCGACACGTGCGGCAAGCGCCCGACTTCTGTCTGCGCAATAAGAATAAGAAATGAACCAATAAATTCCACGTATCTACTAGAACATACATAATTGACTCGGTGCCTACGAATAGGTGCATACATAACATAGGTAACGTAGATGATTGTGACAGAAAACAGAATTTACTGCAAAATACCTACCTACCAAGGTTTAGCTTTATTACGTATGATTTTTGAGTAACTATATTTAACTTATTAATTTAAAATGAGTAGTTAATCAATGAATAATTTATCAATTGTTACTACCTACAATAATTTATCAAATGTTACTACCTACCATTAGCTAGATGTCTTTTGTTATATTTCGCAAAACGGAGATATATAAATATTACTGTATAATTTTGTGTTTCGTGTCGCATAAATATTTTGTGCATCGATGTTTTGGCCCTTCTTATACACCCGAAATGATAAGCATTCAGTTTTTCTGCAAAATTTCTTGAATAAATCGGTCTTTAATGATTGGAGGTTAGAATTCGAGCAGGATTGTCTCGAGGACATATGTAATGGCAGAGAGTTCATTATCCGGAGCGAGGCTACAATCACCGAATCCTCGCTGCCGAGCGGCACTCTTCTCCCGCCGCGCCTCCGCGTCGCGACTAATGAACTGAGTGAGCCCGCCGGACGATTATTTCGCTCCGTGTGCGCCGGAACTTACTACCGACCGGCGACGCAGCTTCGAAACGACCCATTAATATGCAAAACAAAACACAATTAATTGGGTTTTAAAAGTTAACCACCACTACGGTCGAGTATGAATCAAAATTTATTACGGAAAATATGAGCCCTCTCACTGGTGCATAACAATGGTTAATTTGAAATCTGCGAGCTAAGTGGGCTTAGCGATACATCAGGTTTGTCGCGCTACGAGACGGTTATTTTCTAACTGGCGTCGGATTCCGTTGGGGGTTATGAGCTAAACGGTATGAACTTTCGCGTCGGGAATGGATAGTCGAATTAATTGAAATATAGAGTAGTGCTAGCGCGCGGTCGTGCGTTGTCGGATTGGGGGATTAAACTTGCAGTAGGTCGGCGCGGGAGCAGGTGGGGCGGGCTAGGGCTGCCAGATGCTATGTCAATCACTGTCCTCGACCTAGGCTACCACTAAAGTCTAGTAAAACCCAGGACATAGCACAACACACAATTGAGGCTGCTGTTAGTATTGGACGATTTGTAGCGACTTGTTTTGTATTCCGAACAAATATTTCATTCCTGTGTTGTTGTGAATTAGAGAGTACTACTGTCAGTTAAAGAATAGACCTCTGCAAAACAGGCAAGCCGACAACCCTAATAGCAAAAGGCAGACAACAGGGGTCGGGTCGGGGAGCGCTGCACTGCGGCGCGGATCGGCTTGCCTTGCCGAACACGAAACGTTGAAAAATTGCACCGAACGTCTTGGAGACGCCCCTTGCATCGGCGCGGAGCTGAGCTACATACAAATCAGGGTAACCCTCGCGTTGACGGTCTGCAACACCTCGCCCACGCAATCTAACATTAGGACGGACTTCAACAACTATACGTTTCTTCGGCTTTGATTAGTACCTACCTACTGTTGTTCAATGCATGATATTAAAATTAAGTTCACTTCACTCTTTAAAAATGGCTTTCCATCAAATTTATGATGATTTCGCCAATCAATACTTGTTCAAAGACGTTGTTCGGTAACGACGCCATGACAGTAGGCAACTGGTTTGGTTATGTTCAGTAGTGGATTCAGCCCGTCGTCGCGAAGAGCACGTGTGTCCACCAACGCGGCGACGGGCAAAATCCTAGATTAAGTTAATAATATCGGAATAACAACGAAGACGTGACATAACACGTGTCAGCATGAAGATTTGACAGATTAATTTCACCCCAACTGAGCATATCAATTAATAATGTAACGTTCAATTAAGTAAACGCATACAGTTATACTAATAGAGAATGATATTAGGTTCAATCTATTTCGATTCGAACAAACAACTTCAAAACCGATATCTCAAAACAGCCGGAGGCAAAGGAAGGTCGCCAGGGATAATACTGCTGCAAAGCGCAAGTTTAGCAATGACTCGGCGATTTCGCGCGACGTCGCAAGGCAAAGCATCGAGGCTTCATCTTTGAAATATCAAGATAAGATTATTTTGTTTAGTGTATTTTACTTTCGAGACAAGCTTTGTATCTTTTTATAAGAACTAGCAATTGTTTTGTTTTGGTTTTTCAATAAGCGCCGCGGATATAGAAGCACAGAATCGCACCTATCAATAACAATCGAAATAAACGCGTCTAAATCCGTAAGTAAAGGCTTCAAGTGAACACTAAACGAAAGGTCCAGCAAGGATCGAGTGCCGGGAGCGGGCGACCTTCATAAAACAAACTTTATGACAAACAATAACATTTATTACATAGCTGAGCATTAATGTGTAGTCCATTTACAGCTGGGCGCCGCGGCGGCGCCCGACGCCCCTGCATTGTTGGCCGCGCCGCAAACATCTTTTGAGGTATAACTTACCCCAGTGATACCGTGGAACTTTATATTACAAAGCGTATAATCCTAACATATGACAATACTATTATTACAGTTAAAATTTGTTGTTGAGAATAATTTATCCTAACTGCTGTCATCGGAGGAAGCCAAGTTTGTCTTCACATTGTTAGGTTCATGTTTACCACTTAACCAAATTCATGTTTTTAGTTTTTATATTGGAATAGTACGAGGTTTAATGCAACCCTAGATTCCCGTGCTGAGGGCAACGTTGCAGGCCCCGGGATACACTAGCTAGACGGAATAAAATTTTATATAAGTAGCACATTATACGTGACAAATGACTTGAACGACATGGCTATCCTCTTCCAAGTCTTCAGAAATAACTAACTTTTACTACTCGTAGCACGACGTGGAAAATCAATTCTACGTACAAATTTCAACACAGAACAGTGTAAGTACCTGATGCGATATCCTGCTATTTTATTTTTGTCCACATACTATAAGTAGTGTGTGTATATAATGCTCATTAACATATCAAGAGTTTTAACAGGATTGATGTACATATATGATAGCCGTATATTCAATAAAAATTAAAAATGGCGATGACAGATTTCATAATACTTATATCCAACATAAATAATTAAAATCCTTTGTAAGAATTTTTAACATACGTCACAAACAAATACCTGTTACGAAATAAAACAATCCGCCCCAATTGCGGTCAAATACAAATTATAACGGCTAGACCGTTTGAATTTGTAGTAAATGCCAATGATAAAACAATACTAAGCTTTTGTCTGGCGCGTTGATAAGAATTTAATATGTCATGCATTCGGAGGACAGGGGATTGTATAAAGCCACTAGAGGACATGTGTCAGGCGGCGCTCGATGCCGTTTTTACCAGTTAACTTGCTGAGCAATGGGTATTTTAGGGATATAAACTTCATGAAGGCCTTCCATTTTAGACAGTTAACAAAATACTACTTGACATTTTGTGTAAAATAACATTCACATACAACATGTGGACGTATGCATTTTCTATGAATTTTATGTAATTAAGAGTGATGGAATGGATGAACATTTTTATAGAAGTTCATTCATTAGAGTGAATTAAAAATATTTAAAGTTCGCGCATTAAGCATGAAAAGGAACCGTGATTCGAGGAGTTTGAATCCGGATTAGTGGTAGTTTTCCAGGTACGGAGGTTATGTGGAGAGCAAGCAGCATGTAGCGGGCTAAGTAACTCGTAGTCGTTAGCGTAAGTGGCGATCGCCCTCAAGGGGGCCGTTTGCGCGCGCGCTGCCAATTACGAACCACGTCGCCCAGTGCACCTATTCTGGAATATTATCTCGAATGACCCGTGAATCTTGATGTGGCACTAACCACATTTACGGCTAAATGTCAACTATACTTAGATTTTTTGTAATTGGCATTATTCGATTTAGCATTTCGTCGTACGTCATTTTAAGTATTTCGTAGAAATCTATTTTTTGATCTAGCACTAACATGTCAAACTCTCAAAAATAAATGATACTTTATTCTATATTTTGTGAACACCATGCAAACATAAAATATTTCGTCGCAACACAATATTAGCAGTAACGAAGGCATCCATATTTACAGCGGTGTCGGAGTGCGGTACATCGATTGCGTTTACGTGTAATGGTAGAATGGTACGCAATAGTCCATTCGTAATGTACGTAATAGTGACGGCTGGCACTCGTCGATGCTCATTTGCGTATCTAAGTGGGCCCGCGGAGGCCATTAGCCAGCTATCGAAGGCGTCGTTACTGGAGTAGCGATAAGGGCTCGCCCGACACTATATTCGCGTGGAAGTGGAAGTAGACGTAGACGTAGGCGGTAGCATTTAGCGCTAATGTTTCAACAATGTTCGTGAAATGAGCTATGTACTTTAGAGAAATTGAAAATAAAACTGTATTAACTACCAGACTCCTTACAGCTACATAAATACTTATACATGAATCATACGACATCGTAGCAAAATATAACATAAGATAATTATCATACTATACTGTGTAAAATCATAAATGTGAATATAAATGTCTTCAGTCGCTTCATGCTTACACTGCTGAATTGATTGCGATGGAATTGGTTACGCAGATGGACATTAAGATCTCATCAGTTATGATCCAGGAAGGATGTAAAATGAGAGGTGGACGTTTCTAGGGAGGTATTGTAGTTTAACAAGTCTAGTTGATCTAGTTCTATGTAGATAACATAATGTTAATAACATGTTTATAGTAGTCATTCATTCAAGAAAATCTCAGTACCTAATAGAGTTACTTTTAATTGACATATAGGTAATAAAATTGAAGATAAATAAATTGTATAAAAATAGAGCACCATAGCGATTCCTGTACATGAACTGAACAGTACGTAATTATAACGGAACATCAGAAATTCAGAACTCTTTCGAAAAAAAGCTAAGATGTACTAGACTACTAGTATCGCCATATTAAGCTGTTTACTTACTTACTATAATTATACACCAAAGCACTATAACTATGGCATCATAGTGGTTAAAAATCAAATTTCTAACTAAACACAGCACAGAATGAACAGCCCCATTTTAAGCATTTCAAATCCGCAGCGCTGTCTCCTACAAACCTTATACATTTTGTATTCGGCCCAATTTATGCCAATTGCCAATTATTCACGCAACATTTCAACAATCTTACAATCTCATTACGAAGAAGAAGTACTTATATGTTCAAGTTGCCGCAGAAAGTTTTGTGTTCGGTCTTTAAAGTCCGCTTTTCTGTTCATTCTTCTTCAGTTAAATTAATTTTCCATATTCAGAAGGCAACTTGTTGGAAAATGAAAAACTTTGAAAAGTCTATCTGATTGAAATAAGGACAGCGAGAGATAATTTTCCTTCGTTCTTGCTTATGGGACTCGTTGAGTAAGCGTTACGTGTTGGGTTTAAAAAAAAGGACAATGGTCTATTTAATGTCTAATTTAAGACTGAAAAGTACTAAAGTTTGTATGTAGCAACACAAATTACGCTCATCAAGCACGTAAAGCTCATGGTGACCATTCTATATAGAGCTAAAATCGGTATTATTGTAGTGCTTTCCTAAATGGTAGCGAAACGCAATAGCGGAGTTTTGTCGTAGATTTTAACGAGATTGTCGGCAGTCGGCAGTGCCGTAGCATCGAACTTGAGGCGAAAGCCTTCCAGCACAACTTTACAAATTATTAAAGGAGATCTCTCTGATATGATATTAAGATCAAGAAAATACTTTTAATTTTTTCGCCATTACTCGAATAACTTTTATAATTTCCTTAATCCTCCGAACTTCGAAGCGATTGTTATTTCTAGGAAAATATTTACGGATATTAATCATACATAGTAATTCTCTATATATTTACTTCTTTATCACATCCGTCGTTACATATACTTTCCTTTCTAAAGCGTTCTAACTTTTTATATCAAATCAAATGAAGCCAATGACAAAGTTGCCCAGGTAAAAGGAAAACGAAAGCATAGCCCTAAGAGATTTTCGCAGCTAAATTATCCGGAGCAGTTTCCGGCGAATTTAGTTTAATTATTTTATTGGAATTTCGGTAACTTGTCAATTTTCTTATTGAAACATGCAACAAATTACAACGTACACATGATACACATTACACACACTAGCTAACTTATATTAATACATGTTTAAGTTTATTATCTTACTGTTATTAACTTATTACCGTACTATATATTTTATCCGACTCGCGGAAAGTAGGATGTTTTTGAGGTTTTTATAGTTGATTCTCGTCAAATTTTGTGAGCATGTTCTATAATTAGGTACCTACATTAAAAAGAAATTGTCGACTTGTAGAGTTAATTTTTGGTGACTTTCAAAAACATTGTTTTTTTCAATGAGTTCGTGTATGTTTCTGCGGGCGGATTTCCAACTGTTCTCCTTTCCAGGTCGCATTTCTTAACCGACTCTCACGAAATTTTGTGAGCGGGATGGATAATTATATATATATTTTTTGAAGAGTAATTTTTCAGTCAAACACTAGTAGATATAGAAAACTACTTCTGTAACCAGTCCAAACGGCTAAATGGTTTTAGACTGCATGATAAAAATACTCATATCCTACCTATTATGGCTATATGTTTTTTCTGTATTTCCTTGTTATTTGAATTTCGTTCAGTTACAGCGTTAAGTCTTTTCAGTAATTCATCCGTCATCATCATCTTCCATCATTTACTTACTCCATTTAAACAACACGATTCGCACATTATATTATACGCCAAAAGTGAACACTGAATTGGATCCTATCCCCAAGTTCCTCCACAACGAAAAGTGATGTGCCGTGGGAATATTCCCTTGTTCTCAGGAATATTCCCAAAACAGGGGAATATTGCACTACAGATTGGGCAATTAACTTTTTAATTAAAGTTAGTTACAATGAATAGTATCCGAAGAATCTAACTAAAATATGCGAACTAACTTCGTTTTTATGATAAGTATTCATGTTTTACAAGTACATTTACAGTTATGATTTGTATCGTTTTTGTTAAGTAAAGAAGTAGTTTTCTAAAATTTGTGTTATTTCAACTTGGGGAATATTCCCGACGTTCCTTGGAATATTCACAAGAACATTGGGAATATTCCCGAGAGCATAGGGAATTTACTTTCGCAGGTAAGACTTATACTGGTTAATGTCTCGGTTTAAGGACTTATGTTTTGATAGAATCCCCGATGCCACAATATGTACCTACACAATTTCAAGATAAACCTATGTTCCCTGTGTGTGGGAATGTTCCTGCGAATATTCTCACCTAGGGAAAATTCCTGGGAACGGCACATCACTAACAACGAATGACACAAACTGTGAAATTGGATTGGAAAACAATAGAGGAGACGGACAGTGACGTCACAATCGGAGCGTGCATGCCGCGTGGGTGAAGGTGCAGTGTATGTGATGTATCCGGTCGCATATGTTTTATTCAGTCGCCGTGGCGGCGCGCAGCCGGACAGCCGACCTGGCCGCTCATTACAATACGGGCTGCCGGCGCCGGCTCGGCGGGTAACTTCTGCGACGCTAGACAACGCGACCGATTAAAATTTCATCTCTCTTTGTCCGGATATCGGATCGATGTGCGCCGGTAATGCCGCCGATCTAATTGAATCCATCGATTCTCTGCATAGTTAATTCGATAAATATTAGCCAAACAGACGGCACTCGGATGATCTAAATTATAGATGGGTATGGACTTGGTATATGGCATTACTTTTAAAATCATTAAAGCCGGTCGACCGTTACTTTAATTACCCAGAAAGTCACGATTCATCGGTGTGATATATTTACAATTGCCATGCATGCTTCTGAGTCTGATATTATTCTAGAGATGCGCAAAAGTAATTGCTTCAGCCTGATTAAAAATATGTACCGATATACTTTCTCGTAACTCGTTCATCAGAATTTCATGTTTGCGACTGTTTGGTATTGTGGTAATTATAGTATTTGCTAATGTAGTCGCTAAATGGAGTGGACGTATTTCGTCTGACTTTTGGAGGTTTTTCGCTATTAAAAAAATAGTACCAAACTCACTTAGCTGTTTGCACAAACATGGCTGCATCTCCTTCTTTGCTATTTTAAGAAACGAAGCACAACACCAGTATTCGGCCGAATATGGTCTTTGCAAGTTTGGTCTTTACTATGATTTGAACTCGTTCCTTCAGATTGTATGCGTATGTTTAAGAGATAAGTATATATTACTAAGCTAATCAATAATCAGCAAACCAGCGGTTTGAAAAATGTGCAAGTATTTTACTTAATCATAAATTTAAAAAAATGTATATAATAATTATACATCTAATATCTTCAGACAAGCAATTATTGAAAATTTATTTCGGGGATTTCTGAAACCGGGTTTTCAACAATAAATTTAGCTAGGTCTCATTCCCGAGAAAACGCGGAGCAAAGCTCTGTCTCCCAGTTAGGCACTTATTTTATAAATTCCAATTAATTTCTCAACTGCTTTTGAATCTGGAACTGATTTTTATTACAATTGAATATACTTATCATCTCATTGAAGAAATTTGGAAGGATAAATACATTCTTTTGGTTATTGATTCAGGCTACAACTTGATAAGTTGATAAGATAACGTCAGGTAAACAGTTACAAATTAAATGAGACCAATCGGATAACAACTAGCAGATCTTGAACCGTTCTTTTCCGATGTTAGCAATTTGCAAGACCCGGCCAACGGAAAATGAAATAATCGCGAGACGAACAACCCAAAGCTTTCCAATCGCCTCGCGGAACGTAGATAGGTTGCTAGATAGGTTAGGCACAGATGTGCACAGCTGCAAGCAGGATGACTCATAAATAAAGCAAAACGGACATTGTCTATAGCCATCGGGAAGCCATCTGAATATCGCACGTAGCGCCGCGTCTGCGGAGCATTACTCAAGTATCTAAAATAAAAAGGCGCCAAAAGAAGGCCATTTGTTTTGGTATTACGCTATCGGTCGCGCACGGAAGTGTCGGGAAAGTCGGGGTGGAGTTTTAGTGACCGTTCGATTTTTCACTAGAGCAGAACGTTTAGTGAATATTATGATATACTACGTATGCGTAGTGATAGTGATGTCAACACGTTCGACGTGGCGGTTCAGCCGGTAAAGTAATATAAAGTATTAATATGGGCTTCGGAAACATTGCTTGCCTCTTCCCGGCGCTGTGGTTTAACTTGCTCTATACAACGATGCAGTTAATTTGGAGGAATAAATCAGGCTTGCTTTATATTCCCGTCACAGCCGACAGCGGAGCCTTAGAAGCTATTACAGTAGCCGTAATGAGATTTAGAGCGCTCATATAAAGTTATTTATGTGCAGAACGCGCCTCCGGCTCGAATGTAAGCGCACTGTCTCAAAAAGCACTAAGTATTAGGGTGGTCCAAGATTGTATGGGGGAAAAAAAAATTCGTTTTATTCTTGCTCCACAAGTCTTATCCTGTTCCTGTATGAGCAAAGAGAACATATACCAAAATTTTGCTTTCTAAAGCAACGTTTAGAGGTCGCGACAATTTGCAAGTTAAATATATATGAACTCGCCAAGCACCTACATTGGTAATTTTTTAAAACTATCTCAAATGCGATCTTTCCTGTTACTTTGTATCTTATTTATTATAACTGCTTGTGTAGGTCTAGGTAGGATTTTTTTGTTTCAATTGGCGTAAAAATGTAGCTATTAGGTAGTCATAGTCTTATTGACACATAGACAGCATAGGCGCACGTAAATGATAGGACGCTAGGATATTTAAAAACTAGTTTAAAAATGCATCGACTTAATTTCCGTGTTTATGAATGCTTAAAGAGTATAGTGAAATCGAAAAACAACAGCCATAAAATAAATATAGCGGAATAATCTTACATAAATCGACTCAGTTGCAAACTAAGCTAAAACTGTGTCGTGGGTACTAGATGACGTTATATATTCATAAAGATATGTCTAAAAAAATAAATAAACAAATATATACAATACAACCTTGACCCAGGAAGGAATATTAGTTACTATCATACAAAATAGAAATAGATATCTGTCTTTATCAGAATGTGAATCCAAAAACATCGGCAGCGTAGGCAGGGAGGCCGTAAAATTAACAACTTTTCTTGAAGTGCAGATTAAAGTGCGAAATTTAAACCTGTCAATGAATGCTCAGATAGAGATATATACTGCCTTGTTATAAAATACAATTATAACAAAAAGCAAAGAACAAAAGCGATATCTCACCTGTGCCGACGACTTACATAGAAATATGCAAATAGTGACTTCTTTATAATTATAACATTCCGTAAATGAAATAGGGAGATAAAGAAGGCAGTTTAATAATAAATAACAATAATGATTAGCATAATTTAATATCACTTCATGTTCAATTTACTCATAATTTCCGTATAAAACTGCCGACGAAGAATGAGAGTTTTCTCTGAATATTTAAAAAATGTTAAAACAGTCGCGACCTCTAAATATTATCCGATTTGTCTCAAAATTGGCAGAGAACAGTTTGAAGTGCAATGGAATAAAGGGAACCTTGTGGAAAAAACAAATTCAAAAAAAGTTATTTTTGGACCACCCTACTAAGTATATACAAAGCATTAAAAGGTATATTCTTAACAGAAACAGCTTACGAGCTGAGCAAAACAAACCGCTCGTTAAAGCTAATTTCTTAACCCATTTTAAACGACGCAGCGGCCGTCGGTTCCACCAACGTTATGTAGAAATTCTTTGCAATTCTTTCGAATATAAATTTAAAGAATCATATTTGAAAATGCGCTAACGTATTTCGACTTCATTTTAAATTGACTTCCTTATATTGAGTGCATTTACGTAAACTTGACTGCAATTTAGTGCTCTTCTCTTGGGAAATGACCTGTTGTATTACAGGCAAGTTAGCTGCGAGCAGCGTTGCGGTTACGGCCGTTTTATTAAGAACACAATTTTCCTAGCACAAAATAGCTATTTGTTTTTCATACTATTCAATATAACGGTAATAATAGAATATTAAACTCAAGGCTGTTAATAGTCCCGTACTACTTTTTTCAACACGCATTTCAGTAACAAATTGAGTATTTGTAGACTATTCGAGATTTTCTAATTACCTACCTACACCATTATTAAACTTGTTGAATAATCCTTTACCTGGAATTGAACTTTTCATTCCAGTTAAATATAAGTAAACGATATTACATGCAATTGAAAAAACTGTTACAAACCAGCAAACAGAAGCATAACTTACCTAGGCACTCTATAATAAATACACGAGTTTCGTACTTACGAGTAAGTAAGGGGCGTATTATCAAGGTACGGTGTTATTACGTAGCTGGCGTACACAGCGATACATCACACAATAACACGCCTTGTTGTACTTGTTTATCTACTGGCGTGACGCAATCTACTACACGTGCTCGGCCGGCGTGTTAGCCTAGGCTAGACGCTACTCGCACGCTTCGACCGTTATAGCTTAAGAGTTGGCATATCTGTGTGATGTTCTACAATTTTGAGTCAGAAACGAAGTCAAAGGCAGAACGTTCAGACTTCAAACGTCCCTTAGAAATTGGCTGTAGCACATGATGTCACGCGAGTGGCAAGAAATGCAAAGAAAGGGTGTAGGATATTTATAGTTTTATGCAGAACAATTTAAAATTTAACATTTGACATGAATGTCAATGTAATTTTGCTGTGGTTTTATGACGTACGTTTTACATGTATTTTACCATATTGGTGGGATATGTTACGTGGGTGCCGAGTTCGTGAGGTCAACATTTTTATAATACTTTTGGTTCAAGGATTGCAATGTAAAGATTGAAGTAAAAGGTTAAGAATCTTAAGGCTATTTTTCCTACGCACTTACAAACTTGTAAGTTGAAGAAGATTTGCAATCTCCATGATTTGTCTAAAACATAAGTGTTCCAATGGCTGAAACGAATGGCCATTTATTTTCACGAACAAAGCCATTAAAATTTGAGCCGCGGGATAAAATTGAGATTCCCTAGAATTAATCGATTCTATTTCTAACTCAAACAGTATATTCCGCCTGAATACGATATTCAACGCCTGTTAATAACAATGCGCAAGATTATATGAAAATTAACTTTATTGAGTTAATTAAGTTGCATTATCGAACAACCGATACAATGACAGTTACAAGAAGAAAAAGGTAACAGTAAAAACATAGACAAAACTAATCTAGTTTTTTAAACATAAAGTGTTGCAAGCAACAAAAGATTATCTTCGTACTTGTCTCGAACAACGCCTACCTAATAGAAATACTGCGTTTGCTGTTAGTTGAGGACCAGTTCAATTCCCATAGTAAAGGGTATATAAGTACAAATCAATATAAGGTACTTATTACAGGAACATACAACTATCGCTGACACGCACGCCTGTTTTGGACAATGGCGGCGCCCTATTATAATTATTATTTTTATTCGAGGCGGCGAATGATCGATCGTGTGGAGGGTACGCGGAAACCAACTCCTTTGTTCAGGGCGAGATTAATCACACGGGCCTACATATGACGAAGTTGAGTAGAGATATTCATTAGCGCCAAGTGATCGGGGAACTTGGTCCACTACACTTCACTCGGCGCGAACTTGATCGTGATCAGTCAACACAAAAAGTGAAAGCCGACCCGCAAACTTTGCTTCCATTGTTTACCTACTCTTCTAGCGATATAATACTGTGCCATATCACAATCCCAGCTTTCATGCTGGTTGCTTTGTCAATGTCTTAGTTAAAGTTTAGTTTAACATTTAGGTACGTACACGCTTACTAGAAAGGGACGGATGTTGAACCTATCGAGTATCAAGTACATAGATTACAAACATCAAACCTCGAATTACCGCTTTTAATGTCAAGTGAAGGCCAATTAGGTGTAGCATTAATTAAAGACGCGCATAAAGTAATTTAAGTACAGGAAAACCGTAAATATTTAAACGAGAATAATAATTGATATATCGTAAACCGGATGTTCCTGCAAATAGCCGGAAGTCGGTTCGTGCAGAATGCCCGTTAATACAGACTAAAGAATGACACAAAATTCGATTCGCACCTGCTTAGTTACATAGCGACCGATTCATAATTCAATGCCCCTCTATGTATTCGTTTGATAGTCTGTTCACGTACGGAGTACAATTTATTCGGGCAACTTAAGGAATAAAATAAATTTCGCGGCCGTTTTACCTTTTCGCATGGGAAGAGGAAGAACGAATTCAGGATGTATTCTCGGCGCCGTATGACGCTATGCTGACTCGGCATTACGGCGGCGCCATGCGGGTCTATAGCTACATTGTACGCCGGAGTCGACTCGGCGCTTTATAAAACCATGACACGACTCATATTATACATTATATTATCCTTATTTATTGGATTCGTAGCAATCGCAATACTAAGTAATACAAAAAATTTACACCATGTCCAGTAAAGCTTTATTATGTCGTTTGCCATTATTTATTGTTACGAGTATGATCATTGCGTCGAGTACTGTAATTAGGGTGTTATAAATTATGAACAACTGTAGGTTCGAACTCTGAAAGCGTGGGCATCATCGGCGTCGGCAGGTCGCGTCGGGTAGTCGGTAACGCGATAGCGCAAACAAACGCTTGGACACCGCGCCTTCCGATGTCAATTAAGCTAATTAAACACACACAGTGGGGGAGAGTGGACGTCGCAACCCCGACGGTCGCGCGGTCAGCACGCCATCCCGCCTACCCGTTGACTGACGCTTCTGAATATGCCAAATATAACCAGCAACAAAAGTAATTTCTCGACAGACTTGGCAACTATGCTTTTAATGCAAATATATGTTCGGGAATGAACAGCTGAGCTTGAAATGCATTCATTCGTAAACACCGGGAAGAGGTAAACTTTACAAAGCAGAAGTCAAACGGGAAAATATGCAAACACAATGGGAAATGCTCCGCTTTAGTGGTAAGTAATTACTCGCCGATGAAATTATGGAAATGAACGATGAAAAGACAAATAATAGAATGAGTGCTAACAAGAGATAAGACACGCCTTAATTAATAAAGTTAGCGCGCTTGTCTTGGAGCGGCGCGGCGTGCGGTGGAGACGGCCGCGACGCTGGATCCGAATCGGATAATCGCACTCGGCTAATTGAGCGTTAGATTGACGCTATCGGGCCATCGGCTGAGCAGCGGCTGCGCCCCGCAGGACCCTGCGCCTGATCTACCCGCTAATACGGCCTCAAATCATGGGATCAACCCACAAAGGAAAACTCGCAAGGCAAGTAATAGAAAAGACTGTAAAAACGTCCGACTGTCTTCAAAAGAGATAAAGAGTGAAATGGGATAAAGTTGGAGATGCTGGGCAACCGATTAATGGGCCTCGTAGAAAAATAACACAAAGGGTTGTAGGCGTGCGTCAAATTTCGGAAAGTTTTAACGAGAGGGGTGAACGCCGCGAGGGGAGCGAGGTGCGTGTCACGCGAGCTTTCGTCAAATGTGCATTTAACAGTTATTATTATCACCCGACGACAGAAGGCTAATAACACAATATGAAAACTCGATTCCCGTGTAGATATATAACTAATGTATGGTAATAGTAAGGGACCGTAAGTGCTATTCTTTCGTCTGCAGTTTTATTTATAAAGGGACGGGGGAGGATTACGTCTCTTATGGATTCCGGTCAAGGATCCTCAGAGCCACATTGTCCCGTGTGTACCGGAACTGGTAACCAATTTCGTATTACGAGTATTAAGGTATTCAAAGGGTAAGGCACATGGGAATGATATTACTCATAGAAAATTGAGTTAGTGTTGACTTTTAGATAAAATAGTGAAGGCTAGTGTAATAGTATAATAATCGACCTGCGGTGTATAATTTTAAATTGCTCTACAATATGCGGGCTAACGAATACACCTCTAGTGTATAGCGTAAGTCAAGGCCGATCAAAGACTGATTAAGCAGGTGTTCAACGACGACTATAAAAACAAACACTGCATTTGCCACCAGTGTTGGATACGCGCCACACCGCTGCAGTTTTTATTTATTTAGTTCTGATCCTTCGTTTACGCTAGTTATCTACAACTTAACATTTTATAAACAGTTTATTAGCGTTCCGCTGTTTCATGCCAATTTATATTAATTAGGAAGTTAATCCATGAAGTACTTTTGAGTAGTCAAGGCGTGAAAAGGTTATTTTTATTATTTTGCGAGACGACAAGTGATTGTAGTCAAAATGGCCGCGGCCGATCGAAGGTCTGCTAGATAAGCTGCTGTTTAGTTTCCGTTCTGGTTCACGTAAATTAGACAGAAAACGACCAGGCACTAAGGTCAAGCTTTCATTGTTTAACGGCGACCATGACCTGGGTGGTGTGGGGACTACAAGCGTAATATTAACGTTCACTGGTCGCTATATTTACGACTGCCTATACATACATATCTATGTAGATGATTAGCTTTAGTAGGTAACTAATCACGACTATTAAATAAAAACACGATTTCAATGATGGTTTTATGATCAGGCAAGTACGACTAGGCTTAATTGACCTACCCAAATTTTATTTTAATAATATTAACGTGCAATTTCATTACCTAAATAAATATGTAGTACTATATGAATGAATATTGTAAAAACAGGAGTCCTTTTAAAACAAGTCCCTTTTCGAGGGACGCGTCAATGACTCAGTATATACATTATAAAAACGACGTATTTGCACTCGACCTCGAGCGACGGCCAAAGAAACTTTCGGCTAGGGCGCTTTATGGGCAAAAAAAATTGAGAAAAGTTCGAGCGTAACGGCCGGTGGCGACGCGGAATGGGGGTTTCAGCGAACGGTGAGTTTAATATAATATGTAAATCGAAAGGCAACACCGAGACCTCACGCTCCTGGCAGATACACGCCGAACTCATATCGGCGCAATGTATTTTGGCGGGGTCGTAAATTATCGTAGAAAAGCCGAGGCAGAAGTTACGCTGCGGATGAGGTTGTACGCGGAGGAAGTAAGAGCAAGGGTTACGAGCCTATGAATGCAAATGAGCGTCGCGCGGGCAGAGGTCGGTTTATCGGCGGTCATTTACATAAAGCCCTACCTAGGACTGCGAGCCGGGCAGGCGGACTTAACGCTTACCTATTGGACGGCACTAATCAACACAACGATAACACCTAAAGCTTAAGCCACACAGAGAGCGGGCGAGCGGTTGCGGCGCGGGCGCGGGCGGCGGCGGCGCGGGCGCGGGCGGCGGCGGCGCGGGCGCGGGCGGCGGCGGCGCGGGCGCGGGCGGCAGCGGCGCGGGCGCGGGTGGCAGCGGCCTTTGTCGGCAGCCGCCAAACCCCCAAACCGACAAAGGCCGCTGCCGCCCGCGCCCGCGCCGCTGCCGCCCGCGCCCGCGCCGCCGCCGCCCGCGCCCGCGCCGCCGCCGCCCGCGCCCGCGCCGCCGCCGCCCGCGCCCGCGCCGCAACCGCTCGCCCGCTCTCTGTGTGGCTTAAGCTTAATGCCTTCATGATAAATACCTGAAACAAACAGAAGGTAAAATTAAAATTTGAACATTCATTGTACCTATCCGGGGAGCAGTAACACAAATTAATTCCGACAATCGGGCCGTTAATTCCGTAGCCGATCCCACGGAGGAATTGGAAACGAATTAGATTAGGCACTCGTACTCTAGGCGCAGTGTAGACGGAACAGGGTCACAGACACAGCGCAGCGGCGGGCGATTGAACCAAACCTAATATAATACAGATCGATGAGTCACGCTTCCTGATACTAGGTTGTTCTTTGCCTGCTGTCATTAAAAGTTGACCCACGGAGTGAATGTCGAACGCTATCAACAGAAAATCTTAGCCTTTAATAAACGGATTTTACCTTTGGTTAATACTTTCCTTTCGAAAGAGTGTCTTATTTATAACCGAAAGGCATTGCAATTGGGTAAGTAATGCGAGCATTACTGTAAATCGTTATCGTAACATTGTCAAGATTACATAAATTGCCAACTCCCACGTACTCCGTAATTACTTTCACAAGTGTTCGGGGTGGATATAAAGAAAATAGATATATCAACTAAATTAAGAATAAAAAGTTGAAAGGCTTATTTTTGTTAAACATGAATAGAAGTAGTAAGTTGATAGTATTGCGATATAAAAACTAAACATATAAACTCTACACAAGTAGTACCAGTTTTGTTTCTAAACATGAAAAAAAGAATGAAAAAGTTTACTGTTCAAAGTTGTACATTAACATCACCACCCTGCGGAGAGTTAGGAAACTCTGTGTCATAGGACCCAGTTTCGCATCTATTAAGGTTGCACTTAACTTAATTAAAATATAAAACTAATACTCACATACTTAATTATAGAACATACATATATTCAGTACAAATCAAACCCGTGGATGTGGCCCCGTTAATGATAATCCTGCTAAACTGTATCCCTAACAAGGAGATGAGTATGCAATGGCGGCACAGATTAGAAAGTACCTTGAATAAATTTGTAATTTTAATAGCAGACGCGTGGATGTTCGTGTTTGATAAAGGTCTGATGTGTCTGGTGCTAACTGCGACACAGTGGGCCGTAACTTTACGCGCTGTTTATTCCCTGCCGGCGCTATCTCGAGATCGGCTCATAAAACCGTCGGGTTCGAGCATTGTTTTATTATCGACCCTGCTCCTGTAATCCTGCACAATGACGCCGCTCCACAATCTGTCGCCATTCATTAAGTCTCACTGACCGATTGTAATTTGAGTCCGTTCTGCTGCGAACGTGTTTCTCGCACGTACCGGAGGATATGCCAGATGTGTGATTTGTTTAAAACAAGCTTAAAAAGTATAGAGTACACGAGCATTGACACACATGCTTATTACGAGTTTATACGGCAAACATCTTGAATCCAATACAGGCGAGTTCATTATTAAAAGGCAACTGGACGGGGCAAAGTTCAAAAGGAGGCTTTTAATCGCAACAAGATATCTAGAAAGGACTGTGACCCAAAAGTTTTCTGGTGCGATGTTTACAAGGCACCTAACTCTTCAAAAACAACGATACATCAAAAGTGAGTTACAAGTTTACTGGCGCATCCCGCCGCGGCCCACGGCAAAATTTCGATTTAAGCTGACACGGGTACTAACCGCCCGCGCCGAGCTTTCCTTGTTGACTTTACTGCGAGACTTTCCAAGTTGCCCACTCTTATAAAAGTGAACTCGTTAGACTGCTCCTCAGCGCCATTGACGTGAAATTGTATAAAATACTATGCAAACTTATGTATCAACGGCGAGTGATTAATAATAAAAGAGTTTTACAACTGAATATAATGTTTTCAAGCGAATGTATAGGTTGGCTGGGCGCAAGGAGCAACGAATCAAATGTTGTAATTCTTTAGCGTTCACGTGGCTATTCAACAAGTAGAGCTGTGTAAGAATCGTAAGGAGGAGCCGTCAAAGAGGTCCGACGAAGGGCGGGGCCCTCTGAAAAACCAGTAGCGTGATCTTAACACATTATACATGTAACGGCCGCCGTTCTCTTGTTGCTAAGACGTTACGGTAGCGTGTTTGTTCGATACACAACTTGATGCCGACACCTATTCAGCTCGGATGCCCTTAATGTTGCGTGTTTTATTGTGGAAAGTTTATAGTGAACTACACAACGAATTACTGCGAGAAGTAGATGTTTAAATTTCACGCGGATAGACGAGTCCCACGAAGACAGTAAAGAACCTAAAGCGTACAGTTTAAAAGTTTTGGCGAAGCGAAACACTAACGCGGCGCCTGGAAAGTTGCAAGACGGGGCTGACGCGAGTGGGGTGCGGGGAGGGAGTGCCGTGATCTCCCTGTCAAACTGAGAAATATTGCCGCGAGAGGAGCCGCGCCATACGCGTTTAATTCCACTACCAACGAAACATTGCAATCATTTAAAAAGCTTTCTGTAAGTAGGTACATAAGTTTTGGAAAAAAATTGAAGCGAGTTATTTTTGTAGGGGTACTCATGAAGGTAGGCTTACGTGCATTGGCTTTAAAGCTGGAAACGCACAGACAGCGGTGGCGGCGCGGTGCGGAGGCGGTACCGGTTGTAATGTTCGAACTAATATGAAAGGGTCCGCACAGAACGCTTTTTTCCCGGCCGGATTTCTGTGCGGACCCTTTAATATTAGTTCGAATATTACAACCGGTACCGCCTCCGCACCGCGCCGCCACCGCCCGCTACCGCTGTCAGTGCTTTTCGGGCTTTAGATTTGCATTTTATGCGATTTCGGTTTAACTAATAAAGAAAATAAAAGAAAAAAGATTGTGGCTTCATCGTCATGTTCTTATGTTCATGACTAAGTACCAGTAAAATCTTAGCTACCCCTATACTAAAATCGGCTGGATTCGTTCAACCGTTTTGACATCACTTCCCTACCAGTACATATATAATGAACAAAACTTTAAACACGAAGAGAAGCCGAGGTGTTATTCTACTTATTTTACATCTAATACAAGGGAGTAGTTATATAGATTCATATAATATATCTTAATGGAATTAAGTGTGTATTTTCTTTAAACGTAAATCCTTAGAAGAAATGCCCTCATCTTTCGGATCGTAGTATGTATTTGAGTTGATTGGCATGGGGCGATCGGACCGCCCTCCTCCGCGCTAATCCTATTCCCGCGACAAATTAACATGTTCATCGGCGGCCGCGTTACTAGATTATGGCGCTTCATGGCGCGATTGTATTTTAAGTGTATTATCCAATTTGGTGAATATTGTGCGCATGGTAATCCGCGGTCGTGGTCCACATCCGAACGTTTAGTCGCGAGCCGTGGTAAATGCTACAATGCCTGCATTATCGTACGCCGCGATGGACCGAGCTGGCGCACTTAATAGATTTTGTTGGTACTGGATCGGACGCGGTCAGCCTATAGCGAACTAACGGGATTATCGCTCGTATTTGAGTTTAGCACGATGGCGAAATGAACAGCACACAAATCTGATATATATCTAAGGTATAATTTTATGTAACTACTACCCGCCTGTGACGCTGCGTCGGGCCGATTATGGCGTCAGTCAAATACACTTATTTTACACGATGCCTCAGTATTACGTATAAAACAGTCCAGTGCTGTTAAAAGTAACGATTAATGAGAATCGTTCAGAAAACGACATTTAAAGTTAAACAAACAATTCATCACTCAACTCTTTAGCGCCACGCGTCGGAATTGGGTGAAATAATTAAAATCGGTGCAAACCATTAAAAGCGCAGTTTATAATAGGAGAGTGCAGTGTGAAGGGTCCTCCATGTAGGCAGTTAAAGAGTTGGAGGGGCGCACTCAAGCAGGAGTACTGTAGCGGCACCACCTCGCTTAACGAACCTGTCGACAGTGCAGTGCCGGCCCGACAAAAACTACATCCACATCCACAATATTCCGCAATAACTACTCAGTACTCACACAACACAACGCACTTGCTTTGTACCTACTAATGGAGAACTCATCAAGTTAATAATGTGTGGGTACTCAGGGCTGACTAACGCGTATTTTCGCATTAAAAAATAATAAAACATAATTCACAACTAATCGACTATCAACCAAAAAATATACAATAGACTCGTTTTATGTTCTTCCGACGAGAGTCGTAAAAGACAAATGATCAAAAGCACGCTACTCGGGGAGATTGCGGAAACCATCGCAAGGTCATTAAACTGGTTCGGTTTCTATTCGAAATGCGATACGTATCTAAACAACTACCGTGACTTTGGTTGATTAATAAGACAATTTTGCATAAATCGGAGACTTATTTTAAGTTGTAATTTATACTCGACGAGAACTAGATATGTCTAGATTGAAGGTGCGTTGACGACCCTGACCTTAAGCAATGCAAAGTATATTTTTTCAAGTCTGGTAGTTTTCTTGAGACGGTTTAGTGGCATACCTATGGGTAGCAGTGTCGTCTGCGAGGGGAGACTAGCTTTTAATAAATAATGGAAGGCTGGCGTCTAAAAGTGGCGTGGCCCACGGCCATCACTAGCCACTTCATCTTTTCACGTCGCGCTAATTGAGTGAGGCTTATCGCGTCGCCACGTCGCGAACCTGATCTCTGAAGGAAAAGTCCGGAACGCAGCATTCATATGAAATGTGTTTGTTGTTTCGCAGTTAATAAGTATTTCTTTCAGTAACATCTGCAATGTTTGAGCCATTACTTTTATTGTTCCCGGGGTACCTTTTTGTTTCTGAATTAATAAAAGCTTGGTGGTGTTTAAGTAGCGGGTAAGCCTACGTAGGGGAGCAGCTAGGGGCATGAAAGGGCCAGTTTATTCAATGGGACAAAATATACACATACAGTTTAAATTGTTGCACTATATTAAAAATAAAATAAGTTCGTAGTAAAAATGGAGAAAGCTATTCCGAATAATTGCTTGAAACTTAATATTCTTCTCAGTAATACCTACTATTATTTTAATATTATTTTTGTTATGAAAAAAAATCAACGTAACTAATTAATTTAGTATCACAAATATAGGCAATTGCAGTTTTGCATAGGGGGTGCCGTTCTCTCAGAATTCGCTGCACTTTTTAGGGTTCCGTACCCAAAGGGTAAAATGGGACCCTATTACTAAGACTCCGCTGTCCGTCTGTCAGCAGGCTGTATCTCATGAACCGTGATAGCTAGAGAGTTGAAATTTTCACAGATGATGTATTTCTGTTGCCGCTATAACAACAAATACTAAAAACAAAATAAAATAAATTTTTAAGGGGGGCTCCTATACAAAGAGACTTTAAAAAAACTTTGCTCGTTACCTTCATCAGGCGCTGGGTCTCAAAATGTATGGGCAAACTAAAATCCGACTCGCACTTGACCAAAATTCTACTTGATATTTATTATTTATAAATAATGGTACGGAACCCTTCGTGCGCGAGTCCGACTCGCACTTGGCCGGTTTTTCAATAACTGATACCTCGGGCCTATTGCGGTTTTTTCATGTCGGTTGCACCATAACTAAAAAATGTGTGTACCCTTAATTTAACTATCATTAAAATTGTTTGAAAGATATTATATTTTTAATAATTAACTACTGGATTAAGAAAGAGCTGGTTATGAAAAGCTGGCCTTTTCATGGCCTGTTCTTTCGGCTCTTTCATGGCTGATCCTTACAATAAATATAATCTCAAAACCGCATAGACATTAAAACTTATTGGCCTTAGTTTTTACTTAGATACAAGGCCAAGTATATTAACAAACCCATATCACAATCTACATATGCACCTGTATTTGTTGTTATGAAATGGCAAAAAAACAAAAGCATTGTAGCAAAATTGTTACTTTTTGTCCGTTGGTTTCGGCTAAAACTGTCAAATGTGTGTGCCACGTAAAAATAAAAACTTGTACCTACAAACTTCGTTCGGAAACTTTCGAAATTATGCAAATGGCTCTTTCAAAACCTGGCTCCTTCATGCCACTTCTCGCCTACTAGTAGGACAGATGACAGGAAATTTGTATTAATAAATAAAATTACGTATGAAATCCTTAAATTATTAATACTCATTACATCGACGCTGTGAGAAACAGATGATGCGAACTGTCAATTACTATAGAAATTTATTATGGATATGGATCCATATTATTCGAAATAAATGATTATGATGACATAATGTAGTATATTTACCTACTGTGCCATTAAATCGCAAGTATATTTCCAATAATAGGTATATGTGTGAGTAGTATTGGCACGTAGATAGACAGTAGAGAATGTTAGCATGGTTTGACCGTCGGTGATACATCACTCTCGCCAGAAGATATATGGGTGTTGTCATCATGTCTGCTATCGGTCGGTGCTCGCAAACGTAACACATTGTCCACTTCGGCACCAGACGTTAAGCTTTTTACTTTAAAGACATCACTCCTCAGATTTTCCTTGTCGCGCGTCACTGACTAACAGAGGTTGGTGATACATATTCGAATTTTGAGAAATTGCTGAATTTGTTTCTACATGCGGAAAACATACATATCGCATCGACAGTAAACTATGAAGACCTAAAATATTGCAACAATTGACAATATTTCACAATTTCCAAAAGTCTTAATTCGAAAACCATTTCGGTAAAAACGTGTGAAGTACACAAAAAACATTTATTTAGATTTTTTTCTCCGTTAATTTTGGAAAAAATCGCAAATTACTGTAAACCGAAAGTTGACGTCATCTTCCTCGCTGTATTCAGGGAGACCTTAGTACAGAGTACAGACAATCGCTGCTCTGGAGTGGTTCTAAATTTTTGTTGGGAAGATGACGTTATATTTTACTTACGCCCTTTTGGAATGACCTACTTTTCAACGTGTTTTTTTTGTATGAAATAATGAGTTAAATTGAAAAAGAAAAAATACGGGTGGCTTAAATTTTTACCTATTTTTTAACTAGTTCATAAAATAAAGTAGTTAAAAATATGAAATGTTGTCAATTACCGGGACAACGTGTTTGCTTCGATTGTGAGGAGATTTCCGAGATTTAACTCTCATGACTGGCTACCGGTGAAATATGTATGTGGAACACGTTCGATATTACAGGACTCAAGTGTAAGAAAGAGAAGAGAACGCGCAGTCTTTGCCTAAAATGGCGAATCACAAGATGTGCAGCTAAACCGGTTGGACTTGTTTATTTTGCACGCATTCCAGTCGTCCCGACCGGCCTGGAGCGAGCGAGAGGCATTCCTATTCCATAGCAGGGATTGGCCTTGAATCTAAAACGTTTATCGTAACTGAACTTAGATGCTTTAGATCACACAACACAAAGCTACATTTCTTCCTTTCGAAAACAACTTCAGATAATTTTTGTCAAGTGGTTTATGTTTCAAGATCTAGGTACCTATGAGATGAGATGTACATTCTAAATCTTAGAACCCTTCAAGCGTTCACATTAAATTAGCAGTAGCTACGTTACATGTTGTTGATGTTAGAGGCGGGCAAAGTAAATCCATTAGTTAGAAGTACATCAACAGTAACCGTTGACACACGACTCGACTTCGCTCCGGGCGGACACAGTGGCGGCATAAACGGCGGACTCGCTGGCTTAGCGTCAGGTTTATGTGCATTATTTAGGGCGGTGCTTAGGATGAAAATCTCTTCACAGAGAAAACATATAGATTTCATGTCACGTCCACGATGAGAATTCACTTTAATTGGCAAATAATACGAAGGCCAATTAAGGATGCTATGTCGGGTGTAGGCGCGCGTGACGCGAATCTGGAACGGCAACAGAGCCGCGCTGCGAGTATGCTCGTATTCAATTATGCAAACCGAACCGTAAGAACAGCCACGGCCCCCTTACACTGTTGACCGCTTCAGTTAAATAAAAATCTAATCATGGACCAACAACAAACGCAATAAAAATGATGCACCAAGATGTTTAAAAATATGATTAAGCGATATTTTTTGTTCCGGTTTCGTTTTAATTAAAGTTCCTCGGAGGATACGGCGGCGGAATATCTGCGTCAGTGGCAGCAGGTCGTGTCTCGGGCGGTCCTGCGCCCCGCCAGCCCTCGGGGACGTCGCAATTGTCATGTAAAACGTTGCCTGGGCTGGAGCGTGGCACATCGGGCCCCGACGCTTCGCCCCCGGCTGAAAATGCACTTTCGCGAAACGATTGCCTGTCGATCTAAGTTATTCAGCGAGACGGCGGAGAGGCGACCTAAGTGCGGATAACGATCTCTGAGAGTGTAACGGGTGAGCGATAGGATCTCGGTAAAAGTAGCAACTGAGGAAAGTCGTGCTCGTGCTCCATAACGCTTCATTGTTCTGGTCGCAGTCGTGTTCTGACACCCGGGCAGGCGATGACTCAACGGCGTCAACTTAATCGTCCAATGGCGTAATTTTAAATATGAACGTATTTGGTACAAAACCAGTTTTTTTATTATATGTACCTATATGTCAGAAACGACGAACAAACGGCAGCAACTTGTAGCGATATTGGGTAAGGTGCTTGTCTATAACACACTGCACTTCAGTACAAACTCACTCACAATCAAATTCATGATTCTAGTTTGAATTCGACTCATTAAATTCATATTTTATGAATAAATGAGTATGAGTAATATAGTAATAGTAACTAGCAGGTAATGCGGAAGATTCCAAAATTTCGGATTACCGACTTGATTGTCACGGCTTATCTATATATCTGGTTAGGTTGCTAATTGATGAGTAACTATAGCTAAATTCCATTATATAATTGCACTAGGAGCAATTACCAAATAACCCCTAATTTCGATTTTCGTTTCCGATCGCCATGCAAGGCCCATAATAAAAAGTTCCTAAAAATAAACACAAATATAACTCTGTCTTACACAATAAGCCAATTAATAAAAACCCTTCCCAATAAGAAGTGGCTAACCGACTGTGTTAACTTTAAAAGGAAGACCGGTCGGGGCCACATTGTGGTGGTTGTATATAGAGCTAGACTTTCGCTATCGCATATCTGAGATCCATGATGTAAGACTCGGGTCGAAATAGTCAGAACCAGGTGACGAGGTTGAACTGATATGCGGCGCAACACCTCTCCAGTGCAGGAATTTATGTTACTCCCGGAGTAGGTGCCGCGTAGGCGTCAGACATGACATGATACGAGTTGCTAATTTAAAGAAATTGAAAGCGCGGTCCCTGCTCTTTACCCATAGGAGACTAGTTATCACGCGTTTATGGCACATGGTGACGTAAGCGAGCCGACGCCGACGGGTCGTATTCGGCGGCACGGTGCGGACACGGCGTGAGGTGCCAAGGTCGTTGCTGATACGAGTCGCATGCAAATGAGCGCAGATAAGTCGCGCTCATTACACTCGATACCCGACACCGTTGCCTCGAAGCAGTTTCGGGTCCTATTCCAGCCGCTTTTATTACACTACAACGCGCGGATGTGCTGAGAAAGGAGGTTAACGCCGGTGAATTATACGCATTGTTTCACCTCGCCACTGCCATGGTAACGAAACATCAGGAAACTTGTTTGAGCGCCCTACTTCACTCTGGGTGTATGATTCAAAACTTTAAATCGGCACCAGATGTAAATATATGCAGTCATGTTATCTGGTGTCTCGCTCGACGCGGCAGGACGACGCGACTTAGGAAAAAAATTGTCCAAATACGGAAGCCAAACAAGTTTCTCATCGGGAAGAGTGGAGTGGACCAAACGCGTGGAGTAAGTTTGAAGCTATTTACGTGATTTTCCACGTTGCAGGAAGGAGTAGGAGACGTCTCTCGGGCCTCACCGTTTAATTAAAGGGCGGCGGGGGGTGCGGACCGGGGAGAGGGGTATAATGGCGGCGCAATATCGGATGGAAATGCGCGGCATGTAGGAATGCGCCGCCCGTCGCCCTCCGCCCCTCTTCATTCGCGAACGATTCGTGGTATTTTTTATTGACGACTGTGGTTATGGTATAGTGGGACTAGACTAATTTGATTGCCATTTTAGTAACTGAGAAACGATGGAAATCAAAATATTTTGGAACCTTTCTTCATGACATAAATAAACTAGAACTAGTAGCATAATTCTGCCTTAGAAGTGCATCGAAGTCGGCTTACATGCAAGTGCGCCCTGAATGTTCGCGTCACAACCAAATATTTTGGCACTTCAAACCCGACCAATGCTTGGAATCACTGTGGGACCAGAGTATAGACAACCATACTACTAAAAAGACAGAGGCACATACTTCTATCCCTCATACTTTGTGACTCTCGCTCAGGGGCCTTGTCCCATGGTACGTTCCCTACACTAGATAAGCGGATATTTAACATGCCTGGACTAGAATGGATTTGTGTTGTGGTCTGACTTGGTATTCTTTTTTAAGTACGAAGTCCGCCATAAAGTACTTATAGGCTTTGCAGTGTACAATACAATATTCTTTATTGTTCACCAACTAAAGTACACTAAAGATAACAGAAAACAAATAGGGAATGGGGAGGGGGAAAACAAACAAATAGTGTAGGGTTCTCGTTAAACCCTATTTGAAAATGCACAATGTAACATGCAATTTGGAAATGTACCTATACTCTTAATGTATATATGCGTAGAATTTAAAACATATTAGTACGCTGTCTGAAATAACACAAGGATAAATCCGATTCTATTAATAACTATGGCTATCCTCATATTAATGCTAATCGTTTTTATTTTCAAATAAAGCATCATTTATTCTGTTTTAAAGGCAAATATTTCATAAGGGATTCTTACAGTAACGGTCACTAAACGCATTTCAATGAAAATAAAATTAAATATACATATTTGAAAGTGGCTCGAAAGTTCATACAGTAGAGCGCAGAGCGGAGAATGCCAACTAAAAATATTCTTTGCCTAATGGACACGGCACGACAGTATTTTTCATCCACGCTCGGTGGAAAGATTAAATTTAGACGTATCCATTTTTAGAAAGCACGAATACCGCAACCAAGCTGGCGCTCTAAACATTTTACAGCGGTTATATTTATTGAGCTCATGTTGCACAAAGGATATTGAAAGGAGCAATTCTCACCTGTATGACAACACCGCCAACTATGCTAGAGATTAACATTGGCAATCCGTTCTGGAGTGGAGACCGCGAACGACTCGGCCTGTGGGACGACCCCCCGCCAGGTGGACCGACGACCTGAAGAGAGTGGCGGGAAGCGGTTGGATGCGGAGAGCTGAGGACCGGGTGTGGTAGCGTGAATTGGGGAAGACCTATGTCCAGCAGTGGACGACTACAGGCTGATGATGATGATGATGAATCCGCAAATACCTTTGCGCAGAGATGAGCTATCGATGAACGCCACTCTGAGCGTGTATGTCGTTTTCACAGATGTCAATGTACACGAATGTCTTCCTTTTTAATGATTCAGATAACTTCAGCTTAATGCTGAATACATCACAGGAAAATTAATGCAGTCTAATTTACTTATTTCCCCTTCAAAGTTAAAAGAATTGCAAAAAACACGTGTAAAGTTTGCTATATACTCGTAACATTTTAATACATCTTGTTGAAACGCCATTCTAGATTTAGAATGGCAGTTGAAATCTAATAAGAGGCTACGAAGCGAAACTATCCCCACTTGAGTTATTACTACAAAGTATATTTTTATTTTATTAAAAAGGTACTTCATTTTTACTTCACATGGAAAGAACTGTGGTTTTGATATTATTAAACCCCTATTTTGAACGAACGTTTTAGTCTCAATACTTTTTACGACTATGCTAAATAGATTGCTTCGTCAATTAGAGGCAAAAAAGAATAAATTAGTTAGGCCATTCATTAACTATTGCAGTGAACGAACAGAATCGTAGAGATAAATCGAAAACGCAGCACACAATTAAAATGGAATAACAAACCGATCAAGAGACAATACATCGCTGCCGATATTTATGCGGCAATTACTTGGGGCAGGCTGCCCTGCCGTTCGATTCAGGTCAGAGGTGAAGTGATTTTAAAAAGTAATGCAAACGATAGACGAGTGTTCCTATAGCGCGGCTCAAAGTTAATGAACGCTCGCGATAAAGCCCGGCGTTTATGGATTTTCAAATCTTCCGATGAAAATAAAATCAATTCAAGCTATTAATAATAAAGCATTATAATTAAATAAATATTAAGTACTTGAATGCGATAACGAAGTTGTATAGTCTCATTCATAATATTAAAGAAGTTTACAACCACTAAGTACAACCAGTTAGTAAATTTGTGTCATTCCCAAATCCCATTTAGTGAGCAAAATATATTTAATAGCTTTTGCCCGTGACTTCGTCCGCGTATAATTCCATTCCCTATTTTATCCCCTCGACGGATGATTTAAGGGACAAAAAGTTTTCTATGTGTTATTACCACCTATAGTCGTATACCCAGTGTTTGCATATTATTACTTCTAAAAATACTAAGCATTTATTCACGAAAACAGTACTCTTTTACAATTTATATTAACTTCCGCCAAACTGAAAAAGTGTCTTTAATCAATATGCGGGAGGGCAGCACCATCGTCGAACCCGAGCCATCTCGCCCTGTGTTTGCATGATTGAATAACAAACATCTAAACTTTCGCATTCATAAGATTAGAATAGAGGGCGTAAATTACGAAGATATACCATCCAAAACTTGACTGATCAACCGTATCAGTAAGATAACGTCCACTAATGGTCAATGTGTGTCTTCGTTTGCACCAAAAATGAGAATAATGGGCTTGTTATTCGAACCGAACTCGGCCGTCTCGGCCTCGTCTACTTGCCTAGGATTACGACACGAGTATCACGGTGCGCACACATCGACCACAGGACGGCTAACGAAAGCAAGTCATTTATGGCGCAGCTATCTGTAAAAAGTGAGATAGTTGTTCAGTTACCGGCGTGTAGGTATTA
The DNA here is from genome assembly GCA_951800055.1 of Cenopis cana. Lineage (NCBI taxonomy): Eukaryota > Metazoa > Arthropoda > Insecta > Lepidoptera > Tortricidae > Cenopis > Cenopis cana. The sequence continues at coordinate 11,737,749 of OX637477.1, read as the reverse complement.
CGCGCTATAACATGATTTTGCTAGAATAGACCACAGATCGAACATCGGGTGACTGAACTACATATTTGATGAGGATCTACACGTGATTGATATAAAAAAAGCTATTCCCAGAAGAACTTCTATATTTTTATTAGATCGCTCTGGAGTCGAGAATAATGGTTTTGTTTGTCTATCAAAGTTGTTAAAGAAGTATTTTACGCCCGTCACTCAGACGCTATATTTATTGTTAGAAGACATACTAAAACTTTGCAGACACATAAAGTCACGTAACGAATTTGATCAAAGAGTAGGTTGGTGATTGGAAAGGTTCGCGTCAAAAACCAGCACGGGCCGGCCGCAGCGTCGGCATCAAACTCGGTTCCGATGAATAACATTGTAAGAGCGAGTCATCAATCGGCAAGAGTAGCTTTGAAGCGCGCGGTGGCCCGCAAAGTTCACAACCTGTGAAACAACTCCAGCAAGGCGAACAAAGCGCGCGAGTCGAGATTACTGGCAGCTTTTAAACGTTCCGAATGTTCTGCAACGGAACACTTGGCGGACGGGTTTTCAAAACCCCTCAAGGGGACTAAAGCGATAGCTTTTGCTCTCGATTTGCTTGCAGTTGCAGTAGTTTTGCGCAATTTGTACGCCGTATGATTTCGTTATTGGTGTTTGCTATAATATTTACAATAATTATGTTTTAAATTACAATGGTATTTAAGTGCAGGTTACACTAAAGAGGATAATGTTCGTGAGTATAGCTCAACAAACAGATAACGTTTAAGGAAAATTGAGGATTGTGACTGCATGTTTATAAATTGTAAACAGGAATTGAAGGATTTCCAGGCATAAAAAAGCAAAATTAATTTTTAAATTGTTAGCTCGTAACCAAAACTCACTAACCTCAATGGAGCAGAATTCCTGATAAAGCTGGTAAAAAGGCTATAGCGCTCGAAAAATCGGATAGCAGTCAATATTTACGCAAATCCCGATAGTGAACAAACAAGAGTGCTCGATGCGGAAATTAGAAGCAAAGTTGACTCGATTGATAGGTTAGGTAAACAGTGGGTCTTCGCAATATGAAAGCGAATGAGTGGGTGGGGTGAGCCTATACCGAATAGTCGCCGACCGGCGCCGGCGGCCCGGTGCATCCATCACTCCCACATCGCATACGCACTTTGCAAGCAAGTCCCGCGCCCACAATAACTTTCGCCGTCTTTACAATATGCAGCAGTATAAAACACGTTTCTTTGTTTAAGCCCTTTAACCCCTTAACGGTCATCGCCTGATATATGAGACAACGTGACAGTTTTAAATGATACCTTGTTGATTGACGATCTTGAGAGATGGTGTCATTAATGATATAATATCATCGACTACTTAGTGTGCGTCTGCGTATCAAAGCAAGACATTTATGTAAATGTGTAAAATTATGATAATTAATAATATGACCTTTCCGTTTACGTCTTTAAAGATTAACTCAGTGACGAATTTAGCGAAACACTAAGTCACGGACGATTTAATGTCAAGGAGCCAAGAGAGCACACCTGACGTCTAGGTAAGATAGATATCAGAAGTGTCGAAGTAGTCGAGGAATCATTCTGTTCAGTGTTCACACTGTTCACAGGTAGATTACCGGTGTGGGTGAAGTTAAGTGAATAAGGCAATGAGCTCGGTTTAATCAACACAACACGTAGCCTAATCAAATATGACCCCCTCGTCATATCGCGTAATTGAAGACTTAATCACGGGAGACGCGCGTCGCGGGGCGGGCGGCTGTTTGATCAGCCCTCGATTACGTTCGTCGCCGACAACTTTCTGAGAGGTTGCGAATGTCAACTCGAGTGCGAAAAGCGCGATTAATACTTGTACAAATCTATATTTTATTTAGGTAGAAAACTCCCGTGAGGTCAGACATATAGTTATGTAACTTGGACATGTTTCAAACTGACACGCGCTCTTAATCATGAGCGCTGACGATGGCGGCGCGTTTAGCACCACGAGCCGTTTCACTATATTTTAAGTGAGCATTTCTTTAGATTGGCCTAGGCCTAATAGATAAGCCTAAGGCCTGACGATAGCTACAAAATGAAAAATGGCAATTGGGCACCACAAATACTAATTCTAAGACTAATTCTTCAAAAACTATTCTTCCACTGAATGTATGATTATTTTTTCATAAAAAGCTATGAGGATACCTACCAGTGGCGGCGCGTCAAAAATATTCTTAGGGAAGCCGGAAATCATTTGCTTTTGTTATTCTTCATAAGCCCTAGTAAAAGAACTAGACTGGCTGAAAATTAGGCAAGCCGGTGGGAATCGAGTTGTATGGACGCTCCGCCACTGATACCTACAGAGAAACAAGTGCATAAGATAGTCTAGGTTCCATTGCTTTATATTGAACGTTTGGAATTTTCACATTACACGATTAGGCCGGCTCGGGTGAGGCACGAGCGCCGCGCAGCGCCTCAAAGGGACGGGACTGGACCGGACAAAGAACTTGTTTACTTTTTCCCTCTCAGTTAAATATCTGGACGCTCTATCGCCAGTCAACAACATAAGCAACGTCCTCCGCCGCGACGCTTTTTATCGAGCAGATTAGTGCTGGAGCGACGTGCGCTGCACTATTTCACATTCTCTGGGGGATTATTTAAAGTTTCCTGAGCCACCGCTCGTGTGCGGTTTTATCGCAGGCAGATTCTAGGCGGCAGTCGACTGTAGCTTTAGTGCACTTTATTGTGGCGTTCAAGTTTTTAAATTTCACGATGATATTCGAACGATTTTGTGGTGCGTGCGTTTCAAGGAAATCTAATGTGAACGATATTTATGTGAGTAGTTTAGGGGGGAAGGAGGCAAGACCAGATAAGCTGTCGGCGCTGTCGTGAGGATAGCACGACAGCGTCGGCATTGTGTGGAATGCGCCGATGGTGCGATACCACGATGCACAAAGCCCGTACAATGAACACCGCCCGTCCATTGTTTAGTGTCTCGGACTAAACGCGCCAGGCTTTAAGCGAATTGCAGCCCCGACCCTCACACACGTCTAAATTGAGTTGATATTATTCATTTGACTCGTTAAAGGAAAATAGGTCCGAACCGGGAGCCCGACTCGCTCGGTCGGTGGTGTTGCCGTACATCACATTAATAAAATAATTTTTTTTGCACTTCACCATGTTCATCATCAAAACTTATTAACATCTGTGGCGTGAATTAGCAACTATTTTCTGCTATATTTTGTTATTTAAAATACAGACAGAAAAATAAATTGGACTTGGGGTTAACGTAACGATTATCTAAACTCACCTCATACTTTATAAAGCCTTAAAGTTTAAGGAGATGAATGCGAAAAATGTGGTTAAAGAAATATTGCCGCTCAAACCCAAGCAACTGCATATATGCCCTAGTTGTACAATATACTACTTGTTTATTTAATGGAATGGCACAGTAGGTATAGTCAACGCTTCAGATAATATCAACAAGTTCGTATTTATAATCTGTAGCAAGCTAGGGCTTCTTGCGAGTATTTGTGGGTGGTGTTAAAATTAATTAAAAAAAGGCGGCAGAAACACGAAGCTAACTCAAAAGCATATGTGTAGCGATCGAGACTAGCCTGTCTGAGAGCACTTTCAGAGCAAGCGGGTCGAACCCCGATCTCGGTGCGTTTTATCTCTTGATCGCGTTATTCAGCCGAGCATCAAAGGAAAATACGAAGAGAAATATTAAGAAATCAGAGTACCTTTTATTTATCTCAATTCCTTTATAAGGGAAATGATTTGTCGTTTATTCTGTCGACAAAAAAATTCAAATAAGTGGATAATATAGTTTCCGAACCGCTGTCTTTTTCAATCTTCCGCTACAACGTAAATGTTGCGAAGAGTTTTGTTTTTACGAAGATAATAAAGTTCACATTGCATTGATTGCATTATATGTACATTTGTGTTGTCCATGCATGTTCAATCTCTGCCGAGTTGACATTATCGCGACGGGGCAAAAGGCTTTGGGCGATGCTGCCGAGGTGCGTGTTTGTATGTCAATTTAATTTTTTATCGCAAACATTTGCTCCGGACCGCGCTATCACGTCACTCGAACGGGCTGATAACGCCGTATCGCTTAACGCTCCTGCAAACCGCCCGATAAATTGCTATATTTGCACTAGTTACCTAATATTCTTGTTAAATTTCATTGCGTGGGTTCTTACACCGCGACCCTGAACACCGATGCACTGTAAGTATTTGTTCCTACAAACAGTTTTGAAGGATTTATTTAAACCCAAGCCATTCACATCACAAGTATAGTCAGTAGACAGGGCAACTAATGGCCTTTTTTATGTATATAAATCTATATGGTCATTTACTGTACTCTATGTACATATCTCAAAGACATGTTATATATCTCAAAGACAGTCAAGGCGCCGGGCAAGTCATTGTCCTGGTTATATGTTAGAAGCCAATTCTCATACAATGGTGGTCTCGCAACGCAACGGCGGGGCGTTGCGGGTGACGTCACTCCTGGCTAGCCTTGAGATCGAGGTCAGCGCGTAGAACGTCGACAGCCAAAAGTCGCCTCGAAAAGAGGGTTGATTCGTACTGAAGTTCCCTAAACATAACAATAATATTCAAAGAAAAATCATAGAAACATACCTTGATACTGTCGTAGCAGGCGGTGACCCGTCCATTTTGCACCTCGACGGTCGCCGGGGGATGCGCGAACTTGCACTCGGTGTCCGGCCGCGAGCACTTATTCCGTTGGAATTCGCGACACACTTCGAGCTGCAGCCAGCGTGAGTCCTTGCCGTTCAGAAGGCTATTCATGTTCACCATGGTGGCCATCGCTGCCACTTCAGTAGGATGCGGAGGTCGCGCACGCAGTTACGTGGATCGACTGCGGGGCATAGGCCGCGGGGGGGTGAGCGCGCACTGGCGCTCTGAGCATGCACTCCTTACACTTCCTAGTCGCTGTCTTCAGCCACTAGTCGGCAGCCGCACACCCTCACAACCACACACTACTTCACACGCGTACGTTAACGCGGATGCCGCGCTGACGCAACGACCGGTTTGACTGTTTGCGTTGCGTTGCGATGCGTTACTAGATTAATCTTACAATTAAAGTTAGAATAAGGACACCGAAGTTGCAAGCTTATTTAGGCGAGTATTAAATTATTATCACACGCGTTCGTATCGATGTTGACGGTTGAGTTTAGCAGAGGGCGAGCGGTGTTTGGTGCGCGAGCATTGCGGAGTAGATCTGGGCGGGCGACGGTGAGGCGCGAAAAAGCGAGATTAGCGGCTCGGCGGTCAGCGAGCAAGCCGGTGCGGTGCGGGGCTCAACTCTGCGAACAACAAAACACACTGGTTACTCTCAAGCACAAGCAGCTACGGGTTAGCAAGCGCCTGCGGAGGCGCGGACACCGCTCAGAGGCTCGCGCTTTTTCCGCACAACAGACTAAAGGCAACGTTCATTTGACACTAATGTTATTCGCTAGTAGCAGATGAACAGCAGATAAGACTTAAAGTCACTTTGCGTCTCTAATGTTATTTGCCAGCTTGATACGTGAATTATGGAAGAGGCGGGAAGAAAATTAGCGGTTATCTCATTTTAAGTCAGATGCTTGCCGCACGGACAGATACCTTATGCTGATGAATGTGGCCTCCGTCTGCTGCTTCGACATTGTAAACTTTGTGTTACATATAGGTAGGTACCTAATACAATAAACAGGTAAACTAATGTGAGTTTCAGTTTGTGCTAAACTTGATAACAATGCGATGAAAACAACAGCACATTATACTTGCACGATTCCACTTGAATGTGGTTGCCTATTTCCTGTATTTGTTCACACTAATTAGGAAATGGACGGACGGTTGGTGTTTAATTTTAGGGGAGTGGTGGTGTCAGGTGAATGAGTTTGGAGTGTAGGGCGGCGTCAGTGACCGCGACACAACATCAGTTACGTCGTCGGTTTGGACAACGTGAATGTCAACGTAGGTATAAAATTGTTAATCTCATTTTAACGAATGTAGCTTTTACTGTCGGACTCTCGGACGTCAAAAGAATGGTAGACAAATTCCAATATGTGTCACAGCAATATGGCGAATGATCTCGTGGAAAAATTCCTCGTGTGGGCGATGCCGTTTGAACGTGGGGCCGGCCGGGAACAGGGAAAAACTCGTGAAACCAAATCCTATCGTAATGCGCTATTTAAAGCATAACCCGGGCGAAAATAGCGCGGTGCGCGGCAACGCAACGCCGCGCTCTCCACCGTGCATAAAATCTTCAAATTTTATTTTCGACGTGAATGCAAGCGGTGTTTTTATCATAACGTGCGCGTTTGTCCACTCAGACGTCAGTGATCCGTCCGAACTGCAAACACAAACGTTTATTTTTGTGATTTTCGGACACCACGCTTTCAAAAGAGTCATTGGTTAAATCATGTTACTTGATGCAGTGAGTGCAACTTGATTTTACGCGGTAGCATTTAACCTAGTTACGTGTAATATAGGAAACTTAATATCACATAAGTCGCAAAATTAGGTTGGTTAGCTGATTTAAAAAAAGCGAGGAAACTAGAATATTGTAGCACGGGTACTGTACTCAGACAATGACTACACAAATGCCATGGTTGAAAGGACTGTGGCTCCACGTCTAGACAGACGTAGGTAGCTAACTAATTTGTGAATTGTATCACTGTTCCAATTTCTATTGCCCTTCTTCTACTGCTTTTGTTTAAATTCATCGCAATGATGACTTTATATTTGGAAAAAAGCACGTTGAATATTTTGGTTCTATCTTTGTAATTCAAACATATACTTATAGATCGACGAGGTTAAAGTCGAAATATATACAAAAACCGCAAATTAATTTAACCTAATGTTTTACTAGCGCATTAGGTAATAAAGGAACAGCCTCAATCACGTCATTCGGAACCGTAAATTAAAAAAAAAACTGTTGCTTGACGAAGGAAAAGACACTACGTGACCGTAACAAGCCTAAGGCTTTTTAGAAATTCCGGATTTCCTTACACGCATAACTACGCAACCCAGAAAGCAAATGGATATCGCTTTATTTTGTGCATTAAACAAGAAATTGAGAATGGTGGCTTCAAAGGAAATAGGTGTCTGATTCCGTTCACGGCGGCGCCGAAGGCTTGGGAGGTTCTTTTGGTGTTCGACGCTCACGGGGAAGACATTCAATAACCCAGTGAAAAGATTACCAAGAGCAATCAGACGGAAGCGAATCTAAATAAGAATCTCGTGAGAGCGGTTGGGCGGGGGTGGGGTGCGGGGGGAAGAAAAAACAGTCGGCAGGGGTCTTTGTGAGATCGCCGATTCGATCACGTTCCTCTGGAGAAATTTATTAGTAGTGAATAGTAAAAGAATACCATCTCAAGAAAGGTGCGGAAGTGGTATAGTCAACGAATACTTCTGAAAATATTTTAGAACTCGCTCGTTTGCATTCATGGTCTTGACCGGGATTCGAACCTGGGCCTCCCACCGATTGGAGGGCGCTCTTGCCACTGAGCTATCAAGACAAAAACGAATGTAATGAGCAAACCCGGAAAACAATGTTTAGGTTACTAGACAAAGTTTCGTCAACATTGCAATGCTTATTTCATAGTCACACCGCTCAACCGCACCTTTCGCTTGTTAAGGTTCAATAGCGGTTGAACTTTACAAGGCATTTAATCTCCTGATACTTCCCACTAGCGCCATAATTGAAGAGTCGCTATTCGTAAATTAAGGAAATATCACATCATACATTTAATGCGACGAAAATGTATTTCAATATACCAATAATATATTATGTATATAAATACATGTATTATAATATTTATAATATGTACATATAAATTATCAAACAGCTATAAAATGCTGCACGATTGAGAAAATGGCAATGATTAAAAAGTGAATGTCTGCACATTACAATGCTTTGTTATAAGTTATAATATTCGAACACTACGAGTGACAATAGAACAAACGAGGGTAAGGCCGCACACGTGTACGTGCCGTTAGCAACGAACCTTTGCTATTTCGACAACCTTCAATGATAAGGCTAAAAACTTTTCCTTCCGTTCATTTTCAACTTTGAATGCCAAAGATAGGCTTTTAATTAAGTGTTATATCCGCATTAATACTGTTTCAAATTGCCATGGGATAAGTAAATAATCAAATAAGTAATAGATCGAGGTGTGGGTAAAATCTGGTATGGTAGTAATCAGGGCAGACTGAGCATAAAGCGACCTTGAGCAATGTCTCGGTCGGCTGCGGCGCAGACGTGGCCGACGCAAAAACCACCGAGGCTGCGACATGCTTCATCAACGACAACACGCCAAGCACGCCGACAGTTACAATAACAATTTAAATTACTGATCGGCTGCGGAAGAACTTTTTGTATCATATCAATTAAGTTTGAAGTTTGGCTGCTAGACGCAATCTCTCGGCTTTTGTCCAGTTCCTTATAGCTCTTTTAAAGAAAAAGGAAATAATAGCAATAATGTATTTACTATCTGAGTTAGCAAGGACACGGATTACTGGAAAAAGTCGGGCGGTGAATGCAAGCTTTGTGTTGATTGATCTTGCAAATTATGCGTGAAATAAATAAATTTGGTTGGCGATAAATTCAAGTTAATGTAGAAACTGTAGCATCGTCGTAGTATAACAATAATAGTCGTTATTACCTATATTAGAGATGCACAGGAATTCATGAATGAATTGATATTTTGGGAAACGAGTAGATGGCGTATTTATCATGTTTTTCATAATATACATTTCGTGGAAATCCTTCATTTATCTTTCAAAATATTCGCTTGATAAATGATTTAGTTACTGCATTTCTAGTTAACAGTAAGGTATCTGGCCCGGTGATATGTGAGTTCGCGCCAAAAATCCTGAAACATTATCGACTTAGGGCCACTGAATCAGCTCGGAATTTTATGGTTCGTCGTGTAAATCCTACTAATAAATAAATAAGAGTGCTTTCAATATTCTACATACATACATACAAGTCGTTAATATTAAGAGAACTTCAGTTATTTTTATCGTAACAAAAACAAAAGAATGAGCATGTGTAAATTAAGGTGCAACGTTGTCTTCGCGGTAAATCAAATTTTAACAACTTGATTCGCGCCACTCTAGTAATGGCGCTCAGGGACAAGCCAGATATTAGGTATCTACAGAGCGTTTTGAGTCATAAATCATTAGAACACGGTTGGAAATTAAAAATGTAAGGCAGATGTTACATTTTGCGTCCGGCATTCGACAGGCTCAAGTGATGTCACCGTTTGTTATTCCACTCGCGGATCTAGATTCGCTGGCCATCGCGCTGGTTGACTCAGTGTGGAAGTACTACATAAGAATTATATCCGATGGTTTCTTTAACTACGAATTGTAAAAATTTAAACGCACGCGGAGTGAAATGTGGACTATGTTCAGTGTCGTATTATATATATATTTTTTGTTTTTATACAAATTTATATTATTATAATAATATATTTAATTTGTAAAAGTTTACTCCCATGCGAGATGCTTTATGGCAGTCCTGTCGAACTTTATCCACCGCTTTCGAAAAAAGATGCCGGCATTTTATTTAACTCCGTAATCTTCCGAATAAACCTTGCTATATTTTTGATATTGAAATTATTGCAATACCTACACTCGAACTCTTTAGATTCGACCAAAACTCTTCGATAGGGTGAAGTTCTGAAACGTTGGGTGGATTTGATGTCTTTGGTATGTACAGGATTTTCAGCTTCGCAGTTGCTCAATGCAGTTTTGTTTTGCAGTTTTGCTTTTTTCGAATAATGCCTTGACGCTAAATCTGGTTGAAACACCATAATTTTTACCTCTACGTCTTGTGTTTATAACACCTCGTAAAGGGAAACAACGCTTATGATTCCATACCTAATGCAAGTGACGTTATTATCAGCGTAAAATAAATATATTATTATAATTTTTGCCGCCATAGTTAAATTTAACAACAAAAGCATTAAATTTAACAACACAAACAAAAGCAAACCACAAAAATCTCCACATGATCTTTAAAGACCTGGAGAAAGCGTTTGACCACATACCGCGGGAACTGATCTGGGAAGCACTAAGACAACAACTAGTGCCAGAGTGCTATGTGAACCTAATCCAGGATATGTACACAGCGGTCACCACACAGGTGCTAAGTCCAGCTGGTATCAGTGAAAGGTTCGAACTGGAGGTCGGAGTGCATCAAGGCTCTACTCTCAGCCCTCTGCTTTTTAATACAACAATGGACTATCTCACAAGAAAAAAGCCAAAAGTCACTACCCTGGAATATTTTATACGCAGATGATGTTGTTTTGATGTCGGATGACGTGGACGAGCTTCAACAGAACTTCAACTCCTGGGTAGAAACAATGGGCTGAGAATAAGCAGAAAGAAGACAGAGCACATGTCATGTATATTTGACAGTACCACAACGTCCGATACCGTAAAGTTTACTATTGGGTCAACTCAAGTACCTACTGTAACACAATTTAAGTACCTCGGTTCTGTAATTAGTAACTATGCAAAAATTGATGTAGATGTGACAGATAGAACCAACTCTGGCTGGCTTAAATGGCGACAACTTACAGGGGTTCTGTGTGACACAAAAATTCCAATTAAAACCAAAGGTCATGTTTATAAAACCGCTGTACGTCCCGCAATGTTGTATGGGTCCGAATGTTGGGCTGCTACTAAACAGCACCTCAACAAACTACACACAACTGAAATGCGGATGCTTCGCTGGTCTGCGGGTGTCACCAGGTTAGACAAAATCCGGAATGAGTTTGTCAGGGGAAGCTTTAAGGTTCTGCCTATTACAAAGTTAAAGAAAACCGCCTCCGCTGGTACGGGCATATCCAAAGACGGCCAGAGGACCATATAGTGAAGCTAGCCCTAGATTTGCCAACGACGAAACGTGGACGTGGAAGACCACCCGCCACTTGGCTTACGACGGTCGAGAAAGACCTGAAACAATTAGGATTGGACGACAGTACAACTCAAGACCGAGCACAGTGGAAGAGAAGCATAAGGAGGGCCGACCCCAAGTAGATGGGAAAAGGTCGCGACAGAAGAAGAAGATAGTTAAATTTCCTCTCGAGATCTCAGTAACATTTAGCAACTCGGCCGGCTGTCATATTCTTTAGTCGAGCTTTCTCAGAAAACTAGCTTAAACTGGAATGTTTCCCTAAATTAGACTTTCTAGTATGTAGTAGTTTTCCTACGGACGCAAGAATATTATAAACAGTGCTTCAGCTCGCACGAAATGTTCTACAACGTTCAATTTCGGCATTAGGGCATACTCGTAATTGTGTACTATAGAAAGAAAATGACATACAGTTTCGCCTGTCGATTCGTCATAATTTTAACAACAAAAATCCTTTACACTTGAAGCCCGTCACAGACGGAGCTATATATTATTATATATTATAGCAAGGCATTTTACGAAATATTTTGCCTACTAGTTGACAGAGTCCACAGACGAAGCTGTATAGATACGTATATTAAAGCCCGACCAGGAAAAAAGACCATGCACCATATTGCGGAACTTCATTGGACCTAATTTCTTAAATACACTGGCAATATTTTTAATGATAGGTTGGCAGGACATCAGCTTTACTGTTGCGGTTAATTAAGTGTTGTATATTAAATGAGAGATTACAAAAAATGCCCAAATTGATTCATAGTCAAGAGAAAAAAAAAACAATCTTGTCCAAACGTTACTCCCAAGTACAGTTACTATCGGTCACGGTATTATAAATGCAGAAAATATGATATTGACATATGAAATTAAAATTAAAAAAGACGTGGCAAATCAATATTGTTAAGGATGTTGTGGAATTCAATCAAGTTAAAATAACATCTGTATATGAGCTTTCAAATGACAGCTGCACAAGTTAGAACCGTAGCCAAAACAAAGGCCATTGTTTAACGAATAGAGCAAAACAGTGGATCGCGACTATGTACAGCACCGGTGGCGTATTCGGGACGTGCGCGAGGCACATTTAGCAGTCCCAGAGGACGCCGGCAGACTGGTAATTAGCGGGAGAAGCGAAAAATTTGCGACGGCTTAAATTTACGAGGCGCAAATTACACGATTTGGACACTATCGCTGCAGCGCGCCCGTTAATGTGCACGCCTTATCGAACGTGGAACGTCGGCCCGAGGCCCCGCCGACATTAAACTGATCGCATCAACAAAACATACAAAAATGCAACACTAAAATGCGGCACTGGTGCAAAATGGTGGCAATTTTAAGAGCACTGTGCAAATTTCCGCTTATACAATGTTGCCTTGTGAGTTGTGGAGTGCAATATAAGTAATTTTGGCAGTCTCCGCTGACTACATATTTTCATCTGAGCTTTGTGGAGAAAAAGTGGGGTCATATACACCAAATACAGTTAGTTCCATATTAATTCGTGTAGGGTCTGAAATAGCTTAACAACAATATTGTTTTAAATAGTAAGTGACATTTTTAGTCCATTAAATACAATCGGTCATAAACTTTATCTGCTCAAACATGTTTTGAGTTCGAAGTGCATAAGGGATAAAATTACAAGAAGTTCTAACAAAAACATTTCAATACATAATCATCAGTTGCAACTGATATTTACATCAAAATTCTCTATAAGGGATAAAATTACAAGAAGTTCTAACAAAAACATTTCAATACATAATCATCAGTTGCAACTGATATTTACATCAAAATTCTCTATACGGTGAATGTTTACTAGTTACTCGATTTTCTGTCATTCATTTCATTACGTTGCGTCACTTCAAATCATAATTTTATTAAGATATTCGACAACTGATGCAGACAATTTGACCTACTTAAAATTTTCAAAGAAACACCCACCCTTTAAACTAGAGAGTAATGATTTATGGCTTGTCGAGTGCATTGTACGAGTGACAGAACTCTATGTGAAAATTACGGAGCTCTACAAAAATATAATTATATAGACATTTCATGTAAGTAATGCTTCTCAATAACTAACTGAAGTGTTCATTAAGAAGAATATTACAGGTAACGACATAGATATGTAGGTACCACAGAGTAAGGTGTAGTCCATATTGGTCGCATTAATATAAGTATAAAATATTAGTAAAAAAGCCATCGTTTTTACTAATATTTCTTCCCTAAGTTTTAACATTAGCCAAGGTCCGAAACATCTTATCAATGATTAATTTGACCTCATAATCTGGAACTTGGGCTGTGTCACATCCGTTTAATTTTCACTCAGATAAGATAATTAATTCCGATAGCTACGGCTTATCAAGTCGGCCATTTTGGTTTTGTTGGGTTATACGTTTAGTAATTTAGCTGATAGTTATCTTATCTAAGGTGAAGTAAACTTTCTTTGTGTGACCAAGCCGTATTTCGAATAAGGAAGAAAAAATGGAGGTTACTAATAAAAAATGAACGTTAAATTCAGTCCTCAGTTAAGGTGACGTTCAATTGAATTGGCAAACGGTTTACTTAAACAAACCAATTTACCTTCATACTTCGTTATCACGCACTTTTAAAGACGAACATTAGTCTTACCAACAAATAATAGACATAAATCTTGTATTTACATCGTTAATTTCAAGTTAAAATAGGTATCATTTAATCATTCATTTAATTACAATAAACAAATTTCGTTTACATATGTTTCATAATGTGTCAAACGCGCGCTATTTTTATAATCTCACTTTTCACTCAATCTGTTTACTCAGAATAAAATACCTATATGTATTTTGAGTTCCTTCCACTTAGTTAATATTGCGAGTGTGAAATGTTGAAATTAATCAATACTGGCACTACTCTCCCAACAATTTACAATAAATCCATAGACAACAAATGCAATTTTCAGTCAGTCATATACCTACCTAGGTATGTTTAACACCATTTGCCATTTCGTCAGTGCAAAATTCAACAAGGGCTTGCCAAAATATTAACATCCTTATTTCCAAATTTAAAAAAAATCCAGGTCACGGCTTCTTTGAATTAGTAGAAACAAAAATAATAATATCAAAAAAAGCAGCAGGGTTTCTATTGACAGCCATTTTTCGTTTGTTGCGAGCAGAGCAGGTAGCGAAGCCAGCTGTTACCCTCGTCGATGGAACGTAACAAACAAAGCATTGTAGTCCTTTACCGACTGAACCTATTCAGTATTTTTAAACATTGGAATTTTATATTTTACTCCGTGGTTGGTACACATGTACAATGACCAGTATTTTTAATAGTACCTATCTCTCCAGCGCTGGTGACATCATGGAGTGTTTGCACATTATTAATTAAAAATATGCAGTATAAACTTACGTCATTGTTAAAATTAATAGTTTAGATGAATGACGAGAATTATGAGAAGCACTTAAATGTTGGATTACCATGTTAAATTTCAGAGTTTAATGTTTCGTTTAGGAACATGAAGGGTGAAGTTTAAGAAATTAAGAACCATATTTGTAATATGGTTTTCAATTTCCAAATTCAAGAAAACTATCACAATCAAATTGTGGTTACCTATTATTAAAATAATGAATGAGCATTTTTGAATATCTTTGTAGTTTTGGTCATTCGACGAAAACCCGAAGAACTTACCTACCTATATCTAAAAATGTACATCGTTGGTTGGCTATCATTAAAAAATATTTGGCAAATAGTATTTATCACAATGAATACAAACTGTTCTGATTTGGGTACTGCAATCGAATTAATATTTATTTGTATACGTAAACTGAAAAGTAATGAATTTTTATCTGACCATTTGTCGTCCTTGAATTTAAATGAGTTTTGGGGCAAATGCAATGAGGGCAATAATTATGAAATGACTTAAGATAACAAATGAACGCAATGCGAATGCATAACATATTGATAGCAATATTGGTATGAGTGCGCTTGAGATGTTTCCGAAAGAGGAAGGAAAGTTGTGTTGAGAGGATTATGGAAGAGCTCAACAACAACTTTTACATTATGACTAGGGGCAATATTGACGGAAGCAGTTCGTATGCCCGCTTTGCACAACGGGTCTGACCAAGGCGATAGCTTTCATGCGGCGCATAGCGACATCCAAGCCGGAGCGAGGGCTGGCACCAAAAAGCTGCTATTCAAATGCAACTCGCTTCGACAATTGGAAAATTTACCGTCGAATTTCGGAAGTAACCGCCGTTTTTACTCACTTTGTTCACAGTTATAAAACACCATAATGGGCTAATACATTAAATACACGATGAAAATGCACTAGCTTAATCACAAACTTTCACGATGCACACTTTGACGCGAGTTCCGAATTCGACGATATCCTGTCGCATTTAATAGAATGAGCGTAACACTTACATGATGAGGGGTAAACAAGCTGGGTAGGGGAGTGTGTATGTCCAAAAGTTGTTAAAACATAGCAAGTTGCACGTAAGTTAGGAGAAACGTTTCGCCGGTAGCGTAGAGGTCGCGGTTCGCGGCCACAGCGGGGCGGCACACGTCGTGATCGGAGCACGAGTGCGGTGCACAGAGCGGCGCGAGTCACACAAGCGCAAGCGGAGTCGGCGGGCGACTGACGGGAGGCGAGTGGCGAGGCGAGGGGGCTGCCGCTGCGCGCGCACCCCTCGCCCCTGCCTCAAGCCCCGCGGCCTGCCTCAAGCCCCGCGGCCTGCCTCACCCCGCACGTCGAGCCCCTTCACCTCGCCTGCCGGTCGCCTTATCACACCGCGCCGCTTCCTTTCTCCTCATGCAGTTGCGAGCTTTTCGCCACTGCCACACTTCCGCCCGCCCCGTCTATTGTGCCAAGCTTTAACCGGTCAATGTATTGGCACCGATTACTTAGTTACTAGGTGAAAACTTTTTGTTCTTGATGTTCAAAAATTGGGGGAGACTATTTTGCAACGCACGCATTTCTATTGTTGAGTTCTAAATTATGATGAACGCTAATTGTCTCAGCTCTGTGATAAACCCCAAAAAAGCCCCACATACGCTCGCAGTAAATTTCTTTTCACATGAGAACAATGGAGATAAACTTGAATGCAATTTCGGTGTTGCCGAGTAGATAAGGAGAGTGTGAGTGAGTTGGCATGGTCGGAGGGTGCGGGGGGGTGCAAGCGAGCGCGCGCTAGCGGCGCCGGAGCAGACATCACAGTGCATGTAGCATAATCAGAATAATGACTTCAAAAAGTTGTCCATGCTTAAACATTTAATTGACAACATTTCATATTTTTAACTACTTTATTTTATGAACTATTTAGAAAATAGGTAAAAATTTAAGCCACCCGTATTTTTTCTTTTTCAATTTAACTCATTATTTCATACAAAAAAAAAACACGTTGAAAAGTAGGTCATTCCAAAAGGGCGTAAGTATAATATGACGTCATCTTCCCAACAAGAATCCAGAGCCACTCCAGAGCAGCGATTGTCTGTACTCTGTACTAAGGTCTCCCTGAATACACCGAGGAAGATGACGTCAACTTTCGGTTTACAGTAATTTGCGATTTTTTCCAAAATTAACGGAGAAAAAAAATCTAAAAAAATGTTTTTTGTGTACTTCACACGTTTTTACCGAAATGGTTTTCGAATTAAGACTTTTGGAAATCATGAAATATTGTCAATTGTGACTGTAACAATAACGACTAGCAAAAAAAAGGCTGGTTCAGTATTACTAGAATTGAGGGGACGCAACAGGGTTTCCTTTATATAAGCTTAAGCCAACTGGCTTGTGCCGTGGCACGTGGGTGGTGGTATTGTGCCGTGTTCTTGTTTGCAACTGCAAACAAGAACACGGCACAATACTCATTTACTGATAATATTATAGATTGATAATGATAATACAATTATCATTAAACAAATTCATTGATAATAATTGTATAATGATCAAAATTACATAATGGGGAATTACAAGTCGAGGTACTGTTTATTTCAGTAGTGCGCAGACGGAGAGCGGCGAAAGTGCGCCCGCGCCGCGAAACGGGTTTGCGGTCGGCGCGTGACCCGTCCGAGGACACGCTACGTGAACCACTTTGCAATTGCACACCAACACCATATTCCACTGGATAAATATAATTGGAATTACGTACTACTTTTATACCAAATTGCGCAGTTGGATTGTGCAAAGCTTCTGAACCGAATGCAACTTGTCAAAATTATTATGGTCCAGTAGAACAATATGATGATAGTTAAATTCTTCTTACTCGAACCAAGCGCTTTTCGTCATCTTTTATAATGCGCACTGCTAAGTAGCTCTAGTATAAGTTTTTTCGAATTATTAACTAATTCGAACGCGTTTGCGTTTTGTCTCAAAATGTATGAAAACGCTCGCACCGAGTTTGAAATACGCGCGTTCATCGGTTAGCAACAAATGTTATACTCGCTGTTAAGGTTTGGTTGATATTCCCTGCCGCCGTCTGTTTTTCAGAGTTCATATAACCTGGACCTATTTAAGGCAAGAGTGAATAGGCATTTTCTGGGTGAGCTCGCTTCACCATTGGCCTCATCTTTGCCCCCTAGCTAGATGCTAGCTAAGAGAAATCCCATTATTAAAAAAAACTAATCGCCGAATATTCCTCCTTTCTGACTAGTTACTATTAAGCGTGGCGTGAGAAAGAAATTAAAAATTTACGACTTATTTCTCAGCTTAAACTAAATGCATATCTCCTCTGAAATTGTTGAATTTCAGAGACCTCCACCTCCAGTGAAATTGTTTCGACACATTTCTACGGATTATGCAAAGACAGATGTTCTGTTCTGTTCATCACGATTGAGTTAGGATATAGAATCACGCACGGGACATTAACATTAACATGCAAAATACCTACCTATAGTACCTATATAACAAACTAGCTGTTGCCCGCAACTTCGTCTGCGTAGAGCTCGGTCATCGCGGTAGAATTTTAACGCTATTCTTATATTTTAGGCGGTTACCTAATTATTTCTGTTCAATTCAATCCCCTTTTTACGCCCTTAAGGATACATTTTCAAAAGACTGCAATTACTTTTCCTACGTTTTAATAGAGAGTCTACACGCAAGTATGAAGTTAGTTACTTACTCACTTTAAAAAACCAGATTGCCCATAATAACTTTAAAATTAACATACTATAAATATTTACTTGACAACTATTCGTTTAGACATTCTTTCAGCATACGTTGCTTTGCCAAATGTCACGAATAATAAATGGGTATTTTGTCAATGAATGATTTATAATATAATAGTTTTTAAAGTAAATAATTTGTCTGATGAACTAAATTGTAAACAATATTAAACTGTTCACTGAATAAAAAAATTAGCAATGCAATTAAGTTCCATATACGTATAATGGAATGTTTCGTCGAGCTCCACACAGAATTCATTAAAATTTCAGCAATAATCGAAATGCCTTTCTGAAATGAAATAACATAACCCTTGCGTTCTTTAGACGTTTTCTTAAATATATTGTGTTGTGTTTTCTTTATGCGTCCATACACTATGCTTCCTTTTTTTCAGATTAGAATAGTAGTGCGATTGTCGCGTCATGCGATTTCAGAGAAAACAATCATGAAACGGGAATTTACGCGTGCGCGTGCTATCCGTGAGACATGATAAGCTACTGAAATAAGTGAAATTAGCACAATACGAGTATTATCCTCTGATATGTTTTAGACATCAAAGACTTTGGCTTTTTGTTATATATTGTCATGTTATTAAGATAATTATTCGTATTGTACATGTTTTTCGGTTTGCCCATTAGTCTCAATCTCCACTCTTAGCTGGAAGAAATCCCTTATAGGGATAAGCTCGCCTTTGTACATGCATGTCAACTGTTCTTGTATTTTTATGCTATGTTTACTCATGTACAATAAAGAATTATACATACATACAAAGACGAACGAAACGACGCGCACGTGACTCCTTTGGAGTTGCGAACGTCTATAGGCTGCCGGTGTCCGCTTAACCATCAGGTGGACCGTATGCTTGTTTTCCACCGTCGTAGTATTAATAAAAACGAAGAATTGTAGGTGAAAATGACCGTTAAAATTCTAATCTTGAAAAAGAAAAAACGGGACAGTAATTCGACGAGTGGCAATGAAAACCGCACACCCGTTCGCATTTTCCATAAAATGTGTTTAGTAGTATAATATGTAATACTACCTAAATGTAAAATAATGTAATGTAATGTAATAATATGAAATTAATGAATATCAATATCAATACACTATTCTGTGGTATAGCATAATTTAACAAATAGAAATGAAAATCTAATGAAAATTTATTGCGTAACACGTTACATTAAAATACGAAGAAACTGAAATAACCTCAAATACAGTCCGGTGAGTCCGGTCCGACCTGTGGTAACTCCATTAAACCTGCTTTAGGGCTTTCGATCGTTAGAAAGAGAATACAGAATAAGACGTGATCTTCATATAAAAAAAAAATATTTAGGAAGTATACGTCTAAGTATAACAAACAAAATTAGAGGACGTCTTTCTAGTTCCCTTGAAAGTAAATATTTTACACAAAAAGAGCGTATTTCTAATATCGAAGCCTCATGAATATTTGAGAAAATACGGATGTACCTACCTATATTGTAATTCTTCACCGCAATTGACGCCGCGGCGCGACGCGCGGGTTCCTTTTCGACTCTAGGTACCTCTAGTATGACCACCTTATGATAACCAAATTGACATGAACATTGAAGTGGCATTTGAATTATTGCATGCTTGTATTTATTGGTATTCTTAAATTAAATGTCTTAATACGCTAAGAGTGCTTCTATAATAATATTATAGATTCATGAATTATTTAAGAAAATACATAGGAATTGTGTACGAGGTTCACAACTAATTGACGGGGCGGCGAATCGCGTTTCCACTTTCCGTCTAGCATGACGACCTCATGAATGATAACAAGATTGACATGGCATTTGAACTGTTGCATGATTGTATTTATAGGCGGCATTCTTGAATTAAATGTCTCAATATGTGTGGAGTGCAAGCGGCGCGCTCAGTCACGACCGACGTATGGCGCGCTAGTTTTTACACCACACTCCACCAACCGTGACATCTAAAAGCTCGTTTATACGCTTTTTGCTGTCGTTTGACTCGAAATAGGTATTTTTTGCCGTGGCAACTATCATCTTAATAAAACGCAAAACTATTGTCCGGCACGCGGCATTGTCCGAAACAAGGCCAGTTTGATAATATCCACATAAACATTTTTGTTAAAAATTAGATATTAGTACATTACTTAACAAGGGCGGTAAAACAAAGAATGTCTCAGATCGCAGGTATTTGACGCCCGAGCCGAAGGCAAGGGCGATAAATATGCGATCTGAGGCTTTCTTTATTACCGCCCGTGTTAAGTACAAAATTTTATGTCACCCCCTGGCCAGGAAGTGGGATTTCCCGCGCGCGGAGCGTGCGGTAATTGCCGCTTTATGGCCAGGTGTGACATAAATGTTATTAACTGTGATTTAATATTGCTAAAATTTGGACTATCAAATATCGAGGGACTTCGTAAGACATAGACATAACATAATGCGCCAGGCTCTTCCATTACAGGTACGTATTAATCTTGTCTCACGCTTAGCTTTACGTAGTCACTGTATAGTCGCTATATAGGTTCCTACACATATTATTAAAATATAGACGTCTAATGAACCATGATAAAACAAACATTGGTGAGGAATATAGGTATTTATTTATCTAATAAACTATGTCACATATTATCCGCGAATCATTAATCTAATAGTCAGTAATTACTAATGATAACAGGCGTGCCACCGATTGTGGCCGAACAAAAGCATCGCGCTGAATATATATTACACATTAATGTGCCTGCTAGCGCGCTGAACCTGCCTTTACTTTGCGAGCTTCGCTTCATAAAGTTATGAAGCTCCGTCACACTGATTAAACCACTTAATTTTTTCTCGGATGAAAGACGCGATATAAGCATAGCAACAGTTCTAATTAGTCGGCGTGTTTTTAAAGGATTTTTTAACATCTAATGAGCGGGCAATGATACCGGGACAGCTGTTCCGTCGTGCTGCCGCTTGCTCACAATGCGTGCCGGGCGTGCCGACACGCTAAACAAAGTGTTACTACAATAAATAACCTAACACCTAACTAAATATAAAAGTTGTGAACAAATCGTCTCATGAAGCTATATGGTCACAATTTATAATCCACCTTGGTTGGATACAGATACAGATTAAAAACGCGCACCGGATAATACGAAAATATCAGACTAAATCTGAGAAAACAAAAACATATGAGAGGTTTTGAAATGAAATGCAAGCGCTTCAGCTCGGAAGATGCGCTCCGTTGGCGAATTTCGGCGTCGAGTTCGCGATGAGGTTCAATGAACCCATACCCGTCGTTCATCTTGTACCCGCAAAAAATGCACTGCCCCGTCCCACGCCGAACGTCCACGCACACAAGCGCAAGCCGAGTATGTAGTGCACACGAGCACATAGAACAAGAACACGGTTACCAATCGCAGCATATGTAACCGTATACCGCTCTCAGCCTTGCCCGGATACCCGAGAACAAGCCGTGGACAACGTTTACTACTCGAGTAGCCTAACACCTGCAATACATAGAGAGTGCTGTGCTGTTTTAGCACGTAGGTAGAGTCTGGCTACGTTAACTCTACCAAGCAAATGAACTGTCAAACAAATAAAAATTGAGTATGTTTTGTGTCTGTACGGTCACAGATTAACACTTAGTTACTTATGTCGTGTTTCCAAATTTTGCCGTTTGGCGCCACTGTATGGCACCATTATTATATCGGATACTAGGAACCGGCCCTAATTCATTTTAAGATGGAGGAGCGATAGTACCTAGTCTATACATCATCAATATTTTCTTTGTACATTTCATAAAGCATGACAAAATCTTATATTCTTATTTTTTCAAATTTTGTACGAAAAACTTATAATTGATTTTTTATATTATTTTTCCCGTTTTCGGTACAAATGAGCAAATATCGCGTTTTGTTCGAAAAAAAAACATGCATTTAAGGATTCAGATGGCGGAGCGATAGTAGCGCCAGTTCTGCAAACTCGGGAAGTTAAGCTGTCATACTCTGGTGGTGGTTGTCAAATTGTCGTATCTCCAGTGTTGTCATGTACAAATTCACAGATAAAAGATAAATAATTGCGGGGGTAAAGATATTTTAGCCAGACTATAGGAATGCCGCAAGACAAAAAAAAATAGCGTCACTTTGAGCGTCTGGGCGACCCAATTATCAGGATCAATGAATGGTAAAGCAAAGAAGACACATACATCTATATTTACAAGTAGGCTACGTATTATGTAATGCCGATTTCAATAAAATAAAGAGAATTCCAAGTTTGTACGAGAATTGGGACACACCATAAATCAATGCAAACGACCGTTATTTTATTATTCTCATTCTAAAAGTCTGCGATTTTATAAGTTAAAGTCCATCGTTCGACAATAAGCTAGCGGGGGTGCGCCCACGCCGCTCATCTCCTCGCCAGTTCATTGCGCACGCGCGCAGTTTCCTGTACATTCAGACCATCATCGCGTTTTGAACAAAAAGCACCCACACGCTGACAGCAGCGTACCTTTAGGAGATTATGACGCCATCGATAAAAATGATCTATATCAACGTATCTTTAATATACATTGCTAGTAAATACCATACCTAACACGCTAATATCTACATACCTAATATGTATATGCGTAAAAGTACTACTCTCTCTTGCCCTGGCTACTCCAATGCCTTACAATGTTTATTCTTACAAATTTTCTCTTCTTTCTGTCTATGCCTTACAATTTTTTTCGATATTGAGGTGTTATGCTTAGGTGGCATATTTCGGAGCCCTCTAAGGCGTTCGCACTGTGCTTATTAAGAACAATAAACATTGAAGTAAAATTTATATTCCGCAAAGGCACATCAAGAATAGGGTACAAGTACAAGCATCTGTGATAGCAATCAGGTCCTTTCGTTAAATAAATACCTTTTTAAGAGTCGTGAATTCGCCCGTTTAAAATGGCTGCAATTTGTTCAAAGTATAATTGGCTTGGCTCCGTCTACTTCGATATTTCAGGCAAGGTATGACAAGCTTCCCGATGATTCCCAATTGAAACAATGGGCGGAAAATCTGAAATAGCAAGTTCCGTTGAAACGCTCCACACAATAGCATGTAAGCGACCGACGAGTCTCCTTCGGATCATAATAATTCGCGAGGGTAGTACCGTTTTAAATTAAACGCGATTTCGCCAACAAAGAGGCACAGATTCTCGGTCGACTGCCTGCCTCTGTGTATCCACACACCAATTAAGCTAAATTAAATATACGAAGAATTTAGAAACTGGTTAGCTTCCTTGAAGCGCATCGGTGTAATTGGCTAATCCGCGTTGGGAGCACGAAGATATCATATGAGTTATTTATTGCGTTCCTCACAGATATATGCCCGGCAGACACACTTCAATGGGAATTTCAGTTTACCTGCTTATTGGTGTAAACATGCATATATATGCACTATAATTATTTCATTAAATTAAATTGATGTAGCAGCTTTCTTTGGATGTATGTTGGTAGGCTAAAGTTAGCGAATTGCTTATTTCTTCAAATCGAAATTTTTCTCTCTCCACGGGTTAGGCGAACCGATATGGGTTCCGGATCCTTGATGTGGATGCGGAAATGACTGACTCACATTGGCAACTATTGTTATCTGCTGTTGAGATATGAAGGCGAGAGCTAGTGGTAGTAGGTATATTCATATACTTTATAAAAACTTATATATACACACCTAATTATACTTCTGTAGTTTCCGAAACGTTTAAGATTCCTCTTTATAATTAAACGAAGAGATTCACCATTACAATTTGAATTTCTTTAATTAGACGCATTTGGATGGTCCGTTATTGTAGTTTAAGAGCGTGGTCCGAAAGTCTGCGAAGCAAGTTATTACCCGAATTATTCGCTAAGTAATAAGAACGCAGCGAGAGGTGCGGCGCGGCGCGGCGTGAGCGCAGCGCCGCTAAGTGGCTTTTAAGGTCGCTTACCTCATCCCGCCTCTCGGCCGACGGCAGACTGTTTGTACACGCGTTTAGTCCGATACCAACTCTGATCATGCTCCATTTTTTAACATTTCATAGCTCTGATTTACTAAGCTTTGATCTATCACGCGATTAAATTCCATTTGATGAATTTTTACTTCAATATTACCTGCATTTTTTTACAGCAGCAGTTAAATTTAGATACTTAAATATCATATATGTAAGTCACACTAGCTATATTGGTAAAAGAAGAGACGGGGAGGCGGAAGACACTTGAAAATTAAAACCACATAAACGGATTCCTGAATAAAAATGGTTTTAGAAAACTCACAATATTGTTGAACGCACTAGCAAGGGGGCTTAATCGCATACAGAAATAAAAAACTTACGTGTTGTCTGAAATAAATAAAATATTCAAGACTTTTTATTCTACCGTTTTGTCGCTTACAGTTTTCTAGGTACTAACGGTTATTGAGCTACCCGCGGACGTACGGACATGGCGAAACTGGACCTGTCTTGTTAACCAGGGAAACAAAAAAAGAAAGAACATTGTGTGGGATATGTACTCGGACTTGTTTTGGACCACAAATAACTTTTACCTATAAGTTATAAGAGTTCCGGAACTGAACTACTTACAATTTCTGTTGCCAGCTATGTAGGTATATATCATATAATTTTCTGGCATCATAAAAATATCGCTAGATATATTGCCTTCACACAGCTACAAGTCCGTCATCAAATTTCTAATATGGTCTGACACTGTGTTCATGCTGACAATAGACACGATTGACTAAATAGAGTGTGTTGAACTTGTCAAGCTCACTGAAAACCTGACGTGTTCGCCTTATACGCAATAGTCACGAACAATCAGGAGATTACGTTCAATGGTCGAATATTAAGCTGATTGAACTAAGCCAAGCCAAGACGGGCGGAACGCAAAAACTAGTAGGTGCTCCACGTGGTAGAGTTAATCAGACCAAATTGGATGCTAATACAGTTTCTTGAGTACCTATACCTAATAATACTAAATAGAGTGTGTTGAACTTGTCAAGCTCACTGAAAACCTGACGTGTTCGCCTTATACGCAATAGTCACGAACAATCAGGAGATTACGTTCAATGGTCGAATATTAAGCTGATTGAACTAAGCCAAGCCAAGACGGGCGGAACGCAAAAACTAGTAGGTGCTCCACGTGGTAGAGTTAATCAGACCAAATTGGATGCTAATACAGTTTCTTGAGTACCTATACCTAAACGTTTGAGTAACATTGTTGCTGTTAGCTGGTACCAAATTATAACTCGGTACCTTATGAAAGGTCCGTGTAATATAAATTAATGTAAAATAAGCTTCCATGGCTTCGGGTAAGTTAATGAAATTCTATGACTTTAATAGTTGTGTTTTATTACGAGCCGCTATAGCGGCATCCGAAATGGTGTTGCCGTTGCGGAATAAGCTGCATCGCGTGTGCGATGCGGTTTGACTCGGTTGCCGCAGCTCGTAAATAAGGGCGTCTCATTGTGGGCCATTATTAATGAATCTGCCGCCCCCTGCCCCGCGCCCTCAACCTCAACCCCGCACAAGCCTGAAAGCCAAACAGGTGCGTCTAACCCCGTTCGCACAATCTATTTTCGATGTCTTATACGCGGAGAAGCATTCGTTGCGTTCTCCCGTTCTAAATATTCATACCATATGCCAGATATTGAGATTTGTTTGGGCGTCATCTGCTCGACATCGCCGTCTCTAAATAAGCGCGGTCGTGTCGGCTTTGCGAAGTTTCATTAGCCGTCTGGGAATACTTACTTAGGGCATCATGTTGCTTGAATTGTGTGCGGAATTTCCACCTCTGAAAGGAATTTGTCGAGATAAATCCGGTAAGGAGATTATGAAGGTAAAGAAATTAGCGATTGGGTGAGATTTAAGGTTTGAGGGATAACAGAGGTGAAGTTTGTTTAAAGAAATATTGGTTTTATACATTTATTTGGAACCTTTCATGTTGTAATGATCGAGCACCCGATCCAAGAAAATTCATGTTAATATATTCAAGAAAAAGAATCAGAAATCGCGAAAGTTACCGTGGGTATTCCGGAGCAAATACCGTATAACTAAAAAGATTATTTGGATGCGATCGAGTTAAAGAGTTCCCCATATTAATAATATGGGGAACTCTTTGACTCGATACAATAATATTGTCTGGGCTCGCTTAATTAGTTTGCAAAGTGTCAATTAAGCTCTAGTTTTACAAAGCACTCTACCTTAGAGGCATCTTGAGGCGACGCGTTTGTGTTGTAAACACTCCTCGGGACGAGTGCATGACGTTATGCGACTGTCGTTCTATTATTTACCTCTCGGAAAACTGCTTTTCATATCAGGAGCAGCGGGTCGCAGCAGGGATACACAAAGATGGCGCCCGGCTCCCTACATTAATGCACTTACTTTATGAATGACGTAATCGTAATATTGTTCCGAGCTTATATTTGTCCATCCATCCATGTCCCGCTGCAATCAGTTTTGTTTAATGGCCGCGGAACTGAAAACTAGCTCCATTAAATTGTGGAATGGTGGTTTGTTTCGAGACACACAAAAACTAGTTAAAAGGATTAGCGTGACGAATTGACTGGCGATAAGCCCGATTGAACTTACAGAACAACGCATCATTTATCATAGGCTAAACGTACCTGATTGTGTCATTCGTATATCTAATATAGAGCTACAAGGACGCGTTCAGGCTAATTGAGGCAGAACCGCAGCCGGTAGCGAGGTCATAGTTGAGTAGGAATAACAAACCCGCGGAACAGAATGCGTGAATCACAGGGCGGGTGATGTAATGTAACAGAAGGAAGTCTCCACTTGCGCGGGACGGCCTACGCGCCTCCTAGACCGCAAGACAAATATTGCTCTAATCCGGTAACATTATTGCTTTGTTACTGGTTAGATTACTGGACGGTTTCGGTTTTTAATGGTATGAAGTTGTGATTGAAAAAAGGAAAAAAATCTAATACACAAAGGACAAAACCTACCTAGGACCTATGGACAAAATTTCAAATAACAAACTGACGACGAAAAGGACGGTTAAACCTGAGTCGATTATTTCGCGTTAATCATTAGCCCATATTTTCCAATTGGCGTCGTTTGGCAATTAGCGTAGTGGTGGTGGTGTGACGTCATACATGTATCTAATTTGATTACATCCGCCGGGGCAAGGCTGCCATGGTTAGCATGGAGCGAGCGTGCTGTATACAATATGTAAGGAATTCACAACTCAGACCACCATCAGAAATGGCACCTTACTTCTTAAAATAAATATTTGTGGACAATTTACTACTTAAAATAAATATTTGTGGACAATCTCGACTCAAATTAAGCAAAGCTAGGACTATGGGTACTAAGCGATGATATACATACATATATCTTAGATACATAAATACTTATAGAAAATATCAAAGATTCAGAAACAAATATGTTCATCAGACAAATAAATGCCCTGTCCGGGATTCGAAACCGGGGCCTCCAACTTCGTAGGCAGGGTCACTACCAACTACGCTAAAGTGAAATAAAAAATATATATTGTGAACAAAATAAAATAGTAACCCATTCCAATCCTATTAATTACGTACAATAAGCCTAGTTATGTCTGCTTACAAATTATGCCTATATAGATTATAGATAGGTTTATAACTCACAGTATGCTGATTTCGCTTAAGACACTAAATTTTCCCTTCCCGAAATATTTAGCACGAAAGAGCTCACTCTCCTTTAGATAATACCGAGAGAATTTAGGGTTAAATGCCCAGTAAAAATTCCGTTACAAATTCTCACATTTCCTACTATACGCCGTACGTTCGCGTGGATTATTTGAATTATAAAGTGAGAAGCGAGTGCAGGCAGAGTGCATAAGATACTCTGCCTATGTAAATGAGCTGGAAGCGAAACCCCGCTGAGTTAGGGCGACTTTACATCTGCAAGCGCCGGGGCGAAGGACAAACCCTATAGCCGTAGTTCAAGGGGCCAACATCTTTGACCTAATGTTTTGTAATAAGATTATCAATATGATTTTACTTCAAAATACTTTCAATGTCCAGTTATGTCCAATGAATTAATTACTTATGCTCCGAGAATAGTTTACTAAATCAAATAAAAAAGACGATAAAATGACTTTATGATGACGAATTATAGTTATGTGTAACGGCGTTTTAGAAGTGCATCTGTTTTGAGTTACGACTCTGATTTGGCGTTCCCATATACATATTTTGTATTTGTGTGCTCTTAGCGCTCAGTCTGCAAACAAATAATTTGGCAACAACGTGCAGTATCTATGTTATTATTTGTATGATATATGACGTGTTGCCAAATGGTTTCATCACAAACTTAGCAGGACTCTTATGACGAAATATCCATTATCCAATGAAACTGCTAGTTTTTAAGGTGCACTTGTTTTCTCTTTATTATATTTTTCAACTAAAACTAATTGAAAGCATCCCGCTTTTTGCGAATAAAATCTACTTTTTACTGCGTGATTCGAATCCCATCAAACACATCTATTTAACATGTATTTTCATCGGGAATATTAAAATATCAATAAATACACCTAAACGTAAACTCGACAGAGTTTAGTTTTCCATTAAGTCGAAAAGCACTCATCGTTCCCAAACCGAATTAAACAATCCGTTAGGTAAACTAAACAATAAAGCAGATTCCGTAGCACTCAACAGATAGTGGAATAAGTTTAACTCTTACAATGATCCTGTGACCGTTACTCAAACTTCGGAGAGCTTTGTTCCCAAACACGAAACTAATTTATTCGAATCTCGGCGTGCCATACCGTCTACTAAATAATCGAACAGCAAATTATAAATGCGTTATAACGGTCAAGTCATAGTTCAAAGATTAGGGCAGCGGGCAACCCTTTCTAGCCAAGCGACGCACCGGCGCCCGCCGCCGAGGTGAAGAAGTTCCGAATTAAATACTGACCACTTGGAACCACAATGTCTTATGTGCATATGGAAGTGGTGTTCATAAACTACGTTTTACTTCCAGCGGCTACGGTAGGATCATGCCGCGGCGGACTCACTGCATGTTCAAACAATTTGATATTTTAATAATACTTACCCTTTGTGTTTACAGGTCAAGCATGCTTCAATAGTTTTGTAACGAACATATTGCCGCTTTGCATCGTAGATGCAGTAACAAAATAAGTCATAACATTTTTTAACGATTAATTGCAAAGTTCATGAAATGCATGAAAAAAGGCACCATAGGTTTAATTGATTAATAGGATTTTTTTTAAAGTTTGTGTACTAATTAAAACGACTACGTATTACAAAGTTGCGTGCACGACTGCAGAACAATAAAAGTAACGAAAGTTTAAGGTCATGTTAACATTTGATCGTTGTGTAATTTAAAAACACACAGTGTGCTTGACAGATCGTGTGCCAAACGACTAGCGTGAGCAGCTTTTTGCAGCAAACTCAAACTCATAATATTCTTTTCACTTCTCATGCTCGAAAAGTGTGTCATATTAGACTTGTGAAGCGGGGCTAAAGTAGTACATTTAAGCCCTAGGGAAAATATGTATACATATTTATGATTTACAAAACATTTTAATTTGACCAATCAAAATACTTCACCTATTAAATCCACCAATCACAGAACAGTAATTTGACAGATTAAAAAATATTTGGTAAAAATATCAACCAACCAGAATACAGCTGTACTAAAATCGACCAATCAGCAAAGACGTTTTTCAGTTCTCTAAAGATTAAGCGGTGTCTATGGTCAAAGCAATTACTCCTCTTAAAAGAAAAAAAAAGCGCATGTTGCATCTCTTTCTTTAATACAGCAAAAGAAAGGGAGGCCAATACGCAAAGCGAACACGAATAGCGAGGCATGGTGCTGGCCTTAGAAAAAAAAACAAGCTGTCAAATTAGACATACCGCCAAGAGTTAAATTATTAATTTAAGGTGGATAATTTGTGTTTGTGTTTTCTCGCAATCGAAGTGAAAAGTAGAGTGTATAACTCGCGCCTAAAAGCCATATTACCACTCGAACAATTTTCCCTCACTCCGTTCGGGAAAATAACCATCTCATGGTAATATGGCTTACTTTAGACCCTTTTCAAACAATCTACAAAATCCTTCAATCTATTCAAATAGGCCTAGCAACAAGCAGTTTTAAATCGTCAGTTTTATATTACATAGTTAGCATTTTGGATAAAAATAAAAATTACCACGGACTATCATTATTTGTATTTTAAATCAGCATCTCTCAATAATGTTTGTATTCCAAAGAAAGTGAAAGAAACTGCCATTTGTTTAAGGACAGTGGAAATGCACCTTCAATTTAATACGAATATATTTGTTCCTATTTGTTTGTATTTGTTCCTGGTTCTTGGATGTTTTCTATGTATTTAATATAAGTATGTATATAGTCGCTTAGTACCATAGCTTTGCTTAGTTTTGAACTACGTTGATTTGTGTAAAATTGTGCAAAAATATTCATATTTTTTATTTTTAATCTTAATTAATGGAATATCGATCGGAGTTACGAATCAACAAAGTGAGAAAAGGTGAAAAAAGATATTCATTTAATACATTAAATAAACTATGCATATTCTTCGTTACACCTTGTGTGTGTACACTACGTAAAATACCTAGTGTTCTTATTTTATTAAGTAGCTCTAAAATAAAGACTCGATTCTTGTAATCTAAGCAAGCAACGACCCAAGTTTAGATTCTTCGCTTGATTACATTCGATCATAGTCGATTTTTCTGCGTCCTTATCTTTGTAACCATCATAAAGATAAATTGACTGAATTTATAAGGTTGCGTGAATTTTAAACCTGGCATTGCTTCTTTTAAGTATCCGTGTGTGTGTGTATATTAACTTTTCTCATTTTCTCGAAGGTTGGCTGGAAGAAATCCCTTAGAGGGATAAGTTCGTCTTTGTACTTTATATTTTATAATTTTGTTTTTTGTTAATGTTTTTCTTATGTGCAATAAAGTGTCATACATACAACTACCTACCTATATACATTCTAGCCGCTTACCTAGACGTTATATATACTATATCCGGCAGTTCCCGAGTAGTTCAGTCGGGTACCGTATCGCAAGATCGCATATCTTAGGGAGTAGTCGCGGCGGCGTCGCGTGCGGCGCCGCTAATGGATATTGATGGCAATATGGCGCGACTAATTAGCTGTTGGACTATATACGTGGCGCTTAGCTTCGGGGTGGTCAACGGTTGGGAATACCTCGCAGAATTACCCGCGTCATGTCAGGGCTTCAATGAACAAGTATCGCTTTGGTTACAATTGTCGTTCGATTCTATCTTGAAACGAATATTTGACGTATTGAAATCATACTTGGATCACCGTGGACTACGCGCTCGCTTTTATTATTTATTTATTGTCCACAAATATTCATACTATAAATTGAATAAATTTAATAATGTTTAATATATAAAAATGCATTTTTGTAATTTGGGCCAAATTTTCTGCCGGTGAGTATATATTTTTTTTTGTAAATTGGCAAGTAATTCAATTTAATTAAGTATAGAAAGTACTTAGATTGAGTTTAATGTCTTACGCAGCAGTTTTAATGTCCTTCAACTGTTTTATCTTATAAGGACTTTACGACGATCAACAAATATCTCAAGCCCCATATATGAATTCAACCTCAACGACCCTCCAACCCTCTACACTGAAAAGCCAACGCAAGGAAGTGTGAGGTGATCGACGCTCAAATCATACGTCGTTTGCTCGGCCATCGTCCAAAACAATGACTCAACCGAAAAGCTGTGACGGTCGGGTATCAATCACCTGTAGGTTTCATATTTCCGGGAAAATCGTCAACTCTGAAAAAGCACGGAAAACGCCGAGGAAAGCTCGATCACCCAGAATACTGATTACAAGCTTAGAACTTCTCCAAACCCACAATAATAAATATACAATAAACGTCAGAAAAAGTATTTCTCTAAGTAAACATCTCGAGATCAATACATGAACCTCACCAACCCTCCAAGTCCTCCAACCTCGCGCATTTAAAAATTGACGCATCGAACTGTGAGATTATTGACGCTTAACTCGTAGGGCGTCGCTCGGGCCGTTCGAGCTAGTCCAAAACAATAACACAACCGAATTAGAAGCTGCGAATAGAAGCTGCGACGGTCGGGTATCAATCACCGTGGGCGGCCTGCACGACATTGGACTTCAATTAGGCGGGCGTGTGTGTGATTGTTCCTCCGGCGCGCCAGTACCCACCCTCCCGAAAATTATACGAGCCGGTGCTTATAATAAACACGTACAACCGATTTTACTGAAGTTACTTATCAACTCGACTACCTGATGACTACATGTCCAACGAGTTACTGTCGTTGCCTAACTAAAATTTTCCCTAAAAACGTGTGATCTGTTTGATAGCTTTCTAATAACATGTCGATTTTAAGATTTTTTTTCCTATTTTGAATGAGTAATTGACGTACAGAAAAGTTCTATAACATGTATATTTTCCGCTGTCTCGTCCAATAAAAGTCACACTTTTATTGTATAATAAATACACAATGTTTACAATTCTGACAAAACCGCGAACGGTACGCTTTTTGTAACAACACCCCTGAGGGATTAAAATATAGCTACCTTAACAAATATAATCTTATTAGAAAAAAAATCTTATTCGATGTCGATCCGGTGTAATTGAACGTCCCTTTGTCAGAGAAGCAAGGAGTTTCCTTTCTCGTCCGCGTATTATTCTATGCTAAAAGCCAGGTCACTTGACCCACTTATTGGACTAGTCGCATGCGTCCTCGTTAGTCGGAAGCTCGGAAATGAACAAGTGCTCCAATATTTACTACCACTAGGGACTCCTCTTATTATTTCCGACGACGGTTAATTCTTTGGGAAACATTGAAATTCTTGACGCTATTTTTTTGTTACCTAGACTAGAGGGCTTACGATTATATCCGCGTGAACACCCGTAGCAACTTCCAATGCCGATTTCTTCCCTTTCGGGGATCATTTTTGGGACAGTGATTATCCTTTGTTTTAAACTAAGTCATAAACTACCTGAAAATAAATAACAACAAGAGCCATAATCTAAAAGAATTTAAGAAAACCTAACAATAATTAATTAATTTAATTATACGCGGTTAATTATGAAAAATATTCTACAGCACGATTCGCCTCGCCATATAAGTAATAACGAGCATGGAGTGTGGTCCCATTATGAAATTACCTACCTACAAATTAAATCCGTAAGCGTGACGAGGCGACGATAAGAGATGGCTCATTATATTGTTAATACCTATGTACTGTCACGTTAGAAGTTTAAGCACGCAGTTTAGTTGATCTTGCCAACACAGATACGACTGGTAATTGAATATTGTTTGATCGCTAGCGAAACAAATTTTGCGAGTAGGTTTTGCCGACATAGGTACTACAAGCCGAGGCGAGTTGTAGGAGACAGATTAACCGCAAATAGGTCGCGTATTAAATAACGCTGCACCGACCTGCGCAGGTTTCTAAATATGTACAAAGCGATATCATTGTAACCGCAAATGTTATTTCGAAACTGCACATACTCGTACCGTGCACGTAGTTGGATTGTGTAGGTACGTAGTTGTTGATTTCACGACGTTCCTTAACAGGAAATATGTGTCTGCCTTTGACCAAAGTATCCAACAATATATTGTAAGGAAAGAGTCTTTTTTAAGGGCGGGGTGGGATATTATTTTTGTACTATTTAGTGATAATTACTTGGACATCTTCAACAGGAAGACAACAAAGAGCGGATGTTCTTATCGGGAAGCTTTAACCATGGGCGAATTTATTTGTGTCCGAAGCACCTTGCAATATAAAATAAAGAAACCGTTTTTTTTAAATAGTTTGGAGGATGCCCCACTGCTGGGTAAAGGCCTCTTCCCATGTTGTCCAGGTATCCCTATTGAGCGCTTCTTCTTCCCAGTTACTGGCAAATGCATCCAGATCGTCCCGCCATCTCCGTCTGGGCCTGCCCCGTCTGCGTCGCCCATCATGCGGCACCCACTTGGTAGCTACATTAGCCCACCTATCCGGGTGTATGCGACAGACAAGCCGGCCCAGTCCCACTTGACTTACTTGACTTAAGATCCTATGTCCCCTAGATGGAGCAGAGGGCATCCACAGTGACTCTCCATGTAGATCGATCTTGAGCTTCTCGCTTCATTTCGCTCCAAGACTTCCCGATCTTCTTCGCCTCGTCCAGCACCGTACGCCGCCAGGTTTGTTTGGGACGGCCACGCTTTCTCTTTCCTAGGGGGTTCCACTCTAAGGCCTGTATAGGTATATGGTCGGGCCCCCTCCGGAGTGTGTGTCCAATCCAGTTCCACTTACGGCGCTTGATCTGCTGGTCGATCGGGATTTCGTGGCAACGTTCTCGAAGGTTCTCATTCGAGATGGTCTCGGGCCAGTAAATACCGAGAATTCGACGAAGACATCAGTTAACGAAGACCTGAAGCTGGTTGGAAATGCCCTTTGTAACCTTCCAAGTCTCGCACCCGTACAGCAACACAGACTTAACATTAGACCCAAACATTTTCAGTTTCACTCTTCGGGATAGTTTTAGTGATTGCCATACGTTCCGCAGCTGTGCGAAGGCTACCCGGGCTTTGTGAATCCGTGAAGTGATGTCCTCTTCTGTTCCTCCTGTCTCTGACACGACACTACTGAGATATGTGAACTTGTGGACGCGTTCCACATCCTTTGTGCCAATCAGCAACGGTGTTGTGTTCTTCACTCCAGATCGCATCTCTTGGGTTTTCCCGGTGTTGATTTTTAAGCCTATGTTGGCCGCTTCGGCCCCAAGATCGTCCAGCTTAGCTTGCATGTGACCGCGTGTGTGGCTAAGCAAACATTAGGTAATCGCTGTTGTAGTCCCACTTGAGCCTGACAGTTTTTGCACCTACGCCAGCTATGCGTGTTTTGGAGCGCAGTGTTAGGGACCCGGTCCGTCCTTTAAACACCTAAAATGCTACAGAAACCGTAAGAGTAATTATTTATCAACCGTATTTAGTGGTACGGTTAATTAATTAATAAACAATGCTTACATAAAGTACAATGTTCATTATTCAATCGGTTGACGTTCGACCAGTTCTCTGTGGACTTAGTCCCTAAGACTTGGACATTAA
The DNA here is from genome assembly GCA_951800055.1 of Cenopis cana. Taxonomy (NCBI): domain Eukaryota; kingdom Metazoa; phylum Arthropoda; class Insecta; order Lepidoptera; family Tortricidae; genus Cenopis; species Cenopis cana. Next base: position 11,702,642 of record OX637477.1, on the reverse strand, counting down.
TTGACATTCACCTGAAAGCCGATGGAGTTGCTTAATTGATAAATCATGACAGCGGCCGAATCTCGGGCATACCATTAACATTAGGTTGTGACTTAACTGTGGGTAGGTGCCGGACTAGTCACTGTAAAATAAAATTACTTTATGAGTATTCTAAAGTTAAGGTCATGTCATATCAAAGATTGAAGGAGATAACAGAGGATACGAACGACTGGCGATTACCCCTCCGACAAGAGTTAGGCTACACTTAAATAAATAAAAGAAGAAAAAGTCAAATACAAAGTCATTGATAAAGAGTATAAGTTGAGAGGTCACACTATAACAAATTTGATTAAAATAAAACGTGGACTAAGATTACTGGAGACTTTTTAATCACTTGAGAACACGAGTTTATTTTTACGAGTTTCATCTTAACAGTTCTTTTTTAATTGCCTCTCGACGGCCCGGGCCGCGTAATGCGCAGTTTAATGATCCTTCAAAATGTAAAATGCATTACTGCAACATCTTTATTTTACTGCCAGCCGAGATGAAATCGCACGGCGTGTTTCTCATTGCATTACACTGTGTTCGACTTCTTAAAAACAATAAAAGCCCCAGAAGAGAGGAATCTTGTCATAGCGAAATTACAAATACCTTTATGAAATAAATAGTTCGTTGAGAATAGGAGGAATTGAATTTTACGATACCTGCGTCAAATGAAAAATAAAAACTGTCAAGATATAGCTAATTTTGCCAGAGAAATAGTCATGCATGCAAATCATGCACATCTCTTCAGCGGCAGACGCGCAAAACGAATATTTGAATTAAACAGAATAAGAGAATAGTGACCACGGATATCGATTTCAATCAATTCAAATAAATCTACAAATAAACGTAACTGAATCGATTTGTTTGACGCGGTGCGGCTTGTTTTGTTCCGGATGGATATTAGCATTGAACCGATTCACTACGGATACCAAAACTATGCATAAAAAGTAATTTAAATAACACAGTGCAGCAACCATCGAATTAAGGTAAGTTATGGTAATTTGTTTAAACTGGTAATAATACGGTCATTCTGTTTTCAGACATACAAATTGATAAAGTTATGAAACTCGTATGGCATGATATATTTAGGTATGGTCTTTAAAACTCACAACTCTCCCCTCCCCTCACCCTGACGCTTCACCCCTCCCCCCCTCATCGTAAAATGCGCCCCCTTTACCAGTTTTTCCGCAAACTACTATAGATTTGAAAACATTGCCCAGGGCTAAAACAATCCTTATTCTACGCGGAATATGTATAATATTTATGTTATTTTTATAAGGTTATGGAGGGGAAAGTTGTGAGTTTTAAAGACCATACCAAAGGTATCACCACACAAGTTTCAAAGCTTTGTTAATTTGGTTGACTTCCCATGCATTGATTACACAGAATAACCATATTACTATAAGTAGCCGCTTCTGATAAGTAAGTACCTGTCAAACATTTATTTGACAGATAATTTCATCTGGGGATTGAAAAATTGGCCCTAAGAGGAGTAGTAACGCCAAATAGTATTTTTTAAGGCGACGTGAGCTCAGCGCTTAGCTGCTTTCGAGGGGGTGAGGTGCGTGGCTTGAGGGGAGCAGGCGCGGGGTTAGCCGCTTGCCACCGCGCAAACCATTTCTGTTCCCGCGCGCTCGCTGCCGATACCGAGATGTCACAGTATAGTGTATAGCCAGTAGTACAACTCTTAGTCACTACAACTGAACGGGTAAACCATAAATATAATGACCATTGTCAAGACGGCGCCATTATTCTGATGTATATGTCAATAGTTCAGTATAATCGAAACAATGCGAATGGCAACTCGTCATTTTTACATACCTACTTTCATACACCGTAATTAAATATTTTGACACAATGACAACACATCGTGGATTGTAATAAAATAGACTTTTTTATTTTATTCACCCTTATGTTATGATATAATTGTCAAATTGAGTTGATTTACATGTGTGTTTGATCATCTACTTGAAAAACAAAACGAAGTTATTGTTCCTTGCGAAGTATGTCCCAATATTGTTTTTGCATAATTTATTACAATAAAAGTCTTGTGAAATTAAAATATCCACACATAGAAAAATATAATCTATTTATTAATAAGTATTGTACTTATCATAATTCAATATGAGCCACGAGGCGGGTCACCCTAGATATACAGGGTGGATTTTTCTAGGGTCAGTGAGGGCAGCTACCAGATCCCGTCGGGCTACGTGAAAATGGTCTTAGAAGAACTTCCTTTGATTTTGATTTTGAAATAGGCGTTTTCCTTGATTTGCGGCTTTTGTCGGATTTTTTTTGGTCCCATACGAACTTTGGGTCCTGGATAGGAATTGGATCGATTGGCATCAAAAAAAAAATGATTGTACAAAATCTGTAAACGCCAATTTTCATTAATTTTAATTCGAGGGAAGGTCTTCTAAGACCATTTTCGCGTATCTGGTAGCTACTAGCTGCCCTCACTGACCCAAAAAGAAAATCCAACCTGTATATATACCAATAACATTTACAAAACACTGAATTATTGCGCGCACACGCTTGAAAGAGGCCTGGTACGCAGTTTTAAAACCGGCTAAGTGCGTGTCGGATCACGCACAGCGAAGGGTTCCGTACCGACACCTAGCAGTCCACTAATAAAATTGAAATTGAAAACATTAATAATTTCTACAATATAAAACGTGAAAATTTAAATCAATATATATATATAAAAGGAGAGTGTTAGTGGGTATGTCCGGCCTTTTCTCCATGATCACCAACTGCCACCTTCTCATGGTTGCATTGCAGTGGTAGAAGGCCCTTGGTGTGCACTTGCAAGTAAGGGAGTTTGGTGGCGGTGGGTGGAAGTGGGTGGTAAAAATGGGGTAAATTTTAAATTTTCAATAGGAGTGAAAGAGACAGACGATAAGTGTGAAAGGGATAGACTGTATGTGTAGTACATTCCAATAATGCTAATGCCCTCGAACAGTGCGACAAGGACAGCATTGTTAGAGCGAGACCGTCATATTTTCCAGAACTTTCCGGGGCGTTCGAAATCCTTCTAGAACATGCTCGAAGGGTGAAGATGAAGACTCCATACAGACTTTCTAGACTTCTTCTTCTTCTTTTTTCTAGAAACTTCGATCGCGAACATTCTAGAACCTTCGGTACCTATGCCTATAGCTTGAAAACCCGTTTTCAGGCGGTTTCAGGATCCCTTATATCTGATATCAGTATATGGCGAAATTTCCAGCAGGATACAGCAGGACAGAGATAGCAGTAGTAGAACGATATAGCTATATAAAACATACGAAACATTCGAGAAGAGAGTGAGAGAGATAGCAGTAGTAGAGAGAGATAGCTATACTCGAAACATCCGAGAAGAGAGTGAGAGAGATAGCTATACTCGGAACATTCGAGAAGAGAGTGACAGAGATAGTAGTAGTAGAGAGAGATAGCTATACTCGAAACATTCGAGAAGAGAGTGAGAGAGATAGCAGTAGTAGAAAGAGATATCTATACTCGGAACATTCGAAATGAGAGTGACAGACATAGCAGTAGTAAAAAGAGGTAGCTATACTCGGAACATTCGAGAAATAAGAGAGTGACAGAGATAAGCACCATTGGAAAGAAACAAAAATTTCAGACGTAAATTTCAGTGCCTTAGAAGCGTTTTAGCAGGCTGAAATGTTATTTCAGGCCGTTTCAGGAGTAGCTCTATCACATATCATATGATCGAAATTTCACCCAAGACGCCGCCGTTTTCAGGCACCTGGGACATATTTTCAGTCCCTTTCAGGAGTAGCTCTATCACATATCAGATTATCAAAATTTCACCCAAGATGCCGTCGTTTTCAGGAGCCTGAAATATGTTTTCAATCTTTTCAGGAGTAGCTCTATCACATATCAGATGATCAATATAAGTAGTAGTAAACCGGTGTAACGATTCAACAATTATTGCGAAACTTACACTTAATACGCGAGCGAAGCCGCGGGGCTAAAGCTAGTATTATATAAAGAAAGTCCACTGTGTCTATTTGTCTGTCCGTACACGCCAAAATAAATACCACCGTTAGTAAAAAAATGTATTACGTTGTACGTTGTGTCACGAGTATTGTCCTACTGTTATTCATAGACTGTGTTAGTTTGGCAGCGTCAAAGCGTTCCAATAAGAAGGTTTGATATACCTTTACCCACTATAATACGATATTGCATTACACTTACCATAGTTTGTGCAGTTTTCCTTCTATTGGCACCCACAATCTCGAGATGACGAAGTCTAGCAGGTTTCCTTTTATTAATTACCCATTTCTAATATTGAAATGTCAAGTGACGTTGAATTGACGCGCCGCACAGATCCTACCTCGAACGCAGCTCGCTGAGCACTGGACGGGCGGCCGCGCCGGTCGCGTACGAACGAGTTTGCAGAAATGAGTATTATCTTACTACATTTTTTTTTATTTATTTTAGTTAAGAAGAAGTAATCGATGAGTTCCATGAAGTAGAACATTACGCATTTATTGATATAATTTTCATGTTGATAGCTAATGTGCAAAAATAGTTATAACTATTTAAATGTGTGGTTTAGACGCAAGTTCGCGATTTTTTTTTATTCAGCGAAAGTTGCGTAATCATGTTTTGAATCGATGTTTGTACTACAGAAAGGTCTCAAAATTGTTGTGCATATTTTTTGAAAACCATATCTTCATCTACAAACGCGTTAAAAGGCTTCAAAAACTCTGTTCTCTAAGCTCACGTCACCTTAAACACTAAGGCTCTGAAATGGGCTAGCGAATAATAGAGAAAAAAAAGTAGAAGTTTAATGTCTTAATAATAATCTCAACGATTGAATATAAACACTATAGATCGATTGAATATAAATAATATGCCGAAATTGTTTTTATGTGTAGCTATAATTCACAATCTAACTTAGTTCAATAGAAACAATCGCATAACAGACAAATTAAATAGAAACGTACTAATGAGAGATGATGATTATGCTTTGCGATACTGCATTACAATTAGGGCGCTCGTGGCCCAGCGGCGCCTGCATACCGCTTGCGGTATCTAAGGTTAAGCAACGTGGGCCGCGGTCAGGACTTGGATGGGTGACCGCTTTGAGTGGTTACTAACTGAGCGCTCCAGTGCTTTGGAAGGCACGTTAAGCAGTTGATCCCGGTTGCTGTCTATGGCAGCAGTCGTTAAGCCAAGTTGGAGGCCTTCGGGCGGCTTGAGAACTTCTAACAGTCAAGTTGCCCACTCACTTGACAAAGCCTAATCCCAATAAGGTCTAGTTTCCCCTCGGGGTTGGAAGGTCAGATGGCAGTCGCTTTCGTAAAAACTAGTACCTACGCCAAATCTTGGGATTAGGTAGCGGACCCCAGGCATCCTTCAGGATGCAACTGTACTGGGATAACGCTAGGAGGATGATGATGATACTGCATTACAATTGCACGACGGCAATCCTGGCGCCACATTCTAAAAATATCGTTGATTAATCGTAAGTAGGTGATTCACTTTGCAATAAAACCATGATTGGTACAAGTGAGCAAACATCGCTAGCGGGTGGCGCCGGCGGCGGCGTAGGGAAGACGCGGCGCGGCGGGTCGCTAGGCCGCCATGTGGACACTTGCAACAATGAGATCACACAACCGGTCGCAGGACCGTTACATACAGATGAACCGCCGGTCGAACCGTGAATATGCATGAGCTCTTGTATCGACCTCGGGTTATTAGACCGCGGTCGTATAGCGTGGGATTGCCCCCTAAACAATTGATTGTGATTTGATATAAGACGTATTTATGGCTCTTAAGTCTGGCATCATCTTAAGTCTCTTAAAGTTGTGCTGAAATGGATTTATGAATTGTTTTAGAATGTTGGTGATTCAGTTCGTTTAACGGAAACTATAACTTTAAAACCGTAGTTGGTAACATTTTAAGCGAAATGTCAGCTTTGAAGTGCAGATATAAGAAGTCGAGCAAGTGTCAGAGCGGAGCTAGTCTCGGTCATCAATCAGGCAAGAGGCCGCGGGTCAGCCCCCCTCTGCTCTCCGACCACCTGTCGCGCCCGCCAGCAAACAGAAATTGCTAATCAGTCACTAAGTTACGCCAAATCTCAGCTTGCCAGGGGGACCTGTCGCTCGGCGTGGGTAATGGTGTTTTGACGAACACGGGTATTAACTGCCGCGACACGCGGTTTGCTTCAAAAATCAGTCAATCCCTTTCTTGAATTGTGACACTAAAATCCGTGTAGCCGTTTTACAAAGCCATGGTTACTACAATAGTTCTGCGTTGAATCAATTATTTGTCGACAAATTTGTAGAATATTTAGCCAAATCTCATGTTCAGTTTAAAATAATTACGTGTAAAGATATCGTCATCATCATCATCATTATGTTATTTGTCCTTTTTGTTTTATGAATTTAGCTACTAACCTCTAGATTATATAAACAATTTAGGTCATAAGAAATATTGCTATACCCTACCAGGGTCCATGTGGTTCTATTTTTTATATTTAACAGCTTTGTAATAATACTATGGTTTGCACATTACTATTACTATTAAATAAGCAACATAACTATCACACAAATACCATAATAGGTAGTGAAATTATTGCTCATCGACGGAGTGTAAATGCTCGCGTAAAATAACAGACATTTTTTGAAATAACGGTAGCTTGTCATTTGAAGCGTCTCTGTATCGGAGTCCGCGAACGGAGAGTCCGGAGCCTCCTCACCGACCAGCGTAGGGCGAATCCAATCGCTGTAAATTTCATCGCAATAGTGAATGTACACGCGAGACTAAAAATAAACGTGGCGGCTACAACGGGCGTAGCCAAGCGATACGCAGATAACCGCTCCATCCATCCAGAGCACTTCGCCCACGATTCGATGCCACTCTGCCAGTGACATGTAACTACAGCTCTTCTCTATATTGCTTAATTACTTCTGCTAAATTTATCCTTCGCGTGGTGTTCGTGCTTCAAATGGCGTATTTTAAGCTACTAGGCTAGCCCGTTGATGATAATGATGATTGATAACGTGAAATATTACTTACACGAACAGAATTAGTAAACGCCAGTAATAAAAATAAGAACATGATAATCTAAGATTTCCGCAATATGCCCACCGAATGGTGAATTACACGATTTATACCTGTGGATCAGAGTTATAATAGCTTTAAAACTTTTTCGCGGCAATAATTTATGGTTTGGCCTGGCAGGGCCGTTTGCGATCAGGCACGCAGAAAGAACAATTCTAAGCTCTGACAAACTTTTCAATCTCTTTCGTACGAGGCGAGCGTGAGTTTACATCGATCTTTGCAAAGCCTCACTTTGCCCAAGGCAAGAATTTCAAGATTTCCTTGTCACTAAGGCCCCAACAGCATATAGTGTAATGCGAGGAATAGAATCACATTTCATGGTATAAAATTCTGTTTCAGAAATATTTACGCCACATTTGACTGCAAGCCATTTGTCATCTCGAGGCGTTATTGGAAGCGTAGCCTTATGGAACCATGAGATATGGCGGCGAAGCGACTAGCACAAAAATGTAATGCGCTTACGTCTTAGACGTCATGAAAACAAATGGGTGCGGGAATTTCGAAGTCTGTAAGGGAAAATCTTCTACGCCGGAGCGGAAAATCATTTCAGTGATGTTAATACGCAAAATAGAACAAAAGTGTGACGAGTAGAAACAAACTCGATTGAAGCGAGGAACGGAGCAATAACGTCGGTGAGCTTCATCTCGGTCAGATCACGTTCGAGGAACAAAAGGAGCGCGGCGAGCCGGTAGTGGCAAAGCGAGCAAAAAAACTCGCGTTCCAATGGAGCTTTTCATACTTGACAAACTCTACGCACTTAGGTATAGAGAGCACAGCAGCTCAACTATTTACTGCATATAGCATACGCTGTTCGTTTAACAATTACGGATGGAATATTTTTTTTTGTCTATTTCGAGGCAAAGGTAAATATACTAGAAATTTTAGAAATAAAGGAAAAATTTAAAAACTTAGGCACCGAGCAGGATTCGAACCTGCGACCTCCCGGCACTCGGGGCCAGTCGCTCTAGCCAACTGAGTTATAGGTGCGATTGCTACCCGGCTTGAAATTTGTCAATCCTTCCTTCATTTATACAACGCCTTAAAGGAGGCGTACAAAATTTCTAGTTTGCGTTAGCGTCGTTACTGCTTAATACAAAATTAAAGGTAAATATGTTTTTTTTGCCAAGATTAAAACGAAACGGTTTGTATAGGCCTACCACCACGTAAATTGGAGTGCCATTATTACGAATGTCTCCTTCTTACGAATATATTACTCAAATGCTCCCACAGTAAATAATACCTCGTACTAGGTATGTGGTGTACATAAGTCCAATGCCGCTTTTGAACTTAATATTCAAATAGTCAGTTGAAAAGCAAGGAGCAACTGAAAGTTGAGAAAGTGCAATGTAACAACTCCATACAGCATTAAGAAGACATTAGGAGCGAAGCTTGAGACACGGAGGAGATCGCATTATTCTGTGATTTATCACGTATCCGATAGCAAAAGGAACGTAACGCACGGGTTTCCTCGTATTTTGAATAGTCAATGTCATAAAATGCTGTTATTGTGCAAATTTCTCAACTTTTAATAAATCTGAAGCATTTGCTTATAAAAAATAACGTAAAATCAGAAAGGTAATACGCAATTATTATTATTGTATGATTATCGGGACGACTGAGTCACTTCAGATCACCGCGTGAACCTTTCATCGTCTGCCTCTGCGAGCTTTCAAAAAGCTTTCAGTGGCCGATCGAGTTGAATATGATAACGAGAGTTGCCACATTTCGCTATTGCATTTATAGAAAATCTAAATATGTTCACTCGAGTCTATAATAATAAAGGCGGTATAAAAACATAAATAGCTACATATGCTTTGGTACAATCTCGCACTTAAAACCTCCGACATGAATGGATGATTGTGGTGCACCACACCACAGCGCGCGGTTGCCAAGCGCCCGCAGCGGAAAATTTGGCGGAAACTAATCGACATCACGCCTGAAAACTATGAATTTTAAGTCAAATCAATCGATACGCGGTTGGACGCACGTGTGCGGGTTGTTTATGTACCGCAAAAACCGCCGTTTTGTGTGACTGCCAAATGTACAGCTCCATCATATAAAGTAGCTTTTAGGACCCCCCATGAGATGAGTTAGGTTAGCGGACGTAGGGTATGCCACTCGCAGGGCGTCATTATCGTTACAGTCAGTGGTCGGCGCCAATTTGCGCGGGGTGTATCCGAGCTGAGCGGCGGACGGTCTCCGGACTTCGTTAATTGAGCCCCCGACTCATCAAGTCTTATGTAAAATTTAATCACATTCAGCAGTATGCTCTTTCTACTTAAACGATTCCTACTTAAAGGTGATAAACTAAATAGCTATAAAACGTTAGTCAAGTAAAGCGAGGTTGGTGATATCAACTGTCTTTCAACATTATGCAGGTTGGTTCAATAACGTCGGTCGAGAGTGTGGCCGCGGTAGCAGCGGGTACGCGCCGTGCCTGCTTCGGTACCCATAAATATTTTACGGTGCACTCCTTTATGGCATTGTGATTAGATTGTCGTGCTCGAAGCCCGACACGGATCGACGCCGCATTAAACTTTCAATATGGCAAGCTTGTCTCCAGCGTAATCTTTGCGTAAGCGTCGTATACCACTTTACAGAGCCTAAAAGATCGGGCTTGATTTCACGTGATTTTTTTTGTGAAACGTAGAATTTTTATAAAAATATGCTAATTTTTCTTTTAGCCACGGTTTATTTTGTACCAGTTACAATAGTGGCGGATAGTCGATTTCTTCAAGTGAAGATGATATAGCGTTTGGTCAAAAAAACAAGTACTTATAGTGTAATCTGCATGAAAATGTAATATAGACCCGATATTCCGTGGAGAGTGAACACGAGGTCTGCACACGGGCGGGAGGGGATTGGTAAGGTCGCGTTACGCCGTTTGAAAGTGAGATGCGAGGCGCCAGGAGAGCAACAAATTAAGTCCCAGCGGGGAGCGCCCGCGCCGCCCCCGCGCGAGCGTTGAGAGGGCCACCCGCGATAACGTCTCGCCGAAGGGAAAATACGAATATTTTCAACGAATTCGCAGTATATTCTTTAACTTTTCGTACGTGACCATGGGACTTGGCAAAGAAAATTTTGAAAATTACTCTGCTATTTTATACACTAGAGCGTTAGGTAATACGTAGGTATAGTGCGTGTCATCCACGACGACGCGCCTCTCCACAGCGAATCTCATACCTACTATATTACACTAAACGGTTAAACTCACGTATTAATTGTCACTTCGGGAGACATGTTTCGAACTCGTCGGGAGTTCTTCATCAGGTTGGTGAACCGTCGCGAACGCACTCAACCTGATGAAGTACTCCCGGTGAGTTTAGCGACGAGAGAGTAGTGAGTTTAACCGTATAGTGTAATTTAGCTTTAACATGACTCACGAAAGTTTAAATTCTCATACCTACTAATCTGTGCGCAATTGTAGGTACCGAATGGGAATTGTAGGAATGACACGCACTATACATCTTACAGCGAGCACGAATACTGTTCTGACCTCAAATTTGAGTCCATTGAAATTAAGTTTCCATGTGTTTCTTTACGCGTTATTTATCATGATATCAAAAATACTCGACGTTGATAGAGTTAAAATGTTATAATAAGTTTACCCTGTTTTATTTTCACCGTCTTTTCGCTTTTCCTTGTGTTTTATTCTTAGCATTTTCATTCATTTAATCTCAACAGGTTTGTATATAAAGTGCAACATAAATTAATTTCTACTTAAACCTGTCACATTAACGACGGATAGTCATTAAAAATAAGTACTTTCCTTCGTGTCGTCAAATTCAATGAAGAAGCACGATATAGGTACAGTACAGGCGATTCGCGGGAGGAATAAAACTCTTACCGCAACATAAACTTTATCACTTGAGGTCATAAATATTATGTATCAATATTACTTCCCTTGCCGCGAGGCGTGCGCTTTTGAATGTGAATATTTATTGTTATTCAATATTCCACTTTAAGATAATAATGTTAAATGTAATCTAGTCTTCTATTTAATGTACCTACCTATCAAATTGTTACAAGTTTGCGTACCTACTGTTATTGCGAAATATCGCCACCAAATTGGAAATAAGTACGGGGAATGTATGTTTGAACTAGACAAATAATCGCAGGTGAAAATATGCAACCGCCATATTTCCAGTTTTTCACTAACAGTTAAACTCATCGTAAATAACATAGATCCTCTATTTGTGTGAGGTACCTAGAGAAATTTCAGATCAGAAATCAACTTCAGTCAGAATTATACTGAACGTCGCAAAATGCCCCATAAAATTTGATAGCACGAACGTGACGTCATAGCATTAGGTACAACGTGGGTACAACACAGTAGGAACTACATGTAAGTGAGTAAAGGCAAGTTCCTTTGTATTTTAATTGGAAAAACTGCCACGTAAACGTAAGTACCTATAGTTATCACAAATTCATAATTATTTCGCTTACTAACACGTAACATAATCATCATCATATTAGTCGAAAGATGTCCACTGCTGGACATAGGCCTCCCCCAATAGTGTGAGTGCCACAATGACCGGTCCTGCGTCACTCGCATCCAGCGGACTCCCGCGACCTTTACCAGGTCATCAGTCCACTTTACAGTAACTATATGATATTCGCTGTTTGTAGCTACAACCCATCATAGCTATACTACTTGACATGCCCGCGCGTCATGCGTGCTGAAAACTTGAAAAAGATCTTCCTGATGGATTTTATCTGATCTTCTTATGCATCACTAACTTCACTTAAATAAAATTCAACGTATTAGGCCCGTTGAGATATCTAGTACTAACCTTTACTAAATATTTGTTGTTACATGAATTTGGACGGACAAATTAATTAATTTGAAACAAAATAGGGAGTTTACAAGCAAATTATACTTAAAAACAGTTCAAAATAATAAACGCACGATACAGTTAATGACGGGCCTATAAAAAGTACGAAGAAATCTGCCAATAGCAACGCTTAAACGAGGGTATAAAATTAAATGGGTAGAAGGCGTTTTTACAAGTTTATCGAGCGTTCCGCATCGGGCAGACGTCTAATGGGCTCGGAGGCGCCGCGCGCGCGCCTGTCTGTCTCGGCGGCTAGTGACGCACCACCGCCGACGCCGACTCGCCCGCGCCCGCCCTACACCGCTCGACTCAAGCTGCAGCCTCGGCTTTACCAATTTACTTCTTGGCAACGTCAATGCTACACTTTGCCCGAGAAAAAAAACGCTAATAGATAAATAAACAGTACGGCAGAAGTGTGGAGAAGAGAGCGGAACGAGAACAAAAAGGTCGGAATGGCGGCTACTTACAGAGAGCGGCGCGGTTGGCTGGGCCCGGGCCCCGCTTTTAATGCGGATTTATCGACTCAAATTAATCGTGTAAGTAGAGAGCGGCCCGAGAAAACTTGCGTGAAACGCGATAAAGGACCTCTATTCCTTCGAAAAGCCGTTCATTGCAATTTAACTAAATGGACTTTCGCTTACAGTAAAGCTCACTAAAGTGAGAGCATATTCAATTAAAGACTTTTGGGACTTTTATTCGTACAGCGGTTGCTATTAGGTGGCGCAGTCTCCCGTTGTTTGATCTTAACCTACGCCGTTTGGAAACACTTCCTAAATATAAGGGGAGGTATCCCCAACGCAAATGTCCCGCTCTAACACGCGTGTGTTTACAATTGACCATCCCGCTCTCTACGCAAGCTCTGCGCGCAGTTTTGTAAATATTTAGCTATAGTCATTAAGCCAATCATTTTATCAAAGCAAACCCTGCGAATTTGTCTATAACTATTTACGATCTTTAATTGAGTACAAAAATTAAATGTTAAATATCAGTAATATAGCCGTAGTATTGAAAAAACATTCCAAAAAGGGGTAACTTTGCGATTTTTTTCTATCGAGTGAAATTCATCAGGTCATGTAACTGACTGCGATTTTGACTAGACAATATCCTTATGTAACATATATATTTTTTTTAGATTTTAAGACACTATATTCTATGTCTCAGATGGTTTTTAAAAACTCAAAAGTGGTAATACACGGCCATAAGTAACCAAAATCATACAGATTCAGCATCCCAATACTTCAAAACGGAAAATACGGACCAAACCATTCATGATTATTGTTTTTAAGGTTACGTACTTCAAAAGGATAAAAACGGAACCCTAATAGGATCACTTGGTCCGGCTGTCCATCTGCGCGTGGAGGTATCGAGTTGAAATTAAACCATATCTTCACGTCTGCAGCCCCTTGAAGCGGTAAATAGGAAATTGATACTTTTCGTTGACAAGTTATAACGTCTCACACAGTACAGGGAACAATCAGAAAACTATACATTTGTAATTAAATCATTAAACACCAAATTGTACGGAACTATCGGCGGGCGAGTCAGCCTCGAACTTGTCCGGTATTTTCAGTAGTATTATAACTCATCTTTTATTCATATAACCTTTCGTTATAAGCTTTGTTTACTCTAGACAGGTGACGAGATCATAGAAAGTAGGGTAGGTTAGCAGCTTGACATCCAATGGTTAGTAGGTACCTATGTACTTAGATTTCTCGCATTTAAGTGTGGGTGTTCCGACGCGATTATCTATTATACTATGACGCTTGAGTCATTCATGACGTTTTATAGACAGCTCGGCTAGAGTTATGGCCTATTATGACAGCTCGATGATTTCACGTTCATATGTCCAGTTAATTCGTATTTATTAACTTCGAATAGCATAAATGGAAAGGCTAGGAAATGGCATCAAGCTTAAGCGACACAAGGCGTGCCACTATCTGCAACATAACCCGCCGTTAAGCTATAAGTTATCCACAATTTTCAACTTTGTCATAAATTAAGAAAAGTGAACACGAGAGAATATTAACGTTTTTACGGATCTAAAATATTGATGATGAGTTCCTGTCATCTCTCATTACGGACATAGTGACATATAGGGCTCGCAGAAGAGTTCTCCACTTGTCACGATCTTGCGCAGCTTCTTCCAGTTCATATGTCCATAAGCTGGAGCATGCTCGGGTCAATTTCAACACATTCTTTAAAATGCATATAGTATTTAAAATATTACCTGTATTTAAGGAAGCACAGTGGTTGTGCGTAAACAAGGCCACATTTATGTCTCGGCTGCGGTGTATCGCACGTCGAGCGTCGGGAATGACACGCCGCTAGCAATCTCATTCCTGCTTCGTTGGTACTACAACGACCGACGTGTAGGAAATTAGACGCGATTAGCCGACGTAACCTACTGCAGCGAAGGACGTTTACAGACATATGGGTGTGTCAAAATTATATTCTGTCGTGTAATTTGTGAGAAATTATAGGTAGGTATAAATTTGTTGGTCGCTCACAGCAGCATTGAGTTAATTCTTTTTTTTAAGAATCGTTTATAAACCTTTTGGAGAACGCAATGTTACAGTCAACCAGTTTGATTTTTGGGCCACTTCGTACTTCGTCACAGTGGAAATTAATACGAAAGCCACTAGAGATCTCATATTAATGTCACTATGACAAGGTAGTACGTGGCCCGAAAAATGAAATTGGTTGACCGTACCTAGTAGCATGTTACGACTAAATACCTTACAATTAGATTATTACCCGTCACTGTATATTCGAGAGTCAGCGACTCAAAACCAATTTGGATTTGCAAGTCACTCTCGCGCACATGCACGAAACATTTCAAAGAATTAATTTGTCAGGATGTCGCCATCGGCGGATACCTATACGTCTCGGAGGACATCATTATCATTCGAGGGTCGCGACGACCAGAATTCTTGTTTTGTTACCGATATCTGTCTGGTTACGAGCTTCTGATCAGATATAAGACATTCTTAGCAATTTCATCAAATATTTATGCCAATTCTTAGGTCAATCGGAAAGCGAGTTTTATTTCGAAAGCAACAAACACACCGAGACGGACGAAAATACGAGTACAACATCTTGTAATTACCTCAACAAAAGCTGGAGCCTGCACGGGTCAATTTCAACATAAAGTGTCCAACATTGTCATTTTATTTAATCATTGCCTTGTGTGTACAAAAAAAGATCTTATAACAATTTGTAAGTTTCAGCACAACTCTGTTAGGGCACTGCAATACAATTCTACTTAACATAGTTTTAACATAATTATTTCGCATTTTATCATAGAAACAAAGTACAAAAATCATGCATTTACAAATGTTAACAAACAAACGAATTCTTTAAATTTCCTATTTGATAAATAATTTAGCTTGTTTTGGCAAGTTAACTCGTCGCACGCAGAAGAAATCGCGCGATACACGACAAAGATTCAGAACGCGCTACGCCGTAGCATGAACGTGCAACATAGCTACATTGTGCCTACTTAATGTATTTACCATATTTTGCTGCCTGAATATAAATAATATAGATACTACTTATTAGGGTTTTCACATCATTCCCATTCAAACACAACCTAAAGTCAGGTAAAACGTGTATTTAAGGCGATATATTTATTTATTGTATGGCATTTAATTCGAACCGTAAGATCTTCGAGAAGACAGTACGGCTGCCAGTTGATATATTGATAGAAAGAGACGCGCGTATGTTTTTCGTTCACGACAAAACGGGGTGCAACTCTCTCCGAGAATGGCTTTTTTAGACAAATCTCGATAAACATCTGACTGTGTGCAGATTTATTAAATTTCCTCTTGTCAGTACCTAGACGAGGTAAAATACCATTATATTAACTTAATCGTGTCTTTTAATAATGCGTTGTTTTAGTAGGCTGAGTTAAAAAAGGAAAATATAGACTCAACTTTGGATTTCTTTTCTATTGAGAAAATTTTAAGCAATTATGTTTCGGCTATTGACAGTACCACAATCATATAGTCAAGAGTTATTATATCTGAAAATCAGTCCCTATTGTTTCATAGTCTGGGCAGAACAGCGTTTCTAAATGTCTCAGTGTAGCGCCTTAAATTTCGGATTTAAGTACATATGATATTACACAAATCAAAGTAAACGGTTCAGAATTTCAATCAAGATAGATTCACCGGGAAACTACAGTTTCCTCTGCTGTTAAATGAAAGAAAAATCTAAATTCCAAAGTCTTACGAACTGAAAGGAGAAGCTTGAGTCAAAGCGACCCAAACCGTTGATAGTAGTGCAGCAGGTAACGCTCATCGAATATATCAATGGCAAGTAATTTGCGAAAGATATCGGAATCGAAATGCTTCTTTTAACTTTTGGAATAGTAAATCCTCAAGGAATCGCAGTGTTCTACGACGGGAGTGGAAGTGATTCCGAGCCGCTTACACAAGCACCCTGGCTCTGGGACTGCATAATACATTGCGGTGAATGCACCGCAGTTTGATCCTTTTCCAGACAAGGTAAGTACGACTGTACCTCGAGTGGAAAGTTCTCTTCATGTTACTTCCACTTTTCTGCCAAGTGCGGACATGAACTACAGTAAGGGGCTTTAAGGTTTCAGCGTCCATTGACAAAAGTTTCGAGGATGACATCTCTTTGTACTTTATTCTTAAACAGAAATATTGAGTTTTCAAAATGAATCGTTTATCATAGCGGACATTGATTATTCATGAGTAAAAGTACCGGTTGACTTCTATTTCAGCCACCGTATTGAATTTATGAATTAACTATTTAATATTTTATAGACTTTAATACTCTGTATATAATACTAGTACGCGTGGTCGAACATATGTTTTCAGTATTTAGATATTAAAGTGTGAAATGGTGCACAAGAACCTTTGGATTGCTACGCTAGAAGATAGAATTTTGTTCCCGGACCACCTCTAAAGCTCGTAAAACTCTAACGGCCCGTGGATAATAAATATAGGATACTGTTTTACCCCAAAGAATACCGAAACGAGCAGGGGTTGTTCCCGCCCGCAACCATTTCATCTGTTATAGACAAATTATTATGTTGCCGAATACATTTTCGAAATCAAATTGCTTAAAGAATGTTTGAACATAAAACAGACTAATATTGGCAGTAGAAAAGTTTGTTATTTTGTAACGGATGGAAATGTGGAGTCAGGCTTGCACAGAGCGTTATCAGTAATCAGTAATAATTTATAAAAAATGCTAGCTGACGCGGTTTGCACGGACCGGATCATATTAAACTGCGCTCGCGGCGGACAGTTTAGTATGACCTGCTGCCACAGAATAGTATTTATAATAGTACCGCTGCTGCGTGCCCCCGCGTCAGCTAGCGTCGACCCTGTGGTAGGTGTCACATCGCAACAAGATGCATGGTTCATGCATACACCTACAGATTAATGCGGAACAGTGATTAAGGCCTACGCACTTCGATGCACATTTGTTTTAATTGTAAATTTTTTGTAGAAGAATGGTTCTGATTTATTGCCTTTGAACGGGCTATAGGTAATGACATATAAGCTTACATACTGACTAATAATAATAACAACAACATAATTTAATTGACAAGCTCATACGAATTGACTAATAATTTTAAAAAAATTAGGCTTTTGCAACATTTACTATAGACAAGCATTAGAAGAGTCACTTTGATCTATACTCTACAAATATTATTGACCGAGTGAAACGAAGGTCTCAGTTTTAGCTTCGACAAAAATGCTTTCGTATGTCCGGGTTTCCGGTTGTTCTCCTCTACAGGTCGCATTTCTTAACCGATTCTCGTGAAATTTTGTGTGCAGGTATGAAAATTAAAAGAACGTTTTTTGTCGAGTCAATTTTTGGAAATTTAAAAAAACAAACTTTTTATCAATGATTTCGTATTTTTCTGAGGCCGTTTTTTCCTCTACAAGTCGCATTTCTCAACCGATTCTCATGAAATTTTGTGAGCACGTTTTACGAATAGGTACATAGAATTTTTTGGTCGAGTAAATTTTCAAAAAAAATGTTTTTGTTAATGGTATGTTCTCCTCTACAGGTGGCATTTCTAAACCGATTCTAGTGAAATTTTGTGAGCAGGTTCGGTAACTCCATAGATTTTTTTTATCGAGTCACTTTTTGGAAATTTAAAGAAACAATTTTTTTATCAATGATTTTGTGTTTCTCCGGCCGAATATCGATTTGTCCACCTCTAAGGGTCGCATTTCACAACCGATTCTTGTGAAGTATTGTGAGCAGGTTGTTTGATCACATAGAATATTTATTTATGTCGAGTAATTAAAAAAAATATAAAAAAATCAATGGTTTGTCCTATTCGACAGCATTTCTCAACCGATTCTCGTGAAATTTTGTAAGCAGGTTCAATATCTAACATAGTTTTTGGAAATAAAAAAAAATCACTCACGAGGTCTACAGCTCACAGAGCCACTAGTTTAGTTTCAGGCACACAATTCTATGGCACTCGTAGGTAACCAATATGCATGGGACGTGTTTCTACATATATATTATAATACTCGTGAATTTATAGGTAATGAATAAAAAATATAGATAAACAAATGTATTTTTATATATACTTATATAAAATAGAATATTTTTAGAGGAATATCAATTATTTATTATCGTATGGCAATTAGAGGAATATTATAAAAACATATTTATGTACGTAAACAGATATATGATCCAGAAGAAGATATTTATGAATGTATCTATGCAGTGTAGAGCTCGTAGTCGCATCCCGCACTGCCCGCCGCTACCTACACTACAATTAAAGCTCGGAGTGATATTGAAGTGAGAGTGCGAATGCAAGGTACACGAGTTTGTAATATAAACAGAGAGCAATTGGAGGCACAATAGTGCCACAGGTATGTAGGCTTGACGTGGAATGGAGAGGCAATCTGGCATTTATTAATGCGGACCGCCTCGGAGCCCTGGACAATGGCTCGCGTTTCTCGGGGATTGTGGTACGGTGCGGGCCCGTGTGTGTGCACAACACAAAAACAATGAGAGCCCGCATGACGACCTTCACTCGTTCAGACAATTCAAAACAAATATGTGGAAGGTCAAGTGGGAAAAATGTTTCCTACATTTCACAGTTTATGTTCTTGCAAAACAATATTATGACATGTAGGTAGACATTAGTTTCGTCAGCTTAAATGAGAAAAACAAGTATTCTACTCTTAGTTCGCATTACATACTTGATAGGATAGTAGGTTATATAACTAACAGTGCTTAATATTAAGGTGAATATTAACAGAGAAAGCTCCTGTACAAATATCGAGGAATCTTTAGCCATTTTGCTGAGCAAAGTTACGAAAGATAAGCGGAAAAGATCTTGGTATTTTGCCAAGAGAGTAATCATGAAAAATATGACACGCAGACACGGCAAAGATATTAAAATACGAAATAAATTTTCAGGCAGACAAAAAGATCCAAAAAGAAGTGGCCGTACCGGAGACCGATTTAGAATCTGTTTTTAACCAAATTGCCCTAGTCGTGTGAGAGCTAAGCTTACGATGTTTATAACAAAAGATACTTACTTTTAAGTGAGCTCCTATATAATGATATGACTCCGGGCCAAAATCTGGAAACAAAAAGGAAACGGTTTATTTACTGTCATGATAACAAAAATATATATACTAAATATTATTAGGGTTCCGTACCAAAAAGGTAAAAAAGGAACCCTATTGGTTTCACTTTGTCTGTCTGTCTGTCTGTCTGTCTGTCTGTCTGTCTGTCTGTCTGTCTGTCTGTCACATCGCTAAATATCTCAGGAACTACTTATCCTATCGATTTGAAATTTGGAATAGTTATAAACAAGGGTAACCCAGATACATAGAAGATGGTTTTTTAAATTATTTTATTTTATTTTCTGTGAATAATGACAGATAAAAGGGGGTTCAAAATTTTAAAGTCTAGCAACTATGTCAAGTGGGGTATCATATGAAAGCGCTTGACTTGTACATTCTGAAACAATTTTTAGTTTTTTTTTTCGTTGGGGAAATTTCGATTTACGAGGGAAAATGTAAAAAAAATACCATTCCTCCCCCCCTTATCTCCAAAGTTTACGAAGAAAAAAATTTGTAATTTTTACACAACATTAATATGCATGTATATTTTACAGGAAAAATATAGCCATAGCCCTATCTAGTTTTTCTTTTTTTTAATCATCAAAAAACTCTTCTATACTAAGTTTGTAATTTAATCACCTTTGTATATATTTTTGTTTTATATTTAAATTTACAAAATTACGTTGAAATTACCTTCTTTCAAATAAAAAAAACAATTATTGAAATCGGTTGATGTGATAAAGAATTATCCTTGAAAAACCAACATACGTACTAAGTTATTCAGTCGCGCAAATTAGTAACACAATGCGCCGATAGATGGTGCTGTCATGTTATTTTATTTTAAGATTGTTCCTGAATTAATGGGGTCGGGACGGGTACACAACTACATATACAAGAACTGTGTACGGAACCCTCGGTGCGCGAGTCGGACTCGCACTTGACCGGTTTTATTTTTTAGTTTGGATGTAAAGTGTACCCATTAAAATACAATACAATACAAATACTCTTTATTGCACACCTCAATTAAAGGACACAGTATAATACAAAAAACACAATAAGTAGAGGCAAACCACCCATTTATTCGATCTTGACTAGGTTCTATGTATTTCGTATGGAAATTATCTATCTAAGCATATGTACTTAACATAAGCCGTCATAATAATAAATACATCCTTCAGGATGCAACTGTACTGGGATAACGCTAGGAGGATGATGATGATGAATAAGCTCAACCAGTTCAATAAGTTATATTTTACTTATATACATGTGTCTATGTTAACTAGTAATTATTTACCTAACCTAAATCGTTTTCCTGGTATTAGTTGCACGGTGCAACGATTGCAACTTGGCAACTTGCACCACCTACTGCAATCTTTCTGCTTTGCCTGAAAATTGACTGGCAGAGAATTAACTCAAGGCATTAAATCCGTTTGTTGTATTTGTATTTGTAAACAATCTTCCGGTTCAAATCCCTTGGAATTTCTTCTACAGAAAGAGTTCTGTTTGCAAAGCCGCAATAAAAAGTGTAGGACAGTACCTACTAATTTAAAACATGTAACAATTGGGCAATGCTTCGGTGCGAAACAGCTAAAATGTCTATAGCGATTGAAGTGCTGAGAGCTGAGATCACCCTGGCTTAAAACCACATCACAACAACAAACTCAAAAGTAGTTTGTCGCTTGATAAAAATACAGAGCAGTTATTGGGTTTATCTACCAGGGGCCTATTGCATAATAAATTACAACTAATATTACAAGCGGTAGTCTCCTTTTAATCCCTTTCATTCGAAAGAGACTTCCGCTTGTAATATTAGTTGTAATTTATTATGCAATAGGGCCCTGAACAACAGTTTCTTCAATATAATGCGTGTGGTGACACTTCCACGCGCCCCTCCATAGCGAATCTCATACCTATGCGCTAATTTATGGATTGAGCTGTGGAGGGGCGCGCCTTCGTGGATGACACGCATATATATATGACTAGGAATATAGGTCGAAATCTGAAGACATAAAAACCTACTTCACATAGTCAATTAGTCACGACGTGACCAGCCACTGTATGAAAGTTGATTTCTAATTTTATTATTTCAGCCCATGGTTTCTTGGGGAAAGTTGTTCAGTTTCATGGGCCTGATTATCTACCTGATTCCTGCTCATGGTTTCGTATTTTAATGTGAAAGACAATTTCGTCTTTACATCAATCCTAAACGATATTATTTAAGTTTCACCCACACACTGCTACGCGAATATAAAACTAAGCCAATTACAAGTTTTCCAATATGCCCGGCAAATTATAGCAATGTTAAACTCGCAATAGCCCTTAAACGTGGCTTCTTGCTGAGTTTGCTTCAAATTGAAGTTTGGAGCGCGTGTACGTCGCGCCGCTGTATTATATACTTACAAGCTATTCGTATATAGGTACAGGCCCAAAAACTATATACAAAACTATGAGGAGTTATCGTCTCTTGTGATTTTCAGCGAAAATGTACTTATTACAGTAATGTGACGTGAGCAACGCTAGATGGTAGTCATAAGAATATTTACTTTTTAGCGTGTAAATGTATATCGTCGTTAGCAACCCTATATACCTGCTCAAATGTCGAGCGCGTGTTATTCGAGGGTGTCATGATTCGCACGTCGCCCAACCCACAGAACAGTTGTTCCACAAAATAAATGGGCCAATAAATAATAATCATAAGCATTAAGCTCAGATATACTAATTCATTAAGGAACTTGAGACTCAGGGTCCAAATAAATTAACAGTCTTAAGGCAAATATCTCGTCGCAAATGTGCAAAGTTTAGTTATTATACCCGAATAGAGAGTTTAAACATATTACCCCTGTGGTATATTTGCAGTACGTTGGCGTCGCTATTCTAGTTACATAATCACAACAAGAAATGAAAAGAGCAAAGTCGAAAAACTCCATTACGGGGCGGCATTCGTTTCGCCGTGGTGACACAATGCGCGTTAACCTACAAAATGAGAGCGTCGCAGCTAGTTACGGAAATAAAAGCCGTTATTATGAATCGCGCAACATTGGTGCGGCGGCGGCGGCGGCGGCGGGTGGAGCCAGGTAAACACAGTTATTTGCATTACACGCCCCGGCCCTTGGCTAGGATTTGTGACATCCGCCGGTAAGCTCCGCGAGCGCTCTCCCGTACCAACTCTAATTATTGTTGAATCCATTGCGAAAACCGACGACTTGCGGGAAATTCAATTTTATGTTACACGATAGCATTGCATGCGAGCTTCATTACATTGCGGGTTACCCAGGTAAAAAGTGACTTCAATCGATCTATCAAACAGCGTAATGCATTTAGACGAGTATCGCGTACAACTACATTTCCCTACCTTGATGTAGCTATACAAAATTGACCATTAGGTATAGTGCGCGGTGCGCGCCATCCACGAAGGCGCGCCCCTCCACAGCCCAAGCCGTACAACTTGCGCACAGATTAGTATGAGATTCGCTGTGGAGGGGCGCGTCGTCGTGGATGGCGCGCACTATAAAAGCGTATGGTTTAAGAGGATCTACTTGATTTAGACCAAAATAAAAAAGGAGCGCTAAGTCTCGATTAGTATCTGAAATACGTTCATGCGCATTCTATTAACCGTCGGAGTGGCGGGGATAAGTTAAAGTTAGCCGCGTGAGCCGCAAGTGTGCAAGTTTAGAAGCGGTATCGGCGCATCTAACGTGTTGTGCGTCTTTTCAGCGAGCGTCTGAAGCGGCGGAATTCAAAAGCTTGACTTGCCTCGGCGAGACAAAGGCCGCAGTCTAACAAATGTTTTGTTGCTATCTTTCATATTACTGAGTTGAGTTGACTTTGACATTTCAAATTGGGTTTGCTTGGCGCAGGCTTTATTCATAAGTAGGTTAACGACTTTAATTCAGGTTAAAATATTCACTGCTACTATTAGCAAGGAACAGCATTTGTTAAGGCCGTTTATGTCAATTAGCTAAGTAATGCGTCCTAATTAAAAATATAAATATATTAGGTATTTTTCATCACCTATCAAAAAGTTACATGAGCAGGTTAGATGGCATTTTAAAGGTCAGTGATTCATTGATATTATGTAAGTCTTTGTTAGCTAAACCAGATACATAAGGTTAAGACACTAGTGGTCACGTGGTCAGCCAGGCACCAGTGGTCAGCCTTTTGATCTTTTTTAGGGTTCCGTACCAAAAAGGTAAAAAAGGAACCCTATTGGTTTCACTTTGTCTGTCTGTCTGTCTGTCTGTCTGTCTGTCTGTATGTCTGTCTGTCACATCGCTAAATATCTCAGGAACTACTTATCCTATCGATTTGAAATTTGGAATAGTTATAAACAAGGGTAACCCAGATACATAGAAGATGGTTTTTTAAATTATTTTATTTTATTTTCTGTGAATAATGACAGATAAAAGGGGGTTCAAAATTTTAAAGTCTGGCAACTATGTCAAGTGGGGTATCATATGAAAGGGCTTGACTTGTACATTCCAAAACAATTTTTAGTTTTTTTTTTTCGTTGGGGAAATTTCGATTTACGAGGGAAAATGTAAAAAAAATACCATTCCCCCCCCCTTATCTCCGAAGTTTACGAAGAAAAAAATTTGAAATTATTACACAACATTAATATGCATGTATATTTTACAGGAAAATTATAGCCACAGCTCTATCTAGTTTTTCTTTTTTTTAATCATCAAAAAACTCTTCTATACTAAGTTTGTAATTTAATCACCTTTGTATATATTTTTGTTTTATATTTAAATTTACAAAATTACGTTGAAAATACCTTCTTTCAAATAAAAAAACAATTATTGAAATCGGTTGATGTGATAAAGAATTATCCTTGAAAAACCAACATACGTACTAAGTTATTCAGTCGCGCAAATTAGTAACACAATGCGCCGATAGATGGTGCTGTCATGTTTTTTTAAGATTGTTCCTGAATTAATGGGGTCGGGACGGGTACACAACTACATATTCAAGAACTGTGTACGGAACCCTCGGTGCGCGAGTCGGACTCGCACTTGACCGGTTTTTTTTAGCCATAAAGCCAGGCAATATCTTATAATTGCCACTAGGAAGTTACTAATTTTTTATATATAATTTCCTAATGCATTATTTGTCCAAAATAGCACTGCCTATAGAAAAAAACTGTCAACAATCAAGTTAATGTAACGACTGACCACTGGTTGACGGTTACAGCAGGTGGTTCGACTATTAGGAAAAAGTCCCCTTTTTAAGTTTTCCTTGCATAATTTATATATTGTGCTGTAATTATTTACTTATAAGGAGGGCTGGCCACTATTTCGCACAACGGATTAGCATTGCTATCCAGCGTGGCAATGCGGCCAGCCTTCTGGGAACCCTACCGTGCACCGAGGACCTGGGGCAAATTTTTTATTTAGTATAAGTTTTTGTTTGTTATTTTCTTCACTTTTTTATGTTGTTTTAGATCGCTCTTTAGCGATAAGACCGCCTTTTGTTCTACCTCTGTATCCCTGTTTCTTTGTTTTTCTTTTGTATGTGTGCTTATGTGAGGTGTGTAATAAAGAGTATTTGTATTGTATTGTTGTTGATAATATATTTTTATACTTAACCTTTACTTATAATGATATTATCTCTGATTAGGAAACTTTGAACTTGATTATGATTTGATTATTAATTATGTTATAAGTTGTCACATGGTTGCGAACAACGTTCCGCTTTCTAGAATTTAGAAGTTTATTTTACCCACGTAAATAACAAATATCTTAGCCTGCGTGATTGGACAACATATATCTTTTGATTTGATCATATTCAGCGCAGGATAACTTGATGTCAAAAAGAAGGACGTATTCTAATACTATAAGGCAATTTAGGCATGTATTTAAAATTGGGCATACCTAAATATTTACAAGCAACACATGGAGTTCAAAGGAAATAGTCGAGCAATATTTACTCTGAACTTACTATAAAGGTCGTTGTAACCATGGATAGTAAATAATCTGAGATACTTAATCCAATTATGGCAGGGATTCAGGGTGACCTTTAATATCAAACCCGAATTTGGGATAACTAGTTAAACTACAGGAAAATAAAGAGACTTTTAATGTGACATACTCGAATTTAAACTGAACCTGGAAAATGTGTGAAAGGTAATAAGGATCCCAACTTTTGTATTCCGTTAAAAACTTAAAACAAGAATTTGTAAAGTTGTGTGAGTTTCGGAACTCAATCGATGTGCGTGGCACGTAAAACTCGACAAAAGTATGACAAAAGCACGTGCGCGCCTGAACCTTCCAAACTTCCCGAAGGACGCTGCCGCGTTATTTAGGGGCCGCACTGAAAGGCAAGGTGTGTCATCTAGGACACAGGGGAATTCACTACGCTTTAAAGCTGGTAATTTGATGTGAGTCTTTCGAGATGTTTCCATCTTCCCGGGTCGTTCTGGGAGCGCGGATTAGGCCACGCACGGCGCGTCGAGGGCGACGACGCGCCAGATTAATGTTGCGAGCATCACGCCAAATTTAAAATGTCACGTTCCATTTTTCCAGTCAACAGGGCCCGTTACCGTCACGAATAGTTAATATTTCCGAATGTTCCGCTACCCCTCTCTGACAGTACGATAAAAATAGCCCATGTAAATGGGACAGTTGGGCTTTACTGTTTATCCAGTAGGTAACAGAAAAATGGGTCAATTCAAGTAACTTACGATATTTGAACCATTAACTTGGTACAAGCAATTAATAAAGGTCAATGAGGTCAATGTGTCGTCTGTCTGCAGAAGCATATACAGATGTATTATCTAAACTGTAGACGACATGGAAACGGGTCGTAGGAAAAAGGCAAAGTCGTAAAACTGGCGCCCACCAATCTCCAAATAAGGCCGGGCCGGCACCGGCGCGCCGCACAGCGTCGGCCTTGACTCCCGGCCAAATGACATAAGTTGGCCCATGGGCGCGGATTCTTAACTAATCGATAAAAACCAAGTGGAAGAAACAGAATCGTCGCCGCACCCACGCATAACAATTAACTGGTACCCCAATTTGGTCACTATTCATTCCCACAACAACAAATGCCTATTTGGAGCTGGTGAGTAACGATCGTAGATAAGCCAAGCAAGTAGTGACTTGTTTAAAATAATATTATCTGTTTTAGAGCAAAAACTTGTGTGAGGGCAAATATGCTGGCCCGCAGGCTTGCTCGATGTTCAAGGGAAGTTAAAATAACGGCATTTAAAGCGATTTATTCATCTTTGTACACGAGCAGCCTGTGGGTTTGCTATACTCTTTCAGAATTGTCCGATTTTGCAGCGCCTCCACTCCACTGTGCCGAGGAACGTACCACACCCATTTGCAGTAAATTGGCAGCAATCATGCGCAAAAAGACAGCATTTTTGCTAATTAGGACCTGGAAGAGAACAAACAGCATTCTGATAATGATTGCTGATCATGTTTGTTGTCCTATAAAAATTGTAACTAAAGTCTATTTTAGTTTTTCAGTTCTAACATCGTCTTCAGGTTTTTATTGCTTAGTTCTAACATGAAATGAGATCTACGCTGTTTTACTCCTATGAAATATATTAAACACGTAGCACCGCGAAGTTTGCTGTCATACGAATTCCCGCTATGTAGATATATGAGTACTTACGAATATATACCTATATACCCATCTGCGGTCTGCGACAGACTAACAAATCAAAGGTAAGTAAATAAAACTTTCTAAATTTTCATATTTCCCAAAAAGTTAGGCGTTCATAAAGAGCCTTTCTGTTGTTTGGAGTGCGTGTTCGTTACAGTCGTAAAATTTGCGTGCTGCTCGGAAATGGAATGGATATGACATAAATTTCCAGGTTTTTACGTAAGTACCTATCCTTGAAATTTTGATAGAACAGAATAACTTAAGTCATATAATTATCGTATAAATTAAAGCTTTTGCTAGTTAATTTTATACTAAATATGCCGTTGACCTCATTTAAGAAAACGCAACTAATTAAAAGACATATCCAGTTATCGCAAACTTAAGAATTTATAAATACATTTACCACTAATTACTTTAGCCGAATATTTTTTTTGCACCGTATGATTAGTTTAGTTATCGAGTATATAACATCAACTTAACACTTTAATTGCGTTCATATATAACCTTTTGCTGGAGTTATCCCCTTTAGGATGCAAACAAACAACCAGGCGGTTAAGATAAATCAGAGACTTTATTGTTTCACGGAGCGTAATGCTGGCCGTTACTTATTTCAAGTCAGACGTTACATTATGTTATTAAATTTTGCAGCGTGAAATGAACAGTTGAAGTTTACTTAACGGTACGAAATGCACTTGATTTTCATACTATGACTAGCTATTCCCGCGACTTCGTCCGCGTATCGCGTTAGAATTGCTAGTATTAAATTTCAGGCGCTTTCCTAGTTATCGTTATTCCATACTAACTTCCGCCCCCTTCAGGGATGATTTCTGGGATTAAAAGTATCTGTGGTGGTAAGGGCGCGTAGGTATAGCTACCCTTACACACCAACGTTAAATATGAACTCCCGAATTATGTACAAGATTTATTTACATTAGCTATATACAAATGTACAACAATAACGAATTTATAATAATAAAACAGATCAAAGCTATGCACAGCAAATTAGGTTTAGATAAGCTCTGACAGGAATGTTATTTCGTTGCTAGGCAACGGCGCGCTGCAGCGCGCAGGTGCGAGGTCGCACGGTGGAGCTGACCAGGCTGCCACATATCCTATGTCCTTCCCCGGGACTCAAACTTTCTCCATACTAAATATCATCCAATTGGGCTCAGGGGCCGAGCGTGAAGAGGTAACAGACAGACATACTTTCGCATTCACAATATTTGACAATTAGTTTTGTGTTTCGTACCAAAATTGGTGCAGCGGAACACTGTTGATCTTGTGCAATCACTATATAAGAGTTCATTCTTGGAAAGAATTTAGAAGACCATTAATGAGCAAAAATACACTAATTTCACCCTATGAAACATAAGACGCGACAGTATTCAGGTCTGTGGCATGCTTAGCGATGTTCGCATGCGAGGCATTTGTCGTTTCAAGTTAATTGGCAACGAGCCCACGTGCTCGCCCCCGCTGCAGGGTGATTGACTCTTAAATACAACTTAATGACAACCTGTACGGCTATGTACGCGGCTAATTAGTCGCATTTAGTATGGCATGTGGAGCACTTGAATTCTTGGAGCGGCGTAAATCAATCAAAACTTTTAATTTATTGTATTCCAATCATAACATAGCGCTACTGTCTATAATCGCTGCACTCATTTTATTTATTAGTTTATAAATATTTATTTAGTAAGTTGGGAAAATAATATCGTGGTTATGGATGAGAAGCGCGATTCTATGATTGCGCTAACAAGCAACTATGTACATTAGGTTAAATTTACTGTCAAACACGTAACAATTTTATATAAATCCCAATCTGGATGCACACTTAACAATAGTGAAAAAAAAAAACCTTGGTTACAGATGGACAAGAAGAGTTTTATCTGTATTGTTAATCTGTAGAGTATTATTAAGGCTCCTCGTTGGAAAATTATAGTAGAAATTAGTAGTTTTGCGTAGAAATGAGAATATGTCATAATATGCAGTACAAAGTATAGGACGGTTTTCCTCTAAACCCTTAGTAATAAAAGTAAATAATAAAAATAAATTAGAGAAATCGAGAAAATAACTCACCAAATTACCCCTTTTTTCCCCACTTGTAACCATTTAACTGCAGTATTTTTATCGGAAAAATAGAAAAATTTTACAAAATTGGTTTTATTCTGACTTTCCCAAGTTTCAATCGTACTACATTACCGGTTCCATTTTCTACGTGTATTTTGGTAGTTTTTGTTTGACACTGTCTTTGTACTCTTTGCCAAAACTTCCACGTATCTTTATACTTTTCATGAGCAACTAAGTCATTACCTATAGAAAATATCCACATAAGCTACATATATAGAAACATCATGAAGGTAGTTAAATTAGTTTTTTTTAAATTTCAGACACATATTGGGACATGCATATATTGCGGACCACATATTCTAAGCAATTGAATGATTTTAATCGATTTCAGTCTCATTTAGGTTGGTGTCGGTCTGGTCTAATCAATGATTCAGCAATATTCAAACTAACAAAACGTATTAGTGAGGTGATACCTAAACGTCCACTTCGCCGGTGAGCAAACACGAAGGCGTAATCCGCCGGGTGGCACTTAGCGGGTACCGCAAGCCTAGCACTCTAATTGCATGCCAACTAATCTGTTTGCGAACGCATCGTATCAGATTTAGGCTACAAATAGAAACTACGCTTTAAATTGACTTCATGGTCGGCCAGATGACTAAGCAACAGTCCTTGAGCAACGCTTTTTGTTTGATACTTTGTTGCTTTTTGTTTGATGTTTACAGGCTCGGGTGTTGTATGGTTTATGAAACTGCAATTAAATGTTTAGTGGTTAATGATTAATTGTAAATTCCTAGATGTAATATGTACACAATATAAAACAATATCCGTGCGACAAGCGTATATAAACTTGATTTAATAATACTCTATGCAAATAACGGACCATTTGACAAGGTTTGATTGTTACAATAAGGTTGAAAGTTGGACAGCAGAGTAGTTTTAGTGCTCGTCGATGCGAGTCGTCTGGTAACGTGTCTCCTATAAATATTTATTGATAGACTTATTACTCAAGTCTCCGTTCTAATACAAAATTACACGCTGAGTAATCGAGTGAGTCTCCTCGTCGCGGTCGGTGATTCTGTTTTAAGGGCGTGCTTCTTTGTTTTCTCACTTAGCCAGCGTGGAATCAAATTCTTTTGTATTCCGTGTAAACCGGTCGCTTAATAAATCGACTGTGTAAACCAATTCTCATTCTCACTCAAAGCCTAACTAACTGACCACCGGAGTCAGATTATTGAAACAGTTGTATAATTGAATAAGAGGCTAGTAGTTTGCGAAGGTCCTAATTTCATCGCAGAGCAAGTTACAATCCTGTTTAATACTGCAATTTGATAGCACTGGAAACTATTTAACTCGGCCAATATGCAGTGGCTCACTTAGCCTTGGAGCCGTAATAGCCAAAAGTATGAGTCAGTGCGGTTATTGCAACATCGGCCACTGTAACATAAACGCGCTAGTCTTTTCTTAGAATAAAACGTGTTCATTAGCCAAATATTACTTACACATAAGTATTCTATGCAAGTAGGCATCAGTTTTCTGTTATAGGTTAACTATTAACTACCGCAGATTGAAAAAGTTATCAAAATATTTAACTGTGTGCAACATCATGCATAAAAGTTAATAGTACCCACAAACCGAACGAGCATACACATAGGTTGAATTTAGTTACTAAAACTTGATTTGACATGAGGTCATAGGGGATTTTTATAAAACCAAGCCTCATTTATCTGCATGATGTGCACTCTAAGTGGAATAGAACCCTGCGCTATTTTGACGAAAAGTAATCATCTTCTAAATCAAATTTTCCAATAAGTAATTTCCACGAAGAATGACATTTACATTGGATGCATTAGAGGAGGCTAACAATGGAGCCCGTTAACTAGAAAGTGAATCGAGCCCATGCCGCGAATGGTCTTTCCGATCGTATCGATCCCGAGCTCGTTACTTCGTTCGTTACTCTCTCAATTACAACCAGACAATTCTGTTTTAAGGCGCCTGTATACGCAAGCACTCCCCATACAAACTTTGTGCAAGTTTTTCTTCGCTTGTATTTGCATCACACTTATGATTTTTGGTCAGTGCGCTTATTTTTTAGTTAGCTAGAAACTCAAGAAAAAAGAGGTTTTTTAATTTCTTCAATTTGTTGATTTTTTGCTTGACATTCTTCGTTTATCTAATATTAACAAGCAAAAAAATATATATATGCGGGAGTGCCAAAACTTACGAATAAAACTTGCACAGAGTTTGTATGGAGAAGGCCTTGCGTATACAGGCGCCTTAAACACATAATATTACGCAGTCTTTCACACTGGAGTGTAGCCCGACGGCAGTAAAACTTTTGCAATAACCACGAAAACTTAATTAAACGAAACATCGGGACGAAATTCAAACCCCCCATAGACGTCGACAGGTACGAATAAAAACCGAGTTTTCGCTCCCACTTTAGAAAAGAGGTCAACACTCACATTCCGGACGCTGACTTTTAATTCAAAGACTTTTATAGCTTCTGCCGCAACATCCAATAAATTAGCCCCTTACGGAAAAATGGGCATCTGCTTCTCGGAAAAAAAAATCCCTCCTTGCAAGTAAAAGGACAAAATTTACGAGCCGTGTTACCGTGGGTAGGCGGACTCGCCCACGAGGCGCATGCAAATGGCTCCATTGGAGTCGAGCGCAGGTTGCAGCAACCGAGATTAAACCGGCATCGAGATCCCTGGACCAGCCAGCCACTGGCCTATTCCCTAAAATTGGCCTAAATAATATTAAAAGCAGCTTGCGCCATCATCTATCTATAGTAAAATAAGTTATTAAGTCGGGAAGTATATTTTTTCATTATAAACTAAATATATTACAGTATCTACACAAAGTATCATAGATTAAATCTGCATGAAAAAACTTTACATTACGAGGTCGAATGTTTTCTAAATCCAGAGTTATTCGGCGCTATCTGCATTTTGTCTCTAGAGCTTGAATTAGCTCTGCCGAGCCAAGTCTAGAATGATTTCGCTAATGCGACAACAGAACATACTTAACTAATACAGTAGGTACTCCAAAATATACGTGTTTAACGAAATATACTGGTATATCAATAAAACTCAATATTCGTAAACAATCTACAGTTATATTTAAAAGAAATGTGTAACGAGATATCGTTAATTGCGAGAAGGTATGTGTTACGCACAAATGAAAACCACATGCGGAATTCATCATCTTGTACCATGCGAGTAAATTTATAGCAAACATATGAAGAAATTGAATGGAAGCAATAAAACAAGAGGATTCATGGCCATGTCGCGTCGCAGACTTGAGGCGCCACACGAACGTTAAATCTAGCCCGCAGGCAGTTGCTCCAGATGTACTTACTTCATAATCTCTTTCTTAATACGTACTAAGTAACTTTGCCAATTACAGTATGAAAATTACTGTGCAAATATATACGCGCCCGTTTCTGTGGCGTTATGCAATTCCAGTTCATTGGCAGTAACATGTTCCGAGATACCGATCTGCGCAGCAGCTAATGCAATTGATATCAACACACTTATCAGACCACAACCAAGGATTTCTAGTTTAACATAATATCAGGCATATCAATAGTATCGTATAACACAACATCATCACAAATACGACCATGTACGAGTACCGTTATTGTTTGCAGTAGAGTGAAGGATATTCAGAGCAAGTCGTTTATTCTCAAGTTATCTTAGCATAATATAATGTGTAGCTGTATTATATTGAAATATAACGCTTGTCTAAAGTGGAAAGTGGAGCAGCGTCGGTGCACTTTCTCCGGCGACTGCGCATGGCCCGCGCAAATAGAGTTTGCACTGCGCGCGTACGACCATATGCCTACCTATGTTCCTATACTCGTCTAATTTGCACCAGTCTACGTAAACTGTGCCGCGTAATTTACGTCACTAATCTGCAGAGCAGTCGAAAACGTGAAATTAGACATGCATTATGCACTGACATTAGAAATGGAGCTATAAGTCTGGAACTAATGAACGTTAGGCGAAAGGGGAATTTAGTTAGTTCATATGGAAATGATTTAGAATACAAATTGAATATGCTTAGAAAATCAACCTCTGGGACTTTAGATTTTTATATATATTATATAATCATTTAAAGTTATGAGATTATAAGTATATATTATACTTATTAGATTTAGGGAAAAGCAATATTATTTCATAGCTTAAGATTTAACATTATAGGCATCTTTATTATATACCTACTAACAATTTCATTAAAGCAGCACTTGGCTTGAATGTTCTAAAATCTAAATAGCTAGAGATCCAATAACAGTGACGGCTGTTGTCCAAAGTCAATGCTCAGGCAGACTACGAAGCCATTTATCTTTCAATTTCCTTTCGGTATTGATATTATAACATGTAGAAACTCGGAGAACCTAATACTATTGAGAAAAGCTTTTATATTTTATAGTTTACCAATTTAACATACTAGCATCTGGGGTCCGTTTCGTAAAAATAAGTATATTAGCCAATAATATTAGCATTTTTATGAATATTTCTCACACTATGGTCTCATATATATTTTTAAGTGACGCATGGGTATAATAATTATGGCCTACCAAACCGATGCCGAGTGAACCGAGTTAATTACAAGGAAGGAACTCTCGGTGGTGGCAAACAACGGCTAGCTAAGCTAGATGCTAAGTAGACGCCTATATGGACGCTTCCCTTATTGAACTGAGAGTTTGACAGTGAACATAACGGTTCACTGTCAACGGAGCGCATCCTGGCGAGTTCTTGGCTCTTAAATTTTACTCACCCACCACCAGATACACAACACCACTAACTACACAGCAAGTACTGTTTGTTAGTATGCTGCCGTCTTCTATAAGGCGACGGTAATTCCCCCGTCGACCTGCTCCAAATATGAGCGAGATGATATTCCTCTTTTCTCTATCTCAAATTTACCTACTTTCCCAGTTGGACTAAAATTAATAATATTAGATAGTACATAAGTTAATAACAATAGTAAGACGTGTTTAGATTCGCGGTCTGTTCCTCTAGTGAACGAGACTCATATCTACTAACAACATAAAGAGCATAAATAAATAATTTTAGACTAATATATTTTTATATGGAGTGACATTGAGTGCACATTGAGTGTTCGTATTGTATTGTATATTTTTTGCATACTTAATGCACGATACGGGACAATATTAAACAACGAAATATTATTTTTACGTTACTGTTTTAAGATCTGTAGGTAAATACATAAAAAAGGAAAAAAAGGTCGCAGTTAGACAAAACAAAATGCCATTATTATAGTGCGCGCCATCCATGAAGGCGCGCCCCTCCACAGCTCAAGCCGTACAACTGCGCACAGATTAGTATGATATTCGCTGTGGAGGGGCGCGTCGTCGTGGATGGCGCGCACTATAGTCTTCTTTCCCTAGAAACTTCATATTAATTACATTTGTCACAGAAATTACGTAAGTATGCCAAATTTCAGCTCAGTCGGTTGGGGATAACTGGTCTAAAATTCTGTTGCAAGATTTTCCCCACACATACATATCTACTTACAGGGTAACTCAAATAAAAGCTTGTAATAAAAAGCCCGCAAAAGCTAATATTTAAGACACGTTTCTGTGTACAACACAAAACCAGGAATCAAATAAATTTGAGCAATAATAGCCTGTCACGCCAGTTTAAATGGCAACACAGATGAATATCATTTTACGCACGCAGGTATACATATCGTGTGCAACGATGTGTAAACATTTAGATTAACAATATTGGAGTACAAATAAAGGGCCTTTAGATAAAAAAATGTTATTATAGCTTTCGAATGGTGTTTTGATCATTTCGTATGAAAACGTTACAAAAATAAGTGTTTATGTGCCTGTGCCAGACCACAAGTATAATTTAATAAAAGGAAATTGAAGATGGTTATGAATTTGCAAAGATAAAGTTGTCGGCATATTTTTTTTGGTAATTCAGGATTGAAACTGCATGTGCTTAAACATTATCTAAAACCAGTTTTGCCTTATTATTATCACATTAATGCACCCACTTGATTGCCCTCATATAATTACCAACACTAACGATGTACCTTTTGGACTTTGAATTGCATTTTCTGCCAGCAATCCGGCTACCGTCCGTGTTTCATATTAAATGATAAAGTTATTTTAAAACTCCAAACATATTTATTTAACGCGCTTACCTCACAAGAGCGTAAAAGTTATGTTAAAATTAAAATCCGTTATCTACCCAATCTTGAACACTCGCGTATTAAAGCCATGTATTTTATTACGATTAAGTTTGGCAAAAGCCTGACCTTAATGCACACGACAGCGTGGTCGGCAGACGGCGGGGGCGGTGCAGCGGCGTAGACTAACAAACCCGTTTCTGAAAGAGCCCTTGCGAACTCGTCCAAGATGCTCGGGACGGGACACGAGGACCGATTCGGTGCTTATTTAATTATAGTGGAATTTAGTTAACAAACCTAACTATTTCCTACTTAAAATGTTTTTCTCATAGGTCAACTTTACTGCCTAAAATGTATAACTTATTTTGAAACTAAAATTGACGTTTTGTGCTTCTGAATAAGACTGTATTCGTTGTTCCTAAAAGTTTTGGTACAAGGCAATACTTCATGGGCAGCGCCATCTGCGGATACATTTCAAAGCCAAAAAGTAAATTCCAGAATAGCAGAACCGTACATGAGCGACTTAAATTTTTTGTATGTCGACATTTAACACGCCTCACGAATCAAGACTTTCATGAATCGCAATTCAAACCGGACGCTGTGCACAATACTTAGGTACTTTCATCATTCTCATTGGTGGATAGAATATTATTTCTGAATCACCGTGTGACGATCAAGGCTAAAAGAAGTGAATGTAAAATACATTAAGTACAGACGTAATCCAAATGCTAAATATAAGTAACGATGGATAATTATTGAAAAAAAAAACAACTAGAGCATTGCAAAGACACTAACGTAGTTTAGGATGATTGTTTACACAGCAGAAATTATGTTTGATTGAGGTACTTCTGATCTGACTATTCGCCATCTGATCACCATTGTCTTGGGCTGGGCCACTGATGTATGCATTACAGTGCTACAGTTAGAAGTAGTCAATGTGGTGAAATATGCGTACACGTCCCTTATTCCTTTGGCTTGGTTGTTATATTTGGCTTGGTTGCCACTGTGAACTTTTGGCTGAATGTTACTCAGCAAAGCAAATACGCGCCGCAGCGTGGGTAAACCCCCCACAAGATGGACTGATGACCTGGTAAAGGTCGCGGGAGTCCGCTGGATTCGGGTGGCGCAGGACCGGTCATTGTGGTACTCTTTGTGGGAAGCCTATGTCCAGCAGTGGAGGTCTTTCGGCTGATATGATGATGATGAATGATGATGAATCATACTTATTATTTACTTTAAAGAAGCACTAACAATTGTCTTAGCCAACAATGTGCAATTATGCAAAATGGATGAATATAAGCAGCTTGAAAAGATTCCTCTGTTTCTTTATGGGAACGGTGACTTTACCACCAATGTAGGGGTTCTATATAGTTTCATTAAAAACGGGTAGCTTAAGAAAATTGTGAAGAATAAAATAAATAAATGAAATAAATTTTTCATAAAGTGCCTTACGTAATTAAATAGGGTGCTACTTAATTGCCCCACATTATAACAATAGGGTATATCAATAACAACCCTCGTGAATAAGACGTTGCAAAAAATATTACGTCCCGCTTACAAAATTAACCCTTCGACTGACATGACTCATTACAGGGCTACCAGGAAATATCATTAAATTTTCACTATGGCGTTTTATGTTACCCGCGTCGCCGGTTTCGCGACTTCATGCATATTTATCAAAATAACAGCCGATTGAAAGGCTGCATACAAACACACGCAACGGATCGCCGGATGGGGCAGTATAGTTTGCGGAATTGGAGTTTACTGCTGTGGTTTGAAGGGTAGTTTTGCACGAGGACGCCGTGCAGTCGCCGTCGTCGGTCTGTCATTAGCGAGGCACCCCAGCGAGGGTGGACCGGGTTCCGCGAACTCACCCGGTGACTCAGACCAGACCATGCGCGGGAAAACAGCGCTCGATCATTTTGATCAGTGAATTGCGTGTGGTAGATGCAATACATTTTCATTGATAACGTTTATAAGAAGCTTTTCGTAAAAAGTTCCTTATCGCATGTTAGCGTTACTCTCCATCTCTTGCGGGCGGTTTTCGATTTGTTCTCCTCTACAGGTCGTATTTCTAAACCGATTAATATGAAATTTTGTGAGCAGGTTCGATAATTACATAGAAGTGGGGTGAATACTAAAAATAAAAACATTTGCCTTCACTTGATGACAAGTAAGCAATACATCACTAGCGCGCCATCTCGGGATAATTTATACCAGTGCCGTATAATATTAATGACACTTCAAATCAAAAGCAACCCTTGTCTTCATAAACGTCTGGACCTTTTGAGGTTTAGCTATCGACGTCTGATCGACGCTGCATTACTCCGTGCCGTAACATTTTTCAATTTATTGAAGCATAGAGCTGTGTATAAGTAACTTCCAAATATGACGTTTTCTGCCATTTCGGAACTCGATTGAATCCTTTGCTCAAAGATTCCGCGCACCGTTCATACCAACAGCTAATAACAGCAAACAAAAACTTTTTCCCAACGATGCAGTTCAGATACAAGGCTGCAAAAGTAAAAGTGAAATTAGAACTTTCTCTGGCGAGCCAGGAACAAAGCGGCGGTCTGCTTCTCTCGGGAGAATACGCTCGTGGCAGGTGGTTCTCACGATCCACACAAAATTTCATAATTGGCGGAAAAAAATAAAATAAAACGGTCACCACTCCATGCAACAATTTTCTCATTGTGTCAGAGGTCCCTAGGGACCGGGCCCCGGACAACGGGCGCGGGACGAGGCGGGCTGACGCAA
Source organism: Cenopis cana (assembly GCA_951800055.1). Classification (NCBI taxonomy): domain Eukaryota; kingdom Metazoa; phylum Arthropoda; class Insecta; order Lepidoptera; family Tortricidae; genus Cenopis; species Cenopis cana. The sequence continues at coordinate 11,664,532 of OX637477.1, read as the reverse complement.
ATTTCCCTCAACAATGTACTCTCATCCTGACCAACGGCTAATGAAGAAATCGTATTACTGGGCCATAGGCGAGCATTGTACATCGAGTTTTCTTTGATACTAGTATTTGTATTATTTAAGAGATTTTTATTTATTTAAGTGAATTTCTGCGATACTGAAAAAAGGCCAGGTCAGAAGTTCCAGCGCAAACGACGAGCATGTACTATGAGGAGATGTATGGATGAGGTTGAATTGAAGCAAAAGATGTATATAAGGACCGTAGTACCTACTTGGCATTCTTTGGTCTCTGCCTACCCCAATGGGATACGGGCGTGAGTGTATGTATGTAAGGATTTTTATATCAAATTGGCTGGCAGTTGTTGTTGTACATTTATTATGGTGATGGCTAGGACCGAAGCGGATGTATTGGGTTTGCGAACATGCGTTGGACAGATGTTGCTGTGTTTGACAATAGTCTTCGATTGCGGCGACTAGGACTATGTGATATGGCGCTTGATTTAATACGAACATATTAACTAGATCCGTTAAGTACCGATTATTTGAGATCACAAATATAGTGAATGTTTCATATTTGGTACGGGTGCTAAAAAATTGTAAGGTGTAAGCTGAAAAATTATGCGCTTTGGGTTTTTAGCACCAAATTTTTACCATGAGCATGGTGCATCACGAACAAACAGGTTAAGCTCAACATCAACATTTTTTAAAGTTATTGGTATGACAAGTGCCCAACGTGTATTATATTTATTAAAAATAGATAAAATTTGCTATTTTGTGATATTTTTTAAATCAGAAATATTAAATAATATAAAATAAAATTAACGATCTGAAATCTGAATAAAAAAAATTGCGACCTTACCTTTTCGGGGATAAACACATATTAAATAATATAAATAATGAATTCCTGATATCTGTTTTATTTATACGAGAACGATATACCACACAAGTCTTAGTAGTCTTAATGATCAGTTAATAGTTAAGTACTTGGTCCCATTCACCCAGTTCTCCCCGCGAAACAGGCAACGAATCTGACTTCCCTCTTAAATGTTTACCGAGGGACATTATTGATGGTAAAAATTTGGTGCACAAACATATCGAAATTTCTAGCTTAGCACCCTTACTAATTATAATCCTTATCTATAAAGTTATGTGCTGTAAGTACCTGCAGCCTTTGAAGATCCAATTTAAAACGAAAATCGGCCTGACCGCGTTTAAACCACTTACATTGCAAGTGAGAAGATAATGTTCATTAAAATGCTTAAGAAGTTTAGATTTCGTAATTAGTATACACGCCATTGCAGAGCTTCTAATCAACCTCTATAGGCGCCCTTGAATTGAAAATCTTTAACAGTGCCGAGGTATGTGTGCATTTTATCTGACTGAAGATCCGTCATTTGGGTAAATAAAGTAGAGTTGGCCTTAAGCCATAAACAATACAATCTTTCGGCTTATGAGTACCAGTGTTGCCAGAACGTGCTTTTTAGCACGGTTTTACGTGCTTTTTTGGATACGAACGTGCTTTTTACGTGCGCTCCCCAAAAACGTGCTAAAACCGTGCTTTTTTAGGTGCTATGGTGCTTTATGATTTTACTCCTAAAAATGGGGAGGTAATGTTGGTTCTGTACTCTGTAAAACTGTTTTTTTTTCTAACAATCATTGTGTTAAACAATCTTTCTCCCCTACCCTACGCTTTGATATCCTAAAGCTTGGTTTTACCTGTGGTTGCAGGAAAGAACTTGTCCTGCAACTGCAAGCTCTATCGTTCGTGTCGAGCAATGTGTACACGATGTAGTACTTAAAGGCTCAATACTCTGTATGTGACGAAAACCGGCCAAGTGCGTATCGGACTTCGCACATTTAGGTTTCCGAACCATGCGCCATAAGGAAATTTCCAATCAAAAAACCTGTTTTATCAAAATATAAGTATTTCTTGGTAAAATACCCGTAATAATGAACAGTATCACCAAATTTCAAGTTTATGGGATCGTCCTAATACAACGCGATGATCGCGATCGCGCAAGTGAAATTCGCGAATATATTGAACTCGAATAGGTGTCCTAAAGGGATCGTCCTAAAACAAACGCGAATACCTACGTGATTATCGCGTGAATTCGCGACTTTTACTAGTAAATATTCTAAGTTAAAGTCGCGCGATTTTGTGACAGTCGAATGACGGACGGACGGACGGACGCGTGAGTGACAGCAATAGGAGTCATTTTCGACCCTGTGGGTACGGAACCCTAAAAACGTGCTTTTTATTCCAAAAACGTGCTTTTTTGGACATCCGACCGTGCTTTTTGACGGAAGTGCTCTGGCAACACTGATGAGTACGTATAACCACAGATTTACCTTTAATGGACACCAATTTAAGTAGACTACAAATCCACATCTGCTTTAGTAGGTACCGTAAAGTACGTCTAATTTAAGAACGTTTTAAATTTCCTTTTCTTTTTGAGAACTTTGCACAAATCATCTCGCTCTTTCTTATTTTGGAATGAAATTGAGGCTAGCTTTCTAGTTTTGTGCAGACTGCATTGGTCCTAAAACACAACGATGCCCTTAACTACATTTATTAAAAATAACACGATGGACAATCTGCTAATGTACCCGGAGTAAAAATAAAACACATCAATCATGTAAAATATCATGCGAGTGAGTTCCTAAACATAGATTCAAATGAAGCAGGTTCATAAATCATCTAGAACAATGCTTGGTACGCATAAGAATCCTGAATTATTAATAGGCAGCACTCTGACTCCCGATGATGCTCTTATTTAGTCTTCGGCGACACAGTTGGCGTATTTCCATTCATTGTGTTCGCATTGGGTTTGGTATTAAGAATCAATCAATTTAATGCTCGATTTCCTGCCATCTGTTCCTCCGAGCGATCCTTATTTTCGACTTCATTTTGTTTCCAAACATTGATTTTGTCGACGCTTTTAGTAGAAAAAAAAAATGTTATTTAACGGGTTAAAACGGCGATTCGAGTATTATAGAAAAAAAAAGAAACTAACGATAGGTATATATTTCACTATGTATTGTTTATATACTGACATGAACCTTCTCGTTGGAACAAAGTAGGTAGGTGCTCAAATATCGAATAAGAAAGTTTTCTCATCCTATTTGTCGCACCTTAACATCTTTTATTCTGCGAAATATATCCTTCAGGCCTTATTACTCCGCAATACGGACAGAAAAGTATAAGTAAATTGCTTGATCCGTAGCATTGTAGAAGTCTCCCGCTCTCATAAAACTCTCACATATTTCACGACAAATAAACTTTTCATCCAATGAAATTTTCTTATCCGGAGGAGGTAGTTCACTACAGGTAATATTTCAAAACATGTGTCATTCATAACTTTCGCCTTCGCAATGTCTGTCGATGGAGCTCGGGCGAAAAGGTCTCAATAATAAATTTTTCGTGAGCCCGCTCTGTTATTCCCCGCGAGCGAGCCAGGTACGTTTTACGGCCGCGCAAGGGAAAATAAACGAAAAATAAAATAAAAGTCAAAATGGTCGACATAAAACTATTTGCCCGAATATCCCACACGAAAACTTTTTCAAACATAAACCGAGCATGAATTGGTCATGTATAGTAATGAAAACCAAAATGCGAATGTTTTCGGAGTGAAAGGCAGGTGGTAGTATTTCGACGTTCTGCAGTTATAAACATGACATATCACGTTTTGTGATACAATAACAACTTACTGACGTTTAAGTCTCTCTAAATAATTGATTACCTGTAACAAGATAGAACATAATAAGAAACAAGGGGTTACTGCAGAGTATTGTGGCGCCAACATAAGCGAGCTTTATGATCCCGCAAATATTACGACCACTACACTATAATATGGGAAGCATTTCGGCTTCACAGTGCCAAATCATAAAATGCTTATACAACTCTTGTAAAACTACACAGTACATTAAATTTTAGTCCCTGCCAAGTGTGCCTTTCATGAATATAAATTCGTGCACATTTAAATTCTCGAGTAACTATTAATTCAACTTACAGTATGTTAAGCCCTATATAATCGCTTAGCCAAGCATCGTGGTGATTCAAGGTAGATTTTATATAGATCCGTTAGACCTTATGTCGCTAAATTATGTCAAAACATGTAACGGTTATCAACATTTTAATATTGGATCTTTATAAAATCCGGATTTTGCTCGTCGCCGCGTTGGTGAACACACGTGCCCGGAGCGACGACGAGCTGAATCCACTACCGTACACTGTCTTTGTTGCCTACTGTCATGGCGTCGTTACCGAACAAAGTCACTGAACAAGTATTAATTGGCGAAATCATCATAAATTTGATGGAAAGCCATTTTTAAAAGAAGAAGTATAAAATCCGGCCATTAAGCCAAAGATTGAGGTACAGCTGTTCTTATCAGATCAGAATAGTTATTTCTTTCACACGTCAACACAATAGCAAAAGATTAATAAAAGGTGATAATCTACAGTTTCTGTAAACAACATATTGTGAAGAGTGGAACAGTGGCAAAGCCAGTGTCGCGTGCGGCTCCACATTAAAGCACATCGCACGATACGGCGGCAGTTCTCCGGCGGATCCGCTTCGCACATACTAAACTAATTTATATATACCCGTAACTTACGATTTAAACATTTGCGTTAAAACAATAATAAATACATGAAGGATTTTGCAAACATAAGTGTTTATTAATATAATGCGAAAGCAGCTCTGGAATTAGTAACTCTGTGCATTTATGCCTGTCTCCCATGATATGCGGGCAACTTTCTGTTTAATAGGGACAGGCTACGCCTAGTGTGGGGGTCAGTTAAAAATGTAACTATGTTTCTTTAATTTTTTGGTAATAAACTATTTGTATTTGTATTTGTATAATATAATTTACTAGCTCACATGTTCTAATAAATTATATTAATATTTCTAAAACAGGCCAAACTAGAAATATGAGATTGTTTATGGGTGTACAATGCGAGTCTGAATTCATCGCCATTCTTTTCAACTTTTGCCATGGGGCTGAACATTTTATCACTTCGCTGATTACTTTGAGCCTTAATGTGCCGTTTGCAGCTATAGTGGCTGTTAGGTTATATTCTTGCTCTAATACACTAAAGAAAATATTGTGTTCCTCTATAGCATTAAGGGTAAGCGAATTGAAAATTCATCGGCTCTTTTGTATAAATATCATTTTGGAAATCTCATGGGTATTTCAATTTCAAGGGTAGCAATGTGATCCGCGTAGGCTCGTGAGCTGCGTTTCTTCCTTCCTAAATCCACTAGACTGCGTGCTGGCATGGCCTAGACTAGATAATTGGGGTGAGGATCATGATTCTGAAGCAAGGATATATGGGGCGAATGGCAAAGGTCCAGTTGCAAGACCTAGTAAGGGATCAGGTTGGAAAGAACGTACATGAAGAGTCATGGAGAAAAAATGTCGGTCTGTGGTGGTGAAGCGCATTCAGGGCAACACAACACAGTAACAAGCTAAATGCTGCTTGATTGCTTCACAACAAACAACATTTGGTTTTGTTTAGTCATTATGGAAGACAATAAATGATTTATTTTGTTTGAAATTACCATGATGCATGCATTAATTATTTTTAATTTTGGGTTAATATGTTTAAAATGAGAATGCAATGCGTTGAAAAGGCGTTAAAATGTGCAGTAAATAGTATATAGAACTTTAAATCGCCAAGAGTCGCGAAATAGTCAACCATTTGTGATGTGAAATAGTGTCTGTGTCGGGAGGCCAGGTCGGAAGCACGCTCGGCGTTGAACTGAAAGCAAGCAGACGTCAGCGCGGCGTGAGTGACATGTCCTTCCGCCTCCCACCCGTTCAGTAGGATATAGCGTAGTCCTACACACCACACTCCACTATCCAGTTACGTCGTATTCAAGACGATTTGCATCATAACAATGTCAACTGTTGTTATCAACCCCTTCTGCAAACCAACTCTCATTTTAGGTACACCTATTTATGAAAGTTTATGCCTAAAGCACTTTCAATTCATTTGTCATGTTACCATGAAAACCATGAAAGGGAAAGCATAAACCCTCCGCGTATACGTGGGTTGAGATATAGGTGCTGTAAGAGTGTTATAGCCGTATAAAATGAAAGTCGTGTTACGAGTCCTGAGCTCTAATAAATATGGAGGCCAAACGCGACCCTAATCGGGAAGGCAAAACGGCAACAATGCAAACAGGCGTGGTATCAAATTGTCGAGCATGCAAACACATTAAAGGGCGCCGAGCAAACGACGCCTAATGATTATCTATACATTGGGTGCGCTCGGAAAAAAAGGAACGCGGTAAACGTAAATAAATGAGACATATTTCATTGTTCTTTGTTTTAGGAGGACCCGGCGGCAGCTGGGCGGCGGGAAACGTCGGCTATCTGACGCCGCACCTTTTGTCAGAAGGCGTTGACCCAGTTCGAGTGCCGCTCGGCCGCTGCCGCAACCGCGTCAAAAGCCGTCCCCAGTTTCAATGTCAAATTAAGTGCAAATCCCTTAATAACATCCGGAAACTCTGAACAAAACTGAACTCGCTTCAACATCGAGGAAAGCAGATTGGTAAACTATGCTTTGCCCCATTTTCCTCTTTAGATTAACGTTTCAGTTACGCGTTTTATGGAGCTAGAAGAGTGCAATCACGGCGTTAGTTTGTGGCAAAATAAACGTTTCGTTCAGCGCACGTTCGCGAACGCCGGGCTATATTCACGCGATTAAAACGGCAAGTTTTTGCGAGGCCGATCGCCGGCGCGATAGGTCGCGGGGTCGAAAATAGCAGCGCGAGGGCCGTACCTGGCGCCACCCTGCGCTCAATGTCAACTTTCAATCACAGGGCGGTAGGAAGCTCCGAATGGCGTGGCCCTAAGGTCGACAACCACCGCAATTATTGCTTTGCCCTTTTTTACGATGCCGCACCTCCCTAGTCTTGACGCAGTTTACATTACTGTCAAGTTAAGCCGCTCGTGGCCAAGTGTTTCCTGTCTTGACAAAGGAACACTTGTCATTTGATTGTTGACTTTTATTCACTGAAAACGGAATCCGGGAGGTTGTTACGACTGCCATGGCGATGAACGCTTTTCAGAATACAGTAAAACAAGTAACCGACAAAACAATAACATATATATCGAATATCGCTCGACATGTTTCGGGCCAATACGTGGTAGTACGACTTGTTAGCTCGAATCTATGAAGAAGTACGGTCACATCTGGAAGAAAGCACGAAACTTGGCATGCATGTGGCATTGACTTACGAACTTAAAATTTGGTTATGATGTTTATTGTTGCGTACATTTCACTAACAAATACTAATAAAATAAAAATATTTTTTTTGTTAGAAAAAAAATAAAAAAAATCACAAAAAATAGTTTTAGTATTTTTTTTGTATTTGTTGGTAAAATATACGCAATAATAAAGATTACTACCAAATTTCAAGTTTACAGGTCAATGGGAAGTTTAAAAAATCTTAGAACAAATTTTGTAAAAAAGCGGATTTTAGTGACTTCTCACGCCTTTGTTTTCAAATCTTTTTTTAAATAAAAAATACAGTATTTATCTACGCAATGAGCTCTAAACAACGATACCCCACTCGATGGGGTGGGTAAAAAAAATATTTGTGCGCCCCCCTTCAGCTCTATGGGAGCCGCCATTAAATATAATTAAAAATATTTTTTGACAATTGGTGTGGTTTTGGGTCGACAAGATGCTTTTACTGTGAAAATTTGAAGTCTGTAGCTCCAACCGTTTGGCTGTTAAACCTGTAAAACAGACGACGGACGGACGCATGACTCACAACAATAGGGTTCCGCTTGGAGCTTTCGGGTAACGAACCTTAAAAATGAATTCCTGATGTCTGTTTTACACGAAAACGATACCCCGCAAGCCATAGTAGCCTTAACTGATCAGTGAGAAAGAGACGAAAAAAGGGTGTGCTTGGTCCAATTCACCCCGTTCTCCCCGCGCACAGGGAACGAATCTAACTAATCTCCACATCTGAAAATAATCATTGCGGAACACTTTATCTATGGTACAAATTTCTTGCTTGTAACCCGACGCGCACAAAAATGTTAGTAATCTGCCCTCTAGCACCTTTTCTGCTGTACTTACCCTAATGAATGGTCGTATATTTTGAAAACTATTGGTCCAATCAAAATATATCCAAAGAATGACTTGTAGATAATTTTATAAGGAACATTTTTTCCATTGACGGTTTTCTCCTAGCTTCAGCCGTTTTGAATAAAATAAAATAAAACTGTAATTCGGCACACGAAAGTGGGGGGGAGGGGGGGAAAAAAAGGTCTGACAGCGTGTTTCCCTAAAATTTTTGAAACACAAAAATTTAAGCTACATGCATGCCAAGTTTCGTGCTTTCTTTCAGATGTGACCGTACTTCGAGCTAACAAGCCGTACTATGGTCCTTAATCATGAGCCCGTTTATTATGTAACCCGTTTATTAGATTTCAATATGTCTGAGACTCACGGAAGTTTTCTATTTAAAACATATATATATACTGACGAGCAAAAGTAACGGGTACACTTTGTATGGAAGTTCCATAGAAAGTGTACCCGTTATTTTTGTTCGTCAGTATATATTATATTTTTTCAGGTATTTTGTATTGTACGGACCGAATTAAGGCAGTTGACATTTTTAGTCTAATTATAATTAATGATTGTTTCTGATCGAAATTTATTTTAATTTGAGTGACCAAAGTGTAATTAATTTGTTACCTAAGCTTTAAAAGCTAGGAAAGTTTATTAAGTTTATCGTAACTTTTAGATTTTTTATCGGGACCTTTTTCCCCTCCCTTTGTTTACTTAACTGTGAATAAAGCCTCTCCGTGCCATGCCAACAGTCGCTTTGTCAAGCGACGAGTGACATTAGCCGGGACAATTTGCGGATAATATGGAAACTAAATAAAAAGCTCGGCTTTTTTTTTATATAAGAATAGCCACCAGCAGCTTTATAAGAAATCTAAACTGATAATCAACAGTATTTTAATGTAGAGTTTTTGTAAGTTTCAGTAATTTTGAATTTACATATTACGCAAAATATTATGATAACTCACTAACTGGGCTGGCACGACGACCCAAAATGAGTCTTGGCGTCCGACTCCGACACAAGAGCACGCCACTTTTCTCGGTCCTGCGCAATTTCTCGCCAGCTTGCACCAGCTCCGAGGTCACGCAGGTCCGCTTCCATCACATCCCTCCAGCGATACTTGGGGCGACCCACAGGACGTCGTCCGGTCGGTCGGCCCAAGTATGCTCTCTTCACCTGTCGATCTTTTCCCATCCTCTCTAGGTGCATGCCTGCACTGGCAAGCCAGCGAAGACGATGTGCCTTGGATTCACCTATAGTGTTTGGTTCGGCTACTAGCTCTTCTATTTCGGCATTTTTAAGGATCCTCCAACTCGCATCGTCTCTTTTAACTGGTCCCAGTATTTTTCGGAACACCTTAAGGCTCCGTATAACATATTCTGACGATTTGGCTAAGATTGATGAGGTCGTATCTCATAATCTATTAGTATTTATATACATTTCATTACCGATTATGAAAGATCATCTCATTCTGAATGGAATAAGTGTGCTACTTTTTAAATTTTCTTATTTAGTTTCGAATAATCTTGCTTAACCTAACAGCTGTTTCCTCGATTTGCGCTTGAAGAGGCTTTAAAAACGACCTAGTTAAGCTATATATTGGTGCCAAACCGGCTTGAAAAAAATATGCACATGTGCAATAGATACTCCTCTTAGGGATGAGTGGAAGGGTTTTTACAAGTTTCATACAAAAATGTTATAAAAAAAGAATATTAAAATTGGTAAATTTTCTGAAAACCTTCAAACTTCATTGCATCTTTTAGTAGTATTAAAGCTAATAAAAAGGTTTTTGAGCATATGACTATGATAAAATAACTTCTATTTTATAACTTGAGATAATAAAAAGTAGCAACTAAGATAGAAATATATTAATTCTAAATGATTTACAACATGTCTTTTTCACGACATTTTCATTGACACGGTCATGGTGACTCAGTACCGGCCGAGCGGCCGTCGGAGGAGGACGTATATACCGTTTTTTTGTGGCTATTCACAAAGCTTACCACAACCCCCTCAAACAAACCAATACAAATTGTGACCTCCCATTATGTGTATTTATTATGAAAGTCGCAGTCAAAGTATACTAGGAACGTAATTGTGAACTAAATCGAGACGACTTATGAATCACATAGCTGATAACGCAATTGTCAATTGATTTTCAAGTACTGTCCTTGATACTTGGTGGATTTAATTTATTTGTCTACTCGTGACTTTTTTTATATTTAGAAAAATGCTTTATTATGATGAGCATTTCATTATGCTTAAAGTCGGCGATCAGCATCTAGTGGTTTAACCTGGAAGGTAATCATTTAGCAACTAGACATTTGTCAAAGTATATGTCTTACACAACTGTAAGGCCAAGTGCTGTCAAATTAACGCAAGCAAAAATCTACCTAACAGTCAAAGCTCTAAGTCGAGTTTTGCTTGCGTTCGTTTGACAGAATTTAGCCTTAGAGTTGTGTTCGAAACTATACCTAGGTAGTACTATGTAGTTCTGCGAAATATTGTCTCTCAGATGCTCAAAATGTAGTCGCACGATTCTATCCACCAAAATTCGGCCGCAGAAAAACACAAAAATTGACTCGACAAATAAATTTCTTTTTATTTTCGAACCTGTTCACCAAATTTCACGAGAATCGGTTTAAAAATGCGACCTGTAATGTTTTCACGGTTTTCACGCTCCATTTTGCAAGTGAAATAGTTTTCTACAGTCGATATCGTATTGTTCGACACCATCTGTCAAATTTGTAACTCATGGTACCGATTTTCTATGGAAACGTCAGTCGCTAGCGTTGATAGTTTTCGATAGGTAATTTACCGTAGGACTCATCCTACCGATCCCTAGATGAGTGATCCCTGGATGAGTGACCGCCAGAGGCGATGTACTTTTGCCCATACAAATTGTTGACGCAGTTGCTAGCGAGTATAGTAATAGTTTTCTACAGTCTAAATTGTATTGTTGGATAGCGTCTGTCAAATTTGTAACTCATGGTACGGATTTTCTACAGAAACGGCTACTTGACAGTTACAGAACGTTAGTCGCTAGCGTTTAGTTTTCGATAGGTAATTTACCGTAGGACTCATACTACCGATCCTTAGATCTATGAGTGACCGCCAGAGGCGCTGTACTTTTGTCCATACTAAATCGTTTACGCAGTCGCTAGCGAGTACGGTAAGAGTTTTCGATTACAACTCGTGGTAATGTTACTGTAGAGGCAGACAACCGGAAAATCGGACATACGAAAGCATTTATCTGGAAGCTAAAACAGAGACCTTCGTTTCACTCGGTCAAAAAAGAAATACTTCCCGGCCTAGGCCTTCAATTTTGTACGAAATTTCTTTACAGTTCTCTCGGGTTATTCCACCTGAAACGTTATACTTTGAATCCTGTTATGAAACGCACGTAATGACGAAATTTTATTGCACGTTTGAGAAATAGTACATTACTACAGAGGCCGAGAAGTAAGGGGCCGGCCGAGTACATATAGACGGCCGAGCGTAGCGAGGCCGGATAGTTACGAGGCTGGCAACCCCTTTTTACACCGAGGTATGTAGGTATAGTGCTTTTCTCAAACATGCAATGAAATAAATCAAAAAAGCTCCTAGAAATCGAACTTTAATTTCTATAGAAACAGAAAGTAAACTAGAAAAAAATTAAACTGACACATATACATATTACTATTTATTTGTCGACTTCTAAACTTCATTAAAAGTAGAAACAGGCGTATAAAAGAAGGCACAGAGTGTCTACTCCGAAATCTATACTTTGCACATGCCGTCCCTTTTACTCTAGCGTGAAAGGGAAGCCACTAATACCAAATACGGATTTCGAATTTCAGAGTACAGGCCCGGTATACAGCCAATTCAACTAGATTTTTTCTGTTGGAAACGCTACGTTTTTGTATGTGTCTTAAATAATTTGCGTTTTTCGGTGGAAAAATACACTTGCGATTCTGTTAAAAAAGATGAACGGCGGGAAAGCATGAACTTTTTGACGTTTCAATACTTTTGGTTATGTTTATCAAATCTTAATTCAAATTCCGTCTTATTATATATCCGTCTCATTTCCGTTCAGTCTTATTTTTGAGAAATTGTTTTTTTTTTAATAAATGTCTTAACGAACTAAAAATCAATTATTGCGTTTTCTTCATAGCTGAACTCCGTGATGCTGAGTCACAAATGAATGAGGAATGAAAATTTTAAAATGAATTTTAATGAATAACTATAGGGATTATTTTTTTAATATTTTTGTATATTCATCACAGATAGATAAATCAAACTATTTTTTTTTTAAATAAAACGTACGGCATATGATCGTGCTACATGTATGTTGGAATATTGAATTTGTAATGCAAAAAATACTCTATGATATTAAGGTATATACAACCTCATATGTATTCAACCTTAAAGCCTCCTCAATGTTTTCTTTACTTCAACTCACTCTGTGACAGGAGCTAGAACTGTTACCTTCTCAGTGCGCTAGGATACGTTTAATATACGATTTATCTAATTTATTTAAACGTAACTATGCTTTTTATTTCCGCTAGAACCCATAATTCAATTATGTATACATATTTTCGAATCAAAATGGGTATTTTATTTACTTGTATATATATGTGAACTTCTTTGAAATGTTCTTTAATAATTACATTGACAACAATTATTATTTCATACAAAGTAATATTCATTTTTAAGTAAACAAAACGATCAAGATTTTTACGCCAGGCAGTAGGTTACTTAGGTAATTAAGTAATATTCTGCAACGCTTTGACCTCACCGTAGGAGAACCAATGCGTCAGACCTCCGATTGCGTGTAGTTATTACGTGTCCTAGTGTCAAGATATACTAGGGGTAACTGGTGAGGTGATCGATGCTTGACTATTGTAAATAGCTCGCCAACGCCATCTATCGAGTAAGATTTCGTGAAAATGATGAAAGCGCAAACTTTGACGGCCTCTTAAGTTCTGCTACTATTAAGTGTCAGCGTCAAATATTATGATATGAGACGAAAAACGTATTCAAGCGGCAGAGGCTTTCGCTTCTAATATTAATTGTGAAGTTCAGAACGCCATTCACGGAGCTAAAGATAAACCCGTGTTTGCCATTTGTTAATTCTTAATCAAGATAATGAATTTGAATATTAGAGAGATTAAGGTGTAATTTCAATAATCTCGATTACAATAACTGGAATTTGGCTTTGTTAATAGGCTGAACAATTAGCTGGCGAAGACACTTGACTCCTGGCGGCGGTCCAACTCCAGGGAAAATGCCGCACGAGTCGCACGACAGTGCGTTTTCTGCACACCTAGGTGTACATACAACGAGCGAGCAGCGGTCCGCTCGGGGTGAAAACTTTCACCTATGCAAACGTCTTCATCAATATGTCAATTAGTGGGCACAATGAACGGCCCAGCACAGGTGTCTCGTGCCCAAGCCGTTTGCCAGCCCATTAAGCAAATAACGAGCCCACAGGATAAACTTGGAGGCAGTAAAGTTTATTAATGGCTCGATTACAAGCTCGGCCCAAGGTGGAAAGAAGCGCTATCAATCAGGTGCGCGACGGAAGCGGGACTTACACCCTCAGTAACGCTAATATTAACAAAATTCCGACACCCCTGTTTGTTCCTACTGAAGGGGTGAAGATGAATATCTCAGTGCGTTGCCTTTTGGTTACACGTTTCATAGCAGAAAAAGCACAAATACTTTATAACGAAGGACAGCTGAAAATTAATTCTTAAAGAAGGGAAAACGCTCTACTGGCAATGAAATCCGTGATCATTTATCAGCGAACCCGCAACGAGGAAAATTTCTTCTTGGATTTACATTTAAAAACGCTTGATAATGAAAGTGTATACGAAAACGTCGACCTCTAAATGCGACGAAATATAGAACGACGGCCGGCCTATAGGATAAAGCTCAGGTATTTAGAAAGGTCCAGGAATTGCTGGATGAAAATCGGGTATAGAGGTGGGGCAACAGTAGTGTGGCAGAACAGAAAATTGTACAGGCAGAGCAAGACTCACCACTGTCCGAATGGCTCAATTACAGTTAATTCGCAGCGTACACACATTGGTAGCGAGGTGCATGCATGTGCTGCGTTCACATTAATGTATGTAAATGCATGCGACCGGCCGGCCGCGGCCGCCCGCCGACGCTCACAATATTGCGACATTAAACGGAATATGGCCGACGAGACGGACAATTTCGACAAAAGTCGACATTTGCAAACGTTATGCACCCACTCATCTGCATTTAACAGCGTTTTCGAATAACCATTAGCGTGGTGGACGTTTAGAAGGATGTAGATTTTTCATGTTCATGAATCACCCTGATACGCAAGTTGAATTTTCCTGCTTGTCACAATGTTGCATTGCGTATGGTTTTCACGAAATGATTACAAGATCTAGATAAATTTAATTACAAATTCAATACATATACGTAAATATACATGCTGACTATTTTTTGTTGAATAAGCGTATAAAACTGACAATATATTTCGTACTGCAAAATGCAATATAGTTCCGTCCAAAGAAGTATACCCTACTTGTATAATGATTACGTTAACTATACTATAGTACTATATTACGATTACGTTACTATGAATCCCTGTTATTCTAACTGCAAGAAAGCTTTACACTGCTTACTTTAATGTAAAAAGTCACTGCCTACCTATATACGCGAATATACGCGATTTCTGACAAGCGTTTATTTTTTCCTGCATATGATGTCAGATTGACCAGTCATCCATACGAGGCGTGTTGCGTCGTTTATGTAATCTTGCAGTCTATATAGACCGTGGGCCGCCAACAGGTTTCAATGACCAATTTCCTCTCGCATTAAAACTTGTACAGTGGTTAAGAAAGTTGTATTATGACGGATTGTGGACATGTCCCGCGATTCCGTTACTGGGTTGTGGAGCAGCAGCCTCCCAAGACGTAAAAAAACGTATCTAAGTCAATTCCTCCCGACTGAAACTCGTATCAAATGATAGTTAAGCCAATACCTTAAGGAGTAAAATTTGTCTGCCGGTTGTAGAGCGGGGGAACTGTCGGTCACATGAACATGAAAAAAAATCAGTAATTTCCTCTCGCATAAAATTTTGTCAGATGACAGTTTATATGATATTGTGAATAAATAAATCCGTGTACCGGTTTTATTGCGGTGGAAACCCAGTCTGCCGATGCTCTACAAAGTATGGGATGAAAAAAAAACAATGCACATATAGGCGTATGGATGGCCTAGCCTTTAAAAATGATATAGCAGTTTCAAAAAAAATCCATTTAAGTCAACTGTTGGTGAGATATTAGCTGTCAAGATCCTAAAGAGTATGATGGCCCTCCTCCATTTTCCTAACTATGAAGTTAAAGTTCTTAAAAAAATGGAGAGGGTGTAAATGAATACTTTCAACGGTTTTTTGGCGTGAACAAGATAGGTTTGGAGTCATCGCTGAAAAACTGTCTTCCCAAAAAAAAGGACGCAAGTGCCGTGAGTTTCCTTTGAAGATTCGACCTGAAGCAGGACGAATAACTTTCAAACCGTCAAAGTGCTTGCCGGATCACGTACAATGAAGTCGCACCTCCATAGTCCTTCATAATACAACTTTCTTGAACACTATACAAGTTTTCGTGCGAGTGGACATAACTAACGATTTTTGCGCCTGGCACACGGTCTACTATAACGTCCAGGGCAGAAAGATCAAGCAGCGCTGACCGCTTTAAGATCAGTAAGCAACACAGCTCAGCGTTATAGCGAAGTTAGGAACTTATGCAATGCAACCAAATTTGGACAAGACACATATCACGATTTCGATGTTTTCGATGGTTCGGATCGCGCGGGCGACCTACACAATGTATCAAATCAAGCTAAGATTAACGGGTGACCGACACCAAAATGTTACGGATTTATTCCGCCTTTAAAGCTTAAGCCACACACAGAGCGGGCGGGCGTGAGGGGCACGCAAAGGCAGTCTGTTTCTTGAAACCCGCCCGCCGTACGCCCGCGCGCCTCACGCCCGCCCGCTCTGTGTGTGGCTTAAGCTTAAGTGAGGCAAATGTGTATACGAAAAAAACTGGAAACAGGACAGTACACAAAAATCTGAAATAAAGTTAAGGTCAGGTATTCCTACTATGAAAACGTCTCTAATAAAGTAAAGTTATGACTTGATAGTTTCATAGCTAAAATGCAAAAATAAGTAAATAACTATTATCCTATCCTAATCCTAATAATCCTAATCCTAATCCTAATATCCTATCCTAATCCTAATAATATTATTAACGTGAAAGTTTTTGCGGATGTATGAATGTATGTATCTACGTTCCACTTAATCTCAAAAACTACTGAACGAATCTCTATGAAACTTTCCAGTGTTGTAGCTTTGACATCACAATAGGACATAGGCTATAATTTATTTCAAAATTCATTCCTAAAGGGGGTTAAAAGGGGGGTGGTCATTTTGTATGGGAAACAAAATTATTTTTAAGATCGAAGCTTAAAACTTCTCTAAAAGACTAAGCATCAAAATGGAAGAAAATTGTTTTCAGCGTTTTTCGAAATTCGCCCTTTAAAGGGGTGAAATGGGGGTTGAAAGTTTGTATGGGGAGCATTTTTTTTTATTAAACGAAGAGCTTGAAACTTCGTTTGTAGACCTAGAATTAAATAAAAAGAAAACTGATTTCAGCGTTTTTTGAACTTCACCCTCTGAAGGGGTGAAAAGGGGATTAAAACATTGTTTGGGCAACCTGAATTTTTAAAGTGAGTGACTTCATAGGCACTTGTGGAGTAAAATATAAGAAAAGTGATTTGAGCGTTTTTGAAAATTCATCCCTTAAGGGTGTAAAAAGGGGGTTGAATGTTTGTATGGAAAACGAGCAATATTCGAAGAGAAATGTCGTCTGTAGTAATATAGCAGGTAAGTAGATCAAAACATTAAGTAGCAAAACTAGACTATCCGTGCGAAGCCGGGGCGGGCCGCTAGTTAATTTATATACCTTACGTACTTCCAATTTTAAAAAAAATTGAAAACTCGCCGAGTGTTGTTGAATAGTTCCAAGTCAATTTTTTTTTTAATTCGTTTTTATATTGATACGTCACGACAACTAGCACATTTCCTATTAAACGCCGATGCGTTACACACACTTCTATAGACGTCTAATATAAGGCTCAGCTACGCTTAGTTGAGCCTCACGTTAATGTATTATAACTAAGTAGATATTGAGTATCTACGACACTGTGTTACAAAATTCAACATGCGTCATCTATCGACTTTTCGTTCTCTCTCTCTAGTGACCCGGAATTTGGCGGTTATAAGTTTTTTTTTTTTCATACTTGGACCAATAGTTTTATTTTTTCTTTGGCACTTTCTCCCTCTACGTAGATAGTTGAGCTAAGTAGTCACATAAAGTTACGACGCGTGACGTAATACATTCACGACCGACCGTACCTTACGTAGGATATTGGGTACCGCAAAATGGGGTAATAGGGACACGCATGGGTCACTGGAATGTGCCAGTTCCTCTAACTCAACACGCAAGCCAAAAGAGATAGACAAGCACACATAATTTCTGGTAAAAACAGGTGTCAGTCAATTTACCTCATTTGAAGGTATGTCATGTATGACGACCGCTTTAGCTTAGTTGGTAGTGACCCTGCCTATACGAAACTGGAGGTCCCGGGTTCGAATCCCGGCCGGGGCATTTATTTGTGTGATGAGCATGAATATATGCTCTTGGGTCTTGGATGTTTTCTATGTATTTAAGTATCTTTTTATCTATATAAGTATGTTTATCGTCGCTTAGTACCCATAGTACAAGCTTTGCTTAGTCTGGGACTAGGTTGATTTGTGTAAGATTGTCCACAAATATTTATTTTGTGGACAATTTTACACAAATTTGTTGTTACTACTGTACTTACGTAATTAGTCAATTTGTGATTGCTGTACATTACTTCTTTAATTAGGTATTAAATGGCAATTAACAATTGGCAATAATAAAACGCAAACTTTAAAATAATCTTTTGGAAATAGATAATCACGAACACATTTCTACTGTTTATCAGCTATGGAATTAATAGGTATTTTTTTTAACCTACCTTGAATAAAACGAAGAATCTGATGGTAGTCGATGGTGTCGAAAAAGTTCAATAAACAGTAGGAATGTTACCTTTGATTATGAAGGCAATACTTGGCAATACAGTAAAATTAACCATTGAACTGTACCCAGTATAGCAGAATAAGACATCGGTTAATTTAAGAAGTAGTTCAAACAAGGAAAAAAGTAAAGTTTGCCGTGACGCTATTACCTACCAAACTAGGTAAGTAAATTAACATAACCCAATGCCGCCAAATGCCTAACTCGTGCTGTCATTTTTCGTTTAAACGAATCGAAAAGTCACGAACGTGTCCGAAAGTGACATTAGCGTTAAAAAAACCCTACTATTTATGGCAACACCTATTGGAAATATTCTGACGTCAACTTTCCCTGTAATACCTGTGGAAGATCGTGCCGTTCCCGCATTGGTCTCTACAGCTACCAAAAACGATGTTCGCAACTACACAGCAATGCTTGAATCGTCTGCAATAGACGCAAAGGCCTATGATGATGATTGGAAATCACTTCCAATGACACAATTTGCACGTTCCGTTTGGGATACAACTTCCAATGTCACAAAGAAAATTTTTGCCCCATAACAATAACAACTTGAAAGTGCCTAGGTATAGGTACTATAGGTAGGTGTGACCAATAGCCAGGCAATAAGACAGTTCGTGAGCATTTAAAACAATCACCGGATCTGTACTTGTCTCCCGCATGCTCTTAAGTCCTTATAGATATTCAAAAAAAAACGATTACACCCGTACCCGAAGACTGTTGAGCCTAAAAAAATCATCAGCAATAACTTACTAGACCAAGAAAGTACGACCTCCCAGAACTGGGGGTAAGTCTAAAATTACTTGAACTCTTTAAGGCTCTACCTGTTACTTCGAAGAACTATTATATAATATGTGCTGTTACGTAAACAAGAAGTGACTTTTTACTTGGAAATGTGAATTGGGGTGCACATAAGGTTTCCCAAGTTGCGTTGACAATTGCTACATTACATATAGTAACTTAAATTAATTAATAACTCAGTATCATAAATATGTGCATACGATTTCGAGTTTATTTCTAAATAATAAAGTCCTTTAAGGCGCAGGGTAGGGCAAGGCCTTCCCCATACAAACATTGTGCACGTTTTATTCGTCGGTTTTGGCACTAATAAATATAATATTTTTTTTGGTTGTAAATATTAGATATGCGAAGTTCGTGATGTGAAAATTTTCAAATATTTCAAAAAAATTGAAAATAAAAAAATAAAAAAATAAAATTAATAAAAAAAAAATTACATCACGAAATAGCTATCAGAAAAATAAGCATACTGACCAAAAATCATAACTTTAATGCAAACACAAACGAAGTAAATCCTGCACAAAGTTTGTATGGAGAGAGCTTGCCCTACCCCTCCTCTTAAATAAATAGGATGCTCGACCCGAGCCGAGGGTGCGTTACCGCCCGTTTCCGCACATTCTCTTGACCAGGGATTGACATTTTCTGACAACGTAATGAGCAGTAATTTCCATTTTACGCTCATGGATGAGGTAATAAATAAGGGTATAAATAAATAAGGTAATAAGTAAAGGTAATAAAAATAATATTTTGTCCATAGCCGTCTGAGCTTGCTTAACTTAGCGAAGGCACTGTTTCTTACTGGGTATTTAGCCAACACGAATATGTCGCTTGTTTATCTACATAGACATGTGTCTATGTGTGTAATGTATGTACATTACAAGCTAAAATACAGAACACGGTCAACACTTCAAAATGTTACATGGTTTTTGATAGAAACTAGATAGGTAAGATGTTTAACATACAGAATGGAATCTGCATTAGTAGTATTTATTGGTATTTATTTTAGTGACATTATTTCACAGGAATTTAAATTACGACCTACAGATTACGGTATTTTAAATTCCTAGTACCTACACGCATATAAATATCGGGTAATTGTACGAATACCTGCCTGTCTTATAGCAATAAAATGTGTTTTATGCCACACCTGGCCATTTGGTTTACCGCAAGCTACGAGCGCGGAAAATCCCACTTCCTGGCCAGGGCCCAGGGGGATACATACAATTTTGTACTTACCAAAAATCAATACCAATGTCAACCAGCGATCTGAGTCATTCTTTGTTTTACCCTCCAAGGTAAGTAATGTACTAATTATCGCTGAGCTGCCTTTATCAAAATAAGAACTACCTAAGTGCTGTTTATAACCCTATATTTTTCCACCACGAGCCTAGTTTATGTCGGACATATAGCATTTGTCCCTCTCGCACTTAGTTATCTGCTTGTTAGTAGTAAGGGACGAATGATACGACATAAAACGAGATCATGCTAGGTTGGCAGTCATAATTATCTACCTAACTCGTACGTAACGTAGGGTTCATATAACTTGGACCTAAGGCAAGAGTAAATAGGCATTTTCTGGGTGAGCTCGCTTCACCGTTGGCCTTATCTTTGGCCCCTGGCTAGATGCTGGCCAAGAGCAATACAATTATTAATAAAAAAAAATATAAATATTTAAAACACGCGCCAAATTTGAAAATATTCATTAGGCTGGGGCCGCACTGGCGGGGCGATTGGCTACGGCGATGTTAGTACAGTTGCCGGCAAACATCTTGAACCTAAATTTTTTTTTTTTTTTTTTACGTGGGGAAATGCCTTTATGCATTCCGCCTGGCTGGGGAGGCCAGGACGGATATGTCGGACTCCCGGGAACCGCCCGCGCAGTAGCGTGATTTGTACCTACGTAAATCGGCTACTGCGCAGCGCACTGAAGGTTGGGTTCAAGATGTTTGCCGGTAACTATACAACATCAGGCGTCTTGATGTAGGTGCGCTGCCATAATACCTACAACATTGTATGATTTCATATACAGGTACAAATAGATAGATACTTAGCTAATAGTAATTGGTAATTAATTGCCCCATTTCCCTAAGCCCCAAAGGTCGGCACGTCGTCGTTATATATAGGTAGGTATCCAATCTCAAGGGAAGTTTAGTCTGCAACGCAACGTAATAATCCAGAGTATAGGTACTTACTCTAGAAATTCGATCGACTCATTCAACAATCCAATTTTAATTTGCACAAATCTGCAAGCCGAATACGGAATAAACAGTAAAAACACGACGGAAACATTAGTTTTTCCCCCTAATGTTCTAAATGAACCGACGTGAGCCGAAAACATTGCAGACTGAATAAAAACAGGCGTTCCCCTAAAGGAAAGCTATTGTTTTATTCCTCGCAACCACCATTAACGAACGCATTGTTATGGTAATTGGTGAATCACATTGTCCGTGTCCTTAGGTAGTTGGTTCTGTCCACATACATGGCATATAGTGCGCGCCATCCACGAAGGCGCGCCCCTCCACAGCTCAAGCCGTAACAACTGCGCACAGAGTTGAGGCTTGGTCACACCGCTTGCGCGACGCAAGCGGGACGCTGCGCTGCGCGCCAAAATGTATGGAACCGTCCCGCTCGCGTCGCGCAACCTGTGTGACGTCGCTAAAGCGGGTATTACACTGTCCTGAATTCAGGACACTTAGAAGGGTTCCGACCTATACGTTAGAGCGACATGCTTCAACTCCCCTCCACTAGTTAGGACGCCTGATTCAGGACAGTGTAATACCCGCTTAACCTGTTAGCATACGTTCCGGCGCGCAGCGGTCGCGTCGCGCGGACGTCGCGCAACGCAGTGTGACCAAGCCAAGCGGGTATTACACTGTCCTGAATCAGGCGTCCTAACTAGTGGAGGGGAGTTGAAGCATCTCGCTCTAAAGCGGGTATTACACTGTCCTGAATCAGGCGTCCTAACTAGTGGAGGGGAGTTGAAGCATCTCGCTCTAAAGCGGGTATTACACTGTCCTGAATCAGGCGTCCTAACTAGTGGAGGGGAGTTGAAGCATCTCGCTCTAACGT
The DNA here is from genome assembly GCA_951800055.1 of Cenopis cana. Lineage (NCBI taxonomy): Eukaryota > Metazoa > Arthropoda > Insecta > Lepidoptera > Tortricidae > Cenopis > Cenopis cana. The sequence continues at coordinate 11,642,436 of OX637477.1, read as the reverse complement.
ATAGGTCGTAACCTTTCTAAGTGTCCTGAATTCAGGACAGTGTAATACCCGCTTTACGTATAGGTCGGAACCCTTCTAAGTGTCCTGAATTCAGGACAGTGTAATACCCGCTTTAACATATTTTCGACTTATTTAGCAATTAAATTTAACGTTTAGCATTTAGCATATTTTTTAGCGCATTTTTCTTAGGTCATGAATCTGTGAACACATAGGTATAGCCAAATTTGAAAATCTTATCAAAATTCGATTTTTAGTGTACATAAAAAAATGGAAATTGAGATTTAACAACAGATTGTAGATAAATCGGATGAAGAGATTAATTTAAAAAACAAAGGCAAAATAAGTTTCTGTAAAACATAAATGATAAAACCTTTTATTGATATTTTAAGACGCAATATTGATGAGTAGTGTGATTTTTATTTAGCACCGTTTCAGAAATTTTAGCATATTTTGGCAGAATTTCGTATATAGTTTTAGCACTAAACGAAATTTCGAGTGGGCAACACTGCACTGCACAGATTAAAGTATGATATTCACAGTGGAGGGGCGCGTCGTCGTGGATGGCGCGCACTATACCATTCGTTTAGATTAGAGATTCATAAACATACAGTACACTACACTAGCGAATATTGTGTACTTTACAATAACATTTCGCAGGTCAGAGAAAGGTTCTCGATTATTTGGTGAAGGAGAGAGGCATCCAAGCAGAATCGAATATGAATAAATTACGCTCAATATTAAATGCAATTCTCGAAAAAGCCCAAAATTCCACTTTGAACGTAAAGTATAAAGTGTTTTAATGTCATAAACAACACTACAATTCATATAAAAGGCCAAACGACTGAAATTGAGCATCGTACATGATGTCAGAGAGGTTATGTTCGCGACAAACAAAAATAGTAAGGCGTTTACCTCGTTTTTCCTGCAGTCTGGAGGCAAAATGCACTATAACACCACACTAATTCGTTCACGCGTAAGCAATATAATAAATATTAGTTATAAACAAGTTTGTATCACTAAATAATAACAAAATAAAACAGAAAACATTGAAAGCGGACAAGAAGCGCGACACGAAACGGCAAGCTAAAGCAGCAGCTGACTAAGAATTCCGCGCGCTACAACATTTGTAGAGCGTTAACTTTGCTGTCACGAGTTAACTCACAACTTATTTTTCTAATTAATATTAATAGGTTTTACATTGTAAAATGTTAACTCTAGTTATAAATAAGTAGGTATATCTGATAGTCAGGACCAAATTGAAATATCAGTATAACATCTTTCTTTTGAAAAGTCGACACTTGCATGATTATTGAAAATGACATAACATTTTATAATAAACTGAAAAATTGCCTCACCGCCCAGGCGTATTACAATATATCTGAATTTTATGCTGAATAATTGTCAGAATTTAATATAAAAACGATTATTTAATTTCACTTTTGTATTAATGTATGAATTGTATCTGACTTATTAATTCATAATTATTATTCTAATTTTTATTTATAATAATGCTTCTATGTAAACTTTGACATGCTTTATTACCTACATTGTTTAATATTTTGACATGTAACATTTTATATTTTATCAATAAAATGAGTATGAGTATTGAAATGTATTTTAACAATTTTAATTTATATTCACAAATCATAAATATTTATTTATCAAACCGGCGGTGAATAATGTTTTTCATACCAATATAATATCGGTTTATTTTGCACCCCACGACAAGGTTCAGCGCAGGGATGCGCAACGTGGAGGAGTAGTGTGGGCGCGCACCGGGCGTCGACGGCGTTGCCCTCTAGCGGACATATTGTAAATTATCGATTCTGCGTGCCGCCGACCCGCCGCGCCGCGCCGCGCCCGCCATTGGTGTTGCCCGGTAATTGGTTTACGTAGCTTGTTCGTAACATGAATTCAAATTTAGCGCGCGCTGTCACCAACGAGCAGAGGTGTTTGTACAGTGAAAATTACCCGTTTGAGATAATTTAAAATGTAGTGAAATACTACTATACCTATAGATTAGATTAGATTAGATTCTTGAATTTAAACTTTCGTGAGACATGTTATAACTTTATCTTACTAAACGGTTAAAACTCACGTATTAATTGTCACTTCGGGCGACATGTTTCGAACTCTTCGGGAGTTCTCCATCAGGATGAGTGAGTGGTAGTTCGACAGTGTGCAATCGGCGCGGGTCGCAGACGCACTCATCCTGATGAAGAACTCCCGAAGAGTTCGAAACATGTCGCCCGAAGTGACAATTAATACGTGAGTTTTAACCGTTTAGTAAGATAAAGTTAGATTAGATTCATTTATTTAATGATAAGAATTACATTATAAATTTTAGCTAATTTAAGCTAAGCTAATTTAAGCTATTTAAGCTTTATTAAACTTTGGTACAGTCCGACAAGAAAGAGTAGAAACTTATTGAGGGCGCCACTGTCCTTTAGCGGGCAACCCGATATAGTACGACGGAAAGGACTTTGATACTTGAATAGAAATTAAAATATTAAATTTACTTACAATTTTTATAACTATCTTTTGTCTGCGATTTCATCCGCGTACTTACAACTTGATAATCGCTGTGTGCCAAATTTCATCATCTATTTGGATGATATTAGGCCCGTTCCGGCGTTTTAAAAAAAGATAAAGTCAAATAACCATTTTCATAAACAATAACTTTTATAGTAAATGCAATACTAATCAGGTGTCTTGTTCGGTGCAATGAACGTAACAAGTGAACTGACGTATCAAAATGTTTTCGTTCAATACTGCTAGACTAGTTTTGACAACTATGACAAGTAAGCTGGTGTAATAAAACAGCTGGTAGGCACATATCTCTTGTAGTTCTGTTTTATTTAATTTCTACTCTTTCTTGTCGGACTGTATCAATGTTAATAAATAAATATTTAGATACAACTTACTGCTCTCTAAAGCGTATGATTTCAGTTGGCATTCGCAATCGCATGGTAATGGTATACCTACCTAGTTAATAATATTGGTAGGAAAGTAAATGCTTTCTTAACATATGAATTTCATTCTATATGAGGTTAGGTAGGTTTATATGTTTATGTAGAGAGCGTTTAAATAAAGCTATTCGTTATTTGTTTCCTTTTGAAAACGTTATATACTCCGGTTTTTTTTTCAAAAAAAAAACGTGCGATTGTCGTCATGCGATTTCAGGGAAAACAATTTTGAAACGGGAAAATATGCAGTTATCTTCTGATGTCTCAGGGAAACGAAGAATTGTAATTGTAGGCGAAAATTACCGTTAAAATTCTATCCTTAAAAAAACGGGGTATAGATTAAGTTACCGTAAATGTCACAGACGAGACAGACCATACCTAGTATTAAGTTCGGTTACATTCTTAAACCTCTTTTCTTTTGCAAATTTGCACATTCCTCAGGCTATTTCAAATTCATGGAACGAACGATATTAAATGAACTACCCCTCGCCATCACTTGATGGCGGCCATGTTTTTGTTTTGACAGTCAAGTCAAAGTTTGACATTTGACTTTTGATTTGATTCAGAGCAAAGCAATCAGTTAGAATTTTAGCAATAAATAAATAGCACACGCCATTCCGGCGCATGCGCCACTATTATTTTGTAAAATCAAAAACTGATAAGTAGTGTTAAAGTAATCTGGAACCAGAGCTGAAGGGCGATTTTTGAGTGTCGAACACTCGCCTTTTCACTCGACATCTGTCAAAAAACTATGATGTTTTGACAAATGTTGAGTGAAAAGTAGAGCCGACAACTGCCGACGCGCACGTGACTCTTTTGGAGTTGCGTGCGTCTATAGGCTGCGGCGTCCGCTTGCCATCAGGTGGACCGTACGCTTGTTTGCCACCGTCGTCGTATATAAAAAAACTCATAAATCGCCCCCCTGGACTGAAAAGCATTATTTCTAGAAATGTGAATAATACCTATCTCTCTAAACTTTAGAGTCTAAAGATCCTAATCATCTGAAATAACGTTGTCTTATTAATTAAGTAACTTTAATGATTTATCAATAGCTTATGCATGGGTCATTCACACATATTTCGGGTCGCGTTTTTCCTGTGGATATTGAAGTTAAGGGCTACAAGGCCTGATTTTTGGTTGGACTCTGAATCCGCATAAACGGCGTCAGATATCAGAGTACAGCAGATCGCTGGTTTTTAATTGAACGTTTTCTATACTTCCGATCTATTCTCACTAACGTACTTGTCAGTGAGTAAGAAGGAGATACTTCCCATACTATCTGACAGCTCTTCATCTGTCACTGTCCCCACTTCGTGGCGAGAGTTTTGTTCTGTTTTGACGTTTTGGTGTTCAAATTCAATACTGATTTGACAGTTCGGTTTTGCTTAAAATGGGGGACAGCTCGGGGATAGCCGAAAAATGACGTGTTATTTGTCCCACTCTAACTCATCTTGGTTTCCATAAGAATTTTAAGAGACAACTATATGACGAATCGTTCAATTAAATGGCGCTTATCTGTCTTAGTGTCAGTTGCACCAACGTACGAACACAGACCGGTCATCGTCAAATATGGCGCCGGCAGCTGTCATCCCATAGAAACTTGTCAAACTTTCCATACAATCAGATTTGACGAACACCGCTTACGATTACAGACGGTTTGGTGCAACCCACCCTTAATCTGTGAATGGAGGATATTATCAATTCGGTTGCATGTTCTTTAAGTTTAGGATACCGTAGCCAAAATGCTGCAAATCACCAGTGGTTCATTAACCTTAGCACAATTTCGTAAATATGTAGTATGTGCGGGTTGATTTGATCCTCATGCCTTGCCTTCTCGAGGTAGGCACTAAATCGGGAGGGAGGCGCCTAGCTGATATTTATGCACGTTAATAAGAAGCCAGCGCCAGACAATACGGCCTCACCCATTGCTACAGACATATGGAGGAACTTACGACAGGCCAGGAAATGGTTATTTCGCGCACAGAGGCATTATATCATATCAATGGGTATTATTATAGTGGCTTGTGGGAACAGTTCACGACAAGTTTCGCATGTGCATACTCTGCTTCTAGGAATCCATAAAATGCCTTAAATGTATAGTTGAATTTCAGTGTGGGTATAATAGCAATTCATTTTCAAATAGCTAGGTACACTTAGTGTCATTGTGGTATTCAGTATTCAGTGGTTAGTGTTTTGCTATTAAATTTATACGTAAATATGTGGGTTGGAATTAAATAATTGTCTGAAGTTCGGTTAATCTATGTATACAATTGATAGGGTGACTGAGCCATCACCGCCCAGCCGAAACTGCCGGTCCTAGAAATTTTAAATTTACACTGTTACTTGGGTATATAACGCAAGGGATCAAACGGGATTTTTGGAAATTCCACCCCTATAGGGGTTAAATAGGGGTGCAAAGTTTGTATTGGGGCAATCATTTTTTTGAGGTAGAGACTTGAAACTTTGTACAAAGACTCCCTTAAATAATACAAGGAAAGTTATATCCACGTTTTATCGTCTTCTAAAGGGTTAAAAAGGGGGTGAAAAATTGTATGGGGAGTAACTAACCTAACAGCTCCGATTTGAATTTATTTTTATGCCATCATTGTTTTATGGTATTATAGGTAGATGATTCTGACTCTGGCGATTCTGACTTCTGACTCATCATCATCAGCGAAAGAATTATTTGGTGCTCTTATGAAAGCTAAACGCAATCCTTTTTATTACTCAATTTATTGAATTTTTTTAAATGTTTATAAGTCAATTCAGACGACTGACGTCAGACAAAGACTTTCGTTTATGATTTTAGGCAATCACTGTGCGCCGTGAAGTTGGCAATTATTGTAGGCTATGGGCATGAACTGTACTTTTTAGATTATTTTCATATCGTTGAATTATTTCCTATGTTACGATAGTTTCAATTAAAAACTGTTGATACTCCATAGGGTAGTTTATTAGGTCATAATGAATATAGTAATAAAAAGTTGGTACCTATCATATTTTCTTTTTTATTGCGTGTCAATGTGTTTGACATCCTTAAATGGGCAATAGCTATATGGTTTACCCTACCATTGTTATAAAAAATCATCCTCAAGTGGGGTCAAAAAGGGTTGAAAAATGTATGGGAAATATTTTGTTTTTAAAGTAAGATAAGAAGTTTAAAACTTTTATCACAAGCTCCTAGTGTAACCTACAGTCAAAAACATTGATTAAACATTAATGAAATTTGTGCAATAAAGTGTATTTCAATTGTAGATATTGTATTGATGATTCATGTCTGTTAGGCATTAAACCAAGTGACTTTAAAATATCTTGTTTTGGGGATTCCGACACCCAATTTTACGTACCAATCCCATACGTATCACTAACACCAAGTTTGGATCCCTCAGTGGCAAGACAATATTCAAATTTCATTTAAAGAGTTGCGAAACAAGGAATTACACGATACCGGTTTGTTTGAGGAAATATTATTTAAATGAAGATTTCCAAAGCGAAAAAGTTAGGGGAGGTCGAGTCACATTATACATCGCATGCCTGACGCGCCACGCGTGGGGGGAAACTTTTGCACTTTGCAGAATGCATAAGAACTTCTCTACTGAGCTCTAACTCGACACTCCTTAAGGCGCCTGTAGAGGCAAGGCCTTCTCCATACAAACTCTGTGCAAGTTTTATTCGTCGGTTTTGGCACTCCCGCATATAATTTTGTTTTGCTTGTTAATATTGGATATACGAAGCATTTCAAGAAAAAAATTTAAAATTAGAAAAAAATGGAAATAAATAAATACAAAATGTAAAAAAAAATAAAAAAATCTTGAGGTTCTGGCTAACAGAAAAATAAGCATACTGACCAAAAATCATAAGTGTAATGCAAACAAAGAAAATCTTGCACAAAGTTTGTATGGAGAGTGCTTGCATGTACAGGCGCCTTAAATGATTATTTTCTTGGCCAATAACTTGATTATTGCATGAGGCATATTTTGCATTTAGATAACGATTTGTTAATACAAATACAAATACGTTTATTTTGTCATCACAGGTAAAAACAATACAGTTGGTAAGTTGGTTAAATACAGTACGAAGAACATGATGAGCCCATTAGGCATACGAATGTTTTGATCCAATTTTTAAGTGCACTGAATAACTAAATAACGTAATAAAGTACAAGTTATAGGTATCAAGCCTTTCTTAAACGACTGTCAAAATTATTTGATAACAGTGAAAATAGTTTCTTTGAATTGATTTTGTTGACTTTCGAAGTGGTTTAGGTACTATATATACGAATAAATAGGGTATTTTTCAAATTTGAGAGGTATTTTTGCGACCAGGGGGCCAATTTTAGAGTGTCGAGCGCTCCACTTTTCACTCGACATCTGTCAAAACATCATAGTTTTTTGACAGATCTCGAGTTAAAAGTCGAGCGTTCGACACTCAAAAATCGGCCCCCAGATACATTTCAAAGGGTTATTTTTAGCGGTCCGAAAATCTGTAACGTTGCCAAAAAAATGTTACTTAACATACTGCGTTTAAAACCTAAAATACCTAAGTAAACTATGTACGCGAACTACATATTCAGTTTGAAAGAATGCAAAGTTGGCTGTATTCCGTAGAAGAGCAAATGAGATGTACTGGAGGGTAGTTGTGAATTTTGCAGCGCGCGGTGCATTATGCCGCGCACGTACCGGGCTGTCTGCGCGGCGCGGGGCGCCCGTGCGCACGCCGCACCGATATTCTGTCGGCACTCGCTATTCGCATACAGACTCTCCGCGGCCAGCCGCGTTTCTATCACCCAACCTCATTTATCATTTAAAGGCTCGCTCGCTATACCGAAACTACTCACGGCCGCTCGTGAGCCTGACTCCGCCAAACACAACTTCGCTATGACAAATCGATTTCCCCTTTAAATAAAGCATATTGCGAGTCGACTTCAAACATCGAGGTGCACCAAACTTTTAAGTGCCTGAGAATGTTTAATCCGAAAAGCAATCTGCAAAGAGGCAATAGGAAAAGGATTCCGTGTATATTTATAGCCAGTCTAAAACGTTCCTGGGTACAAGCAAAGAGACATTATTTTTGTAGTAATTTCAGCGAATGTCCTTTAAAATATTCAGAGTGCTATAGCCGGGCCCATTAACGTGCCCGGTCGCAATTCGGAGCGGGGACTCGTCCGCAAATGGCGGCTATATCATTAACTTGACCCGCGCAACTATCCGCCCCGCAAGTTTTTCCCGATATTACACCGGAGAGGTATTCGCGACGACGACAACATGAGTCACCAACCCTAAATTACACACATGTATCTCGAATACGCTGGGGTAACGAAAACTAATAAGTAAACCTCCGCTACATCTGTAGGTATTACTTTTTTGTTTTCCTTAGGGCCCAATTTTATATTTCACTGTTGCAGCAGGTGTGTTGTTTGTCGGGAATGAATAAGTTAGAGATTTCGAAATGAAGCTACCTATCTGCCTTGGTACGTATCCTAAACAACTATGGAACTATTTCTTGAGTTCATTTTTGCACTACTTATCAGTATGACAATGGAATATAAAAGTATGCAGTCTAGAGTTCATAACGAAAGTAGTTAAGAGGATTGCGCGTGTGGGTTCTCGGTTAAAGAAATCGCGGTGGGAATCGAGAACTCCCTGTACGAACAAACTCATGTCGGGGTGGAGAGGTTATAGTACAAATATTTGTTTTTAAGAATTATCAACTGCGCACTGTTCAAATTTCAAATATTAGTTACTTTTTAAAGTTGGAGGGTATTAAACTAAGGTAAAAATAAATTATTTTTTTCTTGACTAATAAAAGATCTAACGAAAATACTCGGAAAACATCAATCATTAATTTACTTTAGCTAATTGAAAGATTTTATAAGCATAAAGATTTATAAAGGACGCTTATTTGAACATACCAATTTACACTGACTTAGTGACGTCACTAAGACAGTATTTCCCTACAAACTTCATATTAACAAATCGTTTTTGACATTTAATAAAAAGTTTCTGATTTGACTATAAGTAAAATACCGTATTCGACGGCACTAGAATAGAGTTTTCATTTCAAGACTAGTCTATAATTTCTGCGTTTGACCTCAGATTAATTAATACCCCCTCAAATCCTTATTCTTGTTTGGTCCAGCTTTATTTTTGTTGCGATAGCGGTATGTTTATTTAGTCGCACAGAATTTAAAGTTTGTGAAGTAAATAACACTCGTTAAAATATTGTTGTAATCCTGTTGAACTGACCTCATCTCTATCAAAGACGAAAACCAGAACATACCATGCACTAAGTAATAAACCATATTTCACTAAACATAGCGACGAAAATTACTTAATCCACTTCAGAGCCGACTGCGATAGCAACAAAGCCTTCATAACTCAGCAATTAAATTAATATTTGAGCAGTGGTAAATGAGAGCAGTGATTGTGCGAGGCATTAAATCTCGTGCAACGGCGGTCTCCAGGTGGGTAATGAATACAAACTGCGGGCCGCATGGTAAGCACTACTGTAGATATATTAAGGGAGCGGGCCGCGGTAACCGCCGCCTCAATGCTGAGGAACTGCCTCGTTCCCTTGCGGACCGTTTTGGATGAACCATTGATTAGCTTAGAGGAGCTAAAATGTTTTTAAGAGCTAGTAATGTTACGACCGTTGCGAGAATTACTTTAATGTTCCTACATTTTTATGTTTCAAAATCTATGTTACTAGAACTGTACTGCGTTGTACAATAATATAACTACGTCTGCTTACTATAACTTGAATTGTTTATTATTATCGATATAAAAATAGATAATCATATTATCAGATATGAACAATCAAGTATATTTATTTTGAATGTGAAGTATTATTTGATTTGAACCAGTCTGTGATGACATGCGTGATGCGACTATCATTTGTTGAGACATTCTTTCATACAAATACAATTGATTGGACTTTTTTATCACATTCATAATTTATTACATTATTGGAATTTATAACACTATTCAACAGGCGTATTTTTACCACGAGTATAACTGAATTATTGAACTCCAATCGAAAGTTCAGTTTTAGTACGTGTGACTTTTATATAAAACGGAAAGGATGACTCAAAGCAAAGGGTTTTACCATTCAATTTCCTTTGAAACGACAGTGATTTAAAAATGCATGGTTTCTGATGGCATGAAAGTGCTACGACTATATTTCACAGAATACTATTACACAAAAGTGGCCCCGTTCGAAATGGACAATTCGCAATTACGCCATTTCTAGGAAATGGACAAATCGATAGGGTTCATCGGCACCATAGGCATCATGAGGTAGAGAACCCTCAGGAAGGGTGTCCGCCACACATTACGCCCCCTCCCCTCCTTAGACGGAATTCCAGGCAAACATTGCATCGCCCTCTATTCTTTATTTCACCTGCCGGCGGTAAATTATCGCATTTATTTCAGTTTCTGTGAAACGAAAAAATAATATACATAGACGTATAATTTCTCACTTGGATTTTATTGCATGTTGCGCTACCGTGCCGTGTATTACCACTTTTGAGTTTTTAAAAACCATCTGAGACATAGAATATAGTGTCTTAAAATCTAAAAAAAATATATGTGTTACATGAGGATCTTGTCTAGTCAAAATCGCAGTCAGTTACATGACCTGATGAATTTCACTCGATAGAAAAAAATCGCGAAGTTACCCCTTTTTGGAATGTATTTTCAATACTACGGCTATATTACTGATATTTAACATTTAATTTTTGTACTCAATTAAAGATCGTAAATAGTTATAGACATTTTCGCAGGGTTTGCTTTGATAAAATGACTGGCTTGATGACTATAGCTAAATATTTACAAAACTGCGCGCAGAGCTTGCGTAGAGAGCGGGATAGTTAATTGTAAACTCACGCATGATAGAGCGGGACAGTCGCGTTGGGGATACCTCCCCTTAAATAGGTATGTGTTCAACGCTTGATACAACGTGTATTGAATGGTTAATATAATTTCACGAATAGCAACGATATTGAATGGGTAATATCATAATTTCACGAATATAGCAACGTCATTACTTCATATTTGATGCTCGCTTTAGCCTAGTTGGTAGTGACCTTGTCTATAAAACTGGAGGACTGGGGTCCGAATCCTGGTCAGGGCATTTATTTGTGCGATGAGCACAAATATTTGTTCGTGAGTCTTGGATGTTTTCTGTGTTCGGATGACCGCTTTAGCTTAGTTGGTAGTGACCCTGCCTACGAAGCTGGAGGTCCCGGGTTCGAATCCCGGCCAGGGCGTTTATTTGTGTGACGAGCATTCTTGGGTTTTGGATGTTATCTATATAAGTATGTATATCGTCGCTTAGTAGTCTTAGTACCCATAGTACAATTAAAGCAAAGCTAGTTTGAGACTAGGTTTATTTGTGTAAGATTGTCCTGAAATATTTATTTATTTACTAATATTCTTTATTTTCTGTTTGTTGGTATACTTGTTAAGTTGTTGACTGAAATAGAGAGGAGCAAGTCCTGTATTGTGTTGGTTACGAATTTAGCGGCGCACTCTTTTTTCGGGTTTAGCGATATATCAGGCTCTTTGACCCGACAGCGTATTTCTTGGTTCGTTTCGAAATGGTTCCAGAATTGAAGACACGAACACGAAACTTCCTTTCCAATTTTCTCTCAATGGCCATTAGGATGAGAAATGTAAAGTAGATTCACGGACGAAGTCGAGATATGTGTTCGAGAAGAATGAAATTTCAAACTAAACTGGCGCGGCACCGAGACTCATGGCCTCTACGTCTAAGAAACGGATTCACGATGCAGACTTCCCAAAAATATTTGCATGTATGAACCAAGTTTGTCTATGTAGTGTTGAAAGAATGTAACTTTATCAGCTCAACGTTCGGTTCATATTTTAAAAACACATGGAGCACTTGGCTCAGTTAAGACTTAGTAGCAGAAGTCAATAACTCTAGTTTTCCAAATTCCAATAGCAGTCAGAGCTAGAATTAACAGGTGACTAGCGTTTACATCCACGGTGATCGTATGGACAGTACGAAGTTAATAACAGACTAGGTTAAGTTGGTCAACGCTCCAGACTAACAGCTATTTCAATATGACTTCGGAAATGCCCGTTGTTGTGAAGGCGGAGAAGACAAGTTGTGTAACAAAGTGAACCGGCCCCTAAAATACATCGTGAGTTAACTTAGTGTCAACAGGTTACTTGAGTCGAGGACACTGTCTATAATTTAGCGACGATGGACTAAGTTGTGGACAGTACCCTCGTTCATTTGCAGGCTCACAAGAAACTTTAAATTGCTCAGACCGATGCATAATGCGATTGATATTAGAGGCTATTAGTTGACAACGCTTTGTTGTGCACTCCTGTTTACCGACAAGTGATAGTGACAACTGGGTAAACAATTTGATGCTTTTATTGATTGCCCACACCCTCAGTAGTTAACAAAGTTTCTGAATGTGAACGCTATTATGTCTCGTCTTGAAGTCTTAACATAAACTGCTAATTCGGAAAAAAATATACGTTCAATTCAAAGTTTCAGCCATAAATAACATAGTTTTTCTCCGCCACTAATTGGTTGGTGTTCGCACATTACGGAAACTTCTTTTGTCGGGGCTACCTCACTAACGGTAAATTAAACATAAATTAAACGGACTACTTCATTGTGGTAAGCCATATTTTCAAATTAAGACACAGACCCCTGCGGGGAACACATTTTCTTCTTATATACGTAGCAATAGCGTGGGGAAGTCCAATCCAGTGCAGTTCAGTTAATACACTTACGTGGTGGATGATGTTGTTTCATACACAGAAGAAAGAAATTTTTGGTTTGTCCTATATCCGTTTAAACGGCGCCTTCGTGTTGTCTATACTAAGTTGTTAACTGTTGACCACAGAAAAGACGAATCTTGTTTTTCCAACCCTGTATGACCCACCAGGGTAGTTGCATGTGTTTTGGTGATGACGTTAAGTAAATTGCATTTGTTTTCACATTTTGCATTTAAAATTGGTTTCTCCTTGCGTTGTCATATTTGTTGTTGTGTGGTGGCCGTGGTGAACATCATCATTATTCATGTCTTGGTCCTGTCGGTCCTGAACCATCTTGGCGACCTCTGTTACCTGTTTTCCTACAAACTTTGTCCTGGACTTTCATCATCATGGTAGTAACAAGGTCTATCAGAGATATACTACTACGTACTTATACATCGAGGACAGTCCCTTACTAAGTCTTCTTTAAGTCTCTAGTTACCACTAATGCATCAACACACACCTCACCTATATAGTTACCTTAGTCTAACAATGATCATACAAAAAATCTCCACGTTTTTCGAAATATGCCCAACGTACAAATGTCCATATAAATTAGAATGACAAGTTGACTGTTGTGTGTAGTGAGCAAGTAAATTAGGTGGTCCAGAGTAAACGAGTTATACCAAAGTTGCGGTGGCGCGGCCCGCATGGGGACCGGCCAGTTTAGGTAACTTAGACCTAAAGATAGTTTTACACTGTCCCCATTTTTATTTTTTTTTGCATTTTGTTCCACATTTAATTAACCGTATACGAATACTACGTCGAAGATGTATCTATCATATACCTAGTTTCATTTATGTATTTTTGCACAAACCGAGATTGGGATGATTATTATTGACGGGTGAAGGATACCTGAGTCACCCTGAGTATAACAAAGAGTACTAAGAGTAGGAGTAGGTAGAGTAAGAGTAATGAGATCTCTATTTTATTAAACAAAGTGTTGTTTAAAGAGGATTCTGTTAGTCGGAACTATTATTTAAAACGTAATAGAATAACGATACCAATTTACACTACACACTCAGTCATTTTCTAATGCTCCTTTCCTCACCGCCGGTAAAATGTATTCATGAATGGTACACGTACTTATACGGTATGAATTTTTAAAACTTTATATAACCGGTTACATGTATTTTTATGTATATTTTTTCTGGAATAATGTCTAAATTACGAAATATTCATTCTGACATGTGTTAGTTTACGGACTCGAATTAAAAATCAGAGGTTAGTTAATATTATGAAGCCGTAGTGGGAAGTGGGAAAATACAAAGTGGTAGAGTAAAACCAGTCTAAAAAAGAAAGCCCCTCTCCTAAGTAAACGTTGTTTGAATGTGCGAGTTTCTGTGCTTTTTTTATGAACCTATTTGTGGATTATATGCCGGGCCTAATAAAGCGGTAGGAGTGGGCGGTTGGAGAGTAGCCTGGTGAAAACCCAGGGAAAGCCTTCCGACGCGACCATGCGGGCGGTTTAAACACTGGAATACTCTAAGACTTTGCGCTCCATGAGAGTGTGAGTGGAATGGAGCCACTGCACGGTGGTCCGGCCCGTATTCATAATTCAAAAAAATGATGGTTCGTTTTCAAAAATCGAATGCTGTCATGTCATTGGCCGATAAACGTACTGTAATTAACTATAGATAAATTTCGGATAGCTAATTCTTTTCATTCCTTAAGGGAACTCGAAAGTGAACACAACTTACGTTTGCACGCGCACCCTTATCAGTGACTAACTAAGTGACCGCGCATTAGCGGCTATCTTTAGAAGATTGTGATTAAAGTGACCATTTATAACAATGGAGCTTCAAGACTCAGGTATGTTGTTTTGTTTTATCTTACTTATTTGACATGTTTATTAAAAATATAGATATTAGCACGGGTCTACGCCACGGCCTATTTTATATAAATAAAATAACATAATTATAGTTTACTTAAGCTTTTAACTATGTTCCCAATCAAATCTAACGATACTTTTTTATTGATTAAGAACACAAATGTGTCTAGATTAATGGCCATAAACCATTGTCTGCGGAAATTTGCGGATTGTATAGATAGAAGCCTGCTACGTCTGCGTAGGCCGAAGCGTAGCAACGCTACGCAAATCTTATGAATTTGTTTATTGACTTTGTTTTTATTTTTCTGACTTTCAGTACATCGGATCCTTTTCAAGGGGTTTTATATTTGAACTATGGCCGTCTACGAGTGATTCAGATACAGAAAGGTACCTTCAAGTGTTACCGGCAGTTAAAAGACATGGTGCCGGATGCAGATAACGTAGATACCGCTAATTTGGAGACGGTTAGCAAGTATATTTGCAAAGTACTTGCTCTTTTATGGAAAACTACTTTTCGAAAAAAAAACACCGATGTGAGTAAACATTCAAAGTAGTTGAGTGAGGGAGAAAGTGTAAATCTACTAATAATATGCATATTAAACGAAAATACTCCACATCATATTCCCGACGACGAATCATCATCATCGGAGGCTACATCCGCTGCTGGCCGACCAAGAAAAGATGGAGTTCTTTTGGAGTGTATGTTATCTGGCTACATTATAAATACAACTAAGTTTGATGAATAAGCCATAGAGACGGCCATGCAACTCCTGACAGCATACCCATGATATCCTCTACCTTCATCCGTGCATAAAGTGCTCTTGCACGGTGCTATAGTAATAGAAAACGCTTTAGTTTATATTGGCGAGCTATCCGAAGAGGCTGCAGAATCGACAAATAAAAATATAAAGGCTTTTAGGCTCAATCATGCCCGAAAAATGTCACGACAAACACAGACCTTTTGAACAGACTTCTACTAAACTCAGATCCATTCATCACTTCAATGAGGCCATTGCCCAGAAAAAAGTAAACTTTCCTGTCTGTTAATGTTTTAAGTATATATTAGATTGTACTTCCTAATATAAGTAAATAATATTACATATTGAATTATATAACATAATGAATTTATAATATGTAATTTGAGTATATTAAGAGTTTAAGCTTGACGAAGCCTGTTGCGGATATTATCATGGATGTGTAAGTGATTTATAACTAAATTGAGATTTGCTGATTGTACTTACTAATATAGATTGAGGAACTAATGTAGATTATTGTTGAAGTTGAATAAAATAGAACAATTGTAACTTACAATCTTTATAAGTAACTTAAGTTTACTATGCTAATTTTTTGGAAATAACTGTTTACATATTTTATGCTTTGTTTTAATATATTTGCATGAAGCATTCCCCAAATAGTATTTCTATTTAATAATCCTTAAAATAACAGGTGCCTTAAAATATTTTCAATTAAAAAAATCAAGCGGTTCTCTAAATAATGAATTATGAGCGCCTTACTAAGGCGCCCGGACCACCGTGCACTGGGAGGTTTGTCGCTGGTTCACTAAACCAAGCCTAGCTGAAAAGAGTCCAGCAAGAAACCCAGGTCTACCTTGCTGAATTTCTTGCTGGACTCTTCGTTATGCGGTGGTATCGGGACGAATAGGGACTATGAGTTTCTGTGCATTGCGCCTATAGGCTTAGGCAAAATATGAGTGGAAATAGTGCAGAGAAGTTCAGTTTAAGATTGTTTTTACTCTAAGCGAGTTTTCCTGTGGTGTAGCTCTTATTCCTGCCTCGTATTATGGTCGTAGTTATCGCGTGATAAACGAGAAGATAAAGCATAATGTCACTTATCGAATGATACCTACTTATAGGAAACTGACAGATGTTTTAACTCGTCATAAACGTGCATGAACATCATAGATCAAGACTGTTGTTTTACCGTCATTGCAATAAAAAAGCGTAGTAGGTATACAGAGGGGTAGGTACAGGTAGAGTATCCTTTGGAGTTGCTAGCACCTATACACTGCGGTATCCACTTACCATCAGGTGGAACGCTTGTTTGCCACCGTCGTTGTATAAAAATCTTGTTTCTACGAATTGTAACTTGATACTTTAAACATCCAGTCTTATTTATATTTAACAAAAAAGTACGTTAACCTACAGAGGCATTGAGGCCAAGTCCGCATCTGGGCGAAAAATTGCAAGAGCCGGGGTTGTGCGTGCCGCTAACACTTCTTATAAATACTGCTAAGCCCCTGGCTTTCGCGGCTAATCTTTCGCGTGAAGATCGCCATTATACCGCCATTTATTATTTCACCCGTATTTTTCTTCTCTAAAGTCAAGTCGAAACGTGCTTCATATTCTTGAAGGATTTTAAACACTCATTTCTGGTAAAGTGCGGCTGAAAGAATTAAAAACACCAGTTTTAGTGGCGTGCTCAGCGCCATTAAGTGCTTCAAATGCTTTTAAATTTTAAATTGTGTTTATATGCGATTTATGAAACATGTAGGTTTTTAGGGTTCCGTACCCGAAGGGTCCAAACGGAACCCTATTGCTGTCACTCAAGCGTCCGTCCGTTCGTCCATTCCAACTTCAAATTTGGTGATTGTGTGTTTTACTAACAAATACTAATATTTTGATAAATCTGATTTTTGAGGTTGTTTCGGAACCCTAAAGGTGCGCAGTCCGACTCGCACTTGGCCGGTTTTTTTATACTACGAAGGTTTTTATACCTCAGCCTATAGACGCTGGCAACTCCAAGAGTCACGTGCGCGTTTCCGACCCTTTATAAAATTATCATTATGTATTCTAAATTTATCAAATTTATCTGGTGATGGTGCACCTTTATCGTCAAACTAGCTTTGGCCAGTGACTTCATTCGCGTAATGTTCCACTGTCTATTTCATCCTTTCGAGGGGTGATTACAGGGATAAAAGTATTCTATATGTCAATCCAAACTATAAACATTGTTCCAAATTTCATAATAACCCGTTCTGCCGTTTCTGCCTAATTTAGTAACAAACATCTAAACTTTTGCATTTATAATCTTAAATAAATAAAAAAATAAATATTTGTGGACAATCTTACACAAATCAACCTAGTCCCAAACTAAGCAAAGCTTGTACTATGGGTACTAAGTGACGATATACATACTTATATAGATAAATAAATACTTAAATACATAGAAAACATCCAAGACCCAAGAACAAATATTCGTGCTCATCACACAAATAAATGCCCCGGCCGGGATTCGAACCCGGGACCTCCAGCTTCGTAGGCAGAGTCACTACCAACTAAGCTAAGGAGGTCGTCAATCAATAATCTTATTTCTTTAAACGAGCAATTTTTGTATATTTATTTATTTATTTATTTCGGGGATCACGGAAACGGCTCTAACGATTTTTATGAAATTTGCTATATGGGGGTTTTCGGGGGCGAGCAATCGATCTAGAAAGGTCTCATGTCCGGGAAACCGCCGAACAAAGCTCGGTCGCCCAGATATTAATAGGAAATAGAATATAAGTATTAATATATTAATGTAAGTAGGAAGTAGAACAGTAGGATTGAAGCAAAATACATAAGTGCCTATTTGTGTTTCCACACATATAATTGGAAGAACAGGAATCTTAGGCAAACAGGTTGCAAAAACTTTGTGGTAGGAGCCTAGGTGCTGTACATAGCTGTTGAAAGCTTTTTAAAAACAAGACGCGCGGTTTCATTTCGAACTTGTTATAAATGTACCAATAATAGTCGTATCCGTCAGTATTATAAATATTCTTGTTAACGGAACTTATAAAAATTTTAGTTGCGCTTATCTACTTAATATTTTTGTCATATATCACGCAGATTATACCTAAAAATGGCTACAGGGCTGCATCGTTTCCACAAAACCTATAGTTACCTATTTAAGCATTATCATATATAATTTCAATTTTCAGGTGTATTTTTGCGCAGCCATGCACGGACGCAAGAAAAAGCAGCAGCGCGGAAACATAATCTAATATTTTATTTATTTCGCTGCGGTAAAGTTTTAATCGGATTTTGCGCACATTTGGGTTTGTATTTAATCAGAGCTAGTTAAGTTTAAGCTCACATTAATTCGATATGAAACTGTTCAAGAGCGGGCGTTTCAAATATTTATTAAGTTCATTGTTCTTTTTTTCCATTGAGTTCTGAATTTCTGATGTCCTATGTGAGTTTTAAGGCATGAAACTAATAGGTAACAATAGCAATGTTAAATAAAGCGGTGCGTTAGTAAGGCAGGCAGTAACGGAGTAAGTTATGACAAAGTGAGGCAGTCTCAGGGGTGTCGGGCCGCGGCATGCCGGGCCCGCCTGCTTCGGCGCCGAACTCTTAAATTAGCGCTAACTTAGACTACTTAGCTCGTTCAAGTTTTGTTTGCAGACGCCATAAATATTCGATGTAGCTAACGTGGTACAATACGGGCCGTCGACTCCTAGCTGCATTGTACGCCGATTCTAGACGGCCTTTGTGTTACTTAACAGTTGATTTGAATTTTCACGCTTTCGATCACTTTATATTCAGCGTCAATTATAAATGTGCGAGATTCTCCCTTTCAGGCATAAAGATTGATTTGAAGACCTGCGTAGTATGTGTAGAGAGGGACTATAATTAATTCAAAAGTCGGTCGGCATCAGTACTTGATTTAGCAATTATACTTCATTCAGTGGCTAACTTCAAACATTCTGTGGATGGGTGTATTTGGACAAGCGGGCGGAATGGCAATTCCGATGCGTACTCGTATTGAATGGTTGCGGACCGGCCAATAATTCGGTTTCGCGGTTATTTTAGCTCATGTCGGCAGCGGACGCAGGTGCGCTTCGCTCTATAATGATCAAACTGCAGCACAATGTCTGCTCCGCTCCCATACCACCAATTTTGTTTAATAATACACGACAAAACCTATCATACTAACCTTTAATTGGTATAGTGTAAACGATTCGACACAAAAGAGAATTACAAAGACTGCTTAAAAAGTCGCTCACGTTGTCATGCAAATTCTGCTTACGTATTCCACTTTTAAAAATTGGTTTACTTTTGTGCAAAATGGAAATTAATGTCTTACTTCCGCGTTAAAACAGAGAAGTCGTTGTTGAGTCTGAATGGGGTGTCGTTATTATTATTTAATTTTAGAGCGAAAGCCATATTGTCGTTGCTTTTAAGTAAAACAGCATTATTATGCGCCGTTTTGTCCAAGCTTGCTTTTGTTTTTGCTAGCATAGTGCGGTTGACAAATCTGTGTATTTATCAGCGTTGGCATTGGCACCAGAAAGCACGGCTCAGTTAGACTGCAGGTGCCCTATTCGCTGCAACTTCGATTAATTCCCATAACGAGGCAGGTCCATCACGCGGCCGCTCGTTTGTCTCCAGGCCAGCAATAAATACATCAGCGCACTTGCAATTTAATCCGTCCTGTTCCGCTTCCGTGCAATCCTGATCTCCCCGTCTCACTCCTCCGTCCCTACTTCCACAATCCTCTACCTCTACAATTCGGCTCAGCGAAAGTTGTTGCAATTAATCTCTTACGTGGAAAGTGTTGCCGGCATTGTTAGAATTAAAACGGGTATTAGTATTACAAAACAGTTGATTGCCCCTAAGCAATGTTCCCGCTACCCTTTTTATTAAATAAGATTCTCAATTCTTTCATCCCAATTTAGGTGGATACTCACTGACTTTACGTTAGGGAAGTAACAGTAAGCAAATTTGCGTACAAAGCGCAAAGTACTGGCGGGATCGTCTTTGTATGCAAATATTATTACAGGAGTCTATTGAAGGACCACACCGAACTCACGTATTGAGACTATTTGAGTCCGAACACTACAGCCGTAGCAACTGTGCTGTAATAAGAGATGACTATATGAAGTACCCCGTCTATTTCTAAGAGGTTATGAAAATTACGTGGAAACTCCCTTGAATATTTTAGGGACTGGATCTTTGTATTGCAGAATAGATGAAATGGCCTAATTTAGTGAACTGTAGTGGCTAAGCAAATATAACTGTGAACGTTGATAGCATTTAGTGATAATTGATTCGAAGAGCGCAGTTGTGCATTGCATAGTCAAATCTGCTCTATAAGCGTGTTAACATGGCTTCGGGGCTATTGCGGTTAATCAATCCATGTGAGCACTTAACATATATTATACGTATGGGCATAAGTACGAAGACTATTATCCTACTGTCTCATTATAATATAGGAGACACGGATCAGTACGAGTGCCTATGTATTGCTCGCGAGATGTATCTCGATCAATTAGCGCGGTCGAATTTGCAAACCTATTAGTTCTATCACACGTGCGCATTGGCATTGTTATAAATCTAATCTAATTTAACGATACACTTACTTTTTGCTCTTTACATAGGGGCATTTGGCAACAGCGTCAGGTTAGGATGCGTTGGTAAATTAGCGCGGCCAATTAGAAGTGACGATGTTTGGCGAGCGTCGCGCCCCGCAGGTCAGCGGCGGTATGCGGCCGCGGTCTGCGCACACGCAACGCAACTGACAGCGCTCAATCACTCGGAGTGGCGCACGCGGGCCCTCCAAACTGCACGCTAACCGCTCAAAATACACCGCAAGATGACAAACTCGCTAATTAAATGGAACGCCCTACGAGATGGTCGCACTCTCTTTGTATTCGAGACGTCCCATTCATAGAGATAACTGCGTGCTTCGAGGCGACAACGGGAAACAATTACGCTATTACAAAAGACCTTAAGGATTCTAATTACGAGTGGATCCTTTCATCCATAAACCCCGATCGGATACGAAACCTGGCCATTATCTTGCGCTATAAACATTTCTGGATTTCATATCCGCGGCACGGCCGCCCCGCCTCGCTTATTACCTCTGCGCGGAAAAGAATAACATTGTTTTGGCACTTTTGACGCAAATTCCGGATGCCTACGTTCATATTGTGCGCCGTTAATATTCTGTGCGACGCGTCCGACCTTTTTTATTTGTATCTAAAATTGAACATTTTGTCGCGACAACGAGCGTGAGCGCTGTTCCCCTTCGTCTTCAGTGCGAGGAAAATATAGAGACGCCATTGCAGAGCAGCTATCGTGCACTAATAACGTCGTAAGCGCTTTATAATAATTTACGGTCAGCACCTGTGCCGAATTAGCTTCGCGATTCCGTGGACACTACGTTACTTAGCTAACTTTTGTTTCATGCGGGTGCCGAGACAGGCCGCCCTTACCCAATAAAGCAGGAAAATTGCTGTGATTTTTTTCGCAATATAGGTTTCTTTGTTAATAAAAATCAGATAACTAATACAAAGTAGAGTTGGCTAAATGTTAGTGTTATTAGATACCGAAAGCACCATAAATATGAAACTACAAAAAACGAAATCGCGTATCACTAGATATTCGTGGCCACCTCGAGACTGTAATTATTCAAAGTTTTGAAAAACTCCGCCACGCATAAACGAGCACTTTGCCTTCAATATGATCTTGCGAATCTGCTGAAGTCGGCTGGCTTTATGCTGAAGTGGCAAACTCACAAAGATAAGGGAAGGGGCGGACAAATTGTAATAATTGCGAGACGAGATAAGAAGTGACACCAGAAAACAAATGAAGGCGGCGGCATGGAAAAGAAAAGGCGAGGGGAGAGACCGCGTGACGTCACATAACCGTACGGCGTTGCGCCGGGACCTGACCCGATGTTAATAACATGGTGTAACCATCAAGATATCACAATAAATTGTGAATTACTAAATTTTACCAATATCATAAAAAATATGTAACTTCAAAAAGTCGGAAAGTTAGGTTATTTTTTTCTTTATGGTCCAAAAGTTAAACTAAGAGTACCAATAGAATCCTTATGTATAAATGAAGAATACATTATACTACAACTATGTACCTAAACGCAATATTTTACGACTAAAACAGCTCAATTCTTATTTTCCCATCCCATACTCGTACAACTGTTGGCTCTATAATGAGGATGTGACATCATTAGCCAGTGTGAATTTATTGTGATCTTATAGTATTGTTCCCATATTCGTCTAATAGCGTAGCTACCTATCCCAAGTTAGTTTTCTGTTTAGTCAGACAAAACTTATCTTGAATACTATTTACGTCTAACAGGGCCTAATCAGTAGAACGCGAAAATATCAGAAAAAACATTTGTTTAACAGCGGTACAGTGAACCACATTTAAAGCAAATACAAATAATATAATAAGGCGTAAGGATAACACAGAATAATTGTATTTAATAGAAGGAATTTAAGGCTAGGGTCGGGATCCCGCGGGGCCCGAGGCACACCTCGCGCTGTCGTCGCGTTCCAAATTAAAATGATAAATCAAAATCCGTCAGACCGCACAGAATGTTGGTGGAAAACGGAGAAGTTTACAATTAGGACCTTTTGGTGGGCCCATAACTTGTGTATTATATCGTTTAACACATTCACTGCCAGGAACCCGCCTAGCGGGCGCTCTGCTCGTAGACGCGTAGCTGATACCATGCGTTTCCCGGTGTGTAGAGGAAATTGCGTACCGCTACGAAAAGCTTGGTAGCGAAAGTGTTAATTGTAATGTACGTATGTTATACGAAATAACGTATACGTATGTAATAAGAGATATGTTACGTGTGTTATTATAAGAAAGGCTACCGAGGTGTTAGTATGACACTAGATTTTCCTGTGTGCAGTCTTATAGATAATGCTGCCTTTTATTTGATTTAGAAAACGTGATAAACGTTATTTATAAGTAGCTTTTAGTTTTTAGTAGCGTTTAGTTTTTTTTTTCTTGCAATGTCCTTTTTTATGTTGTTCGATGAATAAATGACTTTAAACGAGAAAAAAAAAACGTGATGTCCTCGTCTAATATCACATCACATCGCAGACACGTGTTCACTTTATTTATCGATATTAATTAACCTGTTGTTCTAAAACGAATAGGTCGAAACATACCTAGTCGCTCATTGACAATTTAAGTTGATCTAAGACCAACGGTTTTGTAAGAAACAATGCCATATATCGGTAGTCTCTGCCGAGTCAGGCCAATGTCAGTTATCTATCAAGATACATGAGTTGCGGCTTATAGGTGTCAAATAGCTTATCTTTCCATACTAAGATTGACAGGTCTACAATTAGCTCTTCGGCTAATCTGATCATAACACAATGGTATTCACAATAGCAGACTGAATATTATAGCAATATTTATTTCGGTTTTACCTCATTAGTATTTACAGTGGAAAAATACAAAGGTTAAAGGCATATTATGCCAAAAGAGGTGGGAATAAAAATGAACATCTCATTTGCACTAAACTGTCGCTGGTTACCGAGTTAAAATGCAACTGACTGCATAATGTTTTATGGGGTGGAATATTTGCGTCTTAATATTTGAACTTTCGGAAGAGGAAGTAATCAAGTGTAAAAAATCAATAGAGCAGGAACAGAATTGGAAAAGGCGTCTCTAAACAATGCAAGCGGCAAGTCATGTAACAGTTGGGGTAACAACGTTATCAGAGGGTTTGGACCCTGCAGAATACGGATCTGCCTGTCGCCATCTCGAAATTTGAGCCGGAAGTACGGTATACCGGAAAAGGTGCAGCCCATACAAAAAATTTCGTAGTACATTTAGTAAATTGTTGCTCTGGTACTCTAAAAGAGATCCGATTGATATGGTTTTTTGGTATGTTGTGAAGGACAATATTAGCCATGGTAACCTAAAAATTTCGGCCCTCCAGCTCCATAACTTTGGCCGCCATCTTGGAAATAGTGTCATTTTTTTCAGTTCTTTGCTTTTACTGTCGTCAAAGTTCATTCCAGTGCTAAACATAGTTCTACAATATTGTAGAATACAAAATTTGCTAAAACTTTTGGGTACAAAGGTTTTTTCCATGACCCCTAGGGACGAAGATATGACAGGATATATCATTAAAAATTGCCACTTTTTTCTAGTTTTCCGTTCATGTTTACATTTTAAGTGCATTTTAGCACTAACTATAGTTCGGCAATATTGTAGATCACAAAATTTGCTACAACTTTTGTATTGAAGTATTTTTTCCACGACCATTAGGAAAGAAGATATGAAGTCATCTATGGAGTAGCATCGTTCAAATTTGCTACTTTTGCAGTTTTCTTCTCATATTTAGGTTTGAGTGCATTTAATCGCAATCTGTAGGGAATCTATGATGGTCGAGTGATAGCGGGATAGACGACAAGATAATAAAGCATCTGTCACTTTCCGATCTATACCACTTCAATCCCTCAGAAGACAAAATCGTCTGTTTCCACGATACCTAGAAGATCGTAGGTACTTTGAATTTGCATATAATTTTGTCTTCTATAATATTGCTGACCGAGAAATGCACTAAAACGAAAATATGTGAAGAAAACTGGAAAAGTAGTAAATATCGACGGTAGTACCCCATAGGTGACATCGTATCTTCTTTCCTGATGATCATGGAAAAAATATTTCAATACAAAAGTTGTAGACAATTTTGTAATCTACAATATTGCTGAACTATAGTTAACGCTAAAATGCACTTTAAACGTAAACATGAGAGGAAAACTAGAAAAAAGTGGTAATTTATAATGATATCTCCTGTCATATCTTCGTCCCTAGGGGTCATGGAAAAATCTTTGTACCCAAAAGTTTCAGCAAATTTTGTGTTTTACAATATTGCCAAACCATATTTAGCACTAAAATGAACTATAACGACAGTACAAGCAAAAAACTGAAAAAAGTGACAGATTTTCCAAGATGGCGGAGAAAGACGTGGAGCTGGAGTGTCAAAAATTTCGGGATACGATGACAAATATTGTTCTTTACGGCATATCAAAAATACATAACAATTGGACCATAGTTAGGGTACCGGAACAACGATTTACCAAATGTACAACGAAAAAATTTGTATGGGCTGCAACTTTTCCGATATAACATTCTTCCGGCTCAAATTTGGGGTTGGAGACAGGCAGATCCGTATTCTGCAGGGTCTAAACCCTCTGATTACGTTGTCACCCCAACTGTTACACGATTTGCTTCTTGTATTCTACTTCTTCAAAAATGGGCCTACTCTACAAGTAGTCAATGGTGTTTTCAGGTTAGTGAGTATTATATCTTACCTATTGGATAAAACAATTTTGCACTGGCACCTATTTCACCCATTGTCCATACATTTCTGGGTAGTTTAGTATGAATACCAGAGACCATTTTTACTTCTCGACCTGCTGCGGACCAAAAGGTGGGTACTGATGAGAAACACGAAGGAAAATGAACGTTCACTAGAAAGTATTATCATCATTCTTGACTTGCCCTTACCCCGTTTACTTGGGCTCGGCGTAGAACGTGTTTTTTTCTTCCATACATCTCTATCGTCCGTCACCTCGTCACTCACGTCCTTCCTGTTAATATCATCGCTCACGCAGTCCATCCACCGTTTCCTTCTTTTGCATCCCCCCACATTCATACCTAATGCCCTTCACTAGTAAGTAGATAGCTATTACTGACGATTTAAAAGGGCTTGTTGCTAGGCCTATTTGAATAAAGAATATTTTGAGTTTGAGTTTGATTAAAACTTTAGCAAAGGTTTGCAAGATTGTTGAAGTGACAGCAAGGGCTTTGCATTTGAATTTGATGATTCGCTGTGTTGACAGTTTAAGAGGCTGTCAACACAGCGAATCTTCAAAATCTTCATGCAGCACGCACCTATAGAAGTTCTGGAGACGTGAATCGCTGCGCACGCGCGTTGACGCCACTTTTTACAGGCTTTTAATTTAACTTGCAATGATTGTACACCTTGTGTGTCCGGGGCAAAACTTACAACTAAATTTTAGACTAGTTATAGCTAAAATTTGGAATATTTATGTATGTAATTTCGATAACAATGCAATATTAAGTATAGTACCACCGACCTGACCTGATGACGGACACAGAAGGTGGACACAACTCCCTAAACTACACAAGATAAACCCGTCGTGTTTGGGCTCATTGGAACCGTCGGACATGGAAAAAAACTATAAGGGTTATTTGTTATCTACGGAACCCTTAAAAGGTAGAGCTGGCAATAAAAACTTGTACCACATACAAAAGTCTGATAGAAACTTTTTAACTTTGGTTTTGTATAAAAACAAGTTGTAAACATTGTGAAACCCATAATTATATGCCAATTTGACAGCGGCGTACGTTGCCGACCCAGGTTAAAAACCCGACATTGCGCGTCGGACCGTGTAATTTGCGTTCGTGTCACATCACAAGGTAAACCGTAAACTATTGAACCGGCAATATTGACATTACCTCTGCATTGTTCCCAGAATTTAAATAATTTGTTTGATACAAATGTGGTGGTGAACGGGCTAAAACTAATTGTGTGGTTAATAGAGATGGGTTCCCCTTTGTTCTGAACGAGTTAAATTAATGATGATAACTACATATTCAGTTTATTTCCCGGTTGTATGAGATAGAGGCTTTTTAAACCTACGATAGAGATGTAAGTACTAGCAAGTATCTGTATTCGTACCTATCATTTTTCAATGCCGCGATTGCAGAACCTGATTTTAGCCGCTTATCACTTATCGCTTATCTCTAGCTTATTTCTTATTTATCGCACGCATCTATAAATACTCAAGTCGACTGACTTGGAACCCAGTAAGTTTTTTTTAATCTTAATACAGGAATTATTAAGGTATGATAAATATAAATGATATGTTATTATAATGTCACTGTGCTTGCAAATAAAAATGTTCACACGTAGGACATAGACCTATAAAACGAACAATATGCCCCAAAAACCGGATTTTTGTGATAGCTTTTGATATCGAAAATCGCTTGCGCGGCGTACCCATAATGTTTTATTAAATGTCATTCGCAATATAATGAGGTGCGAAGGATCTAATATCGGCAAGAGAGCGCTACAGAAATATGTGCGAAGTGTTATGGAGTGGCGTTGTAAGTCAATGAAGCGGCAAATGGGGTGTTCGCGCTGCTCCAGCGAGGGCACACTCTAATAAATAAAATTATGCCTCAGAAATTACAAGAATACGCGCCCCGCCAGCGATCCCCAAGAGATTGGATGCTGGAGATTTTCATCGATATCCTCAATAATGAATCTAATAGTGTCTAAGCTTTGAAGACGTTGTGACTGTGTGGCGGCAAAAAAATGAGATTGCTTTCCATGTTTCTTCCTCGCGAACATCACCGATCAGGCGATCACACACGGGCCTTTTATCAATTGCACATATTGGTAACAGTTGTTTCGTCTAATTGCTAGTAAGAATGATTGTGCTATAGGAATAATGTTAGAACATTCTAAGTACTGCATTTAGAACTCGCCATGCAGAAACGACAAAAATTACAATATAATTTTAATTATCGAACCTGCTCATGAATTTACACGAGAATCGGTTAAGAATTGCGCCTTCTAAATAGAGGAGAACAGCTGAAAATCCGGACATACGAAAGCATTTTTGTACAAGTTGAAACGGGTCTTCTATATGAGACCTTGAACTAAAAGGCCTGAGGGCCGATTTTTGTTCGACAGATGTCGAGTTCACTCGACATCTGTCAAAACCTCATAGTTTTTTGACAGATCTCGAGTGAAAAGTCGAGCGTTCGAAACTCAAAAATCGGCCCCATGGAGGCTCAATCATAATTGGTTGTTGAGCCTAAATTTCTCGCGAGTAAGTATGTAAGTAGTTTACTTGGGGAGGTGGGATAAATCAGGCCCGCTTATGTGCCGAATATAGTTTACTCCTATCAGTTTCAGCTTTATTACATTTTGGGCTTAGGTCAGAATCTATGTCTGTGTCATGTTGTACCAGGGGATTGTCTCCAAGTCTGTGTAATAAATAATATTATGTGGGAGAAATTATTGTGGCAGCAACCCTTATATCTGGCGGTGTCGTCCCCCAACCCTTCGTACTGTAATAAAGTGATATTGCTTATATGCTTAGCATTAAGGCGATACGTTTCGCTTAAATTAAGACCAATTTGCAGTGGTTTTGCTCAGAATATGGGAATTTAATTTACGAGCGCGTGAATGATATACCTAGTAGTCGGAACGCGTAGGTAACGATTGGCTTTAATTTGATTGACAATATTGTCAGTAAGATGTTGGTTCTCTTTTAATTTAAGAGTATCTGGGCGACTGAGGTTTGCTCGGCGTTATCCCGGGCATGAGACCTAGCTAGACCGATTGCTCGTCCCCGAAATCCCCCACACACCAAATTTCATCAAAATTGTGAGAGCCGTTCCCGAGATCTTCGATATATAAAAATAAATATAGGTACAAGAATTGCTCGTTTAAAAATATAAGATTCATATACAAATTATTTGTTCTGTGAGGGGAAAAACAAAACTTTCTTAAATAAAAGATGCAAGTATTATTATAATAGGCTGCAATTAGTTGTTTTTCATTATTTTTGCACACAGTTTACAAGTATGTTAACAGTACATACACATACCCCTTGATGAATACTTTCTACCTACTCTTTTAATCTAAACTTGTAGGTTCACAATATTATTTCACTGCGATGCTCAAAGGACCCAGACCTATGACGCCGCCCTGAATAAATCAGATGCCGAACCTATTCCACCTCAGGTTGCAGAGTCACCCAAGGCCCAAGCCATCCTGCATCATTCACGATAATGGGCGCTATGTCGCGCTGCCTAAATGTAAATCGGCCTAATTTATACGAGCGATAACGTCGCCGTCCTGCTGTTAACTGTAATTATATTGCCAAGCGAGGACGTGTTGATCAAAACCTCTGATTAAATGCCAACCGACAGTCCGGAGAAACTGGACTTCAGCTGTTTATCATTTAATTATGAAGTTGCGACGGCGGCCCTTTAATGTGACATTTTCTTGAGGTGATTCGTAGTTTGATAATTTTTAAATTCAGTTAGTACCTTGATAATGTTACGTCCGGGTAGAGTATGTAAGAGATTTAGTATTGACATGTTAGTGGGACTCAGACCACGCTACATTTTAATTCCAATCCTTATTCGGTTCCTACAAGTGGAATGGTCAATCCTTTAAAATCACGTACGCGTTTTAGAGCATAGCACCTTTTGAGCAATTCGACTTGACAGGTGGCCATTAAATTCGAGTGCCATCAAAATAATTTATTAATCTAATGACGGTTCAGCTATTGCCGCACACGCATATAGACAATACTCGAATGGACAATCTATTTGAGTAATTACACGTTAAGGGCCATTGTCGGCCATCTCGTGCAAGCGAAATGAGCCTTGTTCACTGCCAGCCCGTTATGTGCATGCTTTTGGTGGGCAGCGCACATGCGACGGGGCCCTGGAGTGTCTTCAATAGCCCTCCTTACAATTTTATTGCTTTTGTGTAGAGCCTCATTGCCTGCACATTCTATTTACAGAAACGAGATACGAAACAGCTACACTTTTTTTTATTAAGTTTAACAACAGCAATATCAGAAGGCTGTGTGAACTCCAACTGTTAAACTTGAGCGATAACAGACGTAAAACAGATATAAATCAAAAGAAAGCGTCTACGAATGAAACATGAAACGCTGTTTGATTATAACAGTAGATTAGTTAACAATCTCGAAACCAAAGTCTGACTGCGGCTTATCTGGCGCCAAATGTTTCAAAGCAACTTTTAACGAGTTTAAAGTTGGGCCAAGTGTAGTGCACCCAAAGCGTAGCGCGTCTTAGCTTAAGATTAATTAAACAAATGCACGATGGCTCCTTGAAACACTCCGACATGTCTCGGGCTGTCGTCGCCAACCTTTCCCAAATTAAAGCCATAAATCAAAATCAAACCGGAAAGAAATATAACGAGGAACTAAGCTTGACTACAACTTATTTCCACGGATTTTTCCTTTTTGCTTATTTTTCGATCGAGGTTCAAGACGATAGAGGGTTATTATTTATTCAAGCACTGTAATGATTTAAATTAAAACTTTGCAATAAATTGCGTAGCCGCATAACCTTTTAGGTTTTAGTATGATAGGTAAGTTATCGTTACTCGTGGAGAATCGCTACGAGTAACGACGCCTTTACCTATATGTCAATTTAGCCAAGCCGTTTAGGCCGCAGGACTAAATATAAATATGCATGCAATAAGATGCAGTCAAACATGAAGAAACAAAATGACTCCATAGTAAGTAGTTTTCGGTTACATATTAAAATACCTGAAATTGACATACCTATTGTCAAAATACCTATGTACGAAATACCTATTTTTAAAATACCTAACAGTTATTTAACCTACAGTTTAAATGACCGAAGTTTGAAATACCTACGTTCAAAAAACCTATTGATCGAAATACCTACTGTTCAAAATCCCTAACGGATGTAATACCTAATGGACGATTCGCATAAGTTTGATATACCTACGCCCAAAATACCTACAGTCAAAATACCTACAGTACATTATCGCGACAGGTTTTTAACAAATGGGTTTTTGAAATAGATAAGTAGTAGTAAAAACATCATAAATCAAGAATGTCAGTTGAATAATATTTTAATGGAAAAATGTTCGGTTCTGGCGCTTCGCCGGCCACTACCGCGTCACGCTCACTTTGCTCGCTCGGCTCGCGCGCTGTAGGGTTGCAGTTCTACCTAACCACTCCTCCTCGCTTCGCTCGTCGTCGTACCTACACCGACCTGCCTTAGGTTAGAATATGTAGAAGTGGAGAATAGAGGTGGAGAATGTCATAACATCATTTTATACTTGTACCTAGGGCATGTCGGTGTAGGTACGACGACGAGCGAAGCGAGGAGGAGTGGTTAGGTAGAATTGCGACCCTAAAGCGCGCGAGCCGAGCGAGCGAATCGAGCGTGCCGCGACAGCGGCCGGCGAAGCGCCAGAAACGGTATTTTTTAAATAATTTAACTTGTATATAATAACAGTAAACACTTAGCTAGGCTTTCGTAGGTATTACGACCGTAGGTTTAATGACATATAGGCATTTTAAAAATAGGTATTTCGTACATAGGTATTTTGATAGTAGTTATTTCAAGTTTAGGTTAATCGTTCAATAGGTATTTCGTCCAATAGGTATTATGAAAATAGGTATATCAATTTTAGGTTTTTTAATATGTAACCTCGTATTCGTCCCAAAAAGTCGTCGGATATGAATCCCAAACTTCGATGGACGAAAATAATTGTGAACACCTTACTACGGATTATAAAAGTGAACTTTAAACTCGTTATCGGCTCGGTGACAAATACAATCGATTTGTTTTCGGCCACTCGTTGAATGGAGTTGAAATTTACAGCGAGGAAGAAGGTAAGTTTAAATCGGCTACGATCGGGCGGGTCGTAATTCAGAAGCGATTTATGTGCGTGCGCCGGTGACATGCTAAAAGATTAGGCACTGTATTCGGCAAAGTGAAGTTTGATTTATGACAAGCATTTATGCTTATAAGCATCTTATGTTCTATTAATTGACGCGGAGTATTTTATCGAACCACCAAATTAATTACCAATATTATATCTCATTACCAAAAATATTAAATCTGCACCAAATTATCGAATTTGAAATAACTACGTAAATACGTAGGCATGACGAAGAACGACGTTAATGTTATCTAGTTTAGTTAACTCTTTTAAAAAAGTTTGTATTTGGTATCAAGCCAACAGTAGCTCTAGTATAAGTTTTTACGAAACATCTAATTCGAACGCGTTTGAGTTTTGTCTCAAAATGTATGAAAACGCTCTCACCGAGTTTGAAATACGCGCGTTCATCGGTTAGCAACAAATGTTATACTCGCTGTTTTAGGTTCCACTAGTGACCACCAGAGGCGCTGTTCACGTTTTCATACTACTTTCATACATTTTGAGACAAAACGCAAACGCGTTCGAATTAGTTAATGTTTCGAAGAAACTTATACTAGAGCTACAGAATCTGAATACAGCTATACTAAAATCGGGCAATCAGGGAACAGAATTAATTTCTCAAAACATTAAGTTTTAGTAGTCCCTATTTCAATATAATTAAATCGTTTGAATAACGCTTTCAGGCGCTGGAAGGTCAGCATTCGAAAACGGTTACAAAACATAGACACCGCGGTTTGTCTGTTTTGTATGCGTCAGCTTAGAAAAAAAACACACCACCAAATTATACATATGTTCGCCGTGGAATGCAGCGTATTATTCATTTTGGGTGGATAATCTTTGTTTATTAATTTTCTCGCAATCGAAGTGAAAAGTAGAGTGTATAAAAAAGCCGGTTTAAAGCCATATTTCCGGATATTGCCTTTGTTCCGGAAAATAACCATCTCGTCATAATAAGTAATACCTAAGGCTTATTTTAGACCGTAGTTATACAATTTACAATGAAATGTTTCACATGGATACTTAATATCTGAATGAAATATAAATTTCATTTACGTCAGTCACTAAACTCTTGCAAAAGGTGGTGTAGAAGATTTTATATTTTCAAGTTGTGGGATGGATGATACAAAGTAAATATCAAAAATGTTTTAATAGCACGAGATATCTCGGGACAACTTTTGGCACATACGAAACTTTTTTTTCATATGTGCCAAAAGTTGTTGGTTTCGGACTTTTTTCGGTTTGTCACTCATATATTCTATACATCTTAACGTAAAGTTTTTAACTAAATAAACTTTTCTACATCACCTTTTGCAACAAAGCCCTTGGTGTTGAATCTCTACTGACTGGCGTAAATCGCCAATCTACAAATCAATGCAAAACTTATTGCTCATCCAGCATTCCTAAACGCAATAAGAACATATCTGCACAAAAGTACCGAAAATAGCTTGTTTAAAAATGAACGCCCGGAACAACGGACGTAGGAAGCGGGGCAAGTTTACGACTATGAAGCAATCCGGTGGCGCACTTGCAGCATTGAATTTGTTTCCGACCGATTCCGCCAGACTATTGCATAGTTCACGAGCGGCGCATAATATATCAACACTGGCTTATCGAAAATGATTCCAACAAAGCACTTGTTATCGTTTAGTTTTTTACTTTCATTTTTGACTATGAGAGTCTTATAAATGTTTGTTTTGCACAAAAGAATAGATGCGTCATGATGGTATCGAGCGTAAAAATATTCACACATGTGGTTTATCTCTCATTATTTATATTTTCAAAACCTCTAAAATGTAAGAAATTTTGAATTTTTATATAAATTGATTGAATAAATAGTTAAATACCGTTTTAGTTAGTAGTGTTAGTAAACTGATAGTTATTAACTTAACATTGAAAAGAAAATGAACGCCGCCTTTATCACGCGCTAAATTCAGACAGTTGTTCCTTTTTTAGGGTTCCGTACCCAAAGGGTAAAACGGGACCCTATTACTAAGGCTCCGCTGTCCGTCTGTCCGTCTGTCACCAGGCTGTATATCAAAAACCGTGATAGTTACAAAGTTGAAATTTTCACAAATCATGTATTTCTGTTGTCGCTATAACAACAAATACTAAAAAACAAAATAAAATAAATATTTAAGGGGGCTCCCATACAACTAACGTGATTTTTTTGCAGTTTTTAAAGATAATGGGACGGAACAATTCGTGCGCGAGTCCGACTTGCACTTGGCCGGTTTCTCCTTATTCATCTACTCCTTCCTCCTTAAAGTGACGTCCCTCACGAAGATCATCAGTGTCATTGATGCGATGACATTTGAACCCGTTAAACTAGTTGTAAATAGTCTTAAAGAATGTAGCTTCATCATCAAGGGCCCATCGAAAAGTCTTTCATAACTGTATTATTGATTTCATTGCAATAGAAAGGCATAAAAAAATATCGACCAAAATTTCTCACTTTAAATTCATCTAAACGTGAAACAAACAATTTTCAATTTGACGCCAAATGATATAAACAAACGACAGACGAATGTAATATACTCCATAATGTTGCCAAAGAGTTCCACTTCAAAACAATATTTTTAGTTTTTTAATGTATGGTTTAGTACCTAACCATTCTAAAAACTTTTAGTGTGGCCTACGTATGTAGATGGATTATTCGAATATGATTATGAGTCTGAATATGAATATGAATGTGAATATGAATATCTTTATTTTACTAAACGGTTAAAACTCACGTATTAATTGTCATTTCGGGCGACATGAATATCTTTGTTATTTACTTTTCACTTCTGGCGGCACTCCCGGAGTGCAACCCGTTGTTTTTTTAATACAACGATGGTGGCTAACAAGCGTAACCTCGCTCTCAACACTCATCCTCGAGAGCTCTTGAGGCCTTGCTCACCTCCAGGAACACAACACTACATACTGGTATAGTCAATATTGTTACTATGGCTTCTGCAAGGCGGTGATACTTCCCCAGTTGGGCTGCTGCAAATTCGAGCAAGATGACATTTTGCTGAGCCGTGCCTCTCTTAAAACTTAAATATAATTATTTGTTATAGCTGGTATTGTGTTCTAATTGTTTATAGGTCATATCGAGAACGATTGTGCTTGTACTCATTACCCTATGGGGTTGGGAGGGCGAGGGGGTGAGGGCCGCGACTTCGTGGCGACAGGCGGGGGAACGGGAATGTAATATCAGTAGAGTAGTGATATTGCGGTTTCCAACTCGAATGGTCGTCTGTTAGTATACAACGTAAGTACATCGAGATAATTGTTTGAGACGAAATCCGACTAATCCGAGGCACATAGAAACAATGAAAAAGGCCATTATACAGCGGTGAAATATGCTAGATATATGTATATGTAAGTCATCTTAGTGTCAACTCGTCCGATTTCGTCCAAACGTGAATAGAACTTTCTTACTCATACTCCGAGGTTCACGTAAAAATGATGTCCACAGAATATGGTCTGTGATGATGTCCATATTCTATTCTTTCCTTGTAGGCAGAATTCAGATAGATAGTGTTAAATGCGTGTAAGCGAGTGCAATAACAAGTAGTGTGACAGGGCAGGCCGCCCCGCCCGCCGCGGCAGGATCATTGTTATTTATCTCGGAGCTTCCCCGCCTTTATTCGTCCGTGTCCGCCTCGCTTTATTTGTCTTCAGGTTCTGAGGGTACATTAACGTATTTTTCTTCTCTATTAGGGAGACCGTCGTCGGCTCACCTTCAAACTTTCTGGAATCCGCGGAACCCTGCCGTTGTTTTGTTTGTTTTTTATTTCAAGGATAAGTCAAATAAAAGTTGACGATTGATTGTATTGCAGAAGAAGTCGTAATCACACGGAATGGGGAGGATTTGTGGTGCGTTAAAATCAGAGCGCCGTTTACGATCGACTCGTCAATTTTCCGTCGTGTTTTTTTATGGATTAGCTATTCATAAGTTTATGGGATCGCGATGTTCTTTGGAATCGTCATTATAAGTCTGCCTAATGACCTTGCTGTAAGAATAAATATTTTTATTTTGTTTTTATTGCGTATAGTTTTTACAGTAGTTTTTAGGGTTCCGTACCTCAAAAGGAAAATACGGAACCCTTATACTTAAGATGACTTTGCTGTCCGTCTGTCTGTCAAGACGCTTTTTCTCGGGAACGCGTGAAGATATCGAGTTGAAATTAAAACCATATACTCAAGTTTGCGGAGGCTTGAAGCTGTGAAAAATTGAAACTTCTAAGTAAACGTAACAAAAAGATACGACCATTTATGCCGTAAAAAACGTACTATTTGACATTTGGAAATTCATAGAGTACTTCCCGTTGACCTAGAACTATTAAATTTGGCAAGTAATATCGCCTGGTACTATAAATATAGTGAATGTAAAAGAATATATTTCCTTGAGTTCTTTATTAGGAAACTTGTTTTTATCTTTTTAATGCAGTCGTGTTTTTTTATTTTTTATAATTATTATTTTATTTCGAACTATTTTCGTTGAAACACATACATTATATATATATTTGGAATCGTCTCTTCAAATGCTTCATTTTGATACCTCACTTGTTAGGATTTTTTTTTAATAGAACACTCAAATTGGAGTCTACAGTCCGCCATATTGTTTTTATTGCAACGTCACATATCCTATGTCACCCGGAATGACGTAAGGATTCCAACGATACCTCACACATCTAAATTGGTTAGGGCGTTGAGAAGCTCTGGGGGAAGAAAAAAAAATCACATACATACACAACACATACATACATACATGAAACCTGAAAACATTACACTCCTTTTTTTGGGCAGTCGTGTAAAAAGTTTATCTAAAAACACTCAATAAAAACTCGACAAAAAAATTGTATCTAGTTGTAGTTACCGGACCTGCTCACAAAATTTCACGAAAATCGGTTGAGAAATGCGACCTGTAGAGGAGGACAAACAAAAATCCGGACCGGACATACGAAAGCATTTTTGTCGAAGCAAAACAGAGACTTTCGTTTCACTCGGTCAAACAAAAAAAATCGCTGCATGATGATTTGATTCATATTTCATTTTATGTTCTGGAAACTAAATGACAAACAGCGGTACAAGTAAATACGCGGTGATTCATCCAGTAATAAATATATGTGGTCACTATTTCAGGACGTCCTTCGCACGTCGCCCGTTAACACGGTTGGAAATTACCCGTGATGATATTAACCTGAATAACCTGGATCAACATCATTTACA
This sequence comes from Cenopis cana, assembly GCA_951800055.1. Taxonomy (NCBI): domain Eukaryota; kingdom Metazoa; phylum Arthropoda; class Insecta; order Lepidoptera; family Tortricidae; genus Cenopis; species Cenopis cana. The sequence continues at coordinate 11,605,345 of OX637477.1, read as the reverse complement.
TAATATCGTGGACCGACTACGACTAGACGAAAATATCATGATATAACTAGCGCTCTTCAAATACCTACACTCTGAACATCAGCGGCTTGTTTGTATCGTAGATTCCGGTGGTAATTTTACGTCCACTTTATTTTGTTTTATGAGTAGAAAACGAAACGGTCAAAACATTTTTAGGGTTCCGTACCTGGAGGGTCCAAACGGGGGCCTATTGCTGACACTCACGCGTCCGTACGTCCGTCCGTCCGTCAAAAATATTTTTTTTAACTTCCCATTGATCTATATGTATGAACTTGAAATTTGGTCATACCTCTAATGTTTATTATTACATATATTTTACCAACAAATACAAATATAATACAAATATATTGATAAATCTGATTCTTATTTTTCATATTAAAACCACTTTAATTTTGCAGTTGGTTCGGAACCCTAAATGTCCCTAAAAGTCCAACACGCACTTGGCCGGCTTTCTGTTATAATAATTATTATAAAATAATTATTAACTTATACTTATATTAATTATTAACCTGTAGTGCCTATGAACGTTGTATGAAATAAAATATACTCTTCGTTAATTAAGACGCAGGGGTGGGCAAGCTCTTTCCATACAAATTTTGTGACAGTTTTTCTTTGATTTTTGGTCAGTATGCTTATTTTTCTGTTAGCCAGAACCTGGAGTTTTTTTTATTTATTTTTTATTTTTCTTTCCTTTTTTTTGAAATTTTTGTTTTTTTTCTTGAGGTTCTTCGTTTATCTAATATTTACAAGCAAAAAATAAAAGAATATTCGGGAGTGCCAAAACCGACGAATAAAACGTGCACAAAGTTTGTATGGAGAAGGCCTTGCCCTACCCTGCGCCTTAACTGAAATTCACGCTCTAGCGCGATAAATAAAAGACACTACTTAGCGACGAAGATACAGTCAAATTAGGCACAAAAGCTCCATTAACGGGGAGGCAATCTCAAAATTAAATTATCTTCCGCAATAACAGAGTGGGGTATTACGAGCAAATTGCCAGAAAGAATCCATTCTCGTGGATCGGTTGCATGAAAATTGCAACAGCCGGCCATAGCGGCAGCGAAGCGCGCAATTATAACGAGTACGAATAAATCAGAATGAGTTGTGGCATGTTATTAGGGCTATTTCAGCACAAAATAGGAAGACGACGGGCAGCTCGATGAGAAGCGAGAACGAACGAAGAAAATGGGATCTTCTTCGTATTTGACGATTACTAGCCTTTTCTATGGCGCCCACAAGATCTCACTGATGTTGCCAATCATGATGACTATTAAATATCAGTTTTTTGTTTCAAGTTTAAAAAGTGAAACATTTTAGAGATAGTACCTATCAAGAGATACAAATATAAAACCAAGTTGTAGTATTATGAGTTTATTAGGCATTTGATTATACACTCACCGGCAGAAAATTTAGCCCAAAATATTTTCGTGATTTCAAACTATAAAATGAATAAATTAAATAATATTTAATATATAAAAATGCATTTTTCTAATTTGGGCCCTGCCGGTGAGTATATTATTTGTTATTTTATCAAAGCAGCTGGTGCTTGCCACAGTTATGCAAGGCATGAATGGTAGATATAACGCGGTTATATTAGACAATAAGTAATCCGTATCTGTTCACATTTTAACCTCGATCACTTCCCAAACAAAGCAAATCAGTTCACAGGTTTATCCGCCAAGTGAAACAACAGATAAGATCGCCAAACAAACAAAGGATTCATCCTTCTATTAGTTTCTTTCTCAATACTATTTGTTTCTCTAGAATATTCGATTTTAAGTACAATCAAATTACACGAGATCCTCGCAGGGAGATCTCATGCCCGTGAATACAAATAGATGCTTAAGGGACGTACCTTTTCGCAAATTATCTTCTGGCAAGACGGCAACGTAACCTGAAACGAAGATTTTGTAGGTAAGTCGTTATACTGAAATATTACTTACTATATACTTAGTTTAAACGATATGCTCATGAAGAATTATGCTAGATAACGTGTCAAGTTTAGTCCTTTGAATTTTGGTAAGGTCAAGTAATTTTTAGTAGGTACCTACATCGGCCGGTGGTGTAATATTTCAGTTTTACAAAGAGGATGCGAGAACGTCAAACTCATTGAAATCAAATACGAAACTTTTTTATTAATTTTAGTGTGAAATATAAGTTTGACGAGAAAACATTGTAAATTGTAAAGTGATTGCAGAAGCCAATAATTAATAAATAGAATTGATTTCAACGTTGACCCGACCATGCGTCTATAATATTTGAATAAATCAGTTAATATAAATTAGATTGTAATTGGTTGAGGTAGTGATTCTATATGACAAATGTAAAGTTTTTTTTTTTCAATATTATAAACTATTGCAAAACGCAAACTTAGGTATTATGTGTGATTTTAGGGTTGTGCATTGTTTCGCAGACAAAAATTTCATAGATGTATTATTTCATTTCATAGAAAACATTTTTTTCAAAAGGGTCGCAGTCCTAACCTAACCTAACCAGCTTTTATGGTAGATCTAACAGGGTTCTATACAATGACATTTTCGCTGTACCTAAAAAGTTTTAGCTTTAAAAAAAACTATGAAATGAAAATTCTGCGCAATGCTACATTGAATGAAACATTTTTCTGCATAACAAGGGGACACTGACCTTAGCCTATATTTAAGGCAAAAAACTGAGTAAAACCCCTCTCTAAACTTCGTAACAAAAACAAAAGAAATTACTAAATCGAACAGTCCACTACTACATGCAAGTAAGGTTTTACTTAAAAAGTGCCGCTTCACCTGTACATTTACAACGATGTAATCATCACATTCAGTATTTTAAATCAATTATGTCAGTTACCATGTAGGAGAATCTGAAATATAAAATACAATTTGTCATTACCTGTATGCGCTACTCTCTGCTACATATATATATATATGTATATCAAGTATTAGTGGTTAATGGACTAATAGTACTTAAAAATGCCAATGAGTTGATAACCAACATGGCATTTTTAAGTACTACGTAGAACTACAAAGTGCACTATTAGTCCATTTCTGCTTGTAATAGTTAAGTAAAACCACGGTCCTGATTGTAGTATCTATCTATTTGAAAAATAAAAGCATAAAAGGTTTGTATGTAAAAGACGTACCTCATTTGCGTGTGTCAGAGATCTGAAATGAAAGACGTATTTCATTCTGAAGTGGCAAAAGTTAAAGTGAAAGATGTACTTCATTCTGAAGAAATGCGTACCTCATTTCGAAAATTTAATGGAGGTTGCGTCGAACACATGAGGAGTTGAGGTCTACGAATATGGAATGAATGATACCTACTAGGATTTCCACCAAATTTAAACGGGATCAACATGAGAGTAACTTCTATCAGACTATAAAATAATTTCGCGGTGAATGTTGTAAAAAATAATTGTAAAACAATGTAAAAAAAAAACTTTATCTCCAAATATGTTAATATCTTAACTATATAGCCATACATTAATTCCTGAAGACCTCTCGATTCATGTGCCACATGTTGACACAAGAAAATAATTGGTAATCTCCTTTCTCAGTGAATGTTTGTAAGAAACTTTCGTACCTACAGTATACGAAACGTACAATGTGAATTGCGTCATTATCATTATTTAGTGTACTCTGTCTCACTTTCTGCTTAAATAACTTGACGATTTGCATTGAGTAATAAAATCCATTAAGTTAATTCGGTTTTGTATAGGAATGCAATAATAGGAGCGCAAACATGACCACTATCTAATGTAGGTAAAGTGTTACTTTAAGAATATCCCATCTCTCCAGTGCGTCGTTTTGTAAATTGAACCAAGTTACTAAGATAATAAAGTTGCATTTTAATTGGGTGCCGAACAGTGGATATCCGCAAATAATTCGGTGTACATTATCGGTTAATTGCCGGAAATGATGTGAGTATATCAATCAAAGTTATTACTTTATTAACAAGACACTATAAGTATTAAAACAGTACTATTTATTTAATATTTCAGTTGTAGCTAGTTTGTTTTGTTTCAATAAATATTTTCATCTTTACACTTATACATATACTTAATGTTTTCTGGATTATCTAACACTTAAGCCATTTCATAGCATATCATCAAAAGTGAGTAAAACTGATAGGTAATAAGGAACAATAGAATGGAATAGCATAAACAAGCCTTATTTACGTAAAATAATACCAGCCGAAACTACTTACCTACATATTACAATATTACACTATTTGCGAGTTAGTTTATGATAACAATAAAATATGATAATCATCAGACTACGTGATCCAGACGAAATCCTTTTTATTTGTATTTACGAGCGGATAGGGCCTTGACCCCGCTATCGAAAAGGCCTGGTGACGTCATCTGAGAAAAATAACTTCCCTCAAGTAAATAAGGCTCTACTATCGTGATTTACCAACGGGGATGGATAAAGTCTAGAGCAAACAGGGGCGGTTTCATTACTCCTAATTTGTTTGGTATGTTACACGATAGTCTCTTAAGACTTATCTAATCTCGCAGACCTGAATCTTCAGGCGTCATTCCCGGGCAGACTTATCGTCCGATGCTACACGAAATTCTGTTTTAATCACCTATTCCTTATGCCAACATCAAAATCAAAAAATCAAACTGAAAAATTATGGATTATAATACTATCAATATGTTTACAGACTCGATGGTACAGTAGGTATTTTTAGCATAAGTACATTATAGATAGAAGAGTCAGGCTTCCGTGGTAAGACGTTTTGATTGATGTGCTTCATAGGGAGAGGAGATTAATTTCGATAAAAAATTCTTAATGAACCAGAAATAATGTTATAAGGAAGTTTATCGAGACAATTAATTATAATTCCGTAGACCACGAAGGGGAGTAGCAACAGTATAGTCAAGAAAACTGTGTACCAACCTACTTAAGCACTTTGAAAGCTTTCAGATTATGTTAAGCAATCTGTATCGGATAAATGGACACGCCTTAATTTGATGGGTCTTACTGGCAGGCAGGAGGCGTTCTTTTGTTTAATAAGAACTGTGTACCGTACGCGTATGGATTGGATTGGATTGCGATGCAGACGGAGCGTTGGGCGCCGTTGGGCTCGGCGCGGGCGCGGCGCCGGTAAACAACGCTCGTTCGGGCGGCAGGCGGCAGCTGCTTGCCTGCACCCGACGCGCAATATCCCTCTTACAAAATAAAGGAATTCTCCGCGACGACAATTGTTCGCCTTCCTTACCCCTACCCGAGAAATACAAACGCACGCCTCCGAATGACTTTACAAAAATTTGCATGGCACCACTTTTTTTTCTCGATATTTTCACGTTCAGAAAAGCAATTTTTGTACGTCGCTTGCGATACGGAACGCGGGAAATTGCACTCGTTCCTCGGTGAACGGAGAAAACAGTGCGAATGGAGTGGCGCGGAGTATTGTGACGCTAGGAGGCGGCTCATTGCTTTTCGGTGGCTCCATTGCCTCTGTTGTGTTTAAGACAGTTCAATAATGGTAAACGACTGAACTATGCACTACGGCAAAGTAGATAGACGTAGGTATGTATGCGAATAAATATCGCCTGGCAAAATTGGGAAAGAACAAAAAGGATTATGAGAGTGATGACATTTGGGGTGAGGGATTTATAAAAATGAGATGCCTAATATGACGTGCACGCAAACATCGAATAAGGTATTAGAAGGATAAGCTAATTAAGCAAAGTACACATTGTCATTAAGTCGATTTACAAAAAGAGTTGCGCTGCAGTCGGAGTTATTCACCAATGTTGGCAATGTTGGATTGAATTAGCGCGAGCCCCGCCGCGCCGCTCGCCCCCCGCCGCCGCCCGCGCGGCAAATTATCTTCGTTACCGGGGACAACACGGTAATTGTTAATTACTTTAAGATACAAACTCCACTCTTTTTACTGCAATCTGATACTTGTTACGATGCGGACCGTATTTTCATTTTCTCCAACCAGGATGACAACCAATTTTACGTACCCATTTTATGCTTTTAATCTATACATATATAAAGTTGATAGGGTGACTGACTAATCACCGCCCCGCCGAAACTGCCGGTCCTAGAAATTTGAAATTTACACTATAGTTAGGTTATATAACGGAGGCAAGGGATAAGACGGGATTTTTGGAAATTCTTACCTCCTTAGGGGTGGAATTTCCAAAAACAACAGGGGTGCAAAGTTTGTATGGAGGTTAATATTTTTTGAAGGTCCAGACTTGAAACTTTGTACAAAGACTCCTTAAAACTTATAACTGTGACATATAACTTCTAACATATAACTGTGAGTCCATACATACAAATAAGAACCAGTACCTATGATCATGTCGTGTCACCTACATATTTAACTTTAAACGAATTGTTATTAATTTTCATGCCATTTAAAATTGTATTTATTGACCAGCGACCTTTCCTTCTCCATCATTAAGATAAGCTGGCTAGTCTATTTAGTTATGATGTACCTATTAAGTAAGTAATAGTTAAGATTATATTTGTATCTCTCTTTGGGTGCCCTGAAAACCAGCGCCTTAGCATTATATTGCTATTGGCATATGCTGAGTGGTATCCTATTTAGTGTTAAAATTTTCATGTTTAGTTTAGTTAAATTGTTAATTTCATTTATCCGTGTACTCCAAATATTGTACAATGATTTAACACTAAATAAATATTTTTCTTCTTCTTCTTCTTCTTCTTAAAATAAAATAAGACAATGAAAGTTATATCTGCGTTTTCAAAATTTTCGTCTCCTAAAGGGTTGAAAATGGGGGTGAAATATTGTATGGGGAGCAATTTTTTTTAAAGTGAGAGTCTTCAAACTTTGTATAAAGGTTCCTTATAATAAAAGAAAAAAGTTACTTCGGCGTTTTTTAAAATTCATACCCTAAAGGGGTTAATAAGGGGTTCAAAGTTTGTATGGGGAGCAATATTTTTTTAAGTGAGAGACTTCAAATTTTTTACAGAGACTGTTTAAATACAACAAAACTAATTTCAGCGTTTTTTGAAATTCATCCCCTAAAGGGGTTAAAAAGGGGTTCAAAGTTTGTATGGGGAGCAACATTTTTTTAAGTGAGAGACTTCATATTTCTTACAGAGTCTCTGTTTTAATACAACAAAACTAATTTTAGCGTTTTTCGAAATTCATCCCCTAAATCGCTTGAAATAGATGTTTGAAAGAGAATTTCTATAGGTCCATAATTAAATACGTACAGTAACGAAGAGAAAAGGACAAGATACGTGTCAACTCACACAAAAAATAGCCTGAGTAAATGACCGGGTAAAAGTACAATTATTGTTACCGTTTCCTGGATATTAAGATGCTTTATCTAAAAAACTAAGAATAGTTTACCGAAAACATTTTATTTCCCAATGATCTTGTTGCTTATGTATAAAATAGTTACATTTCAGATACATTTATACGCGTACGAAGTTGTGGGCACTTAATCTCAAAAACTACTCAAGTGATTTCTGTGAAACTTTCCAGTATTGTAGCTTAGATATCAGAATAGGGCATATGCTATAATTTTAGGGAGTAAAAAGAGGTCATTTTGTATGGAGAACAAAATTATTTGTAAGATAGAAACTTGAAAACTTCCTTAATCGACTAAACATTCAAATTAAAAAAAACAGATTTCAGAGTTTTTAAAATTTCGCCCTCTGAAGGGATGAAAACAAATTTTATTTTCAATGAGACTTTTTGAAAATGCATCCCTTAAGGGTGTAAAAAGGGGGTTGAATGTTAGTATGGAAAAAGAGCATGTAATAAATTCGAAGTGAGCCACTAGAAATTTCGGTTTTAGTAATATAATCCTAATAAAAATATTATAAACGTGAAAGTTTGTGTGGATGTATGGATGTACGTTCCGTTTAATCTCAAAAACTACTGAACGGATCTCTATGAAACTTTCCAGTGTTGTAGCTTAGACATCAGAATAGGACATAGGCTATAATTTATTTCAAAATTAAAAAAAAAATAGGTAGCAAAACTAGACTATCCGTGCGAAGCCGGGGCGGGCCGCTAGTATAGATAAATATATTAAAAACTGACCTACCCGTACTAAGTCGTGGCGGGATAGAAATGCTAAAGTATGTCTGTCTGTCTGTCTGTAACCCCTTCACGCTTAAACTGCTGAACCGATTGAGATGAAATTTAGTGTGAATATACTTCGAGTCCGAGAAAAGGACATAGGATAGTTTTCATCCCATCCCTTAAGGAAGTGGAAGTTTGTAAGGAACAGAGATAACTAGGTAACCGCCTGAAATAAAAGAATAGCGATAAAATTCTAACGCGATGACCGAGCCCTCGCAGACGAAGTTGCGGGCAACAGCTAGTTGTCATATATAGTTAATATTATTAAGATGTGCTTTCGGTAAAGGGTAAGTACCAGTTATAATTTAATAACTTTAATCGGTAGCTACTTTCGTTCGATAAACGCAACATGCTAGGCACTTTCACTGAGCGAAAAAAAATACTAATTATTAGTAAGTTTTAGTGAATCCCAGGATAAGGAGATTAAGTGTTGCCTTAAAATACAATCGAACTGACTCTATTACTCGGTACTAGATACCGGGACGAATAGGGACTATATCTGTATGTGTCTGTGTTGTGGCGATCGCGCGGTGGACGTCCCCACCAGACGCGGGCATATCTAAGCCGTCGTGTCTGAGTTTTACGCCGTAAACGCAGCGATTCATCTTTCGGTGGACAATATAGGTACATTTCAACTTTGGATAAAATAACAAAGGTTAAGGTCTAAGTATCCCTTTTACGGGCGATACGAACATGATGAAATGTTGAAGCGGTCCATCGAAGTACAGTCGTCACAATTTTTGTTATTTGACTGTAAAGTACTACAGCCAGAAACGAAATTGTCTTTTACGAGGAAACTCGGCTGCGACACTTCGTGTCTCACGAATTTCCGCAAGCAACGACGGTCGTAAAATATTTTATTGATTTTTGTACTAATTATAGACTTATTTTATTGACGATCGACAATCGAACTTTTAACGACTCTTAAAAATGGTTATGACAGCTTTTTCAGCAATCCGCCATAATTAATTTAATAGCTGAACACGCAATGCCGTCAAATTGTGTGTCGATTAATTTTGCATGCAAAAGTGAACTATTTAAATACGCGTATTATCGGCAAGATAAATAGACTTGTATTTTTCGATCATTATTTCCAAATTACTCACATCACTTTTATTTTATACATAAATTTTATCATGTATACGAGTAGATGACTATATATCCTAACAATGTAAATATTTAAATACAAGTCCCCACGCTGCTCCACTCGCATACTATTAAGAACGGAGGCGGAGTCACGGGATAGAATATATCTAGGTTTTGCCTATCGATTCTGTGTACTAATGATTAGAATAATAATAACATTGTTTTATATAAATATACAAAGTACCCAAAATAATAATCACATGCTCTCATTTTCAAACCATGCATGTCAGATTAACGCACTTCAGACAAGTAAGGTGAAACATGTTCGCTCTGATTGATAATTCGGTTGAAGTGATATTCAAATTATGATTAGTTCTTCAAAAGATTGGAACAAAAAGTACTTGGAAAATTAATAATCGGTGAAGATCAAACTGATAAAATGCTACATAAAGTAAAATTAATTACGTCGAAGTACTCATATAATTATGTATCAAGGACCATACCTATTCAATACCTAATACTAAGTTTGTTACAGTATAAACTCAATTAACACGTAATTTGTTTTATGTCACACCTGGCCATAAAGTGGCCATTATCGCACGCTCCGCGCGCGAAAAATCCCACTTCCTGGCCAGGGGGTGACATAAAATTTTGTACTTACCACGGGCGATAATAAAGAAAGCCTCAGATCGCATATTTATCGCCCTTGCCTTCGGCTCGGGCGTAAAATACCTGCGATCTGAGACATTCTTTGTTTTATCGCCCTTGGTAAGTAATGTACTATTAATTTTACATTATTTGCAGTAAGACGAAGTGTTTACAAGCCTGTTGTAATATCAATTTACTGCGATGCAACATGTGAGCCGAGGCAGTTAATTGGAATTGGTGTTTGTGGAAGGAAAATCAAACCACAGTGAAACCGCTATCAAATTATTCAATAGTCAAAAGCGTCTGCAGTATCTCCATCTCGTTTTACAAATATTTTCGAGGGTGATGATTGATCCATTACGGCAGGTGTAACTTACTAATAAACGATTTCTTAATAACAATCTGGATTTAGATTGCGCGCGATCAGAGACGAGCCGTCCGCTCGGCGAGCGGCCAGTTAGGCCGACCTAATTTCTACACGTCAACCATTAGTCGTGTAAGCGTGAAGTACCTACTCGTGTTTGCCTACACGTTAAATTGTGAGGTTCGTGCCAAAATTGGGAAAAGGCACATGACCATGAGCCAGATAATTGAGCCGAAATTGAAAGTAGGTTATCGTTTTGTTTCCAAATTAATGTATACGAAACCGCAAATCAGCTCTTTCTGAGGATGAAGTAAGAATTTGGTTACCATATTTTGTGGACGGCCATATGACCTGCTTACGTTGGCAATAGCTGATAAAAATACTATATATTTTCCGATCTATTTCTTTGACAGTTTTTGTAAAGGCTTGAGAATTTTATTCTATCTCCGACTTTTGACTTTTTCCAGCATTGTACCTAATATATTTTATTTTTACGTGAATAGTTGAATATCACTAGCCGTAGTAATCTAAATTTATCCTTTAACGACACTGCTAATTGGGTAGCCATATTTTATTATTTTTCCTAGATAATATAAGTACAAAAATAAAAGTCCAATTGGCGGACTTAATGCCTAAGGATTGAGATCATTTTGGTTTCATTATAACTGAATATAGTTTTTCCCTTTTCTCTAAGACTCCTAGACTAAGTAGATTATATTTCATATTTATTTATTGGTAATATATCATTACACGTCATATTTTTACATTCAGGTATTTAATTTCTAGCTTATAATTAATTAAGTAATTAATTACAATATTATTAAATAATTATAATACATAATTTCAATGTGCAATTTACCTAAAAGGTGTTATTGTCATAGAGCTCACGATAATCGTAGAACGCCTGCTCGACAAGCCACTTCTCAAAGAACGAAAAAAAGCAAATTATAATTTGCTGCGTCTAAGGCGACTTCCTAACTTGGCGGGGCGGGAGCGATATGTGACATTTTCTTCTTTGACGTTAACTTACTGACGTCGTAAAGATTCTCAGTTGATGGAATGCAGTCAGTATTACATTTGCGCAGTAGTAATATAATGCGCAGAAGCGGACCAGTACTGCCTTCACATCTCCCCGCTACCGCTCATCCAGCGCCAGTCAGGAAGCACTCATTTAAATGTAGGGGCGCAGTAAAAAGCGGTACTGAGTCGACTGACAGTTGCTACTGATATTTGTCAGTTTTCTCATATCGTACCGCCTCCGCACCGACAAATCAGGAAGTCGCCTAAAGGTTGCGGTGACGGTGATCTTTTGGGCGGACCGTACGCTTGGTTTCCATCGGCGTGGTATAAGCATGGCATGTGAATATTCTAGTAGAATTGACTTCCCGTACACTACAGAAATAAAGAAGTGCATAATGAATGAAGTGCTCAAATGGCCTTTTTCTCTCAACAATAGACTGGAGTTCATTTTATGAGTTTGGTCTCCACAATGCAAGGCCACGGAGCTATAGCGTGAGCCTGTAGAAAGTTTACTGAAACCATTCCTACAATTACCGCATACGTGACAAAAGGTGAAAATTCCTCTGTCACGATTCATGAACGTTTTATTCACTAATATGGACAACGACTCATGTTCAATTAGGTACAGTCAAGGGCACCAATATGTATACACTTTTTCACCTTATTCCATTGAAATAAGGTCCAAAAATGTATACATATTTATGCCCTTGACTGTACCTAGAGGTTTCAGTTATTCCTACATACATAGTATAATAAATAGGATATATATATATATATACGAGTAGATATAATAGATCATATTTCAATAATGTTAATGGTGATCTTTGCAAAAAGTCAATTTGCGGCAATTTCAGTAGAGACCCTGGCACCCTGGTCGACAGATACTAAGCATCTCAAAAACTGATCGGGGTCTCAGGTGATCTCAGGGCGGGCTCTTACTTCGCCCAGCGCCAGCATGGCAACGCAGCCAGGGGGCTTTCACTCCGTAAGTTCGCCGCGCCGCTGCAAGTACATCCCCAGGTGGTACTCATTCAGTGGCGGCCGCGAATTGCTACCGGATCGGATGGTCGCGTCGTCTCGTCATTCGCTTGGTGTGGTCAACATTTGTTATAATTTACCTATTATAATTTGGGGTTGTAAGTTGGCCATTTGTTAACAGTGCAACTTCTCTACGTAGTACTATTACTTATTCTGTGACGCAGCGAGCGTTCTGGGAACGATGCCTCGGGCAACATTAGGTGGTATGGTGGACGGGCGATTCCATTTATAATTATATGTTTTAGTTAAGTATAACCATAACCTTAATGTACATATTTTTGTATTTTTTTGTTGGCGGATCAAATAACAATTAAAAGTCAATTTTACATTTATACCAAACCGTATTAATTGAAATATGACCTGCTGTGACTGTATCAAGCGTTTGGGAGGTGACGAGATAGAACCGAAGTCGCAATATCGGCGTGAAGTTAGCAGCCTAAAGCTAGCAGCCCAAGATTACCCGACCAAATAAAGGAGTCACATCAAATTTTAGGCTGCTAACTTCACAAAACTAGCAGCCTAAATTCAAAATTGGTTGCCCTGAATATATCACTAATAACTCTTTGTAATGAGTAGCGTTAAGATTGACAGAACGTGGCTATCTCACATTTAGAGTTGTCTAAGAAACTTGATATTGATATATTCAACTGTAAAATTTCTAGCGTGAGACGTAACATAGTGCAGCAGTATTTTGAGTGAGTGTGTTAGCATCTCATTTATTATTATTATTTTTGTCCTTGTCACCATTGGGTTAGTATCCTTGTCACGGCCCAACTATGCTCGTTATGTACCTTGTTATATATACCTACATTGCACTTTTAAATTAGTTAGTTAGTGAGAACTTCTGTTTCAGCAAAACTTCAAGTCTTGCATTTGTATTAGTTTTATTTTCTTTGTAATACTATTTTCTTTGTTCGCATGTGTGGTTACGTTAGTGCGTAACACTAGTTAGTACCTACTAGTTAAGTATCATGGCACTACCTGTGAGTTCCTATAATTGGCTCTCTGTATCTACTTTCATGTTTAATATATTACCATAGCTGTTGGTTCTCCAAATAATAAAAATAAAATAAAATAAAATAAATTTAGAAAAAAAAACATTGAGCAGATTAAAATTTTGATTCAATTTATCGATTTTTCATGTTACGCTGTCCAGATTACACTTTAAAACAGACCATTGGTTTTCTTTTTGAAAGCCCTTTCGAATGAGACTAATTGCGTTAGAATTAAAAGAGGATAGCTACCTCAAAATCAGAGAAAATACTTAGCAGCCCAAACTTTTTGACGGTTATTTTAAATTTTTCATGTCAATTTGTCCAGATTACACTTTTTAATAGTCTTCATTGGTTTTCTTTTTGAAAGAGCTTTCGAATGGGACTAGTAGCGTTAGAATTGAAAGAGGATAGCTACCTCAAAATCAGAGAAAATACTTAGCAGCCTAAAAATTTTAACAGTTATTTTAAATTTTTCATGTCAAGTTGTACAGATTACACTTTTTAATAGTATTAATTGGTTTACTTTTTGGAAGAGCTTTCGAATGAGACTAGTAGCGTTAAGATTGAAAGGGGATAGCTATCTCAAATTAAGAGAAAATACTTGGCAGCCTAAAATTTTTGACAGGTATTTCCAATTTTTCATGTCAAGCTGTAAAGATTACACTTCTTAATAGTCATCATTGGTTTCTTTTTGAAAGCACTTTCGAATGAGACTAGTCGCGTTAGGATTGTAAGAGGATAGCTACCTCAAAATCAGAGAAAATTTTTAGCAGCCTAAAAATTTCAACAGTTATTTTAAATTTTTCATGTCAAGTTGTCCAGATTACACTTTTTAATAGGCCTCATTGGATTTCTTTTTGAAAGAGCTTTCGAATGGGACTAGTAGCGTTAGAATTGAAAGAGGATAGCTACCTCAAAATCAGAGAAAATACTTAGCAGCCTAAAAATTTTTACAGTTGTTTTTAAAATTTTCATGTCAAGCTGTCCAGATTACACTTTTTAATATTCATCATTGGTTTTCTTTTTGAAAGCCCTTTCGAATGAAACTAGTCGCGTTAGGATTGAAAGAGGATAGCTACCTCAAAATCAGAGAAAATACTTAGCAGCCCAAACTTTTTGACAGTTATTTTAAATTTTTCATGTCAATTTGTCCAGATTACACTTTTTAATAGTCTTCATTGGTTTTCTTTTTGAAAGAGCTTTCGAATGGGACTAGTGGCGTTAGAATTGAAAGAGGATAGTTACCTCAAAATCAGAGAAAATACTTAGCAGCCTAAAAAAATTAACAGTTATTTTAAATTTTTCATGTCAATTTGTACAGATTACACTTTTTAATAGTATTCATTGGTTTACTTATTGGAAGAGCTTTCGAATGAGACTAGTAGCGTTAAGATTCAAAGGGGATAGCTATCTCAAATTAAGAGAAAATACTTGGCAGCCTAAAATTTTTGACAGGTATTTCCAATTTTTCATGTCAAGCTGTAAAGATTACACTTCTTAATAGTAATCATTGGTTTTTTTTTGAAAGCACTTTCGAATGGGTTTAGTCGCGTTAGGATTGAAAGAGGATAGCTACCTCAAAATCAGAGAAAATTCTTAGCAGCCTAAAAAATTTAACAGTTATATTAAATTTTTCATGTCAAGTTGTCCAGATTACACTTTTTAATAGTCCTCATTGGTTTTCTTTTTGAAAGAGCTTTCGAATGGGACTAGTAGCGTTAGAATTGAAAGAGGATAGCTACCTCAAAATCAGAGAAAATACATAGCAGCCTAAAATTTGTAACAGTTATTTAAAAAAATTCATTTCAATTTGTCCAGATTACACTTTTAAATAGTATTAATTGGTTTACTTTTTGGAAGAGCTTTCGAATGAGACTAGTAGCGTTGAGATTGAAAGGGGATAGCTATCTCAAATTCAGAGAAAATACATAGCAGCCTAAAATTTTTGACAGGTATTTCCAATTTTTCATGTCAAGCTGTAAAGATTAAATTTTTAAATAGTCATCTTTGGTTTTTTTTTTAAAAGCCCTTTCGAATGAGACTAATTGCGTTAGGATTGAAAGAGGATAGCTACCTCAAAATCAGAGAAAATTCTTAGCAGCCCAAACTGTTTGACAGTTATTTTAAATTTTTCATGTCAATTTGTCCAGATTACACTTTTTAATAGTCTTCATTGGTTTTATTTTTGAAAGAGCTTTCGAATGGGACTAGTAGCGTTAGAATTGAAAGAGGACAGCTACCTCAAAATCAGAGAAAATACTTAGCAGCCTAAAAAAATTAACAGTTATTTTAAATTTTTCATGTCAAGTTGTACAGATTACACTTTTTAATAGTATTCATTGGTTTACTTTTTGGAAGAGCTTTCGAATGAAACTAGTCGCGTTAGGATTGAAAGAGGATAGCTATCTCAAATTCAGAGGAAATACATAGCAGCCTAAAATTTGTAACAGTTATTTAAAAAAATTCATTTCAATTTGTCCAGATTACACTTTTAAATAGTATTAATTGGTTTACTTTTTGGAAGAGCTTTCGAATGAGACTAGTAGCGTTGAGATTGAAAGGGGATAGCTATCTCAAATTCAGAGAAAATACATAGCAGCCTAAAATTTTTGACAGGTATTTCCAATTTTTCATGTCAAGCTGTAAAGATTAAATTTTTAAATAGTCATCTTTGGTTTTTTTTTTAAAAGCCCTTTCGAATGAGACTAATTGCGTTAGGATTGAAAGAGGATAGCTACCTCAAAATCAGAGAAAATTCTTAGCAGCCCAAACTGTTTGACAGTTATTTTAAATTTTTCATGTCAATTTGTCCAGATTACACTTTTTAATAGTCTTCATTGGTTTTATTTTTGAAAGAGCTTTCGAATGGGACTAGTAGCGTTAGAATTGAAAGAGGACAGCTACCTCAAAATCAGAGAAAATACTTAGCAGCCTAAAAAAATTAACAGTTATTTTAAATTTTTCATGTCAAGTTGTACAGATTACACTTTTTAATAGTATTCATTGGTTTACTTTTTGGAAGAGCTTTCGAATGAGACTAGCAGCGTTAAGATTGGAAGAGGATAGCTATCTCAAATTCAGAGGAAATACTTAGCAGCCTAAAAATTTAAACAGTTATTTAAAAAAAATCATGTCAATTTGTCCAGATTACAGTTTTTTATATTTATCATTGGTTTTCTTTTTGAAAGCCCTTTCGAATGAGAATAATTGCGTTAGGATTGAAAGAGGATAGCTACCTCAAAATCAGAGAAAATACTTAGCAGCCCAAACTTTTTGACGGTAATTTTAAATTTTTCATGTCAAGTTGTCCAGATTACACTTTTTAATAGTCTTCATTGGTTTTCTTTTTGAAAGAGCTTTCGAATGGGACTAGTCGCGTTAAGATTGAAAGAGGATAGCTATCTCAAATTCAGAGAAAATACTAAGCAGCCTAAAATTTTTGACAGGTATTTCCAATTTTTCATGTCAAGCTGTAAAGATTAAACTTTTAAATAGTCACCTTTGGTTTTCTTTTTAAAAGCCCTTTCGAATGAGACTAATTGCGTTAGGATTGAAAGAGGATAGCTACCTCAAAATCAGAGAAAATACTTAGCAGCCCAAACTTTTTGACAGTTATTTTAAATTTTTCATGTCAATTTGTCCAGATTACACTTTTTAATAGTCTTCATTGGTTTTCTTTTTGAATGAGCTTTCGAATGGGACTAGTGGCGTTAGAATTGAAAGAGGATAGCTACCTCAAAATCAGAGAAAATACTTAGCAGCCTAAAAAAATTAACAGTTATTTTAAATTTTTCATGTCAATTTGTACAGATTACACTTTTTAATAGTATTCATTGGTTTACTTATTGGAAGAGCTTTCGAATGAGACTAGTAGCGTTAAGATTCAAAGGGGATAGCTATCTCAAATTAAGAGAAAATACTTGGCAGCCTAAAATTTTTGACAGGTATTTCCAATTTTTCATGTCAAGCTGTAAAGATTACACTTCTTAATAGTCATCATTGGTTTTTTTTTGAAAGCACTTTCGAATGGGTTTAGTCGCGTTAGGATTGAAAGAGGATAGCTACCTCAAAATCAGAGAAAATTCTTAGCAGCCTAAAAAATTTAACAGTTATTTTAAATTTTTCATGTCAAGTTGTCCAGATTTCACTTTTTAATAGTCCTCATTGGTTTTCTTTTTGAAAGAGTTTTCGAATGGGACTAGTAGCGTTAGAATTGAAAGAGGATAGCTACCTCAAAATCAGAGAAAATACTTAGCAGCCTAAAAATTTTGATAGTTGTTTTTAAAATTTTCATGTCAAGCTGTCCAGATTACACTTTTTAATATTCATCATTGGTTTTCTTTTTGAAAGCCCTTTCGAATGAAACTAGTCGCGTTAGGATTGAAAGAGGATAGCTATCTCAAATTCAGAGGAAATACATAGCAGCCTAAAATTTTTAACAGTTATTTAAAAAAATTCATTTCAATTTGTCCAGATTACACTTTTAAATAGTATTAATTGGTTTACTTTTTGGAAGAGCTTTCGAATGAGACTAGTGCGTTAAGATTGAAAGGGGATAGCTATCTCAAATTCAGAGAAAATACATAGCAGCCTAAAATTTTTGACAGGTATTTCCAATTTTTCATGTCAAGCTGTAAAGATTAAACTTTTAAATAGTCATCTTTGTTTTTTTTTTAAAAGCCCTTTCGAATGAGACTAATTGCGTTAGGATTGAAAGAGGATAGCTACCTCAAAATCAGAGAAAATCCTTAGCAGCCCAAACTGTTTGACAGTTATTTTAAATTTTTCATGTCAATTTGTCCAGATTACACTTTTTAATAGTCTTCATTGGTTTTATTTTTGAAAGAGCTTTCGAATGGGACTAGTAGCGTTAGAATTGAAAGAGGACAGCTACCTCAAAATCAGAGAAAATACTTAGCAGCCTAAAAAAATTTACAGTTATTTTAAATTTTTCATGTCAAGTTGTACAGATTACACTTTTTAATAGTCTTCATTGGTTTTCTTTTTGAAAGAGCTTTCGAATGGGACTAGTAGCGTTAGAATTGAAAGAGGATAGCTACCTCAAAATTAGAGAAAATACTTAGCAGCCTAAATAAATTAACAGTTACTTTAAATTTTTCATGTCAAGTTGTACAGATTACACTTTTTAATAGTATTCATTGGTTTTCTTTTTGAGAGAGCTTTCGAATGAGACTAAAAGCGTTAAGATTGAAAGGGGATAGCTATCTCAAATTCAGAGAAAATACTTGGCAGCCTAAAATTTTTGACAGGTATTTCCAATTTTTCATGTCAAGCTGTCCAGATTACACTTTTTAATATTCATCATTGGTTTACTTTTTCGAAGAGATTTCGAATGAGACTAGTAGCGTTAAGATTGAAAGAGGATAGCTATCTCAAATTCAGAGAAAATACTTAGCAGCCCAAATTTTTTGACGGTTATTTTAAATTTTTCGTGTCAAGTTGTCCAGATTACACTTTTTAATAGTCTTCATTGGTTTTATTTTTGAAAGAGCTTTCGAATGGGACTAGTCGCGTTAAGATTGAAAGAGGATAGCTATCTCAAATTCAGAGAAAATACTAAGCAGCCTAAAATTTTTGACAGGTATTTCCAATTTTTCATGTCAAGCTGTCCAGATTACACTTTTTAATAGTCTTCATTGGTTTTCTTTTTGAAAGCGCTTTCGAATGAGACTAGTCGCGTTAGGATTGAAAGAGGATAGCTACTTCAAAATCAGAGAAAATACTTAGCAGCCTAAAAATTTTAACAGTTATTTTAAATTATTCACGCCAAGTTGTATTGATTACACTTTGTAATGGCCTTCATTGGTTTTCTTTTTAAAAGAGCTTTCGAATGAGACTAGCAGCTTTAAGATTAAAAGAGGATAGCTATTTCAAATTCAGAGAAAATACTTAGCAGCCCAAACTTTTTTACAGTTATTTTAAATTTTACATGTCAAGTTGTCCAGATTACACTTTTTAATAGTATTCATTGGTTTTCTTTTTGAGAGAGCTTTCGAATGAGACTAGAAGCGTTAAGATTGAAAGGGGAAAGCTGTCTCAAATTCAGAGAAAATACTTGGCAGCCTAAAATTTTTGACAGTTATTTAAATAAAATCATGTCAATTAGTCCAGATTACACTTTTTAATAGTATTCATTGGTTTACTTATTGGAAGAGCTTTCGAATGAGACTCGTAGCGTTAAGATTGAAAGGGGATAGCTATCTCAAATTAAGAGAAAATACTTGGCAGCCTAAAATTTTTGACAGGTATTTCCAATTTTTCATGTCAAGCTGTACAGATTACACTTCTTAATAGTCATCATTGGTTTTTTTTTAAAGCACTTTCGAATGGGTTTAGTCGCGTTAGGATTGAAAGAGGATAGCTACCTCAAAATCAGAGAAAATACTTAGCAGCCTAAAAATTTTGACAGTTGTTTTTAAAATTTTCATGTCAAGCTGTCCAGATTACACTTTTTAATATTCTTCATTGGTTTTCTTTTTTAAAGCCCTTTCGAATGAAACTAGTCGCGTTAGGATTGAAAGAGGATAGCTATCTCAAATTCAGAGGAAATACATAGCAGCCTAAAAATTTTAACAGTTATTTAAAAAAAATCATTTCAATTTGTACAGATT
The DNA here is from genome assembly GCA_951800055.1 of Cenopis cana. Lineage (NCBI taxonomy): Eukaryota > Metazoa > Arthropoda > Insecta > Lepidoptera > Tortricidae > Cenopis > Cenopis cana. The sequence goes on along the minus strand of OX637477.1, from coordinate 11,585,471 downwards.
ACACTTTTTAATAGTATTCATTGGTTTTCTTTTTGAGAGAGCTTTCGAATGAGACTAAAATCATTAAGATTGAAAGGGGATAGCTATCTCAAATTCAGAGAAAATACTTAGCAGCCTAAAATTTTTTACAGGTATTTCCAATTTTTCATGTCAAGCTGTCCAGATTACAGTTTTTAATATTTATCATTGGTTTTCTTTTTGAAAGCCCTTTCGAATGAAACTAGTCGCGTTAGGATTGAAAGAGGATAGCTATCTCAAATTCAGAGGAAATACTTAGCGGCCTAAAAATTTTAACAGTTATTCAAAAAAAATCATGTAAATTTGTCCAGATTACACTTTTAAATAGTATTCATTGGTTTAATTTTTGGAAGAGCTTTCGAATGAGACTAGTAGCGTTAAGATTGAAAGGGGATAGCTTTCTCAAATTCAGAGAAAATACTTGGCAGCCTAAAATTTTTGACAGGTATTTCCAATTTTTCATGTCAAGCTGTCCAGATTACAGTTTTTAATATTTATCATTGGTTTTCTTTTTGAAAGCCCTTTCGAATGAAACTAGTCGCGTTAGGATTGAAAGAGGATAGCTATCTCAAATTCAGAGGAAATACTTAGCGGCCTAAAAATTTTAACAGTTATTTTAAAAAAATCATGTAAATTTGTCCAGATTACACTTTTAAATAGTATTCATTGGTTTAATTTTTGGAAGAGCTTTCGAATGAGACTAGTAGCGTTAAGATTGAAAGGGGATAGCTTTCTCAAATTCAGAGAAAATACTTGGCAGCCTAAAATTTTTGACAGGTATTTCCAATTTTTCATGTCAACTGTAAAGAATAAACTTTTAAATAGTCACCTTTGGTTTTCTTTTTAAAAGCTCTTTCGAATGAGACTAATTGCGTTAGGATTGAAAGAGGATAGCTACCTCAAAATCAGAGAAAATACTTAGCAGCCTAAAAAAATTAACAGTTATTTTAAATTTTTCATGTCAAGCTGTACAGATTACACTTTTTGATAGTATTCATTAATTTACTTTTTGGAAGAGCTTTCGAATGAGACTAGCAGCGTTAAGATTAAAAGAGGATAGCTATCTTAAATTCAGAGAAAATACTTAGCAGCCTAAAATTTTTGACAGGTATTTCAAATTTTTCATGTCAAGCTGTCCAGATTACACTGTTTAATAGTCATCATTGGTTTTCTTTTTTAAGAGCTTTCGAATGAGACTAGTAGCGTTAAGATTGAAAGGGGATAGCTATCTCAAATTAAGAGAAAATACTTAGCAGCCTAAAAAAATTAACAGTTATTTTAAATTTTTCATGTCAAGTTGTACTGATTACACTTTTTAATAGTATTCATTGGTTTACTTTTTGGAAGAGCTTTCGAATGAGACTAGCAGCGTTAAGATTGAAAGAGGATAGCTATCTCAAATTCAGAGAAAATACTTAGCAGCCTAAAATTTTTGACAGGTATTTCCAATTTTTCATGTCAAGCTGTCCAGATTACACTTTTTAATAGTCTTCATTGGTTTTCTTTTTGAAAGAGCTTTCGAATGGGACTAGTAGCGTTAGAATTGAAAGAGGATAGCTACCTCAAAATCAGAGAAAATACTTAGCAGCCTAAAAAAATTAACAGTTATTTTAAATTTTTCACGTCAAGTTGTACAGATTACACTTTTTAATAGTATTCATTGGTTTTCTTTTTGAGAGAGCTTTCGAATGAGACTAAAAGCGTTAAGATTGAAAGGGGATAGCTATCTCAAATTCAGAGAAAATACTTAGCAGCCTAAATTTTTTGACAGGTATTTCCAATTTTTCATGTCAAGCTGTCCAGATTACACTTTTTAATAGTCTTCATTGGTTTTCTTTTTGAAAGAGCTTTCGAATGGGACTAGTAGCGTTAGAATTGAAAGAGGATAGCTACCTCAAAATCAGAGAAAATACTTAGCAGCCTAAAAAAATTAACAGTTATTTTAATTTTTTCATGTCAAGCTGTACAGATTACACTTTTTGATAGTATTCATTAATTTACTTTTTGGAAGAGCTTTCGAATGAGACTAGCAGCGTTAAGATTGAAAGAGGATAGCTATCTTAAATTCAGAGAAAATACTTAGCAGCCTAAAATTTTTGACAGGTATTTCAAATTTTTCATGTCAAGCTGTCCAGATTACACTTTTTAATAGTCATCATTGGTTTTCTTTTTGAAAGCGCTTTCGAATGAGACTAGTAGCGTTAAGATTGAAAGGGGATAGCTATCGCAAATTAAGAGAAAATACTTAGCAGCCTAAAAAAATTAACAGTTATTTTAAATTTTTCATGACAAGTTGTACTGATTACACTTTTTAATAGTATTCATTGGTTTACTTTTTGGAAAAGCTTTCGAATGAGACTAGCAGCGTTAAGATTGAAAGAGGATAGCTATCTCAAATTCAGAGAAAATACTTAGCAGCCTAAAATTTTTGACAGGTATTTCCAATTTTTCATGTCAAGCTGTCCAGATTACACTTTTTAATAGTCTTCATTGGTTTTCTTTTTGAAAGAGCTTTCGAATGGGACTAAAAGCGTTAGAATTGAAAGAGGATAGCTACCTCAAAATCAGAGAAAATACTTAGCAGCCTAAAAAAATTAACAGTTATTTTAAATTTTTCACGTCAAGTTGTACAGATTACACTTTTTAATAGTATTCATTGGTTTTCTTTTTGAGAGAGCTTTCGAATGAGACTAAAAGCGTTAAGATTGAAAGGGGATAGCTATCTCAAATTCAGAGAAAATACTTAGCAGCCTAAATTTTTTGACAGGTATTTCCAATTTTTCATGTCAAGCTGTCCAGATTACACTTTTTAATAGTCTTCATTGGTTTTCTTTTTGAAAGAGCTTTCGAATGGGACTAGTAGCGTTAGAATTGAAAGAGGATAGCTACCTCAAAATCAGAGAAAATACTTAGCAGCCTAAAAAAATTAACAGTTATTTTAAATTTTTCACGTCAAGTTGTACAGATTACACTTTTAAATAGTATTCATTGGTTTTGTTTTTGAGAGAGCTTTCGAATGAGACTAAAAGCGTTAAGATTGAAAGGGGATAGCTATCTCAAATTCAGAGAAAATACTTGGCAGCCTATAATTTTTGACAGGTATTTCCAATTTTTCATGTCAAGCTGTCCAGATTACAGTTTTTAATATTTATCGTTGGTTTTCTTTTTGAAAGCCCTTTCGAATGAAACTAGTCGCGTTAGGATTGAAAGAGGATAGCTATCTCAAATTCAGAGGAAATGGTTAGCAGCCTAAAAATTTTAACAGTTATTTAAAAAAAATCATGTCAATTAGTCCAGATTTCACTTTTTAATAGTATTTATTGGTTTACTTTTTGGAAGAGCTTTCGAATGAGACTAGTAGCGTTAAGATTGAAAGGGGATAGCTATCTCAAATTAAGAGAAAATACTTGGCAGCCTTAAATTTTTGACAGGTATTTCCAATTTTTCATGTCAAGCTGTAAAGATTACACTTTTTAATAGTCTTCATTGGTTTTCTTTTTGAAAGAGCTTTCGAATGGGACTAGTAGCGTTAGAATTGAAAGAGGATAGCTACCTCAAAATCAGAGAAAATACTTAGCAGCCCAAACTTTTTGACAGTTATTTTAAATTTTTCATGTCAATTTGTCCAGGTTACACTTTTTAATAGTCTTCATTGGTTTTCTTTTTGAAAGAGCTTTCGAATGGGACTAGTAGCGTTAGAATTGAAAGAGGATAGCTACCTCAAAATCAGAGAAAATACTTAGCAGCCCAAACTTTTTGACAGTTATTTTAAATTTTTCATGTCAATTTGTCCAGGTTACACTTTTTAATAGTCTTCATTGGTTTTCTTTTTGAAAGAGCTTTCGAATGGGACTAGTAGCGTTAGAATTGAAAGAGGATGGCTACCTCAAAATCAGAGAAAATACTTAGCAGCCTAAAAAAATTAACAGTTATTTTAAATTTTTCATGTCAAGCTGTACAGATTACACTTTTTAATAGTATTCATAGGTTTACTTTTTGGAAGAGCTTTCGAATGAGCCTAGCAGCGTTAAGATTGAAAGAGGATAGCTATCTCAAATTCAGAGAAAATACTTAGCAGCCTAAAATTTTTGACAGGTATTTCCAATTTTTCATGTCAAGCTGTCCAGATTACACTTTTTAATAGTCATCATTGGTTTTCTTTTTGAAAGCGCTTTCGAATGAGACTAGTAGCGTTAAGATTGAAAGGGGATAGCTATCTCAAATTAAGAGAAAATACTTAGCAGCTCAAACTTTTTGACAGTTATTTTAAATTTTTCATGTCAATTTGTCCAGATTACACTTTTTAATAGTCTTGATTGGTTTTCTTTTTGAAAGAGCTTTCGAATGGGACTAGTAACGTTAGAATTGAAAGAGGATAGCTACCTCAAAATCAGAGAAAATACTTAGCAGCCTAAAAAAATTACCAGTCATTTAAAAAAAATTATGTCAAGTTGTACAGATTACACTTTTTAATAGTATTCATTGGTTTACTTTTTGGAAGAGCTTTCGAATGAGATTAGCAGCGTTAAGATTGAAAGAGGATAGCTATCTCAAATTCAGAGAAAATACTTAGCAGCCTAAAATTTTTGACAGGTATTTCCAATTTTTCATGTCAAGCTGTCCAGAGTACACTTTTTAATAGTCATCATTTTTTTTTTTTGAAAGCGCTTTCGAATGAGACTAGTTGCGTTAGGATTGAAAGAGGATAGCTACCTCAAAATCAGAGAAAATTCTTAGCAGCCTAAAAATTTTAACACTTATTTTAAATTTTTCATGTTAAGTTGTCGAGATTACACTTTTAAATAGTATTCATTGGTTTTCTTTTTGAAAGAGCTTTCGAATGAGACTAGAAGCGTTAAGATTGAAAAAGGATAGCTATCTCAAATTCAGAGAAAATACTTAGCAGCCTAAAATTTTTGACAGGTATTTCCAATTTTTCATGTCAAGCTGTCCAGATTACACTTTTTAATAGTCATCATTTTTTTTCTTTTTGAAAGCGCTTCCGAATGAGACTAGTTGCGTTAGGATTGAAAGAGGATAGCTACCTCAAAATCAGAGAAAATTCTTAGCAGCCTAAAAATTTTAACAGTTATTTTAAATTTTTCGTGTCAAGTTGTCGAGATTACACTTTTAAATAGTATTCATTGGTTTTCTTTTTGAAAGAGTTTTCGAATGGGACTAGTAGCGTTAGAATTGAAAGAGGATATAGCTACCTCAAAATCAGAGAAAATACTTAGCAGCCTAAAAAAATTAACAGTTATTTTAAATTTTTCATGTCATGTTGTACAGATTACACTTTTTAATAGTATTCATTGGTTTACTTTTTGGAAGAGCTTTCGAATGAGACTAGCAGCGTTAAGATTGAAAGAGGATAGCTATCTCAAATTCAGAGAAAATACTTAGCAGCCTAAAATTTTTAACAGGTAGTTCCAATTTTTCATGTCAAGCTGTCCAGATTACACTTTTTAATAGTCACCTTCGGTTTTCTTTTTTAAGAGCTTTCGAATGAGACTAGTAGCGTTAAGATTGAAAGGGGATAGCTATCTCAAATTAAGAGAAAATACTTAGCAGCCTAAAAAAATTAACAGTTATTTTAAATTTTTCATGTCAAGTTGTACTGATTACACTTTTTAATAGTATTCATTGGTTTACTTTTTGGAAGAGCTTTCGAATGAGACTAGCAGCGTTAAGATTGAAAGAGGATAGCTATCTCAAATTCAGAGAAAATACTTAGCAGCCTAAAATTTTTGACAGGTATTTCCAATTTTTCATGTCAAGCTGTCCAGATTACACTTTTTAATAGTCTTCATTGGTTTTCTTTTTGAAAGAGCTTTCGAATGGGACTAGTAGCGTTAGAATTGAAAGAGGATAGCTACCTCAAAATCAGAGAAAATACTTAGCAGCCTAAAAAAATTAACAGTTATTTTAAATTTTTCACGTCAAGTTGTACAGATTACACTTTTTAATAGTATTCATTGGTTTTCTTTTTGAGAGAGCTTTCGAATGAGACTAAAAGCGTTAAGATTGAAAGGGGATAGCTATCTCAAATTCAGAGAAAATACTTAGCAGCCTAAATTTTTTGACAGGTATTTCCAATTTTTCATGTCAAGCTGTCCAGATTACACTTTTTAATAGTCTTCATTGGTTTTCTTTTTGAAAGAGCTTTCGAATGGGACTAGTAGCGTTAGAATTGAAAGAGGATAGCTACCTCAAAATCAGAGAAAATACTTAGCAGCCTAAAAAAATTAACAGTTATTTTAATTTTTTCATGTCAAGCTGTACAGATTACACTTTTTGATAGTATTCATTAATTTACTTTTTGGAAGAGCTTTCGAATGAGACTAGCAGCGTTAAGATTGAAAGAGGATAGCTATCTTAAATTCAGAGAAAATACTTAGCAGCCTAAAATTTTTGACAGGTATTTCAAATTTTTCATGTCAAGCTGTCCAGATTACACTTTTTAATAGTCATCATTGGTTTTCTTTTTGAAAGCGCTTTCGAATGAGACTAGTAGCGTTAAGATTGAAAGGGGATAGCTATCGCAAATTAAGAGAAAATACTTAGCAGCCTAAAAAAATTAACAGTTATTTTAAATTTTTCATGACAAGTTGTACTGATTACACTTTTTAATAGTATTCATTGGTTTACTTTTTGGAAAAGCTTTCGAATGAGACTAGCAGCGTTAAGATTGAAAGAGGATAGCTATCTCAAATTCAGAGAAAATACTTAGCAGCCTAAAATTTTTGACAGGTATTTCCAATTTTTCATGTCAAGCTGTCCAGATTACACTTTTTAATAGTCTTCATTGGTTTTCTTTTTGAAAGAGCTTTCGAATGGGACTAAAAGCGTTAGAATTGAAAGAGGATAGCTACCTCAAAATCAGAGAAAATACTTAGCAGCCTAAAAAAATTAACAGTTATTTTAAATTTTTCACGTCAAGTTGTACAGATTACACTTTTTAATAGTATTCATTGGTTTTCTTTTTGAGAGAGCTTTCGAATGAGACTAAAAGCGTTAAGATTGAAAGGGGATAGCTATCTCAAATTCAGAGAAAATACTTAGCAGCCTAAATTTTTTGACAGGTATTTCCAATTTTTCATGTCAAGCTGTCCAGATTACACTTTTTAATAGTCTTCATTGGTTTTCTTTTTGAAAGAGCTTTCGAATGGGACTAGTAGCGTTAGAATTGAAAGAGGATAGCTACCTCAAAATCAGAGAAAATACTTAGCAGCCTAAAAAAATTAACAGTTATTTTAAATTTTTCACGTCAAGTTGTACAGATTACACTTTTAAATAGTATTCATTGGTTTTGTTTTTGAGAGAGCTTTCGAATGAGACTAAAAGCGTTAAGATTGAAAGGGGATAGCTATCTCAAATTCAGAGAAAATACTTGGCAGCCTATAATTTTTGACAGGTATTTCCAATTTTTCATGTCAAGCTGTCCAGATTACAGTTTTTAATATTTATCGTTGGTTTTCTTTTTGAAAGCCCTTTCGAATGAAACTAGTCGCGTTAGGATTGAAAGAGGATAGCTATCTCAAATTCAGAGGAAATGGTTAGCAGCCTAAAAATTTTAACAGTTATTTAAAAAAAATCATGTCAATTAGTCCAGATTTCACTTTTTAATAGTATTTATTGGTTTACTTTTTGGAAGAGCTTTCGAATGAGACTAGTAGCGTTAAGATTGAAAGGGGATAGCTATCTCAAATTAAGAGAAAATACTTGGCAGCCTTAAATTTTTGACAGGTATTTCCAATTTTTCATGTCAAGCTGTAAAGATTACACTTTTTAATAGTCTTCATTGGTTTTCTTTTTGAAAGAGCTTTCGAATGGGACTAGTAGCGTTAGAATTGAAAGAGGATAGCTACCTCAAAATCAGAGAAAATACTTAGCAGCCCAAACTTTTTGACAGTTATTTTAAATTTTTCATGTCAATTTGTCCAGGTTACACTTTTTAATAGTCTTCATTGGTTTTCTTTTTGAAAGAGCTTTCGAATGGGACTAGTAGCGTTAGAATTGAAAGAGGATAGCTACCTCAAAATCAGAGAAAATACTTAGCAGCCCAAACTTTTTGACAGTTATTTTAAATTTTTCATGTCAATTTGTCCAGGTTACACTTTTTAATAGTCTTCATTGGTTTTCTTTTTGAAAGAGCTTTCGAATGGGACTAGTAGCGTTAGAATTGAAAGAGGATGGCTACCTCAAAATCAGAGAAAATACTTAGCAGCCTAAAAAAATTAACAGTTATTTTAAATTTTTCATGTCAAGCTGTACAGATTACACTTTTTAATAGTATTCATAGGTTTACTTTTTGGAAGAGCTTTCGAATGAGCCTAGCAGCGTTAAGATTGAAAGAGGATAGCTATCTCAAATTCAGAGAAAATACTTAGCAGCCTAAAATTTTTGACAGGTATTTCCAATTTTTCATGTCAAGCTGTCCAGATTACACTTTTTAATAGTCATCATTGGTTTTCTTTTTGAAAGCGCTTTCGAATGAGACTAGTAGCGTTAAGATTGAAAGGGGATAGCTATCTCAAATTAAGAGAAAATACTTAGCAGCTCAAACTTTTTGACAGTTATTTTAAATTTTTCATGTCAATTTGTCCAGATTACACTTTTTAATAGTCTTGATTGGTTTTCTTTTTGAAAGAGCTTTCGAATGGGACTAGTAACGTTAGAATTGAAAGAGGATAGCTACCTCAAAATCAGAGAAAATACTTAGCAGCCTAAAAAAATTACCAGTCATTTAAAAAAAATTATGTCAAGTTGTACAGATTACACTTTTTAATAGTATTCATTGGTTTACTTTTTGGAAGAGCTTTCGAATGAGATTAGCAGCGTTAAGATTGAAAGAGGATAGCTATCTCAAATTCAGAGAAAATACTTAGCAGCCTAAAATTTTTGACAGGTATTTCCAATTTTTCATGTCAAGCTGTCCAGAGTACACTTTTTAATAGTCATCATTTTTTTTTTTTGAAAGCGCTTTCGAATGAGACTAGTTGCGTTAGGATTGAAAGAGGATAGCTACCTCAAAATCAGAGAAAATTCTTAGCAGCCTAAAAATTTTAACACTTATTTTAAATTTTTCATGTTAAGTTGTCGAGATTACACTTTTAAATAGTATTCATTGGTTTTCTTTTTGAAAGAGCTTTCGAATGAGACTAGAAGCGTTAAGATTGAAAAAGGATAGCTATCTCAAATTCAGAGAAAATACTTAGCAGCCTAAAATTTTTGACAGGTATTTCCAATTTTTCATGTCAAGCTGTCCAGATTACACTTTTTAATAGTCATCATTTTTTTTCTTTTTGAAAGCGCTTCCGAATGAGACTAGTTGCGTTAGGATTGAAAGAGGATAGCTACCTCAAAATCAGAGAAAATTCTTAGCAGCCTAAAAATTTTAACAGTTATTTTAAATTTTTCGTGTCAAGTTGTCGAGATTACACTTTTAAATAGTATTCATTGGTTTTCTTTTTGAAAGAGTTTTCGAATGGGACTAGTAGCGTTAGAATTGAAAGAGGATATAGCTACCTCAAAATCAGAGAAAATACTTAGCAGCCTAAAAAAATTAACAGTTATTTTAAATTTTTCATGTCATGTTGTACAGATTACACTTTTTAATAGTATTCATTGGTTTACTTTTTGGAAGAGCTTTCGAATGAGACTAGCAGCGTTAAGATTGAAAGAGGATAGCTATCTCAAATTCAGAGAAAATACTTAGCAGCCTAAAATTTTTAACAGGTAGTTCCAATTTTTCATGTCAAGCTGTCCAGATTACACTTTTTAATAGTCACCTTCGGTTTTCTTTTTGAAAGCCCTTTCGAATGAGCCTAATCGCGTTAGGATTGAAAGAGGATAGCTACCTCAAAATCAGAGAAAATACTTAGCAGCCCAAACTTTTTTACAGTTATTTTAAATTTTACATGTCAAGTTGTCCAGATTACACTTTTTAATAGTATTCATTGGTTTTCTTTTTGGAAGAGCTTTCGAATGAGACTAGTAGCGTTAAGATTGAAAAGGAATAGCTATCTCAAATTCAGAGAAAATACTTAGCAGCCTAAAATTTTTGACAGGTATTTCCAATTTTTCATGTCAAGCTGTAAAGATTATACTTTTTAATAGTCACCTTTCCTACCTCAAAATCAGAGAAAATACTTAGCAGCCCAAACTTTTTGACTGTTATTTTAAATTTTTCATGCCAAGTTGTATTGATTACACTTTTTAGTGGCCTTCATTGGTTTTTTTTAAAAGAGCTTTCGAATGAGACTAGAAGCGTTAAGATTGAAAGGGGATAGCTATCTCATATTCAGAGAAAATACTTGGCAGCCTGAAATATTTGACCGGTATTTCCAATTTTTCATGTCAAGCTGTAAAGATTACACTTTTTAATATTTATCATTGGTTGTCTTTTTGAAAGCCCTTTCGAATGAAACTAGTCGCGTTAGGATTGAAAGAGGATAGCTATCTCAAATTCAGAGGAAATACTTAGCAGCCTTAAAATTTTAACAGCTATTTTAAATTTTTCATGTCAAGTTGTCGAGATTACACTTTTAAATAGTATTCATTGGTTTTCTTTTTGAGAGAGCTTTCGATAGAGACTAGTAGCGTTAAGATTGAAAGGGGATAGCTATATCAAAATCAGAGAAAATTCTTAGCAGCCTAAAAATTTTAACAGTTATTTTAAATTTTTCATGTCAAGTTGTACAGATTACACTTTTTAATGGCCTTCATTGGGTTTCTTTTTAAAAGAGCTTTCGAATGAGACAAACAGCTTTAAGATTGAAGTAGTATAGCTATTTCAAATTCAGAGAGAATACTTAGCAGCCCAAACTTTTTTACAGTTATTTTAAATTTTACATGTCAAGTTGTCCAGATTACACTTTTTAATAGTATTCATTGGTTTTCTTTTTAAGAGAGCTTTCGAATGAGACTATTGTCCCCCGCGGATACGAAGTAAATCCTGACACATTGCGCAACTATGAAGTTTCTGATAGAGCTGGGTCGTTGCGACTTTTAAGTGTAACGAAACGTAACAGCTTTTCATTATCTGGAAACAGTTTCACGAAACAGTTTCAAAAGTAACTAGTTATTTCACTGCGGCGCCCGACAAAACGAAACGAACGAAAGAAATATTTATGAATGAATTTTCAAAATTAAGCCTTAACATCTTGCGAATAGAGCGCATTTTTGTCAATCATCAATACAAAACGTTTTTGGCACAAAGCGCGCCCACCCGAACAAAGCTAAGTTTTGTTTCGTATCGTCGTTTCGGTCGCTACATCAATGAAAGTTATAGGTTATAGTTTGAGTTATGTCAGTTTTGAGTTTCGTTTCTATTTTCATGTAGTGTAGTTTCATTGTTGCGTTGCATTGCAGCTTTGCCCAGCTGACGACTTGCCCAGCTCAACGAAACACGAATGCATCCTATTCGCTGACGATACGACAATAATAGTTAAAGGTAGAGATATAGATAACTTTCAGGATGATATTAACAAAGCATTGAGAGATGTTATTAACTGGCTTGAATTTAATAATCTTCGAATAAATCTAGATAAAACAAAATTTATGCTATTCAAATCGTATAAGTCTAAGATTATCCAAGTTAAGATTAGTCATGAAACCAATAATATTAAAGAAGTGAATAGCATTGTCTTTCTCGGTGTAACCTTTGATACCTTTTGTAATTGGAAGGAACATGTAGACACTGTTTGTAGTAAAATAAATAAATTTATTTTTGCATTGTGGCGTATTAAGCAAACGGTATCATTCAATACCGCCCTAGTAACATACCATGGTTATATTATGTCTATACTTAGGTACGGTATAATCATGTGGGGAAATTCTGTTGATGCTGACCGTGCATTTATCGTTCAAAAGAAATGCATTAGAATCCTTTGTGGAATTAATAGAAGAGAATCGTGTAAGCCCTTCTTCATAAAACTAAAGCTACTAACTCTGCCATGCCTTTACCTTTATGAAATAGCAATGTTTGTAAAACTTAATGCCGAACTTTTTTCTTCTGTGGATAAAGAAACCACTAGGCCGCAGAGACGATACCGCCTAGCTTTGCCTTCTGCAAAGTTGGTAATCAGAAGGAAAAGTGCGTATAACATGTGCATAAAAATCTTTAACAAACTACCAGCAACACTCAAGTCATTACCGAACAGTGAATTTAAATCGAATCTGAACAAACTGCTGATAGAAAAATGTTTTTATAGCATAGATGAATTTTTGATGTATACATTTTGAATTTTATTAAGATGATATTCTATGAATTGATTTCCTGAATTGATTGATTGACATTGTTATATAGGTACAAAAAAGGAATTATTGGAATATATATGTGGACATTTTATTTTAATTTGAATATTGTATAATTTAATTGTAATGTACTCTTTTAGTTTTAATTTTGACTTTATTATTCAGACAATGACATTTTAAATTACGACTAATCGAACGCATTACATTCAGTTTTCTATTTAAATATCTAGTCTCACTATTTCGATCGTAATTTGATATGTTGTAGTTATTTATTTCATTAATTTATTTTGACATTTTAGTTCCTGTATAATTAACTTAGGTAATTAAATTTTCACATGCCTATCTTGGCTCAACATATTAGGGAAACTTATGAAATGACCTCAACACCCTGTCACCTAATTGTAACCATATGTTTTATGTGAATAAACGCATTCATTCATTCATTCATTCATTCATTCATTCATTCATTCATTCATTCATTTGGTGGTCGTTTTTATAAAAACTGTTTTTTGTTCTCATAAGAAACTGTTATTCCGTTACCGTAAGCGAAAGCGTTTTACGAAACGCTTATTGAAAAAAACACTCAGCTCTAGTTTCTGAATAATGACAATGTCAACCATAGGAAAAAAATACATATTTACTTATTGCGTGTAACAGAATAGTGAGTTAAGAAGTTCGTATAGCCAAAAATATTGTTTATGATTTATGAGTCCATTAATGTAAATAAAACGTATTAATTAATTGTAATATTAGTAATATTCTCCTTCAGTTAATTATAAATATTAATAAATAAATGCGTTTGTTTCTTTATTACTAACCTCTAGGAATGGAACTCTTTTTACCCAGAGAAAACTTTTTGAATTTGAATGCAAAGTTATTTATTATTTACCATATTTCAGAGTATTATATTCTTTGCCATATTTCCTGTCAATAAATTCAATGAAACGTCAATATAGGTATGATAAAACTATTTTAAGTAGGTAGGTATTGCCTTGTACGCTTCCAAAGGTTGATCATTTTGATTGTGCTAAACTTGTACATGTTTTTGGCTATTAATACCTAATGCCATCGCATCCCCATCTCACCCATTGACCAAGGAGCAGATTGTAGCAAGGGCTTGTTAACTTGGAATTTGAAATGCTTACTATTTGGACTTGTTAAAATGCCGAAACGATCAAAGAAATTCGTTCTTAACAGTCAGTCTCGTGAGCTTATCATACGTGTTCGTGACTATTTTGAACGAGAAGCTCAAAACGGCGGACCGATATTACCCGTGACATCGGTGTTGGATCGAGTTGCAGATGCTCTATGAGCAAAAAAACTATTATAAAAATCACGAAACAAAAATTGGGTGAGACTGGCATGGAAGATAATGTTCTACATTCTCCCAACAAGAGAAAAAGAGCGAAGCTTACCGATGTAGATAATTTTGACGTTGACGCCATCCGTGCTTGGGAAAGTGATACATAATATAGTAAAGAATATAAATATTATCTCTACCTAGATTTTTTTTTTTTCACTTTCCTTCATATACATCTGATAAATATTTTTTTATTACAGTTAGTAGAGAACTGCATTCGACTTAACTCACAATTGACTCGAATTTTATCGATACAATGATCGAACGTGTAACAACCCTAGAAGCATGTCTCAGGATTGACTTCATAGCCGCCGGGGACTGTAGAAGCGTTAAGATTGAAAGGGGATAGCTATCTCAAATTCAGAGAAAATACTAGGCAGCCTTAAATTTTTGACAGGTATTTCCAATTTTTCATGTCAAGCTGTCCAGATTACACTTTTTAATAGTCACCTTTGGTTTTCTTTTTGAAAGCCCTTTCAAATGAGACTAATCGCATTAGGATTGAAAGAGGATAGCTATCTCAAAAATTTTGTTATTCAGACTGAGACCTTATACCTACATCTCTAACTATACTGATCAGTGGCGGAGCGTCCATACAACTCGATTCCCACCGGCTTACCTAATTTTCAGCCAGTGCAGTTCTTTTACTATGGCTCATGAAGTATAAGAAAGGCAAATTATTTCCGGCTTTCCTAAGAATATTTTTGACGCGCCGCCACTGATACTGATATTGATTTTTCTCAAGAAAAATGTAGCATATGCTTGTATTGTCAGACTATATTACGAGTAAATTGTAAATTGACATGTAAAAGTGCCCTTGTGGCCTATTTGCAGAATAAATGTCTATCAAATGGCTATCAAAATTCAAAAAAAAATTAATTTTTGAATTTTGATAGTAATGTTACTTACCTTTGTATGTTGTTGCACTCAATACTTTACCAGTGTTGCATACATACCAGTATGTGTACTTTGTACCTAATCATCTCTAATGTCCGAAATATAAGTTTTAGTTATTCAATGTTAAGGCGCCTGTAGAGGCAAGCACTCCATACAAACTTTGTGCAAGTTTTTTTTTGCTTGTGTTTGCATTACACTTATGATTTTTGGTCAGTATGCTTATTTTTCTATTAGCCAGAACCTCGAGAATAACTTTTTTTAATTTTTGTATATTTTTAGTTTTTAATTTTATGATTTTTTTTCTTGACATTCTTCGTATATCCAATATTGACAAGCAAAAAAAAATTATATGCGGGATTGCCAAAACCGTCGAATAAAACTTGCACAGAGTTTGTATGGAGAAGGTCTTGCCTCTGCATGCGCCTTAAATGATGTTATTACTAGTTTATTTTCTTAAGTCTAGTACTTAGTAGTAGTGCTGAATTATACTAGATAACATCGCCTCTGATTTGTTTTATTTGGGCCATTTTACGGAAAGTTGTACACTCGACTTTTTTTTTAATTTGGATAAAATCGGGTTTTTTCTACTCAGAATCGAAAGCACTTTCGAATGATATAGGGGAAAAAAAGTGTCCCAATTTTATGTTTTTATACTCTGATTATAAAATAAATAAAATAATAAATAAATAACAAGCAGCCATATTTTTTATGTTTCCCATACTTATTTGGAGATAATATAATAAATAAAAACAAAAAAGATTTGGTACAGCGTAGATTTGAACCATGAACCTAACATTAGAGGTTCACCGCGTAAGCCTCTACGCTAAGCGGACTTTACTCATAGATGTCGAAATTATTATACAGGTATCATTACGTCGTAACGAGAGCCGAGAAGTAATGACGATACACCCCAACAGTCAGTCAATAAATATCTCCCTAAGTGTGCTTTTTACGTTAATAATACTTATAGACAATGAAAAGTAAATCTCAGTATGATTAGGGTTACTAAGGAAAAAATAAAAAATGATTACATTGCGTAGTTCAACAGGAAAATATATCAAACTGAACTGTACTATCAAATTACAAAGAGAGAAATTATAATATTAAATCCCTCGATATACGCTATCTTGCAAAGTGAACCATGAAAATGTATACGAGTATCTATTCTACGCTATTTAGGAGGCCTGAACAAAAACTAGTCTGATTTGTGCCATGCATTTGAGACTGTAAGTACTAAGTAATCTATGACCAAAGTATTCGAAATGACAACAAAATTTGCAACATGATAATTATTTTTGCAGTCTACTTCACGTGAACTGCCCCAGGTGGCGCGCGTGCCGCGTTATTGTCGGACATGTTATGCCATCTATACGAAGTCGATAAACTAATTTATTTTCTGTACCGCCGTGCCGCTCATAGATGGCAATGTGATCGTTTTAGATGCCGCTATCGTTTGTTTGTAATTTTGCGAACCGAGGTTACTTAAGCGCTGTAGAAATTCAACGAATTTCTCAAATACATTGGCGGTTGTTTAATTAAAATTGATCAATAACTACTCTGCGCAATTCGGAATTTAGAATATTTTAACTATTGAATTTTGCTGTTGTGGTATACTATTTTAGCTATTTTTTTTGTCACAAATTAGTGCTAGTACTTGTTAGTCTTAGTAGGTACACTAGGTACGAGTAGG
The DNA here is from genome assembly GCA_951800055.1 of Cenopis cana. Taxonomy (NCBI): domain Eukaryota; kingdom Metazoa; phylum Arthropoda; class Insecta; order Lepidoptera; family Tortricidae; genus Cenopis; species Cenopis cana. Next base: position 11,569,248 of record OX637477.1, on the reverse strand, counting down.
TAAGTTTCGCTTAGGTTAATTAGTTAGATACGTTTCGCTTAGGTTATTTGTGTTAGTTTTTAGTTAGGATAGGATTTTAGTTAGGTACGTTTCGCTTAGGTCATTTCATTAGTTTTTAGTTAGGATAGAAATTTAGTTAGGTTTTGCTTAGGTTATTTGATTTTGAGTTAGTTTTTAGTTAGGATAGGATTTTGGTTAGGTGCGTTTCGATTAGTTTATTTGGATTAATTTTTAGTTAGGATAGGATTTTGCTTAGGTGCGTTTCGCTTAGGTTATTTAGATTAGTTTTTAGTTAGGATACGATTTTGGTTAGGTGCGTTTTGCTTAGGTTATTTGGATTAGTTTTTAGTTAGGATAGGATTAACTAGCTAAGCATATTTAAAGAAATTCGGTAGGTAGATTAACATTATCTTTCTTCAAAATAAGATTAAGTAATTCAGTTCACTCGTTTGTAACTACCTACAGGTACTTACATTGATTCTAGATAAGATTTGTCCCTTATCAGGGGGTAAATTTTAAGCGATTAACTATTAATAACGTTAGGTAGATTGCATCAGAAATATTTGTATAATTAAAGTAGTCATTTCTTTGCGTATTGAAAGCCAAGACAATTGAAAAAAGATTGAGTAATTATCTTTTCTCTTGTGTTCGTATTTTTCGGCACTTCGGTAACTTTTATAAGCATTACAGTACCTATTTCAAGTTCCATTCTTAAGGTTTCTATAAAATAAATCAGGCATTTGCGGAAAAATGAAACGTAGAGGAAAATTATTTAAAAATAACTTGAAGCACGCCTTGCAGACCTTGCAAATAAGCTGTGACCCTTGTTCGCCAAGGGAAAAAGAATCCAAAGAATACCTTGTTCTATGTAATCATTTCAAGATTAAAAATAATTTCAAAAACAGAATTAAACTGTACAATTTATGGAAAGGGCTTCATCAAAGCCTTGACTGGTCATTGCGCTTTAACGAGGCGGTGGAGAACCCAAGTCAAAATGTCGTCGAACCACTAGAGACATTCGAGTCTTGTTATAAGCGCACTTCGTCCCCGACCTATAGTCCGATTTCTTTCCAAAATGACTATGACCATCCAGTTTATGATAATAATGACGATTTACTGGAGTCGCATGACAACTTTTGCACGCGCACGCCCTCTCCGCAGAACAGTCCGTGTTCTTTCATTCCAGAAAACAACGACGATAGCCCTTTAATTGAAAACCCCGACCGACCAATGATATCCAACCAAGATTACACCAAGAAGAAATGGGAAATTTCGCCACCTATCGAAAAACTTCCGCGAAGCATCGTGAATTTGGATAAATCGGCCTCAAGTACAAATTCTTCGAATGCGGAGATATTTCCGCTAGGCACAGTAAACGAACCCATTTTGGATAAGAGCGCAGGATTGACTGTTAATGAGGGCACAGCCGTAATATCCCAAGAGCTGTGGGAAGATATATACATAGACGGAAAACTGGTGACTGCAACATATCCGTTTGTTTTAAAGAAAATTATTCAAAGTCACATAAACAACACATGCCAAATTGTTTTCAAATATGTTAAATATTTAAAAAATAAAAAAATTATGATAAAAGCCCACTGTAATCACAAAATGTGTAAAATGTTTAAAATCTATATCGAAAATGATCGAAAATTAACAATGTTTAGTGATAATGTTAATTACTCCCACAAAGAAAATATAACAATGCATGTAAGAGGAATAGAAAGAAAATTAATGCAAAAAAAATTACTCAATGAAAAGGCACTATCCTATAAGAAAAAGGAAATATTAAAGTTAAATAAAACAATATTAGATAAGACTTACAATTTGCAGAATGTGAAATCAGACACCACCCTGCGAAAGATTCGATCTGAGGCGATGGCTAAAAATGATAGAGGAAAAAACGATATTTTAGATTTAATTAAATACCAAGAAGATCATTTAAATTTTGTAAGGGAAATCTCATTCCCTCTAAATATAAAAATGTATAGTGAAGAACAAATATTAAGTTTGAAACAAGAAGGCCCGACCTTATTGCATTTCGATGCCACAGGGAGCATTGTCAGAGATATTAAAGGAAACAAAAATGCATCCAAAAGAATGCTTTTATATACAGGTATCATACAGTTGAAATCAACAGGAAGACTTTTCCCTGCATTCCATATGATATCGTCAGCCCACGATACTAATACCATATTCAAGATGTTACACGATTTTAAAATTTATTGCCTAAGCCAAACTTGCTGGCCTGCATTTACCGGCGTTGTTACAGATTTTAGTTTGGCCTTAATAAATGCCACATGTCTATCGTTTAATCAGCGGTCCCTAGTCGACTATTTAAATTACTGTTTTTTACATCTCACGGAAAACGGTGGTCCTTTTGAACCGACGCCTTTATATTTGTGTGTAGCCCACTTACTGAAATGTATGTGCTCCGATGTGGATCGGTCGGACATAGCGAAAAAATCCCTGGTTAAGGAGATGATAGCAAAAATTTTTATACTCGATGATTTTAATGATATTACTTCGCACGTGAGATGCGTTTTCGTTTTACTAAACACCAAGCATGTGAATGAAGAGGTGATAGCAGCGAAACAATATCTATCAGACTCATTCAGAAATCAGTCAAGTCAAGATATAGAATCATTGTTAAAATCTGAACTAAAGCCAAAGAAATATGAAATTCCCACTAATGCAGAAAGAAATTATGAAAAAAACTTATTTTACGCTTACTTTAAAGATATTTTAGATGGTATACAACCATACGTAGAATCTGGCGACAAAAAAAATAACGAGTTCTATTGTCCACAATTATCAAATTTAATACTGAAAAAATACATACCTTTCTTACCAATGTGGACAAATTTAGTTAAAAAAGACAGAGCAAGTAATGCGCCTGTCGAAAATTATTTTGGACAACTAAAATTACACAGTCTGAATGGCCGAACAAAACTTAAATGCACCCAGCTTTTAAGAATATTACGAACTGAAATACTCGCCCTACACAAAGAGCATATAATGGTGTCCACTAAAAAGGGGTTGTGTAGGCAGTACCTGCAACAATTACCAAATGACGAAGAAAAGTGGAGTAAAAAAAGAAAAAAGTCTGTTGGCCATTTTGAGGGTCGATTCCTCAAAAAACTATGCCCCGCTATAAGTGCTCCCATGCCAGACGATGAACCAATTGTGAACTGCCTATATTGTGGTCGCGGTGCGTACTCAGCATTATTCACTAATTGGGTCCAGTGCGACACATGCAATATGTGGGTGCACCAGCAATGCGCGGCAGAAATTGACAGTTTTAATTTGGAAGATGTACAAAACATGGATTTTATCTGCAAACATTGTTGCAAAGATAGTAAATATAGTCAAAGTTTAGAGGTGCCACAGACCAGGACACTGGAGTTATTGAAAAATGGATTGGTTGCAAATGTACTTTATTATAAAGAAATAGGAAGGGGGTATGTTATCAGCTATATGGAAAACATTACACACACAAGTCAAAGAAGCCTCCTAATAGAAGATTTTTCAACCCTTGACGGCAAAAAATACGTAATGAACTCAATAGTCGACCATGTCCTGCATATATTTAATAAAAACACATACCATTTGGTGGCGGTGGAAAGATCTGGATACATTTTTGGAGATTTTCATTTGTCGGATTGTTTCCTTCCTTTGATAGAAATAAATTCAGACAAAGACACAGTATTTCCTATCTGTCGCAATGATCATTACACAATGATCATATTATCAATCGTAAATAGAACACTCACTATCATTGACCCTCAACAGAACGAGAAATTTTACGAAAAACTTTACATTTCAAAAATAAACAATCTTTTAAAGCTGAAAAATATTGACATTCAATTCGAAAATATCAAAACTATTGACCATTATATTCAAAGAGATCATTACAACTGTGGACCTATACTGCTAAATATATTTAAAAATATAGTATTAAAAACGAAACAACCAAAAATAAAGAACTTTGACAAATATAGGTTAGTTTTAAAAAAACTGTTACTGGCCAGCAGTGATGATATGCATCAACGGTGTTTATTTTGTTCGGCGAAAGTTAAACCACGCGATGAAATCGATTGTGACATGTGTTTCCGGAAATTCCACAAAAAATGTTTTCTTTCTATCGACCAAATAAAAAGTGATCTTGATGCTCAAGATAAAAAACTACAAAATCAGGGCAAATGCGATTTATGTCTCGCAAATATACCTATAAGTGGATAGATTTCATCAGAGGAAATGAAAAATTCATCCACTGGATTTCAAGATGGCGGTCCTTTTCTAAAGCGGGAGCTGCATTTTTTCAAAAGTGATTTGTTACAAAACGGCAGCTGCCATTTTATTAATACGGGTATCAATCGATTGCTAATGACACCACTAATCAAAATAAGAATATATGTTATTTAAAAATTAAAGATGGCGGCAGACTATTAACAAAAATGTAAAATTTTCATTGTTCTTTTTTTTTCATTATATTAATAATAACAACTAAATGTCCAATTATATCGTCACTTTATTTATTTAAATACCTAAATTCTCGTAGTATTATCTATCTACGAGATAAAACAAAAATTATGACAATCCGTCGATTAGTTTCTAAACTATATGAATTACAAACGAGCCTCGGCTACTGTATCATGATAGATATGGAAACAAACTGCACTTTTGTAATGAAAATAAGACGCGTTGTACAGTCGTAGTCTTATCTTATCTTATCTAGATGAGGGCCCTTGCGGATGCACTTCGACCCAATGGGATCTTTTGTGCAATTGCCCCCTCCTTTATACCTACTCCAAGCTGTTCTCCTATCTCTCCACCAACCGGATGATGGAGTTCAGCGGGAGTACTCTGAATTCCTTTGGTTCTGGGTAACCATTGCCAAAGTCGTTCATTCTTTGTCTGGCGAGGGCGTGACATTCACACAGCAAGTGTTCCATTGTCTCGTCATCCTCGCCACACATCCTACAATCCATGTTGTCGCATAGTCCCATCTTGGCCAATAGTCCTTTGACCCCGAAGTGACCTGTAAACTCCCCAGATATGATTCTGAGATGCTTCCTGCTGCATTTCCAAAGTTTTTTGGTCCAGCTAGAGTTCACTCCTTCAATGAAGAGCTTTGAGTGCCTTAGGCCTGCCTCCTTCCTCCACTCGCCTTGGTGTTTGGTTTTGGCGTAGGCTTTTAAGGCCGTTGTTATGGCTCCCTGCGAGAGTCCCACAAACGGTTCTGGACCAACGAATTGACTCGCAGATCCCATTTTTTCATGGGGAAACAGTTTTTTTTTTAATATTTATATTTTATTACAAAATGCGATTTTTAAATTGTAGATTGAATATAAAAGTAGTTTGTTTGTAACAAAGAAAAATAAAAGTTTTCTGTTTAATGTTCCCCATTTTTATTTAAAAAAGCATTAAGTTGTTAAGTAGTGTTTCCTCTTTCGATTGCCATATATTGAATTTCCAAATCTGTTCAGTCTTTCACTTAGTAGATTATTTTAAATATATTATTTTAAAGTGGCGTAATCTCCTTTCTGACGGATGAAAACTAAATAGCAACGAAAATGACTAAGTTTGGTCTCTTCACTACTACGATTGTGCAACGCGTCTTACTTTCATTACAAAAGTGCAGATTATTTCCATATCTTCCATGATACAGTTGTTGCCGAGACTCGTTTGTAATTCATATAGTTCAAAAACTAATCGAAGGACTGTAATAAATTTTGTTTTATCTCTCTTATGGGAATTTATTTAAATAAATAAAGTGACTATATAATTGGACATTTAGTCGTTATTTTTAAAATAAGGAAAAAAGAATAATGAAAATTATACAAGTTTGTTAAATAGTCTGCTGTGTAATCTTTAACTTTTAAATAATATTTTTCTTATTTTGATTATTGGTGTCAGTAGCAATCGATTGATACCCGTATTAATAAAATGGCAGCTGCCGTTTTGTAACAAATCAGTTTTGAAAAAATGCAGCTCCCGCTTTAGAAAAGGACCGCCATCTTGAAATCCAGTGGATGAAATTTTCATTTCTTCAGATGAAATCATTCATATATAATATCATATATAATAATAACTGTCAAAATGTTTAGGCTGCTATGTATTTTCTCTGAATTTGAAATAGCTATCCTCTTTCAATCTTAACGCGACTAGTGTCATTCAAAAGGGCTTTCAAAATGAAAACCAATGGTGCCTGTTAAAAAGTGTAATCTGGACAGCTTGAAATGAAAAATTTAAAATAACTGTCGAAATGTATAGGCTGCTAAGAATTTCCTCTGAATTTGAGATAGCTATCCTCTTTCAATCTTAACGCGACTAATATCATTCGAAAGGGCTTTCAAAATTAAAACCAATGGTGCCTGTTAAAAAGTGTAATCTGGACAGCTTGACATGGAAAATTAAAAATAACTGTCAAAATGTTTAGGCTGCTAAGTATTTTCTCTGAATTTGAAATAGCTATCCTCTTTCAATCTTAACGCGACTAATGTCATTCGAAAGGGCTTTTAAAATGAAAACCAATGGTTACTGTTAAAAAGTGTAATCTGGACAGCTTGACATGGAAAATTAAAAATAATTGTCAAAATGTTTGGGCTGCTAAGTATTTTCTCTGAATTTGAAATAGCTATCCTCTTTCAATCTTAACGCGACTAATGTCATTCGAAAGGGCTTTCAAAATGAAAACCAATGGTGCCTGTTAAAAAGTGTAATCTGGACAGCTTGACATGGAAAATTAAAAATAACTGTCAAAATTTTTAGGCTGCTAAGTATTTTCTCTGAATTTGAAATAGCTATCCTCTTTCAATCTTAACGCGACTAGTGTCATTCGAAAGGGCTTTCAAAATGAAAACCAATGGTGCCTGTTAAAAAGTGTAATCTGGACAACTTGACATGGAAATTTAAAAGGAACTGTCAAAATGTTTGGGCTGCTAAGTATTTCCTATGAATTTGAGATAGCTATCCTCTTTCAATCTGAACGTTTCTAGTGTCATTCGAAAGGGCTTTCAAAATTAAAACCAATGGTGCCTTTGAAAAAGTGTAATCTGGTCAGCTTGACATGGAAAATTAAAAATAACTGTCAAAATGTTTAGGCTGCTAAGTATTTTCTCTGAATTTGAAATAGCTATCCTCTTTCAATCTGAACGTTTCTAGTGTCATTCGAAAGGGCTTTCAAAATGAAAACCAATGGTGCCTGTAAAAAAGTGTAATCTGGACAGCTTGACATGGAAAATTAAAAATAACTGTCAAAATGTTTAGGCTGCTAAGTATTTTCTCTGAATTTGAAATAGCTATCCTCTTTCAATCTTAACGCGACTAGTGTCATTCGAAAGGGCTTTCAAAATGAAAACCAATGGTTACTGTTAAAAAGTGTAATCTGGACAGCTTGACATGGAAAATTAAAAATAACTGTCAAAATGTTTGGGCTGCTAAGTATTTCCTCTGAATTTGAAATAGCTATCCTCTATCAATCTTAACGCGACTAATGTCATTCGAAAGGGCTTTCAAAATGAAAACCAATGGTGCCTGTTAAAAAGTGTAATCTGGACAGCTTGACATGGAAAATTAAAAATAACTGTCAAAATGTTTAGGCTGCTAAGTATTTTCTCTGAATTTGAAATAGCTATCCTCTTTCAATCTGAACGTTTCTAGTGTCATTCGAAAGGGCTTTCAAAATGAAAACCAATGGTGCCTGTTAAAAAGTGTAATCTGGACAGCTTGACATGGAAAATTAAAAATAACTGTCAAAATGTTTAGGCTGCTAAGTATTTTCTCCGAATTTGAAATAGCTATCCTCTTTCAATCTGAACGTTTCTAGTGTCATTCGAAAGGGCTTTCAAAATGAAAACCAATGGTGCCTGTTAAAAAGTGTAATCTGGACAGCTTGACATGGAAAATTAAAAATAACTGTCAAAATGTTTAGGCTGCTAAGTATTTTCTCCGAATTTGAAATAGCTATTCTCTTTCAATCTGAACGTTTCTAGTGTCATTCGAAAGGGCTTTCAAAATGAAAACCAATGGTGCCTGTTAAAAAGTGTAATCTGGACAGCTTGACATGGAAAATTAAAAATAACTGTCAAAATGTTTAGGCTGCTAAGTATTTTCTCTGAATTTGAAATAGCTATCCTCTTTCAATCTGAACGTTTCTAGTGTCATTCGAAAGGGCTTTCAAAATGAAAACCAATGGTGCCTGTTAAAAAGTGTAATCTGGACAGCTTGACATGGAAAATTAAAAATAACTGTCAAAATGTTTAGGCTGCTAAGTATTTTCTCCGAATTTGAAATAGCTATTCTCTTTCAATCTGAACGTTTCTAGTGTCATTCGAAAGGGCTTTCAAAATGAAAACCAATGGTGCCTGTTAAAAAGTGTAATCTGGACAGCTTGACATGGAAAATTAAAAATAACTGTCAAAATGTTTAGGCTGCTAAGTATTTTCTCCGAATTTGAAATAGCTATTCTCTTTCAATCTGAACGTTTCTAGTGTCATTCGAAAGGGCTTTCAAAATGAAAACCAATGGTGCCTGTTAAAAAGTGTAATCTGGACAGCTTGACATGGAAAATTAAAAATAACTGTCAAAATGTTTAGGCTGCTAAGTATTTTCTCTGAATTTGAAATAGCTATCCTCTTTCAATCTGAACGTTTCTAGTGTCATTCGAAAGGGCTTTCAAAATGAAAACCAATGGTGCCTGTTAAAAAGTGTAATCTGGACAGCTTGACATGGAAAATTAAAAATAACTGTCAAAATGTTTAGGCTGCTAAGTATTTCCTCTGAATTTGAAATAGCTATCCTCTTTCAATCTTAACGCGACTAGTTTCATTCGAAAGGGCTTTCAAAATGAAAACCAATGGTGCCTGTTAAAAAGTGTAATCTGGACAGCTTGACATGGAAAATTAAAAATAACTGTCAAAATGTTTAGGCTGCTAAGTATTTCCTCTGAATTTGAAATAGCTATCCTCTTTCAATCTTAACGCGACTAGTTTCATTCGAAAGGGCTTTCAAAATGAAAACCAATGGTGCCTGTTAAAAAGTGTAATCTGGACAGCTTGACATGGAAAATTAAAAATAACTGTCAAAATGTTTAGGCTGCTAAGTATTTTCTCTGAATTTGAAATAGCTATCCTCTTTCAATCTTAACGCGACTAGTGTCATTCGAAAGGGCTTTCAAAATGAAAACCAATGGTTACTGTTAAAAAGTGTAATCTGGACAGCTTGACATGGAAAATTAAAAATAGCTGTCATAATGTTTGGGCTGCTAAGTATTTCCTCTGAATTTGAAATAGCTATCCTCTTTCAATCTTAACGCGACTAGTGTCATTCGAAAGGGCTTTCAAAATGAAAACCAATGGTGACTGTTAAAAAATGTAATCTGGACAGCTTGACATGGAAAATTAAAAATAACTGTCAAAATGTTTAGGCTGCTAAGTATTTTCTCTGAATTTGAAATAGCTATGCTCTTTCAATCTGAACGTTTCTAGTGTCATTCGAAAGGGCTTTCAAAATGAAAACCAATGGTGCCTGTTAAAAAGTGTAATCTGGACAGCTTGACTTGGAAATTTAAAAGGAACTGTCAAAATGTTTGGGCTGCTAAGTATTTCCTATGAATTTGAGATAGCTATCCTCTTTCAATCTGAACGTTTCTAGTGTCATTCGAAAGGCCTTTCAAAATGAAAACTAATGGTGCCTGTTTAAAAGTGTGATCTGGACAGCTTGACATGGAAAATTAAAAATAACTGTCAAAATGTTTAGGCTGCTAAGTATTTTCTCTGAATTTGAAATAGCTATCCTCTTTCAATCTTAACGCGACTAGTGTCATTCGAAAGGGCTTTCAAAATGAAAACCAATGGTTACTGTTAAAAAGTGTAATCTGGACAGCTTGACATGGAAAATTAAAAATAACTGTCAAAATGTTTGGGCTGCTAAGTATTTCCTCTGAATTTGAAATAGCTATCCTCTATCAATCTTAACGCGACTAGTGTCATTCGAAAGGGCTTTCAAAATGAAAACCAATGGTTACTGTTAAAAAGTGTAATCTGGACAGCTTGACATGGAAAATTAAAAATAACTGTCAAAATGTTTGGGCCACTAAGTATTTTCTCTGAATTTGAAATAGCTATCCTCTTTCAATCTTAACGCGTTTAATGTCATTCGAAAGGGCTTTCAATATGAAAACCAATGGTTACTGTTAAAAAGTGTAATCTGGACAGCTTGGCAGGGAAAATTAAAAAGAACTGTCAAAATGTCTGGGCTGCTAAGTATTTCCTCTGAATTTGAGATAGCTATCCCCTTTCAATCTTAACGCGACTAGTGTCATTCGAAAGGGCTTTCAAAACTAAAACCAATGGTGCCTGTTAAAAAGTGTAATCTGGACAGCTTGACATGGAAAATTAAAAATAATTGTCAAAATGTTTGGGCTGCTAAGTATTTTCTCTGAATTTGAAATAGCTATCCTCTTTCAATCTTAACGCGACTAATGTCATTCGAAAGGGCTTTCAAAATGAAAACCAATGGTGCCTGTTAAAAAGTGTAATCTGGACAGCTTGACATGGAAAATTAAAAATAACTGTCAAAATTTTTAGGCTGCTAAGTATTTTCTCTGAATTTGAAATAGCTATCCTCTTTCAATCTTAACGCGACTAGTTTCATTCGAAAGGGCTTTCAAAATGAAAACCAATGGTGCCTGTTAAAAAGTGTAATCTGGACAGCTTGACATGGAAAATTAAAAATAACTGTCAAAATGTTTAGGCTGCTAAGTATTTTCTCTGAATTTGAAATAGCTATCCTCTTTCAATCTGAACGTTTCTAGTGTCATTCGAAAGGGCTTTCAAAATGAAAACCAATGGTGCCTGTTAAAAAGTGTAATCTGGACAGCTTGACATGGAAATTTAAAAGGAACTGTCAAAATGTTTGGGCTGCTAAGTATTTCCTATGAATTTGAGATAGCTATCCTCTTTCAATCTGAACGTTTCTAGTGTCATTCGAAAGGGCTTTCAAAATGAAAACCAATGGTGCCTGTTAAAAAGTGTAATCTGGATAGCTTGACATGGAAAATTAAAAATAATTGTCAAAATGTTTGGGCTGCTAAGTATTTCCTCTGAATTTGAAATAGCTATCCTCTTTCAATCTTAACGCGACTAATGTCATTCGAAAGGGCTTTCAAAATGAAAACCAATGGTGCCTGTTAAAAAGTGTAATCTGGACAGCTTGACATGGAAAATTAAAAATAACTGTCAAAATTTTTAGGCTGCTAAGTATTTTCTCTGAATTTGAAATAGCTATCCTCTTTCAATCTTAACGCGACTAATGTCATTCGAAAGGGCTTTCAATATGAAAACCAATGGTTACTGTTAAAAAGTGTAATCTGGACAGCTTGACAGGGAAAATTAAAAAGAACTGTCAAAATGTCTGGGCTGCTAAGTATTTCCTCTGAATTTGAGATAGCTATCCTCTTTCAATCTTAACGCGACTAGTGTCATTCGAAAGGGCTTTCAAAATGAAAACCAATGGTGCCTGTTAAAAAGTGTAATCTGGACAGCTTGACATGGAAAATTAAAAATAACTGTCAAAATGTTTGGGCTGCTAAGTATTTCCTATGAATTTGAGATAGCTATCCTCTTTCAATCTGAACGTTTCTAGTGTCATTCGAAAGGGCTTTCAAAATTAAAACCAATGGTGCCTGTTAAAAAGTGTAATCTGGACAGCTTGACATGGAAAATTAAAAATAACTGTCAAAATGTTTAGGCTGCTAAGTTTTTTCTCTGAATTTGAAATAGCTATCCTCTTTCAATCTTAACGCGACTAATGTCATTCGAAAGGGCTTTTAAAATGAAAACCAATGGTTACTGTTAAAAAGTGTAATCTGGACAGCTTGACATGGAAAATTAAAAATAATTGTCAAAATGTTTGGGCTGCTAAGTATTTTCTCTGAATTTGAAATAGCTATCCTCTTTCAATCTTAACGCGACTAATGTCATTCGAAAGGGCTTTCAAAATGAAAACCAATGGTGCCTGTTAAAAAGTGTAATCTGGACAGCTTGACATGGAAAATTAAAAATAACTGTCAAAATTTTTAGGCTGCTAAGTATTTTCTCTGAATTTGAAATAGCTATCCTCTTTCAATCTTAACGCGACTAGTGTCATTCGAAAGGGCTTTCAAAATGAAAACCAATGGTGCCTGTTAAAAAGTGTAATCTGGACAACTTGACATGGAAATTTAAAAGGAACTGTCAAAATGTTTGGGCTGCTAAGTATTTCCTATGAATTTGAGATAGCTATCCTCTTTCAATCTGAACGTTTCTAGTGTCATTCGAAAGGGCTTTCAAAATTAAAACCAATGGTGCCTTTGAAAAAGTGTAATCTGGTCAGCTTGACATGGAAAATTAAAAATAACTGTCAAAATGTTTAGGCTGCTAAGTATTTTCTCTGAATTTGAAATAGCTATCCTCTTTCAATCTGAACGTTTCTAGTGTCATTCGAAAGGGCTTTCAAAATGAAAACCAATGGTGCCTGTTAAAAAGTGTAATCTGGACAGCTTGACATGGAAAATTAAAAATAACTGTCAAAATGTTTAGGCTGCTAAGTATTTTCTCTGAATTTGAAATAGCTATCCTCTTTCAATCTTAACGCGACTAGTGTCATTCGAAAGGGCTTTCAAAATGAAAACCAATGGTTACTGTTAAAAAGTGTAATCTGGACAGCTTGACATGGAAAATTAAAAATAACTGTCAAAATGTTTGGGCTGCCAAGTATTTCCTCTGAATTTGAAATAGCTATCCTCTATCAATCTTAACGCGACTAATGTCATTCGAAAGGGCTTTCAAAATGAAAACCAATGGTGCCTGTTAAAAAGTGTAATCTGGACAGCTTGACATGGAAAATTAAAAATAACTGTCAAAATGTTTAGGCTGCTAAGTATTTTCTCTGAATTTGAAATAGCTATCCTCTTTCAATCTGAACGTTTCTAGTGTCATTCGAAAGGGCTTTCAAAATGAAAACCAATGGTGCCTGTTAAAAAGTGTAATCTGGACAGCTTGACATGGAAAATTAAAAATAACTGTCAAAATGTTTAGGCTGCTAAGTATTTTCTCCGAATTTGAAATAGCTATCCTCTTTCAATCTGAACGTTTCTAGTGTCATTCGAAAGGGCTTTCAAAATGAAAACCAATGGTGCCTGTTAAAATGTGTAATCTGGACAGCTTGACATGGAAAATTAAAAATAACTGCCAAAATGTTTAGGCTGCTAAGTATTTTCTCTGAATTTGAAATAGCTATCCTCTTTCAATCTTAACGCGACTAATGTCATTCGAAAGGGCTTTCAAAATGAAAACCAATGGTGCCTGTTAAAAAGTGTAATCTGGACAGCTTGACAGGGAAAATTAAAAATAACTGTCAAAATGTCTTGGCTGCTAAGTATTTCCTATGAATTTGAGATAGCTATCCTCTTTCAATCTGAACGTTTCTAGTCTCATTCGAAAAGGCTTTCAAAATGGAAACCAATGGTTACTGTTAAAAAGTGTAACCTGGACAGCTTGACATGGAAAATTAAAAATAACTGTCAAAATGTTTGGGCTGCTAAGTATTTCCTCTGAATTTGAAATAGCTATCCTCTTTCAATCTTAACGCGACTACTGTCATTCGAAAGGGCTTTCAAAATGAGAACCAATGGTGCCTGTTAAAAAGTGTAATCTGGACAGCTTGACATGGAAAATTAAAAATAACTGTCAAAATATTTAGGCTGCTAAGTATTTCCTATGAATTTGAGATAGCTATCCTCATTCAATCTGAACGTTTCTATTCTCATTCGAAAAGGCTTTCAAAATGAAAACCAATGGTTACTGTTAAAAAGTGTAATCTGGACAGCTTGACATGGAAAATTAAAAATAACTGTCAAAATGTTTGGGCTGCTAAGTATTTCCTCTGAATTTGAAATAGCTATCCTCTATCAATCTTAACGCGACTAATGTCATTCGAAAGGGCTTTCAAAATGAAAACCAATGGTGCCTGTTAAAAAGTGTAATCTGGACAGCTTGACATGGAAAATTAAAAATAACTGTCAAAATGTTTAGGCTGCTAAGTATTTTCTCCGAATTTGAAATAGCTATCCTCTTTCAATCTGAACGTTTCTAGTGTCATTCGAAAGGGCTTTCAAAATGAAAACCAATGGTGCCTGTTAAAAAGTGTAATCTGGACAGCTTGACATGGAAAATTAAAAATAACTGTCAAAATGTTTAGGCTGCTAAGTATTTTCTCTGAATTTGAAATAGCTATCCTCTTTCAATCTGAACGTTTCTAGTGTCATTCGAAAGGGCTTTCAAAATGAAAACCAATGGTGCCTGTTAAAAAGTGTAATCTGGATAGCTTGACATGGAAAATTAAAAATAACTGTCAAAATGTTTAGGCTGCTAAGTATTTCCTCTGAATTTGAAATAGCTATCCTCTTTCAATCGTAACGCGACTAGTTTCATTCGAAAGGGCTTTCAAAATGAAAACCAATGGTGCCTGTTAAAAAGTGTAATCTGGACAGCTTGACATGGAAAATTAAAAATAGCTGTCAAAATGTTTAGGCTGCTAAGTATTTCCTCTGAATTTGAAATAGCTATCCTCTTTCAATCTTAACGCGACTAGTTTCATTCGAAAGGGCTTTCCAAATGAAAACCAATGGTGCCTGTTAAAAAGTGTAATCTGGACAGCTTGACATGGAAAATTAAAAATAACTGTCAAAATGTTTAGGCTGCTAAGTATTTTCTCTGAATTTGAAATAGCTATCCTCTTTCAATCTTAACGCGACTAGTGTCATTCGAAAGGGCTTTCAAAGTGAAAACCAATGGTTACTGTTAAAAAGTGTAATCTGGACAGCTTGACATGGAAAATTAAAAATAACTGTCAAAATGTTTAGGCTGCTAAGTATTTTCTCTGAATTTGAAATAGCTATCCTCTTTCATTCTTAACGCGACTAGTGTCATTCGAAAGGGCTTTCAAAATGAAAACCAAAGGTGACTATTAAAAAGTGTAATCTTTACAGCTTGACATGAAAAATTGGAAATACCTGTCAAAAATTTTAGGCTGCCAAGTATTTTCTCTGAATTTGGGATAGCTATCCCCTTTCAATCTTAACGCTACTAGTCTCATTCGAAAGCTCTTTAAAAAAGAAAACCAATGAATACTATTAAAAAGTGTAATCTGGACAACTTGACATGTAAAATTTAAAATAACTGTAAAAAAGTTTGGGCTGCTAAGTATTTTTTCTGATTTTGAGGTAGCTATCCTCTTTCAATCCTAACGCAATTAGTCTCATTCAAAAGGGCTTTCAAAAAGAAAACCAAAGGTAACTATTAAAAAGTGTAATCTTTACAGCTTGACATAAAAATTGGAAATACCTGTCAAAAATTTTAGGCTGCTAAGTATTTTCTCTGAATTTGAGATAGCTATCCCCTTTCAATCTTAACGCTACTAGTCTCATTCGAAAGCTCTCTCAAAAAGAAAACCAACGAATACTATTAAAAAGTGTAATCTGGACAACTTGACATGAAAAATTTAAAATAACTGTTAAAATTTTTAGGCTGCTAAGTAATTTCTCTGTTTTTGAGGTAGCTATCCTCTTTCAATCCTAACGCGATTAGTCTTATTCGAAAGGGCTTTCAAAAAGAAAACCAAAGGTGACTATTAAAAAGTGTAATCTTTACAGCTTGGCATGAAAAATTGGAAATACCTGTCAAAAATTTTAGGCTGCTAAGTATTTTCTCTGAATTTGAGATAGCTATCCCCTTTCAATCTTAACGCTACTAGTCTCATTCGAAAGCTCTCTCAAAAAGAAAACCAATGAATACTATTAAAAAGTGTAATTTGGACAACTTGACATGAAAAAATTAAAATAACTGTTAAAATTTTTAGGCTGCTAAGTATTTTCTCTAATTTTGAGGTAGCTATCCTCTTTCAATCCTAACGCGACTAGTCTCATTCGAAAGCGCTTTCAAAAAGAAAACCAATGATGTCTATTAAAAAGTGTAATCTTGACAGCTTGACATGAAAAATTGAAAATACCTTTCAAACATTTTAGGCTGCTAAGTATTTTCTCTGAATTTGAGA
Organism: Cenopis cana; assembly: GCA_951800055.1. Taxonomy (NCBI): domain Eukaryota; kingdom Metazoa; phylum Arthropoda; class Insecta; order Lepidoptera; family Tortricidae; genus Cenopis; species Cenopis cana. The sequence continues at coordinate 11,553,150 of OX637477.1, read as the reverse complement.
TAGCTATCCTCTTTTAATCTTAACCCTACTAGTCTCATTCGAAAGCTCTTTCAAAAAGAAAACCAATGAAGACTATTAAAAAGTGTAATCCGGACAACTTGACATGAAAAATTTAAAATAACTGTCAAAAAGTTTGGGCTGCTAAGTATATTACCTCTTTCAATCTTAACGCGACTAGACTCATTCGAAAGGGCTTTCAAAAAGAAAACCAATGGTGTCTGTTTTAAAGTGTAATCTGGACAGCGTAACATGAAAAATCGATAAATTGAATCAAAAGTTTTAATGCGCTCAATGTTTTTTTTTCTAAATGTGATATAGCCACGTTCTGACAATCTTAACGCGACTCATTACAAAGAGTTATTAGTGATATATTCAGGGCAACCAATTTTGAATTTAGGTTGCTAGTTTTGTGAAGTTAGCAGCCTAAAATTTGATGTGACTCCTTTATTTGGTCGGGTAATCTTGGGCTGCTAGCTTTAGGCTGCTAACTTCACGCCCGTAGTCGCAATTAGTTGCGATTTACGACCGCGTCGCGCGACTATTTCGCAAGAATGCGTGGCATATGTTGATTAAGTACATATTATGATCTGTCGTGTTCGTTTTTATAAGAGTGGTTTCTTAGGGATTTTAACACACTTATACGCTATTTATATTATTGTTTTTAATACACTATTTGTATTATTTCTATTTTGTAGAAATTGGCAGTAAGTAAATAAAAAAAAATCTCTTACATCCAGCTTTGACGTAGCTGAAAAACATGTTGATAAAGCAGAAAATAAGTTAGAAATGCATACCTAATTAACTAAAATATTTAATGTACCTTGAATTTTTTATAACTTATGACTTACCAATTTTTTCAATGATTTTTTCCTATTAAATATAAATTCATTCGCAGCATTATACCGCTGATGGGGATCAAACCGCTTCATTCGATTTGTGGTCATTTATAATAACGAGTTCAGTGTTGAAATTATACCTACTTCATTAATAATGTATGCTAAACACAGCAACTCTTCGTTAGAAAATCGAATGATCTCTTAGTTTCTTGCTTAGCTTTAAATTTGTGGTTTTATATTTCTATTTTAATAAGAACGGAAAAGTATAACTAATTGATACCCATGAGAATACCTATTTGACGTATTTACGCGTCAGATCAGAACAAGTATGAGTCAGATTTCATAGCAAAATGTTATCTCTTGGAATTGAGATTGGTTATTCGGATTAGCTTTTTAACGTAATCCGTTTCGTGCGTGAAATGATTCTATCCACTATTATTTTTTGTTTGTGTAACGGTAATGTATGTTCTAGTAAATGAGAGTTTTTCCGACAAAACAACAAGATTGTTCTATTTCACGTGCGAAGGGGACGGCCAGCTAAACCGAGGGTAGATCGCCAATAACTCGGTCCATTGTTTGTTGGCGGCTGACTTAATAAGTTCCCCGAATTTATTATGATTTGTAGGCTCCCTTGTCGTCTTATTACGCGGCGCTTAGCCATACTCCTCGGATGGTATTCTCATTGCGAAAAATATGGAGCTAATATTTTCATATTTTATGACCACACTTGAGCAGGTACTTTCACTCGGGTAACAAGTAAAGCGATATCGCGGCAAGCAAAGATTTAATGTACCTAATATACCGAAATTAATGTCCTGATCTGCTGAATATACTTATAACTAGGATCAGTCTCATGAACGTAACTTTTTTCATACATTAACGGTGGTAAACAAGCGTATGTTCCACTTGAATTATCGTTTGAAGTACACTGAACCTCAAACATTAAAAAAACCTTGAAATATTTTAACCAATAAGAACTATAGGTACATTGTAATAAAAGTAGCTTATAGGTAGGGACTTATGATGATTTAATTGGAAAACAAATTAATTGATACCCTGTAGAACTCAACTAAAAATAAATTGCAATTGTGAAGAAAAACTCAGCCGTAATGTGACCTACAAACGATGTAAATTACCCTCTAAAAACTAAATTAAATGGTGAATCATTCATAATATGATTTGGCTGGGCTTAGTGACAAAAACCTTGAAATCCTGAGTACACAGCACCAAAAATAAACTGCATATTTTCGGACCGAAAAATAAGCATTTTAATTTAATAAGAGACGTAAAATGTGAACAAAATGTAATCAAGAAGTGATGTGTTAATTTATGGAAGCGTCATGTGTTATTACGCTTCCTACTGACGGGGGCTCTTGGCCGACATATTAATAATTATTCATCTGCCGCTTAAATTAGTTCTAACACCAACGACATTAGTAAGCAAGCGGCAGGACAAAATAAAAACTGTTGCATACAATTGTGTTAAGTATTTGTTCCGTTTCTAATAATTATGTTTCTGTGTTAGATTTTTTCGTGTTTTTATAATTCCACTTCCAACTTGTATCTAGTGTAGATACAAGTTGGAAAATAAAAATTTGACTCAAATTATCAATTAAATACATCATATATAATTTCAATATTGATTTTTACAATTACGAATCAAACATTTTGATCATCATCATCGTCCTACAGTTTTCCCGGTTGCGCCCTTAGGAATCCGGGGTATGTTTTGTCGCAGGAACTGGTTTTAAGAAAGCGACTGCCATCTGACCTTCCAACCCAGAGGGGAAACTAGATTTTATTATACCGGTTAGACCGGTTTTTTCATCATGTTTTCTTATACCGGAATGCCATTGTTAACTATTAAATAACTATTAACTATGCCACTGTTAACTATTAATGCACTCGTTAACTCAGTGGTACGAGCCGGAATTCGAAGCCGTTGAAAGTTGCGTGCTTTATGGTGGTCACACACCTTACAGTTATATAACTGCCAGTGTTCCACCTTTGCCGCTGGGCTACAGTGGCAACAAAAATTAAACATTGTAATAAGACAGTTTAAGCAAGAGGTATTCTTTATTTATTAACTCATTTATTATTATTTCTCATACAGAAAATGCGTTAAAATTATTTTAAGCAATTCCATTAGAAGTCTCATAATCTGTGTCCGTAACGAGTCGGTTCGTAGAGAGATTATGGATGGGGCTTTTTTCGAAATGGGTGGATGTAATTATGTTCTAGCTCACCCGATGTCTGATTCTGCATATCTTATTTATAAGCAAGTAAAAGTAGGTTTAAGTAGAAGATAATTCTAATATAATGATGTACATACAGAGCGACATCGTCATTCAGTGACAAAGCTCTTTAAATAAAGAGAAAAAATAAATAAACAAAGTCTCATAATCTGCACAAATGATATTTTGTGTTAGAGCAATACTGTACTGACATGTGGATGAGACGTACGCGCGGTACTAATTTATCTGCCGCGGACGAAAAATTTGCGAGGGTGACACATTTCACGGCCCACTACTACATCTTTAATTAACGCTACCCGCTCTCGCAATATACTAATAAATCCTTTGTTGCAATAAATACGTTATAAATTTATCGTACGCTGAAAAAACACCACGCCGCAGACATACTTATAGTTAACTCAAACGCAACAAACAAAATCGGAAGCAATCTAACGAAATAGCAGCAATTACAATCCGAAACTAGACGATATGGGATCTAACGGCCGTCCTTCGACATATAAATAGGAAGATCGGTAAAGGCTCTCCGAATAATACTCCAAATATCGTTCAATAATGGCACAAGTCCGGCGGAAAGTGTGGGGCAAACAATAATGGGCAAAGACAGCGGCGGCACGTACCGGGCCGAGACTTAGAATTAATCAGTTAGTCACACTTGCGTCGAACTAAGGAAGAGTCGATTAGGGCACCTTGAGGATTATTGAGACATCGGCAAGCATGCCAGCTGTGGCCAAGAACTTGCCGATATTGCCGCCGCGGCCAGGCTGCCCCCAACTTGTTTACGACCGCCTAAGAATTTCCACTGGAACTCTGCCGTTCGATCATCCTTATTGGAAAAGGGTTCTCGTTTTCTGTGAGTGTTACTCCTTGTAAGTGCGAGTACCGAGTTATTTCAGCAGTTACATTTTGGAATGATGCCATACGTTTCTTTTATTGCAGCGAATAATTTATAACACAGGAAGGTTAACGGATAAGTATGTATAATTTATACCGTTGAGGGATTTTTTATTGAAATAGATCTCTCAAAAAAGTGGATGCCGACCAATATATATTGGACGGCGACTGTACATAGTCCCCTTTTATTTATAATGCCAACTGCCAGAAGATAAACGCGAAGTCAGCTGGTGCCTGCTACGTGCGAACATCCGCTGCGATTGCGATCCTTGTTCGATAGCATCGCAGTTATACTAAAATAAATACTCTTTGAAATATCAACAATGGATCTTTTCATAATACAATTATTTCATAAGTCATATTTCACCGTATGGTTTCGCAATGTATTGAGTATTAATAGTTCGCGTGGTGTGGTGTGTTGCGTTTTATAAAATCCGTGGGGGATAGCTATAGGTACTACGAGTATGTATCGTAGATAAAGCGGATAGTATTTTATAACATCGAAACCTACACACACAAGTCTGATTTGCCCTTTTCTTCCCATTCATCATATTACCAATTACAAAATAGAAATTTAGTAGGCGTCACTTAAAAAATCTCTATAGGAAAATACGTTGCCTATTAACTTACTAGAGACGCCTCAACCATTGTTGCGTGCTATAATTTAACACAGTGTGTTCTTGCGGGCAGTAACTAGTGCCGCAGCTGGTCGGTGTTTGGACGTGGTCGCCTTCGGCCTGACCCGCCACCAAATAATTCACACCCGTGCTTCATTATGTCCTCTAGCTAGAACATGACGTCTAAGTAGTCCAATTGATACCGACACAACAGTTTTTAACATATTGCAAAACATTTTTTTAAGGAGCTGTAAATTTTTTAAGAATGAGTATTTCGAAATATTTCGCGCTAAATACATAACATTCATTATACATTCCGAGCGCAAAGCTAAATTGTTCAATTGATTGTGGATATTTCTCCTTATAAGTTATTTTGAAGTTTTAAGAACTTTTACATAATAGTAGAAGCCAAAATTATTTTATTATACTTATTGCAACCATTTCCTTCGTAGATTGTTAATTATGTTCTGCCCAAACTGTTCACCGTTATCCCTGTAAAATTGTTCTTCCGTTTAGACTGCTCTTCGAGGGACCACCCATTTAATATGCGCAATGTGTATCGGACTGAACAGAGCCAGGAAAAGTTAGACTATTTTACTGAACTTTGGCTAAGACTTTATATTCATAAAGCACGTTTAATTATTATGTTAACGAAACCATCTTTTGAATAAATAGTAGACATGGCCTGTCAGCAAAGGGAATGAAATCTTCGTTAAAACTTACCTCAGACCTCAGAATAACAAATTAGATTTTAATTAATAAAATGTAAATGTCCTTACGACTTGTTAACTAATATTTATCAACTCGAGTAAGTACGAATATTCCGTCTCAATTTTTATTAATTCCGAGTTCCAGTTATCAATATTTATTTTATATTTCGATGTATTCCGCTCACATATAAAGCAACTTACAGTGGATAAAAATATACAATCTTATATCTTTAAACGAACAATTCTTGTATATTTATTTATTTATTTCGGGGATCTCGGAAACGGCTCTAACGATATTGATGAAATTTCGTATGTGGGGGGTTGTCGGGGGTGAGCAATTGATCTAGCTAGGTCTCAAGCCCGGGAAAACGCCGAGCAAAGCTCGCGGCCCGCCCAGATATTAATTATTTAAACGTGAAAGTTTGTTACACTACTGAACTGGTTTCTATGAAAGTTTCCAGTATTTCCAGCTTAGACTATCTTTTTAAGCTAGAAACTTCAAACTGCTCCAATAGACTAAGCATTGAAATTTATTATTATTTTATTTGATTTATTTATTAAAATGAAAGAAAATGGGTTTTTATACTACGACGATGGCAAACAAGCGTATGGTCCACCTGGTGGTAAGCGGAAACCGTGAGTTTTGAAATTCACCCTCTGAATGGGTGAAATTAAACAGAGGTTGACACATTGTATGGGCAATCTGAGTTTTATAAAGTGAGTGACTTCATACTTGGCGAGCAGACTCTCAGTTAAAATACAAGAAAAGTAATTTCAGCGTTTTTGAAAATGTTGTTTATAGTAGGTACTAAGTAATATAATACCTACATAGGTAAGTAATACCTAGGTAAGTAGGTCAAACATTAAGGCGCTTTGTTGCTATATGCGTCAAACGCATGCGTTTCCATTTTGATGCAACGTATTTATATGGAACGCATGCGTTTGACGCACAAAATAACCGAACGCCTAAAATAAAAACCGGCCAAGTGCGAGTCGGACTTCGCACATTTAGGGTTCCGAACCGACCGCAAAGATAAGTTGGTTTTTATAGGAAAAATAAGGAAATTTCTAATGAAAAGTCTAATTTACCAATATATTAGCATTTGTTAGTAAAATATATGTAATAACAAACATTATTACCAAATTTTAAGTTTATAGGTATTTGGGAAGTTAAAAAATTCTTCGGAACAAAATTTCGTAAAAAGAGCTGACTTTGGAGGCTTTTCATTCCTTTGTTTTCCAATATTTTTTAAAGTTCAAAATATAGTACCTAAGTATCTACTTAATGAGTTCTAAACAACGATACCCCACTCGATAGGGTAGAATAAAATTTTTTTTTCGCGCACCCCTTTAGAGTTTGGCTACTTTAACTCTACCAAGCAAATGAACTGTCAAACAAATATAATTTGGCAACACTGTGCATTATACGTCATATTTCTATGGAAATGTCACGGAAATGTGACGTGTGAGGTAGTGTTGCCAAACCAAATATTTGTTTGACAGTTCATTTGCTTGGTGGAGTTAAAGTAGCCAAACTCTAGCTGTATGGGAGCCCCCTTTAAAAATATTTAAAAATAAGATTTAACTATTTGTATAGATTCGGGCCAACAAGATGCTTATACTGTGTAAATTTGAAGCCTGTAGCTCCAAACGTTTGGCTGTAAAACCTGTGTGACAGACGACGGACGGACGGACGGACGTCTGGGCGTCACCAATAGGGTTCGGTTTTGACCCTTCGGGTACGGAACCCTAAAAAATTGGGCTACCCGTGTAAAGCCGGGGCGGATCGCTAGTGATGATATACAAACAATATAATTTTTTTGGTATCTATAAATTTTATTTATCAAGTTTTCCGAACTGAAAAACATTGAACTGCGAGTACAATACTGTAGGTATATATTGATATTGATATTCATTTATTTCATATTATTACATATACAGGGTGGAAAAAAAATATAGGCCCTGGAGGGAAACTACCTTAAATCCTTGAGATAGGTCATTTAACATAAAGGAAACATTCTTTTATTTTTGAAAAGAAACAAAACTGCATTCAAATATTTTCTTAAAACTAAGATTTTCTAAGAAATTTCAACTCAATAAAAGATTTTCGATAGACGAGTAGACCTAATGTTTCTTGGGGAAGTATTATCCATAACATTGACTGTATCCAGTATCCACTAGTGAAATAAAATAAGCGAATGTTTATTTTAAGATATTTTAAGTCAGTTCGATTCCCGAGTGAGACAGGCGAAAATTGGAAAATCTTTGAATGCAGTTTTGTTTCTTTTTAAAAATAAAATAATGTTTCCTTAAAGTAAAATGAGCTATCTCAAGGATTTGAGGTAGTTTCCCTCCAGGGCCCATAGTTTTTTTCCATCCTGTATACGTTTTATTGCTTCTTGTGTTACAGAAAACTTATCGGCGCCACTACTTTCGAGCAGAAAGGAACTACATAAACACAAAATAAAAAATATACAGAAGGTCCGTTCCCGCCGTTCTTGAAAATACATACCTAAACTTGCCCGTCTCACAGGGTTGCTTCTGTATTGATTTTGAATTTTAAAAACGAGTAGGTATAATAAAAATTCTTCGACATGACATTTAAATATGAACCAGTGTATCTTGGTAAAAAACCGGCCAAGTGCGAGTCGGACTTCGCACATTTAGGGTTCCGAATCAACCTCAAAAATATGATTTATCAATATAAGTATTTGTTGTTAAAATATACGTAATATTGAACATTGTCACCAAATTTCAAGTTCATAGGTCAATGAGAAGTCTAAAAATTCTTCGGAACTAATTTTGTGACAGACGACGGACGGACGGACGTCTGGGTGACACCAATAGGGTTCCGTTTTGACCCTCCGGGTACGGAACCCTAATAAATTGATGCGTGACCCGCTGCGAGTTGTGACTTGTGACCGGCGGCGGTCGAGAGCGCCAACAAAGAATATAAATACCTAATTAATTAGGTACCTACTTAACTAAACCATAGTACTTAAATACTGGCGTTTTACCAGCGAACGATAAGATGAATGTGTAATGGTTGACCGTCGTTATCAAAGCGGCTAGTTTCAAAAAATTACCTACCTACCTATGTATTGTAACTACCAAAATGAGAAAACCGTTTTATTTACCTTTCAATATCGTTTGAAAATTTGAAGAAAGTGTAGGCACAGTTTTTTGTCGTATTTAAACAATAAAATACATTCCAACTGTAATAATATCGGTCATTCATTTTGACGTACGTGACACAAAATACCTACGTAGCGGCGGGGACGTCAAGTGATCAACGCGCGCACAACTAGCACTCGCGACGCGACAGTGACAGTCGCGACTAAGCTCGTCCGAAATCAACCGAGAATGCCTGTAAATGTTACGTCTGTGTGCGTGCGGCGAAAATGGCACTTTGTACTGAGCGGACTCTCTGCTCCGGCGCGCGCCGCCGCTATTTACTTTGTGACATAAATGAACAACCTTGTTAGGTACCTAGTACTTTTTGCTCCCGAACTACGCTTGGAACTAAATCACATCCACACGGGATACTCTTAAAGAACAGTATGAATTATTAACGTAATGTGCCTATTTCCTAAGTCCAACATAGATTTTGTAACGAACTTGCGAATGGTTTATTTTGAACGACCTACCTGTAGATGTTTTCGGTGTTAAATTATGCAGAAATCAATTCCTTTCCGAACACGCCCGTTGCCGTCTGATACATAATACATATGTAATTGCAACGGTTGGACTCGCGAATATCTGCTGAGATGCTCGTGCGGGAGTAATTATCTGATAAAATACTATCAATATCGTTCGCTATGCAGGGCTACAGACAAATGAAAAGAAAGGTGGGCTATAATTTGATATTTTGCTTTGACGGTTCACAAAGAGAAAATAACGCGCAGAAATCAATCAATCAAAGGTGTTTATTTGTTAAACATAGGTTAAAATAGATGTGTACAATGAGAAGGTCTGGTATCACTATGTTTTGCCTTCTGGCGTACAAAAATATGTCCACTTAAACACACTACATTACAATAGAATTGTCTATAAATTACAATAATAAAATAAATATATGGTATTAATATTCATTAATAAAAAGCATAATAATTAAAATTTCAATAGAATAACATTATAGAAAGCTAGACAAAATAGTCGTCTCAGTAGAAATAGGAGATATGCACAAGGCTTGTGGGACTGGGATTGGTATCTATTGCATACGCCAACATAGTTAACGCAGTCAACAAAGCGCTGAGGCAGAGGAAGACACAATAAAGACGATAAGAAATTCCAGAAAGATGCGGTTAAAGAGGCCAAGTAGAAAACAAGGGGCCGGGACCGGATATACAAGGAGACCTCTATCTCAATGGAGGCACAGAAGACTATACCTGACCTAAACTTTGGGTAAGTTGTATATGCAACTCAGATGCAAGTAGAGTCTGGTTAACGAAAGCTGAGACTGAGGTTTATTTAAAACTTTTTAAATTGCAACTATAATATCCACGTCAAATGTGTCAAGCGGTGGTCAAACATTAGTCAAACGGTACTTAATTGTCAGGGGTACGACAGCTTAACTCCCGAGTATGCAGTAAGAGCGCTACTATCGCTTTACCATCTAGAAACATAAAAAATTGCTCCCACAGAGTGAGATACCAAAAGTACACTACAGTGGCGCCAATACGGAACTTTTGAAAACAGAACAAAATGACTGTTACGAAGTAACTAATACACAGTGTTGCAACATGTAGATTTTTTACATTTGCCGCCTTTTTCTAGTCTCAGCTTTCATTAGCCAGACTCTACACTCACCGCAGAAATTTGGCCCAAAAACTTTTTGTGATTTCAAACTATACATTAAATAAATTAAATAATGTTTCATATATAAAAATGCATTTTTCTAATTTGGGCCAAATTTTCTGCCGGTGAGTATACTACTACTCCTACCTAACACTGTAGGTACTACTAATCCTAACGCAATATAATAAAACAAACGTGAAAGAATCTTAACATGAACTGTCATAGAACAGAAACTTCTGCCCGAAGCTGGATAAAGTGAGCTTACAGGCATTATCGGAACTTGCCGTCAATATATCACGCTAAGCCAGTAATGATCTAGAGCACTTAGTACCGGCCGTTATTGATAGTATGACATCACATCGGCCTATACGCCGCCACGCCATCCGATGTATGCTTATGCATTAGATACTTCGATGTCTTTAGAGATGGAGGACTGACTGAATATGAATATACAGCGTATAATTTATAAATACTGTTTTTACAATTTTATTGATGTAGGTACTCTTGATTTTAAGAGTCGGCACAATAAAAACCCACTCAGTGGCTTAAACAATCTGAAACACTTGAATATGCATTTAAGTATAGGTGTATAAATTTCATGCCGCGAATGTTTTTGGGTGGTTTGAGCCAGGTACTTAACAGGCAAAACGTTGGCTACTTTAATGTTCTTTTTTATGTTGTTCTGTGTATAAACTTATTATTCATTCAGTTTTAAACAATTGACGTCATTTCAATATGTTCCACTTAAATAAAACGTGGAGTGACGTAATGGCTGATACCAATATCGGAATCCAATCAACGGTTTGTGATTGACATTCAAAGCTGTCTGTCCAATCTTCCGGACGTGCATATGTAGTCAACGGCGGAATCCCCGCCTTTAGCGTGGAAATACCGAGGAAATTTATTAATATATCTTTTTTATATTATTTATTACATATTGTATGGCTTCACCCAATAAAATCGTGCAGGTGCATAATATACTTAAAAGCCTTCTTCTTTTTTAAAAATATTTCTGTTGATTATTCTGCAAGTCTAATACGTAGAGATAGGAGATAATACTTATATCACAGAATTAGTAATAGTACTACGTACAGAAGTTGCACTGTTAACAAATCGCAAACTTACAAACCCAAATTATAAGAGGTAAATAACAAATATTGACCACACCAAGCGAATGACGAGACGACGCGACCGTCCGGTAGCAATTCGCCACTGAATGTACTTGCAGCGGCCCGGGGTTGTACTTGCAGCGGCGCGGCGAACTAACGGAGTGAAAGCCGCCTGCTTATATGTAGAAGTCCACCTGTGGCCAAAACCGCGAGCCCGAAAGGGACTCACTTTGTCTTATGTTATGTTTATACAATATATTCTAATTTGTAAACACGTTTTTAATTTTTAATATGACAATGAGTTGAAGAGGTACACACAAAGGTAAAGTAAGACTATAACGGCCGTGTTTTTGCGTCTGTGACTTGCAACATAACAATTCAATTGATTTGTCAAGTTTTTGTTACCTACTATATAAGGTCTGAGACTGTCACCACAGTGAATATTGAAATCAATAAAGTTTGGGGCTGTATAAGAATCGCTCTCGTAAGCCTAGTGCCTACGCCAAATCTTGGGATTAGTATCTAGGTACTTTGGGAGACAATCGGTATAACACTAGAAAGGATGATTAAGGTACTAAAGCGGACCCGAACAAATGGAATTATATTTTTTCTTTAACGCAATACGCGTTTCAGTTAAATTAATCAAAACAATCCCCTTGCCCGATAACATTCATTCACCGCAAAATAACCACAGTCTGTGCGACATCCAAACAGAGTCTAACATTGAGCCAATATTCGATTATTTGGGACGTGACCCTGCTGGGGTTTGTGATTTCGAATTCGATATGGTACAGAATATAGTTTTACTCTATTACGAAGCATAAACAAACATTAGCTAGGTACGTAATATAGACTGAAGTTCGCCAAGTGCCTGAACAAAGGCCACGTTTGGTCGCAGATGTCTGTGTCACTCTTGTATTATGCTGCAACGTCATTGACGTCGGTGATTTGTACGTGATGCTCACTCTGGGGTACACGAATACCCAGCTATCAGATGCGCGTCCATTTTATTGCGTTTTCAGCAAGGAAAGGAAAGTTCGTTGTCGGTTCCCCAAGTATTATAGGTATTACTTTTTGTACCGTCAACCGTTGCGATTCACGCGACACGAATCATTGTGCCTCTGAATGTGTACCCTATGAATATCTATGCGGTGAAAAAAAGAAAAATATTTTTTGGTACTTAAGGCGCCTGTAGAGGCAATGCCTTCTTCATACAAACTCTGTGCAAGTTTTATTCGTCAGTTTTGGCACACCCACATATAATTTTTTTTGCTTGTTAATATTAGATATACGAAGAATGTCAAGCAAAAAAAATCAAAAATTCAAAAATAAAAAATCATTTTTTTTTCTTGAGGTTCTACCTAACTAAAAAATAAGCGTAAGTACTGACCAAAAATCATAAGTGTAATGTAATGCTTTTGTATTTTTCATAATTGTTTTATGTATAATAAAGAGTTTTACTACTACTACTACTACTACAAACACAAGCCAAGAAAAACTTGCCCAAAGTTTGTATGGGGAGTGCTTGCGTATACAGGCGCCTTAATAAAATAAATAAAATAACAATAGCCTTTATTCTTGACTTAAATTAACATTTGTTTGTGTGTTTGCTAATATATTTTATTTGGTCAAGCTGTCTTTGACATAGGCCTCCTCCAGGCTGCGCCACTCTTCTCGGTTTTTCGAGAGTCTTCTCCAATTTTTTGGGAAGTCATCCTTATATCTTTTATGTGGTCTACCTCTATTTCTTTTCTCGTTCCGTGGGTACCACTCTGTGACTTCCCGGGTCCATTTCTCCTTTTTAGACCGCATTATATGTCCACTCCATCTCATCTCCTGACTTTCTTTGTAATATCCACCACCTTGGTTAGTTTTCTGATACAGGCGCCTTAAACATTTGTTATTTGTATATGATTTTACGCGTATCATAGTTTAAGTAAGTCTGTAATAGGCATACGAGCGGAAATTACGATCAGAAAATAAAATTCCATATGGTGAAATTAATTTTTGGTATTGTGTATTTTCTCGGTAAATAACGTGCCGTTTATCACAAGTACTAATGTTATAATTATAAGTGTGCTCAATCAAGTGGCTGAACGAATTTGTGCTTAACTTGGATTAAAAAATACGATACCTTTTTACATACCTCCTTCAAGTCATAGTGACGACAATGACTATTCTGAACATGTGAATATCACTTAAGATTTAAGATAGGTATATCATCATCATTTACAATGACATTTGTACTTTTATTGCTTGTGCAATAAAGTTTAAATAAATGAAGAAATTATAGCACTTCCTGTGCGATATTGGCCGACATTGTCACCACTCCTGCCTGTTTCGCTGGTTGCAGGTAATCGCTTCGCGCTCACGTATCTGATGGAGTTTCCAAGCTTCTAAACTAGTTGGGCTACTGTCGGAAACTTTCGACGCCGCTCGGTGCAAGGTGCATGTTCCGACTTGTTCCCGATAAGGAGCAGGATTCGGCCTTAAATCCACCACGCGCGCCTCTGTCCAGGCAACACACTCACACTTACGAGCCAATTAAAACTTTCCCAGAATATTTCTTAAAGTTTGTGACGGCAGACGTAATTGCGATTCGAATTAAGAACTCTGTAACAATAAAGAAACAGTTCTCGTTTCAATGCCATTCTGCGCTTATTGATGTTTATTTGCTAATATGGCTGACTAATTGAAGACTGGATCGTGGTGTTTGCGATGCTAGTCACGACAAGGCGTGAACTTGTCGCGAGCGCGCGGGGGCGGGGGAAGACGTCGTGATGGGGAGCCGCAGCATCCCGAGCGATGTCGAGGCCATGAGACTTATGAGGATTACGAAAAAATGTGTATTCGATGACATTTTTCGGGACCGACCGGAGAAAAAGATGAAAATAAGGAATTCTAAACGTGACTCGAATATCTGATAAAGCGTCACCTATTACCGGTCTATGTGCGTTCTTTTCGCGGTCGGGCGAGCGAAAGGCGCTGAAACCGAGCGTGACGTTCCATTCCTGATATAAAAATGTAAGTATGAAAAAGCTTTGTTAAACGCGTCTTGGCTTCGGCGAAGTGGCAAAGTTTGAAGTGGAAAACTTTTCATGGAAAAATCTTTGCGGAGAACGATTAAATTTTATGGATATTTGTACTGTTTAAAGTGTTTTTATGGAGTAAACCTCTTTATCTTCAATAGAAGCGGTTCATACCTAGAAGACGCGCTTCGTCTGGAAACTAACAGTTTCAATGTAACTTTGCAAGTGACTAACTCTTTCGGTAAGTATTTACTACTTACATGCTGTAAGCGAGATTTGTAAGCAGCTTGAGTTCATTGTTTTATATTCAATTATATAACACTCGTGTCTCATTATCAAATAGAGTGAAGAGTGCAGACCACGCAGTCTTTGTAGATTATTTAATGAATTAATTAAATTACTGGGAGTGCGGTGGACAGCGACGGCACCAGAATATTGAATGGGAAGCGTCCCCGCTTTATGATTTCATTTGGAACCCTTAGAATTACGTAAATTTACCCCTAGTTTTAAGCAATAAACATAATAAGTGGTGCTACCTTGTATTTAAAAAGTAGTGTATAGTGTAAGCCAGCAATGTAGGTCATCCACGGCCCTTATCACGGAAATATCAAGTCACCAGTAGACTCCTTTTCCTAATTAGACTGTAACGCGTCTCAACCGCCAATACAGTGCGAGCAGCAAAGTTTAATAATGAAGGAACGGAGCATTTCTACATAGTGATAAGGAAAAAAAACCGTGTTTGTCGGCCGCAAGGCTCTCAGGGAACATTTAGTGCGGACTCGGACCCTCGTTACAATCAGCGCTGAATTATTTACCACCGCCCAGCTAGCCGCCCCGAATTGATTTCTGCATAATTTAGAAAGAAGAAACTGCAAGGGTCCCGAACATAAAAACCGGCAATAAAACCGACGCTGATTACCTAAAAGAATTGCTCCGAAAATTACACCTCAAACTTAAGCGTTGTATACGATTAGGGTAGGGCCTGTAGCTGCGCAGCTATTTTAGCGGCGTTAGCGGAATCGCTGGACGTCTGTGGATAACTATTAGATAGTTGAATCAAGAATGAGGGAGGCAAAAATAAAATCAGTACAGTATTAGGATTCAGTGCACGTAGCGTATCGGAGGTTTCGGTCGGGTCTGCGGTGCCGCAGTGCGCTCCCCGACGGCAGCTATTCGTACCTGTTCTAAGACAATTACCGCTACGTAAGCGGAAAATTGTTCGAGAACTCTCTCAAACGTGTTTTCTAATCTTCGGAGAGCAGAATTGAGGGGAAATTGATGCCATTTTTATGTTTCAACCCTTGAATAAGAATTCTTTTTTCAAGCTATCAGAGGTCCCAGATAGGTACTTAGCTACTTTATTGTTAGGTGCTACTTGAATGTCATACTAGGTAGTAAGTTCATATAATTAGTTAGTAGGAGTCAAAATAACCAAATATGCCCAGCAGTTATAAGCTTAAAGGCGGATATAAAATGTGATACGGTATTGCAGTGAAAGTTACTAGCTAGCTAAATAAGTTATCATTATCATATAAATCTGGATTACCTACGTTTTCAGCCCACGTACATTTCAACGTACTATTGCACCCACCGCCATTCCTCATACAAAATATACCGAACAATCCACATTCAAATGCAGTAGATCCCCTCGTGAGCATCGCTAACAATTAGTACCAAACAAAATATTTTCACAAAGTTCTGCCGGAAACTGCATCCTGCGCAATTTGAAACAAAGCGAGTTGTCTCGGCGAACTATTTTACGGGTAATAAACTGAGAGGGAACCAAAATTATTCATTTTCTCATCGATATTCCACTTTGAACAATTTCCCATAGTTCAGGTTTAAAATTGTCAATTTTTAAAGCTTTTTGTGCTTAAGGAAGTTAAGTGGAAATTATTATAAAGTTTAGTTTCACCTCTGAAGGTTTGTCTTCCGATTTCATTCCTTTTACTGTTTTGCCAATACAATAACTTTGATGTACAGAAAAACGTACGAGCGCTTTTAAACAATTGTAAACAAGTTGGATTGTTTTAAAATGCAGAAAGGCCATGATGTAGTTTTGGAACACCAAAACAACTTCTTTAAAGGTTCTAATATTAATTCTTTATTCTAAAATTCACTTACCGAAGGTGGATTCTTAGTTCACAGAAAAAAAGAAAGAACATCCATTACGAGAATTAAGAAGTATAGGATCCAAGAATTACACATTGTTTACAATTAACCTCTTGTTTGAAAAACTTTGAACATTAAATTTTCTTTAACACTGACTTCTAAAAACGCTTGTAGGACCATGAAAACCCGTGTGTACAAACAGTTCCTGTCACTAAATTTACCTATTACCGACGTGTTTGTGTTAAGGCTAGAAATTCATCGCATTTAACTCCCGGCCATGGCCCATTAACAATAAATCCTCTTGTTTACCGCCCCTCCCCCTCGCTCCTCCTCCGACTGACGTTAATCAGCTTGCTCTTAGATCTAGTCTAGATTATATAACTCTGGCTTGATAAAATACGTTTCCCCTTTCGTTTTGCCCGCTCGAGGTCAGTGCAATTGCAGTTAATTTATTAGATTGAGTGCGCAGTTAATTCGGTAATCTATCTTTTAGTAGTCATAAGTACAAGAATTATCATGAATTAATAATATTTACGAGTGAGTTGTACACTGTATATCTAGGCAAGTCGCTTTGGTCAAATTGAAATTTATATCAATATATCGAATTTGTAATAAGCCCCGAACTATGAAGTGGCAGATCGCGGTATTCGTGGCATACCAAAAATTAAAAAAGTACTTTGTCTCACGGAGTGAGCAAAAACGGTTATTGCTCACTGATTTCTCGCAGCAACATAGACTTGTTCGAGCTGCCTAGGTGAAAAAACTTTTCACAGGGTTTTAATATAAAATATCCAAAGAGCTAGTGACTTAGTCTTGTTTAGATATTTTTGGTCTCCTATTTCGTATAAATATATCAGGTCTCATCCTTTTCTAAAAAGGCAAAGCTTTAAAGTAATAAACGTTAATGCGCAAAGCGCTTTGCGCGACTTAAAAATAACAAACCTCTCCTATTTTACTTACATAAACCCTCAACACCGAAATACACAGACGGCCACAGGCTAAATTCGAGTTGTTTCACGAAAAAACCAGCTGAACTAGGTACGAAGCAAAACGTAAACTTAGTTTCGTAACGGGGAATCTCCGGGGAGTCCTGTTTTTAAGCTGCACAATACATACATTTTACTGCTCGTTCAAGTTTAGCTCATTATTTCATTATCTCCTACTGAAACAGCGTTCCCTGAATTTGCTTTTTCAGATAACGTCATACGGGACCTACCTGATGATTTTGTATCTTGTCGCATAATTATTTTGATATTCGAACTGAACACCCGCCTACATGTTAGTCTCTGATATTGGGTAAGTAAAGTACCTACACGTTTTAAAGAAATATGAATGTCTAACATTGAAATAGTCACTATTCGCTGGGTGCGAAGTAGGTGGTGGGGGAACCACGAATCGATCGCAGCGCGCACCGTGGCCAAAAAAGGAACTTTCCGCGGACCAACTGTCACTTTTTACTAGCGAAATTTACATATCCGTGCATTTTAAGTAAAAATAAATAAACATGCGTTACGAAACCAGCTGCGTAGTTAACTGCAAGAAGAATGGCATAACAGTGATCATAAATTCTATAAATTTCCACAAGTAAGTTGGAAACGAGCACAACAAATGAAATGGATAATCGTTGTCAAGAGGAAAAAGTAAGGAAGCTAACCTATAAAGCATGATTTTAGGGTTCCGTACCAAAAAGCTAAAAAAGGAACCCTATTGGTTTCACTTTGTCTGTCTGTCTGTCTGTCTGTCACATCGCTAAATATCTCAGGAACTACTTATCCTATCGATTTGAAATTTGGAATAGTTATAAACAAGGGTAACCCAGATACATAGAAGATGGTTTTTTAAATTATTTTATTTTATTTTCTGTGAATAATGACAGATAAAAGGGGGTTCAAAATTTTAAAGTCTGGCAACTATGTCAAGTGGGGTATCATATGAAAGAGCTTGACTTGTACATTCTGAAACAATTTTTAGTTTTTTTTTTCGTTGGGGAAATTTCGATTTACGAGGGAAAATGTAAAAAAAAATACCATTCCCCCCCCTTATCTCCGAAGTTTACGAAGAAAAAAATTTGAAATTATTACATAACATTAATATGCATGTATATTTTACAGGAAAAATATAGCCATAATCCTATCTAGTTTTTCTTTTTTTTAAACATCAAAAAACTCTTCTATACTAAGTTTGTAATTTAATCACCTTTGTATATATTTTTGTTTTATGTTTAAATTTACAAAATTACGTTGAAAATACCTTCTTTCAAATAAAAAAACAATTATTGAAATCGGTTAATGTGATAAAGAATTACCCTTGAAAAACCAACATACGTACTAAGTTATTCAGTCGCGCAAATTAGTAACACAATGCGCCGATAGATGGAGCTGTCATGTTTTTTTAAGATTGTTCCTGAATTAATGGGTTCGGGACGGGTACACAACTACATATACAAGAACTGTGTATGGAACCCTCGGCGCGCGAGTCAGACTCGCACTTGACCGGTTTTTTAATATTATATTTTGTATGCTGTAAGAAGTAACGGTTAAGTTACTACAATTTATTTGTTGCTTTATTTCAGTGCCGATCGATCGCCATGGTACCCAAAGCCACATGACAGGATTTGCAGTGCGCACTTCATTGGAGTTTTTATAATTAATTTAGCCATGTTTACCTGAAAATGCACAAAAAATGCACAAAATCGTCTCAAATATATATGAAATGCGTCATTCAATTATATTTGTTTATTTCTTTACTTATTTCTCGTGAGGTCAGCCATGAGAATGTCCGTGTGTACTTACTACCTGAAATTGATTGATTTAGCCATTTTAGGCGTGAAATAGACACTATAGATTTACGTGATCGAATAGAATATATGAAAATTACGATATTTCATTGAAATTATTTGTTTGTTTACTTCTTTTCGTAATGATAGCCAGCCATTGGATATTTCTAAGTCCGCTGTAATTGTGACCGCTAGTTGGCGCTGTCATCGCGCACCCAGCCAATAAGATATTGTTTAATTTGTTAACTGTACATACAAGAGGCGCTTTATAGTAGATTGTTTGACAAGGGTCTAAAGTAAGCCATATTACCACGAGATGGTTATTTTCCCGAACGTAGAGAGGGAAAATTGTTCGAGTGGTAATATGGCTTTTAGGCCCGAGTTACACTCTACTTTTCACTTCGATTGCGAGAAAACACAAACACAAAT
The DNA here is from genome assembly GCA_951800055.1 of Cenopis cana. NCBI lineage: Eukaryota > Metazoa > Arthropoda > Insecta > Lepidoptera > Tortricidae > Cenopis > Cenopis cana. The sequence continues at coordinate 11,533,589 of OX637477.1, read as the reverse complement.
TATCCATCTTAAATGAATAATTTAACTCTTGGCGGGTGTATGTCTAATTTAACAGCATGTTTTTTTTTCTAAGGCCAGCACCGTATGCCTCGCTATGCGTGTTTGCTTGGCGTATTCGCCTCCCTTTCTTTTGCTATATCAAAGAAAGAGATGCATCATGCGCTTTTTTTTTCTTTTAAGAGGAGTAATTGCTTTGACCATAGACACCGCTTAATCTTTAAAGAACTGAAAAACGTCTTTCCTGATTGGTCGATTTTAGTACAGCTGTGTTCTGGTTGGTTGATATTTTTACCAAATATGTTTTAATCTGTCAAATTACTGTTCTGTGATTGGTGGATTTAATCGGTGAATTATTTTGATTGGTCAAATTAAAATGTTTTGTAAATCATAAATATGTATACATATTTTCCCTAGGGCTTACATGTACTACTTTAGCCCCGCTTCACAAGTCTAATATGACACTTTTCGAGCATGAGAAGTGAAAAATTAATTAAATGTAATCTGTATGTACAGTCAGTAGCAGAAGTAGCTACACGGCTAAAGTGCTCACAATTATCTACACAAGCTATTATTTTTCTAATAATAAAGACGCATACAGATTTCCTGAAACGCGTAACTACTAACTACCTGATATTGTCTATTCAGCTTAAAAGGACATGGGCTTATTCAAAGTACTGATTAAAACTACAGCAGTATAATTTCAAGCCAAATATTTTAATATCGGCTTTAATAGGCTTGTTTCCACAGTCAGGCCTCTGTTTCATCCTTGGTTAGTCACAACAGTGTTCCGAAATGAACGCTTTTGCTGTTCTCTCCACAAACCCACTGTAACAGATAAACTGTCATGTAAATATTTTCAAGCTTAAGTATAAATAAAAGTTCTTATTGGTAAATAAACCTTATATAAGGCGTATGTGGAACAAATTATTAAAAATAACTCCAAAAGCTCGTAACTATCAAATAAATAACATGTAGGTACTTATGCTGTTCATTCTAATGTGTTTATTTTATGTTAATGCGTGACCGGAATGAGAACATAGGTATCTGTTTGATTAAGGCGATATATCGATTGAAAGAGACACCCTTTGTTTTACGCTCACGACAAAACGGGATGCAACCCTCTCCGAGAATGGCTTTTTAGACAAATCTCGTTAAATATCTGACTGTGTGCAGGTTTATTAAATTTCTTCTTGTCAGTACCTAGATGAGGTATGTAAAATACTATCATATTAACTTAATCGTGTCTTTTAATAATGCGTTGTTTTAGTAGGCTGAGGAAAAAAAGGAAAATATAGACTCGACTTTGGATTTATTTTCTATCGAGAAAATTTTAAGCAATCATCTTTCGCTATTGTCAGTACCACAATCTTATAGTCAAGAATCATATATCTGAAAATCATCTCCTACTGTTTGCTAGTCTGGGCAGGACAGCGTTTCAAAGTCTCCAAAGTTCTCAGTGTAGCGCCTTAAGCGTGTGTATTGAGTGATTTGAGTGTTTAACTCTACGGGGCGACGGCGACAGTATTAATAAACTATCAGCTGTCAGTGTCAACTGTTATTCGAGTCAGTACCTGACCTGTAACTGAAACACGTAGCTTTTTGTGCTTCTGTCATTGTGACAAGAGCGATAAAAATTTCCTTGACTGTACGTGTGTCTGGTTGAAAAGAGACATTTTTGAGGTTTCATAGTAATACTAGCCCGTCTAGCTTGTAGTCTACGAATCTGAGACAGATCATCATCATCCCCCTAGCATTTTTCCTGATTGTATCTAAAATGAGACCACTTGCACATACTTGCTCATGGCATTATAATGCGTAATTATATCTATTTTGCATGAATTTTGTATCATAAGAAATTACATAATCATTTTGGGAACAGTTTTGATAGACACGACCACAAAGTGGAACGCGATAGAAATTTAATGAACCGTTTTATAAACAATAGGTTATTTTTTATGTAGGTTAGAAAAAGAGCTTTATGCTTAATTTGTGTTTTCTCAGTAAGTGATTTTGTAAATCTTTCGAGAAAATAAATATCTTCAACCGTATATAATATACCATAGTAACTAACGACAAAATCGCTTTTTATGTCACATCTGGCCATAAAGCGGCAATTACCGCACGCTCCGCACGCGGGAAATCCCACTTCTTGGCCAGGGGGTGACATAAAATTTTGTAATTAACACGGGCGGTAATAAAGGAAGCCTCCGATCGCATATTTATCGCCCTTGCCTTCGGCTCGGGCGTCAAATACCTGCGATCTGAGACATTCTTTGTTTTACCGCCCTTGTTAAGTAATGTACTATTATTTGGGTATTTGATAATATAATAATACGTATGTAATTTTACATTACCTTGTAATAAAAAATAAACACCAAAGTTTAAAACGAATGAAAATTAGAGTCTGTGTTCACATATGGACGGAGAAAATAACTTAAAAAAAGGATATTATAGTTAGCTTGATTGTCTCATTGGGAGGTAGTTGTAAATAGGCACAATTGTAACTTTTAAGTTATAACTAGAAGTTAATTTCAACCTTTTCATAACTTCATTAATGTTGGGATATTTTACTTTATTTATCCAATTTGTCGTTGGTATGTACCGCCGGCAGGAGGGACCTAAATACTGCCGTTACATATAGGTTGTGACGGGCCGACTTCTTCGTATCCATCGATATGACTAATAGAAGTCATCTTTCCAGTAAAAAACAGAAGTTCTTTGTTTCTGACAAGAACCGTTAATTCAGTACACAACAAGAATTAGAAAAGAAATTACACGATAAGACAGGCACGGTCGTGTAAGAAATCTCCGGGGTAACGACGTCTCGTTACCCGGTTATATTATAATAACGCGTATTACCATAAAAGCACAACGGTTTACATATACACATCGCGCGATGGGACAACCCGTATCATTGTATGGAGCTTCTTGACAATCCGGTCACGTTTAATATTTCTTATTTCCTTTGTCTCATTTCTCCACAAGCCAGGATGACATCAAGCCTGCTATCATTGTGTTTTTTTTGCTCCGATTCCGCGACTTAGGGATTTTTGTACTTACGTTATAAGTTCGTCGGATTTCTTTGATCTTGTATAAAAGGGAGTAGTATTCATTTATCACATTTGGCTTGGACGAGGCTTATATGGATAATTTTGTCTTGTGTCTTTAAACGGTTTATTTTCACAAAGACTTGCTTAGATGAAATTCACTTTTACATTCACATTTACGACCATTTGTTCTAGCAATCTGCCCCACTAAATAATTTTGAAACTATACAATACAATACTATATCGTTTGGAAGTACCACATTGTTATTTTTAGGGTACCGTACCACGAAAGAAAAAACTGAACCCTTATAGGTTCACTATGTTGTCAATCTATCTGTCTGTCAATACCCTTTATCCCGAAAAAATGAAGACTTCATTTTATTTTATTTATTCACCAACAGACAAATATCAAATCAAATAATATATTTCACATAATTTCAGGTAAAATGAGATCTTAAAAGTAGTCTTAGTATCACTATAATTTACCATAAATTGCATGTGGAATCGAGAGGCATTTACAAATGCAATACACAATAGTCATTAAGGCGATATATCGATTGAATGAGACACCCTTTGTTTTTCGCTCACGACAAAACGGGATGCAACCCTCTCCGAGAATGGCTTTTTAGACAAATCTCGTTAAATATCTGACTGTGTGCAGTTTTATTACATTTTCTCTTGTCACTACCTAGATGAGGTAAAATACCATCATATTAACTTAATCGTGTCTTTTAATAATGCGTTGTTTTAGTAGGCTGAGGAAAAAAAGGAAAATATAGACTCAACTTTGGATTTATTTTCTATTGAGAAAATTTTAAGCAATCACGTTTCGCTATTGTCAGTACCACAATCATATAGTCAAGAATCATAAATCTGAAAATCAGCCCCTACTGTTTGCTATTCTGGGCAGGACAGCGTTTTAAAGTCTCCAAATTTCTCAGTGTAGCGCCTTAATAGAAATTAAAATAAAATAAAATTAAAATTAAAGTAAGTAGTTAGGATAAGAGTTAAAATAAAATCAAAATAGACATAGACATAGACATTATTTATTGGTAATAATACATTACAGGTTTGAATAAAACTTAATGTCTATATTGTCAAAATTGTGGTCAAGATTATCATTGTAGGTACTCGTTATGTATAAAATAAAAGAAATTAAAAAGTCTTTAGGTCAAAATAATCAAATAAATTATGTCATTTTATATTATTTATAATCTAAATTATATATTTCTTTAGCGCGAATAAACATATGTTCGTTTTTGTATACAAATAAACATGCATCGAAAATGTATAGGATATGTAATTTTAAAATATTGATTTTTTTAAAGAAAGGTCTACAAGAAATCCATTTGCCTTAATTCAAAGATGGCTCTTACGCATTTTTTTTGCATCAAAAAAACATTATCTATATTTGAGCACCTACCCCATAACGTTATACCGTACCTTAAGTATGAAGTTTATGTATCCAAAATATGCTACAATCGCCGAATCCCTGGATACTACCTGACTTAAGTTCTTCAAAGCGAATACAAAACGATTGATTCTGCAGGACAATTTTTTACATGATCATTCCATTCACAAAAACTATCAAGTGTTACTCCTAGAATTTTTTTATTGCTAACGTTATCAATTTTGACTCCATTAAAGTGAATATTTAGGGATAATGGTCTACTTCTTCGAGTGTGAAATTGCATCAATTTTGTCTTTCATAGATTAACGTTGAGGTTATTTAGCTCTAACCATTGTATTGCTTCTTTTAACGATATATTTATATCAGACTCGTAAGATGACCAATTATTACACCTAATTACAATAGTGGTATCATCTGCAAATAAGAAGCATTTTTGAGTGACTGCATTGGGAAGATCATTTATGTAAAGCAGACAATATATCATCAAAGTCGATAAGTATCTTAAGTAACAGTCAGTAGGTAAGTAGTATTTATTTTAAGTAGGTACGTAATCAATAATCGAGGTTAAGCAACAGTATGCGCGGTCATAACATAACTGTATGGGTGACCAATTAAAAAACGTATTAAATATAAGTTTGCAAACTTTTAGCTCCGCAATATGTAACTGGTGAACAGCTACGGAACCTTACATTGTGCGTGGCCCGACACGCACTTGACCGTTTTTTTTAAATATAAAGACGAAACGGAAAAAATTAAATTTCTTAAAATAATGTCTTAACTAGATAATAGATTTTTACTTTTACTTTACTTTACTTTAATCTTTTGCCGATATTTTTGATTTTACGCAATCACTTGCTTCTCACGCAAGCTTGTCTAGACATCAATAAAATGTATTTAGAAATGGAAACTTACGCTCGATATATTCCTTTCTCTGTCATCCATATGAGAAATGCTGAGCTCTCAGGTGGGTTAATATTTAATGATTTCCAACAATTAATGTTTGCTTCTGGGAGTGTGAATGGGTTAATTGGTATAAATGCTAAAAACTACCTGAAGATGCTCAAAAGCTTACTTTCTTAACACTTAACAGATACGCGAGATCTTAGTCAGATTCTCCCTTAGGTAATATATATGGCAGACACCGATTTACGATTTCTACTTACTTAGCATGGTCAGCTCCATCCTAGCACTTTAGTCCGATACAAAGTCTGGAACTAACAGCGATCTCATACGAGAAATACCAAGCCATACTAAGACTAGACATTACCCTCCAAAAATAGTTCCCAAGTTGCCCTCAGACCTAGCGATCCGTAGGCGCATGCGAAGGGAATACCAGTAAACGTTTTGTACATTTCGCCGGTATAGCTTCCATTTGATATTGGATAGCAATTTATTTATCATACATATTGCGGATGGGAACGAGTACCGACTCGCTGCGAAAGATTCTTCCTTACCAAAGAAAATCAAGAATACGTGCGGTGAATACCGCGTTCACCTGTCCGCGTCTGCCTCGTCGCTTAAAATGTTTTAACTTTAAAAGTCACATTAGATGCGGTACCCACAAAGCCATACTGGCTTTCTACATTTCGTTTTAGTTCAATTGGCTAATTTGTTAGTTAGACTAACTACTACCTACATTTAAAGAGAATACACATCTGTTAGGATGAATTTATAACTATTCCAAAACCTCAAGGCAGTTTACATTGCACCGCGATATTGCACCTTACTGCTCTCCGAGTTTTCTCCCCTTCAAAACCTCCCTCGGCTCAAACAGCTTCAGTTTTAATCGCTCCTCAGACAATTTATTAAAATTCACAGTAGTTTTTAATCCCAACTGCCGAACGAACTTTGTTGACAATTCACGAAATCGATAGTTGCTGTCAACATAAAACTTCGTCCGAAGCAATATACCTAGGTGAGGAAGAGTGTCGAATCGCAATAATTTAAAGACTTGCAGTTGTTGGTAAAAAACGTTCCTAGGGAACTCCGCACATATCCAGACGAGACTTTGTGGGTTTAAGTTGAAATTTATGCTGTGTGAGTATTCAGTGAGTTAAGCAAGAAGGAGAACAGATGAGTTAGCGCCGCATACATCACGCAGGACGTGGCATATCGCTGCGACACTGCATATGCAAGCCGCAGCCACGCCACACCCGCTCGCACCACCTCACAAACATTCTGTACATACTGTATTAACTTACGACATTGCTAGTAATGCTAGTAACTGGCTTAAAACAAGATTCACGGATTTTAACGCTTATTATTGCACGCATATTGGCATGTCAGAACAACATTCCATGTTCTAATCAAAAACGAATGTATTCCATATAACGCTAAATTTGTGTTAAATATGAATAGGTATATATATATATATATACAGGACTGTCATAAATATCTTTAAGCTCGTTCTGTATCTAAAAAAGTAGTAGGATTTCAATGGGTTAAAATAAGGAAATGTAAAGATCCTTATATGTTTTAAAGTCTTGCATAATTTAAACAGGCCCCGCACGAGTGGCAGCTCCTAACGATGCCGCACTCTGTCTGATATCAGATCAGACCTATTGGGCTAATGTCATAGTAAAAAGGTAAGGTTTTTAAGACAGCTATATTTTTTAGAGTTATTATTAGCCATAAATACGTTGATATTAAATATTCCAAATACAACCATAAAGTTATTCTTCTCGGTTTCATTTGTTGTATTGTTTGTTTTGTTGTGGTTTTATATAAATATTTTTTTAAATAACTAAATCATTTTATAGAAATAGCATTTGAATCATAAAGCTTTTATCCTTTAAAGTAGTTTAAGTACATATTTAATCATAGCGATCAAGGTCAGAACTGGATGAGGGATGATGGAAAGTCTATCAATCAAATACGCTACACTTGCTAACAACATTATTAGTAAGTAAGTAACGACGAACTTGGAATAGGGTATTGTTGCTGAAATACCAAAGTAATTATTGTATTCTCGTTTTTATGATTTGATATTTATACACGACTGCCCAAAAAAGGAGTGTAAGTATCTATTGTTTTACTAGTTCTTTAAGAAAGTAAATAAGTTATGTTAATAGTATAATAGCCGAGTTGAATAGCTTTAGTCGCGCCATTTATATCTTTAAATTTTAAAATTGCTTATAAAATAACTATACACGTCTGACGGTACGACGACGTCGCCTAAATAGGCAGACTATGATCGTAGAAAGCGGTTTTGGCGCTCACTTCGTAATAAAAACTTTTGTAATTACACTCATTTGGGGCAAGGACCACGGCGCTAACGCGATGTCGTGCCAAAAACGGCCATTATTTTTATAACAGCAGCTCGCTAACTTCTTTGAACTCAGCGCACTGTCGCCAGCGTCAGTATACATTTTGGATTTAACGAAGCAACTGTCTATTATTCGCCAAGCATGATTTTGAAGCTTTGAGCTTCACTTTAGCCGCTCAACAATATTTTTGCGTAATGTTCGTATACGTTGGAAAGAATGTCGCCTCGACACACTACGTTGCTTGTATGTGTTGCCTCGTTGATTTAAAGCATATTATAAGAATTTACTTACGAAGCGAAAAGAGGGGAAGAGCATTCTTAAAACGATAATTCATTCAAAATGAAACTTAGTTAAGACATTTTTGGTGATGCGAAGTGATTACGTAGTAAGCGTAGTAATGCGAAAACACTGAAAAAACGTCTGGGTTAAAAATAACAAAAATACTGTCAAAAATAACCCACCGAGTTTGTCAATATAGCACCTGCAAACTTTGTAGCTAAAATTAAATAAGTCAACTTTGTTGTTCTCACTTATCAAATAGTAACCGATACACTTGGTTAAAAATTGTTAAAGTTAAATTGGCTGCAATTAGCCAATTTTTACTTTGTAATCAGATAAAACTAACCCAGTTATTTAGTATTTTTAAACGATTTATTCGGTAACTACATGTTTAAAATTAAATAATGCAGTTGTCAGCTAATACCAGAAGGTTGCGTGTTCAAATCACGTCGGGGTCACCAATGTAGAAGAGAAATGTGCTCCTATATAGGAATAATATACAGTGTTAATATATACATGAAAGGGATATCTACAAACAATATACATATATACAATAGATAGGAGACACAGGAAGAAACAACAATAGAGAGATCTCTCAGGGACCGAAGTCCAATGAGAGTTGGTTGGAAGTTCTATATACGCAACTGACTTAAGAAACTTCGATAGCGCGATGCAGAACATGTCAGATTTGACCGTTGCCTAGGAAGGATTATATTTACTAAAGCAACTTGTTTGTTTCTTAGTGATTCACGCAGTTATTTGCAACAAAACAACATATCTAATATTAAGCAAGTCGTGCAAGGTCTGTCATTAAATAATGCACTAGTTAAACAATGACAGTGTAAAATTCGTTATTTCTAACTGAGTCGGGTAAAGATTATCTTTACCGAGATCTTCATTCGGAAATTAATAAGTGTTTTGTTACAATAACCAAAAACGTTTAACAGAATTTGCTTGTTTATCATTTACTAAGCATTTTTTCGCATTTTAATTAAATCTTGGTTGTATGTAACTAACTATTTTTTAACCGAGCCAAATTGGTACTTTGCTAGCGTTTCGTTTTTTCAGTGAATGTTTGATCGATCACTGGGTAAATTACAATGCAATACAAATATTTTTTATTGCAAACCTCAATAAAAAATCTCCCCAATCACCTCAATAAATATTTCAAGATATTCAAATATATTTACATTCACGAATAAATACTCAAACCTCTTGATCAAAACCGCTTTAATCCCAGAGATTATATTTAATGCTCGACCTGTCGTTCCATTTATAATTTAATAAACGTCAAATAATAATTAACAGTAAAATCATAAAGATGTCAGAGATAACATCAAGGAAGTTTGGTACAATTTGTGAATAATTCGTTGAGTAAAATTATAATCCGCGCCCGGACACAGGGAGCCGTGTCAGGCCGTGACAGCGAGTCTTGCGGCCCGCTTGTAAAAACTTTTCTAATTATGTACATTTTGTAGCGAAGACGCGCGCGCGCCTTACCAGTATTATATTTTCTAGTTAATTTCGTGGATCCGATGTCAACACAACGGGAGACAGCTTAGAACTTGTTCGCTTGAACAGAAGAACGACTCGGACTCTTGTTAGTCTTGTAAACGTTTTATCCTGTTACTGTCATGGAAAAAAGAATGCCACTCGGTCAATCAAAAATATACATATTATCGATAATGTGATTGAAGGAGAACTTCAATAGAATAACAGTTTCATTCACAGATGATTAATTGAAGTTTTCTTATGTCTTAGTTGTCTTATAAAGGTATAGATAAATAATATTAATCAAAATAACAAGCTATTTATTCGCAGTAAGGTAGATGTACCCTTTACCGGATCTGCCCTATCACCGGATTTTCTATATTTTGAGCCATAAGTCGAGTTCTTACAGCTAATATTACGTTGTGATATTTTTTTCCGTTAGCTAGATACCTATTCCTTCCACTACGAGGCAAAGAAAGCCATTTTGTTTCTTAGTTGTAACGGGAGAATCGATTGAGCAGGTCGATCGCGGCGTTGTATGGGACTCCTTACGAAAATGGTTAAGAAACTGAGTGTACTTCGTAAGGTCATAAAAGCGTTTAAAAGTGACTTTATGCTTCAAAATAGGGTGTTATCGTATCATGAGTTAATAGGTGTGTGTGTTTGAGTTAAATAAGTGAAATTAGTGCAGTCAAATTTACAGAATTCAACAAAAATGTAAATTCGGTGATGGGTCACCCTCATCTACTGCTTGAAGGTTTTACCGAACAACGTTCGGAATCAGGGAAAAACGTATGTTTTGAAAATTATTTTTTCACTCGTTAATTTTAAACGTTATATATATACTACTCCGCTTTACACATATCCAATTAATAGAGTAATTTAATGAGCAATTACCGAACGCCTATAAACGAGACAGATTTTTTGTAAATTGCATTTGAAATGTATAGTTTTCACGACTTTTTGACGTCAAAATAAGCTTCATTGACCAGGTAATTTTAAAAATTCCATATTATTTATTTAACATCAGTAGAAGCAAAATAATTGTGTATTTATAATTTTGCAATAGTTCTTATTTCTAGATAAAATGTACTTATGTTGTTATGGCAGAATCATTAAGATTAAAACACTATTTTATTAAATATGTTCGCGTGATAGGTTCAATGTGTACGCTTTACCGAACGCCCGTTCGGTAAAGCGTACCCATGGTCTCTGATACCGAACATATGATTATCTCGGCCTAGCTGCTATTTGGCGTTCATTGGAATATAAACCATATTCAGCGTACAGCTAGATCTATATTGAAATGTGTTATTTTTCGTATATCTTTAAAAAAAAGCCAGCGCTTCTTAGATGTAAACCGTTAACGAATAAATTATATAAAAATAAATTATTGGCGATTAGCGAAGAATTTTTAATAGATAAGTATATTATTTATGTAAAAAAAAATATTTGATTTAAATTTTTAATTATAGACAGTTTTTTCTTAGATTAAATTACCGTCAAGATTGCTCGAAATCACAAAACTAGTGCAGTTAGGTTGAAATAAATAGTCACTCATCAGTTTACAAACTCACACATTGCCATCATTCCATACATTTCTTCCCTAGTTCGGTGAAACGGCATGCCGATCCGGTAATGGGTGCAAATTCTGTTTCTTAGTTCGTTGAATGGGACAAATCAGTGTAATCGATATAAAAAACTTTAAAAAATATTTTTATATACGTATAACTATGTAATAAATTTCGACGTACATTTAAATGATGACAAATTTATCTATCTTCACCATATGCTGTTGATCATAATCGTACAAAAATTCTAAACCTTATTAAAAAAACAAACGTACATGTAGGTCTTAAGCGTCCGGTGAAGGGTACTTTTACCTTATTTAGAGTAAAATTTAGGGTGTTTCCGCTCATTTGTAACGTTAGCATATAGGCGGCCGGGAACTGACACATTGCAGCTATCATTTTTATATTAGTTTTACTATGTTTGATACACAGCTATTTATAATGTTCTTGTTCAATGGTATAGTAGTGAACATTTGGTTTGTAGGTCTAACTGTCATAACGGATTTGTTTTATATAAAACTAAAATTTATTTATTTATTATTTGAGTTTCACACCAATAAAACAAGTTACAAGCGTAAACCTTAAATGTAAACTTTCGTCACTCATGTTAGAACTAAGATTTTACTAAACGGTCAAAACTCACAATGTTAATTGTCACTCCGGGCGCCATGGGGCCGATTTTTGAGTGTCGAACGCTCGACTTTTTACTCGAGATCTGTCAAAATACTATGACGTTTTGACAGATGTCGAGTGAAAATTCGAGCGTTCGAAACTCAAAAATCGGCCTCCATGTTTCGAACTTTTGGGGACATCATGACTGCATGTACTACACGTGCGGATTGCGGATCGCACACTGCGGATCTCCCCGAAATCATCGCATGCGGATATTGCGGATCAGTTCGAAACATGTCACTCGGAGTGACAATTAACACGTGAGTTTTAACCGTTTAGTAAAATATAGTTAAGCATAAACCTTTGCCACTGTGATCTTATTCCATGTAGTGCCCCGCGCAGGGATAGTATTAACTTCGCTTGAGGAGACCAATGTAAGCGTAGTTACCAATTAAACGTAGTTGTTACGCGTCTTGTGGTCAAGTTATACTGGCGATGAGTGCTGAGATGATTCGAGACAAGTTATAAATCGCTTAGAAGAGGGCTCGGTGACTAATCCCAGACGATACTCGCACAAACCAACAAACTTTAACGGAACGCGAGCGGCAGCGCAGCGTGGCGTGCGTTAACTACGGAAAATAGTGATTTTGCTTACTCATTATACTCATATACTTTCGAACTTCAACTCACATTTTCGTTTTAATCCAGTAACTTTGTCGTCTGAAAGCACGGGGCAGTGTGTGTCAAATCCAGTAGTTCTGATTTTTTGCAGACTTGTTTATGATGTTAGTCCAATGAATATACCAAGTTTGTGACCTCGAGCGCCAAACGCAACAAAAATCGAAAAAAATAGTTATTTGTTATGCAAGGCTGCAAAGTTGATTTTTGGCGCGAGTGTTTCTATTGAGAGCCGAGCTAGCGAAGGATTGTAAGATTGAACCACGAGCGAAGCAAGTGGTTCAAAAATACAATCCTGAGCGTAGCGAGGCTCTCAAGGCACGAGACGCCGAAAAACTTTGCTGCCGAGCGCAACACACAACTTTTCATCTCATATCGAGGAAATACTTTCATGTATAATTCAAGATGTACTCATGTTCTATAAAGGGTTGTTTAAATTTCACCCGTTACAAAGCATTTCGTGGATTATTAACATTTAAATGCATCAAAGAGCCTAATTATTATTGTTGAGTACTGTGGTACGAAATACTCACGGCTAACGGCTAAAACAAATATATTTCACTCATTTCCAAACTTATCAGGAGTTAAAATTGTAATATAAGTATCTTCTGCACTGAAATCAATTAATTAAATTTATTATTTTGATATTATTCTAACTCAACAACAAAACAAAACAATATTTAAATATCTTAATCTCTCGCATCGAGTTTTTTTCTTAAAAACTAACTTTTTAAACGGTGCGTTCCGAAATGCAATGAGCGTTAAATGTTGAAACATATAAACATTTCAAATATGTTTCTTCGTGTTATTTCTTTATAAATAAAACTAAATTATTATTGAACATCAAATTAAGCTGGAAAAAGTATTATTAATATCATTATAAAAAACAAAACAATAATAAACTGCACCATTAGGTACATGATATGTATACTTCTAAACGCTTAGGAATGACCTGTCGTTTCACTTTATAGAAAAAAGTTGGAACTCATGGAACTGCGTAACGTTCGAATTTCAAAATCACTTTCCACGCTAGCGTGGAAAGTGGACTTTTGCACGCAGATTTGAAACGATAAAGAAAAGCCTTTCCGAGCGGGTGAGATGAAAATAGTAGATTATACACCAAGGGGATAAAGCACTGTTTTATGTCACGGGTGCGATATTGAATCCCGAACGTAACGAAGGACTCTAGATTTTACTCCCGAGCGGAGCGAGGGAGTAATGACTTAATTCCTGAGCGAAGCGAGGGAATTAAGACTGAGTCCTGAGTGTAGTGAGGGATTTAAGTGCGCCCAAGACAAAAACAGTTTTATCCCCGTGGGGTATACTCTACTTTTCTCACCACCTTTGGCCAATTTTATACTTTATGTTATTGAATATGGAATCGAGTATGATGACTATTTTACAAAAAAGTTTTTGTTTTTTAATTCTAAATAAATATTAAAAATCTAGTAATCCTCAATTCTAAATCTTGAAATCCTTATCCCTGAATTAGTCGAAATCGAGTACCTATTAGTGACGATTTTTCGCAAAAAAGTTTTTTTTAGCTTAAACCTCAAAATAAATATAAAATTTGAAATCCTTATCCCTGAATTAGTCGAAAACGAGTATAATGACGAATTTTCGCAAAAAAAAATTTTTCTCTTAAAACTCAATATAAATATAAAATTTGAAATCCTTATCCCTGAATTAGTCGAAATCGAGTATAATGACGATTTTTCGCAAAAAAAAAAATTTTTTTCTCTTAAAACTCAAAATAAATATAAAATTTGAAATCCTTATCCCTGAATTGGTCGAAATCGAGTATAATGACGATTTTTCGCAAAAAAAAATTTTTTTAACTTAAAACTCAAAATAAATATAAAATTTGAAATCCTTGTCCCTGAATTAGTCGAAATCGAGTATAATGATGACCTATTAGTGACGATTTTTCGCAAAAAAGTTTTTTTTAGCTTAAACCTCAAAATAAATATAAAATTTGAAATCCTTATCCCTGAATTAGTCAAAAACGAGTATAATGACGAATTTCCGCAAAAAAAAAAAATTTCTCTTAAAACTCAATATAAATATAAAATTTGAAATCCTTATCCCTGAATTAGTCGAAATCGAGTATAATGACGATTTTTCGCAAAAAAATTTTTTTTTAACTTAAAACTCAAAATAAATATAAAATTTGAAATCCTTACCTCTGAATTAGTCGAAATCGAGTATAAAGACAATTTTTTTGCAAAAAAAAAGTTTTTTTTTAACTTAAAATTCAAAATATAGATATAGTTTTAGTCATTTTTTTGAAAAAAAAAACGGAATTAAAATCACGCGCTTGACCCGCTATAGGCGGCGGCCGCCGACGCAGTCTTTTGTTTCGAACGCGACGTTCCAAACAAAACACGGAGCTGGTGTGCAACCTCCTCGCCGCCGTGTGGACTTCACGAAATTAGACTTTAAAGACATATCAATAAGAACTATCAGAACTCAAATGAAGAAATTATTACCCGGCGGGTAATAATTTGAAATTATAACCCGCTAAAACCAAGGGCCACGTGTAATGATTTGCTTTACGAAAGGTTTGTATGATATATAATTGAGCAAAATCGAGCAGGTGGTGTGAAATAGTTATTTGTTCAACAAGAGAGCAAAGTAGATTTTTGCTGCGAGTGTTGATGTTGAGTCCCGAGCAAGCGAAAGATTCTATAATTGAATCACGAGCGTAGCGAGTGATTCAAAATTAGAATCTTGAGCGTAGCGAGGGACTCAAAGACACGAGATGCAAATATATTTGCTCTCGCGTGATACATACAACTTTTCACCTCAGCGGCGAGAACATATTAAACTTTAATAACATCATTTACGGCTTATCATAGGCTTTTACGTGCGTGTCTCGTGATAAATCAGGCAGATTTAATTCAGCATTGATTAGGAATCTCCTGCTTGTCTTAACTCCTCAGCTAAGCCAGCACAAGACGAACGCAAGCGCGCGACACGAGTTTAGGCGCGGCGGACTTTAGGTACATAATCGCGCGAACTAATTCACATGCACACTAAAAATTAGTTGTATTGTTGTTAAAATACAGCCTATGTCAGTGTCACAGATTTCACTTACCTACGTATTTTAGTTATTTGAACAATATCTGTACCGCAAGAATGAGACAATAACACTTTTTAAGTAGGTACTCTTCTCACTCGGGTCAGCTCGCGTGTACACTAAGACGCACTGTTTTTTAAGTCTAAATACACCCTTCATCACTATATTGTTTTGTAGATATTTTTATAATATTCAAGGCTGATTAAGATTATTAATTAATGTCTTTTAGCGCAAGACAGGATAAAAGTAAAAACTAAAAAAAATCGCACAATTTTTTTAAAGGGTGCGTTCTGAAATGGCTCCGGTTTTATTATTCTACTAAAATAAACATTGTTAAAAGTAAAATTAATAATTAAAGTGATAAACTTTCTGTTTTTTTCTGCACTAAAGGTTTTATTTATAAATATGTATTATCATTATAATATTATATTTAAAAGAACCGTTGCCAACAACTTCCTGATAATTATAACTCTTAGGTTAATTTATGAGTTTTCGAACGTGTTTTTACGTTACTTATTTAGCGCGTTTTTGGGAGTCGATTTGAGTCGATTAGAGAATTTGAATATCAAATTAAGAATCGACCTATGTGGGCCCTCTCTTTTTTAATATAACGAATTGAAAGGGACAGAGCGATTGAAGGTCAAATATATCGAATTCGTAATATACTTCGAACTACGAAGTGGCAGATCTTGGCATTCGTGGACCAAAAATTAAAAAGCTACTTTGATCCACGCTCGCAGCAAAATTGCATTTTGGCCACTGGTTCCAAGCAGCAAAACAGCCGTGTTCGAGCCGCTGAGGTGAAAAATAAATTACAACCCTTAGGTGGCAGTTCCTGATAGTAAGTTTATGTTCTTAAAGTAGACTTAATTTGCTATTATATGAGACTAAAAATGTTTAATATAATTGAAATGAATAAATAATAGGGATGTCGACTCAAAATGTTTATTACTTCAATAGAAAGAAGACAGAAAACTATGCCAAATAGTGAAACTCCTATTCAAATATCTCAAAAAATAACGAAGCTACAACGGTTAGAATGTTCGTAGTTAGAGAGAGAAAGTGCTACCTAACCGTGACGTCACTGTTAAGTAGCGCCATAGTAAATGACGATCGTTCAATACAAAGGTGCGTTTTGCGGAAAAGGGACAGTTTTTTCGCCATTTGATTGAGAATTTGAGCCTTTATGTATAAAATTTGGATTTATTGATTTTCTTTTATAGTGTCGTCATCCCTATTCATATATTTGAGTTACGCTTAACCATACATCTTAAAAATTAAAATGTCCATGTAATTACAATCTTTACTGCTACTGCATATTACAAATTGAGGATATATATTCCAAAATGAACGCAAATAAAACAATTTTATGGAGCAGCTACAGTATAGTAAGTTTCCCTTGGGCCCCTATATGGCCAGGACCCGTAACACTGTCCGCCGTAAACAAGAGAGTGGTCTGTTACTTTTTACGCGGCACTTGTTTCGTTCTACTCGCCATTCTTGTGAATATTTTCTGGTGTGGCCTGAACTAACGGAGACAGCGGGATAAAGCCTAGGTTACATGGGGTCAATGTTTTACACCAAACTGAATTTAATCGATTCTTTCGCTCTCACACATCACATTCAACTATGCCATTATCGCAATGTTTTTTTGGATTTTTGGCTGTAGAAATCATAGTCACAAGCAAATCATTGCAATGATGAGGACTATATCTCTTAATGTTATTTGGCCAGCTGTTTAAAGAAAATGGATCCCACAGCGTATATTTTCCATCAATTAATTAAATTATTTACTCGTAAAGGAAGTCTCTCGACCGTTATTAATTCAACTTTCAACGACTTGTAAAAATAATTTTATGGCAAGGCCAGTTTTCGAATTCTACTCATCGCGGGGGTGAAGCAAGGGAAAGACGAGAGAAGGCGCGCGGGGCCCCGAACTCGCGCGCCCGCACGCGATGACAGATCAGTAGCTCTAGTATAAGTTTTTTAAAAAACGTCTTTTTCGAAAATTAATCGTCTCAAAATGTATGAAAACGCTCTCGCCGAGTTTGAAATACGCGCGTTCATTGGTTAGCAACAAATGTTATACTCGCTGTTTTAGTTTCCACTAGTGACCACCAGAGGCGCTGTTCACGTTTTCATACCACTTTCATACATTTTGAGACAAAACGCAAACGTGTTCGAATTGGTTAATGTTTCGAAAAAACTTATACTAGAGCTAAAGGCCACAAAAACGCGAAAATTAACATGCACTTTTATTATCTGCTATTGTTTCGAGTTCTTTATGGGTTCATCTTACTTTTGAGAATAATGCACAGCAATTTTTTATAGGAGATGAGTAGATTTTTTAAAAGTGATGTTGGAAATCCCCGCTAACTCTCCACACTTGAGCCGTGGCCGCTGGAATACTTTACAGGGGCCGAAGCGACCCATCTACCCCAACGCTGCGTCTGCATGATACGCTCCACGTGTCTCGAGGATTATGAAACTCACGTAAACTTGAACTAGGACTTTGTACAAATTTTCACGCTTCTTGGCGAGCACAAAGAAGATAACGTAGAGGATATGTGTAAAACATATTTGTATCACTTTTGAAACAAATAGTTGTATATTTTACGATTATGGAAACTAAAATACGTATGTTTTTCCCTGACTGTCATAGTGACGCAGAGCGAATAAGGTACATCTACGCGGTTCATCTCAAACTGACTGACTCACACATAAATTTCAGTACAACTACAGGGGGCCAACTTTTGAGTGTCTACCGCTCAACTTTTCACTCGAGATCTGTCAAAAAACTATGATGTTTTGACAGATGTCGAGTGACCAGTCGAGCGGTCGACACTCAAAAATCGGCCCCCAGTTTCCACTTTTCCCATTGACAAACTATAGGTTGTCAGGTATGCCTTAACTGCAGTCTAACGTAAAAGTAAACCTTGTAATCGTATCAGGTAAGGCGATGTTTCACATGTGCAGCCATGAATATGCGGAATTTATTCGAGATAGCTAAGCCTTAACTTCATTACAATTTCATAGCAGCATAAGATGCGCTCTCAAGAAACAAAGCGACGGGCGCGGATAAATCTCGGCTTAAACAATTCATTCATGGACCCTGAAAAATGGAACACCATTAAAACTTGTTTATGCGCTTTGCATAAATACAAATGAATGGCACAGCATCCCAGTTAAGACCGTAGTCGGAAACTTTTGTAATTATTGTTATTACGACTCGACCGAGCATCCACTCCCGACACAATGTCATATTTTCTACTTAATCGCACAGAGTTTGCAAACATTATCTATTTATAGGCGACTTTTGTACTACGCTCGACATAAATTATTCGAATTAAGTTGCGTCGTTAAACGTAATTAACGAGCTAACAGCGTACATCAGTTACCGTCGGTAATTTAATCTGCACATTTTAAAACTCGTCCATAAATGTGCACTCAATGTATTAAATTCTGACAATGAGTCACGACCGTCCCGCGCACAGTGTAGAGTGCTCATTGTAAAAAAGTGACATTTAAATCTCCCCCTGTAATATGAGTAACAGCTTATTTGGTTATAAATCGTGGGCGCGCGCTCGTTCGTCAAACGACTCAATGAACGAGGCAATCGGTTAGAGTGTGTTCTCCTCTTAACGGGCCCGTAACCGTGTTTACAGGCCCCACTCAGCCGAAGATTGCCGTCATTATATCTCCCTTTCAATCACAAAACGATCATCTGCTAATTCTATTACCGACTAAAACACACACCGCATTTAAACCGCTTTGATTGGTAATAATCTGATTGATTAGGGATAAGCAAAAGGCAACGGTTGTATAAGTTAAGTGATTAAATTTGATAATTTAAAACAACATGCACACAAAAAAATTCATCCAGGATCATTGAGGAGCTTACTGGTCTGCTTCTCTGTTAATCCGTGCTTTAATATAATAAAAATCAGTGAAATTTTGCATCCCCTAGGTTTTAATCGTTTTAATTTTTAAGACATTTCCGATAAGTAAAGTACAGAAAAGTTTAAATAGTCATAATTATTCTCAACTTTTTCAATACCCATTTATTTGCGATATATATAAAAGTTATCTTGCGCTTAGTGCGTGGACAACGTATGAAGACAACAATGGTTGCAGCATTGTTCAACATTTTCAAAATGAGGTGGAAAACGGACTATGTAAGGTTCAGCAAAGCGCGCATTAGCTTGCGGTTTCACAATCATCTCTGTTATTATTGTGTGGAGGTGGACTACACAGTGTCCGTAGATATTACATATTTCTATGTTTTCCGACAGTAGCACGTGTCGTGTCGTGTGGATGGTTAGATACACAGAATAGCGCTTCAACAACAAATTTGTGGACCGAGGCGCGACACCGGTGCCTAATTAATACTTTGTTTCACCTGACGTCAACACAGGCATTCCTGCGTGCACGCTGGTAATTATTTCACCTAGCTGACAAAAGATTATACTGTCCGAAGAGCTGATGAGATATTTTGTTTCACATAGATTGATCCTGTGTCATTTATCTGGATTCGACTGATATATGATAGTGTCTGTTGGTCATTTTGCAGTAGGTAACTTATATTAGAATTTAGTGTATGTAAGTAGCATTGTTGACTGTTTAATTTTAGTCTGCGTTTCTAGCGGTAGGTACTGCTTAAAACAAAATTAATTTAGTATGGGATGGCGCATGGCCACTGATGATTTCTCAATGTGATTGACAACATTTCATTTTTCTGGCCCCTTAGTTTTATTTAGGTATTTAAGAGTACTTAAAAAGTTAGGGGATACGTATTTTTTCTTTTCAGATAATTGTCATTGAATCCCCCTTATTTAAGTAATCTAAAACTGTCGCGTTCTAAAAGGACTACATAATTCTGATGAACAAGCTTAGTAGTTACCTACTCTGGTCAAAATATTGAATTATAAAATTACAAGTAATAAGTATACAGTAAGTATAAGTAGTAAAGAATATTTGTTGTTGTTGTTGTAGTAAGTAGTAGTATAGTATCTGTGTCACCTGCGACAGTGACAGTAGCAGATTTCAGGGGGTCTATCCGACCACCCGAAGATCGAAATTCGCATGTATCTTTCTCTACAGCTCGAAGCAAGTGGGATAGAGATGGATATATTCGAAAGATTTTAACCCAGTTACTTCACTTGACAAGATAGCCCCCACAACTGACAAATGTCGATGTCAAAATTGTCAATGTATGTACGTTTCTTTTTCTACCGCTCGAAGCAAGTGAGATATAGATGGAGATAATTCGAAAGATTTTAACCCAGTTACTTCACTTGACCAGATAGCCCCCACACATAGGACATAAATGACTAATGCTTATTGCTGTCCTGTATTTTACACATGTTTTATATAATGTTTCGATGCATTTTAAGATCGTCTAAACTTCAAAAAGCTAAATAAACATCATCTAAATAATGAGTTATTCCGACCTCAAGCCAACCCCTCAGTTGGAAAGTGCCCGCGCCGACCGCGAAGGGGTTCAAGAGCCTTTCAACAGGATTTTTCCACAATTTCAACGAGTTTTTCACAATCCACTAATTAATCACTGCGATGATTAATCTGGGCCGCGGGCGCATTTAAAGTCGACTAATGATCCGTTTTACGCACCCGCAATGTACATAAAGAAAAACAAGTTTGATACTTACTAAAAACTGTTAGTTAAATTATGTATAAAATCAGATACATTATATCTGGGCGACCGAGCTTTGCTCGGCGTTTTCCCGTGCATGAGACCTAGCTAGATCGATTGCGCGTCCCCGAAAACCCCCACATACCAAATTTCATCAAAATATAGATATATACAAGAATTGCTCGTTATGAGATATAAGGATATAAGCACATTTTACTGTACCTACAGGTTAAAATATACCTACGCATGTCACAAAAGAAAGGTTAAAGTACAAAGGCGAGCCCATCCCTATAAGGGATCTCTTCCAGCTAACCTTTATATTTGTACTTTTATTTCTCGAACCAATGTTGTGGGCCTTTGTAGTTAGGTAAAACGGCTTGATAATACGTGATTTGAAGGGTTCCGTACTCGAAGGGTCGAAACGGAACCCTAATGCTGTCACTCACGGGTCCGTCCGTCCGTCGTCTGTCACACAGGTTTACAACCAAATGGTTGGATGGTATTCAAAATTTCACAGTAAAAGCATCTTGTTGGCCCAAAGCCATACAAATAGTCAAAACATAGTTTTAAATGTTTTTAAACTTAATTTTGGGGTTGGTTCGGAACCCTCAATGTGCGAAATCCGACTCGCACTTGGCCTGTTTTTTACGTAGGTTAGTTTATTAGTTAGGGTAGTATGTATGTTTTTAGGGTTCTGTACCCAAAGGGTAAAACGGGACCCTATTACTAAGACTCCGCTGTCCGTCAGTCTATCCGTCTGTCACCAGGCTGTATCTCATGAACCGTGATAGTTATACAGTGAAATCTTCACAGATGATGTATTTCTGTTGCCGCTATAACAACAAATATTATAAATCAGAATAAAATAAATATATAAGGGGGCTCCCATACAACAGACATGATTTTTTGTCGTTTTTAGGGTTCCGTAGTAAACAAGGAACCCTTATAGTTTCGCCATGTCCGTTCGTCCGTCCGACCCCCGTTTTTCTCAGTAACCGTTAGTACTAGAAAGCTGTAATTTGACATGAGTATACATATCAATGACGCCGACAAAACGGTAGAATAAAATCATGAAAAAAATTTTTACATGTACCTCTCCTACATGTAAAGTGGTGGTGATTTTTTTCCTTACAAACCCCATCGTTTGGGGTATTGTTGGATAGCTCTTTCAAAAATATTATAAGGTTTCTAAAAGCATTTTTTGATTCAAGAATCGGTTGGCGTGATATTAATCTTTGAAGTGATAATTTTTGTTATGGTCAAGTGTCCCCCCCCCCCCCTGCCAGCTAAACGGTGGCTACTAGGCATGTGAAAAAAATCACGGTAGTAGTGTATATGATGAATTTAAAAGGAAAACTATCACAGCTAAGTAGACATTACTAGTTAACGAGTAATAGTCGAACTTAAGAAATGTACTTTGCAAAAGCAAACTTTCGTACAATTTCCATTGATACCTTAGAAAATGTTGTTAATTATGTCAAAAACATAGTAAATATAAGTTCGAAAACTTTTTAGTCCACATAATGTAACGGGTGGACAACTACGGAACCCTACATTGTGCGTGGCCCGACACGCATTTGGCCGTTTTTTTACATAATGGTACGGAACCCTACGTGCGCGAGTCCGACTCGCATTTGGCCGGTTTTTATTTCTTGTCGTTTGTCACATCAGTACCGTGACCATCCCTTTTGGTAGTTTCAATAATCGAATCTACCAAACTCATGTAATTCCTTATTCTTCTTCTTCTATTGTGACGTATATCCCTTAGCAGTACTACCATAGTTCGTAATTTTTTTTCACAATATCACCGAGTTTTCCACAAGCTTCTAATTAATCACTTTGTTGAGTAATCAGGACCGCGGAAGCATTTAAAACAGACTAAGGCTGGGTTGCACCAAACCGTCTGTAATCGTAAGCGGTGTTCGTCAAATCTGATTGTATGGAAAGTTTGACAAGTTTCTATGGGATGACAGCTGCCGGCGCCATATTTGACGATGACCGGTCTGTGTTCGTACGTTGGTGCAACGGGTACTAATAATCCGTTTGTCGGATGCGCAATGTACAAAATTACAGCAAGCCTGTTGACAGAAACTGTGACGAGCTTGTCAT
Organism: Cenopis cana; assembly: GCA_951800055.1. NCBI lineage: Eukaryota > Metazoa > Arthropoda > Insecta > Lepidoptera > Tortricidae > Cenopis > Cenopis cana. The sequence continues at coordinate 11,510,396 of OX637477.1, read as the reverse complement.
AAGTTTGTAAACTGGGATACCTACAAGCAGACGTATTTCTAATAAAACGAGGAGGTTGCCCCTTTGTATCACAAAATAGCTTTAGTGAAATGGGTCGTTGCGATCTTAAGGCATTGGTTGCAGTACATATAGTTACTTAATCTTGCGCAATGTCGGTAAAAATTGATTGGTAAGAGTTACTTACTATTATTCGAAATGATATTAATGGGTTCAGCAAGCCAAATCTTTTTAAAATTTATTCGGGCACCCGGATATTGCATGCACCATTGCCATTACTTGACATAATAATAAAATTTAAGTGGTCATGCAAATTATTCTTATCAGAATCTACGTTTACGTTTCTGCTTGTTAAAAATATAAGTACTGCGCGTCTGTATTTATTAGGCGACTTCCTGATTTGTCGGTGCGGAGGCAGTACGATATGAGAAAAGTGTCAAATGTCAGTGTCAGCTGTCAGTCGACGCGATAACATTTTTTACTACGCCCCTACATTTAAGTGAGTGCTTCCTGACTGGCGCGGGATGCGCGGTAGCGGGACGATGCGAAGGCGGTACTGCTTCGCTTCTGCGCATGATATTACTAGTGCGCAATCGTAATACTGACAGTATTATATCAAGTGGAAATCTTTGCGACATCAGTAAGTTTACGTCAAAGAAGAAAATGTCACATACCGATCCCGCCCCGCCAAGTCAGGAAGTCGCCTAGGCATATTCGGGTGCAGCGGTATTTCTTTCTGACTTCCAGGGACGGGGTCATGCAGTAGTTACCATTCGCAATTTACGATGTCAATGAAAGTTTAGTAGCGGTGTTAATCGATGTACGAGGTTTTGTTCATAAATCGTCAGCGTAATTTACATTTATTCGACTAAAATTTAAACTGCCGGATCAGTAAATTGTTTAGTCCAAGCTTGCGAGTTGCGCTTTATAATGTAAGCTGTTTAATTTTGCTTGCACCGATAAATCAGAATTATCTGCCTTGACGTTTGTTAATTTATTGAGTTTGTTGGTAATTATTATGGAGCAGGGTTATAGGCAGTCATCAATATGTGTACTTTCCTAATGTGACAAAAATATCTGGTACGCTCTTACGCCTTTATCATTACATTCATGTTGGCATATTTTGTCACTGATTGGACGCTTTTATACTTTACGATACGATATACGTCACGATTTTTCCTTTACCGTCTACGATATATTATAGACGTCGACGGCATTACGCTTTTATATTTTGCCGATTTTACCGTGACGGCAAGTTTTTTTTAAGTAGTTTAAATTCTTTAATATTTACTTTATCCAAGTAAAAAGTGGTTCGGAATCATTCATAGGATCATATTTTCATATTTCTATTCACGACTTATGCGGCCTTTACACCTTACGATATTTGGCACGCTAACTGTGAGAGTGAGAGTTACCATGCTGAATATCGTAAGGTGTAACATTATAATTCATTCTGTATTATTCCATGTGAACTGTAAAGTTAGAATCTTTTTTTTCTATTTACAATTTTTTGTGGATGGATCATCAATGCATAAAACGCTATTTCTTTAAAAAAAATGCTTGAATGTTATTGTCAACGCATTTTTGGACAAATGTAATATCTTGTTATTGCAAATGAACATCACTACAGGTATAGATCTACACTATTCTACACTATTTTATACATAAATAAATACTTGTGGACAATCTTACACAAATCAACCTAGTCCCAAGCTTGTACTAAGAGTACTATGCGACGATAAGGTAAAAGTACCCTTCACTGAACGCTTAAGACCTACATGTACGTTTGTTTTTTCAATAAGGTTTAGAATTTTTGTACGATTATGATCAACAACATATTGTAAAGATAGATAAATTTGTCATCATTTAAATGTACGTCGAAATTTATTACATAGTTAAACATATACAAAAATATTTTTTAAAGTTTTTGATATCGATTACACTGATTTGTCCCATTCAACGAACTAAGAAACGTAATTTGCACCCATTACCGGATCGGCATGCCCTATCACCGAACTAGGGAAGAAATGTATGGAATGATGGCAGTGTGTGAGTTTGTAAACTGATGAATGACTATTTATTTCAGCCTTACTGAACTAGTTTTGTGATTTCGAGCAACCTTGACGGTAATTACTAAAAAACTCTTTCATGAAAAATTAAAATCAAGTATTTTTTTCATAATATAAATATCTATTAAAAATTGTTCATTAATCGTCAAGAATTTATTTTTATATAATGTATTCGTAAACGGTTCACATGTTCAAAAGCGCCGCCTTTTTTAAAGATATACGAAAAATAATACATTTCAATTTAGATCTAGCTGTAGGCTGAATATGGTTTATATTCCAATGAACGCCAAATAGCAGCTAGGCCGAGATAACCATATGTTCGGTATCAGGGACCATGGGTACGCTTTACCCAACGGGCGTTCGGTAAAGCGTACACATTGAACCTATCACGCGAACATTTTAATAAAATAGTGTTTTAATCATAATGAATGGCATAACAACAAAACTGCATTTTAACAAGAAATAAGAACTATTGCAAAACAATAAATACACAATTATTTTCTGATGTCTTCAACTGATGTCAAATAAATAATATGGAATTTTTAAAATTACCTGGTCAATTAAGCTTATTTTAACTTCAAATAATCGTGAAAACTATACATTTCAAATGTATTTTACAAAAAGTCTGTCTAGTTTATAGGCGTTCGGTAATTGCTCATTAAATTACTCTATTAATTGGCTATGTGTAAAGTGAAGTAGTATATATATATATATAATGTTTATGATTAACGAGTGAAAAAAAATTTTTCAAGACATACGTTTTCCCTAATTCCGAACGCTGTTCGTTAAACCATCAAGCAGCAAATGGGGTTGACCTATCACCGGATTTACCTTTTAGTTGAATTCTGTAAATTTGACTGCACTAAATTCACTTATTTAACTCAAACACATACACCTATTAACTAATGATACGATAACACCCTATTTTGAAGCATAAAGTCACTTATAAACGCTTTTATGGCCTTACGAAGTACACTCAGTTTCTTAACCATTTTCGTAAGGATTCCCATATAATGCGGCGATCGACCTGTTCAATCGATTGTCTTGTGACAACTGAGAAACAAAATGGCTTTCTTTGCATTGTTAGAAGGAATAGGTATCTAGCTATCGGGAAAAAATAGCTGTAAGAACTCGACTTATGGATTAAAATAGAGAAAATCTGGTGATAGGGCAGATCCGGTGAAGGGTACATCTACCTTATACATACTTATATAGATGTATATCGTATATATTTAAATACATAGAAAACATCCAAGACCCAGGAACAAATATTCGTGCTCATCACACAAATAAATGCCGTGGAAGGTATTCAAACCCGGGGCCTCCAGCTTCGTAGGCAGGGTCACTACCAACTACGCTAAAGCGGTCGTCAAACCCATAAAAAACATATATCCTAATTTCGAAACTTCTGGTCATTGAGGTAGGGACTTGTTCTATGATGAAACTGTTTTAGTTGTAAAGTGTAGTTGTAAAACTATAATTCGGCGCACAAAAGTGGGTGGGAGGGGGGGAAAAAAGGACTGTCAGCGTGTTTCCCTAAAAATTTTGAAACACAAAAATTTAAGCTACATGCATGCCATGTTTCGTGCTTTCTTCCAGATGTGACCGTACTTCGAGCTAACAAGCCGTACTAAGTCTGCGTGAGCAAAGTGAGGGATCTGAGTGGGTTCTGAGTAGTGCAGAACTGACCATAGTAACCTTCTATACTACTGTAACGGAACAAACCTAGGAGTAAATATCGAACAATAATGAAATACTTTTTTGCTATAAATTCTGTTGGTAGTTAGTTTTGTTGACGTATCACAATCTAAAAAATGCTGCCTATATTTTTGAGCTTATAGACTTTTTGAGTTTATAGGACAGCCAAGAGTAGGTCTGACTGCCTATTGCAGTTTAAAATAAACTTTATTATTTTATGGAAAATTAGTTTATTCAGAAACACAATTTATATTTTTATATTTTTTTTTTATTTTTTTTTTTTCTTATCATGAAATAAATGAATCTAATCTAATCTAATCTAATCTATATATGGATAAATTGCTGCTTCGCGAGTAGGTACACCAGGGATTGGTAAAAGAAGTAAAAAAAAAACTTGAAGAGCAAAAGACAAACCCTAATTTTCCAATCACGGTGCCATTCACCCAACCCAAGCTCGTCACCAAGAAATTACCTGTAACAAAGAACTTCATTAAGCATAATATTCGTTTATTAGTATCACTTTATTACCTAATAGTCCACACGAATAACGCCATTCAAACAGCTATGAAAGAAAAACATGGGGGAGCTCTTTATCGGAACCAATCTCGCCACTTGCCGCCCGACCACGCTGAATGCGCTTAATTGTCGACTCGTTCAGATGATTCTGTGCCTCTTTGTGGGTTGACTGGCAGAATGCGTTAAGTTTCCAACTTGTTTATACTTGTAATGAGTGATAGTTTGAATAGTGGTGTTTGATATGGATTGTTGTATGATAATCTGCTTCCAACACAACCGCTTCCTTCCTTTCCTTCTGCTGCCAACACAGTGAATCCTCTAATTTTATAAAGGGTCGACAATTCGCACGCGGCTCTTTTGGAGTTGCGGGCATCTATAGACTGCGGTTTGACACCGTCGTTGTATAAAAAAAACTACTTTTGCTGTTAACTGTACGTATTTGTACGATGCTACCGAATCCTTCGTAGCTATAGTTATAATTTTTTAAATAAATAATGGGCTAGAAATATAACATTTAAGTGCGCTGTGGAAAAACACGTAACGCTTGTCTTGGTACTTGTAGGTGCTCGCTTTGTGCTCCCTTACGCCGGCTGACATGTCCCATTGTACGTTTTCATGCCGCGCGGCAACAAGTTTCGACTTGTGGGACCCTTTTTCATAATTTTACGAGCGAAAAGAACAAATGAAGCATTCATGATATCGGTCTTGAGTAATTAAAGCTTTTGTTCTGCAATCACTTTTGTACATTGACGTGCCTATGAGATGGAATCATCCGAACAAAGGGTTGAGGGCTTTGATGTAGGGGAAGGGGAGCATGCATGGTTCAGACGGAACAGCTAAGTTTCTTGTCGTTTCGGTAGATATGAAGGTATAGTCGTAAGAAATTTTGGTAATGAATTTTGAAAAAGTACTTTTTACAATGTTTTTGTAGGTATTTTGATAAGGATGACGAATGGGTTTTATTTAAACCTTTTCGACACTCACTGCAGGACAATATTTAGCCTCTAGATCTCTAGTAAAACTTGCTTTCTTCATTATTTTGAGTAATAAATGGCTCATCGTCATATTTCCTCAAAAAAGCAGAGTGAAGAAAAATATTAATGATGTAATTAACTGACGACGTTGAGCCGAATTTCTAATTTTAATGAGCAGAGCTGTAAACTCACTTTGTTCGTTAAGAAATTTCATTTAATCTTTATGAAATTTGCTTTACAAGTAAGTAGCTAACCACGAAGTAAGAGATTAATTTTGATGGAAATATCTATTGCAACCACATTGCAACAGACTTGTATCGTAACATATATTCTGAACTAAAAAAAGTTAATAATACCTACTTTTCTGGTTCATCAGCAATGGCATCTTTAAAGAGGGTTTAATTCCATGCCACAGCGAAATCGGCACAAGTGGCTGCTTAAAGGCATAATGTACTTACTTGCAGCGAGCGCTCGGTTTATCTACATTCCCTTTTCGTTTCGGTCGTCTATATTTTCATTTTCATTTCGAAAATCGCAAGAAAGTGAACGCTCACTGAAAAAAGACAAAATGAAAAACTCTGTGTTTTAATGGGTTAATTAGCCGACGATCCTCCGGTCGGAGCTTTAATTAAAATGAAAAATTTTCGTGCCTACACCGAGGGAAATAATTGCCGCTTGCCTTTCGCGTGGAACTATTCAGGTGAGAGGAGAGTAAATAGAGTAACACTGCCGGCGAAATTAAGCGTCATTTGATTTATCTGACGCGCTGGGGATAATAAATAAAACTTGCGTGTGTACGTCAATCGCAAAGTTATTCATCAACAAACACAGATCAAAAAACGTTTATTAACATACATTTATGGTTAAGTTAGGCTACCTCATTTAGCACTGCGGAGTCGGTGCGACATAATTAAAAACTGTCAGCTGTCAGTGAAAACTATCCGCCGAGTCGGTATAATTTTTCTACTGCACGCCTACATTCAAATGAGTGATGAGCGGATGCAGGGCACCCGGCATATAATATTTGTAAGGAAATCTAGGCGATGCGACGCGACGTCAGTATGCGGCAGGGAAAGAAGGTAGAAAGTACCGCATACGGGTTGCGGCTCGCGAAGTCAGGAAATAAATAGCTTTACGAGGTATAAATCTTAGATCAAGCGACCACTACTGCAACAATACATAAGTACAGTGCAATAGGCAGTAAATACATTTGCATAAAGTTGTAGGGCACGGTGGTTTCGCTCATATTTGGAGCAGTGCAATTGTAAAGTACACCTTCTACTACTTGATCTATCGTTGTCTATTAAAAGCAATCGCAAATCGGTGTTGAGACTTCGTTCACTCCAGCCTAATGGACCCATTCAAAATTTAATCATTTTATATTGCCGCGATTACATTTCTCAATCAACGGTTAGATGATAGATTGAACGACACGACGATATACTATATTTCATTCAATTAATTAAGCTAAGGGTAAAAGCACAAAGTCGTTAATCATGTTTTTTGCTCAATTTGGTAATACATTAAGTCGAAATATCACGTTTTTGTGTCACTCTTGCTGTTTAATAATTTATTTTTGTTGAAAGAATAACATGAGAACTGAAGTGAGAGATGGTTATAATAAATAGTATTATGCCTTGTGCATAGTATTATGAATAAAAGACCAAGCCTCAAGTTCCATTTATTACTTGCAGTAAATATTAATAAAATCGGATTGAGATTGAAATTTATCGGTTTAAAAATAAAAATAAAATAAATAAATGTTTGTGGACAATCTTACACAAATCAACCTAGTCCCAAACTAAGCAAATGATGGTTGGATGGTTTGGATTGATGTTTGAAACTATATTTAGTCTTGTTCTGTACAAGGTAGTAGCGAAGATTTGCATTTTGTCTCAGCGTCGTATATGTCAAACCACACAGAGAGTAACTTAAATAACAGGTGTCTAAAAATAAACTACCAATTTGCAACTTGCTTGGGCCCGACCTGCCTGAAACTCGAATGCGCATAAAATAGCAATAACTCACGGCACACACGTTAGCGTTCATCGTTTTAACTGATTGTGTTCTTAAACTACAATAAACTATGTTAATTCTAAATTTGAATTACAAACAACAGAGCGACAAGCTGGAATGGAAAATGGCTGCAGTCATTGGAGGTGGGCGGTGGCTAAAAGTGGCGCTTTCAGTTGGATACTAGTAGCGGTGACAGACGTATTTGAGTAGACGTCGCGTGTATGAAGAGAAAGCGCCTAATTGAGTTAGACGGAGACCTTGAGAGAGACCGTGGACGTGTTAGTCTATTTCCACCTCAAACGTAATTTTCGATTTTGATGATGTCAATGACACGCTAATCTAGACAGACGAATGGGAATACAATACAAGTTGGAAAACAATTGAACTAAGAACTATGTGCGTTTGCTACGTCCCTTTTGGCAACCGAATTAGGTGCATTAGCGTGATCTACTTGTGTATATGTCTGTGGCAGCGGTAGTGGAGTGCGATAGCGGTGTCGTGTCGCACGGTGTGAGTTATGTCTCGTGGTGAGCGTTAATCGTCGCCGACGGTCGTACTTCACCTGCCTTATAACTACTTGAGAAAAAACCAAGCGATACGCAACTGCGATTCTACCGCAAAGAACAAAGAAAATGATACTCCTTAATTAACTTCGCGCGAGTAGGCTGATCAGACTTCTTTTACGTATCCTATACGGACTAAATTACGACCACTGCTAGATTGGATACTAAGTAGGTACATGCCCATATCTAGTAGGTAAAACAGAGAGGTTTTTTCAACGTCTGTAAGATTATAGAAGTTCTCAAGAGAAAACAAAAACTTGTTGTTGTTGTTGTTGTTGTATTAGGTTCTCTGCCTTCAAACTGACATAAAGAAACTGTTTTATAATATTTTATAATCTTACTCAGGGTTTTTGGTAGTGGCCGCGTTGGTGAACACACGTGCTCTCAACGCGACGACTAGCAGAATCCATTACCGAACATAACCAGTTGCCTACTGTCATGGCGTCGTTACCGAACAACGTCTTTGCACACGTGGTTAGCGAAATCATGATAAATTTTATGGAAAGCCATTTAAAAAAAAATCTAACTCAGGATGTCTACAAGGGTAAATAAAATAGGTAAATTGTCCGTTAAAAATACCTGTGGAAGAGCTGGTAATGTTTGTTGTTGTTTCTATTATTATTAGAACAAATACTAAAGGATCGGCAACAAGTTAACGTTTTTAGTACGATAAGTTTTTCTTTTGTGCAATTTAAATATACACATGAATATCAAATAACAATTAAAAATAATCTTTAACGCAATATAAACCCGGGCTATTTAATAGCTTACAGAATTTGAAGACAAAACGGGTAACCGTCGCGCCGCGGGTTAGATTAAAACAATTTGTTTCCCGGCCACCGCGCGCGGCCTTCCCATTCTCACCACAGTAAACACCGTTCATTATCTACCTCTGTCATCATAAAAATACTATTTAAATTTATATGACGGGTAGGTATTCCACGAGAAAACGTTTACGTAACGTACACTGACACTACCTTAAGGCGAAGGGTCAAGTCACAAATAGAAAAGGTTGCATATAACGCTCGAACAGGCAAGGCATTCTCCATACAAATATTGTGCACGTTTTTAGCACTCCCGAATATCATTAATATTCTTTTGGTTGTAAATATTGGATATAAGGACCTGAAGAAGAATAAAAAAAAGTATTTAAATAAAAAAATACCTGGGACTGGGAATAAGGACATGGCTAACAGAAAAATAAGCATACTGACCAAAAATCATAACTGTAGTGCGAACACAAACGAAGAAAAACTTGCACAAAGTTTGTATGGAGAGAGCTTGCCCTACCCCTCGCCTTAAGGAAATGCATGAATAAAATACTGGAAAATTTTAAGCCGAAGTAGGTAACGAAGTACCTACATCTCAAAAGTAACATACATTTGAAATGTGACATTATGTATGTATACTTGTATAGTAGGTACGGTCTACCTATAATCACATATGGTCACATTTCAAATGTATACATTGTTGTAATTTTCATCAAGTCAGCTTTTTAAGGTTCCGTACCTGAAGGGTCCCAACGGAACCCAGTTACTGCCATAAACGCGTCCGTCCGTCCGTCGTCTGTCACACAGGTTTTACGGCCAAACGGTTGGAGCCACAGTCTTAATATTTTCACAGTACCTAAGTATAAGCATCTTGTTGACCCAATTAAGTCATACAAATTGTCAAAACTTATTTTTAAATATTATTAAGGGGCGCTCCCATACAGCTAAAGGTAGAACGCCAAAAAATTACTAAAACCCATAGAATGGGATATCGTTGTATAGAACTCATTGAGTAGATAAATAATTACTTTTTGTTTTAAACATACAGGCAGAGACTAGGAATTATATAGACTGCCAATGCCTATACATTTACCATTTAATTCGTATGCCACTAAGACCTCTGCTTCAAACATAGCGCCATCTATGAACACAACGTAGAAGCTCCCAACAGATGGCGCTATGTTTTAAGCAAAGGTCTTAGTCGCATACGAATTAAATGGTAAAGTGATCTCTCCATAGTGAAACTAGCTACAGCAGGCCCATTATTTTAAAATTACGTCACAATGTATAGGCATTGGCAGTCTATATAATTCCTAGTCTCTGATACAGGAAAGCAAAAGGAATGAGAGCTACCAAAGTCCGCTTTTATTACAATATTTTATTTCGAAACTTTTTTTAACTTTCCAGTGACTTGAAATTTGGTGCTTATGTTTATTATTACGTATATTTTAACAGCATAATAATAAATAAAAAAAAATACCATGGACTGCATTTCGCACGAACGTATCTATCCTTAAAGAGCTCGGCCTAGACAAGAAACAACGTCTGTCGTCTGTCTGCCTTCACCGTATCCTCCAGTATTTTGGCCACATAGCGCGCAAGAATTCTGGAAATTTAGAGAAACTGATGGTCACAGGTACAGTGGAAGGCAAGAGACCAAGAGGCCGGAGCCCCAAACGTTGGCTAAACCAGGTGTCGGAGTATCTCAATGTGCCGGTGAATGCAGCGCTCCATCAGGCGGCCGACCGAAACTCCTGGAGAAGAATACTGGCCATGCTACGTCGGCAGAGTCACGATCCTCAGCCATGAGGGACCGATTGAGGAGGACGAATAATAAATAGGATTTTTTAATTGAAATTTCCTTATTTTTCCTTTAAAAATGCCTAGGTTTCAGTTTCCAAGCATTTTTTATGACACTTCGGTGACTAACAATTAAGCCTTGCAGTTCCGCTGCACTGTAATTTTAGAAGTATTAAAAAAAGCGTTACGTGAGCGATATTTTTGTGGTATGCTTCATCAACGTTTTGTGTTCTGTATCCCTCTTTAATGTATGACTAGTTTCATTTCTTAAAAGCTAGTACTTTAGTAATAAGTTACCTAAATAAAAGAAATTTCTTTTATTTTCGTCGTCATCATGAAAGTGCTAAAATTATGTATCTTATGAAATAAGATGTTATTTTCCTTTATGTATTGTGAATCTGGTCCTAATGTTTCGCGAGTAATTGTAAAATAAAATAGGTAAAAAAATAAATAATAACTACAATTGAATGCTGAATAACAGAAATACCAGTGAAGTACATGAAAAACTACGACTTAAATTGAATTGAATAGAATTATTTAAGTAGGTACTGAAACTACGTTAGGTGTGTGTAAAAATGCATTGATTAAAGAAACGTTAATTTTCTTATATTATTATGTCTATTTATAAAAAGTATACTTTCCAACTTGTACTTGTTGTACTTTAATAAATAAAAAATCGCAATTTGGCGATACGTTCACAAGACCTGACCTTCTCTCTATGCGCCAGTTATACGGATTGCAACAAGTTTGGAACAATATTATTAGCAGCTTGCAGTGGCAGTGGCGCATGCAAGTCGCTTCCAAACTTCATGCCACAATAGGTACCAGTGTTCACAGCGTTGTTTTGGAAGCATTAACTAACTTGAGAGTACGCCAAAAACGGAAACATTTTAACGTTCACTGCCGACCGCCGTATTGTCGCCGCTCCACCTATTACACGCCAAAAAAGTTACGCCGTTACGCCTACAATAAACCTCGCTACATTCAACCCAAATTATGTATTACATAAAAAACGTAATCGTACAGATATTTTAAATGAAAGCCGGAAAGCAACGTCGGTTGCTTCATTCGGTATAGTCAGTAATTTCAAAAGTCAATTTCAATGAGTAAAGCTAATTTTGACGACGCTTAGTCGCATAATGGGCATACAACTAAGTGGGCGCTTATATGGTCCCAGCTTCGTAACATATTGGTCCGATGGCTATCTTGTTTGCTTTTATCCTTATAGAAAATTTCGTGCAGCCCAGAGCAATGCATCGGCAAGGCTTCCAATATCATGTGGATTATCCACTGTGAAACGTTGTAAACTTCGTGGTAAACATCCGTAATGTCGGCTCAGTGCCACAGCAATAGGGTATCTATTACAATGTCCAGAAAAAGATTTGTATTTTACCTAAATATTGGTAACGGATTGGCGGGGCTATACGTCGTAAGATAAGAGTGCGACTTGCATAGCGATGCATTGAATGGATTACCTGCTCTTCGATCTGCTTTGTTCTTTTCCATCAAATAAAAGTAATGTTATTGCTTTGCATATATTGGATCAGTCTACAAACACAAATATGACACACCTGTATCATGGAATCGTTGGGGAGTTAATGTCAAAAAGTTAGTAGTGGTAAATATTGACAGTGGAGGCAGAGCGAACTGTTCTAAATTCTTGTGTTTACTCGACCATATTGAAGTTGTATATGCATGGGTTGGCTGGCGCGTTAGCCACACCGATTTGACAGCATTGTAATCAGTGTTGCCAGGTCTCCTGTTTTTACAGGAGATCTACTGTTTTTGGGGTGTGTCTACTGTTCTACTGTTTTTCCCAAAAAATCTACTGTATTTTGGAAATTTCTACTGGATTTCCCAAAAATTCTACTGTATTTTGTAATTTCACTTATTCATTATCAAGAAGAAAACAATAACATACTCGTACATATAACTTGTCAAGTTTCTTAAAGCGAGTAGTAGGGGTAGTGGGAGGAAATGCGCAGCGTCAAACAGAATGGCGCTCTACTGTTCATTCATACAAAAGTGAACTTTTTTTGAACAGCAGCGTTTGTAAAACCTGGAGGCGACGCTGCCTATCCGCAAAACTCGGCCAAAGATCTGCTACACGTATACCTACAAGTTCGCGGGACAGGTGCACCATGTAACCGCATATTCTGAACTAAATTTGGCTTTGCTAGCCACTAATAACTGACGGAGTCGCTATCGGCGGACACGGCGAGGAGGACTATATGTCTATAGTGAGCAAGCAAATGGCAGCCATGGTCATCAAATAAATAGTCATTATTTGATGTGACAGATGAGATGAGATTTACAAAAAAAAAAAAGTTTTATTTCATTTAAACTTAGTTGGTAGAAATACAATAAGGTTGAGATCTCCTATTAGGTGTATCGCACCTGTATCAGGAGGTCTCGCTCTTCCAAACATAGGACAGTTTTAAAATAACGCTAACGTTTTAATACTAACGCTAAAATTTTCTTTTATGAAATGGCTCTGTGGAGTGTGGCAGTTAATACTTACTATTATATTATCACTGAAATCACTATGAAATATGCATTTAGGTAAATTTTATGGAATAAATTTTGTCTACTGTTTTTTTTTCGAATCTCCTGTTTTTTAGGGCATGTATCTACTGTTTTTTTTCAAATTGGACCTGGCAACACTGATTGTAATGGATTGTTTGCCTCCGCGCGGACGTCCGCCGCCGCCGTCGATCACTGACACCGACCTAATTACATGTAAATAAATACAGGGCCCGCCCGCCTCATCTGATCCGCATCAGTTAACCCTCTCGGTGCACGCGGAGGCACGCCAGAGGCTCAACTTTTGATGGTTGACTTAACTAGCCCTTAGCTTTTGCTTAGAACCTTGGAATAATGTAAGACAAGGGCAAATTTGCTTTAATTCAGATCCGTCTGTATCAATATAGTAAACATGATTTTAACATTGTTTAGATCGTATCTATACGGCTTTACATAATGAAACAAAGCCAGTCATGTAAATGTTTGCGGAGGCAACGTATCCTCTATGTACATCTGACAGTAACGTTGAAATTGTACATAGGTATAGCGGCTCGGCGACGTACCGGCAATGATACAGGAGCGGGCGTCCCATGGGTGTGCTAAATAGGCGGCTCGGCATACGTTGCGATATCACCTCGCGCCCCTTATTACAAATCATTCGATAGCGGCCGCACCATGCGATTAAGGCTGCTCGTTCCACGTTTCTGATACGTTTGTAAAGGATAGCATGAGAGTTATCAAATTATTTGCAAAAACCGTGTGATAAGGAAACAATGAGTGACAACGAACATGTGAATTTTACGGCTTTAATTCAAATATTTTAACCAAACCTATACTTACGTATGGTTTTATGTGTAACAAAATTAAGCAATTAAAATGGGTATCAGTTTATTATAGGATAGGTATATTTTCAATGATAAGAATATTTCCTGAAAAGTTAAAAAGCTCAAGTTGAAAGCGCCAGTTTGTTATTGATGTTGCATATATTCCGCTATAGCAGTTTTTACATCTCACAACCTAACAACCATCATCACCACAAATAGGTAAGGTATAAGAAAAAAACAAAATAAAAAAGTGGCAACAAAAGGATTGTTGTTTGTTTTATATTGCAGGATATTTTCGCAAGGGCGAGCGACAGGCCCGGCCGCGAGACACTATACTGGTTGGACACAAAATATTTCGCAAGCCGGGTAAACGCGCCGCCGCTTTAAGTTCCAATACAATATAAATTGCACTTTGAAAATACCCGTAATACAAACTGTATGCGCGCGATTTACGACTTTAATGCCAAACGTGAGAATGTATATTGAGAGGCGGAGTGAACGTGGAATAGTGGCATAATACCGGTAATGTGGTGTCGCCTTTCTGTGGTGAGATAAGGGTACGCGACATTGACTATTCAAAGGGTTGCGGTCTTCAAAATTTGCGCTCAATAAGTCCCATATCTACGTTCTAGCTTTGAGTTAACGCGCATTTGGTTTTGAATGTTGTGGATGTTTTAGCGAAATCGGATCGGTATTTGGACTAACTACCCACTTTCTACCAAGTTGTACATTTCAAACCTCGTAACAAGAGGGTATATGAGTAAAATTAGATAAGAATCAGGTTCCAAGCTTTGATACTTTTGTGTTAACTGTGTAACGTAACTAAGCGTTTCTAAGGTTCAGTAGAATAGACTATCAGAGCAGTACAAAAATTGGTACACCTGTATGTGTTATGCTATCGATAACTGAGAATTGAATATTACCAACCCTAAACATGCAGTAACCATATCAAAGTAGCATTCCATTACTCTAACCTATATTAAAAATAAAGTTCTGATACACGTGCTAGATTCACCCCGCAAGGGAAGTTTATTTATTTGCAATTTGTAGTTATCGCTTTTAAGTAGGTACCTTAATGAGGTAATAACAATAAATAAGGACCCAAAAGTTTTCTCAGCATCACCCTCTGGTTGCGCCCCGATCCTTTGCAAGTAACCGCCTTATACTTATTTGAAACCGTATAGTGTTTATAAACATTGCACGTTTACTTAGCTACGCTAGACATTGGGAAAAGCGTTACTTTTCGATCACCGTTATTGTTATTCCCGTTCCAAAAAAATCACATTGAAAAATCACCGTGACTTTGTCACTTCGGTTATTTCGTGTCACGACATTTGCTTGTCGATCGTTCCCGGCAGTTACTGATATTTTTGTAACAACTGATGTTACTCTGTGACAGCGCACCGCAGTCACAGTTAGTAACAGCGGTCACGAGGCACGACGCGACGCGTCGCTTACACACTGTTCCAGTGATATCGTCGCTAAGTAACAACGTTATTTTGTAACGTTGTTACCTCGTGACAAGTCACACTGTTACTTTTTAACGGCGGATCACCGTGATTTTTTCATCGTGAAGTTATTTATCACCCACCTCTAAGCTACGCATTGTAATATATCCGTGCATGGTAGGTACTCGCGGCAATTTTATAAATAGGGATGTTGACTCAAAATTTATTAATACTCCATACGAAAGAATACATATAACTATGCCAAAAAGTGAAAATCCTATTCAAATATCTCAAAAAATAACGAAACTACAACCGTTAGAATGTTTTTAGTTAGAGAGAGAAAACGCTACAGGTCAGTGACGTCACTGACCTCGAGCGCCATAGTAAATGACGATCGTTCAATACAACGGGGCGTTTTGCGGAAAAGGGACAGAAAATGCCCCCTCCTAAAACTTTGAAGACTTATAATTATGTAATTATTTATTCTTTTGGATTACTCCTTTCACTATTTGATAGAGAATTTGATCCTTTTTCGAGAAAATTCGGATTCATTGATTTTCTTATTTGGTGTCAACATCCCTATTGCATGTGGATATTATTACCCCTCTTTAGATAATCAAAAGGGGCAAAAAGAATTTGGCAATAATATCGTGTAATACTTCAATCAAATTCATTTTAAAAGCATGAAATTAAATTTAATATTTGATTATACGGTTCAATTCAACTAGTCATTGTCACTACGGGCGATATGTTTCGAAATCTTCGGGATTTCGTTTATAGCACGAGTGTTTGCGTTAGCATTTACTTAATTAAATAGCATAATAATCCTTAGAGAGACTTATGCTGTACCGCAAATTTAATGCATACGAGTTCTAAAAAGTAAAATTAAAAAGGACTTTTAAGTTAACTGTAACGTTTGTTTTGTATTGTGATTAGTAATATCTGCTATATTTTTTTTACAATGGGATCAGTAAATGTCTGTCAGTATTTTATTCGCATTCGTTTCCGCGTTTTCCAAAAAATGTATAATTTTGTAGCACAACCGTAGCACTAATGCTCACACCTTAACGTTTCCATACAACGGGCGGTGCATAGAATCAATGTGCTTAGTTCAGGTGTTCCCTCCATCCCAGGGGCGCAGTAAACTCCGAGCTGCGGCGCTCTCCAGTAACTAAGGCGTGGATACTCGTGTACCCACGTGTACCTACTTTGGATATTTACGTGCTATTGTTTATTTAAAACGGAATTCCGATTACAAGGGGCACTACGTACAGCAAATTTGTGAATTCTATTTAGTTGTCTATGTGTTTCGTAGAGTAGAGAACGCTGGGACTCTTTTTAGGGTTCCGCATTAAAATAAGAAGTCCTTATAGTTCCGCGATGCACATAAACTACACGACAAGTGGAGATGCAATAATTTTTATCACAAAAATCATGGTGTGGGATGTCCTTGGATAATATACAGTGAATTTGAAAATATATTTTTTGATTCAGGGGTCTTTTTTTGTTAACCCGTCTGTGGCTTTATAGGCCGGGACCAATAAAGCGATAAGAGTGCGCGGTTGGAGAGTCATCATCATCATCATCATCAGCCCACTGCAGTCCACTGCTGAACATAGGCCTCCCCCAAGGCACGCCACAAAGCCCGGTTCTCTGCTTTCCGCATCCAGTCGACTCCCGCCCTCTTAGATATGTCGTCCCGCCACCTGGCCGGCGGACGACCCACACTACGCTTGCCGAGACGCGGTCTCCACTCTAGAATACGCTTACACCAGCGGTTATCGGTTCTACGACACATGTGGCCAGCCCATTGCCACTTCAGTTTGCTAATTTGGAAAGCTATGTCGGTTACTTTGGTTCTCTGCCGGATTACTTCGTTCCGTATTTTATCCCTAAGAGAGACTCCACGCATAGCCCTCTCCATAGCACGCTGGACGCGGTTGGAGAGTGGCCTGGGGAAACTCCAGGGGAACCTCCGACAAGACCACGTGGGCGGTTCAAACACTGACATAATCTAAAAGTTTGATTGACGGTGTGAGATTGGTTGAGCCAACCGAATCTGACGTGCGAATGAAATCGAGCTACTGGGAGGTTTGTCGGTGGTTCACTAAACCTAGCCTATGTGAGAAGAGTCCAGCAAAACACTCAGCTAGGCCCTACCTGGGTCGGCAGGTTACAAGTAGCAGATACATACGGTATATATGATGATTGATGAAATATTAAATTAATGGAATTAGATTTTATATCCAAAATAACAATAACTTTATTTCATTTCAACAACAACAGAAGTGACAAAGGTATGGAATGAATGGAATTAGGTTTTATATCAAAAATAAACAGCTTTTAATAACCGTACGCTGGTTGACTAGATTATTTTATATTTCGGTTGTCTATTGTTTGCCTGAATTATTCAATTACCTACTAGAAAAGTAATTGCTGGCTCTTGTATTCCCGAACGAAATGATACGAATGCCGTATGTATTGTTTCTCATATTATTAAGTGCAATAATATTATTTAATAGAATACTTTAAACGCCATACTAAACACTGTTTTCTTCCGTATCCATAAAAAATATACCTACACTTACTATAAATTAATACCTAACTATATACTTATTAATTTTATAAAGTATAGCACAAATTGGACTTGAAATAAGTTCTTCAAAGTGGAAGTACTTGAAAACACAAACAAAAGTTATATGTAGGCCGTTTACTTTAATCCAGTCTGATGAAGAACTTAATTTACCTATTCACACGGCATTAAGTAATTTTACGTCAAACGTAGTTTTTTTACAATAGTAATCTCAACATATATTATTCATCTATTCTTATCGGAAGATCAAAAACAAAGGAAAGTGAATTATTATTGTTAATACCAATGTTACTCACTTAGTATTTAGAAACGTACACACATGTACATACTTTCTTACTAATTTCCAATCTACAATTAAATTACGGAAGTTTACCTACGGTTGCACTTATTTATTATTTGACAGAACTACTGCCTACACCAAACATATTATGTGTATTATCATAATTTATTCAAACACTGTGTTTTCATATTCCATATAATTTTTAAAGCCATACGAGGAATAACCCTTATATTTATACATGTAGTTTTTTGCAAGAACCCATCAGATTTTTTTTTTCCAATTAAGCCGAGGACTTCTTGATCGTTTTTTCTTGGCGACGTTTTACTTCAGGCAAGACGTTTATGATTAAAGTTTTTTTTTTACATTTATTGATCAATATTGCGTCATTGAACTGACTAGACGAGATGATACATGTTGTCGTTGGTTCCAACGATGAACGATCAAATTTTCATCATATTAACTACAACAAATACAATTTAAATAAAGCGTGTAGGTAATCATTAAACTATGCAAATAACAGTCACGTTCATATTAAGCACTTAGTTTGCTAGTGGCATGTGCAATTCAAATCATAAAACGCGGATACCTACAACTATGTTGAGGCGAAAATACATAAGTTTTACAATACAAGCATGTTAGCAAGTTTAAAGAATAAACGTAAAGTAAAGTAACTAAATGATTGGTAAACATTAATTTTCCCTTTATTTATGAGAGGCCTGTTCCCCGCAGTGGGACATATGATGATAATGACGATGATAAATTCCACGTGTAAAAGAATTATTAAATTAACTCGTAAACGTATTTAAAAAAACTATAATGAATTTTAGCTCTTTCAGAATAAAAAAACACTAGACTAACATTGAATTACGTGACAGGCTTTAAAAAGCTCGTGTATTCCGAATTTAAAAACGCTTATTGACAATGAATTCCTGCATGACATTTTACACTGGCGCACAAAAAAATTCAACTTCATGTAGATTGCGTTCAGTTACAAGCTATTGAATTGAAGAATTTTCAAATTTAAAATCATGTGATATGTACTCTCTTTTTCCATGAATTTAGAGTCAAAAAGATTCAATACTCTTATAATGCGTCACCGTGGTATTTACTGATTTCATAACTCTATACAAAAACACGCGAGTTTTACTTTTCTAATCTAACTAAATCTACTAAAATGACCAGCTAATCTTGACGCTCTCAGGATCTTACTTCACCGAATAGTTAGACTACGTGTCGTGAGAGCTTGACACCGCAACGCGGATGTTTTTCGTAATTCATTTAAGTTTTCCTCAAAGTTCGTGTAGCGTGTAGTGTATAGTGCACATATATAGAGGTGGCAATGATATAGTGTCGGGCGAGCGGGCGCTCCCTCAGGAACGATAAACCCTTCCCGGCGCTTCCCGTCTACTCTTCTTTATGGCGAGGTCGGAATGGCCAGCCCAGGTGAACAGGTAGATTGCTAAAGTATTTTTAGAACATCTTGTCGTTGCTTGCATGTTATTCCTTTGTTATGTGTCAACGACGAAGCGTATTGAAAGGGAATGTGGGGATGTGCGGCTGCGCGCATGTATTATAACTAAGGGTTACATTGTCTACTTCTATTTGAAATGAAAACTGTTTTGATAAAAGTTTTTCTATGACAAAAATTAAATTTTTAGAAATTGTTTTTCGTATTTTCTTTATCTGTGGTAATTGTGTCCCACGCCCACCTACTCGAAATAATTCACATAATAGACTATTCTTCATCTTGCTCTGTTACGCAAATATAATGTAGATTCGTAAATTATTTAAACCACTCGCAAAGTACAGGTAATGTACATTACCTGTATAGGTATTATGTAGGTATGTCTATACCGTGCTACGTGTCTCTGAGTCACCTATTCAACCAGGGATCGAAACCGGTATTTTTAAAAATCCCAGAAATAGTCTAATATTTTGAATTATTGTATGGTCTTTACGTAGGACTGAATCATGACTTAACAACTTCGTATTATTAGAGTGTCTTATTAAAAAATAATTTTTAAACCAAAGAACGATATAAATACCGGTATTTTGTATGGAGCAAATACCGGTATCCGATCCCGTATTCAACACGTGGGCGAACCATGTTGTTGCGGCCATGTGCTTGCGGCCTCCGATATCCTCTAGCTCTTTCTGCTAATGTCGAATGTGCAAGAAGTCATTCTTAATATGGTAATTTTTGTCGTTTTTCTCATACTAGAGTGAGTGCACTTTTTCTACAGTACATAATATGTAAGGTAATCATTTATTTATCTTTGTTCGTGATTTAGATAACCAAGTGGAGCTACTCGTAATGTGAACATCCAAAGCCTGCGGTTTCGTTATACTACACGCGTAGTACCTAATACAAGCAGTGGGCAACTAGATTGGTGAGCTACTTGGCACTAGAAGTGTAACATTTTTCTTGCTTTTCCAACTGCTACGCCGTAATCCGTAGCACGCTACAGGTATACGCAGGAAAGTCTGTGTAGCGCTTTAATGCGGTAATGGCATACTTTATGTATTCTAAACCCCTCGTGTAGGTAAAAGACACGCTTGTCACGGCTTAGCGGAAGACCGCGCGCAAGAAAGCAACATGTGACAGTCTTCAGGAACGGCTTCTTTGGACAAATTTCAATCAATATCTGACTTTGTAAAGTTTTATCAATATTTCCTCTGATGAGAGCTAAGGCGAGGTAAAATACCATAGCTTTTTCTCGATTGTGTCTTTTAATAGCGTATTGTTTTAGTATGCTGAGTGAAAATAGGAAAATAAAGAATCAACTTTGGATTTTCTTTCTATCGACAAAATTGTAAGCTATCATGCTTCGGCAATCATCATATAGGTAGACAAGAATGATAGTATCTCAAAATCAATCCCCATAATTGCCTCTTCTGGTCAGAACTTTCAAGATATTATTGATTGCACGCAACATGACATTAAAGAATGTTAACCGAAATGTCACCGTTACTACCTATAAATGATGCTGATTTGATTCAAAACAATATTCTGCCGGCCACACTGGCTCTAAAGGAAAGTACCTGGCAAATCACTCTGATCAACTTGTAGGGTAGTCTGTACATTGCAAAAAAAATCGGACATACATTTGTTAATTCCATTTCAAATAGAACACGCGGATCTTTTATCGCATGCCGTAGTAGACGTTTGTTGTTGATATCTTCCTAGCTTTATTTGAGGATCGCGTGCCAGCCTTGCACGTTTACACTCGTAAATACTTGTTGAATTACGCTTTGCACCGAAATTTTATTTAAAAGTACCTATCTTCTTATTGTATGCCACTAATATTACTCTGGCTATTTGTCAAGATTTGAAAGTTAAAAACGCATTTGAAAGTTTAAAAAAAACACGATAACTACACGAAGTGTGAATTTGTCCCTAGAATTTAATGTAAATGTAAAACGGGGGATCAATCCGAGACATGCAATTCACATTCCAATGAAATAATTAATTGCAATAGGTAAAATACATTTTTATTTAATGGGATATGTACAATGTACATAGGTCAACCGTCTTAGATGTATAAAGGATATATCTGATCACATAGACTCCATTTCCCCATTACTATTACTACCCATTTCTGACTACAAACTCTTTTCAACTATGATTATTAATATTACCTAACTGAACTCTTCGTTAAAAATTAAACGTATTTCCGAAGACGCCATCGGAATAGAAGCACGCTACGTTCTTTATTCGGCCACTTTTTAGAATAACCAGCGTGTGTTAAAAGCGGTGGATGTTGATAGGTAAAATGCAGTGGACTCGAGCGTTCTGAAGCATGAATTGGTAATGGGAGCGCAGAGATGAACATTTTGCTGGGTGCAGTGTGTGCCTTGCTATAACCGTATATTTTACACTAATCTACCCATGTATAACTTCACACCGCTGAGCCCGTTACATGGAAAAGGCAATGCAGTGGTGGCGATGGCGAGGAAGAGAACTATGCATAGCTTATTGTGTTTGAATTTCACTGAATTAGAATGTATTTATTTATATAATTCAATTAGAAAATATTATATTAATTGATTTAGAAAATATTTGTGTTAAATCTTCATAAATATCTGAGCAACATTACGCCCTTAACAATAAAGTCATGTTTAAATTTTTTGATCACTTTGTCCGTGTTTGCCTAATGGTAAATAATGTTCATTTACGAGTATTTGTCCAATCTCCCAGTGTTTTGTTACTGTACCTAGTACGTATACGCAACAATTTGCCTTAAAATTTTCTTCAGAACATTGGATCAGAAGGGTTAAAAGTTTTTTTTATCGCAGCCTTATTGTATACATGTCGCCGTCGACGGATACGTCTGGGAGGGTACACATACACATAGAACAGTTAATTATATGTATATTACAGTGGCGGCGAGTCAAAAATATTCTTAGAGAAGCCGCAAATAAATTGCCTTTCTTATTCTTCATGACCTTGAGCCGCAGTAAAAGAACTGAACTGGCTGAAAATTAGGCAAGCCGATGGGAATCGAGTTGTATGGACGCGCTGCCACTGGTATATTATGTATAGAAGCTGGGTTTAATATTAAAAGTTAAATATACATATTTTCATTATTCATTTATTCAACATTAGCACTAACATCATAGGTACATATGACCGTAACGTAACTCCATCCTATTAAAGTCTTTACGAGTATGGTGTCATCACCTTGAACATATTTATTGGCGGTATTTTAACAAAATAAAGCCATTCCGCCAGCTTTATACGACTATCTAGAGACCGATGAGTCAACGTAAATTGTGAAAAAGAGGTCAGAAGCACACGTCACAAATTCTTTTGATAAAAATCCCATTGTCCCTTTTTACAATAAAATTAAACCGAGATACCTACATTTGCTTTATGAAAATCACCGCGATTCCGGGCTAGCATCGTAATTATTATGCAAATTGATCGTTGCGAAAATCACGGCAATTATAAAACAGGTTTGATTATAAGTAATAAATGCATATGGGTGTCTCGTTACACTGACCCGATGCCATTGATTACCCGACAGTAATTACTGTATATTGAATGAATGTTTGACTAGAATATTCAGGTGTGTTGCTATGTAAGTCATGTTCGGTGTAATGTAAAATGCAGAACTTAGTACCTATTTTGAGCATTGTAATACAGCAATGGCGTGCGAGGGAAAAATCGTAAATTACACGTTCAGAGGGGTCCCAACCCAAAAATATCACTGATGCTTAACATACTGTATTATTTCACGTCCAGGATGTTATACCTATAGAGATTTTTCCTCGAGAAACTATTCAGGAATCGAGGCGGTCGATATAGCGCCATCTATCGCGTAGTTTGACCTAAATTATCTCTTAGCTTAGGAGAAATGGTACATTTTAAGTACCAACTAACTGATCATTTAAAATCATTTATCTGTCAGGGTAATTATAGAGGCAGTTTACCCTTAACAAACCAGCCTTACGGCCCAATGTAAGAGAAGTCGGAAGTCAACATTTGCTCGCACGATTTTCCCCGGGCGGGCGGCAAATGACATACTCTTTATTCCTCACTACTTTAAGGGCCTTGCCATGGCATGTGGGATTTTTACAAAATCATGAAAAGTAGTCCCTATTTTTTGTGAACAAGTTGATGTTGTTTAATATAAATTAGTCTGTATTTCATGTCTAATTATCGTACTTCCTCCTAATATTTAAAATGCCACCATCATGTCCATATCATCACCTGAAGCTGTCTAACTATATCCTATCCTTATAGTATAAGTCTACGTAATAACTACCACAGAACTCTCCCAAATCTGTGCTGTGATAAGCTGACCACGAAGCTGGCTACATAATAAGCGCTTTAATGCAGCTTAGTATCAATTTAAAAATATCCCATCCTATTTTCATCAGCAAAATCAATTTGCTCGACACCGTTTAACTCTTCTAAGCGACGCGCGAGAAAACAACAACAAATTAATACGGCCAAGTAGTGCATTAAAGGCGCAACTTACATTTTCTTCATAGTAGAAAATTGGAATGCACATTTTTGCGAAACGACGAGGACGAGGCGAATGCCCGTCACCGCCGGTCGAGGGGAGAAATCACGACTGCAAACATTGACTTTAGACTTTTACTCTTTTACTCACTTAGCCTAACTCCCAACTGCACTGCATCACTCCAAACGAACCGAAGTTTTACATTCTAAATCTTTAAATGATACTGAAAGCGTACATTTGCATTAAGTTGTTAGTCGGTTAATTTTTAAAACCTTTATAGTACATTACTTAACAAGGGCGGTAAAACAAAGAATGTCTCAGATCGCAGGTATTTGACGCCCGAGCCGAAGGCAAGGGCGATAAATATGCGATCTGAGGTTTTCTTTATTACCGCCCGTGTTAAGTACAAAATTTTATGTCACCCCCCTGGCCAGGAAGTGGGTTTTTTCGCGCGCGGAGCGTGCGATAATGGCCGCTTTATGGCCAGGTGTGACATAAATATATTTTCGTGGGTACTGAATAATTACGTATCCCTACAAGCATGACAATTATGCTAGACTAACCTCGGTAAGATAAGTACGTACCTTTATATCTAAAATATTAAAGATAAACGTTTCTTCGATTGTATTAGTACAGTGATAAGTTCTTTAAGAAGACAAGTAAGCGAGACTTCAGTGTTTTTGGAGTATATAAAAGTTAGCCTGTTCCGAAAAACTTTTTTCACGAAAGAATATTTAGTTCTATCGCGTGTCAGCATAATCTCGATTCCATTTTCAATAAGAATTCGAAGACCGATGGCATCTAACGGGCACTTACTTAAAATCACTGCATTCACTTCATAGACTAAGAGCAACCTAATACCTGTCTGTTGAGAGACGGCGGGCATTTAATCTTTTCAGACGTTCTCAAATATCCGCTCATTAACTTGTGTACCCACTTCAGACATCAGCGATTTGTTACTTTCAAATCGCGCTGATAGAATGAAGAAGCGCTTACATTTGAGGGAAAAACTCATCGGCGCTGCTGCCTCGGGCGGTTTATTTCTTAATGCAAAGGCAACGAAGATATTTCTCATAAACCGTTCACTCAAGCCGAAGTACCTAGCTCCGGCTAATTAATCAACTTTGGCTGTGTTTACTTTACATTAAAACAATAAATATACGTTTATAGATATTAATATTACAGGATTAACCATTGAAAGGGTTATACCGTACTCACAATGGATTCTATGCTTGTTTATAACGTTGAAGTGTATAGTTGAGGATTTGTTTAAGTATAATTTAATTCATTGCATTGCGTAGCAAAAGTTTCCGTGTACATATGCTCGTTGCTCAATGTAATCAATTAAATTGTCAATTAAACAATCTCAATTTATTAGAAATGCATTCATACACCTCTGTGGACTAGTTAGTGGAGCCTATATTCACCTAGTTTCCCCATTTTACAGCCTTTTATTTTTATAAGTAGGTACAATAGTGCAATAATACCGCCTGTTGTTTACATCTACTTTTAGAGTAATGTTCTGTACTGTGTTCTTATTTTAGTGTGCAATTAAGAGTATTTGTATTATATTGTATGGGGGGTGACTTTCATCGTTAATTTCGAACTGTGGTAGTTATTAAATACAAAATGTGATATTAGATTTCATTTGATCTACTTTAATGAATCAAGCTATTATTTTTAGCACTTAATGACGTTCTAATTTTTGTGTAGCTCATAATCTTCATTGTAGGTCTGGTTTATTTATTTTATACTGTGGTTTATAAATTTATCACGTCCGTTTTTGTGAAACGTAAACAGTATCTTCGGTAAACATTCGCCATAAATCTAAATTGCACTCGTTATAATTGGTAGTCCAAATAGGCAGTATAGTACGTAACGTTTATCTAAGGCCCAGATGATAGCTTAGCGAAACAATAACAGCCCTCGATATCTGACTATTTGAATATTTTATAGCCGAATTCTGGTAAAGGGATGTAAATGACTAGCTCGTCCAATTTGCATTGAACAGATTAACGTCATAATCGGCGCGATTCAATCAGCGATCCCGAGAACTCATCCTGGACAGGAGGGGGGCACAGGTAGGGGGAAACATTTAAGGGACTACTAATAACATCGGATAAAATGCTAATTTTGTGTTCATTCGATTTAGGTGAAGCAGATAGTCCAAGGATGGCGCGAACTGCTATCAATATTGCGACGCGGAAATGCAAATTTTAGCCCAGAGTTTCCTCGGCAATATTATCAGAAAATAACTGTTGCTGTCGAGAGATATAAAAATGTATGTCGATGACAACGGAAATAAAATATACACATTAAATAATTAAATATATAGTGAAGAAGGAAGATCCGACAGAGAAGAAATTATCATATCTACAGAGCCCATAGGGATACATTGGCTGTAGTATATAACGATCGTGAAATCGGTTTCAGCCAAAAAAGTTATGGGATATAATAAGTTTAAGTGAACTAATAATTATCGAATGAATGTCATCATGCAAAAAGTCGTAAACAGCTTCACATGGATACGTTCCTGATTCCTCGCGTGATTAAACGAATTGAATGATTCATGCACTTAAATTTGATGTTCGGTTAAGAAAATTTATTAAATCATGCTGGAGCATGCAATGAATTAGAGTGTACAAATATTGTTTTCCAAATTGTACCTGAATTCAACAAAAGGAATTAGGTATTAGGTAAACAGTGTTTACTAAACACACTTAGATATTTATTTATTGGTGTAAAAAGCGGGTAACACAGTGGTACACAACATTTTTTCATACACATTGGGGAGACAACAAGGACCACCGAGTTATACGAGTAATTGATTTATCAATATTTAAAGTAGTACCTATAGTTACACATATCAGACGGAGCAATAACATCGCGAGTGTTATTCAACATTACATTGACATAAAACAGCATCTTAGGATACTAGGACGTTATATTCTAGAGAAGCCAACCTTTTTAAAACTATAATATTCCAGTTTGGGGGTATGTCTTATAAAGTATATTCATAATATTTATATCAGTTAACTCGGCATGTGTTGATGTAGGTACGTTCTGATACTTCTGATTCCGAATGGTCTCAGGTCCGTTCGCAATCCGGTCTAAGTGAGTGCTTGTCATATTGATTCAGTGGGAGTGTTCGGAACCAAAGATAAGGGAGAACGTGACTGTTGTCGACCCGTGTGGACCTGTACATTTTAGATCGAACCTGAATATTACTATCAAGCTCGTCTTCAACTATCATACTGAAGCCGGGTTCTAGAAATATCCGTTACACCATATATCACGTGCTTAGTTAATTAGGAGTTGCATTAAGTTCACGGGTCATTTACGACTATAAAACTAAAATGGTAATTTCGGGAGATTTGTCCTCAGATTAATGTATACAATGATGCTAAGTTTCATATGTCTCCTGAAACCCCAAAAAAAAATATTGATTTAGCAATCGACGTCAACAGAATCCATTCATCCCTCCTACATGAAGTAAACGATCTTTTATTCGAAGAAAAATAAAGGTTGCCATATTTCAGTACAGAAAAGTATTTTCGTCTATAGGCTACACTAAGGGAGTAATATAATAAAGTTAAAAGTTGTTGCCATTTACAAACTAAATCTGAAACTCAATTTCATCAACACCGTTCTTTATAGTTTACTCATAACAAATAAGCAAATTTAATAGAAATTTGCCTTCATGAGCTGTAGTAAAAGAACTGGAATGGCTGAAAATTAGGCAAGCCGGTGGGAATTGAGTTGTATGGACGCTCCGCCACCGGTACCTTTTAAAGTTTCCAAGGTAAAAACGAGTCTTTTGGATTAAGTATAACTAGATTAATGTTCGGTGACTGAAACTCTACTCCGCAGAACTTTCGTTGTAAGCCGAAACCGGTTTTGTATTATTTTTAAGGTTCCGCAAAAATAAAACACGAACTCGTGTTGGTTTAACTCAGCTACGGTGTTTGCACGGCCCAACTTGTGACCGGGCAGAACTAAGTTTACTTTCAAAGTATTGCCAGATTAGTTTCTTAAAAATTACTGAGAACTATTAATACTGTTACGGTAGCTACAACCAATTTACCTCACTGGCGGGGTTTTGTAGAAATAAAGTGACTCAAATCAAGCATGATATAAATAAAACTACTAGAGTAGCATAGCCAAAACAAACACTGGGTCTCTTACAAGTTTCATCAGTAAAAGAGTATAAAATAAAGAGTAAGAAAACAACTCGCTACGGAATTCCTTGTCGCGACAGGAATCGGGCTTGATAGTTTTTTTAGCAAACCAAAACGTCTTCAGAGAATTTATTAGTGTAGAAAGTATTGAGTTAAACAGAAAGAAAAAAGTAAACTTCAATATATGCTTTTCCAATTTAAGACCTCCGCCCACCGGCGGTGTGCCATCGGCGGAAAATATTTTTAGTTACTACGTTGAATAACTTTTCCTGTTTCAAGACACAACTTTGTGAGTAAATTATGGTGGTTCGGCTTTTATGGGAATAAGAGCCCTACACTTTTTAAGCTTACGGCTATATTTTGAAACTTTATTTCGTTAAATTTGTTGCTTGGTATCGACAATTAGGTACTTATTTTGTGGTATCGATTACCTAGTACTTGTAGGTATATAGATAAGTGCTTGTTGCTTGGTCTATTTGTATAAAAAATATT
This sequence comes from Cenopis cana, assembly GCA_951800055.1. Lineage (NCBI taxonomy): Eukaryota > Metazoa > Arthropoda > Insecta > Lepidoptera > Tortricidae > Cenopis > Cenopis cana. Next base: position 11,481,686 of record OX637477.1, on the reverse strand, counting down.
TTGACTTGAGAACTAATATTCAAAAATGATGACCATGAATTGAATCTAGTGTTTATTGCCATTTTATTAAAAGTATTACGGTTTTTCATAATCTACCTATTTTTATTATAATAATTGACAACATTTCATATTTTTAACTACTTTATTTTATTAACTAGTTAGAAAATAGGTAAAAATTTAAGCCACCCGTATTGTTTCTTTTTCAATTTAACTCATTATTTCATACAAAAAAAACACGTTGAAAAGTAGGTCATTCCAAAAGGGCGTAAGTAAAATATGACGTCATCTTCCCAACAAGAATCCAGAGCCACTCCAGAGCAGCGATTGTCTGTACTCTGTACTAAGGTCTCCCTGAATACAGCGAGGAAGATGACGTCAACTTTCGGTTTACAGTAATTTGTGATTTTTTCCAAAATTAACGGAGAAAAAAATCTAAAAAAATGTTTTTTGTGTACTTCACACGTTTTTACCGAAATGGTTTTCGAATTAAGACTTTTGGAAATTATGAAATATTGTCAATTGTTGATACCTACTGCTTTAGAACATAAAACATTCGTATGTAATCACACGCATATACAAGAAATTAAATTACGCGGCCAACTTCATAATACCCCCCCTGCCCTGCCCCCTTACCCTTTTAACCCTGCCTTGTAGTCGGGTAAAAATAAAGCTTTGATTCTAAAATAAATCCATTGGAATCCCACTCATGAAGTGTTTCAGAGGGTAAATAATCCGCGATTACCGCTAAAAATCGAAAGCGAAACGCTTGACACATTATTACCTTGATAACGCTTTCCAAGTTCTTGGGAGCGAGTTACCGATATTGTTGTATTTGTGATTAAGACGATGAGGAAGGTAATATAGAAGACAAACAGAAGTTTGCATAATGTCCTTGTGCTGGGTTCGGCAGGCATCGTTCCTCATTAGGCAAATCGGACGGCGTTAGCGCACCCTATTAGCACAGTCAATGTTTGGGGATCCAATCAAGCGGCGCGCCGGCCCGTCAACGCTCAGACAAAACGTATAGATTTAAATTTAAGATTTTCACGCAGAGTACCTACAGCGAATGCAATTCTATTAACTGCAACAAGCATTTTCATCACTCGCAATTAATTTTGCACTGTTTATGGAGCGGTGAAAAGAAGTGATGATTTTTTTAACCTCGTAAACCTCGTTACCGTATTCACCTATTTCAAATCATACGTGGTCTCTGCAATCGGAAATAATAAAAAGGTCACGAGCACCTCGATTATGAACTGAAGCGTTGCTAAAAATTCGCAGTTAATAAAAACGTATGAACATATAAATGTAATTAATACGCGTGGTCATAAAATACCTCATTTGGATAACGGTCGGCGGCATTCGAAAAGTATTTTAAATTGCCATTATATCAAAGGGGCACGACTCCCGCATCTTTATGAAAGCGTTACGGTAGATTTATGAATAAAACCTTTCAGGGAGGATGCAAAGCCGCAATGTAATTTAGGGCGTATAGCAGCGCGCGGCCGCCGAAATTAGACCGTTATCATTCCGGTGCCGTCGCCACGGAGATCGCCACTTATATGAGCCAATACACCGAACGAACAGAATAAATTTGCTTTGTACCAGACATTTGACCTTCATCCGATATTGTTGTTCCCATGCAAGAAAATATGTTGAAAATTCCCAGCTTCCACCCGCTTCGTATTCGGGTCTTGCGTAGTCCTATTTTTTTACCCCACGGAGATGTAGTTACACGGAAAACTGGAGTACATTTAAAATAAACTGTATATTGTGGAATTTAGGGTACCAGGGAATGATATTTTTTTTAAATAAATTATTAGTAATATATTTATAATACCCGTGTACGTAGGTAATCATATTTTTTAGGTGTGATATCGCCTACTCAGATATCTAATCTAATTCAGATATCTAGTCCAGTCACTCACTCTAAATACCTTTAACGTAAATACTCACTGGCCTATCCATATTACAATATTACAAATCTTTCGCGCATAATTTAATCACGGCACTTATAATAACCGGATTTATCCAAATCATATCGTGAAAAACCTTACATTACTCGTGAATTTTTGGCATTTCGCTACTTTCTATCCACTTTAAGATTCTAACTTCATAAATAAATATTGCGAGTGTTGTGCATGAGATTGTAGGTGGCATTTAACATTCGTGACTACATTCATTTGCACTCGTCAGTTTTGTGGTGACGCTGCATCATAGGCACGCTAAACGACGGCCAGCGCAGATAACCTTTGTCTGATATTTCTATGAGGAATACCAATTAATATCTACGTCATGCTTCATGCTGCAAAAAAACTTTATCGATTTAGTTCCCAAAAGGGGAACAATACCACGTCACTGTTGTGGAACCTGGCGAACAATGGACGAGCGCGTGGTAGTTTACTTTTTTTCACCAACAACACCTTCGGTTGTAATAGCCGCTATACACTCGGTTTTTGGAAATTGATCGTCATACGAATTTCGAATATAGCTTACTGAACTGTGATCCTGTTTTTTGTGTAAAGCGGCGTCTTAAAAGCACGTAGCAATGTCGAAACTTGTGAGAAAATAGTAACGATTATTTTTTCTTCTTCTTCCTCGGTCGCTCACTGCTGAGGATTATTTTTTAATTTGGTTAATAAGAGTGCGGTATTCGTATTACTCGTACAATTTTTGTGTATGCTGTGTCACTTTAGGCTGTTGATGCTACTTCTTGGATACTTAAGTTATCGTATTTGAAGGTATGTGTAACCGACATATACATATCCCTGTATTTATACAATGGGGGGTTTTATCTTTATTATATAGACTATATAGGTTCTTTATACTTTATTTGTCTGTTTAAGCTACACAAGTAATTTTAGATTTTTTGAATCGTTTCCACTACCCAAAGGTTGTTAATAAGAGATCGCTTTTTAGCGATAAGGCTTCATTTTGTCTATGTTTATGAGTGATTAATATTTGTATTTTTTTTGTAGACGCTCTTTTTGTGAGCATTAAATATTATGTGAATTGTATCGCCGTTGATTCATTTATGATTCAAACTAAACACGTCAACGGCGTAAACCATGCGTTTTTTCGTTCCATAATTTGCTATTGGTGCGCTCTTGTTCTCACAAATTTCGCTATGCACCAACTAAGGCGATAATAATATAATTTCAGCTCGCGACCACGGATGTTGTAATACATTCGAAACGTCGGGCAAAACCTTAAAAAATTGTACGCGATAATAATGTGTGAAAATCGTATAACTTTAAATCAATATAATATAATTTCAATAGGTATGTCTGTCTTAAGTGTTCGTTCTGCATTAGCAGACTGTGAATGGGGCATTCTAATGACAAAATGATGTCACTAGCGTCGTATGTACACGACAAAAGGCTTTCACACTAACCGAATAATTCGATCCAGACAATGCTCTGGCTGGCGCCTAGTGACATCAATGACATATATTAAACAAACATTTAATTTTAATTTAGTCCTAATTTGCGAGTAACATTCATTACACGTGTGTTTAAACAGCCTGCATGTAAATTTATAATCTAATAATTCTAAGAAATATCATAAACGTTTTTTGAAAGCATTATCGTTTCTTCGTTTTTTGGCATAATAATCATCAGCCGAAACACATATGTCCACTGTTGGGCATAGGCCTCTCCCGGAGAGTGCCACAATAACGATCGGTCATGGGCTGCCACATCCAGGACTTCCGCGACTTAACCAGTTTATCAGCCCACCTCGTGGGAGCCTTCCAACGCTGCACCGTCCGGTACATGGTCGTCACTCGAAAATTCGCTGACTGGCCATTAGTTCTCCGGGCAATTGACCTGACAAAGCCCATCGCCACTTAACTCTGATTTTTTTGGGCTATGATGATAAATTTGGTCCTTTTGCGCATATCTAAACTTTTTTGTAATTGTACTGTGCTGTAGACTATTGCATTTTCTACAGGAAATATATTTGTTTCATAATGTTTCTGAGCTCATATAGATATTTAGACAGTATTATTACAAACGACTCTAGATGTACACCCGATATTATTACTAGGATAGCCATGGCAAAGAAAGCCTTTAACTCTATAAGACATCTGCTCACAGCTAGAATATCAAGTTGTACTAGGAAGAAACTAGTCAAGGTGTACATCTGGAGTATAGCGCTTTATGGCTGCGAAACGCGGACGATGACGCAAAGGGACCGTGAAAGATTAGAAGCGTTTGAAATGTGGTGTTGGAGACGGATGGAAAGAATCAGAAGGACAGAGAAGAAAACTAACGAAGAAGTTTTAAACTTAGTTAAAGAGAAGAGCACTTTATTGAAAATGATAGACAACAGAAGAGGAAAAATGTAAGGACATCTCATCCGCCATGACGAATGGATCAGAACAATAATAGAAGGAAAGATAGAGGGAAAAAGGAAAAGAGGAAGACCTAGAATGACGTACATGGAGCAAATAAAACATTTATAATAAATGCTACGTCATACAAAGAAGTGAAGGACAAAGCTGAATGTAGAATAAGCTGGCAATTACTCCACCGACAAGAGCCAAGCTCTTAAATATGATGATGATGAATGTTTATTAGCAATCCATCAGGATGCAACTGTACTGGGATAACGCTAAGAGGATGATGATGAATGTTTATTAGCACCCTGATTGATCCCAATAGTACTCAAACTAAAATAACTATCAAAATATTACAAAACGTAATAGTTACGTTAATGATTAGAAGAGTAGTGTTAGCCCAGCGCAGGTTAAATAACGCGCTCTGGTCGTTGCCATTGCCATGCCTAATTCATGGTCGCGCGACGCATTCCAAATGTAATTTCACACGTGGACTCTCTTGGCTAAGTAACGTTTGCTGTTAATAATAAGTTACTTCGTTGAAACTCTGCTCGTAAATTTGTTGGTGTAACCGCTAACCGTAAAACGCTGAATTTACAATTACGACCAATTCTTGTTTTATTTCTTACTTGGCGTACTCGTGTTGTTGGTGTTATTGAAACTTATGTTCTTAGGCGTTATGTAAGTAGGTATACTAAGAGTAGGTATTGGTGCCGAAGGTGGTCCAAACGCTGCATAAACCAAGCGCAGCTAGTAATGGCTCCGTCAAAGACCCTTTGTGCTTTTAAGTTGTCTAAACAGAGCAGGACGTAAAATATGAAATCAATTGGAACCGACTTTTCCATTAATAAAGGAAGGAAGGAAGGACGCCGTGTCCTCTCTAATTAGAGTTCGCGAGTCGAATTTTGAATGCGTCGCCCGCTGTTTTACTAATGGTGAGCTGAAATAAAAGTTTATATTTACTGTGCGTGGGCTCTTTCCGTCAATGAATATTTATACTTTTTACTCCACGTTTTTCACCTCAAAGCCAGAAGTTTTACTTGAGAACTTTTTGTTTACCGGTATTTTCCTCACGTATTTTCTTAAACATGCCCGCAGTTGTAGTTTTCGATTTCTTGTGAATTAGTATAATTATCTAATTTGTTGTTTAATATCTGAATATAACAAACAATACCGTTATTACAGTAACTATATCGTATCAAATTAACAGTGTCATAATTGCTGTATTCTAAACATGAACGTTACTCCGCTAATTAAGATATACGCAAATTGAACAAAATCCAATAAAGCTGTATTACTATCAATAGAGGCGTCTTGGAGCTCGTTACATCGGCAGTCTACACCCACCTAATACCTACCACGCGTAGCTATCATTATTCTCGCGGTTTGAACTCGCGAATTAGCATATGGGGTAACGCGACACGCCTCGTACTGTCGCTGTCTCCTCCGCCGAATCATTTGTTACAACAGCAATAAAGCGAAGGATTAGCAGCTGACAGAGGGGCCTATGCGGCGACAAACTTCCCAATAAGCCGCGCCTTCCGTCGCCGAGAGTCGCTTTGCAAGAGTAATGATGGTTAATTTTAATGACGCGTCGCCGACCAGCGTCGCCGGGCGCGGGCGCGGGCCCGGCCCACCGCGCCGCCGCGCCACCGCGGCCCGCGCGCGTGACGCGACTCCACAACTACCAATATTGGAAGACGCTACGATGTCGACCGAAAGTCCGACGATAAATTTAGTTATTACTTGTGAAAATAGACGGAAGAAGATCGCTAACTTGTCCTCGTGAGAAGATAATGGATCATTCGAGGGGGCTGTTTTTAGCAACTTTACGAAAAAGGTCTCGTTAAAAGCCCCTTTATGTGAGGAGTTTCAGTACAGACGCATTTAAAGAGAATTGACGATACGAATTTTGGTGAAACTTCAAATTCGAGAGGTCTGGATTAGGGTGCGTAACATTATTGTTACGGTAAGATCAAAGCGTCCGTTTTTCTTTTTTTATTTATAAGCCATATAATAGTTTTTCATTAAAAAAAACACGTTGCAAGACCATGTTTTTCGTCTTTTTCACGAATAATTATACTTTTCTTTATTCTCGAATAATTTATATGGCGAAATACTAAGTGCACGTGGCACGTAGTGTTTGTGAATGACTAAGTACTAGTTAGGTATAGTTAGCTATGTAAATAGCAGAGGTAGGTAAGGTACATATTCCATTTCTGTTTAGGTGACTTCCTGACTTGTTGGTGCGGAGGCGGTACGATATGAGAAAACAAATGTCAGTGTCAACTGTCAGTCAACTCAGTACCGCTTTTTACTACGCCCCTACATTTAAATTTGTGTGCTTCCTGACTGGCGCGGGATGCGCGGTAGCGGGACGATACGAAGGCAGTACTGGTCCACTTCTGCGCATGATATTACTACTGCGCAAATGTAAAATACTGACAGTATTTCGTCAAGTTGAAATCTTTGCGACGTCAGTAAGTTTACGTCAAAGAAAAAACTGTCACATATCGATCCCGCCCCGCCAAGTCAGGAAGTCGCCTTAGGGTTCTGTACTCAAGTCCGAAATAATGCCAAAGGGACTACTGAACAACGGGGGTTACTGAAGTTATTTCAGGTCTGTATTTTTTTTACTATAATAACTTTTAGCTGAAAGTAACAGCAAGATAGTTGAAATGTTTACGAAGTATGTAACACAATAACAACATATCAAATAATAAAAATCAAACCAAATTAATTAATTTTTATTTCCGTGCCAACCAACGTTTTGTGATGTGTTTCTTTTAACGTTGTATGGCAAGTACACAAACCTTATTTACTATGCGAATCCAACAAGATTTTTGGAAAGACATATAGGCAAAGTGGATAAGGCATCTCATCATATAACTACAATGTATTTATATTAAAATGAGATTTAAAATTAATAACAATGTAACCGTTTTAATTGTTGACATTTATCATGTAATGTTTGTCCACAAACATGTGACATTCGCTCGGTGGACTGAAATGAACATTTTGTATACTGAACAATATCGATAAAATATTAAAGACAGGCCTGCGGCGTGGGCCGTCGGCAGAGCATACAAGCTGTAGAAACGGCATTTAACTTTACTTGTAACTAATGAGAATTGAATGAATTGAACTGCAAATTGAGTTACGGATGCTTAGTTGCTTACTACCGAGCTGTTTATTTGTGACAATGAAGTTATAATTAAAGCGGGAATTCCCTTTTTTGTAGTGCTAAGTAATTTGAGTTATCCAACGAATCCATGCCCAACCTTGTCTAGAAACAGTTCTGGGCAAGGAAAGATAATACACAAACATCTACTTAAAACCAAGCTCATGTTGCAGAATCGATTCAGTACCTGCTTACAGGCCGCTACCCGCCGCCGGCGCCGTTTCTGAGAAACAGAGCTACAGAGCCGAATATTTTCGAACAAAACATCCAGACGGTGTCGGCTGAGGATATATTATGCGTCGGTTGCGTGCGGCGGGTAGTCATAGAAACCAGAGCCTAAGATACGAGGGCTCTATGGATTAAAGATTTGCTGGTGCGTTTTGGCTGTCAACAAACGAAACGATATTCGCAAATAATAAATTCCCCTTGCAACCGATAAGATACTTTAAAAGACCACAAAAGAAAATATACAATTAACCTGAGTAGTACATTTTAATTGAGATTGCTTCACTCTATGTCATGCACTATGGACATCACAGACCGTCCGTTGATTTGCAAACAATACATTGTTGACGAATGCACGGGCATCTATCAGAGAATGTTTATTGTATTGGACAACCAAACATTTATTTCTGTCTTTTTTTCCATTAAACACGTATTCCATCACCAAAATTTTATGTTATATTAACCCCACAAAGGCAAACTTTTCGTACAAAAGGAACACTTAATGCCATATGGCAGTCTGTACCAGTTATTTAGGCTACGGTGAAAGTGAAACTTTTTTGTTTACGCAGTTGTTTGGTAATTCTATCTGAAAAAGCCTTGATATAAAAAATAAACACAAAAATATTTTCGGCGCGTGAAAAACAACTGTATGCGTTTATCGTTGGGACATTTTATCCTACCAATAGGTATTATATTAAACTTGGATGTTTAGATGTTTAGATAACGATGAAACTTGGTATATGTACAACGAGTTTACAGCCTGGATTAACGTACCTATAGAATACTTTTTATCCTGAAAATCATCCATCGAAGTGTTGAAATAGGGAGTGGAAAGATTACGCGGATGAAGTCGCGGGTAAAAGCTAGTTTTTCTATATTTGTTTTATATTAGGCCTCATATTAGGTCAGAAATTTTCAAATGCCTACTGTTTACTAATTAAATTATGTTAGGTACTTATACTTTTTTTGTACTTTGTGCATATTTTCGTTATAAGTGCAGATATATTGGTGAAAACTTTGCCTAACCTAACCTAACCTAACTGTAATAGCTTTATGTATGATTGGTGCTGTTTGTTTTCCTTAATAAAGCAAAATAAAAATACAATAAACCAGTTATATAGTACTTATAGTATGAGTTAATAAAGCATTATTTATCTTATCAGCCAAATCATTGGCACACATAAATATTGCCGCCTGTTGTCTACCATCAACATGTTTAATTTTAAGCTGGATTTCTGTGTAATTTTTGGTGAACAATAAAGAATATTTGTATTGTATTGTATATTATGGTACATCTTAAAACTAAAGGTTTCTTGGAGAGGGGTCCTGACGGTTTTGTTGCAATAAGTAGGCTTATTGAAAAGTATCAGAAAATGCTTTTGTCCAAAAAATAAAACCTTAGGTTTTATTTTACTAAACGGTTAAAACTCACGTATTAATTGTCACTTCGGGCGACATGTTTCGAACTCTACGGGAGTAAAATAAAATTATAACATATCTCACGAAAGTTTAAATTCAAAAGCTTAGGTTATCTGGAAGAGATCGCTCTTTAGCGATAAGACCGCCTTTTGTTCTACCTCTGTATCCCTGTTTCTTTGTTTTTCTTTTGTATGTGTGTTTATGTGAGGTGCAATAAAGAGTATTTGTTGTTGTTGTTATCATTTTTCTAAGCACCGAATCAAATTGTCGGACAACGGCCTCTAAAGAGAAAAAAACTGGCAGTGTTAACCCCAATAAAACGCCGAGGAAAGTATTAGAACGTGGAAAACTAGTGATGCAGAAGAGTCAAGTGTCGACGTACGATAAGCGAATGACAAAGGACGAGGTAACAATATTTCCTACGACACCAAATTGAATAAACACATCACCGTTCGCCTTAAACGCCCAAAAGACAGGTCCAATAACGGCGGGCCTGAGCGATAAATATTCCTCCAGCAACTTGCACGATACGTGTGCTGTTGGCTTAACTAGGTCAGATTATAGTTGGTTAAATGCTTTTTTAAGAATGCGGTCTATCAAGCCAGCGGTTCGTGTAAGTTCCTAGGCATTTTAAAAATATTACCCTATTATTTAATTGGCGGTAAAATTTTCAGACGTGAAAGCACTTTTAACTCGAACTTTTTTATGAAGCAAACTATTTTAGGAAATGCTGTTTCAACGGATAATATAACAGAAATTCAACTTTAATTTCGATTGCCACTTTTTTGTTTGTTCCCGAATTGGAGAAGTGCCGTACATTGTCGCAGCGTTAGGCGATTTCCTGACTTGGCGGGGCGGGATCGATATGTGACATTTTCTTCTTTGACGTAAATTTACTGACGACGCAAATATTCTCACTTGACGGAACACTATCAGTATTACTTTTGCGCAGTAGTAATATCATGCGCAGAAGCGAAGCAGTACCGCCTTCGCATCGTCCCGCTACCGTGCATCCCGCGCCAGTCAGGAAGCGCTCATTTAAATGTCGCGCAGTAAAAAATGGTACCGAGTCGACTGACAGCTGACATTTGACACTTTTCTCATATCGTACTGCCTCCACACCGACAAATCAGGACGTCGCCTTACTCGCTAGCTACCCAGCAGGGCTTGCACAACTGCTGCTACGACGCGGCGCGACGCGAGTAGAGAAAAATCTACCGTCCTCTTTATAATCTAATCGCACGTGATACGACTTGACGGCTAATGTGCTAGCCCACCAGCACCCACCAGATGAGATAACCACGTAAAGTTAGAAGTAGTTAATGAATATGTACTGAATATCATAAAACTAAAGAAAAACTCTATACCTATCAACAAACTAATCATCTTTGTTTAATGTGGGTTGCATTGCACCAAACCGTTGGTAATCGTAAGCTGTGTTGGAGCTGCTTTAACGTTGATGGTCTGTAATCTTAAGTTTGTGCAGCCCGCCCTAAATGTTTATTAAAAAAAAGTAAGCCGCCGTTTACACATGTCACGTATGGGCTTTCTCTAATACAATTTGTTGGAAGACGCGGGCGTCGCGGCGAATGCAAACAAGTCCCTTACCCCACACATAGCACAACAATTCATCTCAATTTTCATTCACCCCACAGTTGGGCACTGGCTTTTTGGAAATCAAGTTTTTCGTGACTGGATCTTTCTATAATGCTATTAGTAGTAACTGCAATATACCTAAGGACGGATTTTTTAATGATCCGTAAGACCAATTGTCAGTTCATTCATCAAATCCTGGTAACTTAGTATATTTGTTGACATAACTGACCAACGTAAAGCTGGCCATGCACGATCAAGTTTGCAGCGCGCTTGAACCGGCGTCCGGAAAACTTGACCGTGTATTGTGTATGCATGACAAACCTACTAAAAGCTAAAATTGAATTTCAATTCTGCTTACTTGATATGACTGCAGACAAGGGGTTAACCTCACATTTCTTACACTTTTAAGGTTTCGGCACTCCAATATCAATTTGAATGCGATATATTTTAAGTGTAAGTATTTTATTAATTCTCTACTGTTGTGTATAGTTAAGATTGTACTAAATATTCTTATCCTTTACAATGTCATCTTAATCTAATATAAGTGAAGTCCTAGTGGGAATTGTATTAGGATTCAGACTGAACCTATTTACTGTAACTTCTTTATACTGTTACGTATTACTTATTACATCGGCCTGTATCTGTTTTATACTCAATAAAAAAAAAAAAATGTCAAATAGACCTTTTATACGTAATTGTTCGTGCTAAATTTCTGCTACGCCTACGCCTAGGCTTCGCCTTGAATCACGAAGTCTTAGCGGCATCCTTCATTCTGTGATCATAATACAATGCCGGCGTACTGTAAGTACACACACGAGCATAGGCCATGGATTATCGGAATTTATGACGCACGTGTGACGCACCTCGCGCCGGGGACCGGCAAGAAAAATATTGTGGCCTGAGAGCTTAAATATTGATGGATTTATGAACGTGTTCAAAATTATGACAGTCTTGAGCCACCGGCAACGTTATTGAGACCTATCTTACTCCGATTTATGGGGTGCTTTTTGGGATGTTATTCCTAAAATTTAAATGAATGGGATTGTTAAATAGCGGGCAGCCAATGCAAGTTATTTGTGCGTTTACAAATTTAATTCGTTATACGATATTAGCCTTGTACGGATAAGTGCATTGTGAGGTGTGGTGAGGTGCCGCTAAATTTTTCGTTCAATTCTATAATTAAAGTACTGTACAGTGAAATAATTTTTCATAGTAGCAGTTGAGGGGATTAGCTTTTAGATACAACGCTGCAGAAAATCTTTACGTGTATATGATATTAGTACTATATACATATACAAGGAGTTATATATTTTTTAACAATGTGAAAATTAAATTGGACGTACCTATTTCATTGTGTGTTCAGTAGTCTACCTACCTACACCTACAAAATATTTTATTTTTTCCTTCGATCGACCGCTAGATTGATTGCTAAGCCGTGTGATCAGTACGAGGTGAAGGTTAACATATTCTCTTGGTAAGGTCTAGCCAGGATCTATTCCGCGAGCGCATCAATCATAATGAAAATGTAACGCACACAAATGGCGCGCTCCAATTCAATGTATAATTTCTGACGGGGATCACTTGGGATTTGCTCATGAAATATTATGGATATACAAGTATACGTAGCTGTTACCTACTATAAAAAAAACATGAGATATTCTGTGGGTTAATTTAGGTTAATCCGAATTGGAACTTCCTAATACAGACGGAAAATGGTTTTGGACACGAAATCGAATGGATCAAAATGGAAAAGATGAAGTATTATTTTTTATATTGGCTTAGACAAAAGGGAAGGGACGCCCGCTCAGAGTCGTTTCTGGTGCAATGTTTGTCCATAGCTAAGTATCCAGCGAGAAAATGTTTCATGTTTAAATACTTGATAACAATTTGTAAGTTATGTGACTGAGTAAATAAATTCAATTTTATTACTTTTTTATTTTCTAGAATATTTTAGTATCATAGTTTTTTTACAATGACGATTGCAAACAATCTTTCGGCATGCCTGATAATAACCAGATACCATAGCCAATGAACGCTTGCTACTCCAAAAGAATCACAAGCGGCTTCATTTTGTTAATCCAATGACATAAACAGTTGTAAATTTATTTCCACAACAAATAGAAGGACTAATTGAACAAACAATTGCATTGTGATTGTGTTATAAACTCGTTAACTGATCGTCAATATTTGTAATCATCTGTTGGGAGGTCTGGTCTGTGTCGCTGGGATTTGAAAGTTCGACAGAAAAGAAGACTTTTCTTAAAATTTCGGCTCGCAATGGGAGCGGAACTCGGTGGTAATGAAGGTAGTGTTGTATTTTTATATTTACTCTCTTGAAAGTCCGTGTAAATCTATTACACTGAGCGAAAAAAAATACTAATTATTAGTAAGTTTTAGTGAATCCCAGGACAAGGAGATTATACACTAACGGTTACAAAACAGTTTTTGATAATAGTAGTTATATACTAACACCAAAAAATTTGTACTTGTAACTACTAATTACTACTAAACTGTTTTGTAACCGTTAGTATATAATCTCCTTGTCTTGGGATTCACTAAAACTTACTAATAATTAGTATTTTTTACGCTCAGTGTATGTGTGGGATTGGTGTCACTGCAAATAGTAAACCAAAATACAACTAGTATTGGGTTTAGTTAAGATTAACACAACGAATCTCAGCAATTTATTCAAACTGTAAAAAGGCCTGTGTATTTTAGGTCGCGTGCGTCATTATAGTAACTTGCAAAGAGCGGCAAACAAAATAGAAGCTTCAAAGCTGTTCTTGTAAACTTATTGTCGCTAAGATCGCTTCGTCGACTCGAGCGGCATTGTGCATTCATACGTTTGATGTAGTTGAAAAGAAAATATTTTCTTGTCGAGTACTGACAAACTAAATCATTTGGAGCAAGAATATAAGTAGCAGAGGACGCAACTTGAGGTGAGAATAAAGTTTGAGTGGAAAAACTTATCCCTGGCAATCCGCATCTGAGAGCCGCGTCTCCGTGCCCCCGGGATACGTTTAACAATTTGTAAGTTATTTATTGTGCCCAGAAATATCATTAACCCTTTTAAATTTAACCGCTTTGCCAGTTTACCGGCTGTTTGTGATAAATTGCATCTCTTTGTTTCATAAATTAAAACAAGATTGCCAACTTAACCGCCGGCGTTCCTAAAGGTGACAGAGAAAACTGGGGCAGAGAATTTGAAAAACATACACGTTTTGCTTTCAAGAAATGCGTCAGAATAAGAACGTAGCTTATTCTTAAGATTGTTTTTACAATACACTTAAGTTTAAAGTGACGTTACAACAAAAATGTTTTTGAATGCATACCAAAATAAATAGCATATTTTTCTATCTGGTTCCCAGTTTGCACTGCAAAGTCGTATACACAAATAAAATTCACCCTATCTAAGTCATTCTACTAAACATTAGTAACACGAAAATGCTTAATGTATGTTTCGTGAACTCGTGTTCCTTGAGCAACTATTTTTCACTAGTTTCTAAATATTTTCCAGTCGACGTAGTTGGCTCGTTCCGAACAAAGTTGGTCGGGTTATTACAGCTAAACGAAACTATTACTTATGAAAACTGAGTTAGCATGCAAATCTTAGTCCATTCGTACTGTGGAGCTGCTTACATAGCACTATTTAACTCGGGGTATTCTCGCACGCCAGCTAGATAGGTCGACATGCCACCCGCCGACCTCGCCTAAACACATTGCTGAATTTGTTCCGGAATAGTTGGCCTTTCAAAATTACAAGCTTTTCCGTATTATGAGTACGCTACCTGGAACTGCATTCAAGGGAAAATCATTAAATACAGTATCTAAACTATCGTCAGTCGTATTAAAACTGAATGAAAGTATGGTTAAAACTGGAGAAGGTACCTAGTTATGGTATAATGGTTTGTGTATGTGGTTTTTATTTAAATTTAATGTACTAGAATTAAACACGACTATTTTGTAAGTATCTTAAAGAAACTATTTACTATTTAGATATGAGAATTAAAGCAGACTGTCTCTAAGACCAATGTGATCCCATTTAATTCAAATGGACCCTTGAATAAAAATACGTGGTAATACTTAAGTGGGTGACAGTTTTAGCGGAACTAAGTTTCAGGCATATTAAGCGAGTTAAGAAAATAGATTTAGCCTGGACCACGGCAATATTATTAAGTCTTGATAACTTTTGACTTTTACCTCTGAATTTACAATTTAAACAGCTGGAGTAAAAACGAGTTAAAGTCACTGCATCAAGGCGGATAGGTTCAACTGGAAACTCAAGGGTTATTGCATTATTAACGTGCAGTTCAATAATTATTTATGCAAAGAATATAAAACCTTCTCTTAGCTTAGCAAGCTTACCCGCGTGTCTATTCAGATATGGTGATTGATTAATCGTTACCTGGAAAGGAGAAAAACATTATTATTCACTTCAAATGAACTTTCAGATTGAATTACAATATCTTATAGACTGAAGTGGCATCAAATGGAATTTACACTAATATACCTGTAATATATCGTTGTATACTACGGACTAAGAGTACATGATAAATGACTAACGTCACGCTATCCAGAAACACCGTGATAAATGTGAGAAAACACACGACTAGTTAACTTATTACGATCGGTTACATTACCGAAAACGAAAAGCCCCATTATTTCACAAGAGAAATGTTGATACGGTATTCTGGAAGCACACCTATCATTCTTTTTCATTACTTTTACTCGCAGGCTGGTAGATTATAATATCTTGTCGTCAGAATTACTTTACTCGATGACATTGATTGATTTGCCGTTGTAATAAGGGATGCGGGTAGGATTTGAATATTTGTATAAGTAAAAGTGTGTTTAGCGATGTAGCAAATATTGACTGTGAGGTTATATGTTGACCGAGGATGTAGAGTTTGCGGAGTTGAAACTAGAGCAACTGCGTGTTGACATGGATCTACAGACAATAACTGTTAGGTATACGTAGGTGGGTCATAAAGAGATTTAGGTTCACGTCTTTTCTGTGGACATATTAAAAGTTAAGGGCGTCTCCGTTTCTATTAATCCACGTGATAAAAGCATAACTTACATGCACATAAGCCGTTAACTATTGACCACAGAAGGGACGACTTTTGTTTTTTCAAGTCTTTATGACCCAGGTACCTAACAGGTATTGTCAGTTATTGTCTAAATATGGTTACGTAGATTTATATTTATAGTTAACCATAAAATTAAAGTGCCAATCATAAATCGAGAAATCCTAGTACCTACGGCACCCACTTCGTATAAATAATTTATTTAAATAAAGAAACATAAATTAGGAACAATAACAAACTTAAACTAAATATTAACAAAGTATAAAATTAAAACTCCAAAAAATAAATTTGACTCAGATCGCCGTCAATGGGCAGTGTGCCCAGAAGGCTGGCTGCACGCTGGATGGCAATGCTGGAGCCTTCTGGCCACCGGATGTGTCTTCCCACTTCGTTCACCACACATACATACATGTAATATAAATTTTTGGTGATTGATGCCAGTATAAATGTATTATACGATAAGACTGAAATTCCTGTACCTTTTGCGAACGCATAATATCTTGCTCCATTCCGCCATCAAAGTAATTATAATATGTAGCTATCTTGTGATTGTGACGCTTATACAATTTTATCCCGTCCAAACATGTTTACTAATAATACTATATCAGTTTCCTTCCCTTTACTTCTTTATTTTGCAACACATTTAAGTTATATTTATTTTATTACACAAAAACACATTAGAAAGTTTATTATATTACGATAAGATTACGATTTACTTTTACTATTATTGACAGATTTGTTATGACAACGTCGAGAACATAGTATATCCTTTCTGAAAGGTTTTATAGAACGTATATACATCCAGGATTCATAATGTACTCTTTGTATACATCATAGATATAATATAATATATACTCTGTCAACTGGTGACCGAAGAGCTGGCAGCTTCCTCGCTCAACACATTAAGCGGGTATTACACTGTCCTGAATTTAGGACACTTAGAAGGGTTCCGACCTATACGTTAGGGCGAGATGCTTCAACTCCTATCCACTAGTTAGGACGCCTGATTCAGGACAGTGTAATACCCGCTTTAGTATTGCAATACAGCGAGGAAATGCTGCCAGCATCTTCGGTACTATGCCACGGGGGCCCAATTTTTTACATATGTTTTAGTTTAGTTTAGTTTATTTAGATATAGATATTTAATTTTAATTTAGTTTTATTTCTAGGTCTAGTTTTAGTTGTTTATACTGTTTTTAATAATGTAATTTTGTTCTACACCGAATTGCGACCTTCAGATAATAAAGCCTCTGTAGTTATACATCCGTAACTTCTTCCTTCTTCCAATGGGTAGGTCAGTAGGTACACTAGGCTGTACGAGTATAATTATGCAAGGACAGATCTCGATCGTATAGCCGCAGAATTACGGATGGAACATATCCATGCAATTTTGGAGCTAATGGTACTTGCGTCTTTGCTCATGGTCACGCTACTCAAACGCTACTGGCATGGCAATAGGTGGAAGAGGGACACACTAAGACGTAGTGATTATATTCTCTTTGGTGTATAAGTACAAACACTCTATTGTCCCTATTGTTTTGACATTTGTTGTCAATATTGTCTCGAAACTGAACAGCTAAAACGTCAGTGATTAATTTATATTCTCTTTGAAACGGCCTGAAATATTGTTAATTTTAGCTTATTTATTAGTTCTGGGTGTTCGGATCAGATTCGTCGGATTTTTTGCAATCTGGAAGATTTCTCAGGGTGAAATAATTTGGTCAGGTAAGTGATTAAAAAGAGGCCCATATAACATTTAATTTACGGGAATGGCTTTTGTTATGGACATACTGGACACTGTACAGATGACGACTTTCTTTCAATAAAATGATATTTTGTGAATTATTTTATATGGATTACCTTTGAGTACATCAACGTGGATCACAATAATACGACCAATTTGATGAATGTAAGTACCTCTATTATACTTCCTGGTTCTAGATCTGACATCTCGTAACTTCATTTGATATAACAGGCAC
Source organism: Cenopis cana (assembly GCA_951800055.1). Classification (NCBI taxonomy): domain Eukaryota; kingdom Metazoa; phylum Arthropoda; class Insecta; order Lepidoptera; family Tortricidae; genus Cenopis; species Cenopis cana. The sequence continues at coordinate 11,463,860 of OX637477.1, read as the reverse complement.
ATAATAAACAGATTTCAATCAGTTTCAATAATTGTGTGTGAGGTGGATTCAATTTATACCAACGAAGGAGAATAATTTCAATGGCGGCATCTGGCCTATAGGCTGGATATTTGTAATGTATTAGCTGAAACTAGATTCGTGTTCCTAGCTATATGCTGACGTCGTGTACTCTAAAGCTTTGTCGTATACTCTCAACGTAAAATATATGCACAACCACATACAGTCGATATGTTTTTTAATGTTATAAATAAATATATCTACATCACCCAGGTATTGGAGTAAAATGGTCTCCCACTTTAGTCTCTTTGAAATATGAGGTAAGTACGTAGGGCATCTGTATGTGCCGAGTTACGCAAAGTTTTCTGAAGTCCATTAAACATATATAAGACCCACTTCTAAAGTTTATAAAACTCGTCCTATATCATCACAAGCTAAATTTAAATATATCGTCTAAACCATAATCTTTTGAAACATTGAGGACATTTGCAACTTTATTCGAATATTTTGCTAAAAGCTGTTTTTTTTTCCAGGTCAATCGGGTAAAAATATAAAAAGTTTTCAATACGTTATTGTTATACAAGATAAGGATATTCGGTATACTAAAGGTAAGATTATATAGTTGCTAGATAGTTATGCCCTATTCACTGCTACACAGCACCTTAATTCTTTCAAACCATTTCATTTGGAATCATAACTTAATTTCAGCTACATGATCTAATTGTTTGAGTAAATTTGAGTAAACTAAGCTAAGCGTTTATTTGTCTACCTAGCTATGATTGCATAGCAGTGAATTTCAAATGCTGCATCAATAGCCTTTATTAGGCTTCGAAAAATTAATCCATTAAGAATTTTTATGTAAATTATGGTGAGATTAGTGAATGGTTGTTGAAAGAGATTCTCATAAAGTTGATCTTTGTTACACGGTGTATGTACATACTGTAGTTTCGGGTGATCTCTTTACCGTATTTTCCAAAGTTAATTATTCAAACTCTGTTGTTGACAGGCGTAAAAGTTAAACATGAATTAAACAAGTTAAACCACTACTAAGTGGAGTGACTTATTATGCGAGGAGTAAATAAATTACAAATAATTTCGGTACCTATTGGTATTTATTGTTTATTTATTTATAATAGCTACATCTATAAACTAAGAATCAGAAGAAAAACTCGCTGTCTCAACCATGGCAGGAAAGTTCGTAGGAATGTTTATAATAAAGTTAAAAAGTTGGTAGGTATATAAAAGAATTTGAGAAGTTCGAGGCAGTAAGTTTTAGGCTGCGGCGTTTCCGGGGCGAGAGCGATAATGGCGCGTCACTCAACCGGCACTGGATGCTACAGATTTACATCCCGGTGATTTATGACTTCTTCATACACCGGGAAAAAATATACAGGGGAATGCATGCCGTACAGGGGCGCGTAGGGATAGGGATGGCAAGCCCGGGGCTGAATAAACCTTACATTTAAAAATGTTAAATGCGTAAGAATACAAATGTTTGACCGTTCATGTTTGAATAAACTCAAACTGAAGCCTTCGATATTGTTGACTGTTAATTTGCTACGAGTATTGTTAGTATATAATATAGAAAATCAAACCGTAATTTCAAATTAAAGCGAAATATTAAAAATGTTTGTTATTCTCCGATGTAAGAGGGAACTACTTGAAGGAATTGGCGTACGAGCATGATAGTTTCGATAGCTCAGTTGGCTAGAGCGTTCCCTTTATTTTGAAATACAGTGTACTGTAATGGTTCAACTTTTAAAAAAATGTATTAGATATCAATACTTTCACGAACACAACAATATTAGGGCACTGTTAGGCGACTTCCTGACTTGGCGGGGCGGGATCGATATGTGACATTTTCTTCTTTGACGTAAACTTACTGACGTCGCAAAGATTCCCACTTGATATAATACTGTCAGTATTACGTTTGCGCAGTAGTAATATCATGCGCAGGAGCGCAGCAGTACCGCCTTCGCATCGTCCCGCTACCGCGCATCCCGCGCCAGTCAGGAAGCACTCATTTAAATGTAGGGGCGTAGAAAAAAAATCTTATCGCGTGGACTGACAGCTGACACTGACATTTGACACTTTTCTCATATCGTACTGCCTCCGCACCGCCAAATCAGGAAGTCACCTTAAACGTAAATAGCCTTTTTCATTTTTTGTTTTACAGAAAGGTTAATTATATATAAAAATAACTTTTGGAATTACTAAATCATAATAACGGCCCTTTCGCTTGGGAACATACATTCGTGGCATACAAACAGTATCTATACTGAACCAGAAGATATCGATATTAGACGATAATAGCAATAACTGAAGATAGTGCCATTACTTACGCATCAGCAGGTCAGTCGCCGATTTGTGGGATTTATCACGTTTTTTTGCAACAGAATATACACAACATCAAAAATTCTTACTCAAGTATAACGTAGAATACTAAAAGGTTATCCTTTTATTCTGAAATTTGTAATTTGAATACGCAGACAAATTAATCCAGCGAAAAATGAACTAAAAGGATGCGGAGTGGCGTGAGGACGACGGTCTCCTGAAATATGTGGCGAAGGATACCACGCAATCTGCCCGTGACGCCAACTGCCGGAATTACAAAGCTCCTAACTGGATGTCGTACAATTTTAATTATCTTCTAACGCAATGTAAGTACCTAGTAAGTAAATTTAATATTAAATGACATGACATGACAACACACACACACACATGATGACTCTATATTATAAAATAAATCTTGCGCTCCTGCTTGGCAAGCCGAGTGGTCCAAGTGTCGCCACTAGAGGCGCGAATTAAGTGTGTGGCTACTTTGCTATTCAATGCGCGTACTTCAATTTCAAAGGTGGCGTTTGTTATTCCCTAACAAAGAAAATCTCAGAACGCATTCGGACAGAAATAAAAAAAAATCTCCACTAACTAATTTTCGTTTTCGAGTCTCCTGTGAATACCCGTGAACGTGTGGAAAATATCTGAGTTCTTTTGACGTGTTTTCGCTTGTTGGGAGATAATAACCTGTCTTGTATCGCGCCGCACGTCAGGTTCGCCGTTGCCGTTCCCGGCGTATGACGGAGCGGGAGGGCGCTAGGCTGAACGCCGGTTTGTCACTAACGCATCATTTGCACTGTTTTCCAGACCGTTATATGAGCTTGTTTTTGGCAAACTTGCTGGCATATTGTGAGGGTCGCCTTTCAGGGCGGCGCGGGGAATGTTAAGTTCACGCTGGAGAATTGGTTGCCTTCATTACAATTAACAGGCTCTGTTTTCGCGTCTGGCGAAATACTGTTATTAAGACTAATTAACCGAGTATTGTGAAGTGATAGGAGGGAGAGTAACAAAAGGTTTAAGTTCCATTCTGGTATTTCAAGCAAACAGTACAATACAAAATTTGCTTTACGAATTGTAATGGCTGGGACTGAAATCGCTATCATTCGCTTTGATAATTAATGAAACCCGTGACTTTTAAAATATGAAAATGTAAATAAATAGTCCGCTATATTGTTATCTTATCTTTATTGTTTAGGTGGTAGTAAGCAGAAATCCTTAAACCTGGTTTCTTGTTATATTCATGTAGATTTTACTTTAGTTTTGAGCAGTCTACGGGACAGATGTAAATAGACTTGTTTAAAATCTTACGTAAAAAGTAACGAATAAATGTTAAAAGTTCTCTAGCTAGATTTGAGTTGAAAGAATATATGTGTCTCCTATAACAGCTAAATCTATATTAATGCGCATCCCCAAGTATAACAGTAATATTGTTTTCTTTTTATTAGTTTCAAGTAATTTTATTGTATGGAGTAAGCAACAAAGACTCGCGGCGATGTTAAGGATCTGCTATAGATATTATGTAACGCGCGTGCGTTATGTGTCAGATGATGGTATATATTATTGGACGACTTTACAACCAAACTAGCTCGCAAATCGCACCTCGATTATGCTACAATTGCTAATTTATTTGTCAACTGTTAGGAAGTTTAATTAATATACTTAATTATAACCCTAGTGCATACTGATGCAGTTTTCACAAACCGTAAATATGCCCAAATTGTAGCACGGAATAAAGCACAAGTCGTGGCAACATTAATTCCCTTTGGTTAATTCTACAAAAATAATCTCAATTTTAAAAGCAAATTAGATGAGTCGGTAATACCACGGGCCCATTCTCTTTCGTCCAATGATGACGTAAGAATTTCATTACAGGAGAGTTCTCCCCGCGCCCGCCGCGCCGGCCCTTTTTCAAGCGGATTAAGATGTAATCCCACAGGAGTACTGAAATCATTCATTAGAATGCAATTCCTAGCTTTATTATGTCCGACACAATGTTTTCACTGACCGAAAATGAATTTAAATGACTTTTTAAATATGATTCATATGGTAAAATGTCAGCAGCGGGATGTTAGGGTGACCGCTCACTAAATCGGATGGAAAAATAATTAACCTCCAACGGCGAGGTGCCGTTAAAAGTGAAATGTGCGTTTACTTTAGTTAGTTTAATAACCGGACAAGTATAATAAATTAGGTCGCATTAATCTGGAACAAATTACCTGTCATGAAACAAATTGTTCATAAATTACCGAAAGAGCTACCTACTGTAAACATTCTTTTGTAATTTAATAATTTAAGGTGTTGAAGAGGAAACTAGTGCCTACGCCAAATCTTGGGATTAGGTAGCGGACCCCAGGCATCCTTCAGGATGCAACTGTACTGGGATAACGCTAGGAGGATGATGAAGGTGTTGAAGAGGACAAATTAATCAGTATTTTATTGTGCATTGAATAATTAACACCGAAATGAGAAATGTGAAAGAGAAGTCTGCTTGCCAGTCAATCTCTCTGTATTTTGACGCTCAAACCGCTGGAATAATTTATGAAATGTGGTATGAAGATATAAGAAAAAGGTCATGTTCGTACGTGAAACGCAAGAAATTGATGAGTGCATGTTTCACTTGACGAATGTCACGGACAATAACGTAATAAGTACAATAGATTCGGTTTTTCTAGTATAAGCTCCGAAATTAACCCACTCACGTTCGCGACGTCTAAAAACGTTACATCTATCGTAAATGCTACGCTTAATTCAGGGGCCTCGCGTATTCACAGGGTTTCTTAATGTTTTACTCTAAAATGTATTTTTTTTTTGTATTTTTCTCATAGAAGGATGAAACTGGTAATTTGGCCGTATCAATCAACAACACACTAGTTCGACGTAACTCAGACAGTGGGCGTACACAAGGACAGAACGCGATGAGCCCCGGTATTAAATCTAGATTACCGTTTGGCGTTTCCACTCGGCTGGATAATCAACGCGACTATATTAAAGCTATCACTCAGGCGCATGACAAGCACGAACCGCGCGTGACGTCACCATACTCGCCAATCGAACGTAAATTGCCGAGTATTGTCGTGACAATTACGAATTTACATGAGTTATGGAACGATCCTGCTTGAAAAATGGCTCTGGGTGTTTTTAATTGTTCTTGTTGCCTACAGTTTGGGCTGGGCTGGACGTTTCATTTTTCCGTTTGTATTGTTGGTTTGATGTGTTATTTCTGTTTCAATGGAATAGAAATATACATAGGTGAATAGGTAGTGTATTCGGGTTCTGATGGGTTGTATGGACGATAACGAGTATAGTACAGAGCATCGCCCACGTTCCATGCTAACGCCTACGATGAAAGCCCACGTTTTGTGTTGTCAAATATCTTTATTAAATGCCTAGTGAGTAGTCCTACTCACTAGATACTTTACTTATATTGAAATATTTAAGTTTTATTTCAAGTAAGCACTAATCAAGTGGAAATTGCGTAGATGCGCATTGATGATGCCATATGTTTAATATTATAAACAAAACGTTCGGAAAAAGCACTGGTTAGAAAATTATTTTATAATGTCTATATATAAACAATTTTTAATTACGCCAGACGTAACTTTTCCTCCGCACATCCGTAGCAACGAGTGCTACGCCGTAGTCCGTAGCGTGCTACGTCTCATTGACGCATCTATAGTCTAACCGGGAGCATAACAACCTTTATGTCACACCTGGCCATAAAGCGGCAATTACCGCACGCTCCGCGCGCGGGAAATCCCACTTCCTGGCCAGGGGGTGACATAAAATTTTGTACTTAACACGGGCGGTAATAAAGAAAGCCTCAGATCGCATATTTATCACCCTTGCCTTCGGCTCGGGCGTCAAATACCTGCGATCTGAGACATTCTTTGTTTTACCGCCCTTGTTAAGTAATGTACTATTAGCGGTTTTGAGGTATTATTCAACAACCGTTCAATAAAACTTGTTCTATAACGCTCACTTGTTTCAACACGTTAGATGCAAAACCGATTCCAACTAACCCATTCGCGGTCAACGATCGCTACGTGTGCTACGCCGTAGCGCGTAGCAGCGTTTTCCCGCCTTGTAGCGGAAATCGCACGTAGAGGCATGACGCATATGTGTTGTGATTGGCGTTGAATGGGTTAAATACCTCTTCTATTGCATTTTGAGGAGTTTTTTGTGGTATTTTAGGTTACAAAGTAAAGTACGCGGTTGAATGCCAAGAGTGATCCTGTGTTGCTCCAATATAAGACGGAGCCGGAATTCGTTGGTGGCTTTAGACAAGGCTTTCTAGCCGCGGTTAGTCGGTCATACCCGTCCTGCCTCCCCAACAGTACGGGATGCGTAAATGCATTTCCCCAACGTTAGAAAAAGCTTACAGAGCAAATACAATTACTACGCGTACTTTTAGCACAGTCAGTAACTGGATCTTTCGTGACAATTCATTGTGTGTGATTACGACCACTGTTTGGCTAATTTCAAATATAGATTAGTACCTACAGGTTACTTTGAGTTACGATTCGTTAAGTCACGGGTAATGTATAATAATTTAAGTTGAACGAATTGCTCCAAAGCAATACCTTCAAAAAGCTACTTTACCGTTCAACCAATAAGGTTCAAAATCTAATAACATTTTATTAGATATACGTTCAACAAAAAGAATTTCAACCATACAAGACCGGGATTAGTTTACGATCGGAATAGCTGTCATTTAATATACAAATTGACGTAAGTATATGGAAAAACTGTCACCTCTTATCGTATTCTAATGTAATGTTACAGCTTACCATATATTTTGTAATTGGAAGCCTCGCCTGCCAACAAACCATATTCTGGTTTGGCAGAAGTACTTATAATGTAAGTTATTTATGAGCATGTCTCGAGGAAAAACGTTTTTATGGCACACCTGGCCATAAAGCGGCAATTACCGCACGCTTCGCGCGCGGGAAATCCCACTTCCTGACCAGGGGGTGACAATTTTGTACTTAACACGGGCGGTAACAAAAGAAAGTCTCAGATCGCATATTTATCGCCCTTGTCTTCGGCTCGGGCGTCAAATACCTGCGATCTGAGACATTCTTTGTTTTACCGCCCTTGTTAAGTAATGTACTATTATTTATATAATAAAACACCCGTAATCTCTTGAAAGTTGAAAAAAAGATTGTATGAAAAGGTCTTTTGTTGCCTGGTAAGCGCTATAGCGACAAGTTCACAATAACACAACATTGCATTGTACAAGCTTTACCTAAATAAAAATTTACGGTTAACTTTAAAGCTGCCATTCTGCCAGGTTCCATCATAATTAAACAGTATCTTCCCATAGCGGCATCAGGCTTTGTCATGATTACGGGCGGGGGCATTTAGCCTGTGATACGTTCTCATTCGGAAAATCGCAGGACATATAATACAGAAGGTTCGCTTCACACGGCGCCGTATTAGAGGATTTTACATACCATGAAATGAAGACCATATAGGAAAATCGATCCATTAGTAAAAACAGGGGGGGCGATTTTTGAGTGTCGAACGCTGTCAAAAAAACTATGATGTTTTGACAGATCTCGAGTGAAAAGTCGAACGTTCGACTCTCAAAAATCGCCCCCCAGATACATTTTGTTACTGATAGAAGATGTATAAAGATTGTCGCACATATAAAGGCTCGGCACCCGACCGGCGCCGCCTCAACTCGCCCACTCGCCATCAACCAGGCATCAACCCACCTCAAGAACGGAGCAGCAGCGCCGAGGTAGCCGCGCTTTCCGTGAGGTGTCCACTGGTTGACAGCTTTTTTACGTTTGAAGTAGGCCGGCAGCGAGCTGCAAGCGCGGCGTTCACCCTGCGACGGCGAGCTGTCCATCCATTGTTATGTAGCCCCGAACTGAGGCGATGCCGTTACGGAGTGGATAAGTATGCGTTGCAGTAGGAAGCTTCTAACAAATAATATTGAGCCTTTATGTCTGCGACAACCTTTATTATATTGTGCGTATGAAAATAGTACAATAAAGTTTATTTGAATCACTACCATTTTGAATTTAGAACACCTATTGCTGTTACCATTGCAAAAGTTTGAATGTTTTTTTATTGAGACGCTTATGTGGCTGCCCATTGCAATGAAATCTGAATAAAACGGACTAGGTGCCTAGTATAGGGACGTACGAGTACAATAATGCTGATGATGACAATGATCCTAAAGTAGCAGTTTCTCTACATTACAGCATATGTTTGTGTATTGAGTTTTTTTCTTAATCGTGTGTAGGCGAGTCTACAGCATGCCTTCCGCGGAAACCATATTTTTTGTGTTCAGAGTATTTTTACAAGCGACGCGATTCCCCGCCGCGCCTGCGTTAATTGGATGCACTGACCGCGATGCAGCCGGGATGAAAATATTAACGTTCGCCGCAAAATATATCGGGATATTGGGATGTTTCCAGGTGGGCAGCTGCTCCATTATCTAGCGGAATATTATGGGGAATCGTTTTATCCGCCGGGATATTATGAGTTGTTTCATCCGATGATAAACACCGCCGGTTCGCTGCGTAACGTGCGCTGATAATTCCACAATGTAATCATATAAAAGCTCGGCCAGGATTAAAGGATTTGGAAGTAATCGAAAAGTAAAACATCACCATTTTTATACTTACATCATTTTCTAACGGTAAAAGTTTTCAGTACAACTAACGTCTTAATAGTGCGCTTTCAATATGAAACTGCTTAAAATGATCATAGAGTCAAATAAATGCTCTTTTACACATCATCCTTCGTTAAGTGAAATTATATTCTATGCCTGTAAATTGTATTAAAAAATAAAGAGTAACTTACATAGTGTTAAAAGCCGGCCAAGTGCGTGTTGGGCCAGGCACAATGTCCTGTCCTGTCCGTAGGTGTCCTTTCCACCAGTTACATTATATGGTTCTAAAAGTTCGCAAACGTAAGTTACTATGTGTGGATCTAAATTACAATAGAAAATGTACGAAAGTTTGCTTTTCTAAGTACATTACTCGTTAACGATTATTCTACTTAGCTGTGCTAATTTTCCTCTTAAATTCATTATACATCACACATATCATACATAATATGATAGAGAGTTATTTTATAGAATTGAGTATAATTTAACGATAATATATAATATACTACATACATATATTTTTTCAAATGCTTAGTAGCCACCGTTTAGCTGGCAGTGGCTGACACTTAACAAAAATGATCACTTTAAATCTTGATATCACGCAAATGGCTTACGAACTTAAACGAGCTATCTAACGGTAACAGGGAAGAAAAATAGAAAAATAAAAATACTTTACGTGTAGGGGAGTAAACAAAAAAAACAACCAGATTCTATTGGCGTCGTGTCGTGTCCTGACGTCGTTTTTGTTGACATAATCAATGCCGAATTACAACTTTCTAGTAAGAGCTAAGCCGCGGACGGACGGACGGGTAACCATGGCGAAACTATGGAACTCGAATAACCTTTCGCCTTTTTTTGGTCGTTGTACCTATTGTGCTTTACCGATTCCTTTCTCTAATTCGTTAACGTACACACGATAAATAGACTAACAATAAATATTAGACATGCATATTGTATTATTAACCTTTACCTAACCCCGTAATAATCAACCAAACGTAATTAGTGGTTGATGCCGATTCACTAACAATACCGGCTAAATATTAGTTTTGAAAACGGTGTCTGGCTCAAATTGTTTCCATTTACGGGCATACTAGGTTAATCACGCTGTATTTGTGTTATAACTAAAGTTTGATTATCACAGTGCGATTTATTAACTCCATAATTCGATTATTGTATTCGGTGTTGTATAATTAAATAATGATTTTCGAGCCGATAAATGGCAGAAGCACGTTGAAAGTAAAATGGTATGTTGCGTACCTAATGTTCGTGATATTTTATTCATTCGAATGTTATTTTGTTGTACCTATTTGTTAACCTTTTCACCGCCATGGACTTGATATAAAGTCAGGAGTCAGGACATTAGGTGCCCCACACGCCAATGACTTCATATCGAGTCGATCAAGTCGATGTAAAGGCAAGATACGTGCTATCAAGTAAGGTTAATTTTCAGCATTTTGCTACGAGTCTTAAGTAAGGTACATTTTCAATCTTTCGCTCTCAGTCTTTGGCTTGTGAGGCACAACTTACAGAATCTACTGTGGCAGTGAGTAGGTTAAAAATGTTTTTATACATTAGGGTGGTCCAAGATTGTATGGGGGAAAAAAAAATTCGTTTTATTCTTGCTCCACAAGTCTTATCCTGTTCCTGTATGAGCAAAGAGAACATATACCAAAATTTTGCTTTCTAAAGCAACGTTTAGAGGTCGCGACAATTTGCAAGTTAAATATATATGAACTCGCCAAGCACCTACATTGGTAATTTTTTAAAACTATCTCAAATGCGATCTTTCCTGTTACTTTGTATCTTATTTATTATAACTGCTTGTGTAGGTCTAGGTAGGATTTTTTTGTTTCAATTGGCGTAAAAATGTAGCTATTAGGTAGTCATAGTCTTATTGACACATAGACAGCATAGGCGCACGTAAATGATAGGACGCTAGGATATTTAAAAACTAGTTTAAAAATGCGTCGACTTAATTTCCGTGTTTATGAATGCTTAAAGAGTATAGTGAAATCGAAAAACAACAGCCATAAAATAAATATAGCGGAATAATCTTACATAAATCGACTCAGTTGCAAACTAAGCTAAAACTGTGTCGTGGGTACTAGATGACGTTATATATTCATAAAGATATGTCTAAAAAAATAAATAAACAAATATATACAATACAACCTTGACCCAGGAAGGAATATTAGTTACTATCATACAAAATAGAAATAGATATCTGTCTTTATCAGAATGTGAATCCAAAAACATCGGCAGCGTAGGCAGGGAGGCCGTAAAATTAACAACTTTTCTTGAAGTGCAGATTAAAGTGCGAAATTTAAACCTGTCAATGAATGCTCAGATAGAGATATATACTGCCTTGTTATAAAATACAATTATAACAAAAAGCAAAGAACAAAAGCGATATCTCACCTGTGCCGACGACTTACATAGAAATATGCAAATAGTGACTTCTTTATAATTATAACATTCCGTAAATGAAATAGGGAGATAAAGAAGGCAGTTTAATAATAAATAACAATAATGATTAGCATAATTTAATATCACTTCATGTTCAATTTACTCATAATTTCCGTATAAAACTGCCGACGAAGAATGAGAGTTTTCTCTGAATATTTAAAAAATGTTAAAACAGTCGCGACCTCTAAATATTATCCGATTTGTCTCAAAATTGGCAGAGAACAGTTTGAAGTGCAATGGAATAAAGGGAACCTTGTGGAAAAAACAAATTCAAAAAAAGTTATTTTTGGACCACCCTATTATACATGTATAGGTTTATTAATATAAATGTTAGGGAGGTCCAAAAATAACTTTTTTTGAATTTGTTTTCTCCACAAGGTTCCCTTTATTCCATTGCACTTCAAACTCTTCTCTGCCAATTTTGAGACAAATCGGATAATATTTAGAGGTCGCGACTGTTTTAACATTTTTTAAATATTCAGAGAAAACTCTCATTCTTCGTCGGCAGTTTTATACGGAAATTATGAGTAAATTCAACATGAAGTGATATTAAATTATGCTAATCATTATTGTTATTTATTATTAAACTTCCTTCTTTATCTTCTTATTTAATTTACGGAATGTTATAATTAGAAAGAAGTCACTATTTGCATCTTTCTATGTAAGTCGTCGGCTCAGGTGAGATATCGCTTTTGTTCTTTGCTTTTTATTATAATTGTATTTTTTAACAACTCAGTATATATCTCTATCTGAGCAGTCATTGACAGGTTTAAATTTCGTACTTTAATATGCACTTCAAGAAAAGTTGTTAATTTTACGGCCTCCCTGCCTACGCAGCCGATGTTTTTGGATTCACATTCTGATAAAGACAGATATCTATTTCTATTTTGTATGGTAGGCACTAATATTCCTTCCTGGGTCAAGGTTGTATTGTATATATTTGTTTATTTATTTTTTTAGACATATCTTTATGTATTAGGGTGGTCCAAGATTGTATGGGGGAAAAAAAAATTCGTTTTATTCTTGCTCCACAAGTCTTATCCTGTTCCTGTATGAGCAAAGAGAACATATACCAAAATTTTGCTTTCTAAAGCAACGTTTAGAGGTCGCGACAATTTGCAAGTTAAATATATATGAACTCGCCAAGCACCTACATTGGTAATTTTTTAAAACTATCTCAAATGCGATCTTTCCTGTTACTTTGTATCTTATTTATTATAACTGCTTGTGTAGGTCTAGGTAGGATTTTTTTGTTTCAATTGGCGTAAAAATGTAGCTATTAGGTAGTCATAGTCTTATTGACACATAGACAGCATAGGCGCACGTAAATGATAGGACGCTAGGATATTTAAAAACTAGTTTAAAAATGCATCGACTTAATTTCCGTGTTTATGAATGCTTAAAGAGTATAGTGAAATCGAAAAACAACAGCCATAAAATAAATATAGCGGAATAATCTTACATAAATCGACTCAGTTGCAAACTAAGCTAAAACTGTGTCGTGGGTACTAGATGACGTTATATATTCATAAAGATATGTCTAAAAAAATAAATAAACAAATATATACAATACAACCTTGACCCAGGAAGGAATATTAGTTACTATCATACAAAATAGAAATAGATATCTGTCTTTATCAGAATGTGAATCCAAAAACATCGGCAGCGTAGGCAGGGAGGCCGTAAAATTAACAACTTTTCTTGAAGTGCAGATTAAAGTGCGAAATTTAAACCTGTCAATGAATGCTCAGATAGAGATATATACTGCCTTGTTATAAAATACAATTATAACAAAAAGCAAAGAACAAAAGCGATATCTCACCTGTGCCGACGACTTACATAGAAATATGCAAATAGTGACTTCTTTATAATTATAACATTCCGTAAATGAAATAGGGAGATAAAGAAGGCAGTTTAATAATAAATAACAATAATGATTAGCATAATTTAATATCACTTCATGTTCAATTTACTCATAATTTCCGTATAAAACTGCCGACGAAGAATGAGAGTTTTCTCTGAATATTTAAAAAATGTTAAAACAGTCGCGACCTCTAAATATTATCCGATTTGTCTCAAAATTGGCAGAGAACAGTTTGAAGTGCAATGGAATAAAGGGAACCTTGTGGAAAAAACAAATTCAAAAAAAGTTATTTTTGGACCACCCTATTATGTATATATAACGTCATCTAGTACCCACGACACAGTTTTAGCTTAGTTTGCAACTGAGTCGATTTATGTAAGATTATTCCGCCATATTTATTTTATGGCTGTTGTTTTTCGATTTCAGTATACTCTTTAAGCATTCATAAACACGGAAGTTAAGTCGATGCATTTTTAAACTATTTTTTAAATATCCTAGCGTCCTATTATTTACGTGCGCCTATGCTGTCGATGTGTCATTAAGACTATGACTACCGAATAGCTACATTTTTACGCCAATTGAAACAAAAAAAATCCTACCTAGACCTACACAAGCAGTTATAATAAATAAGATACAAAGTAACAGGAAAAATCGCATTTGAGATAGTTTTAAAAATTTACCAATGTAGGTGCTTGGCGAGTTCATATACATTTAACTTGCAAATTGTCGCGACCTCTAAACGTTGCTCTAGAAAGCAAAATTTTGGTATATGTTCTCTTTGCTAATACAGGAACAGGATAAGACTTGTGGAGCAACAATAAAACGACATTTTTTTCCCCCATACAATCTTGGACCACCCTAATAAATGTGTTAGTTAAAAAAAACAATGCCGATGCTAATAAAACTGTACGAACCTCCCTCCCCCGATTTCGAAATTGCAATAGCCATTGAAAATGCTTTCACGTATGATAAACTAAAGCAACGAAACAAGGAGATACGGTGTATTACGAACTTACGGAAGCTAATTAGTAGCCGAAGGCCGTGTTAAGGCTCAGCCAGGTTTCCTACAATAATAATTAATCTCCTTGTTAATTAGTGTAACTTCCAACGTCATGCCGCCGCCCCTATCCCCCCGTTATTGTTTCTTTGTTGAAGATTTAGTGCGACTGTATGTTATTTGTCAAAAAGTCGACCAACACTAATCTTGCAGAAATGGAAACTACGAAAATGGAAAATTAAGGTCTAAAACAAATAAATTAATAGTTTAAAAACACTAGAAAAACACACTTCGTGACCTTTCTCACAAGTACAAACACGACTATGATACGATATTCCATCATGGAATGCCAGTGCCTATCTTCCGGCTTCATCATCAGACCTTGAAACCTAATCGTGGTCAAAATTTATTACAAGACTTTTCTAACAAAGCCAAACATAGCTATGATACGATGTTCCATCATGAAGTTCCAGTTCATATGTTCCGGCTCCATCATCAGATCAGTTCGACAGTACCATATTATTGTATTGTCATCAGAACTACATATAGCTGCCAATTTTCATGACGCTACGAGCCTTGGAAGATGGTTAAATTAGTTACCTTAGATTCCATTACGCCATTACATAGTTAGTTACATACAGGTCGACCGGGTCATACGGATCGAAAAGCGTGTTAAAAAATAAGATAACATTGCCAAACATTTCATATAAATTACAGTTTAAATAGATCAAACCCTATTTTAGTTAATTTTAACGTGTTTCCCATCATGATTCTGGAATGCGGAATATGCATTTATTTATTTAATCTTTATTGAACAAAAGTAAAACTTACAAAGGTCCGCCTTACCATACGCATTCTCTACCAGTCAACCTTATGTATCTGGTTGTCCCCATGGAAACGAATTGTTGTTTGTTTCTGAAGATCCCAGTCACATTTCAGCAGTGTGGTTCATGCGCGCGCATTCACGTGCATCGGGCGAACTTGTTAGACGAGCTTTTTGCTTTGAGATTCTACAGAAATTAACTACATTGAGGCCCTACAGTATTCTATTGGGATAGTTTTTTAAATACATAGTTTAATTTCGATGAAATTTCGTAGCGAGCGCGTAGCTTAGTGAAATGTTTTTGTAAATAGCTATGATGTACTAGTAAAGTTTACCAATTAAAAAAAAAGCTGTGAAATACTTCGAATGGAAAGTGTAAGTCATATCTTACCGAAAACGTATACACCCCAGGTTTAAAAACAGGTCATGAATTCTAATTAATTGATTTTTTTCGCAAATTCGTGAAAAAAGGGTCGAGGCACATTACTACCTACTTTTCTGTAGCCATGCTAAGAAATTGTTTTTCTTATTGAAGAAATTTTTTAATATTTTTATAAAATAGAAAACCAACAAAAGTTACGACGTATTATATTACTTAGGTACACTTTTTATTTTTTACCTACACGGATATAAAAGATAATGTTTAAATAAAATTGTAACGATATTTTGAACAAGAAAACGATTGCACTATATTAGATTAGGTACCCAGTTTGATTCGCATATGTTATGCTAAATCCTGAAGTTTAATTCAATGTTGTGAATAACTCCCTAAACTATAGAGCGGAATGTGGTGCATAGATATCTGTGAGATTCCCTCCCGACATTAAGCTCGAGATATATACGTGTTACGGCTGTCGTTCTAATTCTAATATTAATGAATTAAAAGTACTTAAATTAACGGCAGAATCAATGTATGCAAAATGTAAGCGTGTTCTTCATGTTACTGTGTTAAAAATTTTTTTGGAATTAATCTATTTAGTATTTATCTTATTATTTCAAAGCAAGTTGTGTGTGACTGTGATTGGGTTGATAGGTAGGTTTGACATAGGTGCTTGTAGTAAATAACTTCAATAAGGTGAAATCGCCTATTACCGGGGGTATCAAAATCGGCGCTCATCACCGGGGCATATTCAAAATCCCATAATATAAGAAAACCGTACGATCTTCTAAAAAAATGTATTTTGCACGAACAAAGCTTATTTTGTGGATTAACGGACACATTGGCACTAGAGTGTGTAAATGAAACAATGTGCTCGCAATTTGTCAGTTTTCGCGAGGCCAGCGCAGGAACAGGTCGTCCTATACTAACGCGTAACGCCACGTGTAAGCAAACCCGAATCTCACTTAGTGTTTTACGGAATAGTTATGACAATTAAACTAATGTTAGGGTTTCTAATGGTGGTTTATAGTTTTTTACACCACTTCTGAGTGCTTTTTAATATATTTTTACGCATGGAAATACGTTTAAAATGGAAACTAAAAAACAGCGGTGATAGGCGCTATTTTTTACTGTGGATTGTAGTTCCGTGGTATACCACGGTAATAGTTAAATAGTTGGGGTAAAGCGAACCATCTCTCTGCTCGTGGTACCATGCAGCCGTGTGTCGCGAGCTACCTGTATTAGAACTATGTCGGTTCCGGCAGCGACCGCGCCTTGTTCGCCGTTACAATTAAACTCCTACAAAATACGGTTTGCATCGGCCGCACTCCCTGCACCGAATAATGGACTAATGAGCGGAATGCAGTTTATACTGTCTCGAGATATTTGTTTCATTATTTTGCAGTATATTTAATACTAGTTATTGCCCGCGACTTCGTCCGCGTGGAACTTGTTCATCGCGATAGAATTTAAGTAATTGCTATTGACTTATATCAGGCACTTCCCTTCTCTTGTCATCGCTCTTTCATGCAAACTTCCACCCCCTTAAGGGATGATTTCGGGAGGACACACTTTCGCATTTATAATATTATAGTATGGATCTTTATTCATACTAATATTGCACTTTTGCTTACATACATATATAATGAAGTACCATTAGCAAGAAGTAGAAATATATAGAAAGTTTTCTTAAGCGGCGTTAAAAACACCGGTAAATATTTTCCCAAAACAATCATATTATAAAAGAGTGTTTTTAATTATACACTCCGAATGAAATAATCTAATTAAGATTACTCGGGCGACATCAGCAATGAAGTTAAGACGGAGTCCAAATACTTATTTAAAAAGTTCCTACCAAGATCACAATGCGCCTTTTGATTCTTTTCGCATTTATCTGCTGGTCTTTGTAGGAATACAATATTGAAAACGCTTGTTTGATCAGGAGTTTTGAAATGGTTCGGAATAAACGAGTGGCTTATTTGTTGCCAACGCACGCGTTAGCGTGTACAATGCTTATGCCCTTGGTTTGATTCTTACACCTTTTAAAAAATTCAAAAGGCAATGAATATGTTGGCTTCATTTTATAAATGTATGTTGTTGTGTTTTTGACGCCTATATATTTATTCCAAACACATGCAAGTTTAATATATATATATATATATATATATATATATATATATATATATATATATATATATATATATATATAACCCAAACACACGCTACAACAAATTACACAAGAATACATCATGTCATTATATAAAAAAAACCGGCCAAGTGCGTGTCGGGCCACGCGCAAGGTAGGGTTCCGTAGTCGTCCACCCGTTACATTATGTGGACTAAAAAGTTCGCAAACTTATATTTACTATGTTTTTGACAGAAACAACATTATCTAAGGTATCAATGGAAATTGTACGAAAGTTTACTTTTGCAAAGTACATTTCTGAAGTTAGGCTATTAATCGTTAACTAGTAATGTCTACTTAGCTGTGATAGTTTTCCTTTTAAATTCATCGTATATACTACTACAATGATTTTTTTCACATGCCTAGTAAGCCACCGTTTAGCTGGCGGGGGGGGGGGGGGGGGGGGGGCGACACTTGACCATAACAAAAATTATTACTTTAAAGCTTAATATCACGCTAACCAATTCTTTAATCAAATAATGCTTTTAGAAACTTTATAATATTTTAAAAAGAGCTATCCAACGATACCACAAACGATGGGGTTTGGCAGAAAAAAAATTGCGCCACCACTTTACATTGTAGGGGAGGAGGTACACAAAAAATTTTTTTTAAAGATTTTATTCTACCGTTTTGTCGGCGTCATTGATATGTATACTCATGCCAAATTACAGCTTTCTAGTACTAACGGTTACTGATAAAAACGGGGGTCGGACGGACGGACGGACATGGCGAAACTATAAGGGTTCCTTGTTTACTACGGAACCCTAAAAATACCTGAATTAAACTTCATCACAAAATAAAAACATTCAACCCGGGGTCAGCGTTGGTATATAGTTTTTAGATTAGTCCACATGAATAAAGATTAAACTTCAGTTTTGACAGTAAGTAAATATAAAATGTTAAAGTCACCTAGAATTTCAGATAATTTAATTTTAGTAATTGACAACCGACTCTCGTAATTTAACGGTGTTACGGATTAAGATTTAAGGTATAAATATCGAGCAGAAGGTTAATTATTTTCCACGGGAAAAGAATTCAATGCATGGACATTATTATTCGTTTAACGAAACGACATAATGGCGTTTTGCTCTTTTGGCATTATGCATGGAAAGGCTTCAATCCTTATTTCATCTCGGTATGTTTAATACTCAAAGGGTTCCAACTTTTTTAACATCACGGAACTCAACTGGGCTTAGTTTATAACTCTGTATAATTATATTTGCTTAGTTAGGATTTGGATCACGTCTAGGCGAGCTAATTTTTGTGGAGTGCGTCACCCACACCGCTCCTTAATTGCTTGTATTCAACTACATAGTTTCGTGAATGTTCTCCTTTTGATCACTGAAGCCCACTTTCACGAACGTTAAACTGGAATCATACGTGCGTTTATAATTGGTGTGTTTTAATTATAAACAATTTTTGTATTTTCAAAGTCTATTGTCCTATTACAGATATTGGAGCGCTCGTGGCCCAGCGGCGCCTGCGTGCCGCAAGCGTTATTCAAAGTTAAGCAACGTGGGCCGCGGTCAGTACATGGATGGGTGACCGCTTTGAGTGGTTACTAACTGAGTACTCCCGTGCTTTGGAAGGCACGTTAAGCCGTTGATCCCGGTTGCTGTCTATGGCAGCAGTCGTTAAGCCAAGTTGGAGGCCTTCGGGCGGTTTGAGAACTTCTAACAGTCAAGTTGCCCACTCACTTGACAAAGCCTAATCACAATAAGGTCTAGCTTCCCCTCGGGGTTGGAAGGTCAGATGGCAGTCGCTTTCGTAAAAACTAGTGCCTACGCCAAATCTTGGGATTAGGTAGCGGACCCCAGGCATCCTTCAGGATGCAACTGTACTGGGATAACGCTAGGAGGATGATGATGATGATTGTCCTATTACAGATAATATGTTGATGATTACCTATGTTTCACCATGTTTTTCAATTTTGGTTTCTCATGACATTTCAATGTTTGGAAGATACCCAATTGAATTCATTAACACGCTGACTGACTAGGCCAACTAATCATGCATATTCTGATTGGGTACATAGTTTAAATAGGCGTTAATATACACCTTGCCTTCTGAGGGTTATTCGGGTGTTCCGGCTAATCCCTGCTCGGGTCCTCGAGCGTACTAACGTGGAACTAACATAGGCTGCCTGAGTACGTACGTATTAACTATTCATTTGTGTTTACATTCCATACAAGTTAATATTGTAATCGGGGTAATTAGGATTGATGTTAAGATTAAAGTCTGGTATGTATACTGTGCGTCTAAGTGTTTAATTTTTGGAACTGAAGTCTGCATAACTGAGACAATTTTTTTATTTATTTATCGTATGGCATTTATTTCGAACCGTGAGATCTTCGAGAAGACAGTACGGTTGCCAGTTTTTGTTGCACTTTTAGAACTACCCAGGGGTCACGTGTAGGGTAGCGGTGGGTACTTTTCCTACGGACGTGGTGCAACTTCGAGTCTTTGTCAAGTTAGTAGACAGGCAACTTGACTGTTAGAAGTTCTCAAGCCGCCCGAAGGCCTCCACCTTGGCTTAACGACTGCTGCTGTCATAGAGAACAGCCGGGATCAATTAAAGTGCCTTCCAAAGCACGGGAGCGCTCAGTTAGTAACCACTCAAAGCGGTCACCCATCCATGTACCGACCCCGCCCGACATTGCTTAACATTGCATAATACCGGTTGCGGCACGCAGGCGCCACTGGGCCACGAGCGCACTGGGCACTGAGACAATGATAATTCTGAAAAAGTATTTTATTTTCGTATAATTATCAAGGTCGGCATAGACATTGACTTGACATGGAAATATTTTATTACTTTAAGTTAATCGTCTCTGTGCTCGTCATTGACCCAATACAAAGCACTTTCACTCTTATATCATGATGGATGACAGAGGTGATTAATGGATGTCATCTAATGTGCACTACGGTGTCGACCCCTGCGACGTTTACCTTACATTCTTATATATTTTGTGATTTTATATTCTTCAAGCAGCCCAAAGTTACATAAGCAAAGTATATTTTTCGCGCTAGCGAATAATTTTACATAAAGCTTTTAAAAGCGCTGGTCTTACAATTTGAACTTTTCTTCGTCTAATCAACATTCAAGGAACGGCGGCCGCGGAGCTGTCTCCATAAATTACATATCAAGTATGTGTACAGGCTTTATGAAAAATGTTTTCGTTACGCTCTCCCGCCTACAGCCTGCCAATATAAGTAACTTAAGCAGTACATTATTCTGGTAAAACGGTATAGGTAACTAATAGTTTATAATCACGCGTCAAATTATGACCTAGGTAAGGTTAGGTTACTTTATGATCATAAGGCAGGGGTAAGAAACTAATGATATTCATTATTTTACTGTGACGTATCCAGTCGCGATATTGTCGAATAATTCCTTCAACGAGACATTACCGTACATATGTTTAAAACTATTGGATTTATGCTTCTTTATTGGCCAAGTCAGTAACCGTGTGCTGAAAACTTAATAACTTATGTATATCTCACAGTGGGATTGTCTTCATCAATCTTACAGCCAAAGTCAATATTGAGGGTGCCTTTCCATCAGAGCTGTGATATGTTACATTACTATGGATGCGTTGACATCCACCAATCATATTCATAGTACTCGTGGAAATGGAAAGCTAGCACATACTCTTAGCATAGCTGCATAGCATAGCTCTGGTTGAATGGCAGCCTGACCCCTCAAAGTTTCGACCGAATACATAAAAATATATAAATTTAATATTAATATTAAGCCTAATGTTCTGTACTATGTTCTTTTTGAGGTGTGCAATAAAGAGTATTTGTATTGTAATATTTGCAGTTTCGATATCTATTAATTTTCTAACGAACTGCTCTTATGCGATGAATGAAGTGAATGTACTGGTCGCGAGACGTTATGCTGCGTCCAAGTTGCGGAACTCTGTGGTTGCAAGAGCCTTTATGCAAACAAAATATATTGGCCTCCTGATATGTTAGCTCGTTAACTTTGCTATTAGTTTCCCTCAAAGCAGCTGGAGACATAAATAAGTAAGTTTCTATTACGGGCGACATGTCGAAGAGTCTTTGATTGTAAGCTATACTTTTCTCAAAAGACGGTTTCTTTTCATAAGATTTATGGAGAGAAAATCAAGCTTTAAAAAGTTATACAGACGCCATTAAAGATTTCTTTGAATTATGATGTTGATATAAGAGAGAATTACGCCAAAATGGTTTGTTCATATCTTGGACACCAACACTAAATAAAAATCCTTCGTGATAGTTTTTCAAACAAAAGCGCGTTTCCTAATTGAGACTTGGTAGGATGTACGTTCCGCTAAAACTTCCCTAATAGACTAAGCATTAAAATGGAAGAAATCTTTTTTCAGCTTTTTGCGAAATTCCCCTTCTGAAGGGGTGAAAAACGGGTTGAAAGTTTGTATAGCGGAGCAAGTTTTTTTAAATCAGTAACTAGAAACTTCGTTTATAGACCTAGCATTACATTATAAGAAAACTATTTTCAGTGTTTTTGGATATTCACCCTCTGAAGGGGTGAAAAGTGGAGTTGAAAGTTTGTACGTAGGCCACACTGAAAGTTTTTAGAAAAACAAAAACTATACTAACTAGCAAGTTATTTATTGTATTTTTGTTTCATTGACTATTTTACGATTACATCAATATATCGCTGAATTCGATGGAGCCTTTGAGAAAAATGCTTTGCTCATTCTTTCTTATGGCTTGGTTCAATGGCGTCTTTGAGATTCGGCCAAATTATGAGGTGCCCGACGAGTTCAGAGTATCCTAACAGCTAAATACTCATGAACGATTTTCTGCACTTGACTCATACTAATGCCTAAGGTTGCCGGCATCTGCTGATAGGTCAATTTCTTATCAGTCTCTATCATGAGCCGCTCAGCACTGATGTTTTCTTCAGTAATCGCCATAAAATGATGTCCCTCACGAAGAACATCAGTGTCATTGATGCGATGACATTTGAACCCGTTTAACTAGTTGTAAATAGTCTTGAGGGATGTAGCTTCATCATCAAAGGCCAATTGAAAAGTCTTTCATAACTATATTACCATATTATCCATAACTATATTATCCATAAATATCGACCAAAATTTCTCACTTTAAATTCATCTTAACGTGAAACAAACAATTTTCAATTTAACGCTAATTGTTGCCAAAGAGTTCCACTTCAAAACGGCATTTTTAGTTTTTTGATGTATGGTTTCTAAGTAACCATTTCTAAAAACTTTCAGTGTGGCCTACGTATGGGCAGCAAATTTTTTTTAACGAGAAACTTGAAACTTCGTTTATAGACCTAGCATGCCATTAGAAGAAAACTTACTTCAGCGTTTTTGAATATTCACCCTCTGAAGGGGTGAAAAGGGGGGTCCAAAAATATTATGGGCAACCTGTTTTTTTTAAAGTGAGTAAGTAACTTCATTCTAGGCGTGTAGACTCTAAATTAAAACATAAGAAAAGTAATTGCATCATTTTTGAAATTTCATCCCTTAAGTGTGTATGGAAAAGGACTAAGTAATACATTCGAAGTGGACGACTAGATATTTCGGTTTTAAAACTTTTAATTATACATACTGTATACTGCAGTTTAGTGCTAAAACTGCCCTACCCGTGCGAAGTCGTGGCGGGTTATAAATGCGAAAGTATGAATTTCTGTCTGCTACCCATTCACGCTTTAAATCGATTTAGAAGAAATTTGGTATGAATATAGTTTTAGTACCAGGGAAGGACAAAGGATACTTTTTATCCCGGAAATCATACCTTAAGGAGGTGGAAATTTGTATGGAAAAAAGATACTAGGTAAGCGCCTGAAATAAAAAAAGCAATATTATTCTAACGCGATGACAGAGTTCTACGCAGACGAAGCCGCGGGCAAATGCTAGTGTTATATAAGCTTTGAATGGAGTAAGCTTTCATTATTTATTTAATCTGTATGAGTGGTTCGGTATCCTTCGCATAGAAAAGTCGAAAATTAAGGATATCTACTTAATAAATTTCGTCGTTCATCCGTCCATAATTCGTAAAATATTCCAATCATACGATAAAGTACCCTTTAGGTACATTATGAAATATACATCTATTGGCTCTACCTTACTTCTAGTTGTGCAGAGTGTAAATTCGGGCAGCCACTCCAATAAAGCACTTGACGTCTGATAGAGAGCCCATATGCGAGCCCAATCCGCTTTCGCCGAGACAAAGGGCTTGGCTCGACTCGGATCATCAAGGCCGTCGGCTATCTTTGAATACGTAAACACGTGAACTTGCACTTTGTTCGGACAACACTATTGCTTTTTGTAGTTTGTATAATCATGGGATTTTGGTTAAAATAAACTATGGCTCGCACATTTTGTTGTGTGTCCTGGATTTGTACCGCTTTGAAGGATTTCTTATGGTTTAACATTGCTGTTTATATTATTTTGTAACTTAATTAGTATAAAATTTACACTTTAAAAAAATGCTCACTTTCTGCTTTTATACATACAGGATCGCTACCGAATAGACTTAATCATGTGACCCATACATACAAATATTGCATCAATAGGTCAAAGAAGTCGTGAAAGAACTAATACTTATTTTTACAACTACTTATTCGTTTTACTTTATAAACGCCTGAACTACAAACGTGTTTTGTCCCTTACTCACAAACAAAAATGTGAAAATCACAAATAAGGACAAACGAATTGAAGGCAATTTTACTAAACGGTTTGATATACGATGATGATCAATAAGGAGGATACAATCTTCTCATAAATTATCTCATGTTCTTAATTTTTATTGCTTTTTCAGAAAACATTCCTATTTTAAGCACCAAATATGAACTAACGTTTGCTAAAATCAAGATACCTAAATGAAGATAAAAAGTAAGATCAATCGAATAATCGTAATTTTTAAAATAACCCCTAACTAAGCCTTAGAATTAGCTCCATCGTTCCAGGATAAACAAACGACCACTTCAGCCATTTAGTAGACGTTAATGGCGTAAAGTCGTTAGATTAATTAACGGCTGCACTTTACGTCGTGGATTCGACATGGTCGTTCACGCTGCCTCTTGATTTGCGATTATGCGATCTGCAATATCCGTTCTTGTGCCACGAGTATCGATTTGGCCAGTGACGACAGCTCTAAACTTATCCTGCTTATTAAAAATTCATTGCAAGTGTTGCATTGCTATTCCTGTTCATATTCAAAACCTAAATATAGTAGTTACATGACTCGAACCAGTCAAATATTTAGAAATAACTCGGTATAAATCAAGTCACCATATACTAAAGTTAGCAGAAATTACGTTGCCAGGGGGCCGATTATTGAGTATCGAACGCTCGATTTTTCACTCGAGATCTGTCAAAAAACTATGGTGTTTTGACACCCAAAAATCGGCCCCCCAGGTCTCAAAAATCCAAAAAAATCTGTATCTAAATCCTAATTCAAAAAATAATGACGCGGTAATACGAACAGTTTTCATCAACTAATGTTACTTTATAGGTACAGCCATAAAAATAATAAGAGACGAATATTAACCAGAAATTATAATGAATATTCGAGATCTAGTCAATATTACGTACTGTATTATTGCATCTATTAATGAGTAGCTAAGGCTTTTTTCATATTGCTTGACGTCGCATTTAAAACCACAGAACTTGCATAGATCTCTTCTATTTTGTATTAAGTAATCCCAAAAAGGCCCGTACAGATCACCTGCTTACATAGCATTAGTGTCAGACGTATGGATGGTTGTCCTACCAAGTTTTTAATTAACTTACTGCAGGCATGGCCGCAAAGTAAACAAACATTTGTAGCTGCCATACGCTTACTAAAGTTTTAGATATCCAAATCCTTTGGCAGTATGAGCGCCATTATCCTAGTCGGACGGGGACAAACGACATCGTCAGGTGATATCAGTTGCAGCTGCGCCGGGCCCCGAGATTCACTTACGGATTGATGGCATTGCAACTCGATACACCTTAAGGAATATTTCCGCCGGCTGCAGTACGATTTGACTTTACGTTTTGACTCGTTTCGTTTTGACGATATTTAACACATACATACATAAATAAATACCTAATATTCAACCTTTAGAGGTTTTTGTTAGAGTAACATATCAATAGCAGTGGTTAGTGGCTACGCATCCGAAACGTTAGGTTGGGCGCAACAAAAATACGGCTAGCACACGAATGCGTGCGAAAGACTTATCTTTTATTTGAAGTACTTAAAAACACACGGATAGTTTGTGTCGCGCACAGTCTTTGGCTAAGCGCGCTGAGTGGACTAAGATTAGGTAAAAAAAATGAATTAATAAATTGACTGCTCGAGATTATCTTTGCCACAGACGAAATAACGTCATATTATCTTATGTTATGAAGACGGTGATGTTAAATGCATACTGGTATGATCACACGTGTGTTCAACAGTACTTGAATTAGAACCGATATCTTTTTATGAGGGTTTGTAAAAAATACATACATTGCGTAGTTTTATTTGAATTGCTTTGTAAACCTATGTTATTGTTCAAATTGTATTTGATATTATGAAAAATTACAAAAACAAATCTCATTATACTATTCTCATAAATCCGTGAAGCTTGCTGACAATAGGTGCTTGCTGGCTATATCTTCATCGGTTGCTATCAAAGGGATTAAAAAAGATAAGTCCTAGCAGGTCCATAGATACGACTTCGCTGAGATATCCTCGAGATTGCGACGCATAAACAGTGCTCGAAGCGGGACTTTGTTTTAATTAAGACCATCTGTTTAATAATTTGTAGAGCTGTAAATTACAAAGAAGACTAGTATTTTCTCAGTAAAAATATTTTACGAGAAAAGGCACCTAGGAAGCTTTTGTTCATAATTGACATTGGTTAATAAACTGTTTAGCCATAAAATTTAAATATTTATTATAGGTATTTATTATTAAATGTTACCTCGTTTAAGTTTGGATAATGACTGTATTATTATTATTAATCATTTATAGACAACAGGGGTCCATTTGATTTTACATGTGATAAATTTTATTGGGCATAACTAATCATAAAATAACATCCAATAAGACCCTTGCAACACATTACAAACCCTTTTAAATGTTGGTTGAAAGAAGATAGTAGAAACTTGCAAAATGAAGAGAAACCATTTATTGCAAGCATAGTTAAATGCATTTCATTGAAGCGTAATTACACGTAACTAGCCTTTGTCATGCATAAACGAGATGTTAAAACGCAAACACGGCGTTTACAGTTGCAATTAAATGCACAGTTTTAATTACGACTTCTCGTCCCGTAACACGGCGATTTCCTACTAGGAATACAAGCATGTAGGTCATAAAGACACGCGCGGCTCTCGTCAGGCCCTCGATATTTCACGGCATTACGAGGCATGCGGCGGACAACTGAAGTTAATTGGATGCGCCGGCCACAACGGGCCATGAAATATGAAACAGGCTGAGCGCGTTTATCCACAGGTGAGCGGTAAGCTATCACCCCGGTGGAGGTGGAGAGAGCCCCGCGTAACATGTGGTGTCTCGTTATCGGAGCGGCTTCCGTTCCCGGTGATGATATCGGCGAAGCTCGAAGGTGACAGTTGAGGAGTCGGCGGCGACGCGACGGCCGACGTTGACGCACTAACGAAACATCGACTTGCGACGATAAACGACCATGCAATTTTCAACCGAAATACGTCAGCTATTATTACACTATTATGCAGACGTTGTACATGTACAACCCCATTTTTAAATTAACTCTTATAAAACATGCAAACCGTTTCAGATTTAGAAAACATGAACCGCTGCCACGATTTCAGAATTCACAAGCATACCGAAAATGCTAAACTGCAGTCCCGTAGAGTAATAATTCATAAAAAAAATTCCGATTTTTGTTTCGAAACACTCGCACACAATACGATTCAAACGGACTGTGTAATAACGGCGCATCGAAATCTCTCCGCTAGAGTTGTCGACTCGATCGAAAAAATCACTCGATTCTACTCGATTGCGGTAGGGTAATCCACGTGTGTGAAATTGAAATTAAAATTCTATTAAAGGGGAAAGATTCGAATAGAACATGAATTTAATTTTATTAGCAAGTTGATTGACTCCTTTTTACCTAGTTGAATTTAGTGTTTTGGTTTATCGCGTATCACTTTAATTATCATCTTCTTGTTAACTTATAATACGTTTAGATGCCATGACAAAAATCATGTCAAGTCTGTTGTTTCTCACAGGCAGTGTATCGGACAATTCAAAGCGACCTAAATAAAATTCATTTAGTGACCAGTTATACTTGTTTATTGATAAACAAATCAAATATTCAAAATTAAAAGTATTAAAACCCCTTATAAGTGATAGTAAAACATCAAGATATTCGTAACTAAAGCTTGATTAGTGCGTTAATAATTTTGAGCACATCGTCTGCATAGTTTTTGCTGCTGACGGTAGGTATATGTCTCCAAGCTCTAACTAAAGTGAGGCGGCGACATTTAAAACTGTAAAACATACCGCTGTTTTTATCTGCTACCCGACACCACCCACTTTGAGTTACGTTTTTAGACTGTTGGGGTTAAATCTCTCTTTGAATAGATCAGATATAAAATCGGGTGGTTTTGCCAACCATTCACTTAATTGGAGTTAAAATAGTCAACGGGCTACCGTGAATGCACAGGTCTTTTGACCGGGCGTTCGGTTGTTTTTGTTAACTGGCATCAAAGGCATTAAATAGGCGGTTGATGTGTTTCATACAATTTTCGTCTCTTATCTATCTCTTGTTTTGGTTGATATACCTAGAATATTACTTATTATTTAGCTGGAATTATGATTCTAACCACATAAGTATAGTTCCGTCGTAAACAATCCCTTATGCCTAGTTTCGCCAGGCTTGTTCGTCCGTCCGTTGACCGCGGCTTAGCTCAGTAACCATTAGTAATAGTAGTATTAGTAGCTGTAGTTTGGTATGAATATACAATTATATAGATATTATCAATTCTTATTGTATCCCTCGCTTGTCAACACTATAATACCCGAACAGCACGGTTTCTTAAAAGGCAAATCCACAACCACGAATCTTACACTCTATACTAACTACTTATTTGAATGCTTGGACAGAAGAGAACAAGTTGATGTAATATTCACGGATTTTAGAAAAGCCTTCGACAAAGTCGACCATTTACTGCTCTTAAAAAAACTAGCCTACAATGGTATTCGGGGAAACCTTCTAAGATGGTTTATCTCCTATCTCTCGAACAGAACTCAGGTTATAGCCGTTAATGGGTTTAAGTCAGACTTCACAAATGTGTCGTCTGGTGTAATTCAAGGTTCTATCTTGGGCCCTCTACTGTACATTGTATTTATCAATGATATAAAAAAGTGCTTTAAAAACTGTAGCTTTCTAATGTTTGCAGACGATTTAAAAATATTTAAAGCTGTGAAATCTAGTGATGATATTACCTTAATTCAAGACGACATCAACAATTTCACTGCATACTGCCACAACAATAAACTTCAGTTGGCAGGCGATAAATGCCTGCATATGTGTTTTACTAAAAATAAAAACAGGGTAATTGAGACTGAATTTAAGATTGGCAATACGGCTATTACAAAAGTGGCCTCGGTGCGGGACTTAGGTAAACTATTTGATAATAAACTAGATTTTAGCTGTCATGTTGAGCGAATCGTCTCTAAAGCATACCAAATGCTAGGCTTTGTATTAAGAACCGCAAAAGTTTTCAAAAAATCATCCACTTACATCATATTATACAAAGCTCTTGTTCGGCCACATCTGGACTATGTTTCTATTGTTTGGAATCCATTTTACTCCAAATACTCAAGTGGTATCGAAATGATACAAAAAAAATTTTTGCGGGCGACACACTGGCGCTTAACTGGCAAATATATGTCCTATTCCAATTTATTAAAACATTACAAACTAACTTCTCTTGAATCAAGACGAAAATTATCTGACATGATGATCCTCTACAATATATGCAGAGATAATTATAACTGCAAAGAGCTGCTCGAGAGTATTCGCTTTAGAGTCCCCTCCCGTTGTACCTCGCGCTCAACCGCCCTGTTCGCCGTCCCGACCAGCTCGACTAACGCTGGTAAACGCGCACCTTTGCGCCGCCTCTGCAATTCGTTTAATAAATCATTTACATCATTAGACATATTCAATTCAAGCAGACCACGTTTCCAAAAACAGATACTCGATATGTTAGCTGAGACAACCTAATATGTTTTTATTCCTATTAATGTTTGTACCTACTACTAGTGTTTAGATTGCGTCATGTTTATATTTTGTTTAGCTTACCTATGTTGCATCATTTTGTATAACTCTTAGTGAGAGCGTTTAAGGGAGTAGGTATACACCTAATATCCTACATACTCACTTACATGAAATATTATGTACCTATTTCTGTTGTTTCTCCAATAAATAAAATAAATAAAAATAAAATTACGCCGACAAGACAGTAAAATTAAATTTTCAAAAAATTACGTTACGTTTCGTTAAAGACGTGAGTGACCCGATTATTATATTTCAATATGACTGAGACTCACGGGAGTTTTCTATTTAAAACATGTTTCTTACTTTTAAAATGAATCATTAATTAATGATATTCGATTGTCACGTTTCAACTGAGCCTGATGGCAACGTAAAGTATGTGTACATGACCTTCCATACGGATTTTGATCGTCGCCGCGTTGGTGAGCACACGTGCCCGGGGCGACGACGAGCAGAATCCATTTACCGTACAAAACCTTATCTACTGTCATGGCGTCGTTACCGAACAACGTCATTGAACACGTGACATCGGCGAAATCATCATAAATTTGATGGAAGCCATTTTTTAAAGAATTGAATTGAATTGACCTTCCATACATTTAGTATGGATCGTCCCATGTTCTTAGATTACAAAATAGGGAAAATTGGGATCAGATTTATTTAATATTTATTGCACAAAAGAAATTTTAACGTACAAAAGGCGGACTTAATGCCATGAGGCATTCTCTACCATATTTAATTGTACTGACCTGGGGGCCGATTTTTGAGTGTCGAACGCTCGTCTTTTCACTCGAGATCTGTCAAAACACTATGAGGTTTTGACAGATGTCCAGTGAAAACTCGAGCGTTCGAAACTCAAAAATCGGTCCCCAGGATAAACCACAAATTTACTATTTATAATTTTCTATTTTTTTTTATTTACCAATTTATTTATTTATTTATTTTTATAATTATCTTTTTATTTTTTTATTTAACGAGTATAAAGTAACAACATCTTTTGACAGAAAAGCCCCGATTTAATAATTCCGCGACAATCGCTGTGCGCAAAACAAGAGGATATCGTCACCACAAACAATTGAAATCAGGCTCCATCGGCTCAATACGAATCTAGTTAGTTATACATACGACAGATTGGTAGTTATCTCATTTCGATATTATATACGTATATTCGTGTATATCGCGTAGACGGAGCGGCGGCGGCCTGGTTCTGTCGGCAGATCTAGGCATCCGGATGAAATACCCTCTATTCAGAGCGATGACTTGTAGTTTTTTTTTTACTTTTGCGTATTGAATATTGGGTCTGTTGGAATCTGTGGGAAAGGTTTTTATTTTTAGAAACGTGTATATATACCTACCTATTTTTGTGTATATATGTTCTTACATTATACACACTCTTAGGCGCAGTCAGCGTCATATAGTATGTAGCCGCCAAAGCGGTCAAATACCTACCATACAAAATATATATGGTGTACCAAATTGGCTGCTCCACATAATATGACGCTGACTGTACCGTAGTGTAAAAAATATATTGTTCATCACATAAATAATGAAAATAAAACATAGTTAAAAACTATTGAATCCTTAGCGAAAGTTTCCCACATTTAAATTAAATGAATTTAAAATGTTTTTTTTTTAACTCCACAAACACAACCAAACGATATCAGCGTGAAGCAAATTACCAGAATTAAGACGTGTACATTATTGTGATTTATAGCACATTATAATAGTTCATTACTTAACAAGGGCTGTAAAACAAAGAATGTCTCAGATCGCAGGTATTTGACGCCCGAGCCGAAGGCAAGGCCAGGCCCCCCCTGGCCAGGAAGTGTGATTTCCCGCGCGCGGAGCGTGCGGTAATTGCCGCTTTATGGCCAGGTGTGACATAAAATATGTTTCATTTGTTCTCAAGCTACAAAGTCTCGACGGTTCCCGCACTGAATGTGGATCGCATATACTAAACTATGAATAACAAAGAGTGTCATTAGTGTTCGTGATATGCAGGAACGGTCTAGAAATAGAACAATAGAGATAAATCCACAGCGTACTCGGTACATGAACCATTCTACTATTTAAAAACTGAATGTAAAGCAAATATGTTTCCTTTTGAAACAACAATGAATTATTACGTTACAACAGTTACGTTAGTTACATTAAAATTAAATTCGTTTCACGTATATGTCCGGTAATATTTACCGGAGTAATACCGGATATCTAACTTGATATTTTTTTTTTCAATTACTTAGAATTACTAAATGGACGTAACATTTCTTGCTTCCTACGCCGCGCCGTAGCACTTGTGCCAATAAAAGGCTTGGCCAGCATTTGGCGTAGCATGGTCATAGCACATGCTACGACGCTGTACGAGTTGAAATTGTAGCGATTGGCTACTGCTGTTCGTAGCAAAAAGCTCCTTTCGGCCATGCATTGCATCTATCTGGCATTCTAATTTAAATGTTGATATAGCAATGCAATAGCGTGTTTCAAAGTGCAGTGCTATACAATTCATTGTTAGTTTTAATTCAGTTAAATTGAATATTGCTTCATTTGCGAGCAGCATTGCTGTCCTGTCCATCATTAAAAAGAGGCCGAGGCACGCGTTATGAGACCACACGTCAGTATGTACAGTCAAGGGCATAAAATGTATACACTTTTGGACCTTATTTCAATGGAATAAGGTGAAAAAGTGTATACATATTGGTGCCCTTGACTGTACCTAACCAGTTTCCCATAATTACAGCCAAGCGTTATTTAGGACCCAACTTTATGTTCGATTGATTTGTTTAATGTTTTTCCACAAATTTACGCTTATTCAATAACAAGGATCACCCTTTACTTCAGAATGACGCCGTTAGTGGTCGCACCCCGCATGCGGGGAGCTCATGCTATTTGTCAAAGAGAAAAAAAGGATAAGTTCTCAATTGCTCTAAGGTTAACTGGAAGGTATCACTTAGATAAGGATAAGTTCAGCTTAGTACTTATATAACCGAATATGTGTGTATTATTAACTGTGTTTTGTGTACACTAAAGTATTTGCGTACAATTTATTTAAATGATAAAGATAACACGAGATCTCCGCGTGCGGGATGTGGGCTTGGACACCACGTGAAAATGCGCCCTTAGTTTAATTACTAACGCCCATATACGGAGTTAACCCTTTGACCGCCAAGAACCTACATATAAAGTGGTTGTGTGTCGTCGTGCCCACCACGCCAACAACCACTTAAAAGGTCGGAGTGAAGGTGTACTTTGATCATGAAAAAAATCATTTATGAACTGTTTTAATTTATTTTTATTCATTTAGACATTTGACATTACACCAAAAAAACAGTGCTTGGCGTACTGGGCACGACGACACACTATCGCTTTGGCCGTCAAAGGATTAAAATTTAGGATTAAATTAGACGACCGCTTTAGCTTAGTTGGTAGTGACCCTGCCTACGAAGCTGGAGGTCCCGGGTTCGAATCCCGGCCGGGGTATTTATTTGTGTGATGAGCACGAATATTTGTTCTTGGGTCTTGGATGTCTTCTATGTATTTAAGTATTTATTTATCTATATAAGTATGTATATCGTCGCTTAGTACCCATAGTACAAGCTTTGCTTAGTTTGGGACTAGGTTGATTTGTGTAAGATTGTCCACAAATATTAAAAAAAAAAAAAAAAAAAAAAGGAACATCCTTAAATCCAGAAATTAGAGATCAAGATCTCGGGGTGTGTAAACATCAAAAGTTTGAGACTGTCTTTCGACGTTCTTACGACTTCCATATGAGCTCACTTTTAGTTCTGTCTGGGTTTCGGGACACTACTTATCGAGTATTATTTATTACTTGACGAATAGTTAGGTCCGCTGAGCGATATCGACAGTTTTGTCCCTCGTGCTGCTACGGCTAAACTGAGCTCATGCGCACCTCCGAGGTGTCGGTACACCCGATCGCTATTATTCTAGGAACGAAAGAGTACGTGCTATGCGAGCTGGATGTCATGATTTGATTTCTCTAGCTGTCTAGTTGTCAAACATCGGTTTTGTACACTAAAGTGCAAAAATTTGGGTGCATACAGCTTAAGTACGCGCTCGCTATGTTGAGGTTTGGGTATATACTTATTTATGAGAGGAGACTTTTTATACATATTTTTGCACTTACGTCAGTAGGTACTATTAACCCTTTGACCGCCAAAGCGGTAGTGTGTCGTCGTGCCCATCACGCCAAGCACTGTTGAATTGGTGTAATGTCTATACCAATAAAAAGAAATTAAAACAGTTCATAAATGATTTTATGTCACACCTGGCCATAAAGTGGCCATTATCGCACGCTCCGCGCGCGAAAAAACCCACTTCCTGGCCAGGGGGTGTCATAAAATTTTGTACTTACCACGGGCGATAATAAAGAAAGCCTCAGATCGCATATTTATCGCCCTTGCCTTCGGCTCGGGCGTAAAATACCTGCGATCTGAGACATTCTTTGTTTTATCGCCCTTGGTAAGTAATGTACTATTATTCATGATCAAAGTAGCAGATTTGTGATCGGATCGAAAGCCGCTGTGCCGTATTACATCGAGATTATTAGTGAGACGACTTTGTCCTTTTTGTATTATTTATCACGAATAAACATTTGAATTAGAATTTTGAATAATGTACTCACATTGTATTCCTTTTTGGAATACTTGATTTGCATTTATCGCTTTGTTTCGTTAATAATTTATATGCATTTATAATTACATAATATAAACTCTCATGGCCTTTCAGTCTTTTCATTTTAGAAATTATTTTCTGCTAGTGTTTATTACCACGGCAAAAGTTACAGTTAAACTTTCATGATCATAACTTTTAATATTTGTACGTGTTTTAGATACTTAAATAAATATACATATAGCTAACGATTACAAAGTAAAAAGAAAAAGTAATATATGTTTCTTAGAAATAATGATTGTGTTTGGTCTAGTCAGGTTCAGCATTGTATTACTTTACCGCCATAACTTAAATTGATACTGATCAGCTTACAATATACGCCCCACTAGGCCAAATGCGTCCTCTCACGTGTAAGCGAGAATGGGCTTCGATTTGCAAGTACTGCCTGAATGCTACTTCAGTTAATTCAAGTTTCTATAGAAGCTATACGCTGGCCAGGTGTCATATAATGAATAGAATGACCAATCCATTTGCCAGACGTACCAGGCTAACTATATTATTTGTAATATGAGCCAAGCAATTATAGGCCTTCTGCGCACGCAATAATATCTCTGTTACGGCACAGCAAAATTGGTCGACCTGTAGGTACACGAATTACTTCAACACGACTAACTTATTCATGGTGTAAATCAAGCTGAAATCGCCCTTCCGGCAACGTAAGAAGAGCTGTGACAACGCAGATAAGTTTGTATATTCGTGTACAAGTCTGGATCCGTTGCCATGGTGACGGTAACGGCTTCGCGCGTCGACCCGCTAAGAAATCGGGTGACAAAGAAAGATAAACTTCAGATATTATTACAAGTTTCGTAATACATACTTTCCTTGGTAATATTATAAAAGCGGATTGTTTCTGTTTGTTTGTTTAGTCAGTTTTCACGACTGAACAGTTAAACCAATCTCTTTGAAATTTTGCAGACAGAGCAGCTTGTTACATAGAAATGAACTTGGGGAATTTTTAGACTAGTGAGTTCTCCGTGCCTACAAACCAAAAATGCTATCAAAGAGAATATACGTGATATACGTAGGTACAATAAAATAGGTAAAAATTAATAATTACTTACATATTTATTGATGTATTGTATAAAAACACTCATTATATCAAATAAAAATATGATGCGCAGGAGACGAAATGCGTGCGCATGTAAAAAATCCAAGAATAACTAAGGTTTCTCCTAATTTGGGGAGCGCGTGTATACGAAATGTGTGTTGAAATCCTAGGACAAAGGGCAACAACTATCCTAGACCGTAAATGGTCGTTGTCTGCACACGCTTTGTCTCGTGACAAAAGCCGAGGCACGGGCCGTATTGCTGCCACGGCTCATATTGCGTTATTTAGAGGTCCGCAGAGGACAACTTTTTAATGGCACGATAACAGACCACCCGAGACCGGCGTTGCCGTTAAATCTCGAGCTCATAAATACGTTATGTAAACCCGCCCTAATAATTAGTCGCGGTTACGGCGTGTAGTTAAGTTTTATGGACCGGCCTCGAGAGCCAGCGAAAACTCTTCGAGAAAAATGCTTTTTAATTTGTCGGGCGGTGCGTAAATGTAGTGTTATTCGGAAAAAAACATGTTTCTTTTCTTGTTTTGCATTGAGTTCTCCCGGGCCGTCAGTTAAGATGGCATGGAATATGTATAATAGTGTGGTTAACTCCGGGACATTCGCGCGCGATACCATCGGATACTTTGCATATTAACAAGTTCAAACTCTCGAACACAGATGTTACTTTAACTACTTACTGGCCCTAAACCAGCTTCATCGTTACAGCTTGATATCGGTTGTAGGTATGCATAATTTACAAAGTTACAAAAAAGAGTCAGTTTTCAGTGCTTATTTTATGCCATTCCTTTTCGGTAGAATATATGCCTTGAAGAAAAACAAATTGAATACTTTACCATCTCTCATTCTCATACTTTCATATCATAAGCCGACAGGCCTTCAATCAAGTTTAAGCATAAAAATACTGCGCTAGTACAAACGTAGTCCAATCTAGAGAAAATTGAGCATACGAGATGAATCATTGATAAGGATCCCGCGTGGCGGCCTCGGAGAGGCGGCGACGCAGGGCGAGCGCGGGGGCGCCGCGCGGGCCGCCGGCCGGCCCACCGTACAACCGACAGTTACCTTAGGCTCGTCGTGCTGTCACCTGAGCACCCAAACTGGCCCACTCTTCTACAAGTTGCTTTAAACGTTCTTTCAACTGTTCACAAACTCCGGCGTTAGTTTGAGGCGTCTGGCGGAAGCGTTCTAAAGCGCGTGCTGTATGTTACAACGAGTACAGCGACGAAGCGAGATACGGAGTCATGCGGTCAGCCAAAAGGACACAAACCTACTGACAAGCTGGGTGTTGCGGGCGCCTAGCGGGGCAAGGGGGTGGGACGCGCCATTGGCTCGCCGGGGCACGCCTTCCGCCGCTGCCGCCGCCGCCGCCGCGCATCCGCCGATGACGACCACTTCCAACCAACTCCTCAACTACGTACAACTATGATAACTTTCCACTTTGTAATCGCACATTTTATATAACTTACGAGTGGTTGAGTAGATTTCCAGAAAACTATTTTCCGCTTAGTTTTTCATTTTCAAAAATATGAAACCTTCTTGTGTAAACACAACAAATAACAACACAAATGATAGATAATTCATCATCCTGAGTATGGTTCGATAACATAATGATACGTCACCGCTCTTCAACAGCAACCAAGCTGCATGTGCAACTTTAATTTCCGTGCTAATACTCAAATGCAAACTTCAGAAAAGGAGATATCAAGTATCTACAACTTAAGAAAACATTTAAGCTACTTTCCAATGCTCGCGACATAACTTTCCTTCTAAGAGCAGGTAGAAAGCGTGAATGTTTATATAGGTACATCATATGTTATATAACGGTGCAACTTTGCTCAACTAGATCTACGCAAACTCGAAACTTTCCATTCAAACTTTTAAGCAATAACCTAGTGCATCCAAGAACTTATCCTTTGGAAAAGAATAAAAGGAGAAAATCTTCCAAACTTCCTGAAATAAACTTCCATCAATGTCACAATAAATACAATAAAGTAATCTACATGAAAATGCAAGTTTAGTGCGGGTAGAGTTGTGTTGGGAAGAAAGTTGTTAAAGAACGAAGACTCGGCAGCTCTTAGCATAGATACGCGTTGATTGTTTATCGCAAAACATTGCTGTACTGTGGGTTATCGGTGAAATGCGAAGAATAAAAACATTTTGCTTTGTTGTATCCTGAATTTCTAGATAAGTTGGATGCGGCACTAGTCCAGGGGAATGTTTCATATGAAAATTTTAAGCAAATAAATTCTATTTGGGGTATTTCATATTTTATCGGGAAATAAATGGATCTGAACCAATCTTACACAAATCGACCTAGTCCAAAACTAAGCAAAACTCATTTCTATGGGTGCTAGACGCCGATAATATTAGGGTTTCTACATTAATACTTCTCATATTAACAAATTATTATTCTTTTCTCATACATGCTCGGAAATAGTCGTTGGTATTTTGTTTCAAAAACGTACACGTAGGTACACAAAATCAAAATCAAAGTACCATCGCGTTATTAGACGTCACGAAATGTTTTTTGAAGTGAAAACTTCTTTAGCGGCGCTGTGCACTTTTTGTGATGGGGAAAAATGTTTATACTCGCGACAGATCGACAGATTCGTAAGATACAAAAGTACAAAAGTGTTACTTAAATTCGCTAACACTTGCAGTAGCCGGCGTAGCCTAGCGGTACAGGTCGCGCCTTCTGTGCATCCTGGTATATCGGTGGTCTTTTGTGTTGCCTTTTTAAGTAAAACTACAGTTTCTTTACTTGTCGTGTCTGTTGGGGTTTTGTTTTGTTTATTTGATCTTGTTCATCAAATTATCGATAAAGATAAGACGGACACGTGGCCTGATCGAAAAACTGTTAAAATGTCATTGAGTTTTCACTTCTGCCAGCACTCCCGGAGTGCAACCCGTTTTTTTTGCGCTATATTATACCGCGGCTGGGATTTCCCGACTCGGTTCCTGTCAGGACAGCTACCTCTACAGGCATAGATGTACTATAAAAGAACTAGATACACAGTCAGGCGAAAAAAATGGCACCCTCAAATGTACCGCGTTGCGGTACTTTCGTGTTGACGGCAGACAGTGACAGTGACAAAGCGTGTATGCAACTGACAGTGTCAATCAGTGCCACATTTTCCGTCATTTTTGTTCGGCATTGTGTGTCTATTTCTATATTATAAGTCAATGTCTACAGGCAATCCCTTACTATCCGCAATAATTTATTACCATGACATAATGTACCATCAGAGTCGAGTGAAGAAGAAAAAGAAATCGCGGTAAAATTTGTAGGAACGGGTGAAAGTCAAGCACTGACCGAATCGCAATCAGGCGGGCCGTTAAATTACCTATACCTTGATTAACGTACGCCCGTGCCGTTTTCGTCTGTCACAAAAGTTCAGAATTAAAATTCCAACGATACGTCCTCACAATGCACAAAGACCTATTAATAGAGGTTCGAGAATGGACAGAAAAGCTCGTCTCGTGCAGCTTGATTCACGACCTGTGTCGCCTCACCTCACTCATTACTAGTATAATTTGACCCCCTATATTCGTAGCATTTATGCGCAATCGAAGGTCAGACCTGTACTGGTAACTCTGAGAACAGTTATTGGTAAATGGTGATCACCAGCCGGGTTTGTGCATTTCTGTACCGCAGTCACGTGCGGCAGGGTGCGTGGGGCAACTTGCAGGCCGCATTATTGCCGTGTGTTAACTTAAATAATCGATTGTTTCGACGTACAATTTGTTTCAGGGAACATTGTTGGAGAGGGTTGTTATTTTCGTTGCAAGTCGTTATTTTTCATAATATAACAACAGCATGAGAATCTTAAGGCATATGTAGTTAGATAAAGGTATGGATAGTATAAAATAGGTCCCTTTTACTAATTTGATTACCTACACGGATAAATTTTATGTATTTGACATAAATGATATGTCGCAATTTTCTTTTTTATCGCTTAATAATTTTCTCTCTCTTTTATTTATTTATTTTATTAATTTAATCATTTATGTTTTATAGATAAGATAAAGATAAGATAACGTTTATTGTGATAATAAATGGTACATAGTTCTGCTTACATTAGTTTGTAGTATAATAAGGAATAGGTACTAAGTTAAGCTAAGTAAGCGTCTACTGATCCCCGTACTAGTGTGAACTGTATTACGGTGGAACAGGATCCACTGTCCTTAACAACTAATAATCCATAGGTAGGTATTATCTTGGCCAAACAGCTATGATAACAAAACTTGTGAGACGAGAGTGTACAATTACAAGATAATATAAACAATAGCCTAGCAACGCTGCGGGTGCGAGCGCTGCGCCTAGTTACTAGTGGTAAACAAGTAGTATACGCAAAAACTTAAGAAACAAACAATAATTATACTAAATGTTAACATTGTTATGGATAATCTCTTAAGGTAAGTACAATAGTAGTAAAATATAAGTGTGTGTGTGTGTGTGTGTGTGTGTGTGTGTGTGTGTGTGTGTGTGTGTGTGTGTGTGTGTGTGTGTGTGTGTGTGTGTGTGTGTGTGTGTGTGTGTGTGTGTGTGTGTGTGTGTGTGTGTGTGTGTGTGTGTGTGCATGTGTGTTTGTGTGTGTGTGTGTGTGTATTTGGTTGAATGTGTGATTTTTGTTACACCATGATTTTAAGCAACTGTTCAGTACTTTCATAATTCAAATTTTGTATAATATATGTTTTTAATGTTTTTTTACAGGAATGCAGATTAAGTGAACGTAGGTGTATGTTTTTACTTATTTTATTATAAAGGGTAGGCCCTAGTACACTTATGAACTTTTTGGCAAATTTAGTTTTGTGATGCGGAATACTGTATACGTAATCACTTCTTCTCTTTGTTTCTAGGTAGTTAGGAATGCATTTGTGTTGTTTTAATAATAATGACATCATGAAAAGTTGCCTAACTGAGAGTACCGAGGTATCACGGTAAAGTATGTGTGTAGGATATCGAAATTTATTGAATGTCATTACCTTTAGTACTGCTCGTTGAGCTCTCTCTATTCTAAGC
Source organism: Cenopis cana (assembly GCA_951800055.1). Lineage (NCBI taxonomy): Eukaryota > Metazoa > Arthropoda > Insecta > Lepidoptera > Tortricidae > Cenopis > Cenopis cana. Next base: position 11,423,149 of record OX637477.1, on the reverse strand, counting down.
ATCAAAGTTTTTGATGCGCCTCCCCACGCTGTGATACAATAGGTGGTTACTGTCTGGCATAATGCGTAATACAATGATAATAATAGGTTTTTATTACACGCATATCTCAGTTTTCTAAAGACATATATTAGTTTTCTAAGCTTTGCAGTGAGACCTAAGATGTGTTCGCGCCAAGAAAGGTTTTTGTCAAGTAATACCCCAAGATACCTGATAGATTCGGTCTCCGTTATACATTGACACATGCAAGTAGCTTCATTTAGGCAATTGTGCAGTTTAATTGATATGTTTCTATGCAATGAGTAAATGTTATTTTTTATGCTAAAGGCCATAAATTTAGTTTTATTATAGTTTAATGTTAGGAGATTAAGGGACAGCCATTTGTTTATGACATTTAATTCATTTTGAGCTTGTTTATTTACGTCGTCCCATTTATCACCATACGATAAAACAACAGTGTCATCAGCAAAGGCTATAATTTCGGTATGTGTATTAGATAGGCGACACAGGTCGTCTATGTAAATAAGAAACAGGGTAGGTCCTAGGACACTACCCTGCGGCACGCCGTATTCAACGCTGCTCTCTGTACTATGCGTATCATCAACTCTTACTGACTGCTTTCTATTATTTAAATAGCTAGTTAGAAGTTGCAATGGTAGGCCACGTATACCTTTGTTTTCCATTTTGGTTAAGAGGATGGGGACAGAGACTGTATCGAACGCCTTTTTGAGATCCAGGAAGATACCAAGTACTTTTTTATTCCGGTCAAGTTTATTTACAATATAATTAGTTACATGTAGGAGTGCATCCTCTGTCGATTTTCGTTCTCTGAAGCCATACTGATTATTGCTTATCAAATTATGTTTTTCAAGATAATGTTTTAACCTTTTATTTATTATTTTTTCTAATACTTTAGCAATAGTGGGTAGTAACGATATTGGTCTGTAATTTGAGATACAGTCTCTGTCACCTGCCTTATATATGGGAGTGATAACAGATCTTTTAAGGGCATCCGGAAATACTCCAGTTTGCAAACTGGTGTTACAAATGATCGTTATAGGTAATGCTAATGTATCGGCAGCTAATTTTAAGAAGGCTGATGAGATACCATCCCAACCAGTAGAATGACTATTTCTTAGTTGACTTATAATACGTTTTACTTCTGACTGATCTGTGTCTAGTAAGATCATAGAGTGCACAGGGGTCGTGGGTGGTGAAGGAATTTGGATGTGATGACTATTAGATAAGTTAGATTTGTTTATAATCTCGCTAGCTAAGTCACTTCCTACACTTATGAAGTATTCATTCGCGTAATTTACTGATTCTTGAGGGGTTGATCTGAGTGTGAGAACGTTATTATGGGTATCAGTTATAGTCTTAAGGTTGCATATTTGTTTGATTAGTGCCCACTGTTTTCTTAGGTTATTCCTATGTTTATTCAGTTCGGATGCTTGATATGCTCGTTTAAGTTTTTTTAGTATATTAGAACACGTGTTACGATATCTTTTATATGTGATAGAGATAACCGTATTATTAGGGTCTTTTTTTAGTTTTTGGTGAAGTTTGTCTCGGTTTCTCATGCATCTGATTAGACCAGGGGTAATCCAGGGCTTGATATTTTGTTTCCTACGGGACTTTTTTATACATCGAGTGTGCTTTACCATATATTTATTAACCAGGTGCAAAAATAAGTTTGTTATATAGTTAGCATCCGTTGCCCCTAAAATACTGAGCCAGTTTATCTGTTTTAGTTCAGAGATCACTGCGTGATAGTCAATTTTTTTGTAAGTACGCGAGTGACATGGCTTATGAGTGGGAATCTTTGTGAGCGATAGAATTACAGAGGAGTGGTCGGTAGTGGACGTATCACATACTATTGTAATATTGGGAAGATTGGTTTTTATTATGCAGTGATCTAGGCAGTTGTGACCCCTTGTAGGCAGTGTATGCGATGGTAGTAGTCCATGGGAAGCCAACATATCAAGGTAGTCCGACGATCTGTTATCCATGACTTCATTACCTATATTAATATTTACATCACCTACTAGGATAATATTTGTGTAATGTTTTAGATCCGTCAAAATTGCATCTAGTGATGTGATAAAGTTGTCTGCATTTCTAAACGAGGGAGGTCTGTAAATTGAAACAAACGCGAATTCCTTTTCAATCGTAGATACGAGACAGTTAGATTCCTGACATTCAATTGGTTCAGTTGTTTTAATTTGAAGATCAGCCCTAAAGAATATGACTATACCGTCGTTCTGGTTTAAGTGACGCGTTGTGTAGGCAATATTATATCCAGGTAATATAGGTATAGGCACATCCGCAGAAAGCCAGCATTCCGTTAGTACAATAATATCGAAGGCCATATCAAATCTAGTCAACAAAACTTGCAAGTCATTAAAATTGTGGTTAATACTTCTTATATTCTGTGTTAATATTTTAGTTTGTGGATTTAAATTGGTGAAAATACTTTTACAGGTCTCGGGATTACTGATTGCCATTGAGTTGCCAGTGCTGACACTATTATCAATGTCAGTTAGTAGGTCCTGAATATCATCCATTATCTATGTATTTAGTAGATTTTAATTTGTATACAGCCCAATGGCAATCGCATCCCGTACCACATTGGTCATGTTTGCGGGAGTTAATGGTGTAGCATAGCTGTGTAATGAGTGTGGTGTGTGTTCTTGAAGGTGTGTGTGGAGTGATTGAGATATTAGGGTTAGAGTTTAGATGTGCACAGGCACAGGTTTTTTGAGTACTTATAAATATTATTAGAAACTTACATTTTAAATCTAAAGATAGTCACTGAATCCTTGTATTTCCTTTCAGGTCCTCGATTTGCTTAATTGACTTGATCCAAATTGTTGCCGAGCTATCCGTTTTCTTCACAAAAATTCTGCCTTGTCCTGTCCAGCAGTACTTGTAATCATGGTTTTTACGAAGATCACGCGCGTAGTAGTATAATTTTCGAGCTGCAGGTGTAAGGGATTCGGAGATATATACCAGTTTCTTTTCCCCTGCTATGTCAAGGCACTGCGTATTAAACTTATCATCCTTATGCATGCTGTTGTATGTCTTTAATGATTGCAATACTGACTTACATTGTTGCACGCTTTGGTATTCGACAACAATTACTGTATTTTGTCCATTTTTTATTTGTTTTACTTGTTTTATATAATCAGGAGCGAATGGTGTTTGCAGAGCACTGTGTATTTTTGATATCAGGTTGGTTAGATTTCCATCTTCCGTATGAGGAATGTTTCTAATTTCCAATGTTGTAATACGCTGCGCTCTCTGCATATCTTCCATTTGATTTTCAAGATGTTCAATTTTCAAAATTGCCTCATTGTGTTCTGTGTAAATTTTATCGACTTTGTTCTGTAAATTATCATAAAGTGAGGTCGTGTGTTCTAGAATTTTCTCTATATTTGCGTTAGTCTTTATTATTTGCGTATTTTGCTGTCGCAATTCATCGATAGCTTCATGAAATTTTGCATTTTGAGTGTCCCGATCCGTCTTTAGACTATTCATCATGATTTTGATTTCATTTCGTGGGGACGCCACGTCCTCCATGTCGCAATGTTGTTTTCTTTTTCTAGTGCTGTTTTCGAGTGTCGAAGTATCCAATTTGCTTGACAGGTCTGGTTCAGATGCATATCTCTCTTCATTTGCGCGAGACATGTTTTATCGTTATATTTTGCATATACTATGCCAAAAACGTACCAATGCGCCTGCACTGATAAGCGCCCGAGCCGATGACGAGAAGGCGGTCTAACGAATGAAGACCTTGTTTCTTAGGTATATTAAGTTGATTTTTGAATTTGGGTTATTTTAGCTTTAAAATGTAAATAGATTGGGAGCGCGGCACAGACTACTCGCTAGGAGAGGTGGACGACGAATGATTTATAGTATGCACCGATGACCGAAGCTAACTTATAAACTTTCCGCTGTTATTACTATCTACTATTTGCATAATATATACACCGTTATTTTTTCTAGAATTAAGGAATCGTGATGGGTATAGTGCATGTTCGAAAGATATGGTGTATGAAAGATTAGTACTAGGTACGGGATCCTCGATGCGCGAGTCCAACTTTCATTTACATTACAAGCTTGTTTTACTTGAAAAGTTGCTTATGTTGCAAGTTTCCATAGTTGGACCGGACACGTTTCGTCGTAATGTTTTTCCAGGCATTGCCGGCCAAGTGCTGTAAAAGTGATTCGCAACAGTAATAATTAAAATGCAAATTAACACACGGAGTGCTTGCGCCATCCGCACTTAATGTTTTGAGATGCAATTAATAATAGAATAATATCGCTGTTATACCTATTGCTTAAACTGCGACCACGACCGTGATGAGTGAGCGGCCCATCGATGGAATGACTCCGTGAGGCAAAAGCAATTCCAGGGCCGTCACTTGCGCGTAGCCGATTCTATAAAGGAGTGAATGCTCTGTGTTGAGATGATCCAAGGCCTTCGTCGACAACACAGCACATATTAAGAACTCTGGCTACCTGACCATAAACATAAGACGTCCGCTTTAGCCCAGTTGGCAGCAAGCAGCAACCCTGCCTATGAAGCTGGAGGTCAAAACCCGGCCAGGGCATTTATTTGTGTGTTGAGCACGAATATTTATTTTGTTCCTGGGTCTTGGATATTTTCTATGTATTTAAGTATCTATTTATTTACCTGTATGTAATTTTGGAGTAGATGGCCGCATAGAGATGGCCCATCGAAATATTTCATAGAAGAATTGACATGATATTGCTAGTTACTGTTCGGATCGCTTCGCGTCGTGCGTGGTACGACTAAAATTTTAAAGTAAGAAAAATCCTTGTGAATTGTTGTATCTAGCGTATAATTATATTTTATAAGGAGTTCTTAATAGAATTCAGATTTGAAATATAATGGTTATTGTTTTATTAATGCTCTTTATTCATTTGAAAACTTAGGCTAGGTTATTAATTAATTCATTATTAGGTTGTTGTATTTATTGTTAAGTATATTATTAGCAACGCATTGTTTCTATTCTCAAAATATATATTTTTGAATTTAAGGTGTGGTCATCTCTCGCTGAAAAAAGGAGACGTATTCAGTTGGAGTCTATTTGCATATAAGAAAAACTACCTGAACAAGTAGTGACGATGTCCCGAGTAAAAATAAGAAAAAATAAAACCGGTCAAGTGCGAGTCCGACTCGCGCGCCGAGGGTTCCGTACACAGTTCTTGTATATGTAGTTGTGTACCCGTCCCGACTCCATTAATTCAGGAACAATCTTAAAAAACATGACAGCACCATCTATCGGCGCATTGTGTTACTAATTTGCGCGACTGAATAACTTAGTACGTATGTTGGTTTTTCAAGGATAATTCTTTATCACATCAACCGATTTCAATAATTGTTTTTTTATTTGAAGGAAGGTATTTTCAACGTAATTTTGTAAATTTAAATATAAAACAAAAATATTATATACAAAGGTGATTAAATTACAAACTTAGCATAGAAGAGTTTTTGATGATTAAAAAAAAGAAAAACGAGATAGGGCTATGGCTATATTTTTCCTGTAAAATATACATGCATATTAATGTTGTGTAATAATTTCAAATTTTTTTCTTCGTAAACTTCGGAGATAAGGGTGTGGGAATTGTATTTTTTTTTACATTTTCCCTCGTAAATCGAAATTTCCCCAACGAAAAAAAAGACTAAAAATTGTTTCAGAATGTACAAGTCAAGCCCTTTCATATGATACCCCACTTGACATAGTTGCCAGACTTTAAAATTTTGAACCCCCTTTTATCTGTCATTATTCACAGAAAATAAAATAAAATATTTTAAAAAACCATCTTCCATGTATTTGGGTTACCCTTATTTATAACTATTCTAAATTTCAAATCGATAGCATAAGTAGTTCTTGAGATATTTAGCGATGTGACAGACAGACAGACAGACAGACAGACAAAGTGAGACCATAAGGGTTCCTTTTTTACCTTTTTGGTACGGAACCCTAAAAACAGACGATAAGGGTCTTCCGCGAATTTGGCGAAAATTCCTATGAAACACTTCCTTCTCAAGACTCTCATTCGAAAAATCACATACTGTGAGCACAAACTCTTGTAGTTATAGCTAAATATTTTTATAACAATTTATGTGGCAATAAAACAGTAGAAACGCGAAGAACTATATAGTTGCACGCACATTCACATATGATTTCGCATTGAAATCCCTTTGTGCATTTGGCTACGGAATTGTTATAGCGATATAAGTTTGAACTGTCTCAGCCGTGATATATCGCACGGACTGTTAAGTGGCATGCAAAATGTATTTATACTTTGTACTTCCTTAAATCGTTATGGCGTTGTGCCAAGTGAAACAATCTTCCGCCGGCCACGATAACGGCAATACTCATGATTTTATTACGTGACGCTGAAATAAAATTTTAAATAAACTACGTTTCGAGTCTATTAATGCAGTCATTAATTAAATTATGACAAGTTAAATGATAATTTCAGTGTAATATATTGCTTTATTCGAGTATGTAGTAAATTAATTCTCAAAATTAAATTGCTTGTTGCAGCTCTTCTCGCTTTATTAATATCTCTGGAGAGCGGATGACCAGACTATAAATAGAGAGCATAAAATTCTATATTACATATGGTTTTCACAGATATCAATTAGTCAATTTACAAAGCAGTAGAATACTGTACTTTATTTAGTTATTTTTAAGCAAAATAAATTAAATCATTAAAACAGTACAGTAACCTTAAAAGTAACCTAAAAATAAACCTTATATTAAAAACTATGTATGTTAATCGACATAAGTTCGTGAGGTTAAATTAACCCCGTAGGTATAGTTTAAATGTACGAGTAAGTAGATGTTTACAGTTTCAGAGTAGGCACATGCGCATTGCTAACCAGTAACTGATTTGAGGATTCGCTGTATTGACAGAAAGAGAAAACTGCAAGTATCTACTGTAGAACTAGGCACCATGCATCTTGAAAGTAAAAAGAAGAATAGATTTGATGCTCTCATTCCTTACAATTTTGAAGTTCTATATTAAAACGTGGACCTCTTTAAGGCACGAGTGAATAGGCTTCTTCTGGGTGAGCTCGCTTCACCGTCAGCGTCATCATTGCCCCCTGGCTGGATGCTGGCCAAGAGAAATCCAATTTTTAATAAAAAAGTGGTGCAAACCTTATCCACACAACGCAGGCTTCGCAAAAGAAAAAGTTATGTACTCGTAGGTAGTAAAGTTGTATGTTTGTTTACATACTTTTAAACTAGAAAAAACAAAACTTATCAAATGATCGGAATTTGGCCTGCAACTCATCGGCCGGTCAGATTAAGATTTACATGTGACATAAACATCCAAATATGGCCCTTTTTACCGGAGTAACGTAATAAATGGTGACTTCCGGGATTGGCAGCGTTTTCACACCTTTTTTTTGTACGGGGGGAAAATCCGTCTGGATACCTCCGCACCGCGGAGGCAGCGCGCAGGTTATGTCGGACTTGCACCGACTAAAAACCCCCCCATTGTCCTCCTCGACCCATTTCGGACTGCTCCGGGATCTCCGATGGAACGCTCCAGTGCCGCCCTAGACCTATATGGGTCCCGCCATGTTTGGACGATTGCAGCTCCCAACTACGACCGTCTACGACCCCGAGGACCCTCTTTTAATCGCCTTCTACGACAGGCAGAGGATACCGTAGCCATATTTCATGCCCGGGCTACAGGGCGCAGCGTTTTCACACCTAAATAACGTGTTGAGGTGCGAACTCTCTACAATTAATATGACATCAACCACTAATAATAGCTCACTTCTTGACAGCATCAAGTAAGGGCCCTAAGATTCATATTAAATAAATCACCTCACAGTTGATACTCGCGAGGGTCAATGAGGCGTGACGTTGACGAGGGTTGCCACACATTCACGAATATGCACAGAATACCGCCCCGAACCATGTTTGACATGACACAATTCAGGTGAAAATAACTAAACCTTTTTCTCCACTATTGAGTAAAGTAAATGTTAACGATTAGTTTGTAAATAACTGTTTCGTACTCAAATGATTAACGGAAATATCACTAGAACGACGGATGAAAAAATAATTTTATAGTAGAAATGGGATACCTATAGTAATTAATTTTTCGTTGTATTTAGGTTAAACTTATTTAACTTCACTATTGAAACTATTACGTACACTATGTGAACAATCCAAATGCCCTTGCGTAATCACGTAATGCGGGTCAAACAAACCGAAAATAAACGTGACACCAAGATATCCGGCCGCGTTAAATAACTGATAAACGGAGGTGCAGTGAATGGTATTCAGATATTTTTATAGTTGATCGAGTGCCAACCCTTGTCACTGTCATTGCGCATTATCTTCGAGTTTCATATTGAACTGCAGGTTGCCCGCGCGCCCTCAATTGTTGTACTTTTATCAAAGCATTCGCTTGACCCTGCTTCGAATATAGATCGTCCATTTTAAGCCTACAAGTAGCTACGTTATGGAAGATATGTTAGGAGTTAAAAATGTTTTTGTATTTGTAAATCCACCTATTAATATGTATGCAACAAAGTTAATTCCATTTAATATGTTAGTACAAAGCAAAGATAAGTATGTTAATACAAAGCAAAGATAATCACTAATAGGTAATTAACTTTGGTGTCTCAGATAAACGAAGAAACGCAGATCAATTTGTCCGTTAAAATTCTATTGTTATATGGAACGAGATTTAAGTTAGTGTCATTTTAAAAGTTGAGCACAGCAGTCCGCGTCGAGAGCATTCACCTCGGGCAAGGAACGTGCGACCAAGTTGGAGCTACCAATTGATAAATGCACTATGTAATTCGGAAACAAAGGCTTACTTTGTTGTAGCAGTAGGTGAAACTTTTGTCTATCCGGGACAGCGTAGAATTTTCATTAAAGCCTTCTTAACAGCGCCCTCACATAAAAGAGCAATTTTTCCCGGTTGGAAAATCTCGATGCAGCCGCATTAACGCTTTTATTTGCTCTTCTCTTCGAAAAAACTTATTATTCCACTTTTCTTACCCTGAGAATTACATTATTTCCTTGCAATTCTATTTATGGGAACATTTTAATGCTTCCACTTTAATAGATATTTCCGTTTACTCTGATGTTGTTTTTTATTGATACTAAATTGAACTGGAATGATATTGTAGTATGATCGTTGCCGGGACATATCAGCTATCGCGATAAATTAGCTATGTTGATTATTTTATTATATTGTATATATTTTGTTTTAAAAATGTACATCTATACATAACACCAGTTGGTCTGTACTTTATCATAGGTTGTATTATAATAAGCATTTCCTAGAATGTAGCTTTGACACATAATAACACTACGTTTAAGTAATGATGTAAATCCGTAATATTGAAATAAAACGTAGTTGGAGTGCGATTCAAGACAGTCAATTTTATTATTGATTCGTGTTCTAACGCTTGCGCCTCGTCAGCAGTATATATTTCTCTGTCTTTTAATTGTATTTAATTTGAAAATGTGACGTGTATACTGTATAGACGATAATTAAGGCAGTATATTTGTTCCACTCCAACTTAAAACAGTAATGACGCGCCTATACAAATAAAAGACCGATGTTATGACTTCATAAGCGTACGGGCAACGGCGGCACGTAAACGTTTCAAGTGAATTCGCGGTCCGCAGGTTGGCGTACCTTTCCGGTCCGTTCGCAGCGTCACGTCCGATGAGGGTTGTCAGCGATTCTGAAAAGTGTACGAGTTACGGCAATAGTCAATTCAACGCAACAGTTAGGTACCTATTTGTGATGCCAGGTTTTAACCAAGCGTCAGTAAAGTCCTCTTTGTTAATTGAATAGTGATTATTGCGAGTACAGTCAGCAGCAATGGTTGCTACGCGGGCGAGGTGTTCAAAATGATCTTCACACGCTCTTATTCCCTTATAATAACGATGTGTGTAGATCATTGAAAGCACGTCGCCCGCGTAGCTACCATTGCTGCTGACTGTACAAACAAAAGCTACTCGTAAAAATTAGAACATGCTCCTATTCTATGGACTCGCACTAAACACTAATCAAAGTATACAGGCTGACTGCTGGTATCTAGCTTCTAATTACTTTTTACGCCACTAATCACCCGCAAGTGCAAAAACGCTCATCGTCAGCATTAATGTCAATCCAAGTGAATGGTCCGAGATTGCCCGCGATCTTCCTAATATCGGCAAGCTATCGAACTGGTGGACGCTTTTCGTCCTTGGTCATTACCACACATAATAGTCTATTGCATTACCATAAGTAATAGACGAAGCAGAACGAAATAATCACTAGTTCTTCTTCATAGTTAAAAAATAGGTACAATTGTTATAAAATTATGGGTATTATATGTAGCTGACACATGTTGTCTTCAATGTTTTAATGTTGTTGATGTTTTTTTTTCATCAATAGTTGTCCACCATGCACAAGAATAAATGCCATTGTTTAATCTACTGAAATGGAAATAGAATACCTAGTATTTGTTTTGGTTTGAAATCTAACAACACAAAACAAAATAAAATGCTACTCATACTTGGGCATTAAAAAGGCGCAATTTATATTTATGCAGCAGAAGCTAATATTGTTGTTAACCCTAAATTTTGTATATTCATTTCGATCGCGTGCAGTCCCATGTGGTCTGTGAACAAGATCGATGGACTCGCCGACATGCCGCATCGAGCGACAGTTCATCTGAATGTCACTTCTGTTGCCATTATCTCAAGTTTGCATTTACTAGCTAATGCTCTCCACTCGGGCCGTGTAGGTTTACTAACAGTTAGAATGTACAAAAAAAAGCACTATCCAATTTTATCGAAAGATTTTTATAGTAAAACACAGTTCTCTAAGCGATTAAAGCCAGTTCTGCCAGTTCTATCACGATTATTTTCATAGATTCTGAGTAAAACCTGGATGATTTCATTGCACGTATTTTTATGCTTCTTTATTTCGATAGTTTTCAAAAATAGAACGAGCTGTCCATGTTGTGCATTTCGCCGCTTCCTTTGTGCGCCCGTAAACTTGTGTCAACGATTAATCAATGCTGAAAAGACCGGATATCCAGATTTATTACTAAAATAAAACTGAGAGGCGAAATGGTCTAAATTAAAAAGCAATGCCTTGTTGAGACAGAGCGAGCGGAAACAAAGAACTGGAAATTCATCAAGCTCTTTTGAACCGCGTATTGTGGTGCGGTATTCACAGAGCAGGAGCGGAAAGAAAATCTTCAGCGGTAGATCGCCACTCTTTGACGCCTCGATGCAAAAAGTAATCTCTTTTTCTAGGAGAATCCTACTTCATTGTAATAGGGGTATTTAGTTTCCATACCTACTTGTTGAATGTGGATATTGAGAACCTTCAGTCTTTCATTTAAAATGGGTATTCTGAGTAACTATAGTGCTTTAAAATAACATTTATTTCCGAAAATTAAAAGCACAGGCTGCAGCGTAGCCGTATTCCGTTAAAATGTTGCCTAAACGTTAATCCGGGCGCGAAGCGGTGCGTAAACTTTCAGCAAATCGGTTCAGCAGTTCCGCGTAATTTAGTTACAAACCAATCGCATCCGGATCTCAATTGGATGTAATTCACGTGTCTAGAGCATTATTGCTTCAAAATAATAGGCTTTGGTATGGATGGAATACAGAACAAACAGTTAAACTGGCTTCCCATACGTTAACGTAGATATCTTCGCATTTTATGTAACCCGCGCGGTAATCACGTAACGTTTTCGACCGTTAGTACGATAGATTTAAATGTCAAATCCCATACTAAACCTGACGTTAAATACGTACCAACGGTAGTACATATCGTTACGTGATTACCCCGCTGTTCTCAATTTTCGATCCAAATTTATGGCCTCAACGGTCATTAACGTGAAGCAAGGTACCAATTATAAGGAAATAGAAAAGTTCGATTATCTCGAAAACCAAGGGACTTTAACTGAATGTCCATTTTCTGGACCAGCCTCAGGTGCTCTATCAGTGGTTAGAAGCTTGTCCATTAATTACTGGAAACCTATCCTATAATTATATAATACATGTGACAAATTTTACTAGTAATAAATGTGTATCTATTTGTCTTTACGTTCTTATCCTGCACCGAACAAATGTTTCTTTTTAGCCCAGTGGTTGTCTGGTGGTAGAGAATGCCTTAAGGCGTTAAGTCCGCCATTTGTACCTTTTTTAATGTGCAATAAAGTTTAAATATTAGTTTATTGCATATTACATTTATACATCGAGTGGGATTACGAAATAAGTACATAACACATGTAACGCCCTGCAAGGGCACAGCAATACGAGACCATCGTTTTCCTTATCCCTACTCCGACGGAAAAATTGAAAGGAAAAACTCTCATAGAAACACACACAACATCTCTAAACTCTATCGACAACCACGGAAACAAAACCGCTACGAATAAAAATCATAGCGGAAATTCGTAAACATCTCAGAGTAAGTGCAAACCACCGGGCCAAGGAAACCTTACACGGAGATAATCAAATCCGAGCATCCGATGGACACTTCAGCAGGAACTGTGTCCGTACCGGAAGCCGAGCTTCACTCACTCACGTCACTTCCGGTGTCCCCCGCTGCTGCCGGATTATGTTAATGCTGTCTCACATACATTTGTCTTTGCGTAATGCTCAGCTTTTCTTGCTTAGACGCAGTATTACTTTCCGATGTCGTTCACCTACGTTGTTTATCATTGTTTACGTTTATTTTGTTTCGGTTAGTGTCTTCTTTTTAGATAGGAAAAGCTTTTTTCTAGTTACAGTTTGGTTTATGACCAGGTATTTTTTTTCGTAGGCAGTGGCGCATTGAATCTACAGTCGAACTTGTAAGTAGCTGGACACTTTGGTACTTTGTCGCTTTCCCCCGTTGGAAATTTAGTATGACAGTTTAAAAATTACTTTAAAGCGAACCGGTACAAAGCTGTGAAGCCCCCTTGTGAGGCCGACTGTAGATACATTTACTCATCTTATAGACAGAATCGCTTGTACTCGAGTTTAAAGAGAAATAGGTTTGCTGCAGAATTGAACTGAAATCGTTATTTTTCCTCTTCTTTATACTTTATTTTTTTGAAACTCCCATGTCCAATTAAGTGCTTAAAATGTAACGGCAACTAAGCTTTTAAATTTCATAGAGATAGGAGAGAGAAGTATTAGTACGATAATACACAACACAAGTACTACATTTTCCCCCGTAATTAGAACTAGTGGGACTTACAATATAATTCTATTTTTATTCGTAAAGTCCAGTTATAGTATCGGAATTAATTTTCTTTCCGAATGTACCACTCTGTTAATTCGACTAAGTTTATCTCAAAATATCATTTTGACGTATAATTTTACAATTTTTTTTCATATTTTGTCGACTCAGCCCTAAATGAAGTAAAACCATACGTGATATTACCTATATCAAAGACCCAATCACAATTACACTGTTTAATATTATAAACGTACAAGCCAACCCAGTAGCTGCCTCAGAATCGATACATTGACTATAGATACATATTAAACAGTAAGTATACGAACATCGCCAGTGCAGTTCATCGACTTCATGTTCCTAGAACGGGCCGCAGTGGCGTGCAGTGCTGTAAGTGCGCCCCCGCGTGGCGTCCACTTATACGCTTGTTATTTTGCTAACACATTTAAGTTCTGCGCTATGTTATGTTATATTCATGTTTGCCAAGTTTATTCCTATCGACGTCGAAATATTAAGCCTTGTTAGCTGGTGACCTTAGGACGGCCTCTATGCAAATATCTTCGTTGACATGCAATGCTTTATGTCTCTAATTGAAAATGTAATATTAGTCGTACTCTAAATTCCATGTTAGGCACGACAAACAGGTTTTCCTTTTTTAAGTGGGTAAGTTAACCTATAAAAGTAAATTACGTTAAAATGTAATGTTTGCCTTAAATATTGGTAAACGATAACCAAAACCATCACAGCATTACTAAAGCTACCAAAACGATAATAATCCGATAAAAAACGCACGTAAAAGTTATTCTAGATACGTGCTCAATATTTGTTGTATGGAATTGGGAAAATCCAATTGTGTCAACACGGGGTAAGTTTGCTGAATCGAATGGGCCGACAGGTAAACGGTTATCGCGTGTAATAATAATGGCGGGGCGAATTCGTCGTGATAACGCGTAGTTGCACCGCAATTACGGGCCGTTAGGCGCGCGCGCCGGCGCCAGTGCATCTACCCTAAATTGCGTGATAAACACTATACCTACTTCTTGCAAAGGTTAATTTTGGGGCGCGAAACGGAGTAGAAACGTATAATTTTGCTGAGACATTCATTGCGTGCCTGTATTTTTTTATGCAAGTTATTGCTTTAACCCCTCGTATGCTTAGACACGTATCCGCCCCCAACATTTTAACCTATCGTTTTACATCCCAAGGTCATTATCATTAGTAATAACTACAATACAATAGATTGAAAATTTTGACATCCGCACGGTGTTAAGATTATAGTGCCATACAAACTTTCCACCCGTATAAACTTTAAAATGGCCGACGGAGGGGTTGGTACCCATCAAAAACATACAGCTAATATGTACCTAACTAGAGCCTGGGAAAAAATGGTGCTTTTTGCACGACTGCCCAAAAAAAGGTTTTGTTGAGCGTGTCCACATTATCACGTGAAAGTGCGTAACTATAATTTCAAAACTTGAATTTAAACTTTCGGGAGACATGTTATAACGGTGGGCAATCGGCGCGAGTCGCAGACGCACTCATCCTGAGGAAGAACTCCCTAAGAGTTCGAAACATGTCGCCCGGAGTGTCAATTAATACGTGAGTTTTAACCGTTTGGTAAAATATAATTATTTCAAAAGTTCATTATTAAAGTACTATAAACGTAACTAAAATTTCGCTGAAAAATTATGCATTTGCAAACTTTTCCGCGCGCTGTCTGCGATTTTTCTTTTTCTTTTTAATATTAAAGTGCCTATGACGTCTATTTCGTGTTTTGTAAACCACTATAATATACCCTAATTGTATTTCTTGATAATGCTTATTTTGGGACGCAAAACGAAATAGAAATAGTAGTTTATGCAACTGGTACATAATGAGGAGCATTAAAATACGAGTGTGTTTATGAAACGAGCCGAAGGCGAGTTTCATAATAAGGTCACACGAGTGTTTTAATGCCTAATTATGTACAGTTGCATACATTACTTTATCTACACACATATTATAACTACTCTAAGATGGGTTCAGAAACCGTAGTAAACAAATACAATAATTGTGTTAATACAACCTTTTTTGCACGGTTGCGGAAATATCGAAATCAGAACTGGCAACCGATACCTGAATGTTATTTTAAAAAGTAAAGAGTCCCTATTCTGATATGATCATGTCGTTCTAGCTCAAATTTCGTGCGATATATACTAAAAAAACACCGAGCTGACATTTCGCATCGACTGAATTTGAATTTTCAGTGATACTAGAATAGGGACATGTCAACTTTGACATTTAAATTTTGACAGACGTCTAATATTTTAACATCATATATGAGATTAAAATAAAAAATTATATTACAGCTGTAGCCTTAGCCACAGATAAGAAAATTGTCATAAATTCATTGAATGTTTAAATGAGAGTCATTTTCTACGGTTTCCGAACGCATATTAGAGGATTTATGATATGTGTGTAGATAAAGTATATTTTTTGCTGAGAAACCCACGTGTAAAGTTTTCCTCCCGCGCTTTCTGCGTATTTCCTATTGCTCTTTATTTACAGCACTGGTATTAAGTAAAGTAAAGTATCTTTATTCACCATGTAACATACATCACATTTAGCACGTCATACAATAACTTTCTACATAGGTATTCATCATAACATTAAATTATAAAATCCTTTAAAACTGTACAGCGGATTATTTTCCAGAATAAATTTAAATTACAGAGCATATTCAAACTTAATTTGGTTTTCTTTTCGAATCATCATAATAGCTATTATAGCAATAAAGACGACATTTATTATGTTATTCTTATACGACATAAGTCTATAACTAATAAACATTTATCGGGAGTTATAGTGCAACATTTACCAACATGTATCTGATACAAAGGCATTAAAAGCCTATATAAGAATAAAAGTCACAAACACTGCTATAAAGTGATCGTAAAATTGACTGCAGTCCTTCGTGGCTCTCGGTTTTTAAGAGCTATGGACTATTTGTGGATGATGAGAATTGAAATAGGAGCTATCATTGTTTGTAGTTTATTTATAACTTACCAGACCACAAAAGCAAAAAGAAAAGATAAGTGATACCACCTGACTTTGGTCAATATTGATTTCATAATTTCAGTAGTAGCAGAAAATTATTGTATTTTACCGCGGCCTCGTTTGATGGACTTGCACATTTATAACAACAGTTCTGTTCAGTATATGTAAAACCTGATACCTTAACCTTCCTTTAATTATTGAATATGTTTTGGCAAAAAGACTGTCGTTACATTGCGATTTCTAGAGCGCACTCACCAGACGAGTTAAGGATGTTCCCTGTATATATAAAGGCAGTTAACACAGTCCGTCGATTCGGCACTACCGCCGTTGAATTCAGAAGCACGTTACTTACTCCAATCAACATGGAACTGAGATTTTGTAGGAGAGCTAAAACCATATTTTAAATTAATGCTCCTGAATAGGTTTTTATTTCATGTGTGAGTTTCTCTGTATTTCATATAATTATCAGAATCAGAATCAGAATTATTTATTCGTGACAATACACAATGCTCCGCATTGCATGCTTATGCTTATTAGGGCCATCTCTACTAGCTGTGTAATATTTATAAAGCTCCAATTTTAAATCTACTTTTTATTTCGCATAGATTATAATAGATACGTATTTGTTTTCTGCTACTTAATAGGTACTAAGGCCGGGTTTTATAAAAATCCGTTAGACCAAATGTCAGATCAAATTTCAGTAACTCAGTATTTTTTTTGACATAACATACCGCAATAAGGTCTAACGCATCTTTGTAAAACCGGGCCTTAGTCTACAATAATGTTTCAAAGGACGAGATTACAGTCGACGTCAAAGATATTTTTACTCTTTTGCATGATTTTACTTTTGAACAAGTTTCAGTCTAAACTTTAATTTTTGATACGAGCTTTTATTGCCGACTGTACCTTTTTTTCCACCTCGTTGAGACGGTTCTAATAAGCTAAACGACGTGTTTATCTTGTGTAAGTAGTTTAAGCGTTATTATGCAAGTGAACTTCTTGCTTTCAAGGCAGGAAGTAAAAAACCTAAAACTGTCCCACCAGTTAGACTACTAAGAGTTCCCCCTGAAAAGAGTCACTGAATTCAAGTACCTTGGTCACTGTATTACCGAAGACCTCTCTGATGACTTGGACATATACGAGCGAAAGACTCTGGCGGTGAGAGCTATTATGTTGGTCCGTAGGTTTGCAGGTGTTCACGAAATCACGCTGTTCAAAGCATACTGCCAGGTTTTTAGCCTATGGACCCACTATGCTAAAAAAACTATAAATAGCCTACACATCCAGTATAACAACGCTTTTAGGATGCTGTTGGGACTGCCTCGCTGGTACAGTTCTTCTTTTTAGAGGCTAACACGGATGGCTTTCAAACAATACTGGAGGAAACGTGTGGCCTCCGTGATAGGCAGAGTGCGAGTCAGTACCAACAGCCTTCTAAGTGTTGTGCTGGATAAGTTCGAGTGCCCCGTGGTCCGACATTGGAACTTTCGTCCACATGGGTGATAGGCCGAAAATATTCGGCCGACATCGAATGATATTTGAACTCAAATAATAATTGACATCAAATTAATAAATTATTAAAATAGTTCAGTTCGTTTATTAGGTATTCTGTATTATTTGACTTTGTTTTTATTTATTTTTGATTTTAATGTACGAGATGAATGATTTGGTTTTTTATGAATAAGTTTATAATACTAACCCTAGAGTATAAGCCTATTGTACTAACTTTTGTATGGACACCAGTCTGAATTTTAAAAAAATGGCCGCCTTCTGTCTACAATCTACATCATCACAGGGTTGTGTTATCATAATATTGTAATATCTAGGCGGCCGAGCTTTGCTCGGCGTTTTCCCGGGCATGAGACCTGGCTAGATCGATTGCTCGTCCCCGAAAACCCACATACCAGATTTCATCAAAATCGTTAGAGCCGTTTCCGATCTCCCCAGAAAAAAAATATATATTTATATATTCAAGAATTGCTCGTTTAAAGATATAAGATATATACAAGAATTGCTCATTTAAAGATATAAATTTGTCACCCAACTTACATGACTAGGTATGTCATATTTCAGCTTCGGATACCGGCAAGTGGCTGAAAAAAGTATTGCAAATTTTGAGGACAACTTACTTACATACGTACAAACAGTGCAAGTGAAATTTAAACTTGATATAAGAAAATATGTATATGAAATCCAATAACAATCTCAAATAATGTAATAGTAATAAAAAAGGCAAACAATGGCAGGATTTTTATAGAAATAGGAAAGGTTTCAGTGACCGGTGTAACTCTGGGTCAGTCGCTCCTAATGAGCGTATACGGGCTCGCATACTCGATTGCAGACGGACTAATGAGAGAGTTGCTATTTGTCTCTTTTAAGCCTTGGGCGGGCTTCGACAGGGTTGAACAAATCGTAGGCTATGCTTCTTAAACTTGAGAGGTACTTACATGTCGCACATATGTGGAACAGCCTAATAACTGAGGAGGTATCTCCACCCAACAGAAATCGTGCGGTGTAAAAGTGGAGGACCTGCATCTGTAGCTGCCAATATAACAAATAATAATATCAATTAGTATCAAGCGTCCATAGGGTACAATATCTGTTTCCCATCACGTAGGCCGTATGCTTGTAAGCCGTCGTCGTAGCGTAGTATTAAGAAAAAAGTGAACTATTGTTGGACCACAACTCATTATCCTCCTAGCGTTATCCCAGTACAATTGCATCCCGATGGATGCGTGAGTTCCGCTACCTAATCCCAAGATTTGGCGTAAGCACTAGTTTTTACGAAAGCGACTGCCATCTGACCTTCTAACCCAAGGGGAAACTAGACCACAACTATTTAAATAAAATATCATATAACATCTATCACGCTAAAATTTCGCTAATTTCAACTACAACATATTCCTTGTTGTAATAAGTTTTAAATTGTAGTCATTTTCACAAACTATGTTAAAAAAGTTGCTGACGAGAAATACTTCAGTTCGAGAAGCAGTAGCATAAATGTATAAAAAAGGTGAAATTCGTTTTAACTTCAAGTAGTGGATAAAATGTGATTTACATTTTGTAAAAGAAAATAACAAAACACGGAGAAAAGCACACACTAGACACAAAAAGGCTTAAAGGATTAGCCTTCTGAATAAAGTGAAACTAGAAAAGCAAAGATTTATACAGGGTGGAAAAAATTTATAGGCCCTGGAGAACTGCCTTAAATCATTAAGTAAGATCTTTTTACTTAAAGGAAACATACTTTTGTTTTTAAAAAGAAACAAAACTGCATTCAAGGATTTTCTAAAATTCGCCTGTTTCACCCGGGAATCGAACCAGCTGAAAATTCAAAAAGTAAACATTTACCCTTTTTAGGGTTCCGTAGTAAACAAGGAACCCTTATAGTTTCGCCATGTCCGTCCGTCCGCCCGACCCCCGTTTTTCTCAGTAATCGTTAGTACTAGAAAGCTGTAATTTGGCATGAGTATAGATATTGATGACGCCAACAAAAAGGTAGAATAAAATCTTACCTAAGGTGGTGCTGCAATTCTTTTTTCTTCCAAACCCCATCGTGTGGGGTATCGTTGGATAGCTCTTTTAGGTTTCTAGGAGTATTTTTTGATTCAAGAATAGGTTGGCGTGATATTAAGCTTTGAAGTGATAATTTTCGTTATGGTCAAGGGTCCCCCCCCCCCCCCCCCCCCTCCTGCCAGCTAAACGGTGGCACCTAGGCATGTGAAAAAAATCATGGTAGTAGGATATACGATGAATTTAAAAGGAAAACTATCACAGCTAAGTAGACATTACTAGTTAACGAGTAATAGTCGAACTTCAGAAATGTACTGCAAAGCAAACTTTAGAACAATTTCCATTGATACCTTAGATAATGTTGTTAATTCTGTCAAAAACATAGTAAATATAAGTTTGCAAACTTTTTAGTCCACATAATGTAACGGGTGGATGACTACGGAACCCTACCTTGCGCGTGGCCTGACACGCACTTGGCCGGGGTGGATGACTACGGAACCCTACCTTGCGTGTGGCCCGACACGCACTTGGCCGGTTTTTTTAATACACTAGTCGATACAGTCACTCTTAAAGATAATACTTCTCCAAGAAATATTAGGTCTTACACTCGTCTGTCGTACAAAATATCCATAAAACCGAATATTGTGTTGCAATATCTTAGAAAATTTAAGAAAATCTATGAATGCTGTTTTGTTTCTTTTAAACAATAAAAGATTGTTTCCTTTAAGTAAAATGAGACGTTTTTTCCCACCCTGTAGTGTATTACATCATTTCAAAAAGTACTGTAGGTGAAATTTCGTGAACTTTTCAAAGCGAGCATATTATTTTACATTTTGCCTTGTATAATATGTATTATCCCAGGGTCTACCTTAGTACCGTGGCTAGTAACTGAATGACATTTTCTTAAGTGGCCAGTTACTGGCGATTTACCCTATTTTTAAGATTTAGATTAATTTCCTTATTTAGGTATTGTGATAATTTGATGGTTTTCTTTTCGTATAACCACATTATGTTATACATTTTAAGTACAGTCGAGGTCATTAATATGTACGAGTATGTAACAAAATAAATGAATATGTTTATTTTTTATATGACCACACTCTGCTCCATCGGTGAAGCAGCGCGCGGTGATGTTGGCAAAGCAGGTTTTAAAATGTCAAACTTGACTCTTGGGTCAAAAAGGAGTTTGAGAGGTTAGGAAAGGTCATGTGAAACAAAACTTAATTTGTGATTTCAAATCTATAAAAAGGAACTGACTAAAGGAAGAATTAACTTTAAATGTCGTTTCTTTGGTTACAGGTACGTTTTAGTGGCTAGTGCTTGTAATTTAGTTTGTAATTAGAACACAAAAATGATAAAATAAATCTTTGGTTACAGAGCAAAGCGTTGGTTTCTTTCTAGAGTCAATCCACATAAATGGGAGACTGATAGTCTTATATGTATGTATACACTAATTGATTTATCCAATTATAATAAATAATAAATTATTTACCTAATTGAATGCGGTCGCCTACAATTTGTAAGCAAACGCATTCGATTAGGTAAAAAAGTGTATACATAATACTGACTTCGAATATATACTTTAACATGTGTCACCCTATTGAAAGTTGCATACTTTACCGCTCCGTTCTGGTGGCTTCTTCGACGCTTTTGTAACTACAAATAAATATTTCACTTCTAAGGCAAAGTGCATGAGAAATAATTCTCAATAACAACGTGAACAGTTTCTTTCCGAGTATAAATCACGGATAGTCTCAAGAATGCGACCGGTTCGCATTTCCTTCGGCGCGCTGGTTTCGTCACAACAATTTTAAAGTCGCATTCCCACTTAAGATGCATTGGTTCATTCCAAAAGGAGATTTAAGGCTGAGTGCGGAAGTGTTAACGCCTGCTGACTAATGTAAATTCATAAAATGCGGTCCGGTGCAATTGTAAAAGTAACTTTGTTCCGCGCAAAATAGAGCGCATTGTTGAAAGTGTCGTGTACAACAGATATGAGCTTTTGACAATAAGGTGTTGAAATGCGGTCATTCGTAAGCGCGACGTTCAACTACGGGCGTTAACACTAAATGACAGCTGCAAAAAATCCCCACCAGCTTCCGATGGTAAATGCTAAACGGAAATGATGAGTTATTTCCGGTTACAAGTTCAAGTGGTATTCTTATAAAAGTGAATTTATGGTAATTTTGTAAGCCTTAACCCAAGTAAAATTAGTAACTAAGTAGTATTTATTTTATCGTTTTTCATCGCAATAAACCCTTATTTATTACTTTTGACATATGTATTCTTTACGAATTTGGACGTACAAGACGTTTTGAATATACAGGATGCACAAACGCGAAACATACATATGGACAGGACTCTATTATCACTGACGTAAAAATGCTAATGTTGCTAACTGTACCTACCCCCTACCCCCAATTAATTTGTGAATCCTCTCTTCACTTATCGCAAATCTAAATACTGTTAAATATGTGTCGGTAAGTGGCGAAATGAAGGTCCAAGGCGGGATGATAAAAAACGTAGCAGGCCGTAGTGGTAGCGTAGCACAAGACTTGATTTCACATTCTACGATGTGGCTAAGAAAGTAACATGCTACGCGGCGTACCAAGTAGGAAATAAGTAAAGGCAGCCGTTTGTTCATTGTTTGAATTGACACTTATGTCCTTCCATTCCCTTTACGTCAGAAAATTTATTTTCATATACTTATCCAAATATTCCAGATCTATGAAAAACAGAAAATAAAAACGCTCGACTAAGTCGAACAGCCTGTCAATTTTAGTGGTCAGATTCCAGTTAGGACAGATATTTGTCGTCATGGTGGATCGTGGACAGATATTTATGCACGAAGAGAGAAATTGGAACTATTCAATTCAATAGTTTATTTTAATATGTTTGTTAAGCGGATGCGTCCGCTAGCGAAAATCTTAATTTTTTAATCAAAGTGAAAATTGAAAAATTCAACACCACAGGTGGGATTTGAACCCACCACAATTTTCACTTTGATAAAAAAAAAATAATAGTTTATTTGTCTAAAATGTATCGGAATGTTGGGTGACGGATGAAAAGAGATTACATGTTACAGAGATGAGAATGTTGAGATGGAAGAGCGGAGTTACCAGAATGGATCGTATTAGAAATTAGTATATAAGAGGAAGCCTGAAAGTAGCACCCATAGTCGATAAGTTGAAAGCTCATCGTCTACGTTGGTATGGTCTTGTTATGCGGAGGGAAGAGAGTGATTTAACAAGAAGGGTATTAGGTAAGGATGCAAGAGAAGGGGTAGGCCAAGGAAAAGGTGGATGGACTGCGTGAAAGATGATATGGAGAGGAAGGATGTGAGTGCCGAGATGACGAGCGATAGAGAGGTATGGAAGAAAAAAACATGCTGCGCCGACCCCAACTAAATGGGATAAGGGCAAGGCAATGATGATTTGTCCAAAAAGTAGGTAATGTTATACAACAGGTGGTATGTCACAATTTAAAGGATCTCCAATTTTTGCCGATTCGCGAATTCGCTTTTTGCTTTTGCGGACCCTTAAAACTAGTGCCTTGGTGTTAGTAGATTCCAATGCAGACCTCGCGCTTTTTTAGGGTATAATGGGGAAATCGCTAGGAGGATGGTGACCTTGCCAATGGTATTTCTGAAAGTAATGTGTAAAATTATAAAAAGGCTCGAATAATGAAGTGATCATAAAATGCTTACCTACACGAATTCGGAAGTTTAGATTTTACATCTAAAACATAACAAGTTACTAAGAATATGCTTTCATTAATTTGTACACAGACAACAGACAATGAGTCAATGTCTGGCGCCACGAGCCTGCCCCGATATTCCTAGAAAAGGTTTCATACCCCACAGCTGAAACTAACTGCCAATTACAGTACAATGACTCGAAATGTTTTTTCAAATTTTGCTTTATCGCTTTATTTTTCTAGACTTTGTTTTATAATTTGTTATTGGCCAGAGGACAAACACACTACTATTATTTTAAAATTTGCCATTTACTTAGTGACATTTAAATTTATTATTTATTAAACTTTACGCCTGAAATAAAAGAAAAGCAATGAAATTCTAATGCGATGAACGAGTCCTGTGGGGACTCATGGGAAAAAGCTAGTATCACATAATAAAAATATCTAGCCCGTGTGGTGCCGTATTAAAATATCACCTTTTTTAGTACGGGGGAAAAATCCTTTATGGATATCTCCGCACCGCGGGGGCAGTGCGCAGGTTATGTCGGAGTTGCACCGACTAAAAACCCCACGATTGTCCTCCTCAACCCACCGCTCTGGGCTCTCCCATGGAACTCTCCAGTGCCACCCTAGAGTCCACCAATGGGTCCCACCATGTTTTTATGGACGATCGCAGCCCCCAACTACGACCGTCTTCGGCCCCGAGGACCCTCTTTTAGTCGCCTTCTACGACAGGCAGAGGATACCGTAGCCGTATCCTTATGCCCGGGCCACAGGGCGCCATTAAAATATCACCTAGTAAGTACATCACTCGACTATGAGAACAAGGTTGACTGTGTGGTTGGCAGATGACACAGTGGGCTAGCAAATTATCACATTTTTTTAAACATGGTACTCATTTTCCCCCTTAAGAAATATTGGCGCGAGTTCATGCACATGGGTATATAAATAGGTACTCGTACACCTACAAAAATATAGAAATTATATAATTTGATAGATTTCTTTTTTAACGTACGGCAGTTTTAAATAGTGTGTATCCATCATTACGTAATAGCGGGCTGCAAGGACTATATTCAGCTGATTCACTGATGACTAATAAATTAGAGGCTAACCTATTTACTGTAAAATATTAAGTAACAGTTGATTTCATAGGTTTGTTGACTTCTTTAGTACTAGGTAATAAAGATACTTAACAAAAGTCCGGCATTAAAAAAATGAATGTATCTCTAATATTCCCAGCACAGTAATAAGGCAGTTGCATGTCTTCCGTTATATTACGGGTGCGCTAGAGAAGGCGCCGCACCTGAGACTGCTAATGCCGGCTCAGCCTCTCATTACCACCGATAACTGGTCGCCCCAACACGTCCCACTGATAATTGCTACATACGCAATAAGGGAAACGTTATAAATGTAATGAAACTCCCTTATTTATTATTTTACGCGAGAAAGAAGTGGTCGTAATCACCACTATAAATCAATATGTGACTCAAACGCAATCATCCCAGGAAACATTTTTTTTCTGTGCACTTTACGACGTCAATGCGTTTGTCGAGTCTAAGGGCGTAATGGTCCAGTGTTTGACCGCAGATGTAATATAAAATAAACAGATCTTAGATTACACGCGGTTAACGTCGACAATGCGCGTAACGGCTGAATTATACGGGTACAAATTACATCATTAGAAAGGTCATTTTATACGGACGTCTATTTCCAGCAAAGCTTTTTATTAGTCGACTCGTTTCTGATGTTATTCGGTTGTTGTCTCGGTTGGCCATGTTTCTCGAAAGCTCGATTCTTTGTCAATCGAAATCCTTGGCATTAAGCAATATCAGATTCGATGGCAAATGTCGGTTGCTCGTGAATGTTGATGAGCGGGCCTGTCTGTTCATGACCGGTAACAATTAGGAAACCTCCGCCGGTGCAAGTCGCGTGGATATAAAACTTTATGTACGCGTATAAATTTTGATGCCGAGACATGTTTTATTGTGGCGTCATAAAATTTGGGGTCGGAAAAGACCGACATATTTATTAAATACGAACAAGCTCGTAAAATTGAATGCATGACGTTTTCGTGATATTGATAATAAGACCGCAAACTATTTCTGGCAATTTATTGATTTACTGAATCCACGCTTACTTAGGGAAAGTACTTGCTAATACTTACAAGCGGTTGATAGTTAGAATCTGTGTCTATTTGAGTGTATCAAGATTTTATGTCCCAATAACATTCAACATTCCCTTATGGGTTCGCAAAACGGCTCCGACAATATCGCGAATCGGCTTAGCATTTCGCCCGGCCACCTCGGGGAGACCCGGGACTCCCAGTGACGCGCCGAAGGCCCGAGAATACCGTTACCTTTCGCTCCACTTATTTACCGAACACAGCTCTAATAAATTTAATAAAGGGGAAACGCGTGACAGAAGTATACTGTAGGTGAATAACGGATGGATTTTGACTGTTGCTTGCAATCACATAAACAATATACCGGGTGTACAATCCGGTGCGTACAATCGGGTGATTTCTGGGTCGTGAGCAGGAATCAGGTACATAATCAGGCCCATGAAACTGAACAACTTTCCCCATGAAACCATGGGCCGAAATAATAAAATTAGAAATCAACTTTCATTCAAAATGGCTGGTCACGTCACTATGTGAAGTAGGTTTTTATGTCTTCAGATTTCGACCTATATTCCTAGGGAAAAGTTGTTCAGTTTCATGGGCCTGATTATCTAACTGATTCCTGCTCACGTCTTCTGAATCACTCTGTATATTCGTATTTTAAGGCATATAAATACATTCTACATTTAAATCAATGACAAATAAATTCAGTGTAGTCTTACCTTGCACTGAGTTAGAAAGTTCCCGAAGAAATTATCTACAGGTTGTTGGCATTTCTCCCATACCTGGAAACGAAACATATATTTAACGCGAGCTATTAAACGTCATAAACATCAATTAGTGTGTCGGGAAATAAAATAAACAACCGACATTTATGTGGAAATATTGCGCATTGGGTGTAAATGCAAACAAATACCTATGAATGTAAGAAAAACACGGAGTCAGGGTGCAATGAGAAACGAGGGTAATCCTCCTGTCGGCGGCAGGTACCGATGGACGGATTAAAACACCATTTTTATTGACATTTAAACCTCATTCCGGTATCATTCCCGAGCTTTTATTTGTGAGAGTTTCATAGCCGGATTTATGTGACGCTGACGACTGTCCAAAAGCATTGAAGTCTACCGATCGTTTTCAATGAAAACCCGTCATGAAATGCCAATTAGTAAAGGATTTAAGCCATGATTCACCTAAGTATTAGCAAGGAACAAACCATTAGGAAATCAATGTTAGTTAGTCAGTCTATAAAACTGTAAATAATAAACATTCTCGGTCGTGAAATTGTATTGTATTAAATTAAATTAATACAATTAATAATTAATTAATTGTATGAAATTGTAATTATTGTATTGCGTATTGTGTAATTGTATTGTTTAAGGAAGGCTGCGGTCAGAGCCGATACATGGTCTATAACTATTGTTAGGACCGCAGCCATCCGCAACAACACTTATGGTTCAATTTTGAAACAGGAAATAGGGGACCATCGTAGTCTGCAATCGTCGGTTTTCGATGGACAAAACGCAACGTCTCCTAATGCCTTTAACCCTTAAACAAAGAGTTGGGCGGTAAAAGTTAGATCTAAACTAGGGGCTGGCATTTTGTAAGAGACTTCCTCAAATTTTGATGCTAGGGGTCTATAAATTGACACAGCCACATATTTGGACTAATATGTAGAGTTTATGAAGTTAGGGCTTGTAGAGTTTGAAGCTTGATGTAGAGACATGAACATGAGATATGATAACTTTTTGACAGTGAATCCATAATTATGATCTGTCTTGGCAATATTTTATATGAAAATGTTTTTGGAGGAATAATTTTTATCAACCGATTTCGTGTAGCGATTTTGAAAAAAATGTGACTGAGAATGAGATTCTTTAAACGTATGCTGAATTGCGTTTAGTATATCCAATTTAGAAAATTACAGTAGACACTCGAGAAGCATTACTCGATGAAAAATAAAAAAGCAAAACCATTTACAGGGCTAAGTAAATTGAGCTCTCGTTACGGTTGCCAGGCGTGAATAATTGATACCCTAATATCAGAGGCTTTACTCGCGCTCTGAGGAAAACAAGGGGTTATTTTTGTTTGAACATACATTAAACAGGAAAAATATTGTGATGGATCCGTAACGGCCATAGATTGTAGCGATTATCGATGCGGGCATGCCGGTATTATCTTTTGAATTTTTTTTTCAAAAGGTAATGGGTTTAGATTCACTTTGGCTTCGGTATTAATTGATAAAGGTGCTTCCAATGTGTTTTATAAAGCACATTATTAGTTGTCGTACCTTGTCGCCAGAAAGTACGAGGTACTTTGCGTCAAATACGGTAATTCATATTTTTTGCAGATTTTTTTACATTACATATATCGATTTACTGTATATGTTTTAGCGTTAAAAAATACTTATTAGATAATTATTAGAAGACGAACCTCACATAAACGTATCTATTCCTAAAATATATAATGTGATCAAATGGGTCAGAAGGGAGCAGTCAGAAACTATGATAGAGATAGCGAGGATTAGGAACCATGGCTTCGATTTTAGTGACAAGAAAAATGCAATAGTAAAATAATTACCTAAACGAGTTGAATATTGCGTTGAAAAACATGGTCGTCAGTTCAAACATCTACTTAATTAAATTAAAGGATATGAAATACAATTCATCTTAGATACCATGTCTCATAGTAACATTTACTGCTTATGACCTACACAATCCATATCCAAATAGAAATTATGTAAGTTTTCTTTTTCAATTATATATAGCTCGTTAGTTCAGTACCTACTTACTTAATGTCGATCGATAATTTTGTTTTTCACTCTCGGAACCGGTTTTTAAGAACTCCTATACTAGAACTATAGTACCTAATGGAAGCCTTTGTATGAAAATCCGACTTGCACTAGGCCGATTTTTTATTTGTATGCCTGTATGCCTAAGTTTAACATATAATGCAGATTGAAAGGCGGTCCTGTCCCTTCTATCGTTTTTAATAACTACCAAAGCATTTTACCTGTATTGCCTGTACAAGTATACACGGACCTTAAAGGCTATCTCAAAACTGTTATTATCCGCGGTGCTATTCAAACTGAAGTGTAAAAGTATATGCCTACCTACTAGAGGTATAATAGTAAAATGTAATACTGCGTAGCGATAGGTAAGGGCGCGTCTTGCCCTTGTACATTGACATTTAGTACCGCCCGAGCGATGCTTTACGATCGGCGTGAGCCTCTACGGAACCGGCCTACGATACCTGCGGCCAGAGAATAAATAGTCTTTTAGTCGATTTTCAGACTGTGCAAATTCTGTTCATTACATTTTATCACTAAGGGTGATATCACTTACCTTTACAATTTAACGTAAATGTTAATTACGAAAGTATTCGTTCAAAATGTTTAATGATTTTCTTGTTTTAAAACTATTGTTTTTTTTTTGTGAAAGTTGATCTCGGTATTTAAATTAGGGAATCGGCTGCGTCCAGTTTTAGTTTAAGGCCGTGCCGGACGGCAGGGAACGTAGCGTGACGCAGCGCAACAAAACGAACAGCCTATTATGAAATATTATAGTTTTAAATTTTTGTTTCATTACTTTGTCATGAATATTTTTTTCTTCTTTCTTTCTTTCTTAAATCTCAAGAAAATCACCCGGGGATAATAAAAGGCGGGTATGAAATAACTTAGCTCCATGTGTCAGCAGCGTCGAAGATAAACTGAGGCCGTTCAAGCTGTATTAAGCAATACAGAGCTGCGCTAAATCTTAATTCGGCGCTAGGCCAACGCTATCTCATAGTCTATTTATGGGGCTAGACGACAATAATTTATTCAGACAAACCTCCTAAATTAGGCTATATGTAAACTTTCCGCAGGCTCGTCGTTTTCTTAGCTATTCCATATTTCAACAAATATCATGCAGTGTATTATGTCGCGAATGTCTTGTGTCGCCGCGCCGAGCCTTATTCTTTGCCGCGCTGGCATAAATATCTGTGTGCGTTATCTAGCCGTGTTAGGAGTTTTAGGATTTTCGTTAACTTCACCTTTATCTCGGAGGAACATTTTCAAGGATAATATTTACGCCGCTAGTACTGCAGAAGTTTTTATATCTGCACAAAGGTTAAATTAGAGTGTCAGAGCATAGTGTGACGTTGTGAAAAGACTATGCTCTTAGAGAGAAAGTCTGAAATTGCATCAGCGAATATAAAGAATGTGTAGCACCGAGCTGGCGCCGCGGCGGCCTCTCAAATGGCCATTTGGCTCCGATATACAGAAGTTTGTTAGGGCTGTTACACAACACTCGACAGGCTTGGTACAGTCAAGGGCATAAATATGTATACATTTTTGGACCTTATTTCAATGGAATATGGTGAAAAAGTGTATACATATTGGTGCCCTTGACTGATGTTAAATTAGTATTACGGGCTATTAGACAAAGTAATATAATAATTTAAACAGGTATATTTGAGACAATCGGCCACACTTCAACAACGTAACCGTTGCCTAACTACACATGGACGTGTAGTCGGTGTGTGAATCTTTAATTGTTTATCACCCAGGAAATCTTTTTCTTCCATTTTATTTTATTCTGTCCCTCTGAATAAATAATGAGAATTGACGCCTGAACTAATTGAAGGCGAATCGTTCCCGCGCGGAGATACGTCGATCTCTCTATCACTTACATTAGGTATTACTTGAACATTTGAATTGGTAATTAATCGTTGGACAAGACAGCAATTGGCTTGCTGAAATGTTACGGTTTTTTTAATTACCTTTATCCTGTAAAGGAGAATATTAGGAACATTTTTTTTAATTATCTTTCGAGGGTCGTGAGTCGGAAACTACGAAAAAGGTCAAGTTTGAGACACAACTTTTGACTATTTCTTCCTGATATCCACCTATCCGATTTTGATTCTACTAATTCTAAATCTTTTTCATGTATATAACAATGTAAAGCCTTTGTCTATTTCTATTTATCGGGTTTTTTTATTTACATTGGACGATTACATTTTTGCGTTTTACAAATGACTCTTTTAATTTAATAACAATACTAAACAGTTATCAAAAAACCAACACAGATACATATGATATAACTATACTCTTTATATGAAAAGTTCATTATATTGAAGTTACATGTAGCCTAACAATATAAGTTATTATAGTCACTTCGACTGAATTTTCGTTTATTAGAGAAGTCTTTCGAAATTTGGATTTTTATTTCGGAATAGTGCTTTCGGAGTAATGACTCTTCGAAATTCTTGTGTTCCTTCCTCTTAATAGTCCCAAGCATGAATGATGAGAATTGATGACGTTTGGACTAAAATCAATCAAATCAAACCTCAGTAAGGTTTGATTTGATTGATTTTAGTCTTGGCGTTTAGATGTTTATTAAGATTTGCGTTCTAATATGCAGAGATTTTCTTTAGGCGACTTCCTGATTTGGCGCTGCGGAGGCAGTACGATATGAGAAAAGTGTCAAATGTCAGTGTCAGCTGTCAGTCGACGCGATACCATTTTTTACTACGCCCCTACATTTAAATGAGTGCTTCCTGACTGGCGCGGGATGCGTGGTAGCGGGACGATGCGAAGGCGGTACTGCTCCGCTTCTGCGCATATGTTATTACTACTGCGCAAACGTAATAATGATAGTATTATGTCAAGTGAGAATCTATGCGACGTAAGTAAGTTTACGTCAAAGAAGAAAATGTTACATATCGATCCCGCCCCGCCAAGTCAGAAAGTCGCCTTAAAACGAACGTGTCCCAGTTTTAAATTACATCACAAATAACCTAGCGTGAAGATATGTATGAGTTAAATTTAGTTCCACAAAAGCTACAGCAGTTAGTCGTTAAGTTAATAAAGTGGAATAACGTAGTGAAAACTAGTCTCGTAACTCCACTGGGTCACAAATGTATTAACTGCAGAAGAGGAACTGCATTCAAATCACACCATCGCAATATAAATGCGTCTATAAAACTGTATTGTCTATTTACTATGTGAAATATTGTTACAATTTACCCCATTGACGCCCGTACGCCGACTGTTTTTGTTAATTAGTTTCTATTCTGTTTATTTAATTACTTTGCGCCAGCCTGCATGTAAGTGGGACCCCACTCGCAAATTCTATCCAGGTAACTAAAAACTGGAAGTCGCACGTTGGTTTTTGCTCCCATCTGTAGTAGGTACAAATGAACTGAGTATGAGGTGTTAAACTTCGCCGTACAACATTTATTTTTAACGTGGTTTCAATTCTGAGATCGTATTTTCTTATTTATTAAGATAATTAATTGCTGCTTGTTATCAAGACGCTGAGATGATTGCGTATAATGTAACATTTAATTGCTCATCCATATTATTAATAAAAAATGTAAATATATTCTGTATGTATAGTACATTTTCCAGTCGGTATTTTTTCTTTTCTTTTAAATTTAGTTGCACCGCCTACAATCTTTCTGCTTAGCCTGGAGGTTGACTGGTAGAGAATGCCTCATGGCATTAAGTCCGCCTTTTGTACTTGAATTTATTTTTGTGCAATAAAGATTAAATAAATAAATTAATTAATTAATTAAGAAGAGTATTATTACTGGAAGAGATCCCTTAAAGGGATAAGTTCGCCTTTGTACATACTATTTCCTTTTGTATTTTTCATAATTGTTTTATGTACAATAAAGAGTTTTACTACTACTACTACTCATTAACCGATCAACTTTATTAGTTGTTATTAAACGGGTTTTTGAAAGCAATTCTAGCGATTTCTATGAGATTACAAAACAACGGTTTATGCGAGTGACACATAAATCCATCTAGCTACTTAGTCTCAATGCTCTCATCCGTGAAACATCGATTTCCCCGGGTTTTACACTCACGGCGCCGGGAAAAGCTTGGTCTCTTAGATACTGTGTCTAATTAATTTATTTTCTATTTTATAGATGTTAAAATATGGCCCAAATGACAATTTAGTAATCACTAACGTTGCGGTATAATTCCTTGAAACTAGCCCGAAACCCTGTATTAACCTTATTCAGTTCATAAAAGTACTTCAACCACTTACTAGAATTCTGAAAATGGATGTTAAAATGTAGTAACGTAAAATCCGAATGGATGGGCAGATCGAGCGACACAGAGGCGCCGCTTAAAACTCCGAGCTAATTAAATGAATGAAAACGAAACTCGAATGTTTTCATTCCATTTACCAGCTCTATGCTCCCGCTCCCATTCGCCACCGACGAATGGCAACATGCGAGAAGTATTCATGAAATATTTGTTTTTTTTATTCCTATCGGACTTGGGCAAATTTTACTTGAGGCTTGAATTTTTCAGATTGTATTTTGTAAGGAGCAACTCAATATATCCCTGACTTTTATGGAATAGATGTTGTACAAATCAGTCCTTTGAATTATAGTAACAAGTGTAGGTTCGGTAATTAATCCAAATACTTCGATGTGAATATCTTCTCTTTAGTTTAAATCTATTGATTTGCGATCTTAATTCTAATTTGGATATATTATTTATCTTGTCTTGAGGGTTAAAACCCTCCGATCATAGTAAAAAGTGTAAAATGAATTAATTTAACCGGCTTATCCATATTTAATTCAATACGAACTAAATTATTATAGTATTTACTGTACCTAACCGTCATATTTGAAGGATAATCTTCATAATACAGTTTCGTTACGGGCATAGAAAATAAAGCAAAGCAACGGAAAATTAATGTTACTAAATTAAAATCATTTGTTATCGTCTTATGAGAACGTGGTAAATAAGGCTAGTGATAAATCGTCTAGAGGATGTGCCGCATGGGAGCATTAACAACATCTTGATATTATTATCTGGCTAGTTTAAACCGCATAGATTAATTGAATAATTTCACTCATTAATTAAAGACTGATAGGTAATGCATATTTTTAGATTTTGCGATCACTAAACGTACATCAGACAGGGGAAGTATGTATTTAAGGCGCAGAGGTGGGCAAGGTCTCTCCATACAAACTTTATGCAAGATTTTCTTCGCTTGTGTTTGCATTGCACTTATGATTTTTGGTCAGTATGCAATTTTTTCTGTTAGCCAGAACCTGGAGACTCTTTGTATTTTTTTAAATATTTTTGGTTTTTTTTTCTTTACATTCTTCGTATATCCAATATTGACAAGCAAAAAAATATATACTTATTCGGGAGTGCCAAAACCGACGAATAAAACTTGCACAGAGTTTGTATGGAGAAGGCATTGCCCCATAAATAAGAATGCATTGCCCTACCCCGTGCCTTAAGCCGTTGAAGGAAACGACGACAACTTGGAAGTATCTCTCTTCCTCTAATACAGTTTAATGCATTTACTGTGCTTGTCTCTCATACCAGACTATTAACACATCGTTCACAGATTTCACTCTTCTATCTGGATATATGTATATTTTGCTCTTACACCTTCATACTAACATTATTATTGTTTCCTATTCCTATATATATACGCAAACTAGACCGAGTAACTATTTCATGGAAATTGCACAGCATGACGACCATCACTTGTTTTATTAAAAAATATCATCATCATCATCAGCCTATATACGTCCCACTTGTGGGCACAGACCTCCTCTCATAGATGAGAGGGATTGGGCAGTAGTCCCCACGCTGGCCCAGAGCGGGTTGGGGACTTCACATACAACTTTGAATTTCTTCGCGGATGTATGCAGGTTTCCTCACGATGTTTTCCTTCACCGAAAAGCTAACGGTAAATATCAAATGATATTCCGTACATAAGTTCCGAAAAACTCATTGGTACGAGCTGGGATTCGAACCCACGACCGCCGCTTGACAGCCGCATGCTTGAACCACTGGGCTACCGTAGCTTTAAAAAAAAAAATATATATAATACAGTAATCTCAGAAACCGAATTTATACCGTTGTACTAACAATACCTATATTTGAATTTATTCATACTACTAAGCGTTTTTATAAACTGAAAATAATCTATGATGTACACAAATGAGTAACAACATTAGGCATAAAGCCGTCCACCAGAGTTCGAAAAGTCATTTGCGCGATTATCCGTCTCGCGGAGCGCATCGCGGGCACATTGTATGGAAATTAAATGAATGATGCCGAACCATGTTTATGAATAAATAGCCTCTTAACTTAGTATTGAGCTCGCCTATTTCACTGCGGGGTTAGTGACTAATGTATATTTTGTAAATAGTTTTTATGTACATGGACACGTATCTTTTAAAGAAGTGAAAGAAAATAAATTATAATTTTAAACTCTTTGAAATTCTATATAAAACTAAATTAAGTATTTAACTCCACTTAGCCCAATTTTGTTCCACCTTCCTCCAAGATCGGGACGCCAAACGAGCCCATCTGAGCATTCCAATCGAGTCGAGAGGCGGCCCATCGGACGTCCCAGGTATAGGTGGACTGGCGGCAAAATTACGATCCCTTTACTATTTGAGTTAAAGTGAGAACTGAACTCGGTTAGCTTTTGTTTAGGCAAAACCTTGACTAACCCTTATCTGTTACAGTACAAAAATGGACTGAAATCGCGTAGGCTTTGTTAACTACATTCGTACTGGCATTGCAGCAACAAATGCTGGTCTAGGTATTTCGATCTATAACTTGAACAAAATTTCAGCGATGTTTGAAAAACTTAGTTAACTAGTATAATAATTTTTATAATAAAAAAGTCGATTCTTGCACTCGCCGGCCACTGCCATGGCACGCTCGCTTCGCTCGCTCGACTTCGTGCGTTGTTTGCTCACGGTTCACCTAACACGTTCACCTAACGGATGATCGGAGCTAGTATTTTATTATTTTTTTCATGATTTTTACATTCATAATTTTTACTAAACGGGATTTGATCGCATTGGGTGAAAGAGTGATTTCTTGTTAGAGCACTTTAAACTCTGTAACTAAATATGTTGAATTTGGAGAGTAAAGTAGCACTCGACTAGAATCTCTGCAAATAGCCGCCATCCCCATAACTCCATAATCGTAACGGCGGGCCCACCGCGTAAATTGACGGAGTTTAGGGCTCCCTCCGCGCTCCTGACACTCGCTAAACGTACATTATGCCTAGCTAAATCTGGGCAGTAGATCCCTTAATACTGAGAGCCTTAATTTTTTTGTTAGACTTAAAAGAAAGGCTTCATGACTGACGTTCACTACCAGGAGGGAGAAAGTCCTTATATTTATATTTATAAATATACTGTACTTAGATTAATTTAAATAAATTAATCGCTGAACAAAAATTAACATCTTAAATACCGCCATGCCAACGATACCAATTTTAAAGTCACCCTCGGAAAACTAGGCTTATGTTAATTTTGTACTAGAATCATCACAAATTGGAATTCCCCCTTACCCTTATAACGGGCTCTCCTTCATGATAGGAATCTTTTTATTCCTTACAAAAAGGAGTTTACGTTAAAATCGAACATTCTCCGGGTTGATTACCAAGTACCCAGGAGGCCTGATTTCATGGAGCCAATTGCCGTTTGTGCGCAGGCGAAAGTGATCGCTTGGGTGATATTTTTTAAATGTAATCTTTTCTCGATACTTTTTTTTCGCAGTTTACTGGTTAAATGCACTCGGTGTATAACCGTTATATTCTAATGAGGTACAAGTAAAACAGTGAATCAGTGCCTGGCTGATGCGTTATTTAAAAATTCCATTTGTTATTTGAGTTGATTTGAAACAGTTTTTTCTAAAGACACGTTATTGTATCGTATAGTCAATCGTTATAAAGTTACGTATAATATACCAGCAACCGCAAAGTTATTTAATTTACACTTTAGCACCTTTTCCTTTGGAAATAATTTTACGTTCTTTCATAAACGTTTGTCTTTCACTGGACTGGAAGGAAATTAATGAACAATTGTTTTGTCATGTAACATTAACAATAAGCTACAAAGTGGTCCGTGTTTAAACTTCCTTAACCGTACAGTGGCAACTTAATCAGACCAATAATGGCGCAAGAGGGAGGACAGACGAGTTGATAATGGAGTTTCACAAATATGCAAGACACACTCGAGCCCCGACGACACGAGTTGCGGACACGTTTCGGACATAGTGTGGTAGTTAGTTTGTAACATTAGTTACAAGCCAATTATAGTATATATAGGTACAGTCAGCATCAAAAGTAGCTTAACATATGAAGATGTCAGAAGTTCCTATTCCCTTGTAAAAAGACTTTTGACGTTTTCATATGCCAAGCTACTTTTGTTGCTGACTGTACATTGTTCTTCTCCCTTACTGAAGAAAGTAGGGAAAATAAATTGGACCAAGGCTTAGACATGGTGTTTGCTGTTAATAAAATTATACAATCAAAACTGATATGTTACACGATGATTTTTAATAATAAACGAACTTAAAGTAGATTCGAATGGATGAGGTGAGGTCTCATGCAATAATATCGCTGCTTAGTTAATGAAATTTAATGATAATGTATGTACTCATATCCGCTAGATGTATGGTCATCCTACATTTCTTCAAGTATCTATTGTTTGTATATCCTACATTTCTCAAAGTGCGTGCACATGCCAGCATTCTGTGTCTTACATCTACATGACAATGACATACAAGTGGCAATTGAGAATATTACTCATAATTTAATTATTTGACAAAAGGGTTTTTAGACTTGTTTAAAAAAAGAATTATTCAAGGAGGTTTAATGTTCATTGATTATGATTACAGTAACTCTAAGCTACGGGTAGGGTGACCATTATTTTTAATTGAATGCTAATTACCTATAGATACAATTTTTTTAAGAAAAAAAGCGTTTGTTTCGTTAACGACTAGCTGACCGTGATTTCCATCGATTACTAAATTAAAAATGCTGGTTTAAATTAGTATGTGTGTAAGTATGTAAGCACTTTATTGTACACAAAACAGGTTAAAACAATATACATGTCACATAAGATTAAAGTACAAAGGCGA
Organism: Cenopis cana; assembly: GCA_951800055.1. Classification (NCBI taxonomy): domain Eukaryota; kingdom Metazoa; phylum Arthropoda; class Insecta; order Lepidoptera; family Tortricidae; genus Cenopis; species Cenopis cana. Next base: position 11,385,632 of record OX637477.1, on the reverse strand, counting down.
ACTTATCCCTATAAGGGATCTCTTCCAGCTAACCTTTGAGGGATTGAGTAGAAAGTGAGAAAATGAAATAGACAAACTTACAGCGTGTACAACGCGCGCCTGCGCGTACGTGTGCTTATTAGTTATATTGGTTCCAGCGCGGTAATCAGTAATCACGTAACGTTTTTGACCGTTAGTACGATAGATTTAAATGTCAAATCCCATACTAAGACTGACATTAAATACGTACCAACGGTAGTACAGTATATCGTTACGTGATTACCCCGATATCGCCATTTAAAAATCATCGTGTATCTAAAGCGGTTGCTATTTTTAATTACGTGATAAATATATATACATTCAGCGCCATTAATTTGCAGTAGGTAGGTAAATCTGATGTAAAACACAGCACGATTATTTGCTTAAAACGATATTTTTATCCCCATAAATCTCTCGAATTAGAACCAGCGCGTAATATTTAAAACAAGCCGTTCACCCCGGCCTCGCACGGGTACCTATACTAATGAATATATATAATGGCACCGTTGTAGGGGCATGGTGTCTCCCTACTATGTACGTTCTCTCCATACAGTCTTCCGACTCACTTTTTATACTTTTGAACCCAAATTTTAAAAAATTTTTCACACAAATACTGTCCAGAAAATTAAAAAAAAAAACAAATAGGTGAAACAGTTTGGTTGTTGTCATTTTGAGTTATGAACGCGTGTACATGGGTACGATTTTTATTTTCATAGGTACCTATGTAGACTGTTTCAAATATCCAAAAGAATAATCCCTAAGCTTTGACGTCCTATATTAATTTACTTCCAAATTAAATTTGGACGCTTAAGTTTTATAAACTAAAAAGAAACTAAGGCAGTTAGTAGTCCTAGTTTTAAATTAAGAAAAAAGTTGTAAGTCCAGTGTCGCAGTGCGACTTGCACCGACGTCGGCGCCGCGACGCCATGCACGCGACCAATTATTTACAGCTAACTATAACTATTCTGGGACCTACTTAGGAACGCAAGTTGAATGTTAATGGCATGTAAGTGTTAATATGGTTGTGCTAGTGTGTAAACCAAGTTAAAGTTTGACCGAATGCATTTATTGGAGAATGGTACAATAAGATTTCAACGAATTGATTTTTTCACTGAACAATCAGATTACCCAGATTTGGTCATCTAATACTTTTAAATTTGTACGTAAAATTATCAAAACGTACTAATTTGTGAGTCAAACTGTATTAATTCTAACGGTTAGTATAAAAGCAAATAGGTCAAATAAATTCAGTCAGGGAATTAATGTGCTGGGTGCTCTAAAAATTTATGACAGTCCTTGACCGTTCATGATTTGTTCTATTTAATTTGCCATGTTTAAGATGTCTTACCTCCAAACAAGACCTAAATGTTTTGCAACCTAAATATGTACATTCTCTACTATCTCATCGTATCCTATCTCTGCATTCTAAATTCTAGCTTGATCGGTTTAGTATGGTAATGTCCACTTTGCTTAATCTACATTTCAAGGAATTTTCATCCTACAAGCCATGGTTAGAAAGTATATCAGTCTTCTATCTCAGATTATATTTTGTTCAGAATAAATTGATGTACTTTGTAAGGACATATTATGCTTCAAATACGTTCAATAATACATTAAAACAACATCTTTCTTTGTAAAAATCCCGTTATTTTTGCATATCAATCAAGTAGTCCCCAGGCAGGGCCCGTCCCGTAGCAAGCAAATCATAACGGATCCTGTGCTCTAACTCATTACATTCTTTGCACGTATAAAATAAAATCTCCTCACAATCTTGACAGCGTAAATAACACCAGTTATATGATGTGAGGCTGTCTGTGGCCCGGGGAAATTATAAATATGCGAAAAGACACAAAGGTTGGTTCCTCTCTAAGTAACTTCGCCAAGGTACGTGATTTCACTTCAAAGTACATTTGTTTTTTTTTATACATTATTTTGTTATTGGAACGGCAAGCAGAATGTAATTCTGTTTATTACACATTTTCTTGTCTAGAATACCGAAAAGTTAGCTTCGAAGAAAGCAATCGAATTACAGTTGAAACCATTTATTCATCTGAAACTCAGTTCGGGGAAACAGCTCACTGCTCAGGATTACCTACTTGGTGAAATAAAACTGTGTTTGCATTTTGTAATATTATTTAGTTGCGGTCTGAAATCGGATGCCAAAATAGAGTCGTAATAAAATTAATACATATATGATAGATATTATGTCTAGAGAAAACATATTACATTAAATAACGAAAGACTCATATAAGTACTCCGATAATCATTTAATTAAATACGATATTAAATGTAGCCGTGTAAAGTTGCAACAAAACAAATGACAATACATTGAAACATAATGATGTCACCTGATATGTTAAGAAGGCCGCATTATTTGGTTTCCCGTCTCCGTGCCCACTCTTATTTTCGTTACAATGCCAATGTTAATAGAAAGAAATACGAAAGTTGGGCGCGTACGCGTCAAATGAAAAAGTTATGGCGCGTGATGATACTGCAAAGACTGTAGAGCCATCTGCTAGGTGCTACACCAAACTAATTACAAACTCCCCAACTTCCTCAAACACTAAAATATTCTCCTGCAAACGTCACCTCGCAAGCTACTTGGTTAGAATAATAATCTCACCATTGAGATTAGGTACTCTACTTATCAGCAGAAGTTATACAATTCCTGTATAGTTGCCGAAATGTAAGCTACACCGATTCGCCATACAAGTTGTTCGAGGAATCGGTGCAGCTTATATTTCGTCAACTATACAAAGATTTTTAATTAACTTTCATAGGCCGGCCAGCCTCTGACTAGAACTGTTTTTCGAGATTCTTTTTTATCAATTTTATTCACGTTAACTTTGAACATTGTTTATTTTGAAAATGATAAGCTTAAACTTGTTGCAACTTATATACTGATTTAATTATTAAAATTTCTTTATGATTTATTTGTTTATTACAATACTACAATAGAAAATAGTTCGTTAATGTATCTGTTATGTGATACAAAGTTTATCTGCCACGTATATTCAACAATAAGTTAATATCCTGCGCCTCTGTGTGGAGTTATTTACCTGCATAATAGTGCAAAAGGGCCATTTTAGTTGTACACTCGACTTTTTTTAATTCGGATAAAATCGGGCTTTTTCTACTCAGAATCGAAAGCACTTTGGAACCTAATAGGAGAAAAAAAGTGTCCCAAATTTTTCATACAATTTCCAGTTTTTCCATTCCGTTATGGTTGAAATTCTTTTTGTTGAACGTATTTGTATTATAAAATGTTATTGGATTTTGAACCTTATTGTTTGAACGGTAAAGTAGCATTTTGAAGAAATTACTTTGGAGCAATTCGTTCAACTGAAATGATTTTAAGTATGTGGTATACTATATACAATACATGTCATACAAACATTACAAACTTAGTATGAAAACGGTAACGGACTGGAATAAAAATTTGGGACACTTTTTGTCTCCTATATCATTCGAAAGTGCTTTCGATTCTGAGTAGGAATACCTGATTTTATCCAAATAAAAAAAAAGTCGAGATAAGATAAGATAAGATAAATCTTTATCACAACAGCTCAGCAGCTTCTTTATCTTTATCAATCTTTATCTTTATCACAGGAGTGTACAACTTTCCGTAAAATGGCCCAAAAACGGTTACTGTCTACTTCTCACTCAATTAAACATATAGTACCTAAGTACCTAATATGAAATTCATAGTAAACTAGTGGTATACTAAGGCCCGGTTTTATAAAGATCCGTCAGACCTTAAATATGTCGGTATGTTATGTCAAAAAATGTACTGAGTTACTGAAATTTGATCTGACATTTGGTCTAACGGATCTTTATAAAACCCGGCCTTAGTGCTTTGGAACAATCTCGTCAACATTACTGTCGGGTCCGAGACGATGAACATGCTATAAACTTGAACCGTCTTTTAATTTTATTTTAAGTGATATTATTCATCACCACCACGACTTCTCTCTTGGGGTTGCCATGGGACAAAATATGTGATACTATAATATGCATTTTAGAATAAATTTGACATAACTAGGTACTCAAATACTGAAACTGTGGGGTGATTACGCAACTTTTTTTCATACTATATTTTCATATACAAAAAACGTACCTACGTTATCTATATGGATTTAAGTTCTTGTAATGTGGATGTTTTCTATGTATTTAAGTATCACTGTAACTATACAAGCTTTGTTTAGTTTGGGACAAGGTTGATTTGTGTATGATTGTCCACGAATATTTATTTTTATTTGTTAATGGCAATTACATGAATTTGCATACATAATAAGGATACACCCATTTCAGATTCCGATCCCTTGCCCTGGCTCTGGCCACCGAGCAACGTCTCGTATTTCCTGCTAATTTTACCAAACTTAGCCAAAAAATCTCAGCGTATGTTTTACGAGCTTTATGATTTGTGAAAGGTCATAGAAGCACTCGAGGCAAAATGAAATCCTACCAGCCTCTATTTGAGCGGTTATTGGCCACTCATTGGCTCAGCGAATTGACGCTAAAACGCAATATCCTGCCGCAGTGTTTAAAAACTTCTTCATATGGAACTTTGATGGCTTTTTGTTTTAATTTGTTTAGTTCACACAATGTGCTTGTTGACTATAACGGTCTATTTCAAGCGCTTGAATGGAATTGTTCTAAATTAAATGCAACAGAGAAGTACTACAATACTGTAGTTCTAATTCAGTCGCACGTATTGCAAAGAAATGATACTTTGGTGCACATCAGGATGTCAATATTTGATCAACTTTATATGAAATACTTGGTGCTTTTACTTTAACATATGGTGTATAAAAGCCGATCTCAAAATGATGGTGATAAATCCAATTAATTAAATTACTGAACAATGCAATTATTAAACAATGTTGTTTTATTATACTTAAAAATGACAGACTTATGATTTTCTACATTAAAATAATCCTGGTGTTGAAACGTTCACTCTACGTGATTCAAGATCAAAGAAACGAATCTTTATCAATCTATCAGGATTTTGAGCACAAATTTTACTAGTATATGTGCGATTATTCCCAAATAGTAACTAAACAAAGAAGCAAAAGATAGCTTTACGCAATAAGTTATTTACAACAAAGCAAACATGTACATTGTAAATTTCAATAGAAATAGTCCAAAAGTGGCAAACATTCAGTTTCCTCGACTTTAAGCACGTAAACGGCACTTTGTGATCCAATATTTTTTTTAATGTGGTTACTTAAAGAAGAGATTAGTTTATTTAGTATAAGTTTTCGTTTATATTATTTTCTTCCCTTTTTTATGTTGTTATTAAAATTCACCCTGTTTATCATCTACATAGATTTGAAAATCATCAAATAATTTGTCTTTTATTTTTCTTATATCAGTGCTAAGTACGCTTATTATAATTAAGAACACACACACATACGGTAGGTACATTCTGGTTGCGAAGTATAGACATATGCCTTTTGCTCGAATTTTAGGCTAGTTAGGTCGCTACAAATTTAATGTCATTGGAAAAGATTGGGAAAAAACACACCGCGTAACACATATAACAGTAGAAAGGACCTTAGCTTTAAATGGGCCAATAATTCGTGTGAGGATAATCAGACCAGCAATTTGCAACTTTTCAGCGTTAAATGGCTTGTTTTACACGTCGTATAACCGAGCCATAGTAATCCATCGGGTCGGCGGTCACCCGTATGGCACCCCGCCACAATTGCAGTAAGCCCTGTTTAAGTTTACGAGCCCGCGTCTCCTGGCTTTACGACGGCGACGCAGACTGTTCGCTTCGGAAGTATAGCTCGCTGAAAGAGTGACCTGTGCTCTTCGGTATTGTTTAAGATATTGAGGTGAGGTGAGGTCGTGGATAGGTATTAAAGTTGGCACGGAGATAGTTGCAGTATGGAAATGACCGGGAGCTACGATGCCACAGGCAGACACACTTACGTACCTAACCTACATACTTACACGCAGTCACTCACACGCACACGCACAATTAGGTTTAATGAACATCCCTTAGACCTTAAGTCAAAAAAGGTAGGTACTAAGTTACCAAAATTTGAAATTGATTTAATTTTTATTTAAAAATTTAATTAGTATTTTAGTCGAGGTGTGTAATTGCTAAAATATAAATATTTTCACCACATACTTTTTGTGGGGTTTTAGTTTTACAAATATTAAGGAAAGCCGCTTCCAAGTAAAACGTAGCAGCGTTCGTAAGGTTAGTTACCAGACGCGCTGACGTCGCAATAGTTTTCTACCTTCAGTGATAAAACAACATGTCGACGCTGTTTTGGTTTATGTTTACGGCCACAGGCAAACAACAAAATAACGCATAAATTTAGAAAAACTTTCCGCAAAACTTGTTCCAGGAAAAACATTGTTGTATCGGTTAATATAATTATGATACAGCGCCGCAGTTCTGCAAATACATTAAAATATGAGCCGAAGTTTATTCCAACTAAAAATCCAATAACAAATCCGGCGGACAAAATTGCCGGTATAAATATTCAGTCTGACGAAATGTTTAAATTACGAGCTTACTTGTCCTCTCTGCTGAGCTTAATTGCCCAAAATACTCTACAGAATAAAATTAATGAGTAAGTTGATTATTGGAAGAAGAGTTCTCGGACAAGAGTGATTGTATTCTCCCTGGCATGGGGCGCCTGGCGAGCGTGGAGGCGGTGGGTTCGTTTAAAGAAGTAATTACTGAAACAGCAAGTTCGGGCGATCCTGCGGTGACGTCGTTAGTATGCGCCGCGCGTCACGCCGGCAGAGGCGATAACGCAAATTCGTTTTGCCGAACATCTCGCTAATAGAGTTTCACTAATTTATAAGGCCGTTAAGCCTCAGGCCGTTTAGGCCGGACCTGCGTAAAACTGTCCGCGGTGGACGTAAAAAGGATTTGATGGTAGACCCTGTTACATATTTGATGGAACACGGTCTTTCGCCGCGCGCCTCCGAGGTGAATGCGTTTAATTATGAACAGTTTCTCTGGAATTATACGAATTCTTGCTCTGAAACCCTGCCGAAATAACAGATTGTTTTGCTACTTTGTTAATAAATTTAAATTGTTTGTACAGAAACAGTTTCTATAGTAGTAAAATGTCTGTATACACGACGAACATAGAATCAGGAGGTATTTTGGTTGGCCCAGCTGCTCCGGGTAGTTCCAGCAGTGGCTTGTGTTCGCGTGCATTATGATAGACGTTTTTAATTAAAATCCCGATGTACTTAAATAAGCCACACGCCGACGCTGCACCTGGGGAGCTTTAAATTACTGCGACCAACTCCATAATCTCAGACAAGATGGTAAAAAATGTTTCCACAACAAGCCGCGCTATCCTTAGTAGATTACACTAGAGGAGAAGACTCTTCGCACATAAGTTATATTAAGGGGAGGTATCCCCAATGCAAATGTCCCGCTCTAACTCGCGTGAGTTTACAATTAACCATCCCGCTCTCTACGGAAGCTCTGCGCGTAGTTTTCGTAAATATTTATACTAAAGCAAACCCTGCGAATTTGTCTATAACTATTTAGGATCTTTTATTGAGTACAAAAATTAAATGTAACATCAGTACTATAGCCGTAATATTGAAAAAAAACCGGCCAAGTGCGTGTCGGGCCACGCGCAAGGTAGGGTTCCGTTAGTCGTCCACCCGTTACATTATGTGGACTAAAAAGTTCGCAAACTTATATTTACTATGTTTTTGACAGAATTAACAACATTACCTAAGGTATCAATGGAAATTGTACGAAAGTTTGTAGAAAGTACATTTCTGAAGTGCGACTATTACTCGTTAACTAGTAATGTCTACTTAGCTGTGATAGTTTTCCTTTTAAATTCATCGTATATACTACTACCATGATTTTTTTCCCACCCACAGTTTAACTGGCAGGGGGGGGGGGACACCAAAAATCACGCTAACTCATTCTGTAATCAAAAAATGCTTTTAGAAACCTTATAATATTTTTAAAAGAGCTATCAAACGATATACGCAGAAAAAAAAATGCACCAGCACTTTACATGTAGGGGAGGTACCTTAAAAAAATTTTTTTTCAAAGATTTTATTTTACCGTTTTGTCGGCGTCATTGATATGTATACTCATGCCACATTACAGCTTTCTAGTACTAACGGTTACTTACTGAGAAAATCGGGTGTCGGACGGACGAACGGACGGACGGACATGGCGAAACTATAAGGGTTCCTTGTTTACTACGGAACCCTAAAAACATTCCAAAAAGGGTTGCGATTTTTTTCTATCGAGTGAAATTCATCAGCTTTTGCTTGGAAATAAAGTACGACATTTTGTGATCAAAATTGATGTTTTTAAGAAAATATTTTCCTAATTTACTTAAAGCTTTTTTAAAACTCGGTTTGCCATCAACCGGCGTCACTGCAGATCGGTCGGGGATTACGCTGTATCTTTTGCGCGGTTAGCACAAAATTTATGTGCTAACATTTCGCTGCAGGACCGTATTGACCGTATTGTAACCCTTACATCGTATTGTTTTTTTTTGATATGGTATTAAAAATAAAATTAAAGCTAACACTCTCTGTTATTGTACATATCTAATATATTGGTTAGAAGGATTGAAAGCTACTTGAAATTTAGAAGATATCCGCAGAAAGGTTGTTTGGAAGAGATCGCTTGTTAGCGATAAGACCGCCTGTTGTCTACCATTGTTTGAGTGCAATTTAATTTCTGTTCTCTTTAATGTACTTGATTCAGTGAGCAATAAAGAATATTTGTAATATATTGTAGAAAATTAGATTGAAAAACAAGATTTCCCGGGTGTTTAACCAAAAATGCAGTTCCCGCACATACACTGACACTGTAACGACACGCAAGCAATTGTACCCCTATTCAATTCAAATGGCTATATTAATAATATTTTCTATTTATTTCTCAAATTACAAATTTTGTCATAATCTACACCTAGATCTAAGATGTATTGATTGTAGTGCATATTGTTTGTCAATGGAATAAATAATGTTGCCTTTGACTTTATTGTAATTTGTTAACAAAGACAAATACGTTCAAATACAATTAACATACATAACTAAAACTAATTAATAAATTTCTTTTTTTTTATTTGACAGAAGTATTAGCACACGCTGGTAATGCCAACTATTCTAAGAAACGCCATCTGTTATTACTTAATTATCGACCCACGGAAATCAAATTAGTTGACGATATGGAGTATAGAACTATGTCCCAATTTCCAAAAACATTAGCAGTCTATTGTGGTACCAATAGCTCTATAGTGTTTCGTCAAAGCATACTTTGGAGCTAAATCCTTAGGTATAGCGAAACAGACAGATCGAGGAATGGACGTGGCATCCGGCTGCTACGAGCCTCGAGCTCTAACCGCGCTTTAACTGGGATTTATATCGTGCAGGAAGCGTCGTTAAAAGTGGGCCGGAAATCACATCAAGACGCCTTTGCGACCACTCGCGGCCCGAGCGCTGAGAAAATTTAAAATGTATGGCACACAGTATACATACGAATGAATATCAAGATTTATTACAAGCTGGTTTGTTCGTGAAGACTGCTTACCTACCTAAATTATACACGTTTTTGACAGTTGGGATGTTGTCTAGGTTTTCCACTTTTTTGGAAAATATATGTGTACCATATACATTACTTTCACGGAAAGTCTTCAGGAAACGAAAATGAATGTTTTTATTAAGCGGCTTGCACTCGAATTCAAATAATGGTAATACGCAGGATTCCGTCGCAGCCGACGCTCTGACCTTCGCCCTTTCCGATAGTTCAATTTACCTGTCCCCTATGTTTTTACCTCCCTTTAATACAGACCGATATAAATTCATATGACCGGGAACACATTTGTGTTCGGAATACTTTCGCTTCCAAAATGCTATGAGGACGAGTATGGTTCGTTCGAGACACAATTGCGCGTGTTTGCATTTTTATCTACTTGTTTTCGTGGGGTGAATACGAATGCAGTCTTTGTTTGGACGTTGCATAGGTAAATATTAATATCTAGTCGGAATTGTCTCTGTAACAATATGAAATAAGCGGAGCGTTAAACATCATCCCGTCCATCTGAAATGCGCCACTATTGCCAAGCAATAAACACGGGTTAGGGTTTGCATACTCGTACTACACCGCATTCGTATAAATGAAAGTTAATTTTATATGCGTAAGTGTAAAATACCGTCGCTTTCATGGACCGGGCTGGCTCTTTCAAACGGATAGGTAGGAGGATGATTTGTAAAGTAACAATGAATAGGTTCAAAAACGGGTCGAGCATATCTGCTTTCAATTGGTTCGTATTCCATTTCAACGAGCACGTAAAACATTTAATAAAAAAAAATACGTAGCTAAGTGTGGAATTGACACTTAGCTACGTTTTCAGTTTTTATTATTTTATTTCATTCACTGAAATATTTACAAAATATTGTGGGTTTTTTTCTGTATTATTCGACACTAAATTACTTATGCATTATACAAAAAATAAAACTAAATTATAAGTTTTTTTTGTGATATCTTAGTACCTAAGTACCAAAGAGTACATTAAGTACCTAGATACAGGTCATTTCTTTTATCTTCATTTTTAAAAAATTAACATTCATAAGTATGCTTGTATGATTTTTGAAGATGCAGCTTGTCTCCGTAACAACGACATCTGCTCTAAAATTTAAACATCGAGATAAATATGCAAACAGAAAAACATAATATACAAATAAAACATTCATGTGTCAGAATGTATGTACGAAAATGCAGCAGAAGCGAGCATCATTCCTGTTGAGCGCCAGCAGCACAGCGCCATAAACTCTGCATCACCAGCAACGCTACTCTGCATGTATAAATCGGGCGCCCCATAAAATTCCGGTGCTCGGTAATTAACACCTAGCACTATACCCGTAATAAGGAAAGAGGATCTACTCTATTATGAGCGGTCTGTCGTTCGTTCAAAGCTAATGAAGTGATAGAGGGGCCGCTGCTTTAGTATAACTGTACACAAGTTACGCGTTTAAGTGCCTGAGGACGCCCGAGGGACCAAATTGGGTTAAAATCTCATTTTGGCATCACAAAACTTTAGCCTAGTAAAATTATATTAATGTTATTTTGTATAAATAAAGGTGCGTTTCCTGATATGCACTGAGGGCCCTTCCTTTTTCGTCATATTTTAATTTTTGGTCAGTTGGCGCCTTATTTTTGCATTTTTTTGACACTAATTAGTAATTACCCCGCAGGAAAAATTAACTTATTTTCAAGATAGCTGCAAAAAACCTATTATGAGCATTCTTATATTCCTACAGTCCTGTACTCTAAAATCAATTTCCTTCTAGGGCAAACATAAATCTTTAGGGCTAGCATAACATGCATCTCGTCTCTACTCGCGCGCGAGATAGGCTACTTGTCACTGTCTGATTAATGCTGTCAAAAAGTGACAGGTAGCCTATCTCGCGCGCGAGTAGAGACGAGATTCATGTTATGCTAGCCCTAACCAATCTATTTTATTCAGATATTTTTCATATTTTTTTTGACAGAAAAAAACAATCTGAGTTATAATAAGTTTTGACCGATATTTATGACTAACTAAAGTTATAATAAATTTCACTATCAACCGGGAAAGCCCAAGGAGAATGATGAATGTTTTTATTTTGTTGTTTGCAAAGGATGGCCGTGTCTGCGCCGACATAGCGCGCCATCTGTGAGCGAGGTCGAGTCGTCACGTCCGCGCCGAGCTCCTCTCATGCAAGTAATCATAATATCGTAAAACTTTTGCACTTCGCCAAAAACCTCTTGAATCTTCCTAACATGATGTCTTGGAGAACTCTCGGCGGGTAATCAGAACTTAATGATAAGTGCGCCGCCTTCAAAGCAGTACCCAAATTTTAGGGGTCACGTAAAATATTAAAACGACGGCATGAAGTGGCCAGAGATTCATTGCTTTTCCCTGTTTTTATTATACGTAAATAAGACACCCCGACGCGTTTGTGTGTTCATAACATAAACCCGAGTTGTAGTAAAGTTCGTCTTCATGGTCTCATTGGAGCGCTCGTAAATGTTAGTAAAGCTCTAAGTGCCGGCGTTGCTTATGGTTTTTAGTGGCAAATAAGCTGCTTTATTTATTTTCACGAAATAGCCCAATCTTTTAGTTAATTGTTGTATTACCTACCTAATAATACATTCAGAAGAAAACTCATTTTTGATCGATACCGTTAAAAGGGGTGAGTAGGGATTGCAAGGGCAAGTTTGCTCATGAAGAGTAGGGATGACAGAAGGGTGAGTTGGTTTTTATAGGCTACTAATAAGTAATACTACGTAATACTACGTAAAACTAATACTACGTAAATTATATATATCATAATTATAAATCAAGCTAATGTTTAAAATCCCAGTGTCGATCCGACAATTTTACCCAACTCACCTCAGTAGGAAATCCCACCTCACCCCAACCTATCTCAACTACGGGGTGAGGTGGGATTTCCAACTATTTTGTGTTTATCGTTAAAGTTATGAAAACAAAATCATAAAAAAACAAAAACCGGGACACTTTTTTTGTATATAAATCAATGTGCCACATATAAAAATAAACTTTTATCCAGGTTTGAACTTCGGTTTTGTCCCTACACACCCTATTTCCAGCCCATTATCTACGCTATGTTTCCATAACCAAATTAAGCGTATTTCCGAAACAAGAAATCGACGCGTGAGCCCTTAAAAGAAACAGCTGGACATTAACGAAGCTTTGATTTAATGATAAGAGTGTATTAGAAAGCATGGAACGGTGTTAAGTTATTTCCTGTGCTCAGAAGGGACGCCCCCCGCAGCGGCTCCCTGCGGTGCCGTAAGGTTATCTTTCTATTAGGTATATTGTACTTATTACAGCCGTTTTGTTACTTAGCAAAAGCAGTTCTATTCTAAGTTAAAACGCAGTTTAAAGGAAAGATTATGTTGACGTTTCCGTATATCGTTCGAAAGATGTGTGAAAGAAAAGAGTTAAAAAAACCCGGAGTCTTTTCAATTCCCGCGCAAATAAAAAAACGTAAACCGTTAGGGGATTCTTAATTAATTAAACAGGTAGGTACATAGGTAGGTGTGTTACAAATAGCTCATATCTTTTTTATACAACAACGGTGGCAATAAGCGTACGGTCCAGCTGATGGTAAGTGGACACCGCAGCCTATAGACGCCCGCAACTACAAAGCAGTGCACGTTCGCGTGGTCGACCCTTTATAAAATTTAGGGTTCACTGTGTTGACAGCAGAAGTTTGAAGACTTGAAGCATATACTACGGTAAAAATAGCAAGTCGACCTATGTTTGTTGTACTTTAACTATCTATTTAATTTCATTGCTGTAGTTTTAATTAAAAGATTAAACAACTATGCTCTTTGTAGATTAGTTAAGGTGCACACCAGGGTACCAACTGAAATGAGAACATTTATTTTCTTGCGCGGTGGCACAGTTCTCCATTGAAGGCGGTTCACCTTTTAAAAACCCTCACTGCTAAATAATAAATTCGGAATCAACAGCAATGACGCCATCCCTTACTGAAAATAATAGCTGCCAAAGGCATCACGAATTCTACTTTCTTGTTTTTGGTGAGGAAAAAGTGAATCAAGCCCCAGACAGGCAGTAGTAAAGTTTCCAAGCCCATCTCCGCGGCTCGCCGTGAAGGGAAAATATAAATATTTTGTTTTTAAGGAAAGTGCGGGCACATCATCATTACGCAGCGTAATTTTTCTGTATGTGCCATTCACGTGCCTGTACTTTTATGCCTTTCTTTCATAAAGACAAAAGGGACTTTGAAGTAAAATCACGTACATTTTTTGCAACTTACTTAGGAGAGATTCAGCCCCTTGCCTTCCATGTTAATATTTTCTGGGAAAACATTGCGGGGACAACGCATGGAAATTACATTTAGATATTTGCCTGCACGCGTACATGTGAGTGTGGGTAGGGATATTATATTTTACGTGCAAGGAATGTAATATAATGTGTAGGACATTCCGCGAACGCACTTCTCGCAAAGAGGTTACGATAAATATAGGTGCTCGCGTCGATTGATATGTAAATGAAAGGCTCCGTTTCAATGTTTCTTTCCCAGCCCAAATCTAATTTTCTTATTTCTTTCCATAAATGAATACAGGCAATATCGTTGCGATCGTTGTATATGTGCGAACTCTTTCATAAACATGATGTGTATATAAAGATCTGAATTTATTCTTTATTTGTGTAAAGATATCCAGATGGTTCGAAATCTAGCAAAATTAAACATATTTGGGATATAACTGTATGTTTTATTGTACTCATATCATAAGTTTACATATTTTGGTCACCCATTGAACATCAATTAAATCACGGAAGGATATTTACAATAGCCTGCCTAAAGAAATAGCACACGAACTTAAATACAATATATTTGTTAAAAAGTTTAAAAAAAAATTTAATAGCAAACTGTTTTTACTCCCTGCAAGATTATTTAAATGTTAATAAATTACATAAATATAGTTAGAATAAGTTATCTTGGACCTCGATGCGTGTACTCTGTGATTTTATAGTGTACCTTTAGACTAAGTAGAACTTGCAATATCCTTACAGGTTATACATGTATTAAACAGTTTATGTAAGACCTGCTGTATACCAAAACGAGAGCAATAAAGTTATGAGTTAGGATTGAGTAAAGGACTCGATTTTAATTATCCCTTACCCGCAAAAAAAAGATTATATAAATTTAATGATATCGGAAAAGATGTAAGATTATGCCTACCTCGAGACTAAATTGGTTGCAAAAAATATCGTGGGTAGGCAAACGTGGGCAGAGTGTAATAAATAACCATCTAAGCGCCAACGAGTCGCGTTACTCGACCTACAGGACTATCAAACTGCAGTAACCCTAGATGATTGACATCATTTAACAACGTAGGTACATTAGCAAGTCCTGGTTATGTATTAGGTCATTAATGCAAAATGAATTAGATCCAGTTAATGACGGTACAACGTTTGGTTAGTTGTACAAACATTAAATTTAGTAATAAGTTGATAGGGCCGGTGCTGTCTCTGAATGAGAAATAAATGAACTGCAAGTAAGCAGGTCTAAAGGCAAAAAACGTTTAGGTAAAACAACATTGTCTCTAGTAATCTCCCAGTGTAGTTCTAATTTGTCAGCGTCATTGCCCCACCGAATATTGCCGCCGTTTTTTTTTCACTGAAATTATGAACTAATTTATAAAACAATTGAAGGACTACTAACTTGCTTTAGCTTCGTTTCAAAATGATAATATCTACGAGGGCGTAGTTGCATTGTCAAATGTCCCACTCTAACACGCATGAGTTTGCAATTAACAATCTCGCTCTCTGCGGAAGCTCAGCGCGTACTTTTCGTATATATTGATGTTTATTCAAATCGTGTACATTTATAAGGATAATCTTTTTTCTCAGATTTGAGAACTTATCATCGTACAACTATTAAACCAAAAATCATTGTTAAAGATGAGAGGGTTTTAAAGATCCAACCAAAAACATCGAAAAGAAGGGTTATGTTTGAAAAATAAAAGTATCGAGAAAATTTTAGCAAATCGTGTTTTCACTTATATCAGACTGGAGGAAAATAGTTTAAGATTAATGCACTGAAAGGACAAATATTTAATCACTATAAACGTTGAGATCTACGTCGATAAACATTGGCAAATTTGCATATGTGGGCTCTTAAAGGTTAAAGTTGATTCGATTTCACGCAATTGTATAGCTGCTAAGTTTATTAAATTTAATGATAATGTTAATGCTAATCCACTAAATGTACGGTCATTCTACCTACATTTCTTCACGTGTGTGAGTGCACTTGTCAACTTTCTGTGCCGTGGCGGGAAATTTGATAGGCCTTACGTTACTCTTGCATTACTTGTCACATGTAACAATTGGCAATATTATAATTGAATTATTTGACATAAAGAATTTTTAGGTTCATTTAAGAAAAGAAACATTCCAGAAGGTTTAATTGTTACATGTGTGTTCATTGGTCACGGGAAGGATGACCATTATTGGTCACGGGAAGGATGACCATTATTTTGAATTGAATGCTAATGCTCGATAAAAATAATATAGAAATAAATAAATAAACAATAGCATTCTTTTGTAATGACCCCGGAAATAACGGCTTAAAAATTGTCGTGTAGTTACGAGTATATGCTTGAATAAGATCCTTGTTGTTACCAGAATATGAACATTAATCCAGCTAGTTGACTGTGTAAAGTTTAATTTTTTGTATGAATATGACATTACAATTAACCTCACCTACGTTAGAAAACGTTTCGTAATCACCCCGCAATTCCAGTCTTTGAATATTTATGTCAAATTTAATCTAAAAATACATATAAACAAAATATATTTGTGGACAATCTTACACAAATCAACCTAGTCCCAAACTAAGCAAAGCTTGTACTATGGGTACTAAGCGACGATATACATACTTATATAGATAATTAGATACTTAAATACATAGAAACCATCCAAGACCCAAGAACAAATATTCGTGCTCATCACACAAATAAATGCCCCGGCCGGGATTCGAACCCGGAACCTCCAGCTTCGCAGGCAGGGTCACTACCAACTAAGCTAAAGCGGTCGTCAAAAGATGTATCATAATTTATTATATCCTGTGGCAACCCTAATAGAGAAGTCGTGGTGAATATTATCACTTAAAAGGACATTAAAAGGCAGTTCAATTTTATAGCATGTTCATCCTCCCGGATCCGCAGTAATGTTGACGAGCGTGTTCCAACACAACACACTCCGCAGTTTACCATGAATTTTATATTAGGTACTTATATGATTACCTGGGAAGTTGAGACAGTGATCGTCTTTGCACTGTAATGCAGGTAAATTGCTCCACACGGAGCGGCAGTAATGCGCGAAACTTGCGTCATACGTTATGCTAAATATGAAAAATTTATACTTCATTTGAAATCCATTAATAACTACAAAATATAAAATTGTTGTTTTTATTTGTAACTCACGGTGATAAACGTAATGAGTTAAATGCAGGTTATATTATTATGTCGCTGCCAACTATGCGTTATCTGTAGGTAGGTAATTTAGAATGTATTTGTTGATACCTACTCGTATGTCTAGGTTTAACTATATATTGTATGTTGCAGTGCCCTTACAGGGTTTCATAGCTGATCCTATAATGTGTAAAACCTATTGTACCTATGAAAGCAATAAATGACTGAATAACTGAATACCTATCTAAAAATAATTCGACGTAGGTAATAAAAATGATTATTTGGAAAAAAACACAATTTTTATGCTTTAATTTGTGATTATTTCTGCTACGACCAAATTTACTTCTTTTATGTTGTTTTTTTATAGGACCAAAAAGTAGGCATTAGCTCCTTAACAAGCATTGCTTAATCTTCCTAACCAAGGACTTTGCGTACATAGGTAGGTATGAAGTAAGTTTTGATATTTGTATTCTAAAATAATATTAATTATTTAACGATTACTTTACTTTTACAAATAATTTTACTAAAATCAAGATCAGTTCATTTGAATTGACTTTGCATGGCTATTTACGTAAGCAAAAAGGAATATTTTTAAAGTCAAAAAGTTAAACCAGCGTTATTATTCAAGTGGTGACAATTTAATACGCTACGTCACCCGTTTAAGGCGCGTAAAGCCGGGTTGGATGAACGTGTAAAAAGTCACATATGTAATTGAACAAAGGTGTGGAAGACACTTCGCGAAAATAAGGCCAATGTTTGAGGAACGGAAGGATAGGCACGGGTGAGCAAACTTCACTTGTGTTTGACAACATTGTGTACCATATTACATCATTGAGAAAAGAATACGCAATGGCATGAAAAGTTTTTTTAATAATTCTGAACCTTGGGCATAGTTTTTTAACAATGCTATACTTATGGTATTGCCTCGCGTGAATAAGTAGGTATATAGTATATAGGTGCCTAAAAACATCGTTATTCGTTAGAAGTTCCATACATCCATTTATTGCTTCACCGGCTACCTATTGTTTAAAAGCCTACTCATAAATATAATTGTTTTTAAACCAGCAATAAAGGGCAAAGCAAAAGAGGATGGAAAGAGGCGCCTGTCCCCGGTCATGTCTATAAAATAGACCAGCCTAAGGGTCGGTTAATTATTGTTAACTAGGTCCTACGAATAGAAATAATAATTCAACTTACCTCTGTAAAGCTGTCCAGTGTAACGATGGTTGTAACATTAATTATCAATTTTCTTAGAAATGGTAAATGCAAACCAAAAATTTGATTATTGTCACTAAATAAAACAATTATTATAAACGTATTACGTACGTTACGTTAGTATATTATAACTATTAAATATATAAGATTATTGAATTACGAGTATAATTGCTCCGTTAGGAATAGATTATATTTGCTATAATTGATATCGTAATAAAGATACGCACAACTGCACGACACATACTACACATTGCTATTATATTGAGGCACATAATACATTATTATTTTTCGACTAAACACTGCACCGGCGAATTTTTTGCAGCAACTGACCGGCTGCGCAGCGTTCGGTGATGCATACATTGAAATCCGACTTACCCTCATATTAAATTGGTATCTAGCCACATCACTATAGCGGGACGACCGCTTTAGCTTAGTTGGTAGAGAGTGACCCTGCCTACGAAGCTGGAGGTCCCGGATTCGAATCCCGGCCGGGGCAATTATTGAGTACATGTAACTATAAAAATGTTTTTGTTATTTAATAATAATAATATTCTTTATGTCACACCTGGCCATAAAGTGGCCATTATCGCACGCTCCGCGCGCGAAAAAACCCACTTCCTGGCCAGGGGGTGACATAAAATTTTGTACTTACCACGGGCGATAATAAAGAAAGCCTCAGATCGCATATTTATCGCCCTTGCCTTCGGCTCGGGCGTAAAATACCTGCGATCTGAGACATTCTTTGTTTTATCGCCCTTGGTAAGTAATGTACTATTATGTCACACCTGGCCATAAAGTGGCCATTATCGCACGCTCCGCGCGCGAAAAAACCCACTTCCTGGCCAGGGGGTGACATAAAATTTTGTACTTACCACGGGCGATAATAAAGAAAGCCTCAGATCGCATATTTATCGCCCTTGCCTTCGGCTCGGGCGTAAAATACCTGCGATCTGAGACATTCTTTGTTTTATCGCCCTTGGTAAGTAATGTACTATTATTGCACCACTAATAAAGAAGTAATAGTACATTACTTAACAAGGGCGGTAAAACAAAGAATGTCTCAGATCGCAGGTATTTGATACCCGAGCCGAAGGCAAGGGCGATAAATATGCTTTCTTTATTACCGCCCGTGTTAAGTACAAAATTTTATGTCACCCCCTGGCCAAGAAGTGGGATTTCCCGCGCACGAAGCGTGCAGCAATTGCCGCTTTATGGCCAGGTGTGACATAAATATTATTAAGATTTGGTAACATTAAATAGTTACCTACTTATTGTATACAATTTCCAATTAAAGTGAAAAATTCAACGCCACATGTGGGATTTGAACCCACGACCTCTGGAATCCTTCCATTGCTCTAACCAACTGAGCCACCGTGGTAATCCCTTGTGACGGTGAATCTTTCAATCATTACACTCTGCTAATTAAGCCTTAGGGAGTCTTATTTCATTTCATTTCATTTATTCAATTCAATTTCAAAGAAAAAACAATGTACATTGTGTTGAATTTCACTTATTCTAAATATAGCTAAAAAAAATTACAATTATTCATTATTTAATATGTCCAAATTACTAATACAATAACTTAACAACTGATACAATAATATAATATATGTCCACATTTAACAAAAACTTTAATAGTACATTACTTACCAAGGGCGATAAAACAAAGAATGTCTCAGATCGCAGGTATTTTACGCCCGAGCCGAAGGCAAGGGCGATAAGTATGCTATCTGAGACATTCTTTATTATCGCCCGTGGTAAGTACAAAATTTTATGTCACCCCCAGGCCAGGAAGTGGGCTTATTCGCGCGCGGAGCGTGCGATAATGGCCACTTTATGGCCAGGTGTGACATAAAATATTTTATAGAACAATAAACGGATTAATAAAATGTCAAAATTTTATAAATTAAATGTCAAAAAAAATCACAATAATAATAATATTCAATAGTTCTCATTACTAAATTAATCATTTATATATATTACAAATTCATTTATCTTAGAATAATAGGCTTTGTTCAAGAGCAACCTATTGAGTCTCGCTTTGAAAACATTACTATTTACTATCTCCTTCAGATCGGTGGGCAACTTATTGAAGAGAAAAACTGACTGATAGCAGGCGGCATGCTTAACTATGTTAAGTTTGGGGGGTTTACTCATTATTTGCTTTGTTTTTACTACTATATTGTGGACTATACTAGGTACCT
Source organism: Cenopis cana (assembly GCA_951800055.1). Taxonomy (NCBI): domain Eukaryota; kingdom Metazoa; phylum Arthropoda; class Insecta; order Lepidoptera; family Tortricidae; genus Cenopis; species Cenopis cana. The sequence goes on along the minus strand of OX637477.1, from coordinate 11,365,220 downwards.
ATTACTGTTTTTTTTTTGTGGCAGTGATTGATTCACTTGCACATTATGTAAACACATTCACTGCCAGGTACCCGTCTAGCGGGGGCTGGGCTCGTAGACGCCTAGCCGATACCATACTTTTCCCCGTACCTATGTAGAGGAAATTCCTCAGGATTACGGTTCCAACTCAAGCACGACGCGTACCTACACTTAGGCATTCCCGCCGGGGACGTCCACCGCGCGATCTCGACAACACAGACACATTTAGTCCCTATTCGTCTCGGTACCGCCGCATACCGCGTTACTGGCCTAGCGATACTACCATCGCCAATAGCCACTCGATTAGTATGCGAGTAGGTAAGTACCTTGTTTTTGTAAGAATAAGTATCTACCTTTCGTTCGTGTTATGAGGCTATTATGATTCTCTTGTATGGATTGAAAAACAAAACTGCGATCTAAGACGGCCTCTTTACCATAAACTTGACAAGCCGATTACTTACTCATTCAGAAGCTGACGTGCAACGCGATAGAATTTCATAAAATGCAAAATGGAACATTAAAAGAAACTCACAGAACCACCATAAATAGCTGACAATTGCGACTCACGTACTCAATTACCGTAGTACGTGATAGGAAAAACATAGCAGATATTTTAATAAAACTGGCTTAACTCACTGAAACTACAATTTAATTAAAAAATCACTACCTGCGACGTGACCGTACTAATCCGCATTTTTAAGAGATTCAGAACAAAGGCTTTTTGCAGTGAAAACGACGCCAATTGGCTTAGCTACTTTGGATTAAATAACATTTGTACTTTAAATTGCTTTCGATCAGTAAGCTTAGGAAAAGGTTTAATGATATTTGTATCTTGCGGTTAATTCTAACGGGTTATATGTCTGCACATGAAAACAATTATCAGCAGGCAATTTATTTATAGGTATCAATTAACGTTTATTAAATCAAATAAATTTTAACGCGAAAAAACCAAATGCTTAGCAAAACTAATAACTAGTGAAGGCAGCTACCAGATCCCGAGCTGCTACGCGAAAATGGTCTTAGAAGACCTTCCCTTGATTTCGAATTAATAAAGATTGTCGTTTACAGATTTTGGAAAAAACATGGGACACAGGGTGCGAGAACACAATCGATCCCATTCCTATCCAGGATTAAAAGCTTGTATGGGCTTGTTTGTTAACGCCAATCTTCATTCATTCGAAATCAAGGGAAGGTCTTCTAAGACCATTTTCTCGTAGCAGCACAGGATCTGGTAGCTGACCTCACTGACCCAATAAGAAAATCCACCCCGTATATAATGAATTTAAAAGGCGGGGCTTTTTAAAAGCGGGCTGTAGCTGTGGTATATCATGAACGGTAAAATACACTTGCCATTTTTACAGAAGATGAATCATGTTTCTGTTTTATACTTGTATTGAGTTGTGAATTTAATTTTTATTGTATTGTATTTTACTGCTGTCGTTTTAAAAACAAATAATAGAAATAAAATAAAGTAATACTTAAAGTGGGTCTATACATGCGATAAACTTTTGTTTTCGGTCTATCTTTATGTGGGTGTTCGACTCGTACTTGGCTGGTTTATGTCTTAGCTAGCAGTAGTCTGTCCGTTATCTCTTCACTCTTAAACCGCCCAACCGATTTAGATGACATTTGGTACAGAGAAAGTTTGAATCCCGAGATAGGACATAGGATACTTTTTATCCCGAAAGTCCCCGAAATCCCCTAAGATAATGAGTACGAAAGTTTATATATGCAGCAATAATATAATCGACTACCACCCAGACGACGTCCGAAGTCGCCGGCATAAAGCTAGTAACGAAATAAAAGCCAGTTAAGACGATTTATCTAATAGTCACATACTTCTTGATAATAAAGAAATTTATTGTGCAAATGCAATGAAAGCGTTCCAATGTAACGCAATAAACCGGCTCATAGTCCAAAAACAATTCAAACTGAGTTATACCTCCGCCCTTGCAGTAAGTCTGGGCGTTACATGGCGTATAATGGTATGACACGACAAACAGCTTTAAGTGTGTAAAATATGGACCGTGACGTCAGCCAAGCGCAGCCAGACTAGACTTTATAGTGGAGCCTAGGATACGCCGGATGTTCGGGCTTCACTAACTTAGACGGTCGCGTTGCTACACGATATTATGTCATTTTTAAACCGAAGTTTTTTAAGTAGGTACAAACATATAATTTCCAACGATCCTAGTCGCGTTGACGTGTCTCAAAGATAGACATTACTATCTGCCTTGCCTGTCAGAAACATACAAACAATTTCCAACGATCCTGAGTCAAAGAATATATATACTTCTGAGTCGAGCTTTCCTTTCTTCAAATCATACTTCATAAGCATGACAGAGTTGTCAAAAACACAATACATGTTTATTTATTTTGATTTTTTTAAATTGTCGATCCTTATCTTCAGGTTCCAATATCTACGGTTATAAAATATACAATACAAGCATATAATGTAACAGATGGACAGACAGATAAACAGTAGACTGCGGAACTTAATATTATAGTCCTTAGTTCCACGATAAACGAGATGCGAGTTTTCGTTGAAAATATTCCAATACATCGCCGTTCCTTTGGTGTACAGTAAGCATTCTTAAATAGTTGGAACAGAAAACCACGTCGCAAAGAACCAAGTGAGACTCGGCCACGATAAGAAACGGCAAGCTTGCTACATGTGGTGGAACCCTCCAGCAATCAGCTGGTTCGGGGAAATCGATGTCGACCCCAACTTACGTTGATATCCGATGAATGACGTCACGAATCAGTGTAAAACCACATGTTTGAACATGGTGTGGATAATCCACCTACATATAAAAATTAAGCTTTTTATCGTGCGCGCCGCGCCATCCACGACGACGCGTCCCTCCACAGCGAATCTCTTACTAATCTGTGCGCAGTTGTACGGCTTGGGCTGTGGAGGGGCACTATACCTAATTTTCTGGTAAATAATACTGAATATAATTTAATTATCTCATTATTTATTCACCTTTATTAAGCTACTTTGGCCAAAGGATTAGCTTAGCCATCCAAAGGGGTAATGCTGCCGTCGCTGACAGTCTTCTGGGCACTATAGCCAGTGATGGGGACCTGGAGGCCGAGTTGGACACTCAAAAATCGACCCCCTGGGGGGCATTTACTTTTTATAGATTATAGTTACTAAACTATGATTAAACTAAATCGTATCGATTTTTATAGATTTAGTTTATTGATAGTTGAGTTATATTTAAGTAGTTTTACGTTTTATGCACGTCGTTTAATAAAAAGTTAATTTATTGTGCTGCTTATGTATACCTACAAACCTACCTACCCTATACCTTCTAAGTTATTTATAATTTGATAATGTTCTTGACAATGTATGATCAATACAATAAATGATATCTATCTATCTATCTACAGGAATTAGACCACCATTAGGTATTTTTTATTAGGTTTTCGGTGGAGGAAAGGTTCGTAAGGATGCATACAACTCAAAGGCAAATCCAGGCAAGAAATTCAAAAGTGTAAATATGTAGTCTTCAACCAGCACCAGGACAGCGTGGGCGCTACTGTTCGTTTCCTCTCAATATATGAGACCAGACCTTCGCCCAGTATTTGGACGTATATAAGTTGGAGATGATGAAACGAATTAGAATGATATTTATTAACATGCTATTGAAATGCCTTACGAATTCAAAAATACTAGTTCATTGAGGAGTAGGAAGGAATAAGTAGTGATCGGCCCACATAATAATATACTTAAATTTCAAATTTAATTCCAATATAATCCAATAGTTTTTGAATAAAATGCCTGTGACACCATATAGACATAACCAAACTATAAACGCATGACTACGTAATCCTACAAAATAGGGCTTTGAAATTACATATGTGGATTACATAAATCAAATTGCTCAAGTTTCGCGGACAAGAATTAAATTCCTATATGTTACATCCAACGTACCTGACTCCAACTCATCGATTTGGCGTCTTGTATGTCGATAGGTTACACTATCCTTTGTGACATGACGTTTACTGTCACAGCAAGCTACTTTACGAAGTCTGCTGTTAATTCTTGAGGTGGAACTGGAAGCATGGTTGCCCTAGCCCGCCTTATTTGCAAGAAGGGAAGTCAATGGTCCCGAAGCCCAGACACGGCGGCGCGACCCGAGATTACACTGTAATTTGTTGGACTTGCCTACTCACTGTTCTCGATTATACATATAATTTTCCTTTGTACAATTGCCTTTGGCAGTTTGGTGTGTTATTATTCTACGGATAATCAAAATACTAAGATATTCGTGTATCGATTGATTCTATCGTTTTTATTTTGCATTTTTTAATACTTGCAATCCTATTTGGTAGGATTTTAACATTACAATGGTTCTTGTTCCTTTTTTAAATGTGTTAAAACCTGTGTAGATTGTATACTACGATAACTACCTCGACATGGTTATAATTTATTGATTTAGAGCCGATTTTTGGGTACGGGCAACTGCAACGCGGCGAAGCGCAGTGCTGAAATGCCTCGTGTGTTCTGTTCCATAAATTAATATAGATTTGTTAAGTGATAAAGCTTATCCAGATTGGCAAACTAAAGTTAAGATTTTCAGATTATTATATCAATTTTCGCATTAAATTTTACTGCGTCAAGAACTATCAAAATACAAAACTCCTACTCAAACATATATCGCACAAAAATAAGCGCAACCAAACGATACATTACCTAAGTGTACGATGCAATTCAACGCACGAATTCGATTTATGGACACTTTGCTCGTACAGTGGCGCACATCTAAACATTACGTGCACATATCTACACATAATGTGCGTGTAAAAAGATAAGAGTATCATAAAAACTCCACTGAAAATAATTTGAGCGATGTTACTCGCTTTTCACGAGACATACGGTGGTAGGGACCACATAAAAGTTGAACATCAGACAGCCTAATGGATTACAAGAATTGCTTCCAAAATCGTAAAACAGGCCGAAGCTTTCCTAGAGCCTAGGAAGAAAATCTACAATCTTGTGTTATTGTTACTGGCATGTGATATATGAGAAAAAGAAAAGTCACCGAGATAGCAGGAAAATATTTCGCTAGTCAATTGCTATTCAAATATAAATAAGTATTTGACCGAGTGAAGCGAAGGTCTCCTTTTCTGCTGGGATAAAAATGCTTTCGTATGTCCGTTCATCCCGCCCTTTATATGCAAGGCGCTTTATTATATTAGGTATTATATTACAGGCTACAAGAGAAAGTTGGTGTTTTTGCGAAGGTAATTAGAAATTTGTACTAACGTACATGCAAAACTATACTTACAAAAGCTAACCGATTGCCCAAATGCATCATTCTGACTAAAGGAAAGACAGATTTTAGCTCCATTGTGATAGACAGAGCACTTTCACGTGTACAGTTGAAAATTAAGCTTATTTGTCTCGCAGGTCCCCCTATCAACAGAGATTTAGGAGGCGCTCCAGGCAGCTAAACCATATACTTTTTTGATCTAGGTCATTCCCTGGCAAATGCGTCACAGTCGATTTATTTCCACTTTTACTGCAATGGCACAGCTCCAATTCACAATCTACCTCCATACTCTAAAGAGTCTAAAGAAACATGTTTTTTTATCAGAGAGCACTAAGTCACGTCATTCTCTAGTAAGTAAATGCTTTTAGCTTGTATCACTTGTTTTGTTTTTATGTAATTTGGATAAGAAGTTGGATAATAAGATGATCTATAGTGACTATTGTCAAGACTGAGACGAATTCGTTGGAAGTCAGAATCACCTCACTTACATTCGGGTGGAGTTCAAATTTTTGGTTTATAGTTGAGGCATATTTATATGCGGCCAGTTGAGATACCTATTACATTCGTCTACAATTGAATTGATTGCATTGACACGATAATTAGTCAAACTATTTACTTGGGTAATTTTCGAGTTACAACGAAATAAATTAACACTTTCAGTGCCAAGTACTTGCCTACGGAAGATCTGTGCTCGTACTGCTCGTAGACGCGGAGCCGATAACATGCGTTTCCTTGTATGAAGAAGAATTACGGTAGCGCTACGAAAAGCTTGACAACGAAAGTGTTAAATTGTACACAAATTAAAGATTTGGCCTCTATCCCTTCATGGAAAGGTTAATGTGTCTGACTGTAAAATTACTTTCAGCGAATTTACTAAGCAATTTAAGCATCGTGTATCGTGTACGAGTATTACCCACCAATTGTACTAGTTTAGCCAGTAGACGCGTAATTTTGTAGATTCACACATAGGGGAAGGTTGCTATCATTGGACCACTTAACTTCGCTGCCTTAGGTATAATGTACAAAATTTATGTAAGAAAATAAAACAAGTTTTATAATTTTTAACTTTTGAGATATATTTATTCATTACCTTAAACTCAACACAATAAGGTATAATAATCTTGGAGAAAAAACGTGAAAAGGGTTTCTCAGGCTGTTGCCTTCTTTGGACCATGGTCACCTTGATTGAACCACTGAGTCGCCATCAATGGACTTAGGAAATTTATATAGTGATGATCCAATCAAGGAGACTTATGGAAATCGACATTTTAATATATGTTTTAATTATTTTAATGTTTTTTGTTTTTTTTTTGTATAAAAAAAATACAAATATCAAAATTTTAATATGCGTATACTGTATATTTAATATGTGTATTTTCATATGGGTAAAGTATTTAAAATCGAAAAAAAAAATTGCCATGATTGGACCGGTCCAATGAAAGCACATACATGTGGTCCATTGATAGCAACTAGGTATCAAGTCACAAAAAAAATAATTAAAACATAAAGAAAATAAGTGGCCAGAAACTGTTGTTATAAATATGATTATTAATACATTTCTAACCATTACACGGAAGTACACTTAAACAAATGATACTTACACGAGTTTTCCTTCGCGTAATTTTTAGATCGCCGGCGCTCGAAACACACTTGCTCACGTCACTCGTCGCCGAGAAGCGCGGCGCGACTGAGGTTTCCGTGGGGCCGGCCGGGTATCCCAAGGACACTTTGTACCTTGGTTGTAAATACAAATACAAATACAAATACAAATGCGTTTATTTTTCCTTTAAATTACAATGGTGTATCGGTTAGTAATATCTTATATCTTGTCTCTGTCTAGCATGCGCAGATTTTAAAATATTTAGGTTGTCCAATCAAGGCGCTGGTCCAATAATAGCAACCTTCCCCTATAGGTTTTTTCATACCGTTTCAAGTTTGAGCCGTTCTTTGCGAACTGAAAGGAGAGCGTAGTTTGACGGCCGTCTTTATATTATTTCGAGCCATCGATGAAAGCAGATGAAGAACTCCCCGAGTGGCAGGAAAACTGTGCAAGAAGTAGTAAATTGTCAGATTACTTAACTATACGATTACTTATCACAACACCTCATTGTTCTTGTAGATATATGTATTCATAACTTGTATTTTTTTATTCAAAATAATAAGAAGGGCGCGCATCCGCATTTACAGTTCTTGGCACGTTTATACAGAAAATAAGAAAATGTTCACGCAGTGTGTGCCTTAGCGGCCGATTTATGAGCGAGACACAAAATAGGATTTAGATAAAATAAGGCATAACTGGGTCTTACAATATGACTACGTTCCGGGTCAACCCGTAATTTACATGGCATACTTGAAATCCGGCCAGTTTTATGAGGAGAGCTCCTGAGTTGCAGCAATTACGGCTGAGGAGCCTATTGTTCGCGAAGATTAAAGGATAATTAAGCCGTGGTAAAATATTTACCAGCCAATACTCGGTTATGTTAAAATGTTTACAGCCAGTAATATTTCGAGCGCTCATTTTATAAGTATCCCTTTGGCCATTATTCACGATTAAATATTTTTATACCCGCTGATATTTGGCTACCAATCGCAGGTCATTGGACAGCAAACAATGATATAAAAATACGCCTTTTAGACCCAAATTATAGATCATATATGCTCTAGTTGTATTACTGGCTTCCTTAGTACAGTGGATTCTTTTGTCGGTACCAGAACAAGGAAAGTTAATGACAGAGAAAATTATAGACAGTGAGTATGTGCCAAAAAAGAAAAGCTCATTCATACAATGAAGCGGGCTATCCTATATTACTTGTACTGGAATAAATCCATAAATGATATTTTCTGGAATGATGCCACGGCAATTCAACACTCTGTTCCGCCCAAGATTCTTTACTTACCAGGTTTCCTATTTTTTAATAAACTATAGGTTTTGATCAAAAAACCCGCGAGGAATACGGGCGAACTTTGCTACTTCTATCATCTGTATACTTACTTGGTGGTTTGGTTAATCTAGGTGCCATGAAACTATAAAACTTATATTTATTTTGTTATATGTACCTAATGTTTGTAATTTTTTAAGGCAGTAAATGATTTTCTTGACGAATTTAGAGAATTATTGGATTGAGGATTCTTTTTGTTAACTTCGGCGAACCAAATTAAGACGACCAAGAAACAAGGATCGCATGGAAAAGAAATAAGTACGTGTAATATTATACCGAGGGATATAAATAATTATGGGGCGTGGGTGAGATTATATTTTTAGAAAGATTTGAAACCGTTCCACATGAAGTTACAATTATATCTAGATTGAGAATTGGGACTCGGGAGTGAACTTGGGATGAATTCAAGTTTTTAGTTGTAAGTATATGTAATGAACTAATGAATGAGATACTGACACGATAAATTATACAAGGTTAATTATATGAATGGCAAGTGCGTTGATTATAAAAAAGTTAATTTGAAAAATCACTTCTGATACAAGTCTGAAATACGTGACATGTATATGTCAAACATGGGCACATCTGACATTTTTAGTATGGAATGAATATCTTATATTAGCCTGGCAAAAAAGAGTAGAAATTAATAGGGGCGCCACTGTCGCTTATATGGCAACACGAATAGTTAGATACGAATACGAGTATCATGATACTTTATATAATTAGTAACACCATTAATAATTCAATGCATAATAGTACATAGAAATGATTTCCAACTCGTAATTTCAGCACTTTTTAGATAAACACTGTCCCGTTTCGACAAAATAATTCCCGCCTCAAATTCAGCAAGACATCGCTTATAAACATTATATAAATAAGTTCACGGGTGGAACTACGTTTTATTTTATCCCCTATCTGGTGATTTTATTGTGTTTTTGCTGTGATAAATCAGAAATATTTATTAAAATAGGAAATGTAAACAGAACTGGTGTCAGTTACATTACAAACATATGTCAATGTGGACAATTTAATCAAAGTTGCCATGGTCGAAAAAAATTAGTTCCGTTTCTAGACTATTTTGCCAAGCTATACGTCGAAAACGCAAACAAATATTACTCCTTTTTAGGGTTCCGTACCCGAAGGGTCCAAACGGAACCCTATTATTGTCACTCATGCGTCCGTCCGTCGTCGTCTGTCACAAAATTTTGTTCCGAAGAATTTTCAACTTCCCTTTGACCTATGAACTTGAAATTTGGTGATAATGTTTATTATTACGTTTATTTCACCAATAAATACTAATATATTGATAAATCACATTTTTTGAGGTTAGTTCTGAACCGTAAATGTGCGAATTCCGACTCGCACTTGGCCGGCTTTTTAATACCACGTCGATGGCAAACAAGCTGACATCCTACCTGTAGGCCTAGAACATGATGGCCGCGAAAGTATGACGGCTTATCTCCAGCTATCCGTCACTTTCTAACAGCACCAATCAAAAAAGACGCGTAGCTCGAGATAAGCCGACACACTCTCGCGGCGGCCATCATGTGCTACGCCTACTGATGGTAAGTGGTCCTTTAATCAATGGTCCTTCATTACTTATTTCTCTTAACCCAATGTCCGATAATTGTGTCACAACATCAAAGCTTCGTTCAGAAAGCCCGCTAAAATTGTTTCATCGATAATACCCCTCACGTTATACCAAGGTGAAAACGATCGCGAGAATAAACTAGATCTTTATTAAAGAGGTCGCTCTGTTCAGCGGAGCGAGCTCATCGAGCGAAACTAATGACATTTTATTTCTCTGGAGGAATGCATTAATTTCATTTGTTAGCACATCGATACCGGAATACGGTCATTCTTCTCCTGCTGAGACAGATTTTATAAAGAAAACTTGTTAGTTTCTCAATTACTTTGCGGCGGCAATTTAATGACAAGAAAATAACTACGTATACTTATACCTACCTATGCTGTCGTGTTCAGATGAAATTAGAACATAATAACCATCTTGACATAATATATGTATCAAGGATTTCATGGATTTAAGGAGTATTGATATGCAAAATATCATAATATAGCTTTAGCTTAGTGGGTAGTGACCCTGCCTATACGAAGCTGGAGGTCCCGGGTTCGAATCCCGGCCGGGGCATTTATTTGTGGGATGAGCACGAATATTTGTTCTTGGGTCTTGGATGTTTTCTATGTATTTAAGTATTTATTTATCTATATGTATGTATATGGTCGCTTAGTACCCATAGTACAAGCTTTGCTTAGTTAGGGACTAGTTTGATTCGTGTAAGATTGTCCACAAATATTTATATAAAAATTATACTAAATAAAACGTGTTGCGCCCGCTTTTCCTACTAATACCTGAAATGAAATAAATCATTACTTAGGTACTGAGAAATCTAATAAGTGTTAAATGTTCATAAAAGCATATGTGTCCGTATTACCATACCTAGTATCAGGTTATGTGTTCCCCTCTAACTTTCACTCTGTTACCTATTTATATTTCAATATCCAGTACCCACTTACTCGGTTCATGACGAACTAATACGAGTAAGTCATGGACCAGGAACAGTCTGAACTCCTTGTGACAATGTTAGGTATGCAGACAACATACTGTATTTGAAATTTTATTATCAATACAATGTTGTATTTGGAATCGATTGATAGTTAACCGTTATGTAATTACATTGTGAAGAATCTACGCTTAAACAAATGTATAAGTAATTTGCTTAACTTAGAAACGAAATACCTCTATTACAAATGTGTTTCATCCCATTCCCATTATTATAACAAGAAGAAGCATATTTATATCAGGGGTTATTTTATACCATAAAGAACAATCAGACACGAAAGTACAGTAGTAAAATCTTATGACGCCGGGTTTGTCTAAGAAAAGGCTGAATTATAGAAAAGCGACGCGGCCCGGCGCGCCCGCGCACTGTGAATAAGTAATTTTTACCGTCTGTCCAACTTTTACTAACAAATTAACGGTTTAATGTTGTTATTTTAATAAAAGTTTCGTGTTAAGTTCAGAGTTCCACTTTACGACTACCTATACTGCTCCATTGGTGCCGCGGGATTATTTATACTTTCAAATTTTAGCCGATAGTTTTGCATATGAATACGCAAATTGATGAGTATTGCGGAATCTGTATATTACGGTTATGAAATCTGCGATTTTGTTATTCTCTATTTTATTATCTTCTTGTTTTGAAATGGAAATTCTTTCGTAAACTGGGGGCCGATTTTTGAGTGTCGAACGCTCGATTTTCACTCGACATCTATCAAAACACCATAGTTTTTTGACAGATCTCCAGTGAAAAGTCGAGCGTTCGACACTCAAAAATTGGCCCCCTGTTTACAAAAGAATTTCCGTTTTAAAACAAGTATACGGCAAATAAGGAACACAAATGAAAATGTTTTTTAGATTGAAAAACATTCCAAGTAGGTACTTATTTTATTTATTTAAACTTCATTGCGCGAAAAATAAAGTGTACCAATACGGTATTTGACACATATTAAAAGTTATAACACAGTGTCACTTTTTGGATAGTTAGCCATCAAAATATCACAATAAATCGTAAATTATAAAATTTTACCAAAATCATAAAAATATATGAATCATCAAAAACTCGGATTATTATGTATTTTTTTTACCGTCCAAAATTCAAATAAAAGGTATCAATAGAATGCTTATGTAAAAATAAAAATAAATTGTATGGCAACTATGTACCTAAACGCATTATTTTACGACTAAAACAGCAAAATACTAATTTTCCCATACAACGGTTGGTCGAATGCTGTGCAAGTGACGTCATTTGCCAGGGCCAATCTGTAGGAGCCTTTTTGAGACCCGCTAGCGTCGAGATAGGCTTGTCCCTAATTTTAACCCTTTATTGTGCTCTAAATGTTGTTGGTCCCATATAGACATTTGATGGTCTCTAAAAACTGGTTCGATTGGCATTATAAAAAAAAATAGTCAAATAGCGTATGGCGAGCTCTTCATCCTATTTTACTAATGCTAGTTTGAATTTATCCGAGACAGTTTTGAGATGGTGAGGCAAAATATTTCAATAAGTTAGCATCCGCCGCAGTAACCAAATAGAATTAATTCAAATATAAAGAGAAGTTAATGAGATTTCTCACATACAAACATCCCTGAACTAAATACTAGTAATTTGTATTGTAAATAATATGTTTTGTTTTTGATAAAAAGGAAACTATTTAGTAACACACTTTAAAATAGTAAGTAGGTTACATATATATACTTTCCGATATTTGGTAAGTTAGGTTCTCCTCACAATTTTCCGGTCCGGCTATCTATAATATGTCAGTACGTTCAACGATATAGTTCAGTGAAATGTATCAACGACATAATCCGAGCTAATTACCTAAATTGAAACTAACTGATAGCTAAACACATCACACATAGACGTAAAGTTGCATGTATGTGCGTCTTCTACAAATTGTACTTCGGAGAGTGTGCTCAGGAGCTCCATGAGCTCATACCGCCTTCCCCCTTCTTCCATCGGACATCCAGACGTACGGCTGGATACCATCCTTACTTGGTCGAAATTCCTCTTATTCGAATCAAGCGCTTATTGCATCATCTTTTATAATGCGCACTTCTAAGGTTTGGAATTCTCTGCCAGCGTTTGTGTTTCTGAGCTCATATAACCTAGACCTTTTTAAGGCACGAGTGAATAGGCATTTCTGGGTGGGCTCGCTTCATCGTCGGCCTCATCTTTTTCCCCTGGCTAGATGCTAGCCAAGAGCGATCCCATTTTTAATAATAAAAAAAACACGTTTTGTTTTTTTTATATAAATTTTCGATGGTAGTAGGTACCTAAATATAATAAGAATGAAGCATATTTGCATCGGAAAATGTAAATAGAAGTTACGAATTTACGTATCAGGCGGAGGCTGCGCGCCCTCTTCACTTAAAACTGCTTATTCTAATTTATGGCCGCGAGTATTGCACTGCTTATTACTTCCGTTGCAGTTTCGGGGACCGGAAGTAAATTTTACGGCGTTGTAAACCATGAGCGTCTTAGCATAATTGCTGTGTAACATTAAATTAGTTTAGCCATCAATTATGTCTTTATGCTAATATAGCGGTCTTGGAAACTGTCGGGTTATATTCAAATTTTGTGGCAATGACACCAGCATGTGCACACAAGATGATTATGGGAATGAGGTCGGCAGAAACTTACATTATTTAGTGTCGTGTCTTCTGTAAGATTAGGTACGTTTCTTTCATGCGTTGTTGTTCATTCAATAGAATTTCTCAGGTTCTAAAGAATTCGCTAAAGGTATATTCTCGCCATATTTATGAAGTGGCAAAATTTTATTATTATGTACCCAGGGTGAAGCGACGGACCAATATCACAATCGCTGGCTTAGCGAGTGAATAAAAAGTCGTTCTTCAGTCTTAGAGGAACGACCACAGAGAGTGAATGTAAAGTTGCTATATAATGGCTTTGGTATATTCATCAAAATGATGTCTAATAAAACCTTTTATAATCACAGCAACAGATGGATGCGACGTGTTGGCCAATTGTCGCGCAACATTCGTAATTTAAAAGCAAAATGAAATAAACCGTTCGGTCGCAGTACATAAATTTCGTGTTTGCTTCGGCCGGCGAACTGCCAGCGGATATTAATCAGTGGATATTGAAATATGTTGTTTTTTCAGGGGATTGATAAACGGCTCGCTCGCTTCGGGCTGATTAAACATTGACGCTCGCTTGCTCAATTACAGCACTCCCACCAAGCACAAGATCCAAACTGTTATGTACTTCGCACACTTTAAGAGTAACCACAGATACGTGGTAAATAACAACGACCATGATTGCTGTTCGGGGCACCCATCTAACAAATCCTTTAAAATATCATTAAATATTAATCCTAAGTGAAAAAGTGTATATAACCTTCTTTGTAGATAGTTTCATGTCTGTTTTATGTAGATTATTTATGCCTCAGAACGTTTTGTGCTATGAGCCACCGTTTACGAGTCTTTATTACGAAATACCGAAAAATGGGACCTTTGAACTTCCTCTACTGTTGATCTCAAGAATGTGTTATTAAAAAATCTACTCAAGACTACACTATTTATATTTTATTTCAGATTCATACAATAGGTTTCCTACATTAAAATTTTAATCAACCATGACGCCAAACCGATACTTACACCAAAGTTCTCTTTGCCGCAAATAAATCAAAATATGCCTGTAAAAATGGCTGTTTTTTACGTACAGTCAAGGGCATAAATATGTATACATTTTTGGACCTTATTTCAATGGAGTAAGGTGAAAAAGTGTATACATATTGGTGCCCTTGACTGTACGTGTACATGCTATATTATATTTGTCTATGGTATTTTTTCTAAACTTTGGTTTGTTGGTAAAAACTAGCCAAGTCAAAATCTTGACCTTGAATTACATCTCAAGTTTCCGGATTTTCTACGCAAAACTTGGCACCCATACCCATATAGATATCAATTCTTTTGTTGGCGAAGTCAATAACGACGCATATTCTTAATATTGAACTTGGCTCTCATTTCACATTTATGTTTTTAGGATATCATTACTTTTTGTTCATTCAGAAATTTTGCTCAGTACTGACTGTACTATACTATACGGTTCAAATACCATTTATACATTTTTGCCAGTACAAAATCAATAGGCGCTTAGTGTGTAAATAAAAAATGTTATTTGGAATATTACAAATCGTAAAAAAAACACTGTTTATGTTTCTCAGGTTCGTAATCATTCAACCAGCTCGATGCCAAATTTCAACTTGCTAGGTCACCTGGAAGTGGGTTAGGTTTTTGATTATACCTTCCCCAATATCTATCCTATCCAGAAAAAATCCTATTTTTAGATGTTTGTATCTTAATAACCGATTGAGCTATATTCATGAAATTTGGGAATCTGGTTAGCCTTGAGGATCTTAATAAACGTAGGTACCAAATTTCATGTGTGCGTTCAATAGATGTTGAATTACGTAGGGGTCAAAATTGCCACCAAATGGTTAGTGTAATATAACACACGGCCGCTGCGTCGCCAGTTCTTTTTTGAACTTTGGCTTGACACGCTGCCGCGTGTCTAGATTATATTGTTGTATTGAAATATAATATACGGGTCACTCACGTCTTTAACGTCGAATATCGGTCGACATGTTTCGGACCAATACGTGGTCCTTAATCATGAGGTGTTATGAGACGCGAGGCCATCGCGATAATACCTCATGATTAAAGCTTAAGCCACACAGAGAGCGGGCGGGCGGTGGCGGCGCGGGCGCGGGCGGCGGCGGCGCGGGCGCGGGCGGCGGCGGCGCGGGCGCGGGCGGCAGCGGCGCGGGCGCGGGCGGCAGCGGCGCGGGCGCGGGCGGCAGCGGCCTTTGGCGGCAGCCGCCACCGCCAAAAGCAGCTCCCGCGCCGCCGCCGCCCGCGCCCGCGCCCGCGCCGCCGCCGCCCGCGCCCGCGCCGCCGCCGCCCGCGCCCGCGCCCGCGCCGCCGCCGCCCGCGCCCGCGCCCGCGCCGCCGCCGCCCGCGCCCGCGCCGCCGCCGCCCGCGCCCGCGCCGCCACCGCCCGCCCGCTCTCTGTGTGGCTTAAGCTTTAGGGCCGATATTCGTCGTTAAAGTTGTAAAAACATTTTTATTTTTTACCAATAAAAGTGAACTGAACTGAACTGAACTAGTGACCTGTTTATTATATTTCAATATGCCTGATACTCACGGGAGTTTTCTATTTATGATTAATATTGTTTTATAACTTATTTTCACTCTGAGCAAGTCCCATCCTACATCATTATTATTAGTTACTTAAATTTCACATTTTGTAAACTGCAATTTGCTATTGTCCGTTTACTCATGTCTCAAGAAAATACATTAGATTGTACAGATACCAACATACACGTTTCGTTTGAAACAAGATTATTGTACCTATACACGCTTTGTACCTATATTGGCCACCATAAAGACAAACGCTGGAAATGCTAACTGAATACAGAATCGCTATTCCATAGCAATACTTGTTCATTGTTATTTATCGTCTATCGTGGCAGCGTTTCGAGAAACTCCGAGCGCATTAAATAATGATCCCACCATGTCACGAGTCACGAGGTCTGTCTAGAGGTGAAAGGGGAGAAATGGAAAACTCTATCGAGATATAAATCATAAGCAAATGAGGTACTGTACATTGCGCGCCCCTCCCATCCTATCTCAGAAATGGAAATCTCAAATGATGACAAAGTGACAAAAATGTGAATTAATAGCTGGTAAGATAACTGATACCGGTTCCTTCTTAGATTTTTTATGACATACAGCAGCATAACGTCGTGAATCGTCATGATTGAATGTGAAGTTTTTGTATTTTTTACTTTACAATGTACTGTAACTAAACGCCGATTTACACCGTGCAAGAGCTTGCCTGTAATTTTCATTACATTGCGGGACTGGGAGATTGGACGAGAATGACCAAACGCTCACTCTATTATCACATTACATTAAGATTCAAAAGTGGCAGACCACTTTATTAGCTTACTACTAACGAAGGCGTGGCACCAGTTTAGGTTAGTCCTCTTTCGACCTATCGGATGCCCTAGGACTCAACAAATAAAAGAATGGGTATACGTATACTCGGAACGTAGAACCTTCAAAATAACAATCACATTATCATAAGGGTCCAATATTCAGCGAGCTTTATTATTAATTTTACCAAAATTGACATTCGATACACATTTTCATTGATTGATGGCTCTTTATGTAAAACAGCTTTGTAAATGAAGCTTTTTCAACGCCCACTGCTGCTTATTAATTTTGCACAAGCGCCGTTATTTCGGAGTTTGGCGACCATCGTTTTAATAAGGAAAGTAAACCATCTACCTACCTACCTACTTAGCGTCATTATTAAATTTGTTAAATTGATAGGTACTAAAAACAACCGTCGTCCATGCTTCATTTAGATATTGGCTTACTTAAAGAGACCAATCTTACAAAAAGTTTATTTTCTTTTTTAAAAAACCCAGCTCGACGCAAGCAGCCCCAAAAGGCTCCTACAAATTGGTAGTGGCTAATGACGCCACACACGTTGTATGAGAAAATAAGTACATAATTTGCTGTTTTAATCGTGAAATAATGCGTTTAGGTATCTACTTTCTGCTGTCCTCTCCTTGCGTCACCGAGGGAATGTAAATAAAACCACAGTTTAGTTTTATAGCTTGGGTGCGCATTTTCGTGGTCCTCGCCCAGCGGCAGCTCGATCGCAAGTACCCGGGCCTACCGGTTAGCAAAACCAGCAATACTACCCACATTATTTGTGAGGCCAATACAACACAGATCTAAACGCATTGTTTATAAAATTATGTATTTTTATCGTCCAAAAGTCAAATAACAGGCAGGTATAGGTAAATTACTTTCGAGACGTTTTTGCATTTGTATATTATAGTATTTGT
Organism: Cenopis cana; assembly: GCA_951800055.1. NCBI lineage: Eukaryota > Metazoa > Arthropoda > Insecta > Lepidoptera > Tortricidae > Cenopis > Cenopis cana. Next base: position 11,347,519 of record OX637477.1, on the reverse strand, counting down.
ATATTTACAGGGATTCTAAACTTAAAATTTAAATTTCATTGTACCATCAGAAAAAAGAGTTCGTCACATTTTGTAGAAGAAAATATAATTGCCAGTCAAAAGTCAGTGAATGTCAAATAAATAATACTTAATTATATTTATTCTTGGCTGAAGTTGAGAAATATTGAACATTTCATCGAACATTTTAAAGCCTCTGCTATATGAACTGAATCTAAAAAATAAAGCGAGATATGTAGAGTATAAGAAAGACGAAATATTACGACAGCACGGTCATACCGTGCTCCGTTTACTGCCATATCACCCTCAGTTCAATACCATTGAAAATATATGAACATAGTGAAAAATTACGTCGCAAAAAAATGACATGAGTTCTATAATGACATTAGCTGAGGAAATATTTAATAGAATAACTGTCGAGGAATGGAAAAATGTTTGTCTACATGCTATTAAAGAGAAAACAAAATCAAGGCACGGAAGAGGCTTTATCAGATCAAATTATAATTAACACAAATGATTCATCGGATGATAGTGAGGATGAGAATGAGTGCGAAATGTCTGGCGTTGAAGAATATTAAATGTTATGTTTAATATTAATATTATTCATTTTTTAAATATAGTTTAATATTATTAGTTCCATTGATGTATCTGACTATAAAAATTATAAATAAATATATAAAAGTGTTGGTTTATTTCTTTATGTGCTGACCGTACACAACTACAAATGCAAAAACGTCTCGAAAGTAATTTACCTGTATCAATAGGATGCTAATTTCAAAGAAAGGAATAAAGAAGAAGTCTCATCTAAAGCGTTGCATTGATATTATTTGATACAGAGAAAAAATAGAAAGGAAAAATATAACATAATGATTATGTAATACAATACTATGTATTCTGTGTCTAAATAGTTGACTAAAAGTCAGTATCCACCAGAGACGTGCGATGATGTGTTTTCTTATAGAACAATAAAAACTTATATTAAAACTTGCAAGCTTGACAGCTACTCGCCCTTAGCTGGCACATGATCCTAAAGCGGGTATGACACTGTCCTGAATTCAGGACACTTAGAAGGGTTCCGACCTATATTTTAGAGCGAGATGCTTCAACTCCCCTCCACTAGTTAGGACGCCTGATTCAGGACAGTGTAATAGCCGCTTTAGGTACTTACTTATTAATTTAAAGGTAGTGGCGCAGCGCTATGAGTTTTCAATATTCGCCTGTTGGCCGCATCATAAATCTTGGGGCGGACGCGGACGCTGCAACGTCAACCTGCATTCCGCTTCCAGTCCATGCTAAACGCCTTAATATTTAATCAAAATTCTACTGGCGTCTTAATTTTAGATTTTGTCTGAGGAATACACATATATGACACTCTAGACCACGGAATAATAAAAACCAGTTATGAAAATACTTCAGGTTTCGTTGTGAAACAAATAACGTATGGTTATTAATAATGAGGGTGATCACAATGGGCAGTTTATTGATTATCAGTACTTAACAATAAACACCATTCAAAATAAAAATAAAAATTACTAAAACTAAAAACGCCTTAAAATTTCGTGTTTTTTTAGGGTTCCGTGCCCAAAGGGTAAAACGGAACCCTATTACTAAGACTCCGCTGTCCATCCGTCTGTCTATCCGTTTGTCACCAGGCTGTATCTCATGACTGTTGAATTTTTCACAAATGATTTACACCTATTTCTGTTGCCGCTATAACAACAAATACTAAAAAACAGAATAAAATAAACATTTAAAGGAGCTCTCGTACAACACACATGATTTTTTGCCGTTTTTATAGATGATGGTACGGAACCCTTCGTTTTTTTACAGAAATTCCCGTTTTTAGCAGGTGTGGAAATGTTGGCTATTCTTTTCCTTTGTAAGTTCAACTTAATTTATCAATATAAATATCACTGCCAAAGTCTCATCGTATTTAAATAGCTCTAATAATATTATTATATCCATAATGAATTGAAATCACAATAAAACGTTTACTAAGGCATAAAAACCTAAGGACCAAGCCAACCGGCGTGATTTACTTACTAATATCTCAGATCCATCTCCAAAAATGCAATTCAACGTAACGTTTCACATCACAGCTGCTGTTTTGTGAGACTTCAGTAAGCACCAAAGAGTAAGTAAGAGGCTCTTTTGTAGAGTGCCTCGCCCCATAGTGCTCGGTATCGCATCATTAATCTCTGCGCAAACACCTCGCCCCTATCGTCGCTGCATCGCTATAGATTATCGAAGTACGCCGAATGTTGTTTTCACCTCGTTCGATTTTCGAAATTTACCTTTTAGGTTCTTTGACTGTTTGAGCGGCTCATTACTTACAAAGTATCGGCTGAAAATATAAATAGTACTTACTATTAATTTGTAACATGAAATGATAAACCATACTCTTACAATTGCTAGTAGTTTGAGTTAATATTTATCCTACTTGTAACTACCTACTTATTTTAAATTCGATGAAATGTGGTTACAAAATTCGTGCTTTAGTTAAATGAGAATGAGAATGAGATCATTCAGTCTCATTCTTATTCATTCTTTAGTTAAATTGTGAAACCAGAATATTGATGAAAATATTCCCTCAACTAACGGAAATGTTACTGCCGTAGTTAGTTTCTAGTCAATATAATACGACTCTTTGTAGGTAATTAAGAGGACGGGTAGGGCAAGTACTTTAGTATATATATTGTAGTCTTTGAGGGCAAGCTCTCTTCATACAAACTTTGTGCAGGATCTTCTTCGTTTGGGTTTTACATTAAAGTTATGATTTTTGGTCAGTATGCTTATTTTTCTGATAGCTATTTCCTGATGTAACTTTTTTATTTATTGCTTTTTCTTAATTTTATTCATTTTTAATTGTTTTGAAATGTTTGCAAATATCCACATCACTTTCTTCGCATATCTAATATTTACAACCAAATAAAATATTTTATGAGTTAGTGCCAAAACCTACGAATAAAACGTGCACAGAGTTAGTATGGAGAATGCCTTGCCCATCCCCGCGCCTTAATAGGTTCTTTGCATTAAATAGATTTTCAGGTACGCGTAATTTTGTCTATAGAGATTAATTTTGTGCGTGCTTCACTTCCAGTGTTTAAACCGCCCGCGTGTTGGGCCTGGCCTGTAAATAAAGCCACAGTCAAAACCTGCTGCACATTTGACGCTTAAAATATAATATATATATACCTACCTATCTATATAATATATACACCTGTTGCTCGCTCTTCCGTACTTAAATGTGTTGCACACTTGGACATAAAAATTATCACTTTAAAGCTTAATATCACTCAAATGGATTACTAAATCAAAATAATATATGTGACACAATATTATAATAAATCTAACGCATAATCGTTGCTTTTTTATTAGTCTTTCAGAGGCGTGTATTTATAAAACCATTATTTCCATTAGCCATTATTTCTATTCATTATACTCGTATCTACCTGCGAAGTAAGAATAGGCACGCAATAGGCACTTCACATAACAGTTAGGTATTTATTTGTACGTTTGGGTAACATAGTGAAGTTACCATTGTACCGCTGCGTCACGTACGTGACAAACTGCTCGTCTTAGGGATCGCCAAATATCGTTTAGTACGTGCGAGGAGAAAACCAACCCGCTGGGTAAATAAATCAAATATTTAAGTAACAGACTGTTCCGAAATACAGTAATTTCTATCTCGCTTACTATTTTTTCCGCTGTTATAAATTTGGACCAAAGTACCGTAACATATCTGTAAAGGAAGGTAAAGAGTTTATCCTGAAACAAATTAAATACTTTTACTCGTTACTACAGACATTTCATGACTACAATGTGACTACAATACAAAGAATACCTAAACTCAACTTAATATTTTTTATCACATCCCAGCTACATTTTTACGAATAATCTAGTAATTCTAACACAATAATCTCATGTACATATTTTCGTGCATTAGCTGGGTGGAAGCCAACAGTAATTTCATCATGCTCCTTTTGTGTCGCGTCGTACGCTGACCCCATACAAATAAGGTCCTTATTGAATTTTTCAAAGAAGAGTCATGTTAACACGTCCTCGCGAGTTGGGGTGAAGTTCGCCCCGCCGCTGCGTCCGGACGTAGGTACCAAACTAAATTTACCCTACTGACACCGCTTAGCCAAAGAAGCAAGTCCGAAGTAATACCTAACTTACAAATTTATCGCAGTTGTAGGAATATTCCTGATTGTGACTAAACTGCACTTTCAAAAACTAGTCTTGTAAGAATATACAAAAATACTGGGATTTGATTTTACGTATCAAAAGCATTTGCATTAGAGGTATACTCAACCGAATCTTGTATAGTAAGGTTTTAACTTTTAATCAGATAAAGTAGGTTTGGTACCTACTTTTAAAGCCAGCGTAGTCAAAGGTTTTGAGTTAAAACGAACTTTTCTTTTTCGTCCATGCGTTGCTCTCTAGAGGAAGGGTTCAAGGTTTTTATTTACTTTTTCATAGATCACAAAAAATCCAAGAACCGCATCCAAAGTATAGCGATTTTCTTAGAGGGTACTGGAACTAAGTGTACGAGTATGAACACGATTTCCTAACGCGCTGCGAAAATTCACTAAAGCTGGGTCTGTCAGACGTGTATGTTGTTTTTATTGTTTTAAATGCGTACGTTATTTTTCGTAGAGAAGCATTCCTAGGGAGAGAAACGTGTTGTAAAATAAGGAGCATCTTAGCCGGAGAAATTTCTACGCGAAATAACAATTTGAATCGTTTTAAAGATACAGCAGGGTTTTGTACGTGCTGTCTACTGGTATTTTACATTGTACAACTTACGAATTAACCGTGTTTGTTAAAGCGACTTTGTTTTACTTCAGTTTTCTACGTCTTTGAATTATAACATAGTTGTCTTAGATATGCAACTTTGTAAAATACTTGAGAATATTTCTGTATACCTATTCATAAATATCGATTTGAAACGAATGAAAACTTGCCCGAATATAATTATAGAATATTTCGTATCGAATATTGAAGACCCCACAACTGCTCAGAAGTTTTAAAGTAGATTTCAGTCGGTAAGTTGATAATTCGTTTAATAAGCCTTCGCATGGGTGTAAGCAATAAATATTAAAACGGCAAACAGGCGGGATTAAGCGGCCGAGCACGTCCGCGGGACTTTCGATTCCAATTCGGTGTCAGTCGATATTAAATTAAAAGCACCCACGCATTCTTCCCGCGCCTTTTTCCTGTCCATTTGCGAGGACCGTGTAGAACCCGAGGTCACATTTCCCGACGGCTCTACGCCACGTTCGGAGTTATAAGGATACGACTATCCATCTACAACTCATTTGTAACCCAAAAATATAACTCGCTTATTTTTTTTCCTAGTGCTATTCAATATTTTCTCTTAGGCAGATGACAAAATTAAAAAAAAATATTTTTAAATTTATGAGACATGTCCACTGTAGATCAACGGGTCGCGGGAGCAAATTTCTAGGCAGCGAGTGAATGGCGAAGCATACTTGAGTGACAGAGGACTTTTTTATTTGAATCGTGTGCGAATGTGACCGGGCAAGCACTAGACGCTGTTGTGACATATCGATATATGGCGTGTATTTCTTTATTTATGTAAATAACACATACTTACGTCCAACAATACGCAATACATCTGTGATAAATAATATTCTTGGATACACGGTCTTCTTTTGTTATTTGAAAACGAATGGTAGTTAATTCTCTGAAATCTGCTGTGGAAACTAATAAATACTTAAGCTAAATACTTAATAATTTATGTCAGTTAATTGTAAGATAAGTAATGCAATAATGGTTCAATAAAGTTTTGAATCAGTATGCGGTCGACATTAATAAATCTGACCCAAAGCCTAGGCGAAAGTTAGCAAAGCGGTCAACTTACTTCAATTTGAGTTTGAAATGAACTGACATATTTATGATACTTACAAGAAACTTTGTTTCAATAATGCTTTTTGGCAAATGGCCAATAGATATGTGCGAGCGGGCACCAACCAATTAGATAAATATAAAATAGTATGAGAAACACAAGCCCGACAGACAAAGGACACTCGACACGAAAATATCATTTTAAAACTTGTGTCAATAAGTCACTACAACTCCCGAAAAACAGATATTACTAAAACATATGTATTTACATTCTTTTTATGAGATGCTTTCCTACATATTTTATTTATAAGAGCCAGTACATGGAACCCTTAGGCGCGCCGACATGGCGAAACGCTGCTAGTACAAGGTCGCATGGCTGTCTCCTGAATTTTAATGTAACGCTCCCTTTGATAGTACTAAAAATGATGTCATGGGTATGTCCGAGGAAAGAACACCTCGAACATGCATATACATACATTTATAAACTTTCTTATAGGTACTATATGTACGTATACACAAATGATCTCTCTGTGATGCATGCCCACATGCATAACACTTCTATAAGAACATCTTCGCATTTCTTTACGACTGCTGTTTCACAAAAGATGTTTGCCGCAATACAAGCAATATCGCCGGTCGTATTTATATTGTTCCACAAAGTTTAAAGCGAAAATTATTTACAGTCTGTTCAAATGGCGGAAGAAAACTTCTTCTTAGAAGAGGGTTTAAAGTCATTTAAGATTTAATTTTTCGTTTTAATTCGCTTAGATACTTTTCCGCGGCAACAGGGACCTAAACGAATCTCAGAACTGGAATTCCTCTAATAAAATATTGTTACAATTACGGGTTTTCCCTTCCCTACTCTATTTTCTGGTTGCGCCTTCACGTTTCCGTTAATAGATGTGTCAGTAAATTTGCGTTTTCAATTCGGTGTCGGTCGCGCGACGCGGCGCGGGCGGCGGTTTCAATCAAAACGGGCACGCACTCGTACCACATCCTCGCCGACCGAGCCTTTTAGAATAAGAATTGTCTTTTTCGCAGTACTCTGCTGTAACGGCCAACTAAGTAAGGAATGTGCTTCAGCCTCAGTATTTAACTGAAAGTTTTTCATCTATATTTTTTGCAACTTTAACCCTTACATACGACTAATACTTATCTACATGTATACAATAGTTCCTAAATAGATAAAATAAGTACTTAATACAGCTTTAACAGTCAACATAATCATGCAAACTTAAGCTATAAAGTATATCCACTTAATTGTACGGTAATCTGAGCCGATGCAATGGTGTAAGTTCAGTTATTAGTATGGGAATGGTCTCCACACTCATGGACGCGACTGTCGCTCGGGGCACCGTGCCCAGCCGCCATGAAATTAAAGCCGACTCACGCCGAACGAATGATTGAATAATAAATGAAAGAATTCGCGTCCTGCCTTTGTATTACGTATTCATGACAACTGGCCCTGTGGATGAGACACCAAAACATTGTACCGCACTAGGCCCTACATCTACAGAGCGACTGGCAGCCATAAACGGAAAAAGTACGGGGCAACGGGGCTGTTGATATATGTATTAGGGAACAATGGAATCGCCTTACGTTAAATATGAAATGCCTTTAATATTTTTCCATTTGCCTTTATGGTTTTATTATGCCTTTCCCTAGTGAAATTAATTCCTACGCACGCATGAATAGTTTAATTCTGATACGGAGAATATTAGGACCCTTACGATCTTAGTTTTTAATTACTCAGTTGTTAAACAGTCACTCCGTATTAGCGGATTAGGTAATGTTTGTTCATTTAAGTTCATCTACTTACTTATTTGGTAAATAGAACCATTTCTTCAGGCAGCCTCGACGATTCATTAAAGCGTAGCTGGCATCAGCGAGCCAGGACCATAACCGAACCCCGTGGGACCCAACCGCAGCAACTTAACCCGAAATTAAATCAAAGAGGGGCTTAACCAATCAGGCCGAGTGCTATCATTGAATCGGCAAAGGAACACTAAAATTACTTCTTGATGCGGAGAAACGAAGATTCATCGTAAAAGTGGAGGGTGGGGTGGGGTAGGGGCGTCTGAACGGTTTTCCGTGTTCGGCAGACGGCCGCGCGGGCGATCACGCCTCACGTATACTGGACGCACCGGCCGGCTCCTAATGCTGTGTTTAAACATGAAAAACCATTCCGGTGATGCTGTAAATGTTGCGCTGATTTATTTTCAGGTATTTGAACTGATTTAATCCGAGAGATTCCGTTATACTATACAAGGAGTGGGGGCGAACAAAAATTTTATAGTCTCAATTTCGTGTTTATCTTTTTGACTATAAAATACTGCTTTACCGGCAACGATATCGCATAAACACGTAATTTGTTCTAGCATTATACCTAGTCAGATGTTTGTGAAACTTAAATATTTCAATAAGTCTTTGGATTGTTTATAAACCTGGAAATAAGTCAATGAAATTTTAAGGCAGAGTTCGACCAAACAGGAATATGGGCTCAATCTGAGGTAACATATAAAGTTCAAAATAGGCTGATCACGGAATTCTGGTTAGATCTAATTACCCAATTACCTTTATTTTTAAATACCAAGATTACCTATGCTGCTTTTTCCAAAAATATTTAAAAAAAGTTGTTTTTAATCATTGAGATTAGGAGATTAGGGTTACAAATCACGTCTCAGATTTGGTCGGGACCTACATTTGGCTAACCTCTAGAGACGCGAACAATACGTGATGTCTCCAATCTCCATCAACATATCTGTCCTGATTCTGTCCCCAACATAAACCACGTTGAGGCAAGAAAGTTGTCATCGCGCCCTTAGAGATTAACATCAAAATATAGTAAAAGATGTTGTAAAATTCTTTCGTTATGTAGATAATATGGTGTAAGTTTGTCTGTCTCGTTCCACCTATCTTCCACTCAATTGCTCGAAGGTTAGCTGGAAGAGATCCCTTAATATATCGATTGGGCACGGCAAAACGGGATACAATACAACACACTTCGGGAATGACTTTTAAGACAAATCTCGATAAATATCTGACTGTGTGCAATTTTATGAAATTTCCTCTTGACAAAGTTTAGATGTGGTAAAATGCCATCATATTAACGTATTTGTGTCGTTTAATAAGGCTGAGTAAAAAAAGGAAAATAAAGACTCAATGTTTCATCTTTGGATTTTTTTTTTCTATCGAGAAAATTTTAAGCAATCATGTTTCGGCTATTGTCAAAAACACAATCATATAGTTAAGAATCATATATCTGAAAATCAATCAATTGTAAGTAGCGCCTTAAAGGGATAAGATCGCCTTTGTACATTATTATAATCTGTCATAGTTTAAACCTGTTATTGTACAATAAAGTGCTTACATACATAAAATAAATGAAATAAATGAACTTTATTCTGTAAGTAGGCCGCAATGGCACTTTTACAAGTCAAACCCTACATATATACATACCTACATTAACAGTTTTCCAAACGGTGTGCCTATATTATATGTATCAAACTAGCTTCTACCTAACCGTGCTTTGCTATAACATTTACGGTTTACGACTACCCGTGTCCCCGTTCGTGCAGAAAGGTGAATTTTACCAAAATCTTAAAAATATGAGAAAAGCCAATTGGTTGTTTAAATTTTTAAGAGGTTTACAAATTAGAAAACAGAGCCTATCCCAGATCCTACACATGTAAATGAATATTATTTAAATTAGTCCCACTTTCATAATTAACAGAAAGCTCCGGTCGTAGGTAGCTACAAAAAGACAAAAGGGCCCCGCAATTTACGCGGAGCGGCGTCTGGCGCGGCACCTGGGTCGTGTCTCCTTTTACTTTATCCCGTAAAGATTAAGTCCCCCGAATTTCACCGCATACGTGGCCCTCCCGCTGTGAAGTGAGTCATTTGGCCCCTGTTTACTAGATTAGGGGATTTTTTTCGCATCACTTTTCCACGACGTGTCCCCGCCGCCCATTTAGCCGTCTCATAGCCGCCGCGGATTTGTTTTATAACTACCTCTGCGTAATAAAAATGCAAGCTTATTTTTACTTTGATACCTCTCCGTTTCAGGAGCGCTCGTGGCCCAGTGGCGCGTGCGTGCCGCTTGCGGTATCTAAGCAACGTGGGCAGCGGTCAGGACTTGGATGGGTGACCGCTTTGAGTGGTTACTAACTGAGCGCTCCCGTGCTTTGGAAGGCACGCTAAGCCGTTCATCCCGGTTGCTGTCTATGGCAGCAGTCGTTAAGCCAAGTTGGAGGCCTTCGGGGGCGGCTTGAGAACTTCTAACATTCATGTTGCCCACTCACTTGACAAAGCCTAATTCCAATAAGGTCTAGTTTCTCCTCGGGGTTGGAAGGTCAGATGGCAGTCGCTTTCGTAAAAACTAGTGCCTACGCCAAATCTTGGGATTAGGTAGCGGATCCCAGGTATCCTTCAGGATGCAACTGTACTGGGACAATGCTAGGAGGATGATGACCTCTCCTTTTCAAATAACAAGCAAATTGTGTAATAAGCGGAATGGAACGATTGATTTCAGTAGAATTAACCTTTCTACTCAAACGAGGACACGGGTAGTCGTAAAGCGGACCGCACATTTGTACCAAAAGACAAGGTCACTCTTGAATATCTCTCGGGATTGAAAAATACCTTCGCTCTGCTCTTATCCTATTTTAGCGGGATATTTTTGTGTTTTCTTTCGTAAATTAATATTGTCCTATTATTTTTACAACGTTTACAAAATTACTGTACCAGTTCAGAATCTAACTTCTTTCATTAATAGTTTAATACGGGTAGCATTTAACGAACCACCAAATTAGTTGCCGAATGATGCTCTAAAAAATTACATTGATTACCAAAAATACTAGATTCGCACCAAATTATCAACTCCTTTTAAATATAAAGTGCAACTCAAAAAAGTAACATGTCGATAACCTATTAAATTAAATTGTTACCAAATAAATTACTCGCTACCCAAAAATACTTAATGATCACCTAATTTCAAACACCAAATTTCATATAATTTACATCCAAATATTACAGGGCTCGTAATCCTATTAAAATTAATTACACCCAAATAATTCTTTCGATACCCAGAAATACTACATGATCACCTAATTTCAAGCGTCATTTGTTTAATCAATTTAATATCTAGTCTAATGCCGAATCTACGCAATGGACATAATGGCGCAATGTAAGGAACGCAAGCGACATGTTTCGGATTGATCGAGCGACATGTGTCGGACCCACACGCGACATGTTCGGGCTAATCGAGCGACATGTTTCGGACTCACACGCGACATGTTGGGGTCATCGAGCGACATGTTTCGGACTCACACGCGACATATTCGGGCTCATCGAGCGACATGTTTCGGACTCACACGCGACATGTTAGGGTTACCGAGCGACATGTTTCGGACTAACACACGACATTCATAATAGGGTTACACGAGTGTTTTTTAGGGTTATGCTACAATGTTTCGGACTAACACGCGACATGTTCGGGCTCATCAAGCGACATGTTTCGGACGCATCCAGGGACATGTTTCGGACTCACCCAGCGACATGTTTCGGACTCAACATGTGTTGGTTCTGGCGCTTCGCCGGCCGCTGCCGCGGCACGCTCGCTTAGCTCGCTCGGCTCGCGCGTTGTATATATATATATATACATATATATATGTATATTATATACACACGCTAACGTTTGAGTCTTGGGTATCAACAATATCAACATAAGGTGTCAAACATTGCGACGTTTACCTTAATTGGAAGTTTAACTTATAATTCAAACTCACACTCGTGTTTTAATGCCCCGTTGCGTGTGTTTGTTGGCAGTAAAACACGAGTGTGAGTTTTATAAAACGAGCCGAAGGCGAGTTTCATAATAGGGTCACACGAGTGTTTTTTAGGGTTATGCGACATGTTTCGGACTAACACGCGACATGTTCGGGCATTAAAACACGAGTGTTTTGATACACATTTTTTTTAAAAGTTAAAATTCAAAATAATTGTAAAATTTGAAATCCTTTTCCCCGAATTAGTCAAAATCGAGTATAATGACGATTTTACGTAAAAAAAAATATATTTTTTACTTGAAATTCAAAATACTTAAATGTAAAATTGAAATCCTTATCCCCGAATTAGTCGAAATCGAGTATAATGACAATTATACGTAAAAAAAAATTTTTTTTACTTAAAATTCAAAATAAATGTAAAATTTGAAATCCTTACCCCTGAATTAGTCGAAATCGAGTATAATGACGACTTTACGTAAAAAAATTTTTTTTTACTTAAAATTAGAAATAAATGTAAAATTTGAAATCCTTATCCCCAAATTAGTCCATACGGCTAGCAATTTATTTTTCAACGACGTTCCGATAACTTCACAAGTCGGAGCTCAGCAGGGCGATCCTTTAGGGCCCTTAATATTTTGTTTGGCCATACAAAAGGCTATTTCCTCGCTGAATTCTCCGCTAAATGTGTGGTATTTGGACGATGGGACGTTAGGTGGAAGCCCGCAGGTAGTGTTGGAGGATTTGAGACAGCTTGTGCAAGGTCTCAAGGCAATCGGTTTGGAGATCAACCCGAGCAAATGTGAGCTGTTTTGTTGTGATCCCATGGATGATGATATGATGTCTGCATTCAGGTTGTTGCTGCCAGGAGTTCGACTTCTTGATGAGTCGTCTTTATGTTTGCTGGGTGCTCCCATCTTTCCGGAGGGGGTGAGTTCTGCTCTTGAGGAAAAAAGGGTGGCGTTGGTTGGGGCTCAGGAACATTTGAAGAATTTGTCAGCACATGTCTCGCTTACCCTATTAAGGAGCTGTTTAGCCATGCCTCGCATGCTGTATATTTTAAGAACTTCCCCCACATGGTTATTTGGGGACGATGTGTCAAGGTTAGACGATACGCTTCGATTGTCTTTGGAGACCATTTTGAATGTTCACCTAAACGAGGCACAGTGGTGCCAGGCTTCTCTTCCGGTTCGTCATGGGGGATTGGGTATACGTCGTTGTCGGGAAGTCGGTGTGATTGCATTTCTTGCCTCCGCTCACGGGACCTTGGAACTCGTCGCTCGCATCTTGTCTTGTAATGGCGACAGTACCGAGATACCGTTTGTGGCTGAGGCTTTTTCGAAGTGGTCCACTATGTGCCAAAGTAGTGAGCGTCCTGATAACCTGGCGACCCAGAGATCATGGGATGATATTTTGTGTAAGGACATTGTTGCAAGTTTGGTGGGCAGCGCGGCTGGGCCCAACTTAGCGCGTCTCAAGGCCGCTACTAGACCCGAGTCAGGAGCGTGGCTGCAGGCTTTACCTTCGCCCCAGCTAGGCACACTGCTTGATAATGACTCGTTGAGAATCGCAGTTGCCTTGCGTTTGGGGTGTAAGGTTTGTGAGCCGCATCGGTGCATTTGTGGGGTGATGGTTAAGGAGGATGGCCACCATGGCCTTAGCTGTCAAAGATGCGCCGGGCGGTTTTCGAGGCATCACGCTATCAATGATGCAGTTCGTCGGGCTTTGGTGTCGGCCAACATCCCCTGCGTTTTGGAGCCTCCGGGGTTGTGTCGCACGGATGGCAAAAGGCCAGATGGCCTCACACTGGTTCCGTGGCAAAAGGGTCGGTGTCTCTTGTGGGACGCTACGTGCGTCAGTACGTTTGCACCGTCCCACCTTAATCTAACAATCAGGTCTGCGGGGTCGGCCGCTGAATATGCGGCCAGGCTCAAGCACTCTAAGTATAGTGCCCTGGAGCCGGTGTAAGATTTCGTGCCGATTGCGGTAGAGACTGCGGGATCTTGGGGGGTGGAGGCTAAAACCTTTATTAAGGAATTGGGTCGCCGACTTAGGGATAGGGGCTGTGATCCACGCTCCGGATCGTATCTGGTTCAGCAGATTTCGTTAGCTATACAGCGCGGTAATGCTGCAAGCATAATGGGGACGTTTGAGCCGGCTGCGATTCGGGGCGATCCTATTTAGTATTATGTACTAGGGTTGACTGACGAAGCCTGTTGCGGATTGTTTCATTGTTGTGTGAGTATTTATCCTATATATGACGACGCCTGTTGCTGATTCATGGTTGTATCCACCTGACGAAGCCTGCGTAGCGGATTTGGATTTATCTATGTCTTACTTCTCTATATTTGGGTAATTAGTTGAAATCGAGTATAATGACGATTATACGTAAAAAAAAATTTTTTTTTACTTAAAATTTCAAAATAAATGTAAAATTTGAAATCCTTATCCCCGAATTAGTCGAAATCGAGTATAATGACGATTTTACGTAAAAAAAATTTTTTTTTTACTTAAAATCCAAAATAAATGTAAAAATTGAAATCCTTATCCCCGAATTAGTCGAAATCGAGTATAATGACGATTTTACGTAAAAAAAAATTTTTTTACTTAAAATTCAAAATAAATGTAAAATTTGAAATCCTTATCCGTGAATTAGTCAAAATCGAGTATAATGACGATTTTTTGTAATTTTTTTTTTTGTCAAAATTCAAAGTAAATGTAAAATTTGAAATTTTTAACCCCGAATTAGTCGAAATCGAGTATAATGACGATTTTTCGTAAAAAAAAATTGTTATTATATTTAATAACATAATGAACAATTTTAATTCATAATAATCATTATGTTACTGCTATAACCTTCTCCACACGTAAGAACATTGAATGTTATTATGCGAGTTTCTACGGTTTCTGAACGCATTTTTTAATTTGTATGTATTAACTACAATATAGCTTGTAATGTGTATAATATTTGGATGTAATTCTAATAACAAATGATGCGCGAGATTAGGTGGTAGTTTAGTATTTTTGGTGGTACTTGACAATTTTTTGATGCGATTATTAAATTTCAGGGAACGTAATAAGTAAAATAGCTGCAAGTGCTGGAATAATAGGTATGAGTGTTTAGGTGACCTGAAATTGATGGTCGATACATTTTTTTGAGTGTTCAGCCTTATTTTAGGGTTCGAAATTTTGGTGATATCAAAAGTTATTTAGGTGATCATTTTATTTGTTCCCGTTTAATACTCGCTACGCTCTATCGATAAAAATTGTCATAAATGATTTAGTATTTATTTACACCATAAGATTACTTTAGGCATCAGAATTACTTTAGAAATCAATATCTCCTGTTTCCCGAGTATTAATAACATTAGAGTAGAATCTATTATTAGGAAATGGTTATCAGTCACTAGGTATATTCGTAAGTTGAAATCACGCATCGTTATCTATCTCTATTCGGGATGTGCGTACATTCGTACTCGATCCACCACGCATCCTCTCAATTACATACCCTTCGGAGTGTCGGCGAGTCATAGGCGTCGCGCGGCAAACAAATCAACTCAATAATCCCACAGGACAATGCAGTGTCAACACAAGATGGAATATAAAAGCGCACGAGCGAAGTGACGACCCGTGGCCGCGTTACACATTTACACCCCACGACTCAAGATAAATTATTAGAGGAGCGCTCGTGGCCCAGCGGCGCCTGCGTGCCGCAAGCGTTATTCAAAGTTAAGCAACGTGGGCCGCTGTCAGTACATGGATGGGTGACCGCTTTGAGTGGTTACTAACTGAGCGCTCCCGTGCTTTGGAAGGCACGTTAAGCCGTTGATCCCGGCTGCTGTCTATGGCAGCAGTCGTTAAGCCAAGTTGGAGGCCTTCGGGCGGCTTGAAAACTTCTAATAGTCAAGTTGCCCACTCACTTGACAAAGGGGGGTCGAAGTTGCACCACGTCCGTAGGGAAAGTACCCACCGCTACCCTACACGTGACCCCTGGGTGGTTCTAAAAGTGCAACAAAAAAACTGGCAACCGTACTGTCTTCTCGTAGATCTCACGGTTCGAAATAAATGCCATACGATAAATAAAAAGATAAATTATTTACAGTTTTTGTAAGAATATAGGTAACTTTTCCACCATCGGAAACTTTTTAATAGCCTGTCCGCAATATTTTTTCATTTGTTGATACTTGATGCCTTTTGCTGGGCTACTTACGTTGTCTAGCTAGTCTATTATTCCTAAATGTATTCAGCTAAAGAATAATTATTTTCGTGTGAAAAATTAAAAAAAAAATTTAAATGTTGGCATGATTTCTTTCATTAAAAATATCATAACAGCCCCACAGTACTGTTAGAGATAGGTACCCATGTTCTTAGTTCAAGAAATGTGTATAATTTTTCGTCTAAAATTTCTCTCAATACAAGAATTCTTAAACTTTCGGACTATTAGAAGACAACATTCTTTTTATATTGTGAGGAATCAGCTTTTTAAATTTTTGCTCCTGTTAAAAGCCACATCTGGTATAAAAACCTGTTGTTGCGCCGCCTTGACATTTGCTCTAATATGACATCCTATTAAACTACGGAAATTACGTTTTTAGCACTCAAGCGTATTTAAACTGGTAACAAATTCTGTCGGTGTCCTAGTGTTCTACGTACCTAAATATTCACCTCGAGACACAAACCTAATCCTAGTTATTACATGTTCGAAATGGCTCAAGCTCGATTCGTTCCACTAAGAAGTAAAAAAAATACAACAGTCGCTAGCTCTAAACACCCTCTCAGATCAGCGTGCCCCAAATCCAATCAGCTATTGAATTAACCCGGTCGGTGTGACGAGAATACGGATTCGCCCTATCCTCACGTCAAATGTTTATCTTTCATCTAGCAGAGCGTTAATGTAAGTGCGAGTACAACGTGTAATGGCAGGGAGCGGGCCCGTGTGATCTGCTGAGCGGGCCGCGGGCCCGGCCGGCCGTTATTCAAGTGACAAACCGACGTATATACATATAGTGATGGAATGTCGGCGATAACACACGCTTCTTCCCTTCTTTGTTATAGAAACGGAGTTTTTAGACTGTCAATTTATTGTTGACGTTATATTTAGTCCTGACGAGTCATCACGTAACGTTTTCGACCGTTAGTACGATAGATTTAAATGTCAAATCCCATACTAAAACTGACATTAAATACGTACCAACGGTAGTACATATCGTTACGTGATTACCCCACTGTTGATGAACAACAATAATGGTTTCTTATAGATCATGACCGACGTACCACCGGTTTCCACCCCTTTGCAAATATCTATTATTTATAATTTGCATAAAAATATATTTTTATAGTATTTATTTCTTTATTTGAGCTGAGGGCACTGAATCAAAAATAACCTAATGAAAAATTGTTAGATTTGTATTTTTATTTAGATAAATGTTCTAAAATAGTAAAATGTAGAATAAGAAATGATTTCGGTGTATTAATTTTATACGAAAATGTTACCAAACTTGGCCTAGTAGATATTAAAAAGGAGTTGGCTTATTTTAAAATGTACGTTACAGGGTCGACTGCAACCTTTTAACTGAAAAACTGGAAGGAGACCGCACAGAACAGAGCGCGCTGGCTCCAGCACGTATCCTTGGCCTTCGATACGTCCACTTCTAGTCGCTGAACCAGTGGAGTAAGTAAGTACCCAACTACATAATATAATAATTTAGGTCAGAAAACATACCTGGTCATCATACAAACTACGATATATTTACGTACAATGCCTATTTAGATATGACAAACTTACTATCTAAATACAAAACCGCGTTGACAACGTGCCGCAACGTCCTTGGGTGTAGTAAAAGAATATTAAAATTTTTAAAACGTTTTTAAAAAGAATGTCTTCAAAAGCAAAATATAGGATAGGATTGACTTTCCCGTGTTTAGCCGAGGGATATGTCTTTTAGGGTCAAGTTACACTGGCATTTCTGGTGTAGAGCCTGTTCCTCCTTTGCTATTTTGCAACGCTTTCCAAATAGTCTTGATCTCGAATCTAATAACTGCGCCTCCTGTACCAAAACACCGCGTTCAGGCCTAATGGAACCTCTGCGGACAATATTTTTCTCAGTTCCCATCGTAGGTATCAATTTATTCAAATACCCCATGTTCGACCCAGACAAAAATCGACCTGCATAACATTAGATATACACATTCGAATTCCTCCGTCTCTAAGCTTGCTTCGCTTGACAATATTATTCTATGAATAAATCTTATTTATTCTATTACACTATAATGTGTACACGGTGGGTCAGAGATAGTAGGTACAATAGCATACACCCACGTATTCCTTAAGTCATGAATTGAATATGGTATATGTAAATACTTATTTCCTTTTTTATAGCAAGAAGTTGTATGTACCTACAATCGACCAATCCATTAATTTGTTAGTGTTTAAATTTTTTGAGTGTGGATGAGTCTCGTGCTAGTCATTTCTTTATTTGATAAAAAAAAAAAACATTTATTTCAGACCGTTTTGATCCATATTGTGGTTAGTTAACTTAAGAATATCTTACAAACTATGTTAGTTGGAATAAAATAAAAACAAAAACATTAATACAATTAAAAACAGAGGACTATTTAGCCCTCCCAATGGCCACCTCTACCCAGAATTTAGTGATCGGGCAGTCGAGTCTCTCAGCCAGCGCCCTGAGGAGTCCGTTGCTGCTCCCGCGCACACGTCTCAGCATGGAGGCAACTCTTTAAAGATAAGTGTGTGTAACAAAAGCTGTGAGCAAACATGTGTTTAACATTTTTCTAAGAATAACGCGGGTAGTGTCTATACCTAAAGAAGCAAGGGGCATCATAAAATTATATCGATGTAAAATGTCGGCTGGATACAGCACCGGCAACATCAAAGCCTCGTGGCGGCTACCGCCTTCAAAAGCAAAATTTTATTCGCGACATTTACATTTTTATTGGCCTACTAGGACACCGCATGTTGTCTTCATCCTGAAACGTAAGTGATTTTGAATTTTCTGATGTGTATTTTATTATCTGATTTTATGTGTGTTCGATGTGTCTACTGAAACCAGCTTACCATAAGAAAAACGTTACAAGCCCGTACAGTCGCGCCGCAGCTTTTCATTACATAAGGGAATTTTTCATTGCGAGAATAAGTTATTTTATGACGACACTTAAAGCGAAGTTGAAATTCAAATTATAGAACTTCTTCAATGTTGTCTCTTTCCAGTTTGCGTGATGATTAACGATTGAAATTCAATGAGAACATTTTCTGTTATGAACCTCTACGTAGGTAACTGAGTTGTCTCCGGTAACTAAGTAAGTATAACTTTGAAACTCGTTATCGGTTCGTCATTAAGATATCAAAAACATTTGAATATTTTTAAACAGACCTTCATGGGATCGTCCTAATACAACGCGACTACGCGCTACGCGAACTTGCGATCAAAAATATTGAACGCGAACAGGTGTCGCGCGATTGTCATTTAGGACACCCTTGTTCGCGTTCAATATGTTTGAACGCGCGGTCGTCTTGCGATCATCGCGTGATCGCGTTGTATGGACGATCCCTATCACTTTATCAGAGTATTTTAACGCTAATCCCCAACAATGCGGAATAAAACATGCGGACATTAGACATCGTATGAATTGTTTCACTATCTGTAGGTCTGTTATCGCCCGGCCGCGCATGTTTGGGTGGTTCGTGATTGATTCCACTGTAATTTCCATACGCGTGCTCTGCTCATATTAGCCACTTTATACACCCACCAGTTTACCGCTGACCTTTCCTGCTCCCCGTTCACTACAATAACTAGACAATGGCAGGGAAGTGTAACAAGTTTTCCGGGGTCTCGTCCGCCTGGTCGAGTTTTATAGGGACTACACAATTGTACGACGGGGCGACCTCGCGGCGCCTGCCGAGTCACGCACATGCTTTATATCTTTACAAAGCCTTAAAATCTGGTACTAGGCAGAAAGGACATTAAATGCCTGAACTAACAAATATTTATATATTTTCTGTTGTTTACTGCATATACAAAAATGTACACTTATTTCTTATCCCGACCGATGAACCTAAAAAGATGTTTAATTCAAGAGCTTCTCCTTCCAATCTGCTTGGGTTCTACATATAGTACAGGTACTCATATTATTCGCTCTGAGTATTTTATTAAATTATGTGTGAGTTTTCATTTCTAAAACGATTACGAAGTAATTAGGTAGGTACTGGATTTTTTGACTCTGTACAACCACAAATTAAGCTGAAGAACCACCCCACATCACGTGTATGCTACAACCATATTTTGCCTGTTATTTTGAGTACGTAATCAAGTTGATACATAGCCGTACGCACGTGCTCGCCATAGTGAGATTCCTAACGACTAGTGACCAATTAAAACGAAAACGGACGACTCTCCGTGTATTATAGACGTCTGGCGGACTACGGAACACAGTATGATAGCGTTTCTAACGCCGCGTTCAATCCGATGTCGTAATTTTATCTAAAGTGGAGAGAGAATATTAATACTTTGGACAGGTGCAGTAACTGATTGTATACCTACCTGATTCGGGCAGCTATAATGAAACAAACCTTCACGCATTTTTTTTGGTCACGCATACAATTTGATTGTTGAAATAAAGTTGAATATTTTCGTAACTTTTAAGAAAAAAGAATATCCTAATTTACTTTGATAATTTGATGGTTTACTATCCATAGAGTGGCACCAAGTTAGAAATTTCAACATTTCAACATGTCATGTATATTTCTATAATTATATAATATAGATGAGAAATTTAACTAGTAGTAAATGTGTGTATCTATTTGTCTTTACGTTTTTATCCTGCACCCAACAAATGTTTCTTTTTGGCCCAGTGGTTGACTGGTAGAGAATGCCTTAAGGCATGAAGTCCGCAATTTGTACCTTTTTAATGTGCAATAAAGTTTAAATAAATAAATAAATAATAAATGTTAATTACTAACCAAAATGCAGCGTTCCAACCGCCGGCTTGCCCCGATGCTAATAACGCGTAGGGTGACAAGGAAGTGCCAGCAGATATTGTCCTCAATTTGTTTGGGCGTAAGTTCCTGCTTAGGATTCGAGCGACGTCGGCCCGGGCTTATGAACACCACCAATAAGAACAACAAAGTTGAGGATGTCAGCCGATTAGCCCACAGTCACGTTATCATCCCTTTTTTGGCCAAGTAAATATATTTTCTTCTCAAATACTACGGGTGTTTACCGCATATTGTTTCGGCGTAAAAGGGATAGTGTACCTGCTGGCTTTGTTAGCCAATTGATTGAGCCTTGTTAAGAGTCTTTAGCCGTTAAAAACACTTATCTATTTAGGTCATGTATGCTGTGTGAATTGACACGTATCTTGACATTTTCTCAGAGTTATTATCTAGGACAGAATGACTATTGCTACCTAATGTCAGAAATTTTGAATTTATTTTTTAGGGTTCCGTACCCAAAGGGTAAAACGGGGCCCTATTACTAAGACTCCGCGGTTCGTCCGTCTGCCTGTCCGCTTGTCACCGGCTGTATCTCACCGTGATAATTAGACAGTTGAAATTTTCACAGATGATGAATTTCTGTTGCCGCTATAAGTAACAACAAAATACTAAAAACAGTATAAAATAAATATTTAAGGGGCCCACATACAGCAGTCATGATTTTTTGCCGTTTTTATATATAATAGTACGGAACCGTTAGCGCGCGAGTCCGACTCGCACTTGGTCGGGTTTTTTGGATTTTCTTTAACAAATTTAATTTCAAACATCATTCCCAATCGACAATTTTTAAGCTAAAGACTGTTTCATCATTCAAAACATTTTTAAACGGGAACAAATAAAATGATCACCTAAATAACTTTTGATATCATCAAATTTTCGAACCCTAAAATAAGGTTGAACACTCAAAAAAAATTATCGATCAGCAATTCCGAGTCACCAAAAATATTCTACCTATTTTTGCAGCACTTGCACCTATTTTACTTATTGCGTTCCTATAAATTTATAATCGCATCAAAAAAATTGTCAAGTACCACCAAAAACACTAAACTACCACCTAATCTCATGCACCTTTTTTCATTAGAATTACATCCAAATATTATACATATCGCACGCTACATTTTAGTAAACAGTTACAAATTATAGTCAATATTTTAGTCATTTCCAAAATGTTATAAATTAGAAAGTAAAATTCTAAATTAATTTAAAAAACAACGCGCAATGTGGCTGTGTGAAATAATAACACGTATACTGCTATCTCACTCAATCAAATACAAATTGTCGTTAGAGTGAAAGGTACCTATTGCTGTTTCATTCTAACTACCTATTGCTGATGGTTTACAAACTGCAAAAAGTTTTATTATTAATTTTTTAATGCGTTGACATGAGCGCGTTTGATTGAAAACTTTTATTTGAAAATGAGTTTTATTGATTTATTAAATTGTTAGTTTGTTATGAAAATGGATAAAGGTCCTCAAATGAGTTTACTTTATTAATTTAGATAGACTTTCATGGAAAAATTAAAGGTAGTTAATAGGTAGAAATAGGTATAGGTAGGTTTAGGTTATGTTAGTTTTGCATCGGCCCGAAGGGCCAAAATAACTCAAAATAGGAGCTCCGCGCCAGCGGAGATCCGTCAATACTGTTCCAATGTCCACTAGTTTGAAATAAAAATAGATGTTATAGAAAAATACTACTACCTAGGCAAATTGACGATTATCAGCGAATAGAGTAGAGGCAAAAACATCTGAGAACAAATAGCTGTATGCGACCAGTACGGAAAGCACTGTTGAAAAGATATTAAATTAAATTATGTTATGTACGTGTCTCATTAAAATTACAGAAATTTTGAAGCTTCTATAAAATAAAATCATTTAGCGCTGTCTTGCTCGCACGCGGTGCGACGTGCGAGCGAGACGGACCGTATGGAAAACCGCATCAGTGTGCTAGCAATGAGGTTAGACTAGATTGGAACTGCTTTGCGCGTGGGGCGTTAAAAAACAATTGCCGCGTGAAATTTGGTGATCATGTAGTATTTCTGGGTATCGAAAGAATTATTTGGGTGTAAATAATTTTAATAGGATTACGAGCCCTGTAATATTTGGATGTAAATTATATGAAATTTGGTGTTTGAAATTAGGTGATCATTAAGTATTTTTGGGTAGTGACTAATTTATTTGGTAACAATTAAATTTAATAGGTTATCGACATGTTACTTCTTTGAGTTGCACTTTATATTTAAAAGGAGTTGAAAGTTTGGTGCGAATCTAGTATTTTTGGTAATCAATGTAATTTTTTAGAGCATCATTCGGCAACTAATTTGGTGGTTCGTTAAATGCTACCCTTTTTAAACTTGTAAGGCCTTTTAAGAACGAAAATGATCTTATTCTTTAAAACACTTGAATAATATGCTAATGAATTTTTTCTGTGGAATTGTGGCTCGTAGATATATGGGATATAATTATATATGTACAGGTTGTTAAAATGCTGCTACGGGTAGCACTTATATGTTTCGCCTATTGTATCATATCATGGTCCCTTTTCTACAATATATTGTTCTGTATAATTGCGAAAATATCCCCAATGTTTCGTTATCCGTCTGTTAGGTTTATTTAAACACATGAAATGTCGTATATTTCCAAAAAAATGCTTGGATAAAAAGTTCAATATATCTGTTATCCTATTCGACGCCAATGAACGCTGCGTGTGTGCTACGCCGTAGCGCTTAGAAGAATATTCCCGCCTTGTAGCGGAAATCGCACGTAGAGGCATGACGCATATTATGGATCTTGAGTGACTTTAGTAAGTGTTACATCTTTATAATTTAAGATACTTTGATACTATGGTTGATCCGGTTGGTACTTACAGTTTGATGGTCATGAAAATGCCAACTTAGTGTGCAAAAGAAGATGAAGGATGAAGGATACACGGAAAAATATGTCCACGGCCTGTCCATTTAAATCGACACAAGGTTCAAACTGGCTTTGAAATTTCTAAGAACAAGACATATTTTTTTCGGGTGCGTAACGGTCGATATATTATTCGTCGATATAGCGATTAAGGGATATAATTTACTTTTGGTATATCAACATTTTTGGTATATCCTTATATGATCTAAATATCATCAGGTATAACAACAATGAATCTAAGAGTGATATGGTATAACGTACATGTGATTATTTGCGAGTAATAGATCTACATACAAACTTGGCCACCAGGCGAGCGAGCGAAACCTTCCGGAGCAAAACCAACTGCGTTCGGTTAGGTTGTTAGGTTTTTTTTATGCGCCTTGAAAAATCACACTTAGCAAGCAAGTGCTTGCAGACGTAATATTTTTATATCTCAGAACACATTATACCACTAATACTTATACTATGTATTCATTATATTTGGTTAACATTATATCTAATATATTTTATACTCATTGAACATTATACACCACGATATTATCTATTTTGTGGTTACTTATATCAAAAGTTTATTATGTCCCCTAAGCGATTATATCCTATCCTATGAAATTATATAAAATGTTGTTATATCCAGTGAAAATATATCAAAAGTTGTTATACCGATCATTACACACCATTTTTTTTTCATGTATACTTCAGTCAAGAAAAGCCATGTATTACTTATTATCTACATCGCTACAAAGTGTAGAGGTAAGTACCTAACACTCAAACTTTCAGTGTCTCCGTCTGATCAGGAAAGTGAAGATCTTAGGTGCACTAGGTATTCTGCAAAATTTGCTTTTGACGTGAGAGAAGGCGGCACCAGGGAGGGTGGTAAGCCTTATTTGAGGCAGCGCACGTGACGAGAAACTGGAATCGCGACTTGTATGTCGAGTCGCGTCGCCCGAATTCTCATCAAGTCATTTCGCGACAATGTATTTGCAATCCCGGAGTGAAATCAACCGGAAGTTTGCTAATATAACCAACAATATTGCGCCTACCTACTTATTATAAGTTGATCTGTTGAGCTGATCCTAAATTGCTTTCGGTGTCTTGAGCTTTTGTTGTTGCATCGTCGGTATTACATTCGGTACTTCGTGAAAGTTACTGGCACAATACAATGGATGAAACTTTTACATCTTGTTTCTTGTTAATAGATTAACTCCAAATTCTAACCAATATTTCTCAACCAACAGAATAAATATACTTTTGTCTGAATTTATCGTTATTCGGTTCTGAAGAGCTGGAATAAAATAACAAAGATGAATAGAATAGATTGCAAAAATTAGCATAAGCACTAAAAACAACTAACCATGAAAAGTCGATTCGACACCTGTTCGACGGGGGGTTGAAGTTATCTATCGGCATAAAAAGTGCTCCAGTAATACGGTGGATGCCCGGAGGCGGCTGATGTCCTCGCGAATCATTAATTTTAATTCGTACCCCGTGACGCCGCTCTAATGAATTATTGGGAATCGCTGGAGTGGCCCCCCGTTCCACCCCATGAACTTCCTACAGTCTTTCTTTGGGACTTAGTATAATGTGAAAAAATGCCTCGGGAACTCGCTGCATACTAATTGCTTGTTGTGTAATGCGCGTGGGCTCACCGGAACTTCGCGGGTCGGGACAAGATTTACAACTTTTGGCTCTGATCGTGATGCCACTGTCGATTTTTAAAAGCTTTCACCTCACTCTTAATTTTTCACTTCGAAAGCCTAAAATGTGTTGGGCCCCTTTCTATCGAAATACTTAATAAATTCGAAAGTCTAATTTCGAGTCCCAAATAAAGCATTAAGAGTGGCTGTTTTATGCGGTGAATTTTTGATAAAGATAAGAGAAAATCATTTTTATGCCGAACACGGCTATAGCAAATGTACATTCGAAATGGTAAGCGCATACAAATACCTGATCACAGGTTTGCCGTCTTGTTGCAGAATGGTTTTATTGAGATGGAATAACATAAACAATGTGTCTGGAGCAGTCGAAAGGAGTTCGCGCGGGAACGTCCCACCGGCCCGCCGCGTATTGCATTGTAGGTACTATACGTGCGAACGCTCACTGTCCGCGAGCCAGGGGCAAGGAAACTTGTATTTTTTAAACTTTTGCCTACTCTCGTAAACTGGGGGTAGGAAAGTTACAATTGTATCTCGCCTTCGCCCCCTTCAATATGTGACCTGCTTATTTATTGGAGAGGCGTCGGCGGAGTTCTCAGACAATATGTCGCGAACTACCCGAGCAAACGCACATGGAGCGAACAACTTAAACAAAACACAATTTACCACGACAGAGAAAGTGAACTATTTGATTTATACTTAACTTTAAGTTCGCCGTTCTTCGCGAGGTGAGTCGTATAGTGAAGCGTAGTGGAAAAGCTGGACTCTGACTTAAAATTTTGTTGTTAGAGACGGGCGAGTACATTGACTCGCTTGCTATAGTCTAGCTGGACGCTCAGTATTCAGAACGCAGTCGTCATTAGCCGAGCCAGACGTTGGATTTCCCAAAAGGTGGCGGCTCGAACGTACCTACCATAACCCACTGAATAATGATGACGCGAGATGCGAAATGCATTTGTAAATGACCACCATACGTAAAAAAAAAGTAACTACTTGTTATTTTGTAGGTATTTTCTTTGTTTGTATACCGAGAACAAAGTTCCAAGTACTGATTACACAAATGGGTATCCAAAGATATTCTATTGTCAATTTTTTAATACTAAGAAATTTTACTATTTCATAAAATTATTGCAAATCTAAATTGCGAAATGATTAAGAAGCCATCTTTAAAATATATCTAAACCAAAACGCCTTACGCATTTAACTTTCGTCGTTGTTTTACTCAATGCTGGAATTTAAATACAGAATCCATTTTGTGTTCAAATGAGTTTTTGGAATAGCCAATTAGTTGTTAGCGCCCGGCCGCCCTCGTTCGCTTTCATTAGGCTATATAGTTCCCAAAATATCTGGGCCCCTCACAAATATATCTTGCTTTCCGTTTTCTTTTAGCACGCGGGTTGAGCGAAAGGTAAGAGCAACTGTTTAGAGTTGAGCTCGGCTGTTGCTTAGGGTACTTAGAGATAAAAGGTCTTATGGCGTTTATAAAGCAACAATTTTCTTTCCCGCTTATGAAAATATTGAGATGATAATTGGTGAAGTTGACTTATTTATAAATACCATAGTAAACATCTCGCTCCAATCACGACAGTTAACTAATATATTACAGCTAACTAACTGTAGGGTCGCACGTGTTTTTGAAATATATAATAAATAGTATAATACTAGTATAGTCAGCGTCAAATTGTACGTAGCAGCCAAAGTGTCCAAATAATTATACGTCCATACAAAATATAAGATGTACCGAACTATTTGGCCACTTTGGCTGCTACATACTATATGACGCTGACTGTACAAACCTGTATTTAATACTCTACTCTACACCTACAGTTATGGAAATGAATATGTTTTTTTTATTGTTTACAGGGAAAAAGGTTATGGATATAACATAAGATATATGTATCGTGTGAAACACAATTTGCAAACGATTCTCTTTCAATTTGAAACAGGCACTGGAGAGTTGCATAATGAAAACATTACCAAATCCAGAGTCAAGATAAATTTTATCCGAGAGCGGAAAACGAACTCGCTGAACTCGTCAGAATGTACAATTCCTTTCTTATTTCATAACGCAATCTTCTCGGCTCCTTATCTAACAACGAACATATCTCGCCCCCGCTCTCGAGGAAAATCGTCCAATATAAAGTCGGTTTAATTTGCGCTTTTCGCACTCAATGGGATGGAATAATATCGGGCAATTTGGTTACCGCGGGCATAAATATGGCGGGCCGCGCTGTAATTGTAACGCGGGCAATTCGCGCCTCGTAACGACCGAGAGGAGAAAACTTCGCCCGTTTGTAGCGCGATGGCCGCGCGCCGACGCTGCCAGCGCAGGCCTATAACGGCCAAGCGCCCTCGCCGCGCCGCCCTAAGGCGATCCTTCACAACGACTACGCCAACATACACTTTTATTCCCAAAAACATATTGGCACTTCCTGCCATCACTCTTATGTAAAGTATCAAAACCTGAGTTACCTGATGCCTTCTCTATCGGAGCGCTCGTGGCCCAGCGGCGCCTGCGTGCCGCAAGCGTTATTGAAAGTTAAGCAACGTGGGCTGCGGTCAGTACATGGATGTGTGACCGCTTTGAGTGGTTACTAACTGAGCGCTCCCGTGCTTTGGAAGGCACACGTTAAGCCGTTGATCCCGGCTGCTGTCTATGGCAGCAGTCGTTAAGCCAAGTTGGAGGCCTTCGGACGGCTTGAAAACTTCTAACAGTCAAGTTGCCCACTCACTTGACAAAAAGGGGTCGAAGTTGCACCACGTCCGTAGGGAAAGTACCCCCCGCTACCCTACACGTGACCCCTGGATGGTTCTAAAAGTGCAAAAAAAACTGGCAACCGTACTGTCTTCTCGAAGATCTCACGGTTCGAAATGCCATGCGATAAATAAAAATAAACCTGCCTTCTCTATTAAGCCGCCCCAAATATACGCTTACTACCTGCGTCGAAGTTTTTTAGGTCCCTTGAGTGCAAAGCGTATTATGCGTTTCGCAAACCCTTCATTGCAGAGGCAAGTGTAGCAACTAGCACAAAAGGGCAATCTTCTCGTTACGCATGACAAAGTAAAGGGGCTTTCGCACGTACGTAACACGGTCACCGGGCAAGCTACTCTCACACAGGGAGATGCGGATTAGCATCGCAGAAACTCGTTTTCAAGGGCCGTGGTGTAGCAAAAGTAATTACGAATACGAAGCTTCTCCTTTGCTTAACATAATAGAATAACGAATGTCATTTTCTTTTATTCTGACCCTTCCGCGGTTCACGCGGGGAATGCAAAATTCACGAAATTAGAGTGAATAAACCTGCGTTGTAATTAAACTCGAGGCTGGGCCTGCGCGCCGGGCCATCCTTCTCGGACGGCCTACGAATTAAGTACCGAATTTCTTTAGTAATTCGAGGTATATATTCTTGGATGCTCTCACTTAGAAGTAAATCACTTTTACTGTTCCGATTTCACCACTCTCTTCTCTTAATCTTTACAATAACAAATAAATAAGGAACAGCGGAATTGTCCACGATTCCAACCGTGAAATTTTGTTACCCGAAGTAATAAATAAATGCTTACACTTTTCAGTATTGTTGTTTCGTTCGTCCAAATTTTATAAACGGCACTTTATGATTATAAATAATAAAGTTCTAGTTTGTATACATATTACTCTTTTTCACGAATCAAATTATTTTGATTCGTGTTAATTTTACGTGGAAGTTAATCTACCACGGCTGACTTACGTCTTGATTTACGTGGTAGACACGGTTCATGTTTTTTCTTTGTATTTGTTATCTGTAAATCAATAATAATTGTATACATATTTATGATGTTAACTGTACTAGTAAATTAATCATAAACAATACCATCTGCTAAATATACATATAATAAATTTAAGGCCCCGTTATTCAATTGCAAATGACCCGCTCTAACACGCGTGAGTTTGGAATTAACCGTCCCATTTTGATTGTTTTTTTGAATGCTTATTATAAATAACTTATTAAAAATCTATGAAGCACAAATCGAGTTTTTTTTCAGCAATCGTGTTTCTGATGAAGTCAAAAACTAGGAAATGGACTGAAAATATACATATAAAAAAATTGCAGTAAGTTCTGTGTAAGTATAAGTTCTGTATAATATTACCCATTTAATAGTGTACAAGTATCATAATCAAGACATGCCATTCAATATGGGAAGCTAATTATACTTAAAAAGAATCAATTAAAACATTATCCTCTAAAAAACCGAAGCGACAATCAAACGACGCAACAGTTAACTTGGTCTGGCTCGACCACTTCCGTCGCGGGCCTAAACTTGAGCAAACATTCGCAAATTGCCGTAGTGCTGCGCCCTACTGGATTAATATCGATAGGTTTTTGTTTTAAATATCGATTAGCCTCTTCCACTTTCCTCATGAGTCTTGGAGGCATATCGCAAGTGAAATTTCATCATATCGCCATATCATATTCGCCGAAAGACGACGTCTGCCTCGCCGGAAGGCCATGAAGATAGATGTGCTTAAGGGTATCCACAAAAACCGGTATTGCGCTGCCAACGTCCAAACGTATCCTTGTCATCTTGACCATGGCGATCCTTGTATACATCTATCTTGCCAATAGGGTGTCTCCCGGTTAGACCAATTGTTTACTTTCGCATTAGAACCGGTTTTTAATTCGGAATAAACCTGTTCATAAAGTGCATCCCGCTCATTGAGTTACTATATACACTTATCCTACATTTGGGTATGTAATAGCTTATAATTTGAATGTATCTTAAGGTAAAATATTAGTTTTTACGCACAGAAAACTTACACAATAGGTATTGTTAAAGCGACCCTTAATTTTTTTGACTATATATGAATAATCTCAAAACAATAACCATACTCCCTCTCAAAACTTAATATAAGCTATCGATATGAGGTGAGGCGCTATTGTTAGGCAGTAACAGTTTGCAGGGCGGCTGATTGCTTTGATAATCGCCGGCTGAGTACAAATGACACAAGAACGACGTCTCAGACGGCGCAAGAACTTGTGTCCGCAATGCCATTGCCATTATAATACGAGTAGCAATACCTGGCCCCAGACGAGGGGCCTGTACCACAAAACTTTACAAGTCTACAATTTGACAAAATTGTACAATTTTCCATAGAAAAAGTTGACAAGTTTGTTGAATTGTACGCTTGTAAGGTTTTGTGGTACAGGCTCCTCGTCTGTAGTGTTTGCTTAGAAATAAAGGGTAAACGGGGAAGGGGAAGAAGGAGGATGAACTGGCTCGACAACATCAAAATATGG
The DNA here is from genome assembly GCA_951800055.1 of Cenopis cana. Taxonomy (NCBI): domain Eukaryota; kingdom Metazoa; phylum Arthropoda; class Insecta; order Lepidoptera; family Tortricidae; genus Cenopis; species Cenopis cana. Next base: position 11,317,024 of record OX637477.1, on the reverse strand, counting down.
ACAGGCACTAAGGACGCGGCCACGCTCGTTAGACTGGCCAAGAATAGGAAGGACTTTGCAAGGCTGGCCACCGACGCCCGCTAGGGCATGGCAGAATAAGAAGAAGAAGTGTTTGCTTATATTGCGCGAAATGCGTTTATAAGCGCAAGTAGACAATAAAATTAATGTGTGCTATTTACTTGTCCCGTGCTTAATTAATTTCTATAAAACTAGTAAAGATAATAAAAATACTTATTTCGAGTTGGTCGCGAATAGGCCGACAGACACAGAACTGTTATGTATATTTACGTGAGAATATTTAAATCATGGTAAAATTATCACACAAGCCGGTCGAGACAAATAATTTGAAAGGGTCATCAGGGTCGCAACTGATGTTACTACCACAGACACTTTTATATATATTTTTTTAATTTGTGTTTTTTTTATACATTTTACCTGACTTCTCTGAAATAAGACAAAATTTAAAGTTGGATTAAATAAGTATTTCACGCTCCCGATCAAAATCAAAGCTAAGTGTAATCATTTCCAGAACAGGGAACACAGTATCTACACTTATTTGAGATGTACCTAAGGTCAAAGTACTAGTGCACAACGCTGCACTAGTATTCGACATAGGCACTTAATGTCAAAGTCATATAGGTTAAATTCGAACAACAAAGATTTTTCTTTATTCGAATTTAAGCCTTGTCACTTTGTGTCAAGTGCATCGTCGAGCACTAGTACTTTTACCTTAATGTTACTTTAATAGATGCCATGCCATGGAGCCAAAACACATCACATGCCGATGCCAAATAAGTTACAAAAATGAAGTTCCTGCACAACGGCAGACGTGTGAACTACTCTGTAAATTACGCTTGCCAACTTACTTTACTAACACGGCCAATCGAAAAATAGAAAGTTCTTCGCAGACCGGGATCGGAACTATCTAGTAACTCTCATTCTTCACCAACTTTACGTGAGAGTAGAGAAATTTATTCAGCATTAGGTTGTCTACTGCGTGACCCTCTGGCTTCGGAAAAATATAATTAGTGAATGCTGACTGTTGTCGTTGCTTCGTGGGTTGATATTATGTATGCCCAAAAGTACATATGTACCTACAAGTCATGAAAGAGCTGCTATATTTTTCTAAATAAAGGAAATAATTGGGTTGGTGCATAAGTAATGATGGTCATAGTAACTTTAAATTAATAATTTATTAATTATTATAAATTGTAGGTCTATAATATATGCTTAGCTTGAATTAACGACATCTCGCCAGCGATTAGGTAAAGAATTAATTCCGCGCGCGTAAAATACTTTCACGTTAGTTAATAACATCTTAACCAAACCCTGCATTGCTTCCGCACCAACCTAATATTAAAAATTTGTTGCGGACAGGATTCGAACCCGCGACCTTCTGCGGCCAATCGCTCTAACCACTGAGCTTCGGGAACAATCACCGTTCCCGCCTACAACGCTTTAGGGAGTTATTAGTTTGTATGAAGAGAGCTTGCCCTACCCCTCCTCTTAATACAAGATTCATTTAGTTGCTGTTTTGTCCACTTCGGTTGCCAGAAAGGCACCGTAAATAGCAGTGTAAATACTAGTAAAAAAATATCCGAATGCCTATACATAAAAAGTTGGTATATTTTAATAATCACTCGCGGGTCGTATTTGAACACGTTCTTCAGTAGGTAATCGTCAATGAAAGCATAGTTGACGCCGTGACACGTTTTTATTATCGATCTAGTTTTAACCATTCAAAAGAAGGGCATGTGTCTTGCACCGAAAGCGAGTAATATGAGGTCCGCTAATGTATTATCAAAAACATTTGATAAAATATCTAACATAAAGAGAAAAACCGGCCAAGTGCGAGTCGGACTCGCGCACGATGGGTTCCGTACCATTAACTATAAAAACGGCAAAAAAATCATATTTGTTGTATCGGAGCCCCCTTAAATATTTACTGTATCCCGTTTTTAAGTATTTGTTGTTATAGCGGCAACCTAAATACATCCATCTGTGAAAATTTCGGCTGTCTAACTACTACGGTTCATGAGATACAGCCTGGTGACAGACGGACGGACAGACGGACGGACAGCGAAGTTTTAGTAATAGGGTTCCGTTTTACCCGTTGGGTACGAAAGCCTAAAAATATTGTAAAGAGGATTGATTGTGTTTAGTAATTGTTGAACCAATACTCAACTTAAGCAGTACTCAAATTTCCTTGACGTTTGTTTAGGTAAGTAATCAAGTATAAAATCCCAAGCAACCCTCTGGTTCTCAGCAAAACAATACGCGCGTCCTTTTAGAGCAGCAGTACTACCACAAGTGGCACTTAACGCAACAGAATAAACTGGCGGCGGTGCTGCGTAAACACGGAAATTCCATCCCGTAGACTGTATACACGACCGAGGTCATTCAAGTTTCATTACCAATAGCTCCAGGCTCATAACTTATTCAGTTAGGGGCAGGTAACGCATTTTAACATTCAATTTGCTACCTGAAGAAACGTTATGCCGCTGTAAATGTCGCGACTCCGAAATGCAAGCGTTGAACGACTGTTTCCCTTTACATTTGTTTGGATATGCATCGATCGCTTGGTACGGCAATGGGTAACAAATGTTTCAGCAAAGCAGCAATGAATTTTGTTGTCCTGTAATTTTTCATGACTAAGTAAAAGCTGAGTAGACAGGCGCTTCATGTGTATAAACGAAATGACACATATCCAGTTTAATAATCTTGAGAATGTTTTCTAATTTTGTTTTCTAATTATTTCAGCCCACTAAGTCGTAGTCAAGATAAACTACTAACTGCGTCAGTTACAGATATGTTAGTTGCTGAATGTACCTAGCTTGTAGACTTTTCTTAAGTAAACAATGTAATTTTGTATGCACCTCCTAGTCAAAGAAACATTTATTCGGTTAGGTTACGGACGTTACGGTTCTCGGTGGTAAGTACGGTGACACCTATAAAGACTCGCACGACTTACACCCGCCCGCAGCACTTAGGTAATAAAACCAAGAAAGTAGTTTTAAGGAAGCCCGCGACAGCCATTGCAGCCCCTTATTACGCCGCAAAACCCCCCTTATTACATGAGACAAACAAGTTATTCGTTTCAAATTGAAAACTTTCCACCCCACTAGCCATTCTGGGGCTGTGGCACATAAATTCCCGCCAATTTTGTTTTATTTCGCGATGCAGGCACGGTAATAAAAGTAAGCTGGACGTGAGACAGAGCCTCCGGCCGGGATTACTCGGCCATCGCAATGGATCACTGCAGCCTTTGATATGGTGTCTAAACAACGGCACCTGACTAACTGGCCGGCGCCAGTTATTTGCGACTCCACTCGACATCGATGCCAAATCGATTTCAAACAGTTACTTTTGAATACCCATCAATATGTTTCTACAACTCACGCGTTGAATAGGTAACTTTTTTTACCTATCACTTGTCATTGACAATAACGTTTGATACGATTTACTATGCTAAACGTTTCTTCGACTGTCATGCATAGGTACGACGACGACCTTCATTTGTTTTAATCAAAATTACGACGACCGACGACGAAAATGCATCACGAAGCGACATTCAATGAGCACCGAACAAAAGTGCAAACAATGCAAGAAGTCAGGTGCATAGCATAGTCCTGGATCGCCTCCAATCTCATCAGTTGCGCAGTTGGCAACAACAGGCCGCATGTGTGATCTTCGCTGAACGCAATTGTTTTGCTCTCTCATACCAAACGTGTCTCGTAAGCACAAGTGCATAGCGCCCAATGCGCGATATTTTTAGAAACAGCGTTAAGACAACAGTTTGTGTTAGCTGAAATTTCCAAGCAGGGAAAAGACAGTTTTCATAAAGCGGCAAACACTGTGTTAATGAAGTATGTTTGCTCGCCACACGCCGGGCTCTAAGAAGTACCAGGTGAAAGGGTTCTTTTCATGGAGGCTCGAATGAGCGCGCGTGTACAATCTAGACGAACGTAACTATGAGACAAAATGGATAGAAACATAAATATGCAAATACCTAACATTATCTAGGTAAATTAGAACTGTTTTAGGGTTACGCGAGCTGTCCAAATTAACGGATAGGAACCCTATTGCTGTCACTCACGCGTCCGTCCGTGCGTCTTCTGTCACAGAAGATTTTTTTTATCTCTCCATTGACCTATGAACTTAAAATTTTGTGATAAAATTCATTGTTACGTATACCTATTTTAATAGCAAATACTAATCTATTTATATATCAGATTTTTTTTCTTGAAATTTCCTTATTTTTCCTCTTAAAACAAACTTAATTTTGCGGTTGGGTCGGAACCCTAAATGTGCGAAGGGCATTAAGGATGAAATATATAACAAGCAGGAAAAAAAAGTTACATCGCCTATAATTTGTAACTTTTTGATGTAAAAACGTTGGCATGACCACGATGGTGCAATAGTAAACGAAAAAGGATGAAAACTCTTTACATAAACTGGTTTTACTCAGCATGACCGGTGCACGGTTTAGAGATGGGATTGCAAACAGTTGCGGTGTCGGGTGGCCAACGGTTATGGTCCCTCGTTTCAGCAACACGCCAAATATACGGACCCCACATAAAAATAAAAAGCTGTGTGGTTATAAAACATGTTGTATTAAATGTTGTGAATATATTTTATAGCTTCATGTATACGAATACAAAATGGATATAAAATGCTGCATAACATCATATTTTATGAGGACTAGCTTTTGCCCGCGACTTCGTCTGCGTAGAACTCGGGTCATCGCATTTGAATAATATTGCTTTTATTTGAGGCACAGGTTATATCTATTCCATACAATTGTGTTTATAGAGACGGCTATAAAAATAATATATAAAAAATATTAAAATATCACATTTCCGTCCGTCCGTCTTATTACCTATTCGAGTTCGTCGACCCCCTATCTGGGCGGCCGAACTTAGCTCGGCGTTTTTAAAACTATTCAAAAAATACCCTCCAAAAAAAATCATGAAAACACGTTAGTTACAGGTATGTGTGTATTTTCTCTCATCTTGGCATATACATATGTATGCGTCTGACCTAGGCATCATAATATAGACATTAAGTGCATGTTAATTTTTTTTTTTTTTGCGAATATACTCACTTATGTTGTAGTCTATATTATGTACTATCGAACCAACTGAATCGTGACCCACCGTGGAACCTAGTCACAGAAAATTTCATAGTGACATCGTACTGCCTGACAAGGACAATCATTATGACACTTTCTGTGAAGTGTGTTCTCTTTCTTTCAAGGTTCCACGGTGGGTCACGATTCAGTTGGTTCGATAATACCCCCACAAATTTGGTTCAAGAAAATCTGTAAACATAGTTGCATGTCGTTGTTAAGCGTGACCAAAATCTAGCACCATGTTTTCTTCAGAATTGTTAACTTAATACGACAGACAGTAAATATCAACAACAAAGCAACAGCAAAACAGTAAGCCGCAAATATTGTGGACCAGAAGGAGCGTGGGAGCCAATTAATTTTTGCTGAGACCAAAGTTTATGTTTCCCGGATAAATAAGGAGATTTAGCGGCAACGCCCGGCGTCGCCTCATAAAATGGCTAGCTCGTAACCAGCCCTGACCACTCCCCTAACTAACTTTTCTCGATAACATCCACAATAACTTTTCATTAGGGAGCTTACCTTCGCGACACACTCATAAACAATACCTATACCTTTAAGTTGACAGACCATTGCCTAATACCAAGCGTACCCCTACAATAATTTGAGTTGCGCATAATTAAGTCAGCTCTGTGAGTTTCGAGTATCTATCGTACCGGGCCGGGCGTTCATCTGCTAAGATCAGAGCATCAATTTGCGGTAGTTTACACCAGAGCCGGCTAGCTGAGGAATTCACCGAGAGGAATTTATCGAGACACTATTAGGTATTTTACTTGAAACAATGTTCTACTAGAACTACATCAGTTTTTAGGGTTCCGTAGCCAGAATGGCAAAAACGGAACCCTTATAGATTCGTCATGTCTGTCTAGGAAGATGTATTCTATGAACCGTTATATAAATGTGATGTGAAATAAGGATAAAAAAATATTTAAGGGGGGGCACCCCATACATGTAACCGGGGGACGGATGTTAGTGCCGTGACTTCCCTATGAAGATACGACCTTTTTGGTTCAAGGTATTAAATAGTGTTTTGAAATGTGGACTAGTAGGTGTCGGTACGGAACCCTTCGTTGTGCGTGATACGACACGCACTTGGCCGATTTTTTCTGTATTCAACGACGGTGGCAGCGTAGGTTTTATAGGGCGTAGAATGAGGTTCTAATGTTAAGGCTTATTATTTTGCGGTTGTTGTTTACCTATTACAAGTGAAACTTGATTATTAGATTATTCACAATTAAACATTTACAAAAGCAATCAACTCACCCGGTGGGTGCATTAAGTTTAGAAAGCTAACAGAGTAATTCGGATGCATTTTATTTTCGTAGAGTCGGCAGAGACCGCGCGATGACTAAATAATGACCAGGATAACGCCGTTTTATTGCAGCCTCCGTGTTGCGAATATATAAATGAACCCTCAGGGGAGTGTTAAAGATGCCGCCAAAGAACTCCTGTCGAACAAGTCTGGCTCCCAGAAATGGCGCCGTAAAGCTCCCCATCCGCTGAGCTGAGATGTCATTTTGCGCTTTGTACGAAACTGGTGGTGGTGCAAAAAATATAATAAGAATTACCGACCCGGTTCTTTAGGGGTAACCTACATAATTTAAAAATAACTGCAAGTAGACCTATTTCCTTTGATATGTTATAACTACTAAGGTAAAGGCAGCCAATAAATACAGGATTAGGTATCGATTGAAAGCTAAGAGGACGACTAATATGTTTTAGTGCAATCGACACAGAAGAGTTTTGCCTACCGTCTAGATGTTAAATGTATATAATATACTAGCTATTGGTACACCTGAAAAACGGAATCTTGTTTATTTATAACAGCGAAGCACATTTGAGAACTAGGTATAAACCCTCCTTTATTGTACTCATTTAATAACGCCATTTCAGTTTCATTTCGAACACCGTACCAATGTGATTTCCCAGAGTTAAAATATTAAAAATTTAATTGTGTTTTGGGCGCTCGGCAGCGCTACCGGCTGTAAAGATGCGCGGGGCCGGTGATACACTATTAATGCAATTGTTCGAAAACAGCGCAAGGCTATAAAATTTAGCCTTCAGGTAGAATATTGCGCCCCACTTCGTGGCCATACCCATAATTTTTCGCATTGCGGAGTTTCGAATAAAGTATTTCATAATTCCATTCCACGGTCTGTACGGAAAGTTTGTTTTATACCTACCTATGGAGTTTTAGAGAACATCGTGTAACAGAATAAAGAAAAATCTTATGATATAAAACAAACCTTCAAGACACAGACTATATAAATATTCAATCGATCTTTAGATTGGCCGGATGGGCATTAGGACAAAACTTGTGCCATTTAGGTGTCTCAATAAATCTATTCACCATGCGAACTACTGAAAAATAGCAAATTATCCTTATAATTGATCATAGAAAACAACGTAAGAAAATTTCTGTCAAATACGCCTACCTACTGTTATTCGTTTTCAAATGAACGCGACTGTCGAGATCTTGGTCTAAAAGTATCTAATGGCGCTTTAAATATGACAATTAAACTACCAATTTAGGAATACGCAGACGGTGGCATGATATTTTAGAGCGTGGAATAAGAGTAAAAAGCAATTGTAGAATGGTATCGACAGGTAGAAAGTCGGCTGAGCTCGCAGATTCAAATGGCAAATCCAACGAGGCATCATTGTTTGGCTGTCTGAGCCGCAAGTTTTCGGTTTGTCTGCTCGAAAGCCATTTTTCCAACTTCGGCACGCAGCCTTTCCGAGCGAGTCCGTTGCGATCCGATGTTTATTAGAATTAAAAGTGTAAACCAATCTTTAATATTTTAATATTTTCTTTATATATGAATATTCAATTTTGACAACCGCTTTAGCCTAGTCTAGTTGGTAGTGACCCTTCCAACGAAGCTGGAGGTCCCGGGTTCGAATCGCGGTCGGGGCATTTATTTATTCACAAATATTTATTTAGTTCTTTATAGAAATTGGTTGAGGGTCAGGACGATTAATTAATTAGGTACTCTTCCTATTTGTCGTATTTAGTCTCTGATTTAGTTTGTGAGTTGTTAGAAGTATTATGTGATCTTTATTTTGTTACCGCGGTCTAAAAGAAGAATATATATATTAGTAAATTAAAACAAAATAGTTTCCGGTACGATTTATTAAAAGATTCTAAAAATTGTTTTACATAGTTATAGCAGTGAGCTATCGTCTGTTTTACTTTAATATAAATTCTTACAAATAATTTTAATTGAACAACATTGTATAACAATATATGTTTATATAATAATGACTGAAACTAGGACATAAAGTTTATTAATATAAACATTGGGGAAAATACGATTATCACATTTTGTGGAAATATCATTACAATATGTTACCACACTTTGGTTACATGTTTACAAAACTTATGCCGCGATCTCCTTATACCTAATATTAATACAATTTAACAGTGCCTTCCCTAAAAGCATTACTGTACAGTCAAAATCTTGGCAACACCAAGAGTTAGAAACATACAATGCCCATTGAGTAGACATTAGATTATGTGTAGCATAATATATGCAGCATAATATATCATATGCAAATGCATATAACAGGGTTCTCAAGTATGTATTATTGCATATTTCGGCCCCTGTTCCCAAATTTTGTATATTCTGGTCAATTTCTCCCGTATTATGCAATATTATTACTTAAACAATTATCAATTGAATGAGCACTATTTAATTTCATTATATTTTATTACTCTCAGAAACAGAAAATAGTACATTACTTACCAAGGGCGATAAAACAAAGAATGTCTCAGATCACAAGTATTTTACGCCCGAGCCGAAGGCAAGGGCGATAAATATGCGATCTGAGGCTTTCTTTATTATCGCCCGTGGTAAGTACAAAATTTTATGTCACCCCCTGGCCAGGAAGTGGGTTTTTTCGCGCGCGGAGCGTGCGATAATGGCCACTTTATGGCCAGGTGTGACATAAAAATACTTATATTTCTGTGTCTAGGAATGACATATGCACGGCTGACGACCGACTAACCCAACCAAAACCCATTAGTGAGGCAGTTTCACATGATAATGTGGACATGCTGGACAAAAGCACCAAATTTTTCCAGGGCATTCATTTTCCAAACTTTCCACCCCTATAAAATTAAAGATGGCGGATGGAGGAGCTGGTTTCTACTAAAGACATATAGCTAACTAGACCCTGGAAACATATTTGCATGCATATTTTGGCGTTTTGATAGTGCATATAATCCGATGTCTACCCATGAGCATACCAACGTATGCTCTTGCGCTTTTATCTAAAAACTCGTATTCTTATATACATTTTGCTGAGCTTTTGGTTATAAAAATAAGTACTCCAACTGAAAAAATACTTTTACAAGTCTTAAAGTAGGTATAAATTGTTTTAAATATTGCTTAAATCTATAGAAAAAGTATTGAAAATCACGAATGACTAAAAATATTTGCAATAAAATACTGTCCTAATTTTTTTTTCAGGTCTGGTATTACAAATATTTCGCGACTCGTGATTCATTTGATGATTAGTTTGTTAAATATGTTACTAAATCAATAAGGTACCACGTATCCACGGTGGTTTAGTGTGATTTATTCAGTGTGATTGTCAGTCGCCTTTTTTATGGCAATATCTTTCTACTAAATATAATCAATTACTTAAGTTACTTTCTGAAGGATGGGATGTTTCAAAAATATATTCTATTTTGTATTTCTAACATAAAGTAAGGTATTTAAAATAATTTTGGTTTTGCGCTCTGAAGCAGATAGTTGACTTGGCCAACTTGTAGATCTGGGGGCCGATTTTTGAGTGTCGAACGCTCGACTTTTCACTCGAGATCTGTCAAAAAACTATGATGATTTGACAGATGTCAAGTGCAAAGTTGAGCGTTCGACACTCAAAAATTGGCCCCCCTGACGTACATGTTTATTTTCACTTCTACATGCAAACCGTGGCTATGTCACGTGTTCTCTCCTTCCTACTGACGCCGTCGTAATAATCTCTTCGTACCACATCTTGAATAATAAATTAGTTTTCTAAATACTTTTCCTTTAAAAGGATGTCAGCTTTAAACAGAACTCAAGTGTCATTGAAATATAGGAATTTTCATTCGCAGTACCAAGTAGTTCTTCTGACTTTTTTATCACCCGACCTGCGAACTTCACCTGGCACGCCGCGGAGTGAATTGTCTGGAATAAAGGAAAATAAGTTTAAATACCTAATATCACGCGATTAAAATTTCAAGACGAGTAAGTAATAGCAGAATGTATATTGCTGAAAGAATCAAGGATAACCCAGCTAGCAAAAAGTAACCATTTCATACCCATACCTACTACCATGGAAAAGAAAATAATATTCCATGTTGTTACATTGCAACTAGGTACTTAAAAAAATGGTTTTGATAAATGTTACTGTATATGTAGGGTATCATTTATTAGGTAGATGAATTCCAGTCATTGCTTTGTTTATTAATTGTATTTTGCCACTAATATGCTAGCTGGAAATTAACATCTAAATTTAAGTTTATTAACCAACAGAAGACAGAAATGGAAAAATGAAACCCGAGCTCGTCAAGAACACAGAAAAACATTTATGTCAATAACATTATGATTAAAGTACCAAAAGTTAGGTGTTCCCGATAAATATAATGTAAGTAGATTAGATATCCCAATGTTACATTGTTTACTTTTTATTTCATAGAATATATTAAAATAAACAAAACAGTACAAAATAAAAGAAAAACAAAACACAAACCCATCAAATTATTCCACAAAAAGAAGCTTGGTACGAAAAATGAAAGCCAAAGTACTTTTAGAATATAATTGGAAGCGTGCCTAAAAGATTACTGACCTACAAAGCAACTCATTGATGCAACTTCACGTATACGAAACCATCTAACAGACCTGGAGGAGAGACGGTTCTATATTTAAAGAAAATAAAACATTGTTAATATTTAAGCATGTTTTATAAACTTATAGGTAAATAATAAATATAGATTTGTGAACTCTATTGTTGTGAATTCCGTTGTTGTTTTTAAATAATATTAAAGAAGATAGATTATATTAAAAAAGAACAGCTACATAAAATAAAATAAAAACCTGAAAACATTACACTCCTTTTTTTGGGCAATCGTGTAAAAATAAAAAACGCTTTTATTTCGCACAATTTTACAAATTAATTTCAGTTTTACATAAGAGCTTACAGTAGTTTTTTTTACAAAGTTAATAAGACATATCTCACAGACATGAGATAGGTACATAATAGTAGTTTATGCAACTGGTACATAATGAGAGGCATTAAAACACGAGTGTGTTTTATGAAACGAGCCGAAAGCGAGTTTCATAATAAAATCACACGAGTGTTTTAGTGCCTAATTATGTACAGTTGCATACATTACTTTATCTACACACATATTAGAAGTCTACTCTAAGATGTGTTCAGAAGCCGAAGGCAAAATGACCTGCATATTAGAACATTCAATGTATTTAACCGGTAACATATTTATAGATGCTAATCTAATATTCAGTGATTGATAGGTAGTGATATGCATTTTGTAGTCTATTTTATTATTAATTATCAACAGTTTACGAAAAATGACACTTTAACTGATACCCTTGCCTTATTATTTAACATTATCCTGAATAACCAACTCGAAAACAAAAGAAGATCGAGGACTGATATTAAGTAAAGAGTGTTCTTAGCGCCTGCCAGTAACCCCCGAAAAATGACCAAATCCGTCGTGGGTGCCACTCTTGTCCTTCTCCCTAAATTAGTCGAAATCGAGTGTAATGACACCTATAATATAGGTAATGATAAAATACATATAATAAACCGTAAAACATGCTCCAACATCGCTCCAACCTAGCTCGAAATGATTATAATAAGTGTATGATAATGATATTTAGTTAAGTTGTTATATTTCCAATAATCAAATAGCTCAAATGCAAAATGAGAAGCAAGTATAGACGAAGTATAATTCCGATGAGGATACTCACATTTGTCATCGTTTCTGTCCTCTTCGTTTGACCCTTGACTGTTCATAGACACCATTGAAATCCTCTTGTTCCGTTGCTGAAGTAGTAACTCTGTAATAAAAAAGCAAACACATTTAGTGGATAAATTATAATCAAAATTACACAGTCATTGTATAGTTATTCATAAAAGTAATACAATACATTTTTTTTTATATTACATTAACATACAGAAAAACAAACACTAGATAACTAATAATAACAATATTAAATTATACCTATCAGTCAATAACAATATTAAATTATACGTGTCAGTTATTTGGAATCGAATAATGTTCTAGCAAAAAATCAATTTGGTTTCCGAAAAGGAAAATCGACTGAAGATGCAGTCACTTTATTGACAGATATTATTTCGGCCCATCTTGATCAAGGCAAAAAAAGCGTAGGGATCTTTCTCGATTTGGCAAAGGCCTTTGACACAGTCTCAATTCCGATTCTGTTGTTAAAACTAGAAGCAACTGGGATTCAAGGCCCGCCTCTTGAATGGTTTCGCAGTTACCTTACAGACAGGAAGCAGTGTGTTAAAGTGGGGGATTCCACCAGTGACCCAACTGAAATATCTTTTGGAGTGCCACAGGGCAGTATCCTGGGTCCCACCCTATTTTTGCTATACCTTAACGACTTATCCGGACTGCAAATACAAAACGCTGATATGATTAACTATGCAGACGATACAGTTATAATTTTCCATGGTTCAACCTGGCATGAAGCCTTTGAATTTGCCCAGCAAGGTATGACAATATGTGCAAACTGGCTGAATAATAACCTGCTAAGTTTAAATATCTCAAAAACTAATTATGTATGTTTTTTCAAAACGAACGCATCTTGTCCCCCAAGCGGAACTCGAATAGTATTGCATACTTGTATGAATCAATCTCACGCTGCTACGCCTCCTAACTGTTCACAGTGTCACCCTATTTCACGTGTTGAATCAACAAAATATCTAGGAGTGATTATTGATGAGAAACTGAATTTCCAGCAGCACATTTCCGCTACGGCAAAAAGAGTACGAAAGTTGATATATATAATGAAACTTTTGAGAGACGTGGCTGACGAGGAGTTGATGAAAATAGTATATTTAAGCTTATGCCAATCGGTTCTGTCTTACTGTATTTTGGCGTGGGGTGGAGCAGGGTCTTCTTTGCTAATAAACTTAGAGCGCGCCCAGAGGTCAGTCCTTAAAGTAATTCTAAAAAAGCCAATTCGTTTTTCGACAGAGCGTCTTTTCAAAGAGGCTAACATTTTAAGTGTTAGAAGGCTTTTCCTAGTCAAGCTAGTCCACATAGCTCACCGAGACGCTTCGTCTGCTCCAGACGTAGTCGAGCCTGGTCGGCTGCGAGAACGTAGTTTCAGGCTGCCACTACCCCCTACTAAAACTAATTTTTATAGACGTTTCAATACTTACTTGAAACCTTTTGTGTATAACAAATTCTGTAAAATACTAAATTTAAGAAATATGTCAACGCGAGAAGTCAAAATTAACGTGACAAGGGCTTGCTTAGAATGGAGTTACGACGAGACGGAACGTTTTCTAAGGAACCAATAAAAATAACAGATATACTTGCACACACATGTTCACACACACACACACACACACACACACACACACACACACACTCTCTCCCACACACACACACACACACGCACACACATAAAAACACATGGACACACATAAACACATACATACATACAAATGCATGCAATCTAGTTCTTTCTTTTAGATCTAAATTTTATTCTAAATTTTCTTTGTTCTCTTTGATTGTTTTTTAAAGCCCATATTTTTAATAATTTCTGGTCAACTGCACTCTTGGATCCCAAGATACAGGCTTTGCCTAGTTTGGGGTCCGCCGGGTACTGTTCCTATTGTAAAAACGGTTTTTGTTCAATAAAGTAATTTATTTATTTATTTATTTATTTTACCTAAGTTTAATGTTCATATTTGTTCGACATGAAAATTGACCCAACTGAATACACGGAATTGACAAGTACTTCTGATTCACCTTTTTAGGGTTCCGTAGCCAGAATGGCAAAAACGGAACCCTTATAGATTCGACACTTGTACGTTCTGTCTGTCTGTCTGTCCATCCGTATGTCACAGCCGGTTTACTCGGAGACTATAAGTACTACAATTATTAAATTTGGTAGGAAGATGTATTCCATGAACCGCCATATAAATGTGATGTGAAATAAGGGAAAAAATAATATTTTAGCGGGGGGGGGGGGGGGGGGGGGCACCCCATACATGTAACCGGGGGACGAAAATTTTTTTTCAATGCAAGTAGTTGTGTGGGTTTGTTTTAAGATACCTATATTTATCACAATGTAATAAAATAAAAGGCATGTCTTGCTATCTCGACAATAATTTAGTACTTACTACCTATTCCCTGACTTTAATTAATCAGTAAACAAATAGTAATTTTATCTTATTATATTATATCTTATACATATCTTTAAACGAGCAATTCTTATATATTTATTTATTCATTTATTTCGGGGATCTCGGCAACGGCTCTAACTATTTTGATGAAATTTGGTATGTGGGGGTTTTCGGAGACGAGCAATCGATCTAGCTAGGTCTCATGCCCGTGAAAACGCCGAGCAAAGCTCGGCCGCCCAGATATTTATCTTATATCTATAAACGAGCAATTCTTGTTTATATCTATATATATTTCTATATATCTATATTTCTATATTACCGGGATCTCGGAAACGGCTCGAACGATTTTGATGAAATTTGGTAAGTAGGGGTTTTCGGGGACGAGCAATCGATCTAGCTAGGTCTCATGCCCGGGAAAACGCCGAGCAAAGCTCGGCCGCCCAGATATTATAGTTTTAAAGCGACATTCTATAAGAAAAATAATACTGTAGATGCAGAATTCATTAGTTTAATTGCTCTTTGAGTACTGCTTTTAGCTATGTTAGACCGATAATGGGATGATATTACTTGTTAGTTGTTAGTCAATCGAAGTGGGTGGATCGAGGCTATCACGCCGCACCTGCCGTCGGGCTGATAACACGCCGATAACGCGATAACTACAATAGCTTCCACGAAGACACCCTACACTAGGGACCAATTAATACAAGCTAAGATAATTCTGTATTATCTGATAATTTTCTCAATAGTTGTAAAAATAGCAATGATACTCGTTATAGTGTAGTGCATGAGACATTGAATTCCTACTGTTTTTAGGATTCTGGGGGGCGATTTTTGAGTTTCGAACTCTCGACTTTTCACTCGACATCTGTCAAAACATCATAGTTTTTTGACAGATCTCTAGTGAAAATTCGAACGTTCGACACTCAACAATCGGCCCCTGTACCTCAAAATGAAATCTTAGGTATAAGTTTAGTTCATTGTTTGTCTATCCGTCTGTCAAGACCGTGGAGGTATCAAAGTTGAAAAAAGAGGATTAAAATGAAATACCTAGTTCAGTATTCAAATACGCCATACTCGTTAACTCTTTATTTATTTTTTATTTTTTTCTAAACACCTACTCCATACGCCGCTGTGAACATCAAAGTTAAAAAGGCAGTTTGGATAAAAAATGTTATTCTGTTTTTGTACGAGCCGATTCTAAATAAAAGTTGCCAGCTCCTGTCGACCCAAGCAACACGCTAGTCATGAATATTAATCCTGCATGTGCGGATAGGTCGGTGGAAAAGATCCCCCCACGGTTATACGGAACCTATTGTTACTATACTGAAATATATTAACCGCCACAAAACTGCAACAATATAACTTGAAGTAAGGCCAGCGAAAAGAAACAATTTATGACACGAGAGAGAAATTAAGCGAGACAATAACAATGACCTGATGCAACATCAACCATGTTTAATTACACATCGTATGTTGAAAAATAATACCCAAAATGAAAGTGGAAATATCAATTTCGATGGCATGACGCGCACCGAAGTTTCAATTAAGTTGATTGTTATCGATCATTCGTAACGAATAGCAAATCAACTTATACGCTAATATGAAGCACTTATCATATTCGCACTTAAGAGGAGGGGTAGGGCAAGCTCTCTCCATACAAACTTTGTGTAGGATTTACTTCGTTTGTGTTTGCATTAAAGTTATGATTTTTGGTCAGTATGCTTATTTTTCTGATAGCTATTTCGTGATGTAAATTTTTTTTTATTAATTTTTTTTTATTTCTTTTTTTATTTTTTTTTTTTTTTTTTTTGAAATATTAGAAAATTTTCACATCACGATCTTCGCATATATCTAATATTTACAACCAAAAAAAATATTATATTTGTTAATGCCAAAACCGACGAATAAAACGTGCACAAAGTTTGTATGGGGAAGGCCTTGCCCTACCCTGCGCCTTAAGTAATACCATTAAATTCCGTAAATCACTATTGTGTGATTATATTGATACCTAATTAACTAGAAGTTGTTTTAAAGGTAATAGGGGTCAGGGGTAACTTACGAAATAGTTTGCAACGGGATGCGTAACATGATTCACAATATACGTTTTTTAGCAAAAAGTGCCACACATTTAGTTTAAACTAGCTTTTCGTGGATTTGGCCAGTTTCGTGGTTTTTGCGCAATACTTATAGTACAAGTATCTACCCGTTTAAGTAAGTTAATTACCAGTAGCACTTTAAGTAAGTAAGTAGGTGTGGGTAACCCAATAATTTCTTCCAAAGGGAATTCACATTAGTTAGACAAAGCCTATTCTAATTTCTAATATGTATTTGAGGAAATGGCCATTGTCGCTAAACAGCAGTGAGGTAACAAAGGAACGCGTTACCAGAAAGATTTAAACACCACTTTGCGCTTATCGGAGCAATCTCCACGAAAAATAGGCATTGTAACAGTCAGAGTTCAAGCGATACCTTGCGTCGCACTCTCCTATCTGGGAGCGATAACGCTTCGTTCTTATGGTAAGGCAACTAAAATCGTTTTTCTAGGTTTTCACAACCAAAGTAACTTCGGTTAAGTATCCTTTACCACAATCGCATAGTACAGACAGAACTCGCTTACTTTTTTTTTTTCAATTCAAATAATTTATTTCAGAATAAATCCATATATGGTTAGTTACATTATTATACTTATATATCTATGATCTTACGACTGTACCCTTTTAATAAATCCAATAATAATACGAATTTGATCCATATTACGAGACTTACTCATTTTTTTGCTCAAATATTAATACTAGGGCGAAAACGTATCGCGAACAAAGCGTTCTTATATGCATATGGGATGTTAAAAAAACAAAAAGGAGGCGAACGAGCTCCGAGTTCCCGCCGTTCTCAGGCGAGGAGTGCACATGCAGCCCGCCAGGGAACCAACCCAATAAAAAATGCAGTCGTCGACCTCTGAGTGCGTCATTTAAGATAAAGAAGCTCGCACTCTTCCGTCACGTACAAACACGGGAGCAGATGACGACCAATTAAAAAGTTTGTCCGCATTAACTATGCGGGAATTACGTAGTTCTCGGCTTGCGTGCCAGATGGACTCAACAAGTCCCTTTTATGAGAAATTACTTCGGCTTAATCTTGAAAGCAGTTCTTGATGAGGTTCACAACAATGCCGTCAAACTTATAGACGAATTAACGGTTATAGCATAATGTACAAAGTCGTGACTATAAGGTGACTTAGTAGTCAGTCAGTGCAAGTCCCTTAAGGCCGTGTATTACCACTTTTGAGTTTTTAAAAACCATCTGAGACATAGAATATAGTGTCTTAAAATCTAAAAAAAATATATGTGTTACATAAGGATATTGTCTAGTCGAAATCGCAGTCAGTTACATGACCTGGTGAATTTCACTCGATAGAAAAAAATCGCGAAGTTACCCCTTTTTGGAATGTTTTTTCAATACTACGGCTATATTACTGATATATAACATTTAATTTTTGTACTCAATTAAAGATCGTAAATAGTTATAGACATTTTCGCAGGGTTTGCTTTGATAAAATGACTGGCTTGATGACTGTAGCTAAATATTTACAAAACTGCGCGCAGAGCTTGCGTAGAGAGCGGGATGGTTAATTGTAAACTCACGCATGTTAGAGCGGGACAGTTGCGTTGGGGATACCTCCCCTTAAGTACTTAGGTGGTCGCGTTAGCTTATCTTACATTTCATGATTTGATTGGAAGCTTTTATAGGGAAATATTTAATACTCTGCTTAAAACTTTGAATGCATATTGCATACATTACTATGTGCTATCATTTTGAAATGCTGTGTTATTATAATCAACTGTATGTCGCATATCGTTATACTTATTATACGACGATGTCATATCGGTGAGAAAAAAATCTTGTTACTTACTCGCCGGCTGATTATTTAAATATATTGAGCGTTAGAATTATGAATGAAACAACTACGTGTAACCGTATTACGGCTGGTAATTTTTAAGCCGGCCGTTGGGTGAACCTCCTGTGTAGAATTATGAATGAAACAACTACGTGTAAACGTATTACGCCCGGTAATTTATAAGCCGGCCGTTGGGTGAACCTCCTGTGTAGACAAAGACAACACGTAGGTAATACCAGCACACCCGCAGAACTCGTATGACTCGTATCTGTTCACTGCAGTGTTTAACGAGGTACAGTGCTGACAACAAGTATTCCGCACAAACATCTTCACAATTTGATTCGAGTGACATAACTCCCTCGGACGTGCCGTATTGCTTTAGATATGTAGATATGTGTGGCACGCCATTGTGCATAATGCCTTTGCTCATGCACTGTTCATTGCGCTAGGTGTATGTTAAGATGCATACAGTATTATTGTTCCTTGTCTTTATTCGTTGTTTCCTTCATAATAGTATTATTAGTACGCGTGCAGCAACGTCTTAAAGACAAGAATGTCAAGAATCTTCGGAAACTTTCCTACAATCGCGCAAAAGAGGACGTATTATTTATAGACATATAACCTTGCTACAGAAATAACAGATTGTTTTATCTATAAGTAAGTAGGTGCAAAATTTAAAGTCTATGTTATCTTATTATCGCCCGTATTGCTTTCATCTCTCTCCTTATATTTGGCGGAGTAGAATTAGTACCATGCTACAGAAAAAACACGTGCTAGTCGTATGATATTTCTGTATGTTATATTGTCATGCTACATATTAAATGCGTTCTCTTCGACAGCGATGATATATATTTTAATGTAAAGGACACATACCCTTCTTTTGCATGGCTTGTTCCCACAGCAGAGACGTGATCTCCTCAACCCACGCGCTCCGCACGGCAGGCTCTCTGGTCTCCAGTTTGTAAGATTTCATATTGCGTTTCTTGTACCATATAGTGAACTTATACTGGTCTATTTCTTTTGCCGTAATGCCGAGATCGTCCACGGGAATGTGGTCTTTGTAGAAGAAGAACTCCACTGTCGGTTGCTGTGAAAAACAATACAGCAAATTAGTATGAAAATTACATACATGTACAGCAATCAGGCGTAACTAGCAGCTCATACTTTGTGATTTGTAGTTAATAACGTACTGGCACTTATTTTTTTTATGTTTAGACTAATTCACTCGCATCAACTATTGAATAGTTTGCTATAGTCCAGTACCTGACTCAAGTATTTTATACTCGGGTGGACTGCTTTCACCTGGTAAATTTTCCAGCTATGCTGTCATTAATTTTTTTACGGAAAACAAAAACAAATTGTCTTCAAAAACCTATCGAGTGGGTTATAAAATTAAAGGGCTCCATGAGAATACATTTCAGCCAGAGCTTACGTAAAAATTATACATTAATTTATAACATCATAGTTGTTGGGAAATGTACCAGGTGACACCTGTCAACCCGAGTCTAAAATACTAAGGATGGGTTGCACCAAACCGCCTGTAATCGTAAGCGGTGTTCGTCAAATCTGATTGTATTCCTCGAAAGTTTGACAAGTTTCTATGGGATGACAGCTGCCGGCGGCGCCATATTTGACGATAACCGGCCTGTGTTCGTATGTTGGTGCAACTGACCCTAAGACTACTCAACTTTCCTGAATAAAACTTCGCCATACGCGGACTTCCCTAGAGCCACAGGACAGTAGCCAGGACTAACGTAGCTAAGAAAAAATACTCAGGATATAACTCAGTAAATGTTCTCTCAATCAATGATCGTTTGTGTTGCCTATGCATATTTTTATTATACAGCGACTGTTGTTGTTCATAATAAAACTATTCATTGCATCAATAATTATTCAAGAATTTTAATGATTCCATCGCTATTATTCTTGGCAAATAGGTACGTAATGTACACGTACACGTACAACGGACACTCAGCAAAGAAAACAGCCTGCTGCGAAACTGCGAAAGTAATTCTGTGAGCGTGTATCTGTGATGCAGGGGCCAGTACCACAAAACTTTACAAGCGTACAATTCGACAAATTTGTCAACTTTTTCTATGGAAAATTGTACAAATTTGTCAAATTGTAGACTTGTAAAGTTTTGTGGTATTACAGCGGCCAGAACGCAGCTATGCGGTAAAATGAGACGAGAATATGTCTGTCTCTCCCTTTAACGTATAACTGCGTCCTGTACGTTGGGCCATCATCATCCGGCATGATACTGCATTTTCCAATATTCAATGACTAAGTAGGCGTAGAATATTGTCACTCGCTATACTTATTACTCAGTGATCATACCTTTTCTCTTGTATATAACATCCATCCTATATATCCCGTTCTATTAGCGAGAACATGTCGTACAGAGTTGAATAAACAAAGGTTTCTTTGCTGGGGTCAATAGTTAAATACCTAGCAACAACAACATGTAACAGGTGACGTGTTTTATACAGATTATAAAAACCAACCAATAATTAGACTTCAGTTAAATAATAATATCTGGGCGGCCGAGCTAAGCTCGGCGTTTTCCCGGGCATGAGACCTAGCTAGATCGATTGCTCGTCCCCGAAAACCTTCACATACCAAATTTCATCAAAATCCTTAGAGCCGTTCCCGAGATCCCCGAAATAAATATATATATATATATAAATAAATATATATACAAGAATTGCTCGTTTAAAGATATAAGATAAAATGAATTCCCTAAGAAAAACGTGAACCTCTCTTTATGATCCGTGTGTATATAAATACTGCAGTCAAATACGTAAAACGTGGATTAAACTCGTTACCCGTGTGTGCTGTATCGCCGAACATTCGTAATCGCCGATGCGTGATATATTAGTCGTTCCCTCCCGACAAGGTTACGCGGCCATTAACGACCAGTGCTGACATTAAACACGAATTTTTTTTTTCATTCCAGTATTGTAATGAACCATTGTTTCATTCATTAATTGTTGACTTTGCTTTATCAACTATAAGTAGGTAGGTACAGGTACTCTTAGTCACTCGGTAAATCTGGCAGACTCATAAATCATAAACCTTACTTTATTAAATACAATTACATAGTTACAAGTTAGTATTTAATGTCTATGGCTCACCTTAACCGTAGTATGTCATAAATAGCGAAATTAGCGTAGGTGAGTACATATTTTTAACGTAATTTCCTACTAAGTACTAACTCAAGTGTGCATGAAAATTGAACACAGCTAGCTATAGGTATTGAAATGTTAAAGAAGAAGCCCTAAGTACTAACAATACTGTAATTGGGTCATTGTCAGATTTAGGTGCGCGTCTTTTCGGTGGACATGCCAAAAGTTAAGGGCTACAAAGCTTAATTTTCGATTGATCTGATAACCCGCATAATCTGTTTTTCCGTGTCTATAAATCCATGTAATAAAAACGTAAATTACATGCACACAAGCCGTTAACTATTGTCCACCGAATGGACAACTTTTGTTTTTCCGACTGACAATGACCCAATTATACCCTAGCCGTTTTTGTTTTGTTTTGTTTTTTCGCTGGGAGAAGACGGGTTAATTTATGTTTTTTTTTTATTTCACACGTCATCTTCCAGCCGTAGACACATTTGACATTAATATCTATTAATCTCTAACATTTCCAAATTATCGATAATTCGACACAGATTCAATAACCAATATAGCTACAGGGTTAAAAACACCGACACTTTTATAGACAACTGGATTAAAATTTATTTATTTTCATTATAACCTTTTTAGAGTTCCTTAGTAAACAAGGAACCCTTATAGTTTCGCCATGTCCGTCCGTCCGTCAGTCTGTCCCCCGCTTTTCTCAGTAACCGTTAGTACTAGAAAGCTGAATTTTGGCATGAGTATACACATCAATGACGCCGACAAAACGGTAGAATAAAATCTCGAAAAATATATTGTTTTAGGGTACCTCTCCTACATAAAAAGTGGTAGTGCAATTATTTTTTCTTCCAAACCCCATTATGCGGGGTGTCGTTGGATAGCTCTTTCAAAAATATTATAAGGTTTCTAAAAGCATATTTTGATTCAAGAATCGGTTGGCGTGATATTAAACTTTGAAGTGATAATTTGATCTTAATAAATAAAATAAAAAAATACTAAAACTAGGCATGTGAAAAAATCATCGTAGTAGTATATACAATGAATTTAAAAGGAAAACTATCACTAGTTAATACGAGTAATAGTTGAACTTAAGGAATGTACTTTGCAAAAGAAAACTTTCGTACAATTTCCATTGATACCTTAGATAATGTTGTTAATTCTGTCAAAAACATAGTAAATATAAGTTCGCAAACTTTTTAGTCCACATAATGTAACGGGTGGACAACTACGGAACCGTACATTGTGCGTGGCCCGACACGCACTTGGCCGGTTTTTATCGTTACACCCAGTATACTTATTTACGAAGTATTAGTTATTACAATGTCTATTATTGGTAGATGTTCAAATCAGTGCTGTCGCCATAGCGCCGGGCTGCCGTCGCGCCGCGTCTTCACTTCATCTATTGTCATAACTGCTCAATATTTCATAACGCTGCCAATTTAAGCGGAAGTTGCTCATGTTACAAGCTTTAGTTCGCCCACCAAGGGCTTGGATCAGGGGGCCGATTTTTGAGTTTCGAACGCTCGACTTTTTACTCGAGATCTATCAAAATACTATGACGTTTTGACAGATGTCGAGTGAAAATTCGAGCGTTCGAAACTCAAAAATCGGCCCCCTGCACCGAGCCATATGTTATGAAATAGGATATTGGCCAGCTTTCAGCATAATTATGTTAATAATGTTTCCCACGAATCGTAATTATTCAAATCTGTTTATTTATTAAAAACTGGGGATCGGTTCAAATCAATTAAACAAATTACAAAGATACACATACAAATAAACATAGTGTTGGGCTACTTTAACTCTACCAAGCAAATGAACTGTCAAACAAATATTTGGTTTGGCAACACTACCTCACACGTCACATTTCCGTGACATTTCCATAGAAATATGACATATAATGCACAGTGTTGCCAAATTATATTTGTTTGACAGTTCATTTGCTAGGTAGAGTTAACGTAGCCAGACTTCTAACCATTGTGTAATAAAATTATTCCACATTAAAAGAGGACAAAATGAGTACGCTCCCAAAACACAATACAATGAAAAAGTATTCATACACGTACCTAATTTTGTTTAGTTTTATAACATATCCTTCATTTCATAATGTTATTATAATATTTTAGTTGTTGTAGGTACGTATTTCATTAACGACCACTAAACAAAGTTTTTTTAAACAGACCGCATGACTGCAACTTGAAGCCGCATATACTTATACCTATTTAGGGCCGTACCGGCGTTTTTATTGTACTTATGCATTTTACTTTGTGCCTATCCACGAACCCCGCGACGGAACTGCAAGGTACTTACGATGACATTTTCGCCTAAAACACATTTTACAATTATCTAAACGATGGATATATTTAATGAATGTATTCAAGTATGATTTTTATCTTGACGTAGCTATACTATACTAATCCATAGTTTTTCCGCAGCCTTGTTACCGAGCAGCATACGTACTTATTATATTAGGATGAAGAGGAAGAATTTACCGACATTTTACATGGCCCGCTCTCTTTCTTTGCCCTATCGCTTACTATAACTTCCTCATTACAGTCTCCGGCAGTAAGAAGTCATTTCCATACATTTTATAATCTAAAAGTTTTAAGCCATTTCTCCATTAGCTCTTAACCACAGAATAGTATTACATATCTAAAGTCACTTTTAGGTCAGGTTTTTCGAGTTATAATTTCCATATATTTTATAACATAAAAGTCACTTTTAGTATAAAATGTATGAGAATGACAGGTCACAGGATTGACATCTTCTCTGCCGGGGACTGCACATTGAATACACATCTTGTATTTACATATCTTGTATATTTCATCCAGTAAAACATATTTGCCTTAAAACATAATAATGTTATCAGTATCGCCAGACAGTAGGTAGATGCTGGCCACTATAATTTGTATTCTGTGCTGTTATTTTTATAAATTATATTGTGTTGATAAACGCAATGATTCACTGTGCGTGACTCATCTTTATGACAGTAGATCACTATGTAATAGTATTGATGTCTGCGCTAATTATTAAAATAAATTGCTTTCCCAAACGAGCCTGGGAAGTAAAAACAATGGGAAAAAATATAAATTTAACCCACTAGGAAATAAATTAATTATTATTGTACCTAGGTGTTATGATATACATATTATGAGATGGTACAGCAAATCATCTGCGAATATGCTGGGGCTAATAATCATGATATACAACTTACTCACAGAACATCTAAATTACAAATTAACAAAGCATGCTCGTCCTAAAACATGTAGGTAGGTACAATTTTAATTATCTGCCGATCTTAGAACTAGTCAACCGAATAAATAATTGTGAAATATTGAAGAAAGTAATATGATAACGCCTTTATTTGCCGATTAGCTTATCTTTAAGGAATTATCAAAGAAAGACAAAACTCCAAAACGAACACAACGGCAAAATGTAATATCTTACGGCAGAGTCGAGTGACGCACGTAGCTCTCAATGTCATTAGCACTAAAGTATTGTTTTGTTTTATTTTATTAGTGACGTGGTCGAAGTTATTCAAACACGTTTATGCTTGGGGACCGGTCTTATTCTTATCGCCTGAGCGAATAGCCGCTTCCACGATACTTTTATAATTATCAGTATCGGGAATACTAATAAGCACCGTAGAAAATTATCCACACGGTAAGAAATAACTATTCTTTCTAAATTTATATACATTCGTCTTTTTTATAGAAAATCGCATTCAATGAAGCAAGTAATATGCACGCACCAACTGACTGCCAAGGATCTTACATCAGGCAGTTCACCTGACCAAACACTGGAATTGATAGTCAAACAACGGAATTCGTATCACGAATTCTACAACTTCGATTCGTTATGTTATCGGATTAAATATATGCTCCTGTAAAATGCGCTCGTTGATTGTCGTATCCTATCTAAATTCAGTTGAAACGATTATTCATAATTGAAATACATTCAAATGCAATGAAAGCTGGTGCTTGTTTAGAAATTCTATATAAACTGTTCCAATTTTCAACGTTGTAAATAGACTTGCAGTAAAATACTAACTAAATATTTTGAAAATAAATATAACAGCCAAACCGTAGCATTTTATAACTTTTTAAATATAGGACATAAGCACGAAATAACGGAAATCTGCATTGTATAGTCGCGGAATGAAAAGGTTCGTCACTGTTGGACCTTCACAGAGTAGGTCACGCGGGTGGAGCCGCGGGCACGTCTAGTAATTATATATTATGTACTACAAACATACACGTACCAAATAAAGTCGAAAAGTGACGAAACTAGGTATTCATTCCGCGACTATACTACAAACAAAACACTACACCATCGTATCTTGCGTTCGAGAGACAAGTTCGATGGTAGATAAGATTGTCACGTACTAACCTTGCGGTAGACTAGAGTGAGCAACACCAGTTTGTCGAACAGGAATATCCTCATGAGCTGGCGGCGGCGGCGCGCGCTGTCCATCACGTAGAACTCCTGCTGCCGCAGCAGCCGGCCCTGGTTCATCAAGTTGATTTGGGGCTGCAACATTTCAATTTCCGTTAGAATTGAAATCTTAGGCCGATCCTTATGGCATTCTCTGGAGGAGGCCTATTTCCAGCAGTGGACGTAGTAAGACACACACTTCTCCGGCCTCGAGGCTTGATTTTGTATACCTAATCGTAATACGACTGTGAGTACCTACTTGTCAATACTATGTGAGAGAGCGACATACTAAGATAAAGTGAGTCTTTTTCTGCACTTTTTCAGCTTATCTTTAATTACTTACCTAATATAAAAATATTTTTTTACCTTGTGGAATAGAGTTTGATTTTAAATTGGCAATGTTTCGGATATTCCAGCTAAAGTATTTGTAATGTTGAGTTATACATGTTTACGTAATATCTTTACACTTGATTTTACTGTGTTGACTAAGATATATTATTATCACGACTGTTCACTGAGAACTCTTACGGGGAAACCTGTTAACACATTAGTACCTATACTAGTATTGCTAACGTACCTATCCTTATAACATAAGGTGCCTCATTAGTTTTAACTAAGATTTGTCAAATATAGAACATTATCATCAGCTAGGAACCCGAGAGTCTATTTAGATTATACCAGGAGGGGCTTACTACCGTGACGTCATCGCGCCGCGCAAAGTACATGCGGCCGCCGGCTCACACGTCGTGTGACTATTCAGTGGTTGCGGCGCAGCGTTACGGATCGCACGCGCACGCGCTGCTGCGCTGTTGTACGATCATTAAATAAATCGTTTCGCTTTGTATCCCCTGCGCGGTAATCACGGAACGTTTTCGACCGTTAGTACGATAGATTTAAATGCCAAATCCCATACTAAAACTGACATTAAATACGTACCAACGGTAGTACATATTATCGTTACGTGATTACCCCGCTGGTTACATGTATGGAGTGCCCCCCTCCCCCTACCTTAATATTTTTTCGTCATTTCACATCACTTTTACGTAGCGGTTCATACGAGTAGAACACACCTTCCTGCCAAATGTTTTAATTGTATTTGTAGTGCTTATAGTCTCCGAGTACGTCGGCTGTCACATACAGACCAAAAGACGGACGGACGGGTTCCGTTTTCACAATTTTGGCTACGGAACCTTAAAAGTACTATTCGTAATTGTATCATAAACAACACTACTAATAATAATAAAGTACATATATTAAAATAGGTTCTCGCTGGTGGTAACCCTAGCGCTGAGGGCGGGGCCTCGAAAGAGCGCGTTGCGTGCGATAGAAAGAAATGGCCACGTTTAGGCACGTTTGGCATACCTAAACGGGGGATTTGTTAACAGAGAAACTTCTGTACTTGTACTATTACTTATTCTGTGATTATACTGCGATACGGTTATGTTCCAGTGAAACGTAGTCTAATACTACTTAGATTCTAGCTGAATCTCCGTAGAATATAGAAGCTAATCAGTCCAGCGATTGTATTAGCTTTCCAAAGCAACACGACGCATGCACTTATGCAAGTAAGTACAAGCTTTCCCCGTCCAAGCAACGATGTGAGTACCCAGATGTTTGAACCGAGACTTTCAGAATCAGGCATTATTTGGGGAATTCCGTGATAAAAGTACCTAATTAGAATGTATTATCTTGCAAATCCGCAAGTTGATTATTGGTAATATGATGTACCCCCCGCTTGTATAAAATATAACGCACGCAATGTAACTAACGGTAGCTTCAGTCCACAATCAAAGAAGCAATCAACTCAAAAAATCATCGGATAAAAAAAATGTTCTCTATGGTTTGCGGGGAAAAAATAAAATTTAGTTTAAATTATTATATAACGCCTAGTTAATAACATTTTGAATGTCTGTCCGCCCCTCCCATTAAAATTCCTTCGACATAATTTCAGCTGCTAATTAAGCTAATAGAAACTAAGTGGAACTCTGTGAGAACGGCGCTAAGTAAAAGTAAATATATGGCTCAGAGGATTATACGATAAAGTAATCAACATGCTGAGATGCCTATCGAATCTTGTGAAGTTGGGATTGTTTACTTTGCGTTTAAAAGGCCGCTTTCTAACGTAACAACTTTTCCGCCTGATATTTAAAGACAGTTTCTTTAGCTTAAACAATTATACAACAAGCCAGCTTGGAGTTACAAAACCCAAAAGTTCCGGTCTTAATTTGTAATTTTTACGACACCATGTTTATTATTACCAGCCTTCTTTTATGAATTCTTTCCTTGAGAGAACGAAGATTTTTTGACTAAAAATCTGGTGCTATCAATAGCTTGATGACAAAATATCCGTAGGCAACCCAAGGCTAATTTGACTTAACAGTGGACAAGCTGGAATCTAGTTATTTGGCCCTTACGCCACTGTAAGTATGTATGGTGTCTGTGGACTGTACTTAATGGATTCATACTAATATTAGAAATGCGGAAAAGTGTGTCTGTCTGTCTGTCTTCACGCTTATACCGCTGAACCGATTTAGATCAAATTTGGCATGGAGATAGGTTGTCCCGGGGAAGGACATAGGATACTTTTCATCCCGAAAATTATCCCTTAAGGGGGTGTAAATTTATATGGAAGAGCTACGAATAGGTAAACGCATGGTAGGTATTAAAAATAGCAATTAAATTCTATCGCTATCAACGAGTTCCACGCGGATGTTTTTTTTTTAGCTTGGTAGGGTCCCATTGCTGGGCAAATGTCTCCAAAGATTTCCACACTTGTCTGTCCACTGCTCTCTGGCCAATCATTGGCGAATGCGTCCAGGTCATCCCGCCATCTCCGCCTGGGCCTGCCTCGCCGCCTGTGTCCGTCTTGTAACCACCAAGTAGCCAGATTGGCCAACCTCTGTGGATGCATACTTACGTCATACATGGACATGGCAAAACTAGTCTAAAACAAATAAGTGAACTGACCGGGCAATCCCTGATGTTCTCGAGCGCCATGATGCCGTCGACCGCGGTGAGCACGCACTCGATCATGGTCTTGGCCAGCTTCAGGCTGTCCAGCGGCGACTCCTCGCCCTCTGACTCCCCATTACTCCCGCCCGTCTCATCACTGTCCACGCTCAGCTTCGATATGTTCGAATCCGACTCGCTTCTCTCATTCTCATAATTAGTGTATGTCTTGACGAGGTCATCTACGAACAGCTTATACCTGGGTATCCTTTGCACTGGCTCTAGAAGGTAGCTTGATAGGTCTAATCTATCGCCTAATTCTAATTGTTTTTCCTGGAAAAATTACACACGGTATTAGAACGAAAGCGATTATAATTATGTAAACAGGCATAATTAGTTATGAGGGTCATTGACTGTTCCACGAATACCCCACCCAGTTACCGCAAAAATATCTATGCTCATATAAACCGACTTCAATGGTATTATGTTCTCGCATTATTTTAAAAGCCCGCTAGTGTAATACCTATTTGTATCAATTACGTTTATCGCCTTTCTCCGGCTTTCATACAAAATTTAGGTCGAATGATATGTGATCACTATTGAGAAGTGGGATTAACTGGAGCAGAATTTCATTTTACCAAGTAGAGTGAGAAGGTGGTTGCCGCGCAATGGCGCAAGACCAGACACCTAGATTTTAACTTTCACTAAATATAAGACTAATAAACGCCGTATTTGAACAAACGAGAATAATTATTGCGTTCGGGGAGGACTGGAAGTGACATGCAATTCTATGATTATTATAAATAGCTGGCTTTTAAACATTACTCCAGCAATTAGTGGCTTAATACTATCATTATCAAAAAGTGTGCTAAAACGGAGTTTATTAAGAGAATGCGTATGTAACGGTGGTCCTCACAGTTAGTTTATTTAACAGCTCAAGCCATTCCGCCGGCCACCGGCGCGTTCGTTGCACAAACGAGGAAATAATGCCACAGGCCGATTACCTTCTCAAGCTCTTATCTTACATATTTATACTATCACAAAATCGAGCTTGGTTCATACAAGATAAGGCTCACATTTCGAAGCAGCGTATAAGATAGATATGATGGTAGAATAGTCATTACTCTTGATGCACTACGCGATGCATGATGGCCAATAATACAAACGATCAAGACACTTCATGTCCATCATAATAACGGTTTGTGAAAAGTTCGCGGTTCCGTTTCCCGTAGTCTCACAATAAGCATTTAATGTGAGCCGTATCGTATCTTAATAAGTGGTATGACGAACAACAACCTTATGATAGCTAAAATATAACGAAATCATGTACTCGTTCACTTTTTATAAATTATATGACTACGACAAGAATTCCTCAGCGGATTCAAATGTACGAATGTCAACTGGTTTAGGTACTTTCGGGAGTTTCCCGATATAAAAACCGGATGTTATTTAAGTAGTGTACGAATAGTGACGTAATTTCCGTTTTTGATAATAACGTAAATATTGGTTATTCCTTGTTTATACCTATTTGACACGCTTAAGTCATATTTATAATAGGGTCAAGGAACCAAAAGATGAACACTTAAGCGACTAACCCAACTTTAGGATTTTTTTTCGGGGTGTTGTAACCTACTATATACAGGTTTAATTTTTTTATATGAATCGGTATATAATCGAGATTGAATTCCAATATTTTAAATCATCCTATTATAATAGAGTATTTTTTTTTAAATAATTTAAGCAAAAGTATGCCAATTTGCCCAGAAGTTGAACAGTGTGCCCTAATTCTGAACACTTTGACACCATTAGATGAACGAACACTTTCGCACCAATTTACTCCATTGATAACGGTGTATGTTAATAAAGATGAATGAAATATTAGTGTAAAATGAGCAAACCTATTTATTTATGCATTGTCCGGGCATTTATAAGCAAAAAAAATAAAGTGTGAACTTACATAATACTATAAATAATATTTACCAAAATAATACAGTTAACTAGAGAACATGAAAGCTAAGGATGGGTAAAGTTGCTAGGTTTTATGCTAATTAGTAACTTTGGAGTAAAGACGTTCATTTACTAACCACTGCCTAAATCATGAACGACTAAATTATGTTAGTTCAAGTTTTGGACACGATAGCTGTGAAATGAACGAACCAAAATCAACAAAGTGTTCACATATTGGAATAGTAGCCAGAAGTTGAACTAGTTAATTTTATTCGTTCAAGTTCTGGCCTCAGGTTCTATGTTGAACAATGGTATTTTTCATAGTAAAACAAACTCCAAAATAAACGTTTTGTCAATAGAAAGTTGCGTTCAACTTTTGGTTGAAAAATCAACGACAAAGAAACGATTAATTTAAGCTATAGAGGTTCTTATTATCTTTTCAGTAGGAATTTAAATCAAGGTTTGAAAAAACGACACCATGCCCGAAAGTTGAACGCCGTTCAACTATTAGCTCAGGTACACAAAATTAGAACCATAACTTGAACAGCAAATATCTCCCAAATTATTAAAAAAATATATTTTACTAATATACAAAAATGTAAAGGCATTAATCAAGAATCTATTTCACTCAAAACCTTGTAAGTATACGTTATATTCAATTTTATACGTAATTTAATGCTTAAATTTGAGAGCGCTATCCTTAGTAAGATCTCCATACAAACGGAGTTTTTGGCGCGAGGCCTGGATTCAACAGCGGCTTATAGCCACGTGTGTACGGTTACAGCCTGGGAGTTTAATTACCAGCCTCGACAAAGGATTGCCGCGTTAGATAAAAAATATTCCGAAAGGGTAAAATATGTCACGATTTTTTTATTTCAACTTTTCGGTCGAATGTTCAACTATTGGGGTGTGTTCATCTTTTGGTTCCTTGACCCTAGCATCCAATTTCGTGTCTCCAATGTTGTTCTAAGTCAACAATGTTGTACCTACTTGTACCTACCTAGGGTAGATCAGAAGCTAAGAACCAACGTTATAATGTTTATAGGTTTACGGTAATAATAATAGGTCTTTTCGTGTGATATTGCTTACCTGAAAGAATTGTTTGTGCTCAAACACCAGTCTAGTGGCTCTCTTGTTACCCCTGGAGTACATTACGTACATATTGAATTTTTGCTCCTGTAAAGAAATCCCTTGTTGATAATATACTCTTATTCACAAAACTTTTATCGTGCAGATATATATAATGATGTACTATCAATAATTTGTGCACGTATGATAATATAGATGAAGTGCGATCGTAAACAAACATATTTTTAAAATTTTCACGTTTTCCGTTTTTTTTGGTAATACCTATGGTGAAAGTAGGTATACATACACCTATCTTTGACATGGTCTTTACACATCTATGTCATTTATATGGGCATAAGTCATTGGCAGTACAAACAAAATTGTCACAGAATTTCATGTAATCATAATCTTCTACGCAACTTTAGAACCAGTGAACGAAAAATTAGCACAGATAAATTACAAATTTATCCGAAATCTCGCGTAGTTTGCCAAATATAGTGAAATTCCGAGATACTTTCACCGAGGCAAAACGGCAGGTAAAACTCCGTAACCCGGGCAATCTGGCGGTAACTTACGGAACTGTGAAAAATCGTGCATTACTAATATCATGGATATAGACTGACCAAGTAAACTAGAGCCGCGATCTAATCCAACTATCTACAATCTTGTAAGAACATCGAATCATGTTTATTAAGAGAAAGGCCAAATTAAAGTAGTCGGCAGTAAGAAAAGACGGAATCACGCGAGCCTCAGTCCATGACACCAATGTTTTATGGCTACTGGATTGTTACTATTACTAATTACACCAATAACTCACTGCCGTAACTCATATTTGCCTTAAGTAATTTGTATGTTGTATTCCTAGTTATTCTTATTGTGTAATACCCAATTGCAGATACACCAATCACTAGAAGTAGACTTATCGCATAACTGTCCGCGTTGTATGATGTTGTGTATTTCTCTGATGTAGCCATGTTTATTCCTCTAACATTTTCTTCTGTTATACATTACATTAACTGCCCCCTGACTGGCCAAGGGCAATCCCATTTATAATAAAAAAAACTATCACTGACTTGGTAAAGTAGTAAGGTCTTATTTGAAACTAGAAGTTACCCTTGTTTTGGCCTCATGTGGGATAGATATCGAGCAGCTAACTACAGTTATCTTATCTTGGAGTATGTTTTTTAATACTATAACGTCTATAACAATTTGAAAATTCGATGATGTGTTTGTAGTTACGAGTATATAGATTTTAGATTAGTACTAGTGAGGACTATGGAGATATGGCAGTAGGTACTTACGAATTTCCTAAAACATTGGCCCAACTTCCTGAGATCATTCTCGCAGTCTCGCAACGCCGGCAGGAACTCCTCGGAATGGAACCTGAAGATGCGTTCGATGTTGGCAAAGATGTCAGTCTTCATGCCTTGGAGAGAGGTAGGCAGGTCATCGCGCCCCATCTCGGGGATATAATTCTCCACCACGTGTCTTAGTCGCTCCACATACACGTTTTCGGTGTGAAGCAACTCGTTCACCCTCTCTGTCAGTCGCCTGCCGAAGCATAATATACAATCGTGATTAATGTGAATATGTTACCTATTATGCGTATGCATATTTTGTGAATCATAATAGTACAATATCATATAATAATAAATTGAATGCACTATTGTTTTACGTTTAGTACTGGTGTTAGTGAATGTATACCAACATGGCTTATTTATGTGAGGTGATGGAGTCGATGTTTATTTGTGTAAGCTTCATAATTGAGTAGGTAAGTAGGTACTTAATGATATATTTTTTTCTGAGCACGAGCACCACAACCACACCACGACCTCTAACCTAAGATTTGGTATTAATTCACATGAATCCACTCAATGGTAGCCATGACTTTTGCAGCTTGCAATTGAAAAATGTCATCATCTTCCACCATCATCCTAACGTTATCCCAGTGCAGTTGCATCCTGAAGGATTTCCGGTGTCCGCTACCTAATCTCATGGTTTGGCATAGACACTAGTTTTTACGTAGGCCACTGACATCTGACATTCCAACCCAAGAGGAAACTAGACCTTATTGTGACTAGGCTTGTCAAGGAGTGGGCAAATTCACTGTTAGAAGTTCTCAAGCCATCAGAAGGCCTCTAACTTGGATTAACGACTGTATCATAGGCAGCAGCCGGGATCAACGGCTTAACGTGCCTTCCAAAGCACGGGATCGGTCACCTATCCAAGAGTGTACCTGGGCCGATGCGACGCTGCTTAACCTCTTATACCTCACGCGGTACACGGGCGCCGCTGGGCCACGAGTGCTCTGCTATTGAAAGATGTATACCTACTATATAATAATTCACTTAAGTCGGTAAAATTACATTAATTATTGTGCATAAGTTTACGAAGAACAGTGATGACATGTAAGGTTATGTACTAGCTACTTGCTATATAATTATTATGTGGAAATTAGAAATCATCAATAGGCTAATAAAATGTAAATATACAGATTTAAATCTTTACATGGATGAATATAATTTTTAAAGATACTCATTATCAGTCGTGTACTGCTAATTAATGTGAAGAATGCCTTTTACCCCTGAAAGATTTAGGTATCTGCTTGATCCATATTCATTATCAGTAAGTACGTTGTCTGGTGATATTAGTGAGTAGGTATCAAATATATTTAATCCAAAGAACGACGAATCCAATATATGTATAGGAACGTGTTTGAATATGTAGGTTGCTTCTTCAAAAATGCGTTAAATATTGAATGGACTTGTAGTTGCCTACTCTTTTTAGGGTTCCGTACCCAAAGGGTAAAACGGGACCCTATTACTAAGACTCCGCTGTCCGTCCGTCTGTCCGTCTGTCACCAGGCTGTATCTCATGAACCGTGATAGTTAGACAGTTGAAATTTTCATTTTTTTTTGCTGTTTTTATAGATAATGGTACGGAACCCTTAGTGCGCCAGTCCGACACGCACTAGGCCGGTTTTTTAATACTCTCGAGTGTTTGGCTATTTTATTCCCCTTATGACCAAACTAAATTGTGGCATAGCCGTTGGTAATGGAATTATTACGGAATGTTAAGAGGAATTACTTAGGGACTCTTATTGCAAAGCCATTCAAAAAAGCCATTCATAAAGCTTGATTACTAGTTTAACATAGTACGACATTCTAACGTCACAAATGTGATCTAAAAAGGTTAAAGACACAGCATATTGTTTTAATTAGATTTGAAAACCGAGAAAAGTCTCAAAAACCCTCAGTCCAAAGCCTTAGTGAAATAGTGACATGAGTAGTAAGTAGTCTCAGATTTCAGAGTGGATTTGGCTGTCCTCTATACAGTAGATTCTCTAGGGTACAGCAGTGGCGGCGCGACCATACAACTCAATTTACAGTTCGAGTAATTCTTCAGTTCAACGTAACGCATATTATTATTATTTATCTATATATATAAAGTTGATAGGGTGACTGACTAATCACCGCCCCGCCGAAACTGCCGGTCCTAGAAATTTGAAATTTACACTGTAGTTAGGGTATATAACGTAGGCAAGGGATAAGACGGGATTTTTGGAAATTCCACCCCTAAGAGGGTAAAACAGGGGTGCAAAGTTTGTATGGGGGGCAATAATATTTTTAAGATACAGTCTTGAAACTTTGTACAAAGACTCCTTAAAATAAGACAATGAAAGTTATATCTGCGTTTCCAAAATTTTCGTCTTCTAAAGGGTTGAAAATGGGGGTGAAATATTGTATGGGGAGCAGTTTTTTTTAAGTGAGAGACTTCAAATTTTTTTATCTCTGTTTTTCGAAATTCATCCCTAAATGTCTTAAAAAAGGGTTCAAAGTTTGTATAAGGAGCAATTTCTTTTAAATTGAGAACCTTTCATTTCGCAAAGAGACTGTCTGTTTAAATACAACTAAACTGGTTTCTGGATTTGTGGATTGTTGTTAGAAATGCTACTAATAGTACCTATGTCTGTCTGTCTGTCTGTAACCCCTTCACGCTTAAACTGCTGAACCGATTTAGATAAGATTTGGTGTGAATACAATTCGAGTCCGAGGAAAGGACATAGGATAGTTTTCATCCCATCCCTTAAGGAAGTGGAAGTTTGTAAGGAACAGAGATAACTAGGTAACCGCCTGAAATAAAAGAATAGCGATAAAATTCTAACGCGATGACAGAGCTCTACGCAGACGAAGTTGCGGGCAACAGCTAGTAAATATTATGAAGCGATGCGAGCACACGCAACCGGACAGCCCGAGAAGGCATACCTAGCAGTGGCGGCGCGTCAAAAATATTCTAAGGGAAGCCGGAAATAATTTGCCTATCTTATTCTTCATGAGCCGTAGTAAAAGAACTGGACTGGCTGAAAATAAGGCAAGCCGGTGGGAATCGAGTTGTATGGACGCTCCGCCACTGATACGTAGATAGAGAGAATACACATTGTATGGAAACACAGAAGGCAATTTTACTAGCTAGCGCAAACTATGGGAACTGAACACTCTAATAACGATATCTAGCAACCTTTCAAGAATATTAACATATATTATTTGTATAAACAATTATTTCTGGCCATCTAGTCTATTTTCAGTACATTTCATAACTAAACAAATCTGTACTTACAGTAAGTGGCCTTGGCATCAGCGCCCGCGAGTCTCGTAAAAATACCTACACGTACCTTGTGATGTCATGAAACTATTAATACTTCGTAAATAATTTGAAGCTAATCTGTAGTCATTATCGCAAGGTTTCAATTAAAATATACTGACGAGCAAAAATAACGGGTACACTTTCTATGGAAGTTCCATAGAAAGTGTACCCGTTAATTTTGCTCGTCAGTATATATTGTAAGTTGTACTACTGTAAAAAAGGTACCTATCTACCGTCGTCAACGTCGCTCCTGATACCCTGTCAAAAAAAGTTTCTATGAAATGAAAATTCTGCGAAACGATTGTGCTACATAACGACAATATTAACATTGATAATAATACTCCAAATAAATTAACATTAACTTAAAAGAAACCCCAAATTATCCAAATGTAATGTAATTGAGTAATGACACTACTAGCCTAATGATAGTAACGTCATATGCGTCATGGTTAGATTGTTGATGTAATTGAATAGGTCGCACTAAATGATTGTTTACAATTCGCCGCGAAATGATCACACCGCTCAATGTTATATCAACAGCGGCATATACGATTAACAACAGAAACCTGTTAGGTAGCTAGGGTACGTAAAGATAATACTAACAAATGACGAAAATCTTATTACACGCCGTACTTAGATTGAATTATAGTCATCGTTTTAACGTGTTGGTGTTTTACTGGTGAACATTAGATCAATATGCATAATTATCATCAAGTATAACAATTGTCATATTAATTTTACGCGTTAAATAAGAAGTTATAATTTGTAACTAACTAGGGAGTTACTGGAGCATTTTACCATAATTGGAAAGAAATCCGTAGACTATGGCCTAAAAAGAACCCATACCAATAAGTAAAGCATCCAATATCTACCTACATACGGTAGATTATATCGATACCTAGGTATAAATGTAATGGTATGTTTATTGCAGTAAGTTTAAATTGAAAATTAGCGAGTCTTCTACTGTAGAAGTAATTCCCTTTTTAATTAAAATGTTTTGCGAAAAATACACTAGAGTTAGGTACTACCTACAGAACTAGAACAGCCGTCTATCATTGTATTGTTACCGGTGAGAAATATAATAAATATTATGCGACCTTGCTACCCACGCTAAGGCCAAGATGTTTCTTTGGTTACGACACAGAATAGATATTTAGTATCACAACTCTAACAAAATGAATTGTACCTACCAAAGTAAGTACATTAGGTATGTATGATTAGCTTCTAATTATCAAATCTGTGTCTCATTGAATAGACGTCTAAATGTTTATTGATTCCTAATGTAATGGCGATGGGGTCAGCTTTCCATATTTCTTTACTTCTACTTCCCAGTGGGGGCACAACTGTCACTGCGACGCGACGCGAGTTGAGAAAGATCTACCCTCCTCTTTCTAATTCACACAGTTTGAGCGAGACAAGAATCACTGCGTCGCGCGAGATACGACTTGACAGCAAGTTGTGCTAGCCCACCTGTAGCGTCGATAACGTCTTTGGATGTTTGACACTCTTCCTTTGTTTTCAACAATACATCTTTCCACCTGATATTTTATCTATAATATATACTGAAGAGCAAAAATAACGGGTACACTTTGTATGGAAGTTCCATAGAAAGTGTACCCGTTATTTTTGCTAGTCAGTATATATTGTGGGCAATTGACATAATGAATACCTACCTACCTTGGAAAGAAAAGTTAATGCTTGGTTGAGTTTAAAATTATCGGCCCATCTAGTTCCCACGCACGTGCTTACTTGCTTAGCTACATACCTACATGGGCTACATGTAACAAATATAATTTGTATACAAATACATGCATAACTTCTTTGTATCAAACGGAACTGTATGTCAAATATGGGATGTAAACACATGACTGCATGGCTCAAAGCATCATGAATAAACATCGAGGCTTAACCTCAGACACACCACAAATATTATGGGCACATATATCTAATATTTAATAGTAGATTGTTTGACAAGGGGCTAAAGTAAGCCATATTACCACGACGTGGTTATTTTCCCGAACGTAGTGAGGGAAAATTGTTCGAGTGGTAATATGGCTTTTAGACCCGAGTTATACACTCTACTTTTCACTTCGATTGCGAGAAAACACATTAAACACAAATTATCCACCTTCAATGAATAATTTAACTCTTGGCGGGCGTATGTCTAATTTGACAGCATGTTTTTATTTCTAAGGCCAGCACCATGCCTCGCCATGCGTGTTCGCTTTGCGTATTCGCCTTCCTTTCTTTGCTATATGAATGAAAGAGATGCAACATGCGCTTTTTTTTCTTTTAAGAGACGCAATTGCTTTGATCATAGACACCGCTTAATCTTTAGAGAACTGAAAAACGTCTTTCCTGGTTGGTCGATTTTAGTACAGCTGTATTCTGGTTGGTTGATATTTTTACCAAATATTTTTTAATCTGTCAAATTACTGTTCTGTGATTGGTGGATTTAATAGGTGAAGGATATTAATTGGTTAAATTAAAATGATTTGTAAATCATAAATATGTATACATATTTTCCCTAGGGCTTAAATGTACTACTTTAGCCCCGCTTCACAAGTCTAATATGACACACTTTTCGAGCATAAGTGAAAAATAATATATCTAATTTTATAATTTGCACCATGCAGGTATATTGTTTTAATTCCAATGAAATGAAACTAGAATAAAATTATCGAAAGTAGCAAACCTGCAACTATCTTGAAGTAAAATGGCATTTATTTCGAACCGTGAGATCTTCGAGAAGAACAAATATTATAGTAGACTTTGGGAGTTTATTTAACTCAACTCGACTCAATTGGAATTCTGTAGGTACCTTCTTTCTTAAATATAACTACAGTACCTAAGTAGATTAGGCGAGCTTATCTGTCTTAAATTATTATTTCAAAGTGTATCTACTTTTAATTTAATCCTTTAGTGCTGCAAAAGTCAAATCTTACTTCAATTCAATGCCTAATTTAAGTTGATTGACTGTGTGTGTCAGTCAGGTATAAAATTTTTGAAAGTAAAACTGGTATAAATGATCTTCCTTTTTAACTGAACAGCAAAGCTGGCCAAATGAACAGCTGATAGGTCAGTGGAAAAAATGCAATGGAGTGGTAAATTTCATTTAGTACCTAATTCTGTTTTTCTACTACAACAAAAACCTGTTTAAACGTATTGACTTTATAAGAGAAAAGGGGTAAACAAATTTCTATTCTACAAATATGGCAAAGATAAGGGGTTCACGTAAGTGTACCATGCAGTATCATTCGCCTTTTTTCCGAACTTGGCCACTTTGGTGTGTGTTTAAATTTTCCCTAAGTCGAAACCAAGACAAAACCAATAAACCAATTTCGCTCAGCGAATAAGCATTGCCATCCAGCGTGGCAATGCAGCCAGCCTTCTGGGCACACTGCCCATTGACGGCGATTTGGGCCAAATTTATTATTTGTAGTTTTATTTTTTATTTTATTTTATACTTTGTAAATATGTAGTCTTTTAAGTTTGTTATTGTAGCTAATTTATCTTATTTGAATATATTGATGATAAGACAAAATCGAAATATAGAGCCTAGAAATCTCAAAAGGATTCCATTGTTTTTCTCGTAATGGTAAGGGCTTTTTTCATTATGTGGTTGTCTATTGTGTGATTTGTGTGTACGAATATGTTTTTGAAGTAAGTAATTGTTCATTTAGTTAATGTTATTTATTTACTTA
This sequence comes from Cenopis cana, assembly GCA_951800055.1. Classification (NCBI taxonomy): domain Eukaryota; kingdom Metazoa; phylum Arthropoda; class Insecta; order Lepidoptera; family Tortricidae; genus Cenopis; species Cenopis cana. The sequence continues at coordinate 11,276,713 of OX637477.1, read as the reverse complement.
TAGGTTTTATACTTTTAGGTATACGGTATACATAATAATGTTCAAGTGCTAAGTATATGCATCGAATGAGCACTTGATTGAATTCAATGGACAAAGACGCAGTAACCATATCTTTGCTTTAAATGATAAGTGTATCAGATATCTGGCATGACAAAGCCTAGCTTCGATATCGCAAATATTTTTACGTTATCGGATAAAAATGAAGTGACCTCACCGTCGATATTTCTCCTTTTTAGTTTCCACTGGCAGCAATACCGGTTCCGCGGACTTTGTAACACACCACTCGTTCACTGCACTCACTGTGAGAAACTCCGAGTCAGGCGCATGGCACACCTCGGAACCGAACTCGTCTGAAGACACTGTAATACTGTCATATTTTTGGTACGGAACCATACCGTCGAACGACGATATGGACTTAATGCTAACATTATCATAATTACTACGTTCACCGGAAGCACCAGATGTGACAGAGAAATAGTCCCCTTCATCACTGCAGTCCTCGTTAATTAAAGTGTCAGTAGTTGTCGACAAAGTGTCCGCTTTACCATCGTCAATATTCACTACGTATTCGTCGCCTCGATCGGCTTTATCACTGTCAGAGGAATCCTCACTGCTGCTATCGGTTTCTGATATGACTGGACGAGCATTTTTGGGTTCTTCATTGTCAGATACTTCGGATGTTTTCAGTCTTAATAATTTCTCTAGGTCACCTTGTGTAACACCGTAAGACCAATGAGTTTCTCCTAAATGTTGATTGGAAACCGTTGACTTCCTTCTCATGACGGGTGGTTGGCGTCGACGCATAACAACAGGGGACGAGTTAGGCGTCGTAAAGGAAAACCGTCGGTAGTCTTTCGGCGGCTGTGCCGTCTCTGGCATGGGGGACTTGCCATCAGAGGATGAATTATCGTTAAATGGTTCTGGAGGAGGTGGAGCAGGCCTATGCGGACGTAACCTCACACCCGACTTCCGATCGGACACGAAACCTGATGAATTGGAATCATAGCTAATTTCGGACACATTAGATAAAATCGAATTCACTGACACATTGGAATGTCGGTCTTGAGATCTATTCACTGGGTGCAAGTTTTGCAGATGAAGTTGGATGGGGTTCACAACACTCGTTAAGTTTCCTAGATCAATATCTTTGGTCCTTTCTAATGACTCGATGGAGTCAGCCAGGTTGGTCATCGATGTCCTTTCGAATCGCAGTATCATCTCCTTGACACTGGTGCGGTCGTTTCTGATGACGACATCATCATCGTCGGACCGCGAATGCAGTTCGTCGTCAAGGTAAGTGCAGAATTCCTCTTGTGTCATGGCGAAATGGTGGCAAGTCTGTTGCACAAGCGCTCACGAGGCCAGATGCGCGCGATCATATCAAGGCGCACGGTGAGTGCGCACAATCGACGCGCGGTGGACACTGACAGCAGGCCGCTACTGACGGTGACGCCCGCGCCTCCGCCGCCGCGCGCCCGCCAGCCACGCTGCTATATTACGCTCAGTACGAACTCGTACTGTTTTCCAAATGGAGATAATGATAAGCATATTATAGCTGCCTACTATTATGATGGTTGCGTACATTAAGTATGGTAATTATTAGGCTTTCTAGTCACAACTCATGTTTCTGACCAAAGATAAATTACACGTTGAAAAACTGTAGTAGGTAAAACACACCAAAAACGGATAAAATTGTATGGATGTACGATTAAATTTGATGATATGAAAGTTATAAGTTACGATGTATCTGTACATAGATATATACTTATAATGCTCGTTGGCACTACAATTGCTTATCGCTATCGTGTTTTTAAACCTTGAATTATTTCTATTTATATTCAACTTGTAGATGATTTGAATAATCTTCAGACCTAAATATTATAAACTCAGCATTATCAATAACTTGGCTATAGTAATATATTAATAATCCTTCCGTCATTAAGTCATTATAGAAGACAATGTAGACAATGAAAATTATTGAAAATGTAGTATGTTTATTGAGTGCAGTAGTACCTGGGTACTACCAGACCACTGGGACCTACGCAGCATACCTATATGAAAAGTGCTCTCATTGATCTAGATAAGCCTAGGACAGGGGCATCCCGATGAAGCTCATTCTGAGATTGCTAATTTTATTGTAATTAGCTAAAGAGATTTTGATTTTAGTTATCGTGGCAGTAATTTCATAGATAATACAAGTAGGTGTTCCACTTATGTTATCTACCTAATTAAAAGAAAAGCCTATTAAAAGATATGTAAATCACGTATCTTTTTAATTTACTTAAGTGCATTCCTAGCCACTACCAGTGCTTGCGAAATAATAATACTACAAAAAGATGTTACAACCCTTAATTAAACACTAAATGTACGTAGTAAACACCAATTGAGTATTTGACAAATGTTAAAATTTATAACATAGTGTGGCTATATGAAAGAAATAAAACCATCAAATTATCACAATTAATAGTGAACCAACGTTATAAAAAGAAATGGCACTCTAAAAATATTGATCTTTCTATTCTACTTAAATTTAAAGTTACCAATAGAATTGGCGGCGTCCCACCTCCGGACTACTTACAACGCTTCGGGCAGGCCGGGTCGCTGCTATAGCCGAGACCGCTAAACGCCGCACATACGAATGTCTCGGAGATAATTTCGTATTTGTGGCGTTTACGGTTGAAACGCTAGATCCGTGGGGTCCAGGCACCCACGAACTCTACCAGCAAATTAAAAAAATTACCACCACCACACCACTGGGTGACCGGAGGGCTGGCGCGTTCCTCGGCCAACGTAAGTCTATACCTCAATCGGTCAATGCCTATGCATTGCGGTGCAACGAGGCACCCCACTTCCACGTGAATCTGACCATCCTACCCGTGTATATAAAATCAAGCGGAGACATGAGCTTCACGGATCACACCCCAGAGTCGATTGAAGCCGCTCAACCAATGTCTTTGGAGCGCAAACTCTTAGAGTATTCTAGAGGTAGGTAGTTTAAACAGCCAGCGTAGTCGTGTCGGAAGTTTTCCCTGGATTTCCCCCAGGCTACTCTCCAACCACGCACTTCTATCCCAAGACCTTCACGATGCAGGAGTTTCTGACGAGAGCGTGGGTTTCAATCCCCTCCGCATGGGCGAAGGGGATTTTGAAATGTGCTTATTTTTAGGTGGTGATTTATATGTTTGTGTTAAATAATTATTTGTTTAGAGGGATTTGCTTTAAATAGGATAGCAAATTTATATATTTTTGGTTAAAATTTTGCCATAAAATAGAGTTTTGACTGCCGGTTGTTATTCGCATTATTTCAGGTTGTATTTGCTTAATAGCAATTTAGAGTGACCATGTGGCTTAACCTATACTTGTTTAATCTAGTCTTATAATACTTTATGAATTCAGACAAATAAAATTAATAAAGTTTTGTAACTTGTATGACACGATTAGTTTGGGTATGGTCTTGAAACTTTCATCTCTCCCGTCGCCTCGCCTGACGCTTCACCCTGAAAAATCACCATTAAATGTGTCCCCTTATCCGGTTCGTTCACATTATCTCGAAAACTATTACAGATACGAAACAAATCTTAGGTCAAAAATAATCATATGCCACACAAGTTTCAAAATTTTATTACCTTAATATTAATGAGTTGAGGGGCCCATACATTGATTACGTAGAATGCCGTATTGTTAGACGTGTTCATGTAGCAGCAGAACGATCGGCAGCACCTGCAGGGCTTCGATGATCGCTTATATTTATTTATTTATTCAAACAAACAAAATTCGTACAGCATTACAGTAAATATCACCAAGTCACCGTACAATTCAGAAAAGGTATTACAATGTAAAACTTAAAATAAGAAAGAAACAATAGGTACAAGATTGTTTTACAGAAATAAATTATAGTTGTGGGTAGCTATATTTCGTCCATCTCTTCACAATATTTAAGACAGGCACGACATACATGCGCCCATCGACTTTCAAACATGTCACTTTCTGGTGCCCATGACAGAAACGGGATAACAGGGACAGATAACAGGAGAGTTTCTGTGAGCCACGGTGCGAGTAATCGGGACCGCTAGGAGGTTGTGATTCCTCGGCCTCAGGACGTTTTTGGGCACAAACGGGATGGAGAGTTTTACAACTCGCGATACTAGATCCGGGCAGTCTGTGTCGCCGCGTAGAATCATACCAGCTGTCAACAGGAGGTTGTGGTTTCGCCTCGTTTCTAGAGAGTTGAATGACCCTAACAAAAATTTTTTTGGGTATAGAAATGGATAAAAGTGGTATATCTTTTTGTACATAAATCTGAGAAAGGCCTTCTGTACTTTTTCTAAAAGCAGGGCGTAGGTACTCTCAGCTGGATTCCAGACGATGCTTATGTGTTGCTATATGTTGGACATATAGCATTTGTCCCTTACTGTCAATGTATGTAAGCGCGAGAGACGAATGCTATATGTCCGACATATACGCGATAATCTTAGCCCCTCAGATAGGGGTTTCTGGCCGGTATGTAAATGTTCCCGTCCGTACATAAGCACTCCTGCACCCAACGCTTATTTTCTTGTTACTTATAACATTGACAAATTAGACCGTCACTTCTACCCCTATTTTTCTGTTGTTTTCTAGATTCTAGGTTAGACGTTAGTAACTACCTAGGTATGCAGAGGCGGTACCTTTACGGGTAGGTACTCTTTACTTCCAGCTAACTGTACATATATAAAAATCTCATTACAATATATCTGCTAACCAACGAATTAGAACGTCACTTCTACCCCTATTTTTCTGTTGCTTTCTAGATTCTAGGTCATTAGACGTTAGTACCTACCTAGGTATGCAGAGGCGGTACCTTTAGGGGTAGGTACTCTTTACTTCCAGCTAACTTCATGACATTAATATTTGCTAATCAGAGATAACTTCAGAACAACCCCCTTCAGCCCTTCAGAATAAAGGGGATACCCCCGAAGTTTTCTTGCTTACATCTGGACGGCCTCCTACAACCTAAATAAGTTAATTAAGGGGTTATATAAAATAATAATCCGCAATTCTAACATTTATAATTTAATTATTTATTTATTTATCGTATGACATTTATTTCGAACCGTGAGATCTTCGAGAAGACAGTACGGTTGCCAGTTTTTGTTGCACTTTTAGAACCACCCAGGGGTCACGTGTAGGGTAGCGGTGGGTACTTTCCCTACGGACGTGGTGCAACTTCGACCCCCCTTTGTCAAGTGAGTGGGCAACTTGACTGTTAGAAGTTTTCAAGCCGCCCGAAGGCCTCCAACTTGGCTTAACGACTGCTGCCATAGACAGCAGCCGGGATCAACGGCTTAACGTGCCTTCCAAAGCACGGGAGCGCTCAGTTATTAACCACTCAAAGCGGTCACCCATCCATGTACTGACCGCGGCCCACGTTGCTTAACTTTGCAACACTTGCGGCACGCAGGCGCCGCTGGGCCACGAGCGCTCCATTTAATGACAACAAATCAATCGAAGTGCAGAGTCCTGAAGGAGCCATCGACGCCGAACAGCGCGGAGGTGTTGGTGGGCGCGCCAGGCCGGTTGGCCTCGTCGGAGCGCGCGAGCTCCTGCCCTACGAACCAGTCGCGGTAGCTCTCCACCTTCAGTTTCCAATAATCTGCGAAATACAGAATATTCAATAAATAATCCATTTTTTTAATACTACAACGGTGGCAAACAGGCATACGGTCCAGCTGATGGTAAGCGGACACCGCAGCCTATAGACGCTCGCAACTCCAAAGGAGTCACGTGCGCGTTGCCGACCCTTTATAAAATTTGAGGATGCACTGTGTTGACAGCAGAAGGGACCAATTTAGCTCCCTCACTCTCAACACGGTGCTACCTCGGGACTCGGGAGCTCGGGCAACCTTGCTCACCTCCAGGAATACAACACTACCTACCTGAGTAGGTATATAATGTTATTATGGCTGTGGTCTTCTGCAAGGCGGAGGTACTTCCCCAGTTGGGCTGCTCCAAATTCGAGCAAGATGACATTTTGCTGTGCTCTACCTCTCCGCCCTACCTCTCTAATTAATAATAGGGGTCAAGTTTACACAAATGGACCTAGCCCCTTAGTAAACTCAGTAGGATTTGAGTTAGGGGTAGATACTAAGTGTTTAGTGGGTAGTCTGGGCCTTCTGCCCAGGAGTCCCACACCCCCTATCGTCCGGGAGGACGGTGCGTCAAATCATTCCCCCAACACAAAAAAGGGGTAGGTAGGCACTAAGTGGACGATATACATATTTAAAATAATACATAATAAACATTTAAATATGTATAGAGAAAACAACCCCAGTCGTCAATCATTACACTAACGTGATTACTGGGATTGGAACCCGGGACCGTCAACTTCATAGGCAGGGTCACTACCTTTACTAGACTAACCCGGTAACCACCGGACAACATTAACATCAAGTGCCTATGTGAATTTATTTCAGAGGAATTGGACAGGCAACGAGTAGTCCGTGAACCATATTGGTTCTAGACAGCTGCTAGGCATTGATTTATTTGGGCCCCTTTCATTTAAGAAATTATTTCGTAATATCTACTAGAGTTAAAATCCCAGAGAGGTAGAGTTAGAGTTAGAGTTAGAGAGTGTGAACTGAACATGATGTACCTAAAAATCAATGGAATCTATATAAAAAAATCAATCAAGTACATACGAGTCCAACTCCAAGTACTCCAACAGGAAGGGTATCCACTATATACCTACAGTATTTTTTACATTTGTATTTACCTAAGTATGAAAAATACGTTTCTTGTACTTTAATACAGAGACAGATGGATGAACAAACCACGGAAGCCTCTAATAAAGTCACATTGAAACCCTTTTAGTACAGGGGGCCGATTTTTGAGTGTCGAACGCTCGACTTTTCACACATCTGTTAAAACGTCATAGTATTTTGACAGATCTTGCGTGAAAAGTCGAGCGTTCGACACTAAAAAATCGGCCCCCATATACAAGATACAAAGCCCCCAAAAGCTTAATATATATTTAAATACTTGAAATTACCAATCAGTTCTTGCAGAGATCCATCTTGCCCACCATATTCGATGGGCAGCATTGCCTGAGGGACAGCATGGTATATAGCTTTGTAGTCCTGGCTGTAAACCTTTATCTGAAAAAAATAGGTTAATTTAAAGTATCATTGAAAACAATGTTATAAATTAGGCTCAAGTATGTAAATTTTCTCTAAATAACCACCTAATCATCTGGGGAATACCGGCTAAACGATTATGTATGCGTATCACATTTTTTACGATTTTTGCCCCTACGGTTTTTTTTATTATCTCAGCAGGAAACTGCGCATTAGGCACAGTTGATAATATGATCACCCGATGTGAGCATTACTCTTATTTGTTTACGGATTTCGATATATCGTACATAATCGTTAAGAGCCGGCCAGCTAGATAAACGTAGAGGTTTTTAATTGAATCCTATCACGAGCATAACTCTGTGAGTAAAAAAAACCCTTAAGTATATTATAATTTTATCAAATATAATATGTAGATTATGTTAAAGTTAGCTTGACAAGAGTCGCCTCGTAAGAAGCTACTCTTGTCAAGCTGGTCTATCTTGATATACCTACAGATAGGTACTCCCCCTCTTTGAGTAATATACTCTTTGAGTGTACTCTTTGAGTAATAATTGCAAAGATAATGCATGGTTTGTTTTAGAAATAAATGTTAGCGACGTAATATACTTACACGTTTCTTCAATTTCTCTCCAAGGAATGTTTTTAAAATAGCATAAGCAGCTTCAAAACCGGTGGGAGTGCTGATTATGTGGTTCGATCGCACGCGCACTGGGAACGCTTTCTCAAAGCAGGATATCGCTTTTTTGGCTAACGTTGGTGTCCACTGACTCATTATGTTTATGCCCACACCTTTCATGTCGACGACTACTTCCTGGAATATTAAAATAGGACCTTTGCAAAACCAAAATAATAATTCGTCGCAATAGGTCCTGCCCGCTACGTCCAGAACTATTCAGTATAACATTCGTTATCTAGCTGTATAAACATTTTCGCATAAAAGTCTTAATGCGTTATACAAATTTATCATAAGTATTTGGGACGCCGAGCTTTTTCGTGTTTTCCCAGATAAAACGAGTTATTCCGCGATGAGACCTAGCTAGATCGATTATTCGCCCCGAAATAAATAAATATACTTACAAGAATTGCTCGCTAAAGATATTTAGATATGCATTGACACTTCCATTTATATGATTGAATACAATGTATTTATGTTGGTCTAAACCTATATTGTAGTAATGACGATCAATGATAAAGGCCATTGATCGTCATTACTACATATAACTAGCTACATAAATTATACTAACCCATATAGAGTCATAACTGTAATCCCAAATCAATGGAGGCAATCCCTTTGATCTCGTATCTCGTGATCTATACCTTAAATAGCCTGTGTAGCTAATTTATTTCAACACAAATAGCTGATCGTAATCAAGGATGCGAGATGCCCGATCGTTTGTTTACCACCCTGCCCGATGTTAACCTACCTCTTTATAAATTGTATTTATATATATAACTATTAAAAAAGGGTACTTAATGTTATCTGTAGCAATGTTAACGTAAATTACGGTATTACACGATAGTAGGTATCAGCATAGCGATTCAGCGAGAAAGTACCTACTATACCCAGAGCACCCAATTTTTTAAGAATTAAAATATTTTAGTTTAATTTAGCGTTTCGTATGTTAGATAAGTTTTTTGTTATGTTCACTTTAAATAAATAAAGTTCGCAATAAAATTTCGTAAAAAGAGCAAATAGGATTTTAGTTAAAATCCTAATTTATCCACGGATTTTTAGAAAATAACCATGACATATCAAAACTATGTAGGAAAGTTTTTTTCCTTTACGTAAAATACGTGAAATTCCGTTTTTGACAATTCTCCTTCCTCCCCTCATGGGATGGATTTCAAAAAACTAATTAGCCAATGTCCATCACTACAGCTTAAGCTTTTTGTAAGTAGCATCGTAGCATCACAGTAAATTGTTCAGCAGTTATTAAGCGGGAAAAGGTAACATACATGCTTTTATATGTCTGCCTGTATCTATTTTTTTTTTTTCAATAAAGAAAACAAAATAAAATATAAGAATGAACTCCTCGCTCCTAGGTACCTCGCCCGCCACATTAAAGTTGTCGTCCTCCAGCATCATGATCTCTGTGATCATGAACGAGATCTTCAGAATATCCGTCAGGTGATACTTGGAGGGGTCGAATGCGCCGATCCTTACTATACACGTGCGCGACGAATCTTCGCCTTGACACTTCTTCAGTGGTAAGAAAAGACTGGAATCGAGAACATTTAATTTTTTAATTTTAATTAAGCTTGATAAATAACTGACTGTTAGATATTTAAGAAGCTCATTACTCTAACTCTAACAGGGAACCTCTTCCATGTTATCTTATCATGGTCGAATCGTGGAAATGTTGGTTCCATTTTCTCAAAGCGAACTCTAGTAATCGTGTAACCATTATGTAGTTTCGCTAGTGCAGAATTTCAACTAGTGAAACTAATTAATATACCTACACGTTTACATTAAGTTCCCTTGATAGAAAACGTAACAAAATATTCCACACATCGGCCAAAACGAATCTCACCATAAATACCATAATGAGTATTGAGACTATTGAGTAGGTAACCATAATGCAGTATTAATCTCTAGCTACCTACATTATTTTCATAAACATTATTCAGATATGGAAATAACAACGACTGTAATGTAACCCTGAAAATATTAGGGTTAGTTAGCACTTCGTATTCGCAACGTATTAAGTCACTTTTAACAGATGAAGGTACTAGTTTTGTTTTGTATGTTATAGTACGTACAACAAATTCAGTTAAGCTAGTTTTATGATCGCACTGGCCGTGATTAAATATTCAATCATTCAATTAACGTTTCTTACCCTAATTTCAAAGTCTCTTGTAGCCTCGGATCCATTGGATCTCTGTTAGATAAAAATTCCGGCACCAACGCTTTTAAGGTGTAATACATGTCCAACTTTTCTTTAGTTCGTTCTAGACTGAATTTGCATCCCCTTAAAAAAGCAAGCAGCCATTGATCGCCTGAAAATAAAGTAGTCGCAAATGAAATAAATAAATAATAGAGCCTGACGCGCCATCTATTTGTCTTGTTCAGAACTACCTTAATCTAGATATATGTGAGTTTTGTCAGCAAGCATGATAGCGTACGTCGTACAAGCGACTATGACTTTAACGAGCTGCTGGAAAATGAACACAGATGGCGGTGTTAGCTCAGAATGTCGTGAAAGCAAATTATTATATTATATTAAGCAACAAAATATATTATCCTGGAGGATTAATTCCTTATCAGTTAGGCAGTTAGTTCTGGTAAATGCGGATACCATACTTATGTACCTATGATTGCCATAATATATAAATATATATATTGTTGGTGAAATTTAAGTATCGCTGTCTAATCAGCACATCGGTATTTTTGGTATTTTCCAGACCGTAAACGAACGGTAATGAGAACACTAACTGAGATAATTAAAACGAAGACGCTGTTGACGCAATTCAAGGCTGCGAATGCAATGGAAATCGAACTTGTGATTTTCTTTATTGACCGAGTGAAACGAAGGTCTCTGCTTGGTTCGACATAAATACTTTCGTATGTACTTTTATTCTCCTCTACAGGTCGTATGTCTAAACCGATTCTCTTGAAATTTTGTGAGCAGATTCGATAATTATATAGTTTTTGGAAAATTTCAAAAAAAAAGCTCACTAGATCTAAGGTCTACAGCTTACAGAGCCACAAGTACCTAAGTTCTAATTTATTGCGGTTGATATATATTTTGTATTTTATATTTTGATAAACGATGAACCCGTTATTGCTCTAAAAACTTTTTAACTTCTCATGGGATGTGACACGTGGTTGACATTCAGAAGTAATTAAGTAATTTAATTACCTGTTAAATAGGTTAAAATTAACTTCACACTTACTTGGTTGTACGGCGTGTAAATGCGGTTGCTTCTTTAGCCAGTCCTTCAACGCCGCGATGTCAGAGGCTATCCTTCGGTCATCTTCATTTATTTCCTTTGCGGCCTTCTTCTTGAGAGCCGCGGGTAGTGGTCGAATTGTCATGTTTATTACTGATTCTTATATAATTTTCTATCCCCAAGATTTACTTTGACTAGTATAATATACCTATGGGAAGGATAAATATTTACATATTAAAACTTATATGTGCAGCCAAGCCAATACTGTAGTTGCTAGAAGCATATAAAATCAATAACGCATTATTTATAGTAGCTTGCATAATTAATAAATGAAGACAGATATAAGCCGTCCTCTCCCGGCGAAAAAAATATACAATGCCATTCTTTTGTTATCTGCCCTGGGATCCCAGGGACTGGTAGACGACGGGCGCATTTACCATAAGGAAATTTACGTCGTCGTCAAGTGTTCAAAATAAAAATTATCTTGTTCTCAGACACTATTACTTACAACACTAACTACTAGTAGTGTAGTGTTGTAGGTATTACTTACACAAAAATGTGAACAAGACAACAACACATTTACTACGGATAGGATGCCTACTTTGTTTTATGTCTGTTAAACTCAGTTATTATGTTTTGCATGCTGTGTGCTGTCAAGGTTAACTAAAACACTGTACTTAACGTATAGCTTAAAAAAATATTAATATTACACAATGAATATCCATTATATTATCAGCGCAATGTTTACACAATAACAGATAATCTATTCACTCATACTTTACGAGGTTTATGACTTACCTACTATTAATACAGTTTCCAGGTCGCGTGCGCTAACCAAGTGATTTCATATTTAAGTAATAAAAAACAAAACAAATATTACTTTGTCGGTAATCGCTTCGCAAAACTGGTTAAAAATCAAAATGCGTTCGCTATAAATTTGCCACAGCAGCACGAGTATGGATATCACTGATTAGATAGTGCACACAGGTACAACGAGCGTCCTGTGAGCTAGGAAGACAGACACTGACAGCACATATCTATATGTGATGCATTGAGTACGGTTCTTTCGTTAGGATTCCTATTCCGTTGCTTTTTCTACTTACTCGTAATCTACAAATAAAAGCATGTTATTATAATGAAGTGTGACTCGTGTAAAATTAGCGATTTATCATTGTATTTGTTATCTTTTTTAAGGCGCTACACTGAGAAATTTGGAGACTTTGAAACGCTGTCCTGCCCAGACTAGCAAACAGTAGGGGCTGATTTTCAGATATATGATTCTTGACTATACGATTGTGGTACTGACAATAGCGAAACATGATTGCTTAAAATTTTCTCGATAGAAAATAAATCCAAAGTCGAGTCTATATTTTCCTTTTTTTCCTCAGCCTACTAAAACAACACATTATTAAAAGACACGATTAATTTAATATGATGGTATTTTACCTCATCTAGGTACTGACTAGAGGAAATTTAATAAACCTGCACACAGTCAGATATTTAACGAGATTTGTCTAAAAAGCCATTCTCGGAGAGGGTTCCATCCCGTTTTGTCGTGAGCGAAAAACAAAGGGTGTCTCTTTCAATCGATACCTCGCCTTAACCCACACACACACACACATCACACACACACAACACTATCACATTATCACACTTATCCACTTATTCACATTATCTATGTGTATTACAACTAAAGCTATGACGAACGCGCTCATGAGATAAAAGTACTGTAATATAACGTAACCTATTTTAAGTAAGTATTTAGATAAATACACACCAATTCATAAAACTTAATAAACCTCTGCTTACTGAAATTTGTTTTGTCCCTTTCACATCATCATAATGTCAAAGTCACAGACAACCGATGTTAGCAGCAATTTAACTAAAATACTTCGGTTTGATGAACGATTAATGAATAAATGGGAAAGGCTGCGCCCAACATTAGTATTTCGTAGCGTCGTGTCATATCGCGCGTCACTCATCCGCACGGCTTTTATACCTGTACCTAATCTTTAGTTTCCTTTTAATCAGTGTTCATTTCAAAATACGACTAATGCTGTCCTACTCGCTCGCTAGCAGGCTACAGACAAATCAGCCGCAACAATCAAGCGCTATAAAAACTTGATAAGTGAATAGCGCTAACGATTCGCGTAAATGAAAAATTAATAACATCACGAGCGTGTAAGAAGAGCACGATATTGTTGCTAAGTACTATGGATGGTTTACAGTAAAAGGTACTCAAAATATTGTAGACAGGACATAACACAGCTACAGTAAGAAAACCTAATTTCCAATAATTAGAATTCACAGGTACACTCGCGGTCAAAAATTTCGGGTCACCCTAGTTTAAGTAGCCTCAATAGGTTTTGTTAAATATTTTACACTCGTTTTATTTACATAATATACTATTCTTCGTAATGCCCAACTGTATTAGCAATTTCGGGATCCTTTCATGAAAATATCAATGTCCAAAAATGAAGATTTTCGCGATATCTCGCTCCGTTAACGTTGTTTTTTTCATGGGTTTTTACGAGTCCGATTTAAACTTGGAAACGTTTCTTTTTTTGGCTTTTCATCATCATCATCATCATCATCATCATCATCATCATTGGCCTGTGACATCTATAAAAGATGATTTAAGCAGCGTCCATTAAATTGCATTTTTGGCTTTTACTTTTGCAGTATAGATGTAACATTAAATAAAGATAACGACATGATTAAAAAAACTTACAAACTCGTAGTATTTTAGGAAATATGACGGTTTTTTACCGACCCGTATTCTTTGTCCGCGAGTGTACTTCAAAAATTTACTGCCTTGAATTGAACCGATTATAATCTAAAAAAAAAAATTGTTTCCCTTTTGTTTAATTTGTTGAGTAAATTAGGGAAAATAATCTAATTTTTTGCACACATTTTAGTGGGTTCGATTCCCAGTTCAGGCAATCAATGTACAAAATTATGGACCAGGGGGCCAATTTTTGAGTGTCGAACACTCGATATTTTACTCGAGATCTGTCAAAAAACTATGGTGTTTTGTCGAGTGAAGAGTCGAGCGTCCGACACTCAAAAATCGGCTCCCTAGTTCTAATTATTTTTATAAATGAAATGAAGCCTTTGTCAATAATATGTCTTAACTTTAATATTTAAAGTAGGTACTTCCCCTCCTCTAAAGTAGATATATAGCCGTGAGACACCTTGTATATTATGTAGCTAAGGTTATCGTAGGTAACTCTATTGTCGTATATGTACCTATACAAACCAGACATGAATTTTGATATAAACAAATTTTGTGTATATGCCGTGAGAATATATTATGCGTTCTTTTGGGATTTGACTAAAAATCCTGAAGAAGAGAAGGGGGTGGAAGAGTAGCTGAGCATATCAGTTTAATAAAATATTTGTTTATGGGTTTATCATATATTGAACATTTGATTAGATAACCGAGACTACAACCGACACATTCAACTTTCCAAATCCAATCGAAAAGCAGCTTCGTGTTTTACATGATAAAGATTTTCAACAACCTATATTGGATAAGTACAGGTATAGGGAAACTAAAACCACAGGCCAGATGTATATTTGTATAATTCAAAATCATATTACCGCCCGATATACTTAATGAAGTTTTAAGGAAGAAAAACTTTTTTTACTTTATCTGTACAAGCTGCAAAACATTCTCAAATTTCCAGAAAAGTTCTCTGATATTTCCTTGAACTTTCACGAGAATTTAAAAATAGATTTCAAATTTAAAGGAAAAAGTGAATTTTGACTGCAGGATTCCTTCCTCCTTTCCTCTTCTTTCCTTCCCTTCCTGTCTTTTTTCCTTCAATGGTAAACCTATAGTTTGCGTTATCAGCGTTACGGCTTAATACAAAAATTTATAAAAATAAGTTAGTAATTTCCTGAAACTTTCACGAGAGTTTTTAAACAAGATGCATCATGAATATTACTTGTATATACATATAACTTATCTTTAGGCAGGCAATAAAAACAAATGATAATGCATGTATATAATATGTATGGTAATGTATGTATGTGTGTGTTTATTTTATTTATTTATGTATCCAAAAGATATTGATTACATGGTTGATTTCAGTGTTCGTAAAAAAATAAGTTCTGAGTTTCCATTCAGAAAACTTCGCTACTTTGGAAACTTCTCCTGGGTAAGTACACTCCAAAAAAAAAAGATGAAGAAAATCAGTCGATGTCAAGTTTCCTGAAGGAGCCGTCTGCTCCAAACATTTCCTCGGCGGTGCAGGGTGCGCCGGCGCGTCGGGACTCGTCTGTACCAAGTGTCTCTTCTAACTGCATCCACGATTTATAGTCGATAATTTTCTTCACCCAATGATCTGTAAATACCATTTAAATATTTGAATAGAATATCTTCAAAAAATATAACCGAATTAATTTACCTCTATTATAGAAATCGACACAAGTACCGTATTAAGTAGTCTAGGTAATTGTAGGTATGGAGTTTATATATATACTTTACATGGCACACACGTTTGGGAACCAATTCAGTTCATTCACTTAACGAATCATAATATACAAAAGTATAGATATACAGACGTTAAAATTACTTCAGTAGGTACCTGTTATTTCAGCAATGTTGCCACCACTGCCCCCGTATTCTTTTGGCAAACATTCTCTTGGTACGAATTCCATTAGTTCATCGTAATTTTTGTGCATTTTCAACTGAAGTGAAACAAAAATGTAGGTAAGTTATATATCAATATGCTCAAAAAGTAGTAGTTTTCCAAAATAAAAGCCACCACGATCGGTCCTCGCTTCTATTGCGTATGTTTTATTTTGGGTAAACTTTAGTTTGAATTTAATTCGTCCGCAAATATAGGTAGACAATTGTTTTATTATTTGGGTTGTTGTTCTTTTTTACCGACAATAACCAGTCCCTTACCCATATTTTGCGAGTCATTCATTGCAGTATTGGTTATAATGTTTTATTAATAAATGTACCTCGTTCTTCCTTTTAATACTAATTAGTACCACATAATTCTTCATTTTCTCTAACGTGTATCTCCTTAATGATTTTTTTTTTGTAGAATTTTGTGACAGATTGGTAAGTAGAAGTGCTGTCCACGGGCCACTCTGTCACAGTATTCTTAAAACTATCTAAAAGGAAAAATAGGTACTTTATTTGCATTAAAAGAATTATCACGTAATCCCAATAAAAATGCAATTCTTTTACTGGGACTGGGACTCGTGAATAAAAATATCCTTCGATCAAAATGTATGGCATTGTCGGAAAAAAGAAGAACGACCCATTTGCCCGGAGATCTCCGGGATCGGGCGCTGACCTACGCAACTGACATTTTCCCTCCCTGCGAGTCTTGGACTTCCCCTGTGACTTGGATCAGGATTGTCGACAAATTGTGCCGTTTTTGTTATTTGCATTAAAATGTACTGTTTTATCTTCACACGCTTACCCTGTCTCTGGCTTTTGAATTTAATAGTCCCTTTATAACGGTAAAAATCGTTTCAATGCCAGCCGGGACGTTCAGGTGATGGCTGCCTTTTAGCCGCAAAGGCATAGATTCCTGCAATTATGATTAACATATTTTATTTATCGAATACCTAATTCGTTTAATAAGAAATAATAGATTTTTCATGAGAGAGACCCATTTATAAGTAGACATCCAAAATGAGATAGATGATTGTATAGAAGATGAGGTGATTGTAGTGAAGAGATCTTTTAGCCACTTTTATCTCGGTAAATGGGAAAATTCAAAATCCATACATTTAAACGCCTAATCTCAGAGTAAGTAGTTATTACTTATTCTAGTATCTAGGTTTCAATCATTTTTAGGGTTCCGTACCCAAAGGGTAAAACGGGACCCTATTACTAAGGCTCCGCTGTCCATCTGTCTGTCTGTCTGTTCGTCTGTCACCAGGCTATATCTCGAGAACCGAGTAAGACAGTTGAAATTCTCAAAGGTGATGTATTTCTGTTGCCGTTATAACAACAAATACTAAAAAACAGAATAGAATAAATATTTAAGGGGGCTCCTAAACAACAAACATGATTTTTTGCCGTTTTTATAGATAATGGTACGGAACCCTGCCGAAGCCCGCACACTTCACTTCGTGCGCGAGTCCGACTCGCCCTTGGCCGGTTTTTGAGATCATTTGACTCACTTGGCTAACAGCTATCATTTTCTTGAGTAGGGTAGGGTTCGCCTGGGTCAAGTGAGCCATGGTGACGCCTTGGTAATCTACTAAAATTTTTGTGCCCAAGACAGTTGACGTATCGTTTTCAACTACCAAAATCTGAAAAAGTAACTCTTCATCAATTCACACTAATACCAGTACATGAGATCTTAGGACAGGATTCGTTCGGGTGTGAACACTCGTATTAAGTTATTAAACAGCAATACAGAAATACTGACCGGAATACTGATCTATCCGGCAGTAATTATTATAATAAAAAAGTATTGAAATTCTCTCCAAAAATGAAGCATTATTTTAACCCTTTTCCAGGCATAGTACGATTTATCGACCACATGCGTGTAGTTAAAATTTCATCCTTAATAACACCCAAAGTCAAATCGAATTGAATTTTAGCGAAAAGTTACTTGCCCTTTAATTATTTTCCAATTCATTACTATTTTGAATATATATTTTATTTTTCGCAAAACCATGTATGTTTGTTCGGCCTGGAAAAGGGAAAACAATCATCTAAATCAGGATTCTGTAACGTGCTGGGTATAAAATATTTTACTCCTTAGCACACTGTTACATAGGTATGACACCTGTAATTTATTATCTTTTTTTTCTTCATTTAAATTAGGTACAAATAATTCAGAGAGGTACAATTTTGTTACCTATTTTAATATTTAGATAGTCACTCACTTGAACCAAATAAATCAAGATGCACATAATGTCCGCTGCATTGTGTGTACTGGGGTTGTAAGCGCCTGCGCGAATGAGTATGAGGCGCGGATACAGTTTTTGAGTTGACTCTGGGAGGATGACCACAGTTCTGTACAGTATATACGACGACAATAAGATTAGATCCCTACACACGCTAAGTTAAGTAGTAGTAAGTACACGAGGCGAAGTATTACTGCCACATAATGTTGTTAGACTTATAGATTCGACACATAATATATCTCGTATACTAACTTTTGCCCGCCACTTCGTTCGCGTGATTAATCAATCCATAATCAATTTCTACTCCGTATTTCAATTTCATACAAGCGCAATCTACCCTCTGCAATTACTACTGGGCAACTGTAGCTCTAGTATAAGTTTTATCGAAACATTAACTAATTCGAACGCGTTTGCGTTTTGTCTCAAATATGAAAGTGGTATGAAAACGTGAACAGCGCCTCTGGTGGTCACTAGTGGAAACTAAAACAGCGAGTACGAGTATTACATTTGTTGCTAACCGATGAACGCGCGTATTTCTAACTCGGTGAGAGCGTTTTCATACATTTTGAGACAAAACGCAAATGCGTTCGAATTAGTTAATGATTCGAAAAAACTTATACTAGAGCTACTGATACGGTCTGCGCAGGCGAACGCCATACACGCTCAGTTTTGCCTGTATAGTTCAGTTGCCCGCAGGTAAAAAAAAACCATTTTCATATTTGCGCAGGCAAACTGCACAGTCGAATGACATACACGCTCCTTTTTACCTACGCAGACAATACCTTATGGCCCGCTTAAGATCTAAGTATGTGAATGTGAAGACGATCACAAAACTTTACGTGGTGCCTACTATGACAAGACATTTTTGAAAAAGTTAGGTATTCATGATAAATTTATTGCAAGATACCTGGTTTGTATACGAAGTAGCTTACCCCAGCCTGAGAAACTCCAAAAACTTGGCATCAGTCGGTTTAATGCGAAGAGTTACATCGGGTGCCGTTGTCCTCAATGTATAATAAAGGTCCAACTTCTTCTTGACCCTTTCTAGACTGAACTTGCAGCCTCTAAGAACAGCCACTAGCCACTGGTCATCTGAACATTATAAACATAAGTACTTAATAATAAGGTACGCAAAAAGTAAGGGGTTGCCTGACGAATTGACGATGTGGTTGCCCTGCTAAGAAATGAGTCAGGCAACCCGGGTTTCCGCTAAGGTGAATGAATATATTTTTCTCTAATAAGTAATATGAATCTATGTATAGTACAAAATCTTTGCAGTACTATCCAACCTACCGTACCAGCAACGTAAATTATGTACCTAATCATACGACGATATTTTAATTAGATTTAGGTGAACGCTTTTTTTATATGAATTCTTTCAAAGACTGTATATTTAATTACTCATTACCATCTTTAAAAGTTGTCTTAGAATAGTACATTACTTACCAAGGGCGATAAAACAAAGAATGTCTTAGATCGCAGGTATTTTACGCCCGAGCCGAAGGCAAGGGCGATAAATATGCGATCTGAGGCTTTCTTTATTATCGCCCGTGGTAAGTACAAAACTGGCCACTTTATGGCTAGGTGTGACATAAAATATATTTCAACTCTAAGTCAATATAGGAAATAAGTATAATATAATCTCACTGTTATTAAGGTACAATAGTGCTATTAAAGTGAGTGCAATAACTCGCCAATAAACATTTTGTTTGGCGAAACTGATTATAAAACAAACAAATGTACCATTACTTTTTTGGAATAAATTAAATTAATTAATATCACTGCGGACTACTTCTTCCTTGAGGCGAGATATTATGCCCAGACCTATTTGTGGTCGTATAGTATATTGTAGTATCGAGCGAATTTTAAGTACCTAGGTACCTAATTAGTAATTATGTAAACATTTAGTAGTTATGAATATAGTTCTCTCGATAGGCAAATCCCGCTAACACCTCGTCTCACGCAGTGCCTATAATGAGACTCTTGCACACTCACAACAAAACGAATTAATCGATACGTATTTATCTGGTTTACGCAGGCTGGTACAAACCGTGCGATAAAGCACGTACCTGTCCGTGCCTTTAGATGCGGTTGCTTTGTGATCCACTCCTTCAAATGCTGGACGTCTTCTTGCGTCCGTTTTGGATTCTCACTCAACTCATCTTTCGCTATTTTAGCTAACTCGGGGGTCAATTCACGAATCATCTCCGTGAATTAAGTACTGGAAGTTCCAAAAATGATTATTTTATGCTGCACAATGTTTGTTTACTTTTAAAATACAATATTTTATCAATTAATATATGAATGAATTATGCATATCATTTTAGCAATAGAAATTTGTAACAGCTATACATATGTTACAACGATTCTGATTTTAAACTATAAATATATACGCCGATAAGCTAATAGATTGATAGAAATGATATCAAACACTCCATGACAATTCCACAAGGACATTTCGCAAACAATGTGTTTAAAATTTTAAACTTTGCTAGCATTTCAAATTTAGGTACCTATCAAGCATATTTAATGTAGGTACCTGCAAGGGTAAGTTATCACAATTAATCACTCACAAAATGGTATACGTACTCGTAAAACAATTTGTATGGTTATATTCGTAATACTTACAATTTCCACCTCCGCCGAATTATCAGCGTATCACTATCGACTGCTGTGTTTGCCGGTGTGTGTCGACTAACTGATAAGCATTTCAAGTGATACCATTATAACGCACGACTCAGAACATGTTAATTATATCCATACTCTTTGTTCTTCCATAGTACTTCCTAATTGCCTAATTGTATTTCTGCAAACTATCTAACTTTTATTGTAAAAAACTATAAAAACTACTACCCACAAAACCGATATCCCCTAGATCCCCGCTGCAGGGAATGGTTCCCAGAAGGCTGGCTGCGTTTACTCTTTGCACCGGTTTGCACCGCAATGCCTATACGTTGGCCGAGCAACGCGCCAGCCCTCCGATCACCAGTGGTGGCGGTTTATTGTATAGTGTACTTAAGTCTTGTATTTTAATTTTTGACCACCGCTTTATAGTTAGTTGTTAATGACCCTGCGTACGGATCTGGCCCCTATACTACAAAACTTTACAAGTCTACAATTTGACAAAATTGTACAATTTTGCATAGAAAAAGTTCACAAATTTGTCGAATTGTACGCTTGTAAAGCATTGTGGTACAGGCCCCTGGTGGCCACGGAACGCATGTGTAATATATTATAAACACGAATTATTCCTGAGTCTGGAATGTATTCTATAGATTTAAGTATACAATTAATTAATTATCCATTATACTCATAAGTGTTAATACTTATATATAATCGTCGTCTAGTACCCGTAGTACCTAAAAGCTTTGCTTAATATAAGAATAGTTCGATTTGTGTAAGATTGTCCACAAAAATAGTAGATTGTACACCAAGGGGATAAAGCACTGTTTTATGTCAAGGGCGCAAAATTGAATCCTAAACGAAACGAAAGGCTCTAGATTTTACTCTCGAGCGGAGGGAGCGTGTTATGAGTTAATTTCCTTGTGTGCAGTGAGGGATTTAAGCGCGCCCATAAAAATAACAGCTTTTTCGGAAAAAGTTTGTGACAGACGACGGACGCTTAAGTGACAGCAATAGGGTCCCGTTTGGTACCTCCGCCTTGCAGAAGACAACAGCCATAATAACTTTATTTGCTATACAAATATGTAGTGTTGTGTTCCTGGAGGTGAGCATGGTTGCCAGAGCTCCCAAGGATGCACTGTGTTGAGAGCAAGAGACCTAAATTTCCCTCCTGCAGACAACACAACACACAGTGAATCCTCAAATTTTATAGAGGGTCGGCAACGCGCACTTGACTCCTTTGGAGTTGGGAGAGTATATAGTAGGTGCTATATGCTGTGGTATCCGCTTACCATCAGGTGAAACGTACGGTTGCTTGCCACCGTCGTTGTATAAAAAAAAACCCTTTGGGTACGGAGCTATAACAAAACCAAGGCTACTAGAGACAGAGAAAATCAATCAGACAGTAAGAGCCAAATCACTTTGGTCACCCGACATTTTATGTACTTGTCCGCGTAGAACTCATTCATCCGCTAATTTAAATGCTAATCTTTAATATCAGGCGGTTACCACTAGGTAACTATATCGCACTCTTCTATGCAAACTCCCACCCCGTTAAGGGATATTTTGGGTAGGTAAAGTACAAAAAGTATCCTATGTCATTCCCCGGGACTCAAACCTATTTCCATACCAAATTTCATCAATATCGGTTCCGTGGTTTTAGCTTAAATAGGTAGCAGACAGACAGACACACTTTCTAGAATCTGCAGTTTAACTCCGTACACTGCAGCATCTTGAAACACTCGCGGCTTTTGTTTTTAAAATATGTTCCATTCAGCTAGTGTTGGCCAGCAATTTTGAAATCAGATTGAAGCGGGGGTCCTGGCCCGTAGACCCAGCTCGGGAGCCCTCACAAAAGTACCTAAGTACCTAATTATACTTTAATAAATTAAGACTTTAAGAACTATGAAGTGAATTCACAATAATATTTGAAAATAAATTATTGAGTATCGATTTATTTTTATAACCACTATCATTTATAAATCCCACTTAATAAAATTTGTTCAAATTAACATGTAACTTTTTATATCGTGCAGATTAAAAACACGTAGTTACACAAAAGATAATTTTTCCGATGTTAAAATTGTAATAGTTATAATTCATAAAATGTTTACTAAACTAAGCTAATTTTTCGTAAATTTTCCTAAATTTTGTTTAAAAATATCTTTGACGTTAGTCAAACTGCAGTTGTCTAAAGGATCCGTCAACGCCGAACATATCTTCGGCGGTTTTCGGCTTTCCTGGACGCTTGCTCTCATCCGTGCCATACTGAAGGTCTTCGTCCAACCAGGCACCGTACTCCTCAATCTTCTTTATCAAGTACTCTAAAACAAAATCATTTTAAAATATTTAAACTCACGTCTTTAAGGTCGAATATCGCTCGATATGTTATATACTGTGAGCTGGCGTCGCGATTAGTTCTCATGACTAAGGACCACGTAATGGTCTAATAAAAAATATTTCAATATGTCTGAGACTCACGGGGTAGCTTATATAATTCTCTAAAAAGAAAAATAAGGATTATGTAAGATACAAAACGTACTTAATATACCTACGCAATGTGAGAAAAAAAATCTGCAAATGATGTCACTTACAAACTACGCAGGCTCCGAACCTGGAACATTTGTTGTAAGTATAGGTACCTAATAATTTATTTCCATTGACACATTTAAAGGAAACTAACCATTTATTTCTTGCAATGTCCCGCCGTTCCCACCATATTCAAAGGGGAGGGTTTCTTTTGGTACATACTTGTACAGTCCTTCGAAATCTTTGTTGTGCACGTGCAACTGAAACAACATAATTCGAAATCTGCTAATATCTATAATTATATTAATTCTTTGAACGCCTGATAAACTATGTCATGACAAATCACAAAAAAAATACGAAAATCTTGCTACTGGGCATACTCTCACGTAATTAAGTAATTAATAGGTTTAAGTAATTTTCTCGCTGCTTATTTTACAAAAGCACAACCGGGATTTGATGTCTGTCATTTTGTAGCACAGGCGTTAAACGACTAATTGGTAGGATTTTGATCGTCGCCGCGTTGGTGAGCACACGTGCTCGGGGCGACGACGAGCAGAATCCATTTACCGTACAAAACCTTATCTACTGTCATGGCGTCGTTACCGAACAACGTCATTGAACACGTGACATTGGCGAAATCATCATAAATTTGATGGAAGCCATTTTTAAAGAATTGAATTGAATTTTGACTAATTGGTATTGATATTGATATATGATAAAATAATTGTCATTTATTAAAGTAGGCTAGAGCTACCATGAATGTCCGGGCGTTTACACTCATTTAACTTTTCCCTTTTTTTCCAGAATTTGGTAAGATATTTTTCCTGCTTTTAGGCTGATTCACAGTAGACCGTTCCGTATCCGGGCCGGCCCGTTTTCTATGATAGGACGCGCGACGGCCGTCGGTTTCTTGTACTAGAAAACGGGCCGGCCCGGACACGGAACGCTCTAGCGTGAATCATTCTTTTAGCATAAAAGGTACAATTTTAAGTGCCTAATAACGCACGTCCATTTCTACTCTAGTCAGAAGACTAGGACTACAACGAATATTACATTATAATGATTCTAAAAAACCAAACACTCAAAAAATAGGTATGTAATAGAATATACTAGCTATATGTCTAGAAACTTACTCTCTGCTTGTTTTTCTCATGCAGAAACGTCTTACTCATATTGAATATTGTTTCAAAAAACGTAGGCGTGTTCAGATAGTGACCTCCCTTAATACGCACTGGAGCCGCATCCTGAAAATGAAAAAAAACTTTAGGTGTTGGGCTAACGTATAATTTCATTCTGAGCCTCTGATCTGTTCTAAATTCTGAAACTCAGATCATTGTTCTGAATTCTGAGATAAAGATTTTAAAATAGGTACCTTACTTTCGATGCCAAACCCACATCTATCTGATGTTATTTACCTACTTCTATTCGTAAAAAAAATGTTCTTATACTAATAGTTAAAAAACTTTTAACTGCACTTAATTATAAATAATCCTCAAACTAACCTGGCTGGCAAATGTCATCTTTTTCATTAGTGCGGGTGACATTTGCCCAACGTGGGCCAACGTTGCTCCTTCTAAATCTATAACGCTAACAGCACCGGATACCATATACGCATCATCTTCCATATACAAGATCTAGAAGAAACAATTCTTAAGAATAAACTTTAATTTTATACATTGACCTTGTGGTGTATTACCTGTTATATTTTGTTATGCTTTTCACATTGTTTATTATTAATGCATTCTTAATATTAGTTAATCAACATCATACCTTTGCAATAGTATTCAATACAGACATAATATCTATTATAGATATCTCGTTTGGATCATATTGAGCGAATCTCATAACGAGCACTCTTGGAGCAGTTGGACTCATCAATTTAGGTAAAACAGCAAACACGCTGAAAATTAAAATGTTTTATTTAAGTGACACTGATAATTTTTTGTAAAATTATAATTCAATAAATTCTCGTTTTAAATTTTAATTATACCGTCTAGATCTTACCCAGAATTAAGAATCTTTATGAACTTTGGATCCCTGTGATGTAGTTGGTATAATTCAGGAGCAACAGTCCTCGTTGAATAGTATAGATCTATCTTCTCCTTAGCTCGCTCTAAACTGAACTTTGAACCTCGCAAAAATGCGGCTAACCATTGATCATCTAAAAAAATACATTCCACTACGTTAACGTCTTCGTATGTTTGTACATGCGCTATACTGTCTAACACTACCTCAGATTTAAGCATTATCGTCCTATTATTAAGTAACCGATATTTCATCTATTTCGCAAAAATATAAATCAATATAAATCAACCGACATACATGGTTGCGAACAAAGAATAAGAACTTCTCAAACTTAGATGGTTGCGATGGTTGAAAAGCATTTCTGAATTCGCAACCGGAGCTAAAATAATGAATAATAGTAGATTGTACAACAAGTGCATAAAGTGCTGAGCATAAAACTGCATTTTATGCACTGTCTACGAAGCATAAAATTAAACTTTACGAGTAAGAGACGCGAAAAATAATGTATCTACACACATATCATAAATCCTCTAATATGCGTTCGGAAACCGTAGAAAATGACTCTCATTTCAACATTCAATGAATTTATGGCAATTTTCTTATCTGTGGCTAAGGCTACAGCAGTAATTTAATTTTCATTTTAATCTCATAGTTATATGATGTTAAATATTAAACGTCAAACAAAACTGTCAAAATTTAAATGTCAAAGTTGACATGTCCCTATTCTAGTATCACTGGAAATTCAAATTCAGTCGATGCGAAATGTCAGCTCAATGTTTTTTTAGTATATATCGCACGAAATTTGAGCTAGAACGACATGATCACATCAGAATAGGGAATCTTTACTTTTTAAAATAACATTCAGGTATCGGTTGCCAGTTCTGATTTCGATATTTCCGCAACCGTGCAAAAAAGGTTGTATTAACACAATTATTGTATTTATTTACTACGGTTTCTGAACCCATCTTAGTTAGTTATAATATGAGTGTAGATAAAATAATGTATGCTAAGTCGCCTCGGCTCGTTTCATAAAACACACTCGTGTTTTAATGCCCCTCATTATGTACCAGTTGCATAAACTACTATTAGTCGACATGGGCTCTTTAGTTACTTATAAGGTTCACTTGCTTATCCGCGACGAGTCCTATACGATTAAGCTTACAACGGGTTAGGTTGTACACATAAAAGGACAAACCTTACATCAAGCACTGTTTCAAACGTATGAAGTCTATTTGTTTAGGTACCTGTCCTAGCATTGAGATGAGGCTGCTTGGCCAGCCATTCCTTAAGGTGTAGTATACCATCTATAAGCCGCTGCGGATCTTCGCCCAGCTCTAATCGAGCCTTTTCTTGTAATTCGGGGGACAAAGGTCGGACGGGCATTCTTCTTCTAAAAACAAAACATTTTGAACAAAACGAGAAGTAAACATGAACAGCTATTTTCTTGAACCTGACTCAGTTATTGAGTATTTTAAATGAAAATTTTGCTTTTGCATCTAGGTATAGTCTCTTTACGCGCTAGTTGGCTACATTTCAAGACTGTCTTAAGAGTAAGAAATAGCTTGTATGTGAATTAATAACACCAATATATACATTTAAACACTTCAGTTCTGGTAAAAAAAAAATATAAAAGCCAAAATTGCTCCTCCTGGCACAGTCACTTAAAAGTATTTGAAAATTTTAAATGTATTTTATAACTATGAAAGAAGACTAATCGACAATTGAACGATACCTTCACTTGCAGCAATGTAATTAATAACAATGATGATTGTTAAGTACGAACGTGTAGATTACACGTTTAATAGATTTATTGTGCTGCCGATACCACACACTATCTCGTTGATAACCTGCCGTTCCTTTCAGACACTCTTTCAGAGCGACTTTATAACACACACTCAGAATAAATACTAAATTGATAAACTTTATTTGAGGGAGTGATTGCTTATTTGTCTAGTAAGTCTTTAAATAAATAAATAAATAAAATAAATAAATATTTGTGGACAATCTTACACAAATCAGCCTAGTCCCGAACTAAGCAAAGCTTGTACTATGGGTACAAAGGGACGATATACATACTTGTATATCTAGATAAATTGATACTTAAATACATAGGAAAACATCCAACACCCAGGAACAAATATTCATGCTCATCACACAAATAAATGCCCTGGAAGGGATTCGAACCCGGGACCTCCAGCTTTGTAGGCAGGGTCACTACCAACTAAGCTAAAGCGGTCGTCAAATCGGTCGGTCTAGGTATTTATAAATCTTGTAATCTCAATATTAATAGCAAGAGTTTTTTGCTGAAATTAGGGACGTCAGACAATTTTTTTTAACTATGAAAAGGAATTTTTGGACTTTACAAGCCGATCCCGGGACTGCAAACCCTATAGTATTGTCTCTCACTCAGTGAACGGAAAAAACACTCTCAATGTATTAGCATAATTTAAAATGAAACAAAAATGCAAAGTAGTTCATTTTTTAATCGAATTCCAGTCGCCTGAAAGATCCATCGATGCCGAACATGTCCTCTGCGGTCTTGGGTTTGCCGGGCCGCTTGGCTTCGTCGGTGCCGTACTGTTGGTCCTCGTCGAGCCAGTCGCTGTACTCCTCGAACTTTTTCTGCCAATGATCTGAGAAAAAGAGGTTAATTGATAAATTCTGAACTTAATTCCACTAAGCCTAGCTTAGTCTCCTATGAGAACCTGTAAAAAATACGTAGAGAATGATGGAACTAATGCGATGGATGATAATTAGTTTATCGATTTTCATGTATGGTTTTGCAATAATTAGTCGTATCAAGGAAGTTAAACAACAAAGTTCAACAGTACACGTAAAAACCAAATCATATTACATTTTACATGACCACGACAAAGCCCAAATCGAACAGTCGAGAAAATTGAATGAATGGAATAGGTAGAGTCCTAATTCCTACTTTACAGAGACCAGGGGGCCGATTTTTGAGTTTCGAACGCTCGACTTTTCACTCGACATCTGTCAAAACGTCATAGTTTTTTGACAGATCTCGAGTGAAAATTCGAGCGTTCGACACTCAAAAATCGGTCCCCAGAAGTGACAAACATTCAATGTCCTCGACTTTAGGTACATTCAGACGGATCCTTGTCAATCCGGTACACTCTATTAATAAGCTATAGGTATTAAAATTGTATTACCACTACTCAAATAACCTAACTCACTTATAATTTCCTGGATCGTGCCTCCTTTTCCTCCGTACTCTGCGGGTAGAACCTCTTGAGGCACGTGCTGGTACAACGATTCGAAACCTTTATTGTGCACATGTAACTGAAAAAAGAAACAAAGCAACGTTTTAGTTCACAACTGATGTAGCATGGTTTATGATGGCAGGTAAACTAACGGTATCCGCACATCGACAACGTGCATAAGAATAAGTAACCAATGTTCATCAGGTTCAATTTAAATACCTACTAGGGTAGTGACTAAATACTAATAGAAGAGGAAATACTTTGAGATACCTGATATGGCATGAAAATTACCTAAATAAATACCATCATTGAGGTGAACCTAGAAGGAAGGCGAAGACCGAGATAGACATATATGGATCAATAGGGTATTTCACACATGTTAAAATTTATAACACAGTGTCACTTTTTGGATAGTTAGCCATCAAAATATCACAATAAATCGTGAATTATAAAATTTTACCAAAATCATAAAAAGATATGAATCATCAAAAACTCAGAAAATTATGTAATTTTTTTTACCGTCCAAAATTCAAATAAAAGGTATCAATGAAATGCTTATGTAAAAAATAAAAATAAATTGTATGGCAACTATGTACCTAAACGCATTATTTTACGACTAAAACAACAAAATACTAATTATCCCATACAACGGTTGGTCGAATGCTGTGCAAGTGACGTCATTTGCCAGGGCCAATTTGTAGGAGCCTTTTTGAAGGCCGCTAGCGTCGAGCTAGGTTTATCCCTAATTTTAGCCCTTTATTGTACTCCAATAGTTGTTGGTCCCATAGAGACATTTGATCGTCTCTAAAAACTGGTTCGATTGGCATTATAAAAAAAATTTAGTCAAATAGCGTATTCAAGGAGAAGGTCAATGTAGGTATAATTAAATAAATAAATTTAATATAAATATTTTTTTTATATAAATATCGTACCAAAAGCTCAGGGCAGTGGCAGAGAAAATAATGAAATGCCGATTACTCCACCGAAAAGAGCCTAGCTCTTAAATTTATGATGATAAGACTTTAACGAAGACTTTGAACACGGTATATGAGAGTATCAGTGATTATAGTAGTAATAGTGATAGATAATCATACATTTACCTAAGTCATTAAACCATTTTAACCCATTTTTTTAATATGACCATTGACATTTAATGAAGTAACTACAATTTGAGTTATCGTAAGGTCTTAAACAATTCACATACTGTCGAGATACTGTCGAGTAAAGTTTAACTAGCTCACCCTGTTTCTGTTCTTGTCGGTCAGGAACTGTTTGCCAATGTTGAGTAGCGTTTCAAATCCTGGGGGTGTGTTCAGATAATGAGACCCTTTCATACGGGTAGGGGCAGCGTCCTGCAATACAAATAAATAAGGGTCAAGGTATTATGTGTTAAAGTACTTGTGGCAATGTGCAGTGTCTACCTACCCTCCCATTTCCAAATTCCTAACTCGCGGCCACCGACATTCGGCGCGGTTACTGTGCGCCCGAACCTCATACACGTCGCACGCGTCCGTTACCTACATTATCATAAGGATCCAAAAGGGTGGAATATCGGCACCCTCCGCGTCGCGAGTGGCCACCGAAACACTAGGCCCTGAAACGCGAGTGAAGAAAGTGAGCAGTGCATTGTGCCTTGGATTATACCTAAACACTTCGGCCGTGAGTACCTATTCTTCTTTCCTACTCCCCACACATT
The DNA here is from genome assembly GCA_951800055.1 of Cenopis cana. Taxonomy (NCBI): domain Eukaryota; kingdom Metazoa; phylum Arthropoda; class Insecta; order Lepidoptera; family Tortricidae; genus Cenopis; species Cenopis cana. The sequence continues at coordinate 11,246,726 of OX637477.1, read as the reverse complement.
GCCACAATTGGTGGAGGTGCGAAACCCCGCTATAGTGAAATTCAGTAATTAGTAGTCAGGGAATTACATTGTTATAAAATGTCCGATACCGAGGAAAAAGAAAAATCCGTTACCCGGGTATCGGACATGTTTAAATATTTTAAATCCTTAAATTTAGAAAATTTGAATCCGGCTATCAGGCAACTACAGGCAAAAATCGAGGCGCAAAATAGTCAAATAACAGAATTAAATAAACGTATTGCCGCTGTAGAATCGGGACCAAAATCGCATACTCAATCGACGAACTCGTCGGTAGGAGAACAAAAGATCGATGTTACCGCGCGCGAACCGAGTCCGTTAGATAAGAACAAGTCGAAAGTACTGCAGAATATGCTTGCAGAATTGCCAACCTGCGACGGCAAGGTGGCACATCAACTGATAAAATTCATTATCGCCGTAGACAAATTAATTCAACTTGAGCTGGTTCCCCAATCGGAGTACGTGACCTGGATAATGACCCGAACAACCGGCTTTCTAGCTGACTGGTGGTTCCGTCGCGCTGCCACATTAGACAATTGGCAAACTATAAAACCCCTGATCTTAAACGAGTTCCTATCTCCAATACATATAGAAACGTTAAAAAACGAAATGTGTTTGCGTTATCAATACGAAACGGAAACCTTACTGGAATTCGCCCAGTCCGTAGATGCGGTAGCGAAGGCGCTCAATCTGGGTTGGTCCGAGGAGGCCTTAATGCAGACTATTTTGAGCAGAATATCCCCAAAAACTTATTACTATATAAAATGTAACCCTATGGACATAAAAAACATGTCACACTTAGCACAAATAAGTAGCGAAGTGGAAGGCGCACTTCTTAGGGACACGCTGCACTCTCAAAACTCACGCACCTTTTATCCAAGAAACCAAACAATGGATAGAAATACCGGCAGAAATACGTATCGTCAATATAATAGTCCGGCGCCACCGCCCGAGTCGAGTGTATCGTTTTCGCGCGGGAACCGGGCGCCGCGTGGGAGCGAGCGAGAGCGCCATACGAGCGGCGGAGTACCACCGATAGTTAATTCGCAAGCAGTGCAACGCGGGCCACGCTGCTATGAATGCAATAACTATGGACATCTCGGACGCGATTGCGAACAGCGTCGCAGGCGCTTACAACCACAAAGCAGTGCGGGAAACGCGAACAGGGAGTAAGTCTGGACCTCCACCGTCGACTTACTCTCTCGTCAGTAAAGGAAGGTGGTGGGATAATTAGTGATAAGTCAAATAATAAACCGTGCATACAAGTAGTTACCTGTAATTACCTACTCCCTGCGCTCATCGATACAGGTGCGTCTAGGTCGTTTATCGCTCAAGACCTAGCCGATCAACTGAAAGGCCACCGTAAAGTGTATACATCACGGTGCGATATTCAATGTACTACCGCTAGCCAAGACATTTTCACGGCCAATGAAATAATAACTATACTAATCTCGATAGACAAATATACTTGGAAGTTCGACTTTATTGTGGCACCACGACTAATAGTTCCCATTATATTAGGATGCGATTTTATTACTAAAACACAATTAGTTTTAAACATTTTCGATCGTCACATATATTTCAAATTCATGCTACATAACAAAATTGATCTATTACGGAGGAACGATTATCAAAGGTCAATAAACAGCCTTCAAACTGATAACGGCATCGAGAGCAGAATAAATGAGTTGTTAGAGAGACATAAAAATGTAGTAACAGAAAAATTAGGTAGAACGAACATTCTGAGTTATGAAATTAAACTCACCGATAATGTTCCCGTCCGCTCACGGTTTTACCCCCTGTCGCCGCCGAAAGCAACCGAAATGGAATCCCATATTGCTCAACTCCTCGACAAGGGGATCATAGAAAAATCAAGGTCACCGTATGCGTCACCAGCGTTCTTGGTCGAAAAAGCAAACGGCGGCAAACGGCTCTGTTGTGATTATAGAATGGTCAATAAAAAAATTATTTACGACAGTTATCCAATGCCATCCATAGAATCGGTGTTTCAGTATCTGGGGGGGGCTAAATATTTTTCCATTATCGATCTAAATAGCTCATTTAACCAGATACCGTTAAGCGAGGAATCCAAAGCTGTGACCGCTTTTATTTTGCCCTTCGGTCTATATCAATACAAATATGTTCCTTATGGATTATGCGTAAGTCCACAGTCACTAAACAGAGTGGTCGATATGATATTTGGTGACATCAAGTATAAATACGTAATTCCGTTTGTGGATGACATATGCGTTTTTTCGAAAGACAAAGAATCACACTTCCAACATCTAGATGAGGTATTGTCTCGACTCGGAAACGCTGGATTAACCGTTAATCCAAAAAAGTTAAAGTTATGCCAAGAATCAGTTAAATTCCTAGGATACAATATTAGTTCCCGTGGTTTGTCCGTCGACCCCGATAAAATAAGCGTCGTCGTAAATTACCCGGAACCGAAAAATTTAAAACAACTAAAAACCTTCCTCGGTATGACCAGTTTCTACGCCAAATTTATTCCGCGATATTCCGAAATCGCGGAACCGCTGAATATGTTAAAAAAAAAAGATGCGAGATACACGTGGGGACCCGAACAAAACAGAGCCTTTGCGCGATTGAAACAAGAATTGGTTTCACCAAATGTTTTGAGATTCCCCGACTTCAACAAGAAGTTTATCCTCCAAACGGATGCCTCGGGATCCGCGCTGGGCGCCGTGCTGCAGCAGCAGGTGGACGGCGCGCTGGCCCCGGTGAGCTTCGCGAGCCGCACGCTGTCGCGCGCCGAACGCCGCCGGACAGTTTATGAGTTAGAGTGCGCCGCCGCTGTTTTCGGCGTTACTAAATTTAAACAGTATCTCGAACTCGCGCCGTTCGAGCTCCAAACTGATAACGCCGCGTTATCTTGGCTCTTCGAACATCCAAAACAGATCGGGAAGCTAGGGAGGTGGATACTTTTGCTATCGCGATATAAATTCGATATCAAACACATAAAAGGCAGCCTTAACAATGTAGCGGACTGTCTGAGTCGTATGTATGATGGAACAGACGAAATTCAATGCGCAGCACTCCAAGAGTATCCTGTTACCAGCGACTCCTTGATAAGGCATCAGATAAACGATACATACTGTGGCGACTTAATAATTCAAATCAACGGTGGTGTTACCATTCCAAATTATAAAATTAAAAATGAATTATTATGCCGACGAGTAGGTAAAACAAATAAATGGCGGGTAGTATTACCAGACAACTTAAAAAATATAATTCTCAACTACTACCATGATCAAGACATAGCGGGCCATCTAGGGATCACAAAAACATATAATAGAATAGCCAGCATATTCTGGTGGAAAAATCAATATACCGATATAAAAAATTACGTTAGTTCATGCATTCTTTGTCAAACATCGAAACCGCTAAACAGGAAGCCGATTGGTTTGATGACGTCTACGGTACCAGAAGATATTTGGGAAAGAGTTTATATCGACTACAAAGGTCCATTACCAACATCAAAGAGCGGAAACAAGTATGTATTGGTAATTCTGGACGGCTTCTCAAAGTGGGTTGAAATGATAGCCGTACGGGCGGCGACCGCCGCTAACACCGTGCGCGCGCTGTCCCGTTCAGTATGGGCGCGCTACGGACCGCCGCGAACACTTGTATCAGATAACGCAACACATTTCACAGCAGACGCATATAAACAGATGTGCCGCGATTGGGGAATCAAGGATGTTAAAATATCACCGTATTATCCATCAGGAAATGCTGTGGAACGCGTGAACAGGAATTTAAACATAATGTTCAATATTTACTGCAGGAAAACAAAATCTAGGTGGGACGAATCATTACCCAACTTCCAACTCGCCTTCAATACGGCAATTCACGAGAGCTCAAATTGTACACCGGCGTCAGTGTTTCTCGGACGGGAAATTAGAAGTCCCTTAGAGAATAAATGGGAACTAGATAAAGTTGTCAATGAAGGTCGCGAATTAACTAGTGATAATAAACTAAGTTCCGTAGCTCAGGCATTAAATATTGCACACGAGAAACAAAAGTGTAACTATGATAAACGCAGACAAATGAACATATTCAAAACTGGCCAACAAGTACTCGCAAAATGTTTCCCAATTACAAATGCCGATCGAGGAGTATACGCCGGCTTCTGTCCACGGTGGTCGGGACCGTATACCGTTCAAAATATTATTAACGGCCAAGCCTTGCTGACCAAGCCGAATTCAAATAACAATATTAAACGAGTGAATATATCACAATTAAAACCATACCGTCCAAGATTAAGTGGGGGGGGATGTGGCAATGTGCAGTGTCTACCTACCCTCCCATTTCCAAATTCCTAACTCGCGGCCACCGACATTCGGCGCGGTTACTGTGCGCCCGAACCTCATACACGTCGCACGCGTCCGTTACCTACATTATCATAAGGATCCAAAAGGGTGGAATATCGGCACCCTCCGCGTCGCGAGTGGCCACCGAAACACTAGGCCCTGAAACGCGAGTGAAGAAAGTGAGCAGTGCATTGTGCCTTGGATTATACCTAAACACTTCGGCCGTGAGTACCTATTCTTCTTTCCTACTCCCCACACATTGCCACATACTGAGCTCTATTTTCCATTGAAATTAGTCCAGAACCTTTAGTATAAGTTTTTTCGAAATAAACCACAAACGAACACGTTCGCGTTTAGTCTTAATTTATATGGCAAAAATTTGTTACCATTTAAGGCCACCAGAGGTGTTGCCTTACAAAATGAGACTAAATTTACGCCGTCGTGTCGTTTGAGTTTTATTTCAAAATAACTTATACTAGACGTAGGTAGGTACAGTTATAAATGTGTCGCGCTCAATCACACTTCGCTATGTAAGCGAACTTTGAATTGTGAGTTGAGTAACCGATTCCACTGTAAGAAAACAACTGCGAATAGAACGTGGCCATCATCATCATCATCAGCCGAAAGAAACTGCTGTACATAGGCCTCCCCCAGAGAATGCCACAACAATCGGTCATGGGCTGTCCGCATCAAGCGGACCCCCGCGATCTTAACCAGATCATCAGCCCACGTCGTGGGTGGCCTTCCAACGCTGTGGTGTCGTCCGGTAGGTACGTGGTCGCCACTCGAGAACTCGCTGGCCCCACCGGCCATAGGTTCTCCGGGAAATGTGTGACAGGTTAAACGGAGATATACAGGACAAGTTAGTAGGTGGTCACTGCACACGCACATTTACTAACCCTTTAACGACAATCCTCATACTCGAGGGAACGACATATCTACTAACTAACCAAGCCAAAACATGCAAAATGAAATTTAGGTTAGGTTAGTTAACGCATTCACTGCCACCCTCTTTTCCTGGACATTCGGCAGGTGCCGCACTTTGCTGTGTGCCCCAAACGCACATGTGAGTTCAACCGACTATTTTAAGTCTAAGGCACTAAGGCACAGGGTACAAGTGTCAAATATTATGAACGCGTCTGTGCGTCGAAGGCACTGCGTGAAAGTCACGGTGACGCATATATGCGGCGGTGGCAGTGAATGCGTTAATTAACCTTTCTTCTGTGACAGATATCTTGTTGCTTGCTCTTACCATTCAGGTAATTAAATCTATGTTTAAATCATAATAATATAATGGATTATGGATGAATGGTGTCGTCGAGTACCCTCGGGCTAGAGACATGATGGGTTAGCCCAGTAAGCCGTCATCTACCGGTGACGGATATCTCCGGGGATTCAAAAAGCCTTCTTTTTTATACAACGATAGTGACAAACAAGCTTGAGGTATTTGATGGTAAGCGGACACTGCAGCTTATGGACGCTCGCAACTCCTAAGGAAATAAGGAATAGGCGAATAGGCATTAAAAGCAAGGAATCTGTTACCTGACGAATAACAGCAATTTTCTTCATCAGAGATGGTGAGACCTGTCCAGCATGGGCCATCGTCGTATCTTTTAAGTCCATTATATTAACTCCGCCTGCCACCATTAATGTGTCGTCATCCACATACAATATCTGTAAATTAAGTCGGTTGATATTTTATTACACTCCTCTCTCACTTATGGTGCTTATGGTGAAACGTCATAGTTTTTTGACAGATCTCGAGTGAAAATTCGAGCGTTCGACACTCAAAAATCGGCCCCCAAATCTCACTTTGGATCAGTTCCCTGTGACATATACATCAATGTTTCATGGCAATTTTCAACCAGTAAGTATCATAATTACATGGACCAAATAAAGAAAAAGATAGACGCCGTGTCGTATAGAGAAGTCAAAGAACTGGCGTTAAGTAGAACGGACTGGAGAGAACTGCACCGACAAGAGTGAAACTCTTAAGAGGCCTTACAAGTTTGTCATTTTTAGGGTTCCGTAGTAAACAAGGAACCCTTATAGTTTCGCCATGTCCGTCCGTCCGTCCGTCCGTCCGTCCGTCCGTCCGACCGTCCGACCCCCGTTTTTCTCAGTAACCGTTAGTGCTAGAAAGCTGTAATTTGGCATGAGTATACATATCAATGACGCCGACAAAACGGTAGAATAAAATCTTAAAAAAAAATTTTTTTTAGGGTACCTCCCCCTACATGTAACGTGGTGCTGCAATTTTTTTTTCTGCCAAACCCCATCGTGTGGGGTATCGTTGGATAGCTCTTTTAAAAATATTATAAGGTTTCTAGAAGCATTTTTTGATTAAAGAATTGGTTAGCGTGATATTAAGCTTTGAAGTGATAATTTTTGCTATGGTCAAGTGTCCCCCCCCCCTGCCAGCTAAACGGTGGCTACTAGGCATGTGAAAAAAATCATGGTAGTAGTATATACGATGAATTTAAAAGGAAAACTATCACAGCTAAGTAGACATTACTAGTTAACGAGTAATAGTCGAACTTCAGAAATGTACTTTGCAAAAGCAAACGTTCGTACAATTTCCATTGATACCTTAGATAATGTTGTTAATTCTTTCAAAAACATAGTAAATATAAGTTTTCGAACTTTTTAGTCCACATAATGTAAAGGGTAGACGACTACGGAACCCTATCTTGCGCGTGGCCCGACACGCACTTGGCCGGTTTTATGATTTTATTTTTTGACAAAATTATTGTTAATACCAATAAAATGATTATAAGATACGATGATTATATTAAAGTTTTAGATAGTAACATTGCCCTTTTTTGATTTAATTGTGTGTAGTAGAATTGAAGCGCGATAAAGCAGTTTTTAGCTCGAAAATGGTCGATTTGGAGTGATGCTTGAAACAAAATATCTGAATGAAAAATGCAAGAAACACATTTAAAAGCTATGTCATTAGGTCTCAATAGTCCTGTTTCAGATAGGGACATTGATAAAATGTCAAGAAACTTATCAGTTAAACTGAAAATGGACTAAATAGACGAGCATTTTTTACCTTATAAGGACCCTTAAATAATGATGATGATGATGAAGTATCATAAATAAATATGTATGGAAAATCTCACAAAAATCGCGACCTAGTGTCCCAAAATAAGCAAAGCTTGTACTATGGGTACTAGACAACTACCAGGTACAGGTACCTACATAGGTAATTAAATATAGTCAAATTAATACTAGAATATAAATACGTACAAATAATCGTGTTCATAAGCCCTCACCAGAATTCGAACCATAGTTGTATAGTAGTATCGATTTCATGCTTTGCAAGTATGTCATAAATGACAATACAATCGTTTGATATCATCAAGTATCACAGCATTTCGAGCCAGAAGGTAAAAGCCTACAATGACTGAACTTTTTATGTAATGTTGAGTTATTTTGTAGGTAAATAAAGAATGACCTATTCTAACATAATGTAAGTACTTACTTTTAGAAAATAATATGACGCCCTACCGCGAACTGAAAATGAAATATATGCATCCACAAGGTATTTAAATATGTCTATGACTACTTGCCCATTCGAGCTACAGAGAGGGAGATCTTACGATTCGCAGTGGGCTCTCTGTACCTATTGCGTATCTATAGACGTACCTACTGTACTCACCCGCATTAACGTGCCCATAACTGACGCAATGTCGAGAGCAGAATACTTGGCAGGATCATATGCACCAGGTCTTATTAATATTACTCTTGGGTCCGTGGGGTTCAGTGACTTCGGTAAAACTAGAAGTGACCTGAAACAGTAGCTCTATTATAAGTTTTTTCGAAACATTAACTGATTCGAACGCGTTTGCGTTTTGTTTCAAAATGTATGAAAACGCTCTCACCGAGTTTGAGATACGCGCGTTCATCGGTTAGCAACAAATGTTATACTCGCTATTTTAGTTTCCACTAGTGACCATCAGAGGCGCTGTTCACGTTTTCATACCACTTTCATACATTTTGAGACAAAACGCAAACGCGTTCGAATCAGTTAATGTTTCGAAAAAGAATATACTAGAGCTACAGATACCTACACACATTCATTTCCTTTCATTCCAACTAATAGAAAACTAAATTTGTTTGAACAACATTCTTTCCATTGATAAAAATGTTAACATGCTCACCCAAGACTAAAAATTTCTTTGAACTTCGGATTTCTGTGGTTAATGCTGTAAAATTCGGAGCCAGTAGTTCTCAAAGAGTAATAGAGATCAATTTTCTCCTTAGCTCGCTCTAGACTAAATTTGCATCCTCTCATAAAAGCCGCCAGCCATTGATCATCTAAAAAATAGACATTACAAATGTAAAACAACAATAAATGATTATAACATATATCTTCTACGTGTGTTTGTTACCTATCTCCTCCTAAACGGCTGGACCGATTTGGATGAAAATTTGTATGTATGTTTTTGTTGATCCCGGAAAGGTTTGAAAACACAATTGGACCCGGTAGTTGGTGTCGTTATTGTGTTTTCGTTAAAAAACGGATCTGCTAAACAATTCTTTATCATAGATGGCTTTGATATAAATTCTTTGGCATTTGACGAATGGTATATGACATGCGAAGTCACTTGCCTCACTAACGTAATTTCCATCATACTTCTAACAAATTGAGTGGATAATATTTATTTATTATTGCACAATTATGGTCGAGTGGACGTAAATAAGGCAATTTAATATATAAATAAATCTTCATATAATCAGTAAAAAAGCTTCATGTAAGTATATTATTATGTCATAAATTATATTATACATACATAAGCTTAAAATGTAATAAGTTATGGGCCACGGGGGAAATATTGGTCGTCACACACAAAACTCGAATTGCAAACGGTTCACGGCGATCAAATAGGACAGCAGAAAAAGGTTTACGGGAAAACGCTCGGTCAATTAAGAACCTAATCTAACCTGTTCTGGCGCGCAAGTGTGGTTGCTTAGCAATCCAATCTTTAAGATGCTGTATTCCATCCTCAAGTTTTTTGGGATCTTCATTTAGTTCTAGGCGTGCTTTTGCCGCCAGCTCCCGAGATAAAGATCGAACAGGCATCGTTAAAAACAGAATACTGAATGCTTGCTTATAACCCCTGTTCTAATTATTATTAATCTGTCACGATTTTTTTATCATAGCGATTATTTCTAGATAATGTATCTTTCTTGAACTCCCAAATAAATGTTATCACAATTGGCCTGGTGGTGGCTGGTGCTTTCGTTATTTGCTTCGATTGATATTAGTTTCTTACTAATATTATGAGATTCACATATAAATGTAATATATGAAAAATATTCACAAGTTATTTAGTGAAATCGCGAAGCGTCTGGTTGCCATAGCTGGTGACCGAAGAGCTGGCGACTTCCTCGCACAACGTATTAGCATTGCGTTGCGAAACAGCGAGGAAATGCCGCCAGCATCCTCGGTACAATGCAATGCCTCAAGGGCCCGTTTTAGATTTAACCCTTTTCCAGGCCGCACCATTGGTACGTCGTTTTGCGAAAAACAAAATATATATTCAAAATAGTTATGTATTGGAAATTAATTTAAGCGCCAGTAATTTTTCGCCATAGGTCAATTCGATTTAAACCTTAACTTTGGGTATTAAGGTTGAAATTTTAACTACATGCATGTGGTCACTATAGTACTATGCCTGGAAAAGGGTTAAGTTAGCTTTAATTTTATTTAAGTTATTGTTGTATTCTTGTATATATTTTCTTGTAAATAAATGATCTTATAAACTGTAATATTATAGAACTAACTAGGGCAAGGGTTTGTGGCTTAAATATAAAATCTCTTACTCTACTTTTTTATTTAAATGCACTATTTCGTATTTAATCAATCAAATTGAAGTTGCCGGAAAGAACCCTCAGCGCCAAACATGCTTTCAGCTGTTTTTGGTTTCCCAGTCCTTTTAGATTCGTCTGTGCGATACTGCATATCTTCTTCTAACCATTCGCTGTATTCTTGAACCTTCTTCTTCCAGTACTCTGCAAAATATTCACAATTTTAATATATTTTGAAGTTCTCGTGCTATATTATAATTTAATATTTTCTGTTAGCTTTTGGCCCCTGATTCCTGCATAAATCTGCGAAAAAATTCAAAACGTGTTTGTGAAATCTCCAACCCGTACTGGGGCCGATTTTTGAGTGTCGAACGCTCGACTTATTATTCGACATATGTCAAAACATCATAGTTTTTTGACAGATCTCGAGTGAAAAGTCGAGCGTTCGACACTCAGAAATCGGCCCCCTGGTCCAGCGCGGGGCCTGCTGGGCACAGCAGTGGAACATGAATATTCTGATAATCAAATTTTCATATCATTCAAACATTAAAATTAATAGAGATTTAAATATAGGTATATTAGAGCAGCATGCATCAATCCAAAAATCGTCCACTGTACCCTTGGTCATGAGTCATGAGTATACAACGAAGAAAATATATATGCACCTATTATATCCTTTTCTGACCCTGCGTGTCCTCCATATTCTGCAGTTAAAATATGCTTTGGTATATGCTCGTACATCGCTTCATAGTTTTTGTTGTGGACATACAACTGCAAAATTTAAAGAATTTTAAGTTTCTTGTTAGTTCAGTCATACAATTTTTTTACACTATACTTACTCTACTTTTGTTTTTTTCATTAAGCAATGCCTTCATCGCGTTGAAAATAGTCTCAAAACCTGTAGGAGTATTCAAATAGTGAACTCCTTTCATACGGAATGGTGTAGCATCCTGGAATTCAAATAATTAACAATTATACATAGTTTTCATTTTAGCTTACTTTGTAGGAGTGTTATAAGATCTAGTATTTTTATCTCACGGGTGCGGGTGAGCCATGGTTGTGTGTTGAGCTATACATGCACATTGTTTATGTGTGCGTCAGCGTAGGAGCTATGAGTTCACGTTGTCTATGTGTTCGTATGTGTCACAACTACAGCTATGGCCAACCCGCGCTCGTGAGATAAAAGTACTATATACTCGTATACCTGTCCAACAACAGTCATCTTTTTGATTTGCAGCGGTGTCATTTGTAAGAAATGCCCCATAGTTACTCCTTGCAAATCAAGAACAGCCATTACCCCTGATACGACAGCATCATCATCTTCCAAGTACATGATCTGCAATATGAGACTTAAACGTTTTAATACCTACGAGCCATGTTAAGAGGCTGATAAGACCTAATTTTGTTGAAATTGATGTTATTTAAGCAGTTTTTTAAGAAAAACTATTTGTTCTAGCACATCAAAAAAATATATGTTAATATTCATTCATCATATTTCAAAGACCCGGTACGGACTCGATACATAATTGGACGATTTGACGAAATCGGCTCTATAGAAAATAATTGCAAAGTTTGGTCTTAAAATCGTCATTAAACGATTCTGTGTCTTTATTTTTATTACGGTTATGGGTCTGCAATTAAAAACATATTCATACCTAAACCGCCAACGAGTCATATTTCACAAATAATCCTCACTTTTTTTATTTCAATATTATTATAGTATTTATTTGTTATTCTACGCGCAGAGCTTCCATAAAGAGCAGAATGGTTAATTAGAAACTCACGCGTGTTAGAGCGGGACTTTTTTTAGGTCTGACAAGAGTCAGCCTCTTAAATACCTAATCCCAAGCTGCTGATTACAATGTAGGTGGTTGCATTACCTTTTCTAGCGTATTTGAAACCGATATTGCTTCCGATATAGTAAATTTATCTGGGTCAACTTTTCCTGGACGGACGATTGATACCTTGGGACTACCAGGGGCTGCAGTTTGTGGTAAAGGTAGAAAGGCCCTGTGAAAATCATTAACGTTACAAAAATAGCAAAATTCTTGGAATCTTATTGTCTGTACACATACAATTAATTTGATGAATTTACCCAGTTTCCAAAATTTCCCAAAACCGAGGATTCTTTGGCGTGAGTTGGAACAAGTCAGGTGCCGTGGTACGAACCGAATAGTACAAGTCTATTTTCTCCTTCGCCCGTTCCAAACTGAACTTGCATGCCCGCAAAAATGTGGTCAGCCATTGATCGTCTGGAAATAATCACAATCACTTTGATGTCAATGCATTCATATTAAATATCAACGACCAACGTTATGACGACGCTATGCACATTACATTTGATACATGCACGGTGTTTTAGTGGAAGCTAGGTACCTATTCTTGATTTAGATCACATTATGTTTGGCTAAACCAGAGACTAGGAATTATATAGACTGCCAATGCCTATACATTGTGGCGTAATTTTAAAATAATGGGCCCGCTGTAGCTAGTTTCACTATGGAGAGATCACTTTACCATTTAATTCGTGTGCGACTAAGACCTTTGCTTAACGCCGAATGCCCGTATAAGATTATAACAGCTACGTCATTGTGCTACAATATGTAAAAAATTGGAATCACAAGTGCCACGCTATATCCAATTTTACCCTCACTAAAAAATACTCACACACACACAAATAAGGATCCGTACGATCATTAACAACGTTCTATGACGTCGGCGCTAGTTCGGCATGTCCATACATTCAGTAGGCTTGTGTTGTGTGCTTCGCTGGGGAAACGCGTGCGCAGGTTCCGACTAGTTTCGCCGGCTACCCGGAGATATGAACATCGTAAGTATTGTGAAGCTGATTCAACTGACGAACGTTCCGATTCTGATACTGTGAGACTGTGAGTGTCATAGAAGATACAGTAGATGATTTATTCTCCAGTTCTGAGAGCATTTTTGACCTACGTGTGACAAATAAGCCCAAAAAAGACATTCCAACTAATTCGTCAGAATGAAAGTACCAAAGTGTATTACGTATAGCCAAAAAGTCTCGACATAATCACAGCGGTTCCATTGCAACTCGGCAACCCAGTCCTAACAGAAGTATCAAATCAAGATCAGACGCTGATACGCTTTCCGTTTCATCTGAGATTCTAAAGAAATTAGAAGATGACTTTACTTTGGAGAATGTAACATTATCACTCGATCATGCCGAGATACTAAGTTATACTAAACATGAGCAGCAAAGGCAAGATCAAGTAGGTAGCCAGTTCAAGTTTTTTACCATCGAGTTCGGAAGAAAAAGAGGCCTAAATGGGCTCTTCACTACCGATTCCTTCGTCATCGCATCTTGAGGAGATGGAACCCAACTCTGGTTCTCCACCACTACCACTGCTCCTTCCAGAAGAGAAGAAAGGCAACCAGGGTTCTCTACCACCGCCACATCCGGAAGGGATTGAAGCCTGCTTATGTTCTCCACCACCGACACATCGGAAAGAGATCGAAGGCAGCTCCGCTTCTCCACCACCGCAATATATGGAAGAGACCGAAACCATCTCAGGTTCTCAACCACCGCCACATCTGGAGGAGATCGAAGCCAGCTGAGGTACTCCATCAACGCCACATCTGGAGGAGGTGGAAGCCCACCCGAGTTCTCCACCACAGCCACATCCGGTAGAGATGGAATTCAACCCGGGCGTTTCAGGTAATTATCCCCCACAGCCGGTTACATTGCCCTTAGTAGGATCCAATACAAACCTCCATGATACCAGCCCAAGTCTTCAGCCAGCTTTATCGGCCGAGGCAAACCGACCGCTACCTTTTTCTGGACCTAAAAACGAGTCCAATAGAGCATGCATCTCGCAGTCGCACTAGTGATATCGATTTGTCAGCTCGACGACGTCTTAGACGACTTCAAAGTTCACCTTGGCCTGATACATGGGAAGCTTCAACCAGCGATATACCTGTATTCGATTTTGATGAGGATTCAGCAGGTATACAATTTGAGCTTAGAAGGAACGCCTCAGCCTTGAAAGTTTTCAATGCATCCAAATATTGTAGATTTTATTGTGTGTGGTAATGATTACGGGAGAAAATTGTGCAATCAGACAGACCATCTACTAGAACTGCTAAGATTATCTATATATCACGATGTTGTGCCATTGTTAGTGAGTCAAATCTCATTCTAACATGACCACATGACAGAACTTCAGAACACGCCGGGAATAGGTTTACATAAAAAACGTCGAACAGTTTTTTTGGTGTTTATTGATATGTTATATGATAAAACGTCTGGAGTCGTCGAAACAACATGAATATGATACAACGTTGTGCAGTTCTTTATGAGTTAAATAACATGTTACATGACAGAACGTTATACGTTGCGAGGGTTTTGACGTAATGAGACTTTGTGTCATCTGTTCTGAGATAAATATTATATTATATGGCAGAACGTCAGAACACGTTGAAATAATACGAATGTGATACGACGTTGTACAGTTTTTATATGTTAGATCACATGTGACGTTAAAATACTGTCACGTGAGAACACGTAGTGCTATTGTTTCTGTGTTAAAACTTATACTATATAGCAGAACGTCAATAGACGAAGAAAGTTTGTTCACGTGACAGGACGTTGTGCCATAGCTATTAAACTATTTAGCAATATAAATGTCAGAACGTCCAAACACGTTAACGTGACAGGACGTTCTGACTTAGCTCTTAAACTCTTTAACAATTTAAATATCACAACGTCCACACACGTTGACGTGTTAAGACGTTGTCCCACGATTATTCAACTAAAATCACTCACTTGGTACACAACGTCCTTAAACGTCGACGTTCACAAACGTTTGTGCCACCGTTTGTATACCATTCATGCATGTCATAATTACAAAGACCATAGACGTCGTTTCAATTTGTATGAGGATATATTGTGCGAAGCAACGACATCTTAAAAACTGGGCCGCGCACGTGAACGTGTTAAGCAAAGGTCTTAGTGGCATACGAATTAAATGGTAAAGTGATCTCTCCATAGTGAAACTAGCTACAGCGGGCCCATTATTTTAAAATTACGCCACAATGTATAGGCATTGGCAGTCTATATAATTCCTAGTCTCTGGCTAAACTAAGAATTACTAATCTACCAATTGTGGGCCCAGTCCAGGATGTCGCCACCTAGCGTGATAAAAAATATTCACGTTGATGTATATGAACTGACCATTGCAGACTTATAACTTAGGACTCATTATTTCCTGTACCTATAAAACTTTATTTCTATTATCATCATATATGGATAGACAACATATAAATAATGCCATTACCTGAGAAGCAACATCAAAATTGTAAGGACTATAATAAACGCTATTCCTGGATTGATCAAATTGTAATTTTATTTCTTTATAATATAATGTAATATCAAGAATTCATGTTTTGACTTCACCTGTTCTAGCTTTAAGATGCGGTTGCTTGGCGATCCAATCCTTTATGTGTTGCAAGTCACTAGCCAGCCTCTGGGGATCTTCATTAAGCTCTTTTCTAGCCTTTTCTGCAAGCACCGGAGACAAGGGACGCACAGGCATATTGCTGAATTAACTACCAGAATCAAATAAACGTATTTTATTACGATACCTGACTTGGTAAACCGTTATCTCGTACTTATCTACTGCTGCCTTGTACTTAAATACTCGATAATGATTATTTAATGCTTTCTATCAATGGATTATACGAGCACAAAATAACGGCTGGTAGATATAAAGATAAAAAATTGCCCACACTGAGGTATCTAACTTAAGGCTAAAGGCCATGGCAGGCTAAGGGAGCATCTTTTCCGCCTGATTGTTTATGATGGGCCACGCCGTTATGTCGTCTATTTAGGAATCTTTTTATTTTCTTTTTATAGATATCTAGGGGAAGGTTGCTATGATTGGACCACTTAACTTTGCTGCCTTATAATTCGCTCGGTTGGGGGGTAAGTGGCTTCTGGTTCTGCCAGATTTCGTTCAAGTCAATTGAGCTCGTGAACAAATATATCCGTTTATCCCAGATCTTTGACCTGTATTTTAGTCGATTCTTCTATAAATGGTCAGCAAGATGCTTTCCAATGTCGATGTTTACTAAAGAGTCAATTTCACCAAACGGGCATTTTTGTCAAATTCCCATGGAATTTTGAAATACCAATAATATATAGAAAATTTTATGCTGATAATTTGATAAAAAAATTAATAAACACAAATTTTCTTACGGGGTACTTATACATATAAAATTACGGAAGTTATAGCAATTTGAAAATTTGACCAGGGCACGGGAATTTATCTGTCCATGGGAATTGCCTTTTCTTAGAAAAAAATGTATTAAAATTATTATTTACCATCTAATTTATCAAGAATTATAAAGTTCAATTGTATTGAAGTTATTTAGCCTAATTTTACCAATCATGGGTTCAAGTTTCAACCGAGGAAATTTATATTAACCAAAAATCTATATTTTAAGTTAAATCTCTCTTTATACAATCACATAGCAACTTCTTTGCAGAAAATCATACAAGTATTAATATTTAAAACTATCACTAAATGCAGATGTACATATAGACGCTCTCAACTCCAAAAGCGTCACGGGTACGTTGCTGACCTTTTATAAAATTTGAGATGTCTGCTTACTTGTTTGCCACCGTCGTTGTATATAAAATGCGTATGTATCGATATATACCTACATGATTTTATGTACATAATGTTCATTGACTTTGTTTATTGATTCTTTTCAAATATTTAAGAAGCTAAGTGTAATTGTAGCAGTTGGCCTGTTTTTTTTAAATAAACGCATAAACTACAACTCTAATCGATATACTTAGTACAAATTATATTTATTTATGCATTTCATCCATAATTATTGTTTTTAAATGCGGTTTATTAACAAAATAAGTGACCCTTCCCAATTCCCGTGCCCCAAAATCAGCTGTTTTGGGTAAACAAGCTATGGGAATTAGGACACGGGAATTGGAAATCGATATAAAAAAATCATAAAAAAATCAAATCACATGTTAATAATATTTTAAGTTATCGTTTATATAGAGACACCAAAGTGCTTTATAATGCATACATATGTTAATGATTACTTATGCAAGAATTTGAATTTCTAAGGGCCACCGAAATTTCAAGCAAAAGCAAAAAAATTGTCGCCCACCCAGAAACCGAAGTACTTAGGTGGTTTACTCGAACTTAATGCGGTTTGCTATATATAATTTTTTTATATATAATAGCTGACATTTGAGAGCACATGTGAAGCAGGACGCGAAGCTGATCAAATGTAAACGATGGCTGCCAGGGACCTTTGAATTTTGCCGACAAAATTTAACTCTCGCGCTCGGACGATTTTTAAACATCAATTACAAGTTATTCACCACAGTGAAGTGAATAGTGTCTGTGCTCAGTGATAGTAAATATAATCGAGTTAAAGTTTTTGACACGAAATCAGTGATTCTAATGTACAGTTTTTGATAGGAATTTTTGATTGATTCAAAACTCGATGCCAGACAGGGCACGGAGTCTTAATTTGAGCATTTAGGTATTTTTTAATGTATTTTAAAAACAAATAAGTCAGTGAATTTGAGTGGACCTCAACGTGGAAACATGTATTCTTTATGAAAAAAAATAAATGGTACGTATTATCTCATGCTACACTACGATTTTCATTTTCAGCTCGGACACAAAAAAAAACGAGTTTAGAAAATGACCCTAAAGATGGTGATTACTTGGCGTTTAGGTTTTCTTCGTCAGAGACTTCTTGCGAAGTCGTACGAAGTATGTCCGCATGTAGGCGAAGTTTTTTACGAGATTCCGGCGGAGTATAGAACATTTCGGTAGTTATTTATATTAGATTTCTTGTGTGGATAAAGATGACAAGCAAACAGGATTTTGTCACTTACGTATTTCGTACTGTTGACCGTCTAGTTTTAGAACACGAAAGATGGATCGTACACAATAATGCGGTTTTACTTGGTTTCTTGTTGTTTTTATAATAAAAATGTATTATTTTCATCAACAATAAACATTCGTGACAGATGACATGTATCTGAATATTGAATCATCGTCATTATAAATCAGTACCTAAATAACCATTGTTTTGGTAATTAGTTAATTACACCAAGCGCTATTATACCTACATACATTTCTTATTTCAGTCTTTTAGCGTCCTGATACGACACGGCACCAATTTTCTCCTTCACTTGGTTGAAGACGTCAATCTGGGTCTACCTCTTCCCCTTCTTCCTTCAATTTTTCCTTCCAAAATGTTCACAAAAAAGGTGTCGTGCCGTATCAGGTGCTGGTACCGGGAAGACTGGCGATCTCTCCACCGACAAGAGCGTAGCTCTTAAGTTTGATGATGACATTTCTTATTGTTCCCTCCACAACAGTGGCTATTTTCATAATCATAATATTCATTAAGTGTAAGACCTGAGTGGACGCTCAAGTCGGGCGTGCAGTGGATTGAAACTCACAACTCACAACAGTCGGCCAACAAGCCAAGGCCGGTGTGTCGTTTTTTTTGCATCGCGAAATTGGCTGAAACACTGCTGTGTGTCTGGATAATCCATACTAATATTATAAATGCGAAAGTGTGTCTGTCTGTCTGTCTGTAACCTCTTCACGTTTAAACCGCTAAACCGATTTAGATGAAATTTGGCACGGAGATAGGTAGTTTGAGTCCCGGGGAAGCACATAGGATACTTTTTATCCCGGAAATCATCCCTTAATGGAGTGGAAATTTGTATGGAAGAGCGATAACTAGGTAAGCGCCTGTTATAAAAAAATAGCAATTAAATTCTACCGCGATGAACGAGTTCCACGCAGTGGGCAAAAACTAGTTTGAATATAATTATGTAAATGAAACTTGGTATGAATTTTTACATATTTATTTCGTGAATGTACATTTTTTTATATTTCATTTTATTATAATTTACAACCCTGTTGTTTCTTAATAGATTGTAGACTGCTGCAAGATAGGCATGTTTCAATGTCGCTTCTCCTCTGTGATCATTGACTGAAATAAGTTAACAGTATGTTTAATTATCTTATACATAAGGACTAAATGAAATCACAGAGAACGTTTTATGGCCTGAATTCAAACTAAGTGCCAGTTGCACTAACGTACGAACACAGACCGGTCATCGTCAAATATGGCGCCGGCAGCTGTCATCCCATAGAAACTTGTCAAATTTTTCATACAATCAGAGTTGACGAACACCACTTACGATTACAGACGGTTTGGTGCAACCCAGCCTAAATGGGTACGCCGCCACCCGTATGATATATAGGAAGTCTGTGTCATAAAATTACAAACTCACTGACTTTTAGGTACTTCCACACTGATAAGTAGGTATACCCAGAAAGCAGTTAGGTAATTCCTTTCAGCAAAGACATAAAAATATTTTTTATAATTAATTATTAATTTTCAAGTTAAATAAGTGTCTAGGATCAATTAAGTTATATCACAAAAACGGTGCAAAGTCACTCAAATGATAATATTTAAATAAATACTTAGACATCATACCTACAGCTTACACTAAATATACATTAAGTTAGTTAACGCCTACTTTAAGCTTAAATCACAAACATTGGACATCGCAGCATAGCGGAGATGATAACTACCATAAACAAATAAATATATACCTTAAATTCTACTCTTTGAATATACAATCATTGGAATATTTTTTCGTGTAATTAACACTTTCGCGGACACTACTTCAAATCAATATTTTTAACATACATTTGACGACTGTCATTCGTGTGCGTCAAAGTTTTAAACTTAACGAACGTGTCAATTCAAGAAAATGCAAGGACTGATTTTTTTCGGATAGTAAACATCCGACTTAACATGGCCATAATTATTTGCGACATTAAAAATAAGGGAAAACATAACATTTTTATTGCCTACATCTACGTTTAAGTTAGGAAAAGTAAGAGCTAATCCTGGGAGCTTCGTAAGTAATACCACTTATTCATATTTATACCAGAGTTATTGATAAGTACACTAGGACATGTGCTTAATAAACTAATTAATATATAAAACCTCCCTTCATTTAGCGTTACAAAATTTTATTACATAAGTACGGTCAGCTGCACAGAAACCAGTAGCTCTAGTATAAGTTTTTTCGAAACATTAACTTATTCGAACGCGTTTGCGTTTTGTCTCAAAATGTATGAAAACGCTCTCACCGAGTTTGAAATACGCGCGTTCATCGGTTAGCAACAAATGTTATACTCGCTGTTTTAGTTTCCACTAGTGACCGCCAGAGGCCCTGTTCACGTTTTCATACCACTTTCACACATTTTGAGACAAAACGCAAACGCGTTCGAATTATTTAATGTTTCGAAAAAACTTATACTAGAGCTACAGACCCCCGTTCATACAAACTTCTATAAACTTCTATAACATAGGTAGGGGGGTACCTTTTCTCTGCAGCTGACTATACCTACATACACGAGTACCAGGCCTGCCAGGATGTAGGTAAATCACTGAAATACTCGTATGTTGGTAAGGTACATAAAGTACTTATTATCTGCAGGCGTATACGACTTATTTTGCTAATGCCGGTTATAAGTAATCATTTTATTTTATAATTTCTAAATGCATATTTTCAGTTGTTTATGACGCATCAATAATTAATTAGGAAGGCTTTTTATTTTAGTTACGCATGTCCTCCACAATGTTACTTCAAATGTTAATTTAGTACTACCGACAATGAGGTTCTGCAAGTTCATAGTACATACGGACAACCAATTTGATTTCTGGGTCACTTCGTACCTTGTCACAGTAAAAAAATATATGAAAGCCGCTGGAGAGCTCATATTAATGTTACTGTAACAAGGTACGAAGTGGCCTAGAAATCAAATTGGTCTACTGTATGTACCTGCTACTAGCATATCAAGAGCGCTCATGGGCATAAAATTGTAAATATTTAAGCTCCATCTAGAAAATAATGGCGTGCCAGTACATTTTGACAAATATTATCACCGACATTTTAATTAATAACGATATGACAAATCATTAACGACTTTGTAAGCTCTATTACATAAATATACCTAGGTACAATATTATAAACTAACAGGAAACAAATTCTACCAGTGTTTGAAACTGTTAGGTTGGTATTATGTCTACTCTGTGTATTTGGTGTCCTTGTTGCGCGAGCGCAGGGATCAGAAGTTGGCGAAGAGCTTGAGTTCGTCGGGGTCGAGCGCGCGCGCCGCCTTCCAGTCGGTCTCGGTGTACTCGTCGAAGTTGGACGTGTCGCCCTCGTACGACACCGTCGGCATAATTGGAGGCTGCACACAAACAATAATATGTACATTACTTAAAGTAGAAATTATTTAAAATGTCCGACATTTTATAAAACTTGTCATTGGACTTTGAATCTTCACGCTTGGACAGTAAAGTCGCTTTTTGAACTGCCTAATTTGGTACAACTCGGACAGTTCAAATCATTTTAAGTATACCAAGTGTGGTAAAACAAAGGATGTCTCACAACGCGTGTATTTGACGCCCGAGTCGAAGGCAAGGGCGATAAATATTATGCCAGTCAGTAGAGGATCAACGCCAAGGGCTATGTTGCAAAAGGTGGCGTAGAAGATTTTTATTTTTATTGTGTATTTGGGTACTCCTGACTCTATATCCCGAAAATCACCCCTGGAAGGGATGAAATAAGGAGTGGAAGTTTACGCAGACAAAGTCGCGGGAAACAGCTACTCGAAGATAATAATGCTGATGTAACTATGTAGTCTGTCAATTCTTAGTATTAAAGCATTATACGCTAGGATAAATACAAAAAAAAAATCAAAGGCAGATGCTTATATGTATAATCACTACCTATATTGAAGTTTTGTCCAAGTTCGGGAGAACTTAATTTTTTAAGAAAGAATTTCTACTATATCGCTTGAGCGAATTATTACGTGTTTGTTTTCATTAGACGCAGAATTTAATGTGATTTAACTTGCTAGTAGGTAACTTTACGCTAGGATGCTACGTACAGAACATATGGGCGATAAACCGAAAACAAAACAGGTTAAGTAGCTGTCAAAAGTTGTCCCGAGATATTTCGTGCTACCATTTTTGATATACAGTGCGTTATCGGCAAGTGTAAAAAAATCCATCCTCCTTTATTTTTAGGGTTCCGTAGTAAACAAGGAACCCTTATAGTTTCGCCATGTCCGTCCGTCCGTCCGTCCGTCCGTCCGTCTGTCCCCCGTTTTTCTCAATAACCGTTAGTACTAGAAAGCTGTAATTTGGCATGAGTATACATATCAATGACGCCGACAAAACATTAGAATAAAATCTTTAAAAAAAAATTTTTTAGGGTACCTCCCCTACATGTAAAGTGGTGGTGCAATTTTTTTTTCTTCCAAACCCCATCGTGTGGGGTTTCGTTGGATAGCTCTTTCAAATATTATAAGGTTTCTAAAAGCATTTTTGATTAAAGAATCGGTTGGCGTGATATTAATCTTTGAAGTGATAATTTGATCTTATTAAATTAAAAAAAAAATTGTTATGATCAAGTGTCCCCCACCCCTGCCAGCTAAACGGTGGCTACTAGGCATGTGAAAAAAATCATGGTAATAGTATATACGCGGAATTTAAAAGGAAAACTATCACAGCTAAGTAGACATTACTAGTTAACGTGTAATAGTAGAACTTCAGAAATGTACTTTGCAAAAGCAAACTTTCGTACGATTTCCATTGATACCATACATAATGTTGTTAATTCTGTCAAAAAAATTGTAAATATAAGTTTGCGAACTTTTTAGTGCACATAATGTAACGGGTAGACGACTACGGAACCCTGCCTTGCGCGTGGCCCGACACGCACTTTGCCGGTTTTTGTTTGTACACGAACAGAAGTAACCATAAACTATAATCTAAAACAATGCTCAATTATAACTTAAGAATTAAAAGACTATCATTTATTATTAAAAAACGGGCCAAGTGCGAGTCGGACTTCGCACATTTAGGGTTCCGAACCGACCGCAAAGTTAAGTTGGTTTTTATAAGAAAAATAAGGTAATTTCAAAGAAAAAATCTAATTTATCAATATATTAGTATTTGTTGGTAAATATACGTAATAACAAATATTATTACCAAATTTAAAGTTTATAGGTATTTGGGAAGTTAAAATTTCTTCTGAACAAAATTTCGTATAAAAACCTGAATTTGGTGGCTTCTCATTCCTTTGTTTTCCAATATTTTTTTTATTAAAAATATAGTATGTATCTATTCAATGAGCTCTAAACAACGATACCCACTCGATAGGGTAGGATAAAAAAAAATTCGCGCCCTCCTTTAGCTGTATGGGAGCCCCCCTTAAAAACATTTAAAAATAAGTTTTGACTATTTGTATGGCTTCGGGCCAACAAGATGCTTATACTGTGTAAATTTGAAGCCTGTAGCCTGTAGCTCCAACCGTTTGGCTTTAAAACCTGTGTGACAGACGACGGACGGACGGACGGACGGACGTGTGGGCGTCACCAATAGGGTTCCGTTTTGACCCTTCGGGTACGGAACCCTAAAAACCTTGATGTAATAATTACCTGCAGTTTCTTCATGTAGACATCCGCCCAATCGATATTCTTGAACCATCTATGTCTTTTTACGTCTTCTGAACCGCACTGCAATGTAAAGAAAACAAACACTTATAAAGAGGAAATATTAACATCAATCAAATATTTTAAAATTTGAATAGTCTATTCCAGTTTTTTTATTGGGGAATTATACTTTTTCACACTTCATGAAATCATAAGTCAAGACAGCTGTATTGATCTTTTAAACAATCACTACCACCGATTCGATGTCGGTCACAGCGCAGGGAATTAGAACATCATTGTTTTTTGGAACGCTGTAGGTAACAGTGGCGGAGCGTCAAAAATATTCTTAGAGAAGCCGGAAATAATTTCCCTTTCTTATTCTCCATGAGCTGTAGTAAAATAACTGGACTGGCTGAAAATAAGGCAAGCCGGTGGTAATCGAGTTGTATGGACGCTCCGCCATTCATAAATAACAATGAAATGGTTGGCTTCGAGACTTAAGTACCTATGTCGACGCCACAAAATTATTCATGAGTTTTAGTAAATTGTGGCTGCATCAGAAGGTGCCAAAGACGAAACTCTGTCCACAGCTGAGTAGTGCTTCTCGTTAGCTCACTCTGTGCTAATGCTATGGTCTCAATATAATTATTGGTAAATCAAAATAAATATGTACGTAATAACAAAAACACTATGTCTGATTTTATAGCAGGGGGCCGATCTTTGAGTGTCGATCGCTTGACTTTTCACTCCAGATCTGTCAAAAAACTAAAAGTGTAAAGTCGAGCTTTCGACACTCAAAAATCGGCCCCCAGGTGCCAGAACTTGCGTAATGTTTCAACAATGGAGAATACATAACGTAAAACCTGTACAAGTATAGTTTACTTGATTTTACTCGCACCTCAACGTCTAATCTCATTAAAAAGGCCAACGGCCAGTCCATGCGCGTGGTTTATTGAAATCTTTTCATGTTGCGCAAGTCACCGAGGCCGAGGGCCAGTTCTAAGTTCACTTATCTAGATTGGCTGGGTGGGAACACCGTACGCGTATAAGTATTTGCGTCGAGACGTAAGTCAGCGATGGTGGCGACCGTTTGATGTCGCCGCTAACCGCCTGATGGATGGCTTTCTAAACATCGCGACACGGCGACATCGCGGTGACGCGCAACCGGCCTGCGGCAAAAAGCTCGGAGAAAACAAACCACTAGAAACTGCAGACGGTTCCAAACTAACGATCGGACTTCACTCGATGGGAATAGAATGATCTAACGATGCACTTACTCGTATTGCAATTGGTAATTGAAAGTTTTTCTTCGGAATTGAAATGCGTTCTGTTTACCGTGTTTACGAAGAGTTTTTTCATACAAGTATTAATTTTGATTAATAGGAATATATTTTTTCCATGCTAATTTCTTAGCTTTTCGTTATATATCAGGGACATATGTCCCTGATATGTAGGATACTTTACATAGAAACGATATTAACCTAAAGCAGCTTAAATTAGTTTTGGCAAGACTTACTTACTTTAAATGCGAACAGCATTCAATTAGACTAATATTAGAACGATATTAAAATAATAAAACGGTTGATTGTGACAATCGCAACACTTTTGTAACAGCTTCTGTGCTCGCACAATTTGACAATAAATGATTTCAATTAAGCTTATTATAATTGGTGCCTAAATCCGGGCTTATATAGGATCAATATAAGAGCAAAAAAAGTAATCTTGAGACTGATATAAGCCTGGTTTTTGCTGGTTGGGATTCTAAATTAAAAATAATACGGATTAGTGACAAATGTGTACATTAGTTTGTTTGACTATATCAACCGCAACGAGACCTTCCCCACACGAGGTTGAATCCACCTTTAAAAAAAACTTCTACAGACAAGTTGTCAAGTATAAGATTAGAAGTTATATATGGAATCGGCTGGAGAGCGGCCAACTATATAGACACTAAATAAAAAAAACCGGCCAAGTGCGTGTCGGGCCACGCGCAAGGTAGGGTTCCGTAGTCATCCACCCGTAACGTACATTATGTGGACTAAAAAGTTCGCAAACTTATATGTATTTACTATGTTTTTGACAGAATTAACAACATTATCTAAGGTATCAATGGAAATTGTTCTAAAGTTTGCTTTTGCAAAGTACATTTCTGAAGTTCGACTATTACTCGTAAACTAGTAATGTCTACTTAGCTGTGATAGTTTTCCTTTTAAATTCATCGTATATAATACTACCATGATTTTTTCACATGCCTAGGTGCCACCGTTTAGCTGGCAGGGGGGGGGGGGGGGGGACACTTGACCATAACGAAAATTATCACTTCAAAGCTTAATATCACGCCAACCGATTCTTGAATCAAAAAATACTCCTAGAAACCTTATAATATTTTTAAAAGAGCTATCCAACGATACCCCACACGATGGGGTTTGGAAGAAAACAAAATTGCACCACCACTTTACATGTAGGGGAGCTACCCTAAAAAAATTTTTTTTCAAGATTTTATTCTACCGTTATGTCGGCGTCATCGATATCTATACTCATGCCAAATTACAGATTTCTAGTACTAACGGTTACTGAGAAAAACGGGGGTCGGACGGACGGACATGGCGAAACTATAAGGGTTCCTTGTTTACTACGGAACCCTAAAAAATAGTGCATGTGAAATTTTTATCTTTACATATTTTTATAAGCACACCACCATGACAGAAATAAGGTCACAGAAGCTGTCGTACAGCTTGTTCAATAGCATGAGGCCAGTACGGCAGGCAGTAGGATAGTAAACTATTATTTGATAAAACATTCCTCCTAAGAGTCCTAAGACTCATTTCGCCTAAGTTTTATTTGCCATAACATTTTTTTTCTGTAACCGTATATCTTTGAATATTAGATGCGTAAAAATAAGTCGCCCAAATGAAGTGACACTCTTTTATAATGACAACTAATGGACAAAACGCAGGTCCCTCGCTAATCTCGCTATTAACATCTGTAGCTCTAGTATAAGTTTTTTCGAAACATTAACTAATTCGAACGCGTTTGCGTTTTGTCTCAAAATGTATGAAAGTGGTATGGAAAAGTGAACAACGCCTCTGGTGGTTACTAGTGGAAACTAAAACAGCGAGTATAACATTTGTTGCTTACCGATGAACGCGCCTATTTCAAACTCGGTGAGAGCGTTTTCATACATTTTGAGACAAAACGCAAACACGTTCGAATTAGTTAATGTTTCGAAAAAACTTATACTACTACTGGAGCTCTCGAAAACTTACGTCTCTATACTGCGCTATTTCTTTATGCGCTGCGATTTTCGCTACTACTTATAAGTGTTGTACTTCAATACTGTCATTAAGTGCACAATACAAAACAGAAAACTCCCACCGTCGGCTCGCTAGAATAGCAATAAACTTTGCTACGCGTACGTAAATTAAAACATAGGTCAAGCGCAAGGCTGGGTATTTTCTGCCCCAACGTAAACACATTGTACACAGTAATAGCTATTCCACTTCAGTATTGATTTCTGAAATTCATATTTCCAATGTTGCTATGGCCTTAGCTGTTTCAAGCTCCCGCAAAAGTCAATAAACAGTTTCACGCACACCATTTCATTAACGCAAGGTTATTTATGAGATTCAGTAACATCTATTACAAAGCATCATTGCTATAATACATCAAAAGATCTGAAAGTCAGAAGATACAGTTTACAACGACTACAAAATGTCGCAACCGAATTACGACGTGTAGTTATTTTCGTAGACGATTTTGTTAACAGTTTTATGTGATAAATTACCTTCATATTTCCAAGTCTCTTGGTTCTGTCTTGTACGAGTAATTTCTTTATAACGTCCTTTGCAATGGGGTCGAGGTGCCGAGGCCACTCCACCCGGCCGTTGAGAATTTTCTCGTAGATACCGAAGGGGTTCTCGTCATAGAACGGAGGGTAGCCGACCAGCATCTCGTAGATTAGCACGCCTAGAAATAACCGACAACAATACATATATCTAATGTGGAGTTTACTCGTAAAGATAGCAATAAAGTCATAAATGTTTATCAACACTGTTATAAGTAATCGTTTCGCTCCGACCATGTAATAACCTCATGCTATGTCCACTGACATATGCTACCGGATAATTATTGTACATTTTTATTTTATTTATAATAGTAGTGACAACATTATATATTATGTAGGTCTGTATGTACACTACCGCGAAAAAAATTAAATAGACATTCCATATAAACGCCTACAATACAAGTCCTACACACAAATTGAGACTCAGAACAATCATGAAAACGTGACCCTTTTTCGATTTGAGGATTCGTTATATTGACTTTCTTCCTCACTCAAAACACAGCGCATCCTCGGGAGCTCTGTCAGTTGTCGATAAGTTTTGTGTACTCGCTAGCGACTACGTAAACGATTGGCGATTCTTAGTTCTATTGCGTAACCGCCAGAGGCGCTGTACTTTTGTCCATACTAAATCGTTTACGCAGTCGCTAGCGAGTACGGTAATGCAAACATTGCAAACTCATGGTAAGGGTCACTCTCAAGGGCGGACTTTATCTCATGTTCGATATTTTTGTTCGTTCCTTGTGTCATTAGGCACTATTGAGCCTACAGCATTTTTTTTTATAAAACTTCCCTGAATTTCAGTCATATTAAAAATAATGCAACGGGTCAATCACGTCTTCAAGTTCGAATGTCTATCAACATGTTTCGAACCTGTACACGTTGTTTTACTACTACGCCAATATCTATGAAACTGTTAAATGTTCATTGAAAACAATTGTAAACGTAGCGCTTCGTTACTTACTTAAATTTAATAAATAAAGCTATCGGCATGTATATGCCATGTGTATGTGTAAGTAACGAAGCGCTACCTACAGGCAGGTAGGTATACACCTACCTATACGTGTTCGCTAGTTACATTGTTTGTATAATTTTATTATTTAATTTTTCAAGTTAAATACCTACTTTCTAATCTAACGGATCGATGACTTCGGTGGTCGATGATCGGTAAGTGTGCATAATGCATATACATTTGTGTGGGACGATGTTTAATTATGTGGTTTTGTGTGTTTATTAGTTGATTTATCATTTGCATAATCACATATTCGCTCGTCGATTTCTTGTATTAGGTACTAGAAAACGGGCCGGCCCGGACATCACGGAACGGTCTTTAATGAATTTACTGGATATATCAATACCTACTTTTGTTATAATTTGAGTTCAAAATATTTACAAATTTGTAAAGCCTCCGTTGTCACACAACAGCGTAACAATTCAACCAGCAATGGATCAACAGTCACTAACTATCAGACTGTCATACAATTACATAAATTTACATATGAAACTAACAATATAGCTGTGTTTCGGGTCGTTTACTACATAAAATTAAGTAGGTAAGCTTTACTAAACCTTCCATAGACAACTAAACTGGTTGGGGTTACGAGATTCATGTTATACTTTTGCAAAAAAATATATAAATTTAGGTGTATATGGGTGAGGAGTTCAGATTGGTAAGAATCGGTTAAAAATAAAGTTTCCTCACCTAGTGCCCACCAATCCACGGCTTTATTGTGTCCTTTGCTCTGTATGATTTCAGGCGCCAAGTATTCTGGAGTCCCGCATAGCGTCCACGTTCTGTCCGTGAGCTTCTTTGCAAACCCGAAGTCCGTGATCTTCAAATGTCCGTCCTTCGCCAGCAACAAGTTCTCCGGCTTGAGATCACGGTACACGATGTTTCTCGCGTGAAGGTACTCCAAGGCCGACACAATTTCCGCTGCGTAAAAATTACCTGCAAGCATCAAATTAACTAGATTACGTATAGGTATTGACTTTATTTGTATAGATCAATAAACTTCAAAAGTTGGAAACATGGCCAATCAACGACTAACACCTAAATTGAAATGATACCGAAACCGTTTGGATTTATTTACCTATACTGTAAATTACAGATTTCGAGCCACTTTCATATAGGTAGGTATACCACCTTTCTCTGATCCTACACGAAACCGGAAATATAACGAAATTGGTAACACCTTGTCTGCCTAGAAGTCTGGGTACATATGTATATCATACATAATTCCTACAATAAATCGATAGGCGACCCCGGTTTTTTTCTCTAAAACTATCGGAGAAAAGATCTTCATTAGCGTGAATTATGATAATATATAATGCCAATCCAAAAACTATAGATGTCAATAAAATGAGAAAGCGTGCCTTTCTCTTGACCTTTAACATCGTAATCTTTTGTTTCGTTTAAACTTTTCCAATATCAAATTACTCAATATGAAGATTCCTCTGTCATCGGTATAAATAATGGGCTAGCTTATACTTGTCCAATCTGTGACGGACAACAAGATTTATTGTTTTATGAACGCGAACTATTATCACAGCGGGATTAACAAGAATTTATAAATTGTAAAACTTGGCTAGCTAAACTGCGTATAGAGAGTATGAAGAAATCATTTTTATTTTGGGTGTTCGGAGTCAGCACTGGAGCGAGCGTCGGTATCGCCGTCACCAGTATTATTAGTGTCGGCCCGACACTGTCATAGGAAAGCACTGTCACTTTTGCTATACCATCAATATACACCGGATTAGGTATTTCATTTGCGCGCGGTGTCAAAACTAACGATTTACTTGCATTTATTGACGTCCGAAACTCATAGCCGGCATTAAATTACAAAATTTTGTATTTCCTTTTGCCCCGCAGTTCGAAAAAAAAATAGTTACATTGCATGTGCTCCCAATATCCTCCTAGATAGAATCAAACTAATTATCTTTACCTACACCAGCGGGGCTAAGATGATCGCTTATATGTCGGACATATAGCATTCGTCCCTTACTGTCAAGTATGTAAGTGCGAGAGGGACGAATCCTATATGTCCGACATAAGAGTATACCTACGCGATCATCTTAGCCCCTCTGCGGGGTACCTAATCACGTAACTTTTCGAACGTACCGTAGGCATATTTTAATGTAATTTTTTCCGTAACCGCAGCGCTGGTTACATTTAAACCGATCCAGCTTAAAAAGATAAGAAAAGTCAGGCAAATTTCAACTAATTGTCTTGGAATAAAATTTCTAAGTACCTATATCTACTACTACACTAACCATCACGGAGGAACAACGAAACCTAGTCAAGTTTTAGTACATGAAATTGAAATAAATAAGTCCCGTATCAGTGAACAGAAAAAAATATTTACGATTGTATAAATATGAAACTATTATGATACATTATGAATTTAATAATTCTTGGAACGGGATGTGTCCTAATTAGGGTTCCGTAGTAAACAAGGAACCCTTATAGTTTCGCCATGTCCGTCCGTCCGTCCGTCCGACCCCCGTTTTTCTCAGTAACCGTTAGTGCTAGAAAGCTGTAATTTGGCATGAGTATACATATCAATGACGCCAACAAAACGGTAGAATAAAATCTTTAAAAAAAATTTTTTTAGGGTACCTCCCCTACATGTGAAGTGGTGGAGCAATTTTTTTTTCTGCCAAACCCCATCGTGTGGGGTATCGTTGGATAGCTCTTTTAAGGTTTCTAAAAGCATTTTTTGATTAAAGAATTGGTTAGCGTGATATTAAGCTTTGAAGTGATATTTTTTGCTATGGTCAAGTGTCCCCCCCCCCCCCCCCCCTCCCCCTGCCAGCTAAACGGTGGCTACTAGGCATGTGAATAAAATCATGGTAGTAGTATATACGATGAATTTAAAAGGAAAACTATCACAGCTAAGTAGACATTACTAGTTAACGAGTAATAGTCGAACTTCAGAAATGTACTTTGCAAAAGCAAACTTTCGTACAATTTCCATTGATACCTTAGATAATGTTGTTAATTCTTTCAAAAACATAGTAAATATAAGTTTTCGAACTTTTTAGTCCATATAATGTAACGGGTGGACGACTACGGAACCCTACCTTGCGCGTGGCCCGACACGCACTTGGCCGGTTTTTTTAAGACAATTTTATAGTTTGATTTAATGCCAGTACCTTTCAAAATCAACACAGCAATTTATTACTCGGTCGATGTATTTAACCTAAGTATCTTAGGAGTTGTCTAGTATTGTTTGCGTTAGTGCAATAAATTAGCGAGGTCTAGTTGGAAGCGAGACAAAAGGAGGGCATAGAGATGGTGGTGGGCGAGTGCGCACGGCACGGTGCGATCGCGGAACCGCGCAGGCTTCAGTGCCCATGCCCATCGGCACCGCCTGCGCGTGACCTCACCGGCCCAAGATCAGTCAACCGACGTGATGCATCATAATAGGCAATGATGACTCAGTTAATCACTTGCTCTAAAATAGTGTTGTCTCCTTACAAGACGAGACCACATTGATTTTGTAGATATATTTATTTTGCATGAGTGGGTGCTGTAAAATTAATTAATGATTTGTACAGGCTTGCAAAATGTAACTGTAATATAATATGGAACAAATAGCGGAGGAGAACGGGAACTTAAAGGGGAACATAATACGGGTTATCAAACGACAACGACTGACTTTGTCTCCAAGTTCATAAATAAACATTTTACAAACAAATCCAAGACGTTGTAAACTTCTCTTGATATAATTCTAAAAGAGGCACGATATCGCCAAAACAAGCATTGCCCCTAATACTAAACAGTTCGTATAGGAGAATAAGAGTAGAAAAAGAAACTTGCTGGAATACAAGGCAGCTTTACAGACAATATCGGAATCAGAGCGGGAAGCACGCGGGCGTCACGTTGTCTGGCACCGATGCGGATCAGACGTATGTGTGATCGCCGTTTTATATTCCTGTCGTTATGTCGTGGAAATCT
This sequence comes from Cenopis cana, assembly GCA_951800055.1. Lineage (NCBI taxonomy): Eukaryota > Metazoa > Arthropoda > Insecta > Lepidoptera > Tortricidae > Cenopis > Cenopis cana. Next base: position 11,214,206 of record OX637477.1, on the reverse strand, counting down.
CCGACAAAACCCACGAACAGCGACAAGCCTCTCACCACCCAATCGCAGTGCTGGCGTCACTGACCGACTATTTCTGTACACTTTGACATTCATGTCCTTTCTCCAGAAATACAGACACAAACGAACTGATTAATGGTGTTTGGTTCGGTTTACAACACGTTGGTAACGGAACTAGACATAGCACTGAACTTATTGCGTCAAACGTGGACTAAATTTGTTAGAGATGGATCAATTCATATACAATAATATTATACTTAATAGCTACAAAATGCCGAACTGTTCCACTCAAGTACCTACCTCAGGTCAACTAGGGTAGCTCGTAATCCAAATACGTTTATGTCACACCTGGCCATAAAGCGGCAATTTCCGCACGCTCCGCGCGCGGGAAATCCCACTTCCTGGCCAGGGGGTGACATAAAATTTTGTACTTAACACGGGCGGTAATAAAGAATGCCTCAGATCGCATATTTATCGCCCTTGCCTTCGGCTCGGGCGTCAAATACCTGCGATCTGAGGCATTCTTTGTTTTACCGCCCTTGTTAAGTAATGTACTATTATAGGTCTAAATTACCGCTTGTTCTGTTAATGGAATGAAAATAATATCGAGATTTCCTGTGCTGTAGGTACTTACATTACTCATTACAGTGCATTAAAACTGAAATATGAAATCATATTTATTAACTGCACTGTTGATGTATATAGTACCTACTACGTATGTCGTATTTGCTATTCACGCCACATTTGAAACGCAAATTACTACAGCCATTACAAGTAAGTAAACCACTTGCGTTGTCTTGCCAAAAGGCGCCAATTACTAGACTGCAATGTGCATATGGGAGCCAACTCCAACTATCTAAAGTGAGCTGAAGATTTTCGGATGAGACGCTGGCGCGAGGTTAAAACTATGACGTCAAAGAAAACGTCACTTCAAACGAATTAACGTATGAATTGCTCTCTCGTTAGTTATGTATATTGACTTTTACATTGTCATTAAAAAAAATTGAATTCTAGTTTAAGTGTTTTAATGTAAATAAATATTATAGGTACTTCTTTAAAGTTCTATAGATCGAATATTGCAGACGGTAAAAACCCGTAAACAAGGAAAACTAATCTCGCGAATATTTGGCGCAAACAACCCGATTTAAAATTTTGCCTCCCCTCATTTTTACTGCATGGAGGACCTTCCGACACTTTCCGCCATTTAACCGCTTCAGCGACTGCGAATTAAGGCGCCTGTATACGCAAGCACTCCTCATACAAACTTTGTGCAAGTTTTTCTTGGCTTGTGTTTGCATTACACTTATGATTTTTGGTCAATACGCTTATTTTTAGTTACCTCAAGAAAAAAATCTTTTGTTTTACTATTTTTTTTATTTTTATTCTATTAAATTTTATTGTTTTTTTTTTGCATGACATTCTTCGTATATCTAATATTAACAAGCAAAAAAAATTATATGCAGGAGTGCCAAAACTGACGAATAAAACTTGCACAGAGTTTGTATGGAGAAGGCCTTGCATATACAGGCGCCTTAATATTATATTATATTATAGCTTGCATTAGATAATTTGCATCGACAGTGATCTCAAATTCAATTCTCGCAGAGTTCAAAACGAATTTAATCTGAATGAATTTTATTATTAAAATATCAAGCTCACATGGTCATTTACATTAGAATTATATAAGAAAACAAATATACATGGTAAATATCCCGTTTTTAATCGTAATTCTAAAGTATTAGTAAAGGTGCTCTTCATTTCCACATTTCCACTGTCGTGCAAGTAGGAGGCGGGCGGGCCGCACTTGTAAACAGATCGATTGTCAATTGAATATGTACATAATTAGGTGTCACTGTTTGAAATAAAGGGGATAAAATATTCCAATACAATTTAAAAGTGCACCCTCAACGTCTTTGTGAACGTTTGTCTTACCATTTCGTACGATTGCAACTTCCTTGAAATATATCGATATATCTAGATCTGCAACGTCAATCATCGCATCTTGTGTGGCTGCATAGTCCACGGGCCACGAGGCTGGACATCCATCGCAAGCGCAACATCGCTTTGGCGGGCCTCCAACACTCATTTATTTATTGCGGTTCGTATAATTTATTTCCCTATAGGTACCTAATTATATATCCTGATGCATTTCATAATGACTGTTTAAATACGTTTTCTTAATTTTTCCAGAGCAATTAGATCCAGATTCTAGATAGAATCTATAGATTTACCAACTTACCGATTTAAAGCAATCTGCTAAAGTAATCAACTAATCATGTCGATTGAGTGCTGCAATCAAATGTCAGTGGACGTGAATAAATTAGTGCCCGCGTTATTATGATTGTCCCATAATTGCTGTGTTAGTCGCTCTAACAACATAATCACAGGTTAACTACGAACATTTAAGCAGAAAAGCTTCCCGATTCGAGGTGTTTTTCAGTTATGTTACTTTAAAATGAATTCTACATACACTACAATTTGACCACAGAAATATATCAAGATAGAAGGAAAGAGTTCAGCAATTTGTAGGGAGACCGAGCGTGTAACATTTTGCGTAGGTACTTTGACGTCACGAGCGTAATTTAGTGATGAGAAACATAAGCCGCGCGAAAACGATTCAAAAGGATCGATTAGAAGTATTAGAACTCGGCACCGATTCTTTGCATCGATTTAAAATATCGATAAGAACCGACAGAGGAAACGATTATTATTTTCGACAGAAGAAATGTTTTGACAGAGGAAATGAGTAAGCTCAGAATTTAAATCGAAAAATATAAATGTAGGTAGGGTGATGGCACCAGTAACCGGCAGGCTCCAGTAATCGGCATTTTTTTTACAAGTTGGATTAAAATTAGGCAATAAATTGCGTTACATTTTGGTAATTTGTACATATTAGCCGCTCCAGTTATTAACTAAGTACCTATAAACGTGTACCATTTTCAGGGTTCCGTACCCTAAGGGTAAAACGGGACCATATTACTAAGACTCCGCTGTCCGTCCGTTTGTCACCAGACTGTATCTCATGAAAAGTGATAGACAGTTGAAATTTTCACAGATGATGTTTTTCTGATGCCGCTATAACAACAAATGCATATTAATATAATATGCATAAGAATAAAATAAATATTTAAGGGGGCTCCCATACAAAAGATATAATTTTTATTGCCGTTTTTATAGATAATGGTACGGAACCCTTCGTGCGCGAGTCTGACCTGTACTTGGCCGGTTTTTTATATATTCTTTGATACAGACCATGGAAAAATCAAAGAAGTCCCGCGAGGAAATATTAGAAGCTAAGAGGAAAGCGATTAATAATATTTGTTTTGCACTACGTACATTATATAGCTGCATATAATATAAGAACGTAATTATTATTTCGTCTGTTTTCAAATTCGATTTTAATAATCGAGTAAGAAAATCGCAGTGCACAGCACTATTCTTTAGTTTTGACAGAAAAAATGACTATCGACCTTGAACGTGACTCGACAGTTTGAATAGCTTATTTTTACATTGCTGGTTTTGAACGCACGCCAAGTCTGGCTCGTCAAATTAAAGCCGCAATGGAAAGCTAGCGTTGACACACAATCGCCCGCTACCGTTATGATGAAAATAATAAAATATTTCGTTTTTTAATTATTAACAGATATTTAAGGACAAATTGTACTTACCAATGAAAGGAAATACCTCGATTAACAGCTCCAACTTTCTTGGAAGTGTTTGAACAATTAATTATTGCGCAACGAACCATTTTGTTTTTAAAACCTGGCGTCGCACGCATAACGCGATCGGGAGCACACTGAAGTTTGCGGCGAGCAGTTGTGTCTCCGGGACGTAATTTCGCCACGCGAGGTACATACACTCGTTCCTTCTATCTTGATATATTTCTGTGAATTTGACTAACGATCCCAATGATCATTTTGGATTTTGACATGAACATTTTAGATACTGTGAACTAGACAATTTGCCGTTTTTGTTCAGTTTATTCATGCTGGAACTTTTGGACATACACGACACATATTACACGCAAATACGGCAGTGTCTACGGCCAAATGTGCATTTGGATGTTTATTACGATCTACGCAAATACATATGCAATCATCTGGTATCTGAACGGGGAACGAAAACTTACCGGTGGTGTTACTGAAACGGCCGGCACTCCTTAGATATGTGAACAGTTCTCCTCCAGACACGTAGTCGAAAAGCATGTAGATACAGGAGTCGTCGTGTGTCCACCACCGCCTGCAATATAACATACTGTTCATATGATACCCACGAGGAGCCACACACAGTTGAAATGAATAAAATAAAATGAAAATGAATAAAATGAACTTTATTCTGTAAGTAGGCCGCAATGGCACTTTTAAAAGTCAAACCCTACTAGCGTTTCACAGAGGCCACTGCCGAGTAGAAACGCCGAAAGAAGTCGACAGCCAGCCATTTTCCCACAAAAATTTGAAAAATAAAGGTCTGTGGTCAATAATTAACTAACGGCTTAATTGGGTAATTTATATTTTTATTACGTACTTCGATTTATACAAACGGCGACGCACCACAAATTTGGCTTTCTAGCTCTTAACTTTAAGTATGTCTACAATCTACATAAATCTAAGATAAGGAGCATTGTTCTGCAGAACGTTGTATGTACAACTGAGGCATTATACGACCAAACAGATTTAAGTAGCATTTATTCTGAATCCAAGCTAGAGTAGAAGGTAAAATACATTGCGGAATATAAATCTGCCTGAAGTATTGGGAATCAATTTGAGTATAGAATAAGTACCTAAAGCCTATTTGGAATGAAAATATTCAGGTAGGTCAGTTCTGCGTTTTAAAAATGTAAAAACCTCATGTTATTATTTTTGCTCTATTTCATGTCAACTCATTTGTTTATAAATATAGTGTTCATATTGACAGAAACGTAGTCTGCCGGGCATAATTCTCATTTTATCAGAGACTAGTATACCTTTTATATTCATACCAATGTATAGACTGCAAATGTTTATACGTTTACTATTGTTGCGACGGAGGGGTATAAACAGTTCGGTTGTCATGGAGATAAAAAGTCATCAAGGGATTCGAATATTCGCCGACTCTACTAACAGTCTCCGTGGCCCAGTGGTATAGCGCATTGGGAATAGAGTCACTGTGACCAGGTTCGAATCCCGTCGGCGATGCACTTTTTGTAAGTTATTTCAAAATGTTAAGTGATAATTTTCATTAGGCTGAGTAGCATGGAAGGTTCTAGAAGAAGTGGCTGAATAGAAAATTCCATGCTATAGAAAATTAAACGACAAATGTATGGGATTGGAACATTCGAGAATCAACGTCAAGGCACAGGTTTCGGGAATAGTGAACGCTACTCGAAACAGATAAATAACGAAAAGACAACCGTAATGACTATCGAAATGAAGATCGAAATTATCGTCTAGAATGTTCGATAGAGGTATATAAAGGGAACAAGGTCCCGGCGCAGAGCAGTATTAAAGTGAGTGAATACCGGAGCGGAACGGAGAGAGAAATAGTGGTACAGTGGAAAAGTGAAGTGATAGTAGTGAGTACAGTGAAGTGTTAGTAGTGCAAGTGCCAGTGAAGTATACTGTGTCAGTACTAGCAGGCGCGGACTCTAAGGACTTGTGCGAGTAAGTCGAGTCAGTGTACTAGTACGTGTAGACTCAGTGAGCTTATCCGGCGTTTCTAAGTCGCTAAATAAAACCATAGTTGCGCCTAACAGGTGTTTAACTCTATCCCGTACCCCACGCTCGTAACACTATTTACCAGTTTCACTCAGAAGAGGATATTGAATTCGAACGACTTATGCTCCTTACAGATGGCTTCAATGTTGGCAGAGGTATACGTGTAATATAAAATTAATGGTGCAGAGATCTCTCCATTGTGAAACTATACTGACCAGCAAAATTAATGGGTACACTTTGTATGGAAGTTCCATAGAAAGTGTACCCGTTATTTTTGCTCGTCAGTATATTTACGCCACAATTTACGTATACTCATCAACAGTCTATATAATGTACTTAGCGCCAGTTGCACCAACGTACGAACACAGACCGGTCATCGTCAAATATGGCGCCGGCAGCTGTCATCCCATAGAAACTTGTCAAACTTCCCATACAATCAGATCTGACGAACACCACTTACGATTACAGACGGTTTGGTGCAACCCAGCCTTAGTCTCTGACGATTTATTTAGAGAAATCATTTTTTCACCAGCGTTCAATAGACTTCCGATTGATAGTTGATTAAGTATGCAAATTATAGAAGGATTCTTCGCTTCACCCTAACCTAAACTGGAACACATGTTTGTTTCTTTATGTTACAGCCATAAAGCGGCAATTACCGCACGCTCCGCGCGCGGGAAATCCCACTTCCTGGCCAGAGGGTGACATAAAATTTTGTAAGCCTCAGATCGCATATTTATCGCCCTTGCCTTCGGCTCGGGCGTCAAATACCTGCCATCTGAGACATTCTTTGTTTTACCGCCCTTGTTAAGTAATGTACTATTACGGAATCATTGGACGTAATTGCATGATAATAGATCAATGTAGTGTCTAATAAAAAGTGAACGTGATGGTTGCCAGCTCGTGATCACCAAGGCATGCGATTGAAATGTGACGGCACGGCAGGCAGTTGGCTCAGTCTTTGGCACTTCAAATTCTTGTCAATACACATCTAGTCTAGGCCTCTATACAAAAAGGAATAAGATTAGCGTTCGCGGGCTCCATTTTAAACAAATTGTTCCTAATATATTGATTTAAACTTACACGATTTTCACACATTATTATTGGGGAACGGGACTTAATCGCGTACAATTATAACTAATTTACCTTTTTTAAGGTTTTTGTCCGACGTTTCGGATGTATCACAACATCCGTGGTCGCGAACTGACTGGCGTGAGCGGGTATCAACATCTTCTAGCCGCACGGGTTTTCCGAACTACCCGCACTTGGTCTTCATTAATTACATTCTCACTAGGGTTGTCACTCGCACGACACACAACACTAACAATGTCCGTTGATGTAATGGACGATGTATTTCCACGCGACCACGGATGTTGTGATACATTCGAAACGTCGGACAAAAACCTTAAAAAAGGTAAATTAGTTATAATTGTACGCGATTAAGTCCCGTTCCCCAATAATAATAAATTGTTCCTATATGTATAGGTATTTACAAGTTTTACAACAAGCAGCTGACACATGTTAATCTGTTAATTTGATTTGAGTGATCTTGAAAAGAATTGAAAATAGGTACAGTCACCAGCACTAATATCTACCATAACAAAGGTAGCATAAATATCTAACACGTCCTTAGAGCCCTACAAATAGAGTCGTGTCAGATATTTACTTTTTTTTATTTTTACGTAGTTAAAACTTGTTCAGGTATAGGTACAGTTTTCTGAAAAGATTTGAAACCATTGAAAAGATCCTTAAAGAAGCTGTTCCGCTTATCGTTTAATTGTTCCAGATATTTGAATTGTGTTTTCACTGATATCTACATAAATTTATATTTATTTATTTTTTGAAAAATTCACCCTGTTATCGGTTTATAACATCAAGAATAGCTTAAGTTGTCCTTAAATATTCTTCTGGAATGTCGCAAAACGTATGGTTTCTCAGCTGCCTAATAACCTTGATGTGGTTTGAACTTGTCTACATATTCCAATAATCCGACTAAAATAATCTTATGAAATCCTGAGATTATCGATGAAGCCTTGCAAGACTGACGCGATGATTCGCCGAGGTTATTTTAATCGATGGTTATAAATTATAACTGTAATACTCTAGTAACAAGACTAGTTAATCAATTGTATCTGGTAAATTTCAATAGATTAGGCACATCAGCGTTCGTCGGCAATGTCGGCATTCCCTCAAATATTTATTGAAAAACCAGCGAAAACAGAAGTGTGTCGAGTTAATTTCCGTACAAAGAGAAGTATGTAGATATGTAAAAGAAAGCTCACACGAGAAAGTAGCTCAAAATTTAATAATGAGTGCGATTCAGGATCGTTCATTCAGGGAACTTGATAGATTGCTAGCTTGATAAACAAGAAAGCAAATAACATTAAAGTTTGGAATATCTCGGCGACGTTGTTCTAATTTAATAAGAGGTACCGTCCAAGACCCGGGTTTCTAATGGGGACACCGCGAGATCAAGGTCGTTGGAGTCGTTACCGAGTTTAAAAATGAACGTGCACTATAGAGTAGTTTATATACGGCAATTTTACCAATAATCAGACACAAGCGTGACGTACAACATTGTACCCACACTGTTGTACGTCACCAATTAATAGTGTCTAGAAATAGGTAATAAGCCCGTCTGGCTCCACGCCTAAGATCCGTCCTAATAAGTGACGACCGTCGCATGCGTTGATTTATTCTATGGGAGTGATTCCATATTGCAAATTAAATGCAAGCACTTGTTATTGTTTTAGTAGTGACAACATAAATAACCTCAACCTTTGACCTTGTATGCACGCGCATCATATAACCATGAACATGCTGTTTAAAGACTTCATAACAAATGTATACCTACATAACTGGGGGTCTCCCTGCGACTCTGAATGCACGATTGCACGTAAGAAGTAATTAAAATATTATCAACGGGTTAAACTAACGGCCTAATAATAAAGCTACTGACGATAGGGCAAAAGAAGTTGGCTATTAAGGTTACATCAAAATTGCCTCTTATAGTTTAGGTATATGATTGTGCGTTAAGGACTTTGAAGTATGTATAAAATACTCATAATATTAATACTGGGCCGAACTACGCTTGGACAGCTTGCAGAGAGCTTAATTACAGTTTTTCAGTCTACGGATCACCCGTTAGAGCCACTTTCCTTAAACAACATCACTCATAGACGGGTTTTCCGTTATCTTATGAATCATAGGAATTACACTGAGCGAAAAAAAATCTAATTATTAGTAAGTTTTAGTGAATCCCAAGACAAGGAGATCATATACTAACGGTTACTAAAACAGTTTAGTAGTTACAAGGACAAATTTTTTGGTATTAGTAAATAACTACTATTATCAAAAACTTGTAACCGTCAGTATATAATCTCCTTGTCCTGGGATTCGCTAAAACTTACTAATAATTAGTATTTTTTTCGCTCAGTGTAGGCACCCATTTAACCCGTCGTCTACCAGTCCCTGGGATCCCAGGGCAGATAACAAAAGAATGGCATTGTATATTTTTTTCGCCGGGAGAGGACGTCTTTATGTTAAGTTTAGTGTTAACGAGCTCATAAAACTCATTTGACTTGACCTGTCTCCGAGACTGAAAAAAGCATCGTTAAACACGTATGCAATCTTCCGTAGATAGAAGTCGGCGAACACATTAAACGAAGACGCAAATAAATATACCATGACATGGTTTCATTTTTGGACAGCCCACACACACACGTCAAAAGGTTTAACTTGTATCGCTTTCGGGGAGTTGCGAATCAACGGTGCCAGCTGTGCTGTTGGGAACTTTGCCACAGGATTCGCAATTGCATAAAATAGATATAAACAAATAGTAAATTAAATCACTTACAAATTGACTATGAATGGGTGGTTTATCTCTGCTAGGATGTTCTTCTCGTTCATGACATGGTCGACTTGCTTCAGACGAATGACGTCAGCCATGGACAGGATTTTCATAGCCAGGTACTCGTCTGCGGCCTTGTCGCGACAAAGACAGACTCGTCCGAATGTACCCGTGCCTGTAGAAAAATATCAAAGTGTAAAGTTTCAGTGATTCATTTCATGAACTATAAAAAATAATGTCCTCTCAAACCACTGATGCTGTGCCGGAAACCAATTCTCCAATAAATGTTTTTATATGTTTGAGTCATTTACATTTTAATGTAGCTATGTAATGATCTAAGATACGAGAAGCAAAAACTACCATCATCTGTTATTCGTATTAATGGGGTAGTAGGTGAAAGAATATGACAAAAGGAATTGAAAAAATGAGGGTTGCCTACTATCAAACTGTACTATCATAGTAGTGTATGTCATTATCGAATAACAGATGGGGGCAGTTTTTCATATATCGCGGATCTTAGACAATAATGGGTACCGGATATAAACTATCTAAACAATTTGATGATGATATTACGCTGGTTTTATCTAAACTATAACATAAATTGAATTCATAAAAGTTAAAAAGTAACTAGAGGTACACGGCTTTTCTCCACCTATCGATAAAGCATGAGTCACTGCAGTATTCTTAGACAGCTGATAAGTTTACCTACTCTTGTTTAGCAACACTGTGTATTTCGGTTTTGTTCCATCTATATACAAATGTTATTTTAAACTAAACGAGCACAGTCCTATTTTCACGAGCACAACGTCTATCCTGGAATGCTAATAAAATAATATTTTACTACACAAACGGAAGTACTTCATATCTATTTGAAAAATCTGTTTAGTACCTGTTTTAATTTACTTACGAGTACATTACTCACAGAGAGATCACATCACCAGTATCCCGATAGTTTGACTCACAGTTTAACCTGTATAATTGCCTGCGCAAGAACGCTCAATCAAATTAACGATGTAGCATGTTAGAGATTTTACACCGGTTAGTTTGTCATTTCTCCATTAAATTAGTACGTATTTTACTTATAGTGAGCAGGTAACCGTCCGTTGCTCCTAACCTTATCAAATTACTGTAGGTCAGTTTTAATAATTACCTACTATTCATACATTTTGTATACCATTATTACAATCTCGAAGAGCGCACGCCCGTTCGAGGAAATAAATTTTATTCGGTTTTGGGTTTTTCTCAGTTTTATAGTTACTAAGTAAACCTTCCGCCTTACCTAACGAATTATTTAAATAAATAAATATTTGTGCACAATCTGACAGAAATCAACCTAGTCCCAAAGCAAAGCTTGTACTATGGATACTAAGCAACGATATACATACTTATATAGATAAATATATACTTAAATACATAGAAAACATCCAAGACCCAGGAACAAATATTCGTGCTCTTCACACAAATAAATGCCCTGACCGGATTCGAACCCGGGACCTCCAGCTTCGTAGGCAGGGTCACTACCAACTAAACTAAAGCGGTCGTCAAAATTTACCATGTGAATATATTTTAGTAACATAATATATACATATGAACACATTTTATAAACCTAGAGTCAGGCCGTTCGATGAACTTGAAGTCGTTATTTAGCTAACTAGTACAATTATAAAGGAGGTTAAAACTCGCTTACTGTAGAACAACTTTACTCTCGATTGTAACATCGTTGCGCTAATACTAAAGCGATGTTATCAATAAGTAATCAAATCTGCTATTACTATTTACAACTTCCTATGATTTAATTTATGTAACTTTACAAGTCCGTTCCATTTATGTAACTTTACACCTACAAAAAATGACATAGTATTATAGCGATTATTTTACAACTGTATTTCGAAAAAAAATGAACACCATATCATATAACGAACGTCTCCTCTATTTAAAAAAAAGTATGCGCGTAATTGTTAGTCTGTTTTTTGTTTACACAATTTAATTTTCTTAACGAGCATTAAACTGAGGAGGTAGTTTCCTGCATATAATAAACATCCAACGTAAATTCTGCGTACTTTTACCTTTGCCAAATTAACTATCACACGTTATAAAAAATCCTTTTTGAACTAGTTTTGTTTTTAGTTACATTCATATTTTGGCCTGAGTTATGTTTACACGGATGAGTAAAAACCAAGTAAAAACTTAACGGGTGGGTCGTAGGTACTCTTATTATAAATCAATATACCTATGTATTTTGTTGGCAGATTCACAGTATCCGAATCCGAAGGCCGGCGGCTAACCCAATATTGTCGGTATTCTTAACCGAATGTAAATTTTGCGTAACACTTGTTAATTCGAGATCCCGTGACGCGAGTGTGTCGTAAGAATCCACACTCCTGTTCGACAGCCCTTGCGCAAACAAACCATATCAACCGTTAACAAATTAATAGGTACATTCTAATATCCTTGTCCCATTTTTCGTTTAGTGACGTGGAAATTTGTGTTTTACGTTTAAACATTCAGTGAGGTTGACCAAACCTCAGCACGTATTCGGTCTACAAATACGAGTAGATCTAAATTAATAATACCAAAACAAGTTAACAAATTCGTAGTTTAAAAAATGACAACACAAACTCGACGAGAGTTAATGCTGCAATATATCTATATTTCGCTTTATCTAGATGAATATAATCGCTGTCATGTAAAAGTGAGTATGACACTATGTAATATTAAAGTTAAAGTACTATATATTATAGAATATTACGCATTATTTTTAATGTCTTTGATACATTCAATTTCCTAAGAATATGTTTAAAAAACAAAGGCATTAAGACGAATTATGTAAACCTGCGGTTAATTGCAGGGTTACGCTTTATTTCTAGCCTCCACGTTGCTATTTTCATTAAGAGTAACTAAATAAGACAGGATTTCTGCTGGATTCTACATCTGATACAGCTATATCCAATATGCATATTGTCCATCAAAAGTTCTGTCTGACTATATACGACTAAACAAGGTATCTTGAAGGCGCGCACGGCAGATAACATCAATCAGATAAATAATATTTATAATAAATATCACAAGTGTACCTACAAGTATGAGTGTGTATCAACATAACAAACGCCTTACGCATTGACATTAAAAAGTTTCATCACACGTTAGTCACTTTTATCATTACAGAAATCATTTGATTAATGCCTCAATACAACCCGCAGTGCACTAGCTACCTAGTGTCTTGGTAAAAATATTGATCTATCGAATAATTACGTTATTAAAAAAGTAAGTTTTGATGAAATGGAGCGCTGGCGTATTTGTCATGACTTCTTCATTTTATTCGTTAACCTAATGCTTATTATTTTTATCGTTGGAAATTCTAAGGTAATCTAGATTTGCGTAGTTAAAAGATTGACGTGGTTCGTGTTGTCCCATACATTGTAATATCCATTATGTCTGTTGAGACCCACTCAGCAGCTGTTACTTATTCGCCCATTTATTAGTATCGTCGCCTGAAAACCGTGACATTAAGGTCTATTTTATTTATTATATAATATGCTGACGCAGCGCTTGCCATAAGTCCAAGACTTAACTATGTACGTTAACTGACTATGCAGTTAGGCATATGATGTATAAAGACTAGAAACTCATTTCCTCAAACCTTAATTTACAACAAACGCTGCCGAGTTAAAGTACTTACTGATATTTATTTCTATACCATCACAGATGCTAAAAGTGCTTGTGGAGCTAGATAATGTTTTCAAATCATAAGAATGTTACTTATTTTCAAGTTAAATATATATTTATTATACATTGGTATCTACTTATTAACTATTTAACACTATTTTGCTAAACCACAGTATCTATCTAGCTGTCAACACAATGAGTCCACAAAAAAAGAGTCGGAGACAAGTTTGTGATTCTTCTTAAGCCAAAAGGGGCCCATAGAGTACTGTAACTGCTTGCCGCAGGCAAGCCGCATGCTTGTTTGCCACCATCGTATTATAGCAAAAAAAAACATACAGCCGTTCTCCTCGATTAAAACGGAATCTTTTGAGTTATGACCGTTTAGCAAATATAACTTACCTACCTTACTGAAAAAAGCGTTTCACATTTTATAGTACATTACTTAACAAGGGTGTTAAAAAAAGAATGTCTCAGATCGAAGGTATTTGACGCCCGAGCCGAAGGCAAGGGCGATAAATATGCGATCTGAGGCTTTCTTTATTACCGCCCGTGTTAAGTACAAAGTTTTATGTCACCCCCTGGCCAGGAAGTGGGATTTCCCGCTCGCGGAGCGTGCGGTAATGGCCGCTTTATGGCCAGGTGTGACATTAACTCTTTTGTTTGTTCGAGCCGTTCCGCTTTCAAGATTATAATCCATTTTGTGAGCTAACTCAGACAGAATAAAAATAGATTTATTTCATTTAATACTAGCAGCATAGCAGACAAAAAAGATCTTTACTTGTGAACGTGACGAAGGCTTTTTAATTCGAGTTTATTTCCGTCATTAATGATCCCATGTCAACAAATCATTAACATGTGAGATTTTTGGGCTTAGTGGGAGTTATGGCGAGACGGGTTCGTGAGTTGCCGGACCACTTTCACTGAGCACGCATTTAGCGGCGCGTCGCAGGCGCCGAAGACACGCTTCGAGAAGTGCTGTGTGCTTTACGTCACTCTCCTTAGATAACGTACGCGTAACCCATAAGCCTTTTGACAATGAGACGGAAGATTCGACCGTGAAGTAAGAATAGGCTACACAATGAGGATGAGTGTTTAAATTGCTACAATGAGTAATTAATTTACTCGATAAACATGAGCAAAATAACAGCACACTTTTATGACCTACAAATAATCGTTAACTGGCGTGTGTGATTATGTATTGACGACAACCATTTTTCCAAAGTAAGATTTATGCTGGGTCATTTGCACACCGGAAAATATTTTTAACTCAAGCTAAACAATATAAATAACAAAAATTATATACAAATATTCGTTGAGAAAATTTAGTCTTTTCGACGTAGGTACTTACCTAAATTGTACACAAATATTGCCATTCAAATATCTATAAAATAATCACCTCATTGCGTAGACATCATCTGTCCTTGTTAGTTTATATCCGTTTTCTTCTGTTATGGCACTCTGGCTAGAATTTACTGCGAATCATGGCTCGAGTGAGTTTTCTTTCGTAGTGTGCGTTTGAGATCATACTCGTACAAAAGTATTTAGGTACTTACGTAACTACTTCATTTATAATAAACACGGCAATTAGGTTACTATTATATTTATTTAATTTAATGAAATACGGAGCAGCAATAAACTTAGCAATGACAATCAAACAATGGTCCAGTTTGTTCTTACAGCGCATTGATTCAACAAGGCGAAGGCATCGGCCCATTGCCTACAAGGCAAGGCCACTGATTGGACTTTTTTTGTTCTTTGGCTTCGCTGAACAATGACCGTCCACGCGCACCCGCCGTGTTGACATGCCTCACTTACAGCTTTTGTTTTGACGCCAACGGCATGTCACACTTATTAGATACATAATTAAAGACATGAATTAGGTACCTACTCTGTTTTACAGACAGTGTTTTGTTTTATTATTCGTGCTAACGCAAATCAGCATCCACTGACGCAAACGTCTCACAGCTCGGCGTTACAGCATCCACCACGCGTTTGCCAAGGATAGGTTTACATGAAAATGGTGACGATATTCTACGGTCTAATTCTAATAAGCCAATGAACTTCATGAACTCTTTGTGCCGTAATTTACTATTTCTATTTATATTTTTACAGTATTTTAAATTTTGGTACTTATTATACACTCGCAATTTGGTGTGTACCTACTTTGAACGCATTGTATACCTAACCTAAATGCACCGCAGATATCTGAACTCTGAACATTATGATACTTGGATATCGAAATGGAATTAATGCTACTGCGCAGCCCAAGGAAAGAATGGAATGATCAATGTACGGGCCACCATGTAATCTAATATCTATATAAACCAATTCTCGCTTTATCTTCGAATAGACGCCGAATAAATCAAGAAGCAGAGAAATTTATAGCGAAGGAATCAACGAAGTAATAAACAAGATTTTTTTCAGTCATTGACGTATGTACGCAACTGCTTCTGTCTATTCAACAAAACTTATTTACCTAACCACCCTTGACAAGTGTCATTTATCAAATTTAAAAAGCTTTTAACGCATTACATTACATCACGTTTGTCGGTGTCTGACAGTCTGACTAGTGCCCACACCCATAATTACTTGCTAATTTCTGCATTTTTGACTGGAGGAAAGAAAGAAACAACAGTTAAACTTTTCTACATAATTGCTGATTAAATGAAACGTGACAATCTATTATTAGGTTTGGTTTTGTGATAGAGTATGTACTTTATATAAATGCCAACCATTAAGTTCGAGGACTCTGTAACATAGTATAATAAACAGAGTAGCACTTCATTAGGTGTGGTGTGATTTACATTGTTAATAGCAAACGCTACTATCTACTTAAGGGGAGGTTATTTAGCCCAAATGTTGCGCTCTAATAACACTTAACCATCCCGCTCTCTTCGGAGGCTCTACGCGTAGTTTTTGTAAATACTTATTTAAACATAGTCATTCAGGCAATAATTTAACTTATCTAATCTGTCTAATCTATAGGCTGTGAATTTATCTATAACTATTTAATGTCATTTGTTGAGTACAAATATGAAATGTACAATATCACTAATATAGCTATAACTATAATGTTGAAAAAACCGGCCAAGTGCGAGTCGGACTCGCACACGAAGGGGTCTGTGTTCCGTACCATTACCTATCTATAATCTCATATCTTTAAACGAGCAATTCTTGTATATTTATTTATTTATATATTTATTTATTTCGGGGATCTCGGAAACGGCTCTAACGATTTTGATGAAATTTGGTATGTGGGGGTTTTCGGGGACGAGCAATCGATCTAGCTAGGTCTCATGCCTGGGGAAAACGCCGAGCAAAGCTCGGCCGCCCAGATGTTCTATAATAAAAACGGCAAAAAAATCATGTCTGTTGTATGGGAGCTCCCTTAAATATTTATTTTATTCTGTTTTTTTAGTATTTTTTGTTATAGCAATAGAAATACATCATCTGTGAAAATTTCAACCGTCTACTTACCTATCACGGTTCATGAGATACAGCCTGGTGACAGACGGATAGACGGACGGACAGCAGAGTCTTTACACACGTTTTACCCTTTGGGTACGGAACCCTAAAAACATGTCTCAGTCTCAGACGGTTTTAAAAAACTCAAAAGTGCGCTAACCCCTCCTTAAACGAATGAGCGCGGGTGTTGCCTTAGATACCTACTAGTAACCGCAATATATTATTAAGTACGAATGATGTCGATACTTACTTCCGACTTTTCTAACCTAACATTTCCCGGAAGAACACAAGAGATTGTTTTATTTTTTATACTAGGTATTCCTAGCACAATTAAAAGCTCCAATTTTTACAAATGTATAATTACTAATCTAACCATAACAAAATCAATAAAGCAATAATATACCAGGTAAAAATAATCTTAAAGACACTAGGTATGTATGCGAATTGTATAATTTGTTTTTGATAACAAGGTATTTCCGGACGATCGAGAGGGACAATCAAGAGGTTACAGACTCTCCCATTACATTTGTATGCACCTAGCGATCTGTAAGATTGTCATGAACAGGAAAGTACGTATATTGTATGTTGGATCAAGTCCAATATGCCAATCCTGCAATTGAGTGCTTTATGAATAACTCTTAAAATCGCTGAATGTTTCAAGCTTATAATGTCAGTCGTTTCGGTGTTTAAAAGGCTTCGAATTATTTTGAGCGCTGCGATAAGAAACACGAGTCATTTTGTTTCAAGCTTGTTTTCACGCTCCGCTGGAATCAATTCAATCAATTGCCAATTTAATCAGTGATCTAATAATAAAATGTTTAACCTATCGAAGGTAAAATCATGACCAGTCCTTTCATCCGACTACCAAGAACATGGCCTATTACGGCCATTACCGAAGGCAACGTGCATGTTTGTAAGTAGAACATTACAATATACTTATAAAACATTATTTATCTATTTTAAGTGTTAAGTAAATAATTAAAAGTGAATGCAAATAAGCGGCAATAAGTACATATACATGTTTAGTATAGGTTGGCATATGTGAACAAGTATATTGATTGACTTAAGTAACTGTGTTAAGTCGATTACGCTGTGTGACATAACAGCGATATTATATTACGGTACTTAAGCCGCTTTCAACGATACAGCCTACACGTACAGGTCTGTTATTCCTGTACATATATATAATAATTTTTATATATTTAATGTTAGCACGAATAGTACCAAAACAAAAACAAAATTTCAAGTTTTATAGGTACAGTAGGTTATGGTGGGTATTGTATGTGACAGCCAGTAATTTTAGTCTAGTCGTTTCCAAACTATTGCCATTGTTATAAAACCGGTACAGGACAATACGCTAAAAGGAAACTGTAAACGAGACACGCGAGCCGTAAAATAAGGTACCCGCCGTTTGGTTTTGCTAGTCACTTAGCTTTGTATTATTTTTTAGCGGAAGTGAAGTTTCGTGACGAAGGTGAAGGTTTTAAAGGTTTTTCATGTTCCCATATCGCGTGTTACTTAGATCAGGAAAAAAGTGACCGGTGCATGCAATGACTCACAACTTAATGAACTAATGACCTCAACCTTTCGACCGTCATTTCAAGTCTATAATACTCAATAATCACGTTAAACTGTCATTTAATTTCAAGAAACATTTATAGGTATGTACTTAGTTTAGGTATTATCTTCATAAATCTAGTTTAAAAAAGCCAATGCGTGTTGCGCTCAGTTTGTCTATGGTAGCAACTCCCTAATATGCTAATAACGGGCGGATAAACAATGAATGTTTAATGAGTCTACAGTAGCGAGGTGATTTATATTCATCGCGGGTTACAGCGGTTTAATAGGCTTCTATCACAGAATCTAAGTCCACCTACGGAAAATAAAAAAAGTGCGGTAGCTATAAAAAATATTACGTTTATTTGCATCCGAAAGAATTCCTATACTAAAACCTTAAAGTTGTTAGTGATATACATGTACTCACTGCATTATTAAAACTGTAATATTCTTTCTGCATTACAGAAAGGAAGTCAAAGTGATTATAGCTCTATTTTCAATCAGGGTTAAACATTTTTAATTAGGATGTTCATAATAACTCCTCAAAGATATTTATGTTACAATGCTCAGCCAAGCCGTAGATCCGGTGTGATGTGAACATTTCTTTATAGCACATCTGTTACGTTTTTACTGATTTCCCGACAGATACGAGATTTTAATTTCACCGCCAGCTAAACGCAAGCGGAATCGGATACGCGCATTGTTCACATAATTTATGTACGTAAATTAAGTAGGTAAATGCCTTTCTTTATTGTCTTCTACAGTATAAGTACTGTACAATATCGAAATATTACAAAATACATCAAACCCGAAGAAGTGCACAATATATTAGGTATATTAAGTTTTCGCTTCTCATGCTCGAAAAGTTTGTCATTATTACTTAGGTAGGGTCTATAATAGTCTACAGCTACATAGCAGAGTACTTATACTACTTATACACAAAACATACCGCCGAACTAAACAATAGTTTCGCTGGGGTATTTATTCGATATTCATTGTGGGTGGATGGATAATTCTATCTTTATCGCAATCGCAGTTTAAATTTGGGCGTAGATAAAACTCTGATCTAAAAGGAATAAAAGAGCCATACCTATTACCCCTCGATCAATTTCCCCACGCTTCGCTCGGAAAAATAACTGTCTCGTGGTAGTAAAGCATATTTTAGACCCTAGTTATACAATCTACTATTAAGTATATCAATTTAGAATTCAGCATGTCCGAGGTTGTTCGATTGGATCATTACACTTGAAATAAAGCTATTGTCTGCTGTTGACCGGAACTTATAAAGTTTATTAGATGGGTTCCGATCGTCAGAGTGTGTACAAAAGCTTTTAGGTTATAAAATGTATCCTAAAAAAAACTTTAAGGTTATAATGGTTTAATGTAGGTATGGAAATGACAGGTGTCAGGATTCACTACTGTAATAGAAGGTAGGTATGTCGTATCTTATGATTAAAAAAATACTCAACTAGTTAAGTAGAAGATACATTTTCAATGAAAGTTAACAGAAAACTTGTCTTACACCAATAGATAAGCGAGATATTAATTTGAATTCTATCAAGACTGAATCTAGGTTGGCACTCATATTGTACGGTCGACTTTCCAAAATAAGTATAATAATTATATAATAATACAATAAAGAGGATTGTTATGATAATCTCTCGATGATTTTGCCAGTATAAACTGTTATTAGTGTTATGATTATGACGTATATGTTGAGCAGGTACAACAAATCCCTGTTTACGCTAGTAAGACTTCCATAGAGTTCTGTGCACTGATTGGAGGCACGTGTAAGCGGCTACGCAAATCGCTCTTAACAATGTTATAAGTATATAATATATCACTTTCCTCCCACTATAATCTTTATTCAGAATACGTATCCAAGAATGACCTGTATCGTTATGGGATCGACGAAAGAATTATTGGCGCAGCGGTTATGTATCCCTATAACGACGTCGTTAGAGCTTCTCCATTGCCATTTAAAATGTAGTTGTCTCAGGTAATTCATTTTTGGATTAATCATCGATCTTGATGTTGATATTGTACTGTTCAAAAACGTTTTTACTTCTCCATACAGAAAATGTAGGTATTAGATCCTGGGCCACAAAGTGACACAAACAGCTGCCGGTGACCAATTTCCTCTCCCATTCTGAATATAATACAGTAGTTAAGAAAGTTGTATTTATGATGATGAACGACTGTAGTCGTCTGCCGCGATACCGTCGGGGGGTTGAGGAGCAGCACCCTCCCAAAGACATAAAAAACAAGACAATTCAGTAATTTCGTCTGGACTGAATCTTGTATCGTATCAAATAATAGTTAAAGGAATAAAATTCATCTGCCGGTTGTAGAGTGGTGGAATACCCGTCTGCCGGTCACATAAACATGTATAAAAAAAAGTTTTTTTCGGTCATTTTCTCCCACATGTAATTTGGTCAGATGACAGTTTATATCATATTGTGAATAGGTAAATAAATTTGTCTGCCAGTTTGATTCTCATTTTCTTAATTTTTCCTCACCCGGCCCGAATTGAGTGATTATTTTTTCTTTAACTATTATAACAGTTGGGTTGGGGGCCCAGGAATAGAGTAAACTTGTGACAACAATAAGTTTAAATTGGACTCTAAGATCCTTAACTTTCACTTGACATTTGGGCCGGTGTGGACAACAATTAACTTTAACGATGAGAATCACCCGGTAATATCTCGGTGGAAAACCCATCTGCCGATGCCCTAAAGATTGTATGTGATGGAAAAGAAATCCAGCCAGGTTCCTGAGCATTACTAGTACCGAAACTTTTGCGTTCTCGATTTCGGGAATGCGGGTACTTTCCCCAGACCATGGCTCACCAATCGGAGAATCATTATCATTGACGATTGTACTCGTAGTTGGATCTACCGCCGCTATAACGTTTTTGGGTCGTATAATTAGCGTCTCCATCAAGTCGATCCTACTGACAACTCTGACAAGCCCCGTAATAAAACTATAGTTACATAATTGAACAGATTTATCAAAATTGCATTCTGTTCAACCAATATGTAATAAGTATCTGTATTTCCCCGCGGATAATCACCCGAATCATGTTATCATACTTTTCTGTAACTTAGGCCTTGAGTTGAGCAAAGGACATGAAATACTACGTCTCCTTTCGTTCCTATTGATATTTCTGTCGGCACTAATACACTTATTCAACTAGAATCCAAAACATATATACCTAGGTAGGTTAGGTATAAATGGGTTAGTGCGATAAGAGGGGTATCTAATTTGTTTAAAGGTGAGTAAATCATAAAAATACACATAAATAAAAATTATACTTGTTTTGGTTATATTTCATGAAAACAACATCGCTGAACTTCCACTATTTTTATAGGTACCTATGGAGATAACGGTCTGAATTCGCTTGCCCGTAGCCATTTATTGCCTAGATGCCATTAGGTTGTTCTAATTAAACCTGTTTTGACCCGAAGAATCATAAAAAACGCCGAGTTATTTTTCATCATTAAGTTTAGTTCCAGTTTCTGTTCTAGCTGCTTGTTAAACTTTCCTTATGGTAATTTAGTGTCTTTTTAATAAATGGATGCAGTGGTATCTACTGAATCACTAATGCAAGACTTTTTATTTTCGCTAAAACGGAATCATATCTAAAACTCAGACAGCTTAAAAAGTGTTATATGCTAGCTTTCGTTTTGGCATCTCTTGTATATTTAGCTGGATCAGATATGTTATGAGCAAGTCTGATACTAAAGACTTACAAAGAAATTTACTTCTAAGGAACCATGTCACCGAACATTTACCTCTAAGGAACCATGTCACCGATTTTAGTGACATGAAAAACTGCATTTATAGATTAAAAACATAACTTGTACTCGATTCGGGAATAAAACACGGTAATATTGAACAGGAAAAAGATGATAAATGAGGGCTACCTACCGTGTATCAATTCGCCACTAGAGGCGCTAGTGTGATGTGAGGTCTCCGAAATGTCAAATGTCACTGTTTGTGGGTGCGCTACTCGGGTTAAATATCGAATGAGAATTTTATAGTGAGTATAGTGACTATTTTGCTATACCTGAGATTGATTATGTATGGCAAATACGAGTTGTGGGTGGATTTCAGTGCTTCTTAAACTTATGTCCTCCTTTTTAACCGAAAAAACGGGATTGCACTGCAATACGGAATGTTTTAATGTAATTAAAGTATTAAATGGGTCAATTTTTTTGGCGTTGTAGTTTTATTTTTTCTTTTATAATTGCATGAAAATTGGTAGTATGGAAGAGCTCCTGGGGGCCGATTTTTGAGTTTCAAACGCTCGACTTTTCACTCGACATCTGTCAAAACGTCATAGTTTTTTGACAGATCTCGAGGGAAAATTCGAGCGTTCGACACTCAAAAATCGGCCCCCTGATTCTGAACAATATGTGCACGATTTCCTAGTGTCTCACATTTTTTTTCCATTGAGTGATGGAATTTTCGTAACCCAGTGGATAAAATGTATGGGAAAACAATTTTTTTCGGCGCCAAATTGTATTTTTTTTCTTGTATAGAATCAGGAGCTCTTCCAACCTACCAATTTTCATGCAATTCTAACGAAAAAAAAAACTACAACGCCAAAAAAATTGGCCCAAATACGATTTCTACGTAAACTTTCTTTTCCCGCCCATAATAACCAATAACAAAACTTTGACAGCTTGACCTTGCACGTAACACACGTATGAAACAAAGTTGAACAATGACATGTTTACCTAAGTAGGAAATAAAAAGACTTTTGCATCGACCCAAGACAAAGGACAAAGCAAACAATTAATGATTCTAGAATCACTATATAAATTATAGGGCCGTTTTTTTTCAATCCCCAGATAAAAGTATCTGACCGACAAATATTAGCTGTCATTTTCTTTCATTTACTTCAGAAAAAGACATTCATAATTTTAACTGACGGATAATTTTATGTGGGAAATAAAAAATCGGGCCTAAGAAGACTATTTACAAATTGTATTTTACTAAAGAAAGTTAATCGCGTGTACACGATTTAGATTTTTAAATAACCAGGACACATCAGCCTTCAGCGAAAATAAATCGTATTACGTGGTTTGGTTTTCCACTGGACAATGAACACTTGAATTATAAATAACGTCATAATTCGCGCCGCAGTACTTGGCTTGTTAATTTATATAACAATTAAAAGCTGACGAGCTTTTTCCCAGAAATGTGGGCGTTTATTCACATGGGCCCGTATGTAGGTCGCCTAAATTCGCCGGAAGAGTTCCCTCTTTTATATTTATTGGCTATTTTCGCTTCGCAACAAGTCAACCTCATTATAAGCGATTACCGACAATGCGGCCACTCTGTATTCTATTGATCACGCTCTGTAAACTTTTGTTAGTTAAGTAGTTGTAAGCGAAATTAAATGGAGAGCATATATCTTTTTTATATGGAGGTGTGAGAAATGTAATATACTGAGAACAAAGTAAACTTTCCGCCAGCGGTGTCTCAGCGTTGACCCAAACGTCTCCGCTTTCGAGTGTCTCTCACTCACCAACATTTCTCTTTTCCGTCACCGCAAGCATACACCCGAGCTCTTCAATTATGTAGTCTTATGCAACGATTGATAACCGATTACAACGCCAATTTCAAATCCAAGGCACAATGACCAAACCAGTTCTAATGCAACCAACGCTACCTTTTAAAATTATTATAGAAAATAAACATCATGTTACTAAGTTAATGTTGTTAACCTGCATAAAATAAAAACGTTTTTATTGTCTCGTGCCCAATGGCGTAACCATTTTGTTTTTACACGACTGCCCAAGAAAATGAGTGTTATATTTTCAGGGTTCAGCATATATGTATGTGAGATTCTTCTTCATTCAAATGTTATTATTGAAAGATAAGAATAGAACGTTAAGCAACAGGTGAAGGAACATTGAGACACTATTGTTACAAGAATGATGTTACGGGTATACTAATCAGAGAAAGTGGATAGGTACTGCGGAGCAGTCAGATCGCGTAAAGCAAAGTGGAAGTGCTCCTTGACATTATGTAAGTTTACCTAGTATGATGGCTTGTTGGCTACGCACTAACAGTAAAACGATTTCACGCACCTAAAGCTAAATATACGCCTTGTGAAAACAAATTTATTTACAGAGACTTCATACCGTTTATTAAATGCACGTTAAATTATAATACCTTTATTTTAAGTGACTGACATGCCCATTGAACATAGGTAGGTGAAAAGGTGAATGTTTCTTTTTCTACTCGTCTACTTTAATATTTGGATTGAGATATCGTAGACGAAACTAAAATCGCAATGAAGCTCTTCAAGTGAACTATCAAATGAAATTGATCAATCACGTGTCTCCCTGTCTCCGTTAGTAAACTACCTACATCTACAATAAAATTGACCAATCGCGTGACGCTGCGGACAGAATATGCCTAAACATTGGTTCTGCAAGACTAGGTTTTTTAATTATTTCGGTTCCTTTAATTCATTTCGGTTGACTCGTAGAAAAAGTACTTACTTAGTAGTTATTTAGTTAAAAAGCATACATTATATAACGATTGTATAAACTGCTGTTATTTAATCCATTTGAGAGTAATCGCTAAAATCCCTAACCATAAAATACACATGATTCCAAACAAAACATGTAGGCATGATAAATACATAGTACATAAAAATCTATTGCGAAAAGTTATTTATATCGCGTTTAAATTGATTTGCGCCCGGCTATATATCAAGTACCCGTAGAGTTTTTATACCAACACTAGCTTTTGCCCCTGACGTCGTCCGCATAAACTTCCAATCCCTATTTCATCCCTTTCACGGATGATTTTCGGCATAAAAAGTATCCAATATGTTAATCGAGGCTCAGTTTTTGCGTGATTGAGTAACAAACATCCAAACACCTAAACTTTCGCATTTTATGACGACTATTTTAGCTTGATTCTTAACATAAGAGAATTTGAGAATATCCTACTCTTATACCTATGCCGAAATATATCCGTTTGTTATTGTATGTTCACCACATCACACGTGAACATTGTTGTATTAGGATAGAACATTTAAAACTTTCGCGGAATACCGGCATCTGGCTACCGCAGACTCGCCTCTCGACAACCTTACAGCCGCAGCCGCTCAAAGGGCTGTTGTTGTTGCCCCATTGTCACACCGTTCGTGCGACTGTTTTGTGGGGCCCACTCAGCGAGCAGGCAAGTCACTGCCTGCCTTTTTACAATTTTGAGACTAATTGTCAGGGCAGGTGTCCGCTAGTCTCCCCCCATAACCCATTTTCCAGTCCATCCAATATTCATCTCAATAGCTCTATGACCTTAGTTTCCATCGCAGGCTGCACTACAATAGTCTTTGCACCTGGCGGGAACCGTCTTCGGATGCATCATCTTGTGCGTTCGGAGACGGTATCCGCCATGTGTAATATGTGTACCCCTTGCCTTTAGATTATTATTGTCTTAAAGGGGCCTCTGTGCTGTTGGCTTCGGCCAAACCCCCAGGGCAGCTTGTGGCGAGCTGAATGGGAAGTGGCGTCCCTTGGGTCCCTTGCCTCCGAGAGTCGGTCAGGCCCCTCTCTACGCTTGGCCTTTGTTGGCCGGCGGAGTGGACCCAGCAGGGGCGGCAGGACTCTCACCTCTGGCTTGCCTTAACCAGCTAGGTATATGCTCGCAGGGTGGAAGTGTATTGCACGCAATGGCGTAATAGCGAGGAAACCCGCTCACGACGCGCGCTCGCGACTATAAATATACATACTTATATAGATATAGATATATAGATACTTAAATACATATAAAACATCCAAGACCTAGGAACAAATATTCGTGCTTATCACACAAATAAATGCCCTGACCGGGATTCGAACCCGGGACCGCCAGCTTCGTAGGCAGGGTCACTACCAACTAAACTAAAGCTGTCGTCAAATTAGAATGTACTATTGGCAGAGCTCCCGAGGATGCGCGGTGTTGAGATCGAGGGACCTAAATTTGTTCCTTCTGCTGTCAACACAGTGAATACTCAAAATTTATAAAGGGTCGGCAACGTGCAGATAATTGCTTTGGAGTTGCGGGCGTCTATAGACTGCGATGTCCACTTACCATCAGGTGGGCCGTACGCTTGCTTGCCACCGTCATTGTATAAAAAATGAAACTATCCATAAGGTTGACTGGTAAAGAATGCTAATGGCATTATGTGCGTCCGTCTTTTGTGCGATCAATTTTACTTGTACAATAAAGATTAAATATAAAAATAAATAAATAAATGCCACAATGTAAAAAAATATAGGTACTAGGAGCACAAAAGGCCATAAACCATCTGTCTAACAGCTTCACCTCCTAGTCTAGTGAGACTCATAAAATAAAGTCGCTCAAACTGCGTGATGCGCTTGACCCGGTTCCGTCTGGGCGAGCGACTCGAGCGTACACCATTGTCTTTTACTTTCTTCTTATCTTAATTTGACTCCGAAGTCATGTGAAATACGACGAAATTTCTTAAAATAATCTCATTAAGGCTTTTCTCTTCATTCTTTGGCTTATTGACTTACGAGTGGCTCTACACGTGTACATTTCTGTCGTGTATTTTTTCTGCTTCATGCACAGTAGCACAAAACAATCTCGAGCCTGTTCGTCTTATCAGCTTCGTCTCGCGTTGAAATTTGATTCAATAATGAATTTCACTTTGGGTTTTTTTATTGAATCTATATCAATAACGCGTTTCTAGGAACACGGCAGCTTAGATAGCTAATAGTTGCTAAGGCACCTGTTTAATTTAAGGACAATTTCGTGAGTTTGGCATAAACAACCCAAATCCCAAATAACGTCTCACGCGTGAAGCAGCAATGTTCAGCCAAGACCGTTAGTTTATTTCATATATTTAGGAGGACATAACTAATTTACTACGTTGTATATAACTGTGAAAATATTTGTTAACGGCCAGACAAGGCACCTCTAGATATTGCATTATCTCGCGGAATAATCAAAGCACTCGCCTCGAAAGTATAAGATAATAATGTGGCATCGGCCCAGTGATATAATTTATTGCCTAAATATTATGCGCCGGTTACCTATAATTCCTTAGTCTATTTGCCACGACATACTGACCCACATATCTGTTACTAATCGCGCGTGACAATACACAATCGTTCGCGTGCGTTATTAACTTGTGAAGTATTTTACGTTGCACATTAATTAAGAAAGTCATTTTGCTTTTCTCCTGTAACTATTAAGAATTTGTAAAGCAAGTAACTTTTCCTTAACAACTGGTCTCGAGGACTATATTAATGGAGGGTTCTGTCAGCAGAACCTAATATTAGCCTGGGCCGTTGTGACGGCCGCGCCGTGCTGCAGTCATTACTACTGTAACTAGAGCGTCGACTGAATATACCTAATACACAAACTAGATTTGTATTCATTCTGACTACGAGAAGATTTGTGCTCTGTTTCACCTTCACAAATAATTCTAGTGAGCCGGTGTCACTCGCTGCGTACTTGTGCCGACTATGGACGAGTACAACCATACGCCGTGAACCGTACTTAACTGCGATGACTCATTTATTTCTTGCAAAGTTTAACTGCGAAACACCACGCCACTAGAATTGCACAAGTAAAGGCGTGTCTTTTTAATAAATTTATCGACAAACCTGATCCGATTCCGAGCATCAAGATTTTGGTGCGACTTTCGCCAATCTGTTTCCAAATTAGGCTTCATGTTTTCGTAGACTGTAATTTTTAACGACTTGTACAGTCATGTTATGTACCTTTTAAATGTAGGTACTTAAGTGGTTATTGAGTAAAAGGTTACCATTGCCCTTCTCAGTCCACGTATGTAAATATATCTTTTGCCGTCTGCGTAGCTTTGTATTTTTGTAATAATAAACAACTATTTATTTTACATTTATTATTACAAAAAGACCTGTTAACCAATGGTTTATTAGTTTTATGAATATTAATACCTAGGTACTCATTACGTATGTGTATCATATAATTCATATATCAAAAAAGTTCACTATGCCTCTGCGAATTCATCATCCTCCTAGCGTTATCCCAGTACAGTTGCATCCTGAAGGATGCCTGGGGCCCGCTACCTGCGAATTATAATAATTAATAACCGTACGGTGGACGGCGAAGGACGACTGTTCCGAAGTAGAGCGAAATGTCACGGGGCTTTTATCCTACTTGGGCAGGTCGATCGCCCTTGGCCCATATCTGGCTCACAAAACTAGGTCGGCGGGCTGATTAAACTTCGTGCCTTTGCCTTCCATTGCATTGAGTTTATGCGCCCGATAATACAATAATAATAAACAGTTCACTAATATTACGCAAACAACAGATATAGTGCAACATTACTGTCTAGCATACTGTAATTTACGAATGCCACTTTGATTACCAAGAAATAAATTACCCAAATGTACATAATCATAATTTTCTCGTTTTCAGTGACTCCTACCAACTTCTATAAATCTTATGACTTAGGGTTAGGTTAGGTATTAAGGTAAGAGTATCGCGTTTGGACACAAAATCAAACAAGTTAGTCCACGGTCGCCCCACCTGTTGAAAAGGCAGCGTTGCAACCACGCTGCACAAGCACATGGGGGCGCGTCAACAAAAAACCTTCACATGATTTATGTGACCCTGATTATTTAAGATATAATTACTACATACTAGTTGTTATTGTATTATTATTTGTTATTATATAAATAAAATAAAATAAATATTTGTGGACAATCTTACACAAATCAACCTAGTCCCAAACTAAGCAAAGCTTCTACTATGGGTACTAAGTGACGATATACATATTTATATAGATAAATAGATTACTTAAATACATAAAAAACATCCAAGACCCAAGAACTAATATTCGTGCTCATCACAAAAATAAATGCCCTGACCGGGATTCGAACCCGGGACCTGCAGCTTCGTAGGCAGGGTCACTACCGACTAAGCTAAAGCGGTCGTCATATCTACCAGAGGTGTGAACATGAATATATTGCCTATAGTTCAAGGGTTACCGGGTTTCGCGACCAGCGAGTATTCTCGTCACTACGCAGGTTTTATGTCGTTTGAGTTGTGAATAACTCTTTAGACAACTTGGCATTGTAACCTATTATAAACTCTGTTGAACTTCCACTTTCGATATATTGCTTACCAGAGATTACTTTCCGTTTGGTTATGCCATGCCACAAAAAGGTTCTGGGCCGATGAAGGGTGTATCTGCATCTGCACCCTTTCTGGCAAGTTTGTCTGCTACCTCGTTTCCGGCAATATGGGTACACCACCCAGTACCTATAGATCTAAGTATTACTTTGTTTGGATTTCGCGATTCTGTACATATTTAGAATTAAGGTATAATTCCTACAGCAAACTGCAGCATTGTTTTCAGTTGGTTCTGAGTGTCCCGCGAGACAACATGTCTGGCGTGTTTGAGAGTATAGGGATCGCGAACTTTTGTATCTTTTGTTTTTGTACTTGTTTTTTTTTTACAAGTATAAAGAAAAATGACAAAAAGACATGCGTCCTATGCTGAAATGCAAAGCTACTGAGGGAGATAGTTGTTCAATATATTTTAATAAGAATATTGTCGTTGATTTGAGAAAAAAACAACGTATCATCGCAAATGTCGGCCGAGCAGATCAGCAGTGACTGGATCTCCAGTCGGCCGACACTTTGCGTCCACTGCTCGACGACGACTGCTCGCTACGGAAGTTATTTCATGTAAATACATACGAACCAGTAGTGTCGTCTGCTGCTGGTGTATGCAGTCGGTTACGGAATTATACCTTTAGACTCTAGGGATGCTAGTGCCAACAGCGCAGCCTGGCTGTCCGAGTTGATATAGATGTGTTGTAATAACATGACTCTATTTGTATGTAGAGCCGAAAGATGTGTCAGATATATTTGAGCCGTATCAAATATGTATTATTTCGGGTAACTGAGACGAGAAATGACTCTATTAGTAGAGCCAAAATACGTGTCTAATATTTTTGAGCCTCTATCGTATCATATTATTTCTGGTAACTGCAGATTGGTACAGTATTATAATATATTGACGAGCAGTTAGTGTCCCATAATAAACTGAGGTAGTCAAAGCCGGATACTTCGTATAATCTAACCAAAGCTTTGTTTTGATTATTAATTCGGATGTTTTCCTTCAACGGCAGTTTAGTGTTGCATACTTTCTACACCGCACCGGGATGTTGTAAACATTAGATTTAACGAAGTCCATAAAAGTCAATAAACTTTAGGTATTTTCGCAGTTTTGCTAACAAACTGTCACCGGTGAGTTATTTAAAGTTTATGTGAGGAGCTTTCCAGACTTTCAATGACTACGGTAATTTGCGCACGTGCAGTTAAACGGGCTTTCTCCGTTGCAACTCATGTGAGATGATCACTAATATATGCACATTGCATCCATTATAACCAAACATACTAAGTGAAAAATATGAGTTTGGTCACTAAGGAGGGAAAGTACGAAATAAACGTTGTCATCAAGAGATTACATCAAAACGATAAGACCTTCGTTGTTCTTTAAGCTCGTAAACTCTATTTTGTAACGTTCTTCACGTTGTGATGAAATAAAGAAGTTTATTTTTATATTGCAAATCCTTATAGTTATTTATTACTACCTACCTAGTTAGTAATACTTTATAAATAGTTTTGTTGAATCATGACGATGATTACAGCCCCAATCTTTTTCTATACCTACAAGCCGTTGGTTGCCATTACTCATATTAATAATGGAACTTGTAGTATTGAAATACTTATTCCAAGTATAATTTATAGAAAATTTACCGATAAAAAACTGTTACTTAACTAACATTCCTAAATTGCTAACAAATCGTAGTCTTAAAGTAAAGTAAAGTAAAAGTAAAAATTATTTCTTTCTATTGTTGTATTTTAATTAACCTACCACTCTCAGTAAGATC
Source organism: Cenopis cana (assembly GCA_951800055.1). Taxonomy (NCBI): domain Eukaryota; kingdom Metazoa; phylum Arthropoda; class Insecta; order Lepidoptera; family Tortricidae; genus Cenopis; species Cenopis cana. Next base: position 11,183,055 of record OX637477.1, on the reverse strand, counting down.
CACGAAGCCTGTGACTGTGAGGTCTCTGCCGAAAAATCTAACTAACGACACCTAAGTAAAAGACTAATGACACCTTACGATATTACTAATAAAAATCAGAGCACACGCAATTTAGTAAATTATTTATGGGCTACGAAATTTATGTAACACTAACATATGACAAGAGTCTTTCGCCGAACTGTTTAAAACCCGCTGTTATAGGTACGTAATGAACCCTATAGAGCCCTTGTTACCTAAACAAATCCATCCGTCAATGAATCATACAAATAATTTTATCGGCATGGTAATCCGCACAAAAAACGGTATTTAACCTTTTCACCGCCATTGCCCTGATATAAAGCCAGGACATTAGGTGCCCCCACACGCCAATGACTTCATATCTAGTCGATCAAGTCAATGTAGAGGCAACCTACGTGCTATCAACTAAGGTTCTCATTTTCAGTCTTTTGCTACGAAGACTTTGGCGTACAGAATCTACTGTGGTTAAAAGGTTAAAAGATATGAAATTGAAATTGCAATTGCACTCACCTATTGTTTTCAGGATCTGCAGGTCATCCAGCTCATACTCCTTCTCCTCCTCGGAGAACTCCGACTCCGTGGTGGTGGAGTCCTGCTCCTCCGTAGAAGACGCCATGGACAGCGAGCGCACGTCGGAGCTCAGGTCCGAGCTGCACTCCCGCACCAACTTCGCACTGGCCATCATCATGCCCAATTTACTAACACCCACTTATATCAAAAGTTCCGTCTTCAGCATAATCAAATTTTCTTTTTACTGAAAATTTTAAACCAGGCAAATTATGGAACGATTATTATACGATTTTCTTCAAGAGTAAAGTCCTAAATAAAATATTGTTCCAATATTATCTACGAAGTTATTCCCAATAAATCCGAAGACAGCGCGCGGAAAACTAAAGAGATCGCGACGCGTTCTCACACCGGTATCTCGGGCTTTACTGGCCTGATCGCTCGCCCGCGGGCGACCAAAACAGAACGCACGACGTAGCCGCGCGGCGCGACGAGTGCAGCGACCAAAGCAGAATTCAATTCCACGTGTATACACAGCTCCGATACACTTATCAAAGAAATGCTACATATTTAGGTATCACATTGTGTTCACGCGCGGTGGCTTTCATAACACAAATAAAAGATAGCATAAAGTTTAAACACTTTATTGGGCAACAAGCGCAGTACAAAGAAAATATACAAGGGTAATATAAATGTAACCTAATATTAATATCACTGTGAAATCCGATACATGAGTACCTTAATTATTTAAGAAATAAATAAGTTTACATCTAAGTTAAAGTGTGTGTGTTTAACTAAATATTTACAAAACAATAAGTAAATATGTGTGTCATTACACAATATACATACAATAAAAACGTTAATTGTACCTTGATGTTCTCTAGCAATATTTACAATTATAACATTGGCCTGACTCGTTCCATATATACGTGCCGTCAATAGATTTTGGAAATTATGTAAACAAATATGTCTGAATGACAATTCATTTGTCGTCTATGGATTTGTTGTAAAATAGTGATGAGGAAAGTCTATAACAATAATTAAGCAATCCACTTGACACTCGAGAAATTATTTTATTGAATATTCATTGCGAGTATTTGTGGCTCTTAACTTCATGGCAGCAAATAAAAATAAAGCAATGAAAATTCATAACAAAGTAAATGGAAAATGATGAGAAGTGAGGTTATTTGTAATTGAATCTATAATGTCATTAAACTTTTTCGATATACTGGATATTCCCATCACTTAAACGAACTTTTTTTTCAATGACAATATAGATTCCTAGCATTTTTACGAGTTGACAAGCTATTGTCACTTAACTAATCATTGTAAACGAAAATTGTTTTTTTTTGAAATATGAATAATTAAAAGATATTATAGCAAATACAAGGATTATGTCTATACAATGTTGGTAAGACTGTGTTCGTTCTTTAAAAGTGCGTGATTACGAAGTAATGAAGGTAAATTGGTCTGTTTACATAATTTCCAAAATCTATTGACGGCACGTATACTTAATATATATCCTCATACTCTGTAATAGTTCTATTTATTGAGGTGTGCAATAAAGAGTATTTGTATTGTATTGTATCCTCACCTACAGAAAATTTGGCCCAAAAACTTTTCGTGGTTTCAAACTATAAATTGAATAAATTAAATAATGTTTAATGTATAAAAATGCATTTTTCTAATTTGGGCCAAATTTTCTGCCGGTGAGTATAATTTAAACATGATTGGGTAATAAAGAGTAACTGAATTTTATTCCTGAAATGGAAGTTTTTAGTGATTCGTGTAAACGTCACACGAGCTATACTGAAATCGCGTGCTACGCTCCAATATGCGCAGACAGCACGCGATCTTAAATTAAATAGCAAATTCGACGAATCCTGTGGACATTGAGTCTACAGGCCTCTGTATCTAGAGCGAACCCGTCTAGAGAAAATTGAACTCCTACCTAACAAACTTTAATTACATTAATTTTCTAGTCAAAACACTGATCTAAAATCAAATGTGTAATACAGGATTACTTGGACACAGTCCGTGGCTCGCCACTTTAGACTGTAGACCGACCGATATATAACGGATTTTCATTCACAACAACCGTTCTTTACTGACGTTTTGGAACAATATATACGTATGTTTATTTATGGCTATGGGCCAATTCATAGACGTAAACAGGGGAGCAGACATTTGTAGTAGCTAGTATTATAGAGATTTAAAAAAAAGTGCCGCCAAATAGCTGTGAAGATAGCATCTCAATCGGCGCCATCGGTTGACACTGTTATAAATTCTTACCGGAAAATTGTTTTTCAGTAGGCACCAATTTTCAATTCATTAAGGGTGAGCAATTCAAATAAAGGTCAGAAACTACAATACATAGAATTGTCCTTGGAAAACACGACACCATTTTTAGAACAAAGTAAAAGGGCATTCAATAATATCTAAAACCCCTTCAGACATAACCGAAAATCGAACCTGATCGGATTTGTTAAAAAATTGATGTCTTTTATTACAAAACGAACGAATGCTATTAAAATATATACATACATATACTCACGCCCATATCCCATTGGGGTAGGCAGAGACCAAAGAACGCCAAGTATAGTTCGTACAAAACTGTAAGGCTGCCAAATTAACGCAAGCAAAAATCGACCTTAGAGTCAGACCTCTAAGTCTAGTTTCGCCTGCGTTCGTTTAACGGAATTTAGCCTTAGAGTTGTGTCCGAACTACACCTACTACGGTAAAATATATACATATTTTGAAATGACCCAATTAAGCTCACATGGCATGAATAGTGTTTTCTCATTGCAGTCCGCAAGAGCGCTCGTGGCGCAGCGACGCCCGCGTACAGCGTGCAGTGAGACATCGGCCGGGGTCAACTCTTGGATAAGTGACCGCTTTGAGTGGTTACTAACGCGCTTGGATATAATCGTGCTTTGGAAAGCACGTTAAGCCGTTGATCCCAGCTGCTGTCTATGACAGCAGTTGTTAAGCCAAGTTATACTCGAATAGAAAAATCGTGCGATTGTCGTCATGCGATTTCAGGGAAAACAATCTTGAAACGGGAAAATATGCGGCGTGCTATCTTTAAGACGTGATAAGCTACTGAAATAAGTGAAATTTGTACAATATTATCCTCTGATGTCTCAGGGAAACGAAGAATTGTAGGCGGAACTTACCGTTTAAATTCTATCGTTAAAAAAATACGGGGTATAAGTTGCCCACTGATTTGATAAAGGGGAGTACCCACGTCCGTAGGGAGTACCCACCGCTGCCCTACACGTGACCCCTGGGTGGTGCTAAAATTACAACAAACTGGCAACGTGGCAACCGTACAGTCTTTTCGAAGACCTCACGGTTCGAAATAATTGGCATACGATAAATAAATAAGTGCGAAGGTATTTCGGTGTGCAACCAGCTTTACGTTGTTGCGTGTTAATAGTCCTTATTTAGACCGGTAATATCATTTGAACTAATATTTGTTTTTAAACGTCAATAAACGTAAGATATTTCATCCCAAATCGTGAGTTTTAACGGTTAATGATAGGGAAGCAATAATTAAATATAGCTTTTACAATTCGATAAGGAAAATCAAGTTACTGAGGAATGACTAACGCATGTAGGTATTGATAAAATAAAAATATGTTTAAAATTGACAACGTAACACAAACTCGGTTAAAAAGTAAAACAAAGTAAACATGCAACAAAAGGTCACGACAAGGTTTATCAGTCTGTGACAGACGACTGAAGTTCAAAATCGCGTAAATAAAAATAATACATTAATAACTTGCTACTTCGTCGCCGTCACGCCTATTGCACGTGTTTCGTGTATTATAGTATTTATAGTGTAGGTATAACTTATACAGGAAATAGATTTGTGTGTAAAAAACACTGTAGGCATGTAATATTAACCCACACAAGACATTTACAGATTTAATTTAAGACACAGTCAGTGCGAACAGTGAAGTAGGTATTTTAAAATAGATTAACAGGGAACGTAAAGACGACAGATAAGAATTAGAGCTATAGATATTCAACTTTTGAGAGTACACCAAGTATACTCTCAAGACTTGAATAACTATATTTTATGATATAGCTATACTTTTATTGATAGGTCATCTAGGTCGTTAATAATTTAAAATTTTGACGCGCTGTCATACCATTCATTTGCTTTTGAACTAACTCACTGGCATCATTTTGCGTCACACATGAATCATTTGTACATGCTATCAAGGGGCTTGCAGTGGGCGGCGCGCGTCGCTTTAAATGCCTACCGCTCGCTCGGCCCGGGGCCGGCCGTCAGTCGAGGGCCGCCCGCCGCCGCGCGGACGCGTCTATATGCACGTTACTGCTGCCGCCGCAGACTAGAACGCGACGAGCGACGAGTCGATACTCGATAGCCCTAGCGCTACACGTGCCGCGTGTGAATGAATACAAGTTATACGATAGACAGAGATGCACAGAGTAGGCATGTTTTTTATGCCTAAACGCCGTTTTTGTTAGAAAGAGAAGCTTCTGTACTTGTACTATTACTTATTCTGTGATGCTATAAACAAATACAAAGAACTACGTCCACAGGACGCGATAGTAATTCAGATGATATATTTAGTTTACTATATAACACAAGTATATACTTTATGACGAACGGCATGAACTGTAGCCATAGTTATAAGTGTATTGCGATAGCTGAAAACGTTTTTTTTTTATCTATGAACACTTCAGTATTACTGTAGTGCACTTACTGTCAAGTGTTTCCAACGTGTCTATTAATCCCTACGCCTTATTTATTTACAATATATATTAATCATTATATTTCTTATATACAACATAACATCTCTTTTGGTGAACATAATATACATTAAGGCTTAAAATATTTACATTTAAATGTCCTAATATTCAAACATTCGTTAACAATCCACCGATCTGGTTATCGATATAACTATATGCCACAACCACACCCGATTCATACTCATATCATTACTCAATTTATCAATTACATCATTATCATTCAACTCAACTCTTAACCTTTACAACGGCACTTTCGGCAAGACGCGGCAACGTAAGTTAGGTTTTTTTTCTTCTCATTTTTATTTGACAGGTACTATTTTGCCTGCTGATACGAAGTTGCGCTACTACATTAAAAAAATATAAATTTAGTTTATGGTAGTTAGGAACAGTATACCAGCATGCGTCGCAAGAGCCAATTTCTCGTGATATCTTCTCGACGGACAAAAAGCCATGGACTTGACATCTGCTAGGGGGAATCTCTCCGGGCAGTGCGCCTTTGGCTTTGCCGAACATTCATTTTGCTTTACCTGCGAGAAAGTTTATTATTTTAGGTATCTATATAATAAACTTCTGACGACCGGTACATATACTTTATATGGGACCAGCCTGTTGCCTCCCGGCGAAAAAATAAACAATAGCATTGTTTCGTTATGTGGCTGTATATACACTGTATACGTCACCGGTAAATAACGGCTTAAGTCTTTGTAGATTGGACATGGTTGCATGCGCAGTATTGAGAGTGAGAGTACATTTGGGCGGAACTACTATTTTTTGTATGAAATCAACTTTTTTTGTTTAGAAATAAACATTGATTTTCATAGATAAGAAATGAATAACTGAAGTGGTCGGGACACGATTTGACAGAAAATAGTTAATCCGCCCATTTTGTCTCTTGCTGCCAATATCAGATAATCGATAAACAGGTCAACAACACGTTTTTTACGGACCGAGTCACAAGCGCCCATTGGCTACGGACTTACCATCCAGGCAGAGCATTATGCTTGTTTGGCACCGTCTCGTGAAATAAAAATATTAAATTTTTCAAGATTATGAACATCAAGAGTTTCTAATAGAAAAACGTGTTTCTTACCCTATCGGTTCTGCGGATCTTCTTGAACGTTATTCCATATTTAGTGATAGCTTCATCATAGGTAAGCGGTTCTAATACCATCCCCAACTCGTCGTTGACTTGTTTCTTCCTTTTCTTCGCGAGGTGCACCATTTCTAACAGTCCAACAACCTAAACAAAGGAAATTCATGAAAAACTCGGTTTTTAAACTAAAGATACTAAATTAAATCGTTATTTTCTTCATCTTATGCCATCAACAGAATAAACTCTATGGTTTCCGCGATCGTGAGTCTACCCGCTTGACTTGATCATGGTCGTTGTCGAATACGTCGAGAACGGGATGTTTTAGTACATAATTATACGACACCCCTAACGTTACATACGACATCCTGTTTAATATTGTTTTAAGGCGCCTGTAGAGGCAAGCACTCTCCATACAAACTTTGTGCAAGTTTTTCTTTGCTTGTGTTTGCATTTGCATTACACTTATGATTTTTGGTCAGTATAATTTCTGTTAGCCAGAACCTCGAGAAAAAAAATATTTTTATTTTTTGTATTTGTAATTTTTTTCTTGACATTCTTCGTATATCCAATTCAAAATTCAAAACATTTATTCTGCAAATAGGCCTCAAGGGCACTTTTACAAGTCAAAATCTATCTGTATAAGAAAAAATATTACAATGTTCAAAATAAAACTAATTACATGTCACAAATAAGATTAAGCTAAATAACAATCCAGATTTTTTAGAGATGTATAAGGTCACAATAAAAATAAAAAGGTACAATAATCATCATAGAATATTATGAGATGTAAGTCTGAGAAGCTAATAACAACACAGATTTGTTAGAGATGAAGGTCTTATGCGTCAGTATGAAAATAATAAAATCAAATAAATGTTCTCAGAGATGTATAAGGTCTCTGAGCGTCAGTATAAAAATTAAATCATCATTTGACAGAGTGAAGTTTCTCATGTCAATTCAACTGAATACCAGTAGGTACTAAGTTACTATTCCTTCCAAACATGAACAGACCGGACCCAGTATGACGCGTATCTCAGCCATCGCCTCCCTCAACCATATGTTAGGGAAGGCGCAGCCGGCCATGGTGCGGATGCCGCCCAACCGCCGCCCGGGCGGTCACCACGCTAACTCGCTTATCGTTACATACAACGTACCTGTTTCTTGGCGTCAAGGAAGGCAGGATGCGGACGCATGACGCGCAGGATGGGCGGCGTGGAGGCCACGACGCGGCCGCAGCGGGCGCAGCCGGCCATGGTGCGGATGCCGCCAAACCGCCGCCCGGGCGGCCACCACGTCAACTCGCTTATTGCCGTGTGCACTTCAACAAAAAGTTCATCATCAGCCCACTTTCGTCCACTGCTGGACAATAGGCTTCTCCCATGGCACACCACTGAACTCGGTCTTGATTTTTTTGTTTCCAACCGCTGCCAGCCACTTTGCGTATGTCATCGCTCTACCTGGCTGGACGGCATCCTATACACTACGTTTGCCAACAAAAAGTTAAAAATTCAAAACTGACTTGTGGTGTTTTAATTATTAGTACGACTGTGGCAAACAGCATACGGCCTGACTGATAGTAAGCAGACACTGTAGCATATGGACGCTTGAAGCTCCATGACAATCACGAGCGCGCTGGCGACCCTTTTTAGATATGGAGATTCGGTGTATTGACAGCAAGAGACATTGCAGGTGAACAGAGATAAATTGAATAAGTACTATTTTGTAATTGATACTGGCTTTTTATCTAAATCCATGAATCCGATTACCTACGAATAGCCCAAGAGAGAATTTTTAGATTTAATCGAGCGCGTCACATTATAAGACATGGGGGAAACCCTGCACTTGCTGGGCTTGCTGTTGACTTCAATAAGTATCACAGTTAAGTGACCATTGGTAAACCTTATCACATTGCAATAATGTTCACGAATGGTCAGTTAGCGAAGATGCTAACAGTACGTCCACCATAAGCCCTCCATATACTTAATTTTACCCTCTATATACGTTAAATTTTTCTTAAATTTAAAAAAGCAAAAAAGACGCCAGTAGCTAACGTCACATCCATTTGGATGTGACGTAATTTAGTATCCGGGAACTTCTTTAAGGTCTACTTAACATCCCCTCTGAAAATCTAACGCGCTCAATTTTTTTTCTCCGATGTTCTACTCTGTCGTGTGGCCACCCCTAGCATGCAAATTGGCAAATTAACATATATCCGTTATCAGATAATTACGTGGGGCGTATACCCATCAATAGCTGACGCCTTGAAGAATGTTTGTGTCCTTTTTTAGGGTTCCGTAGCCAGAATGGCAAAAACGGAACCCTTATAGTTTCGTCATGTCTGTCTGTCTGTCCGTCCGTATGTCACAGCCGGTTTACTCGGAGACTATAAGTACTACAATTATGAAATTTGGTAGGAAGATGTATTCTATGAACCGCTATATAAATGGGATGTGAAATAAGGAAAAAAAAATATTTTAGGGGGGGCACCCCATACATGTAACCGGGGGAAGGAATTTTCTTTTTTCAATGCAAGTAGTTGTGTTGGATATTTTTGGTCAGGCCTTTAAAAATGATATAGAGGTTACTAAGAAAGTTTTCCATTTAAGTCAAACGTTGGTGAGATATTAGCTCCCAAAGTCGTACAAAATGTGTGTCCCCCCCCCCCCCCCCCCCCCTCTAATTTCCAAACAATGAAGATTAAAATTCTGAAAAAAATTGAGGTGGTGTACAATAATAAATACTTTCAACGAAAATTGGTTTGAACAAGATGGGTTTTTGAGTTATCACTGAAAAACTGTCTTGCCCAAACAAAAGGACGTAAGTGACGTGACTTCCCTATTGTAGATAATACCTTTTTTTTATTCAAGGTATTAAATAGTGTTTTGAAATGTGGACTAGTAGGTGTCGGTACGGAACCCTCGTTGTGCGTGATCCGACACGCACTTCGCCGGTTTTTAACACGCTTTTATTAGGTCGACCTGTATGTAACTATGTAATGGAATCTAAGGTTACTAATTTAACCATCTTCCAAGCATCGTAATGTCATGAAAATTGGCAGCTGTATGTAGTTCTGATGACAATACAATAATATGGTACTGTTGAACTGATCTGATGATGGAGTCGGAAGATATGAACTGGAACTTCATGATGGAACATCGTATCATAGCTGTGTTTGGATTTGTTAGAAAAGTCTTGTAGTAAACTTTGACCACGATTAGAATTCAAGGTCTGATAGGTCGACCTGTATGTAACTAACTATGTAATGGAATCTAAGGTAACTAATTTAACCATCTTCCAAGAATCGTAGCGTCATGAAAATTGGCAGCTGTATGTAGTTCTGATGACAATACAATAATATGGTACTGTTGAACTGATCTGATGATGAAGTCGGAAGATATGAACTGGAACTTCATGATGGAACATCGTATCATAGCTGTGTTTGGATTTGTTAGAAAAGTCTTGTAGTGAACTTTGACCACGATTAGGTTTCAAGGTCTAATGATGAAGCCGGAAGATAGGCACTGGCATTCCATGATGGAATATCGTATCATATTCGTGTTTGCACTTGGGGAGAAAGGTCACGTAATGGACTTTATGTCACACCTGGCCATAAAGCGGCAATTACCGCACGCTCCGCGCGCGGGAAATCCCACTTCCTGGCCAGGGGGTGACATAAAATTTTGTACTTAACACGGGCGGTAATAAAGAAAGCCTCAGATCGCATATTTATCGCCCTTGCCTTCGGCTCGGGCGTCAAATACCTGCGATCTGAGACATTCTTTGTTTTACCGCCCTTGTTAAGTAATGTGCTATTGAACACGATCAGGTTTCTATTAACACGCAAAGCGTGTTTTTCTAGTGTTTTTAAACTATTAATTTTTTAATGTTGTTTTTGTTTTGTAGACGCTCATCCCACCAGCGGAAAAGTACACATCATTATAACCTTTTTTCTTCCAATCTTCATAATCCATTAGGTCTCATAGACACTCGAATAAATCCACATATAGCATCGGGGCCTCCCCTGCTATTATGACGGTCAACGTAAAAATTTGGCACTCTCAGCTCTCATCCCATAGAACATTTTCAAACTTGCCATAATCAAATTTTAACGAACATCATCAACGACCCTTCACTGGCCAAAATTTATACGAACGAGGTATGGTTGAAATTATTTTTGTTGAACGTATTTGTATTAAAATGTTATTGGATTTTGAACCTTATTGTTTAAACGGTAAAGTAGCTTTTTGAAGGAATTGCTTTGGAGCAATTCGTTCAATTGAAATGATTTTAAGTATAGATGGTTTGATAACTTACTGATGACGTCGTCTCCACCCAGCATGGCGCAACAACCATGCGGGAGGAATTGAACGGCCTGCGTCGCCGTGGGCAGCCGCACGCGGCCCGGCGCTCCGGCGCCGGCGCCTGCGACGAGCTCCGCGCCCGTGGGCGCCGTCCACACGCCCGCGCCGGCTCCGGCCGCGTCACTCGACACGGGGTACAGATCTGTACCTGGTGATGGAAGTACACCCAATGCCTGATTAACAGTTGCTTGCCTTTGGTGAAATATGTCCCCGAAAGAAAGACAAATGGTACTCTTTATGATGGAAATGAGGGCTACCGCGTATGGATTCGCCGCTAGAGGCGCTAGTGTGACGTCAGTCCTCCGAAATGTCAAGTTTCATACTTTGTGGGTGGGTTACGCGGGTTTATTTCTAATTAGATTAATAGGATGACTATTTTGCAGTATCTGAGATTTATAATGGCGAATATGAGTTACGGTCAACGAATTTCAGTGCTTTGCGACAATTTTATCGTCAGTAAACTTATGTCATACTTTTTTCCGTACAAATCGGGAGTGCGCTACAATACGGAATATTCGATAAAAAAAATTACGGTGCGGATTTATCGTATAAAATACGATTTCAGCGTGAATTTAGTTTTTATGCCCATAATAAGTAATAACCAATAACAAACTTTGACAGCTGGACTGACAGCACGCGGTGGCGCCAACTGGTGAGCACAAAAACGGTAGCCCTCATTATCTTCTACCTATATGATGGGATAAAACGGGAGCTGTAGTTTTTATTGGGTTCCAGCCGTCCTCTCCCAGCGAAAAAAATATACAATGGGATCGTTTTGTTATGTGCCCTGGGATCCCAGGGACTGGTAGACGACGGGTAAAGGATTCTACGTATGTATATGATCATTTTATTCAACTAAGTTGCCAGCAAACAATAATGTTACCACACTTAACAGTACCTAACATGAGTATTAATAAATAGACTATCAAACATGATTCACGTCGAATTGCAAATTCGATACACTGTGAACAATATCCGCTATAATGATCAACAATATCGTAGGTAGACGTAAAACGCAGTACGAATATCATTTTCGGGCTAGTTTTTTTCCGGTCAAAATAAAAATAATTTTATACGAAAATTTGTTTTTATGAAACTTACCTGTAATGCAGGTGTTATGTGGTCGTTCGTCGTTATATGGATGAAACACTTGTATGTTATTTTCTGACGTCAACAGCAATGGTGACGTGGAATTCAAATCGTAATATGCCGTAGATCCATCAGCGTACCCGACTAATACAAGAGTGTGACCTTTTTGCTAAAATGAAGAAAAATATGACTTACTACTGACAACTCAAATAAATAAAAACATACACACAAATAGAGAAAGAGAAAGAGTTATTGGCTTACTTTCGACCACGACACAGAAGTTGCTTGATATCTTTTTCTCCCAGAACTCATTGTCATTCTTAATTCTGCAACTGGTTTCATTTTGTGGACAAATTGAGTGCTGAAAAACAAATATTTTAGCATAATTATCATTACAGAATACAGACATTTATTGGTAAAATAGGTAAATATTTTACAAGTCATATTAAAGTACGTTCGTAAGAACTAATTGATGTACTTAACATAAAATAATCCGCATTTTTTCTATACAAATATATGCTATGACTCGAGTATATATTTTTACGAAAATAAACACAAACGAACGCATTCGCGATTAGTCTCAATTTGTGTGGCAACGCGAACAGCGCCTCTGGTAGCCTTTGGTGGTAAATATTTAATTTTGTTACCATACTCGGTAATTAACCCATTATAAGGCCCCAGTTATACAGATATGCTACGTGAAAGTTAAATACACTACCATGTTTGTAATGCACTGGGGAACACATCTACGGCAAAAAAAAACCAAATCATTAAGAAAAAGCATGTGGTCAATATATGCACTCAGCCTGTTAGTGCACTTGTGTTTTCAGATGATCTGTTTCCAATACACCTATTCATTGACATTGACACTACAAACAATCTAGTACAGTTATTGCAATTCACGATGGAGTCAAAGTCAAAGTCAAAGTGATTTATTTGTAAACATAGGTAATACAATATATGGAGAGTGGATTTATCAAAATTAGACCTTGTCATCATACCAATAAGAGTCTCGCCACTCACAATCGTGAATTGCAAGAGCTATAATTCAAATTATTAGATACAGCGACGTGTATATTTTTAATAGTATAATGGAAACAATGACGATAGCTTGCTTCCCTTGACAGGCATAGTGCATAAATTGACCACATACTATAGATTAATTAATTAATTACACTAAAATTAAATACTGACCGAAAAAGTATGAATGAGGAAAGAAAGCCTGATATATTCGCTATATAATACCATTAAAGTTAAATAAAAAAGAGGATGTTCTTCTCCGTAAATGTTTATTAACTAAGTGGTTTCCAAATCGTCTCTGCCTTATAAAGGGTTAAGACAAAACACAAACGCGTCCGTTTGTTTGTTTCGAAAATATATATCCTCTTGTATTAGGCGTCGCATAAACAAGTATAAATATGAACACTTACTTATTTACTGTAGCAGATAGATACGGAACAGCAAAAATATAAGCCGACCCGCTGGAACACGCCACCGCGAGTAATCCCAGGCGACGTGTCACTTCTTCGGCGCCCGGCAAGGCGTCTCTAGCGCCAGAGGGGCACCAATCCATCGACCACACTGTTCCGAAGTCGTGAGCTATGCCGAGAACTATCCGTGGTAATCTGTGGCAGTCATAATATTAAAAGTAACAAGAAAATAAGTCAAATGCGTGTTGACTCACGCACGCGCAATGTAAGGTTCCGTATTTGACCCACCCGCTATATTATGCGAACTTACAATTATTATGTTTTCGACAGAAATAACAACATTATCTAAGTAATCAATGAAAATTATACGAATTATATAATTAGCTTACCTTTCAAACTTGCCGAAATCCCATATTTGTATTAGGTTTTCATGTGTCGGTGTTTCGTTGCCTTGGTAACGCGGGCAATCGGGGCCGTTGTGACACGCTACGGCTAAGAAGTTGGTACTCCCTTCGCGTATGTCTTCAACTCGCAGCGGGGCCCAGGCTATGCAGATTATACTTGCACCAGCGAATAAACTGATCCCTAAAATATGTTGTTCACATTATCGCATATTGCATATACGAGATTTAAAGATCAACCTAACCATATGGACGCCAAGAACACGTGGGTCCAACGGTGAAGCATACAGGGTGGCCCAAACCTTGACGTCCATAATTTTTTTTAGATTCCTCAGGTCGTGGGCTATCATAATATACCCCATGTATGTTAGCCGATTTTTCGTAGTTTTCAAGTTATGAATTTTTAAAGTTTTCTTTGCTAAGAAATTCTGACATGAGGAAATTTACTTATTAAAACAAAAATTGTTGAACTTTTTTGAATGTTTGTGACAGTCAGTGACAGTTGCTCGATGCTATCGTCAGATTCGCATGTGTTGCTTGCTACTGTGTTGTTATGAATAACAGGTCTTTTTTTTATGAATTACTAATTTGGGAACTTTTCAGGATTATGTTACATTACAAAACGAAACATTCAAAAAAGTTCTTCAGCTTTTTAGAATGTTAATAATCCTGAAAAGTTCCCAAATTAGTAATTTATTAAAAAATCCTGTTATTCATAACAATTCAGTTGCAACAAATGCGAATCTGACGATAGCATCGATCAACTGTCACTGACTGTCACAAACATTCAAAAAAGTTCAACAATTTTTGTTTTATTAAGTAAATTCCTTCATGTCAGAATTTCTTAGCAAAGAAAACTTTAAAAATTCATAACTCAAAAACTACGAAAAATCGGCTAATATACATGGGGTATATTCTGATAGCCCACGACGTGAGCAATCTAAAAAAAATTATGGACGTCAAGGTTTGGGCCACCCTGTATAGGCTGATGATAACAATAAGAACATAATTATGCAACACTTTAATGAACCTCCTCTCTATTCATTTTAAATATACTTATCCCAAATCATTACAATAGAAACAATAGAAAAATCTCTCTCACGAACAAATTTCACGAGCGTTATTTTTAGAATTCAGTACCCACAGGTTAAAACGGGACCCTATTACTAAGGCTCCGCTGTCCGTCTGTCCGTCCGTCTGTCCGTCTGTCACCAGGCTGTATCTCAAAAACCGTAATGGTTAGACAGTTAAAATTTTCACAGATGATGTATTTCTGTTACCGCAATAACAACAAATACTATAACAAAAAAAAACAGAATAAAATAAATATTTAAGGGGGGCTCCCATACAACAAACATGATTCTTTTGCCATTTTTATAGATAATGGTACGGAACCCTTCGTGCGCGAGTCCTACTCGCACTTGGCCGGTTTTTTACTTTCATTCTCGAAGTTCACGACAACTAAAAATGTTGGCGTCGATACCCTTGTTTATAATCGCTGTACTGTGAGAGTGATTATTTTTGGTTGTGACGATGGGCGACCAAAAAACTTACCATTATCGTCTTTCTTAGTTTCAAATTTGTTTAGTGTTACCCAACCAGAATCGTATTTAACTTTACAAGACTGCTCTAGCGGTGGCAGATATCGTATCATTTCTGAATCCGGAACAGCTTCTAGTTCCCACGTGCCCACACACTGCCATTCAGGGAACAAAACTTCATCGGTCAAATATGTATTGCAACTGAAAATAAATTAAGTAGATTATTTTATTCATTTGTTTTTCATTTAGGCATAATTTTTAATCTTAATCCGATTTGATGATATATATGACACTCACAAATCTTCATCGCCTTGGCGTACATACGTAGCGGGATCCTCAACTTTGAAGGGTATACGGGTGATTTTCGATGGCGCTGGCGCTGAAAAACAAAAAACAATAATTACGAGAAACTCTCTTATATTATAAAGGAGATTTCTTATTCCCTGCCGCGGCTGTCGCCGTCTGTATTTCCGAGTTCATATAACCTAGACCTTTTTAAGGCACGAGTGAATATCTTCTGGATGAGCTAAACGATCGCTTCACCGTCTGCCTCATCTTTGCCCCCTGGCCTAGAGCAATCCCATTTTTAATTTAAAAAAGGCAGAGGGAAAGTGTTGAAAACAACAAGTTTTGTGAGGCGAGACCCTGGTAATTTTATGTTTTTATACTGATTATTAAATAAATAAAAAATAATAAATACTTCAATATGTCCGAGAGTCACGGGAGTTTTCTATTTAAAAGAGGGAAAGTAATTTTAGTAGACTTAAAACATACCACGCTCTTTACGGCGTATTTTCTTCTTAACCACAATCCCATCCTCATCCTCGTCGCCATCCTCATCATCATCACCTGCTTCATCGTCATTAACCTCATTAGAAATGTTGGAATCAACGTCAGTGTCTCCCGACTCGTCATCGGAGCTCCCTATCTCGGCGGCTGAACCCTCATCTCCACTAAAGTCTTTCTCATTTGATACTTCGCATTTGTGAGTTTTCAGTTCATCTTCAAAATCAGTTCCGAATCCGCATGATCGACACGAGTGGCTATGCTGCAAATAACAGATCCATCAGTATGAAAATCGGTATTCTCCATTTTTTAAGTGAAAATTGAAAAATTCAACACCACAGGTGGGATTTTAAATAAATATTTTTAAAATATAAATATTTTGTGGACAATCTTACACAAATCAACCTAGTCCCAAACTAAGCAAAGCTTGTAATATGGGTACTAAGTGACGATATACATACTTATATAGATAAATAGATACTTAAATACATAGAAAACATCCAAGACCCAAGAACACATATTCGTGCTCATCACACAAATATATGCCCCGGCCGGGATTCGAACCCGGGACCTCCAGCTTCGTAGGCAGGGTCACTACCAACTAAGCTAAAGCGGTCGTCAATTTGAACCCATGACCTCTGGAATCCGTCCATTGCTCTACCAATTGAGCCACCGTGGTAATCCCCCGTGTTGGTGAATTTTTCAATCATAACACTCATCTAATTAAGCCTTATAAGGGAGGCTTGTAGCGACATCTACCGTGAAGCTGTTACAACTTCTGAAACGGCACCAACGTCCCAAGTTGCATTGAGAATCGTTGATAACAATGTGCTACACCCATACAAACTTTAAATGAATGAGTTGAGATTTTCGCTAGCGGACGCATCCGCTTAACAAAGTGAAACTAATACGCACCTCGCTCATTTTGTCGCTATAATTTTCTATTACTGACCGTGCCCTGAAAATATACATAAGGTAGTATTAATAATATACGAATAAATTGATTAATAATATAAGAATCCGCACAATTGCATAGATGGCCCAACGTGCAGGACGCAGTTATGCGTAAAGGGAGAATAGTACATTACTTAACAAGGGCGGTAAAACAAAGAATGTCTCAGATCGCAGGTATTTGACGCCCGAGCCGAAGGCAAGGGCGATAAATATGCGATCTGAGGCTTTCTTTATTACCGCCCGTGTTAAGTGCAAAATTTTATGTCACCCCCGGGCCAGGAAGTGGGATTTCCCGCGCGCGGAGCGTGCGGTAATTGCCGCTTTATGGCCAGGTGCGACATAAAATTATTTTTTCATCTCATGCCACCGCATAACTGCGTCCACGTTGGACCATGTGTGGCTCCAACATAAGAGACAAATTAACAATAGCTAGAAGTGGCACTGAAAATTTTATTATTTTCTTCCTTACTTCACACATAATATATACGTACTTCACTGCAGCCCGTCTCTTTCCTGATAAATTAGGTTCTGTATTAAGTTTTATATTATTTTCGACTTTCTTAATTTTGAGCTCAGCCGTGTATTCTTGTACCCTATGTATCATAGCGTGCTGATTTTTATATATACAGAGATATTTGTTGTGACAAATGTCGCACTCGGATCTGAACACATCTATTTCCTGCAACAAAAAGTATAATAATTTGACTTAGCAAATTTATCGAGTTTATAGTAGAACTACACTGATTTAGGGCGGCGTCTTTCTGTGCACATAGCTAAAGTTAGATAAGAACTACGCCTTACGCACAATTTTTAGCTAGACAGGTAATTTACATGGACAGAAGCCGTTAACAATTGATCACAGAGAAGAATCAATTTTGCTTTTTCAGCTGTGTATGACGTAATTGACGTATGACCTACATGTTAAGGCTGCGACCACGCCGCTATTTAACGGTGCGTTAACGCAGTGACAAGAGGAATAAACTTAATGAGTATATGAACGCATGAGGCACGTCACTGCGATTCCGTACCGCCACCGTATATTCAGCAGCGGTGTGGTCGCGGCCTAAAATGAGATTATAATAATAAGTACCTACCTCCTCCGTTTTTCCACATACTATAACGTGCGCATAAAACCCAGCAAATGACGCTCTTGATGCATTACATACATTGCATTTTAATCTACCATATTCTTGCTTATAATCCTTGAGATATCTTTCGACCACGTAGGGATTTTTTATATCCTGTAACCAGAGACGAATGATTTGAACCAAATTTAACTAACGCCTTCTTCAAAATGAATGATGGATTCCTTACAATAGGAGTTTCGCCAATTATCCATGTTACGTTGTAATGTATTTTCATTTTGTGATTTTTCCAATCCGATCGCTTAATCTGTTCCTTACAAATGGCGCACTGGACTACATCTGAAGAACGGAGAAAAAATATTGAATATCGATAATTATGATATTACTCTGTGAGAGAAGAGATGTATGTTTAGAATACCTTACCTTTATTTAAAGGCCCAACTCCTTCACCAAATGATGAGTCCAGATTGAAATCAATGACATCACAATTTTTAATGTGAGTCAAAAAAACTTTCACATATTTTCTCACTATACCACACTTATTGCAGGTTAAGCCATCCATCCTTTTACAAATTACGTATAAATATTGATTTAAATCTTCGAAATCATCGAGGTTCTAAAAAAGAAAATTAAAGTAGGTATGTAGGTACGTACTCATATTGAAGAGTGGGAAACGTGACGAGATACACCGCCACCTGTGACCGCGGACTGCAGCCAAATGTACCTAACCCAAATTTGGATTAAACAAAATGTGTACACTGTACAGGTGTACACACTACGACATCCATTTGTTGGCTATGCATCATGCTCGTGGTATGTTACCTAGGTATACAAATTTGTAATATAGTACTATCGACGTCAAGGTTAACTGACCATAAGTAGGCCATCTTTAGCGATAAGACCGCCTGTTGTTTGCCTCTACTTACTGTGATTTTGTATTGTACTGTATCCTTTAATTGAGGTGTGCAATAAAGAGTATTTGTATTTGTATTTGTATTTGTAGGCCTTACCTCGTTGCAATAAGGCTCACGGATGGTCAGTTAACTCTTCTTCGTACTTTGATCTCACGAGCGCGGGTGAGCCATCGTTGTATGTTGAGCTATACATGCACATTGTCTATGTGTGCGTCAGTGTAGGAGCTATAAGTTCACGTTGTCCATGTGTTCGTGTGTGTCACAACTACAACACCATGGCCTACCCGCGCTCATGGGATAAAAGTACTATACCTCTTTACAACCTATTCCTATATTAAGTGAAAAAAGTATTTTTGACCAATAGGGATGTTGACACCGAATAAGAAAATCAATAAATCCGAATTTTCTCGAAAAAGGATCAAATTCTCAATCAAATAGCGAAAAAAGTAATTCAAAAGAATAAATAATTACATAATTATAACTCTTCAAAGTTTTAGGAGGGGGCATTTTCTGTCCCTGTTCCGCAAAACGCACCTCTGTATTGAACGATCGTCATTTACTATGGCGCTCGAGGTCAGTGACGTCACTGATCTGTAGCGCTTTCTCTCTCGAACTAAAGACATTCTAACGGTTGTAGTTTCGTTATTTTTTGACGTATTTGAATAGGATTTTCACTATTTGGCATAGTTTTATGTATTCTTTCGTATGGAGTAATAATAAATTTTGAGTCAACATCCCTATTCATAAACCTCGTATTAACCGGTATGGTTGCTGCTGGGATATTTTAAAAATAACACTACAGTTTCAATACAACATAAAAACCTCCGTTAATTACGTTATCTACTCGTCTCAAATCTTTCTATTCTAATCCATAAAAACCATAAATTTCCACATTAATATGATCAAATTATAATAAACTCACCCAAGATTTTTCTCCTTCTCTCCAAGCCAGATAATTATGCTCTTTTTGCGTATGTTGTATCCAATTACCTGCCTCTATTTCCTTGTGGCACACCGCACAGGTACCGCCGCTGCTAAAGTCTACAACGCATACTTCGCGACTCGTTTCGAGGGGTTTGGGGTTTGGTTCTGGTATAACAGCATCCTATAAAAGGGAATACTCATTGTAAATCAGCAAATGTTATAAATAAACACTGTACCCAAGCCTGCCCGAGCCACCACCCAAATACACTACCTCTAGTTTTTTTTTGCCAAATAAACTACAAACCAACACGTTTGCGTTTAGTCTTAATTTATATGGCAAAAAATAGTTTTATTTTACCATTTAAAGCCACAGAGACGCTGCTCGCGTTGCCTTACAAAATGAGATTAAAACGCAAACGCGTTCGTTTGTGTTTTGTTTGGAAAAAACGTATGCTAGAGGTACAGAAATAAGACTAATGCACGAATATATCTAGGTACAATATAATAGACAAGTATACTCACATAGCAAATCTTGATGTGCTCCAGGTACGATTTAACATATTTTCGTGTTAACTTGCATTTCTTGCAGGTCAAATACCCAAATTGTTTAGATAAATTATACAAATGCTGATTAACATCTTCCTCGTCGTCCACATTCTAAAAAACGGCATTTTATATGTAATTCAGGTTGTATGTAGGCAAATAGAACATTTCGAACTCACTTTACATTAGGTACTAACCAAAGGAGTGTCTCCATCCTTCCAAGCCAAGTAATCATGTTTCTCAGATAAATGTGTTTCCCAGTGCAAACTTACTACGACTTCGTCACATGCTCCACATTTGAAAGTGCTCTTAATATCCTCCTGACAAAAATACAAAATAACGTAGAACAACTAATATAAGTTATATAGATCGATTTGCGCAAGATTGTCCCCAAATACTTATTTTATTTATATTATACAATACAATACAAATACTCTTTATTACACACCTCACATAAGCACACATACAAAAGAAAAACAAAGAAACAGGGATACAGAGGTAGCACAAAAGGCGGTCTTATCGCTAAAGAGCGATCTCTTCCAGACAACCTTTGGGTAGTGGAGAAAAGATTATATTTTCGCATCCCATAAATAATATAATATAATGTTCCAAGTTTTTACTGACCTGATTATCACCACAATTGTTGATATGATACAAGTAGCTCTTGACAGTTTTCTGCGGCGCATCACATTTTTGACATGACAAATTTCCAACTTGCTTAATAATGCTACGCAAGTGTAATCGCACTTCATTCTCATCGTTGGTGTCCTGAAATGATCTTTATTGTTTCTGGCGTTCGTTTGTTACTGTCAACCGTGCTCGTTGTTTACTCAATGGTTGAAAGAGTTGACAATATGCTTAGTTTAATTTGTTTTAATAATAAGTAAAAGAAACTCTATTTCAAAACATCGAACATACGACTTAGTTTAACATTCGAAACATCAGAATGTTACTTTTTACGAACACCCCCGCCCGATAATTTAACGGAATGTCGCACTGTGAATATAGTGGTAATCATTTCAGTTGAACGAATTGCTCCAAAGTAATTCCTTCAAAAAGCTACTTTACCGTTCAAACAATAAGGTTCAACATCCAATAACATTTTAATACAAATACGTTCAACAAAAAGAATTTCAACCATACCTACATATTGATGTAATTCACAACATTCCTTTCAGATATCGGACAAGTATCGGATGTATTGACATCATACTCACTAAAGGAGGCTGGCCGTCTTTCCAAGCCATATACCCGTGATTGGCAGCTATGTGTTGCATCCAGTCGCTTTTTGCTGAATACTGGCCACACACTCCGCACTTCACTAAAGTGGGGTCGTCCTCAGCAGTCGTTAAATTGTGCCTCTTATTCATCGACGCCCGCGTCTCTGGCACAAGATTCTGAGAGCCATCTTCTAGATTCTGATAAAATACAAAAAAAATGCATTCCAAAACATCTCTTGCAAAAACAAATGGCCTAAAACTTCAGACCCTAAATACGCAAACGTGTTCGCACTGACCAAATGCTTGGCTAATTTAATCTTAATGTGCAGCAGTCAAGGTGAACAATAGTGTCAATTATTGGAGTGGGTGTCAAGTATTGGGAGGTTTAGGTACCTCTTAGGCTGCGTTTCTACCAGAGATGTGCGAGGATGTGTTTTCATATATTTGACACCTCGCTCGGCGCGTTACGAGGTGTCAAATGTATGAAAACGCATCCTCTCACATCTCTGGTGGAAACGCAGCCTTATTCTCAAAAACTGCTGTATTTTGTCAACAACGTCATTGGGCGCAGTTAATCATGAAATATTTTTTAAATTAAAAACGGTGACTTGCATTTTAGTGTCCCTGAGAATAAACAGTAATAGTTAGTGTCAGCCCCGACCGAAGCTTTGATTTGGACCAATTATCTTGTTTTCTGTTTCTGCTGAAACTGAAGCAAAAGTCTGACTCTAGCCGATCACAATCCTTATGCTATGTAATGTACGAGGGGTGATCCAAAAGTAATGATAACGAATATGTAAAACAACACATGTGTTCAAAAACTAAATTTATTTCTCGACGTAATCTCCTAACAAGTCTACACACATATTCCGTCTTTCCTCCAGACTACGAATTCCATTTTTAAAAAAATCTTTGTCTTGACTACAAATATGCCTCCACAGCGGCCATAACCTCACTGTCGTTCAAAAAATTTTTGCCTTGGAGATTTTCCTTCAGCCGTGGACTTTTATTTAAGTCGCTGGGGGCTAGGTCTAGCGAATAGGGGGGGTTGTTTCAGGGTCAGCTTGAAAATTTTCAATATTAGCTGATGAGATATGAAATCTCATAGCAAATCTCCTTTTGTTTGTCGGTTAACATTCTAGGCACCCAACGAGCGGATACTTCATTCATGTACAATTGTTGGGTTAAGATTCTTTGAATGCTGCCATACGAGATCCCTGTGACCTCATTTAAATGTCTGATTGTCACTCTTCTATCAGTCAAGCCTAAATCTTCTATTTTTTGACATTATTCTCAGTGCGGACAAGTTAAACTCCTTGCACCAGCGTGCAACTGTAGAATACGGAGGAGCAGAGACCCCTAATGTTCCCACCAATTCAACATGTATATCTTTAGTACACATTTTTTTCAAACAGAAGTACTTAGTAACGGCTCTCACTTCAGATTTTTCCATTTCCTCGTATTTATTCCGACAACTCACGAATAAATATTTTTTTTTATTTTACATTATTTTTTTAATTAACCGGCCAATAACTGCCTTAAAAAATAAAACCACTTTTGGCTTTTTTCAGCCACTGAAAGTATTTCATTATCATTACTTTTGGATCACCCCTCGTAATGGTCATTTAGCAATGTCATGTTAAGCGGCCTACACACGGCCCTAAAATCAGAGGCAATATCGGGAGAGTGGTGGGGAGTACCCTAGATTGCTCCCTAGATCGCCTCGTGTGTAGGTAAATCGTAATCATTATTATTATTTTTACCCTAACGATACGATATTGCCTCTGATTTTAGGCCCGTGTGTAGGCCGCTTTACAAATTTCTGATGGGTCTGATGAATATGCTAAGAGTGTGTCCAAAAAGTTAAGTATATGTACTTACAGTTAGTGTGTTTTGACATGACTTTGATTTAACGTGACTTAGGTAAGATTTGACACATGTAATATTTGTGCCACATTTAGCACATGTAAGCCCGCCGTTCTGTCTTAAGATGTGGAGCAAGTGTTTCCGAACTGCTTCCTCGTCCTGGAAATCCTGATAACAAAATCAACGTTAAACATAAATACGATAAACCAAAATACCCGCTACAAACACATCGCATGTTAATTCAGAAGGAGGTTTCATACAAATTACATGTTGAAACGTAAAGCGGCAATTACACTTCGTCGTTCACCTAATGCGGTCGCCGAATTCATTTTAAACTACTTAGGCCAACAAACGTCGTCTTTACACTAGTCTGTCCGCCTACTACGGCGACTAGGCAGCTGTCGATCGCCGAATGCGGCCGACTAACGTGCTCTTTACACATTTGCGGTCGCCGCATGCAGCATGCGGCGAACGACGAAGTGTAATTGCCGCTTAAGGGCCTATCGTGCGGGGTAAATTCTCAGCGCCTGTCAAATTTCAATTTTTTTAATAATTTACCCAATTAACCCACACATGCATTATTCACGCACACTACCTCATTTTGCTGGGTCGGGTCATTGACCCATGTTTATGTCAACTTATGACAATATAGATTTTGAATATTTAAAGGTTTCTTGGTGCATAAGAGAAGTGTAACAAAAATCGTCAAGTTCTGATCTGTAACCAAAACTCAAGTATTAGTTGTATCTGAAAATGTCTTGAATTTGGAATTTGTGGTAGTAAATTCAATTCAATTCAATTCAATTTACTTTAATTCAGACGCATGGTCCATATTTGTTAGTAACAATGGTGCTTACATATCTATGTTAGTTTCTCTAAAATACTCAGTTCCTTGTTTATAAAATAAAACTTGTGGAACCCCTGTTTTGTAAAATGTAATTTGTTTTGCCCTTTCCTCACAGACTCATTTTTATACAACTTAAAACAGAGAAAGAATTTTCCTAATCGGTTCGTGCATTTGTTATGACTGTTTTATGTTTATGACTTAGGTACTTATTTTGAGAGTTTACTTGGTGATTTTCATGATACGAGTATATGTTGTACCTTAAATAGGTTATTTTCATAAATTGATTATTTTCTGTTTATCAGTTGGTTAACTCTAAAATGGACACTGATTTAATGCAAGTTTTAAGAGAAGAAGCGGTAGTTTTATTACAATATATATAATAACTACTGAAACTATTTATACGGCACGGGATAACTGCAGCAATATTGTGAATTAACTTTGTATTTGAGGAACCAGTACCTAACCTTATAGGTAGTTCTTGTTATTCACGACCTCCCGTCGTAACCCAATCCGCAGAATTGCGCATAGAATAGTATGACATTCCCTGCGCATCGTCGTTATCGTGAATGACAAGCACTATAAAACCTAATGATATAACAAATATCATCAAGAAAGTCATTGTAACAGTCTGCAATTGTGGAACTTGGCCGTACCACTACTGTATCAGCTCTGACAAATTAACTTTTATACACTTCTTATAAGGTCCATAATTGAAAGGAATAATTAGCAGGATGCGTTTACATATTCTTCTAGTGTGAGCAATCGTGCCGTCGATGACACTTAACTGAACATCCGTGAACCTTATTGCAACGACATAAGGTTCAATAATGATTAACATTGCGTCTATTTTCATCAATAATAAATAGCAATTATTATTATTTGCTATTCGTTTACTATAACGTCGAGACAATTATTGCGATGCGACATAAGTACTTACTTGTACAAAATCAAAGCAACGGGATTTCCAACGCATGAAAGCTTTAGATAGAAACTAGCGCAGTTTAATATTATAAGTAATTACTGCATATTTGTTTGTTAGACATCGTCATTGTCACCACATCCCCAACAACTACTTGGTTTATTATTTATAAATGAAACATAGGTTTATTATTTTCATTCTAGGTATAATTATATTATGACCAGGCGGCTTAGACACTACACAATTTAAATCCACATCACTCAAACTGGCGAAGAAACTCCGATATTCTTTCTTCTGCTTCCGCGGCAAGAGAGCACTCTAGATCTGTTTCTTGGTATAACGCTGATATTTTATAAACTTCTGTTCAAAGCACCATAATAATTGTGCCTGTTTTTACAGATTCTGGGATATGTTTTGTTTATGCAGATTCTGCGATATATTTAGGTAATCATTGTTTGACGTGAACGCGCCGTACATATACACATAAAATATAACATTAGATTCGTTAAATTATTGAAATATAAAAATACAATTTGTTTACAAATTTTAATTTGAAATATGTTGAGTGACATAAATGTCATAACGTTCCGTTCTGGGTGGCCAATTTATAAAAAGTAAATTACTTTGAACTGAAATACATCGGTAACCTTTTTACGTTTAAAATGCCTTTTCGTAAAGGAAATCATTATAATTTAGTTGCATTAGTAAACATTGGGGACCAAAGATTGCATTTTTATGTTATAACGAATGGCTAATACTAAAAATTCCATGTTAAAAGAATCTTCAATAGCCACACGTCAACATTTATTTACCCTACTTCAATTAATGCAATCTTTGTGTGTGGTATACATTTTGTATTTGTATAAGAGCAAGCTGTCAAAAAGCGTGTTTTTATGTGATGTCAAACTGAGAAAAGCAGCATACGTCTGCTCCCATTGAGGGCCGGAGCCCATCTGCCGGCAAGAAAACTACGGCGGCCGGTCAAATTTTCGGAATTTCCTTTGCATTGTTAAAAAAATCTCCACATTTTGCAAATGTTAAACACATACGACCTAGATAACATGTAGTTTTGTTACTATTCAAAAATTGAAGACCTTTCATAAAGTATTAACGTTGTAGTTTGCGTTTATTTCCTTTAGTAGAGCTAACTTTGGATTGAATTTTTATGAAGAAAACTATAAGTAATTGTGTTTCTGAAACACATGACGTGTAGAGTGTATCCTTAAATATCATATATAGGAATTACAGAATTCAAGCTTTAGTAATAATAATACAGCAAGTGATCCAACCATCGCAATTATTCAGAAATTTGCTCGGTGCAGTCCACAGAAATATATCAAGATAGAAGGAAAGAGTGTATGTACCTCGCGTGGCGAAATTACGTACCGGAGACACAACTGCTCGCCGCAAACATCAGTGTGCTCCCGATCGCGTTATGCGTGCGACGCCAGGTTTTAAAAACAAAATGGCTCTTTGCGCAATAATTAATTGTTCAAACACTTCCAAGAAAGTTGGAGCTGTTAATCGTGGTATTTCCTTTCATTGGTAAGTACAATTTGTTCTTAAATATCTGTTAATAATTAAAAAACGAAATATTTTATTATTTTCATCATAACGGTAGCGGGCGATTGTGTGTCAACGCTAGCTTTCCATTGCGGCTTTAATTTGACGAGCCAGACTTGGCGTGCGTTCAAAACCAGCAATGTAAAAATAAGCTATTCAAACTGTCGAGTCACGTTCAAGGTCGATAGTCATTTTTTCTGTCAAAACTAAAGAATAGTGCTGTACACTGCGATTTTCTTACACGATTATTAAAATCGATTTTGAAAACGACGAAATGATAATTACGTTCTTATATTATTATGCAGCTATTTAATGTACGTAGTGCAAAACAAATATTATTAATCGCTTTCCTCTTAGCTTCTAATATTTCTTCGCGGGACTTCTTTGATTTTCCATGGTCTGTAACAAAGAATATATAAAAAACCGGCCAAGTGCGGGTCAGACTCGCGCACGAAGGGTTCCGTACCATTATCTATAAAAAGGCAATAAAAATTATATCTTTTGTATGGGAGCCCCCTTAAATATTTATTATATTGTTATGCATATTATATTAATATGCATTTGTTGTTATAGCGGCATCAGAAAAAACATCATCTGTGAAAATTTCAACTGTCTATCACTTTTCATGAGATACAGTCTGGTGACAAACGGACGGACAGCGGAGTCTTAGTAATATGGTCCCGTTTTACCCTTAGGGTACGGAACCCTGAAAATGGTACACGTTTATAGGTACTTAGTTAATAACTGGAGCGGCTAATATGTACAAATTACTAAAATGTAACGCAATTTATTGGTCATTAGGTAGGTACCTACCTACATTTATATTTTTCGATTTAAATTCTTCCTCTGTCAAAACATTTCTTCTGTCGAAAATAATTATCATTTCCTCTGTCGGTTCTTATCGATATTTTAAATCGATGCATAGAATCGGTGCCGAGTTCTAATACTTCTAATCGATCCTTTTGAATCGTTTTCGCGCGGCTTATGTTTCTCATCACTAAATTACGCTCGTGACGTCGAAGTACCTACGCAAAATGTTACACGCTCGGTCTCCCTACAAATTGCTGAACTCTTTCCTTCTATCTTGATATATTTCTGTGGTGCAGTCTTAAGAATAGAACCACATTTAAGGTATAGTTCGGACACAACTCTAAGGCCAAATTCTGTCAAACCAACGCAAGCAAAACTCAACTTAGAGCTCTGACTGTTAGGTAGATTTTTGCTTGCGTTAATTTTACAGCACTTGGCCTTACAGTTGTGTACGAACTATACTTAGGTAGGATTTTGCCTGTCGCCGCGTTGGTGAACACACGTGCTCTTCGCGACGACGGGCTGAATCCACTACCGAACAAAACCAGTTGCCTACTGTCATGGCGTCGTTACCCAACAACGTCTTTGAACAAGTATTTATTGGCGAAATCATCATAAGTTTGATGGAAAGCCATTTTTAAAGAGTGAAGTGATACAGTCACGAGTTTTAATTTGGGACCCCCTTAAGGTTGACAGTACTGTCAAACTGTATAGAAATTCAAAGAAAAGTTCGCGAAATGGGTCCTAAATTAATGCACGTGACCGTACTTAGTGTCATTCAATGGAACTTGCTAACTATGTAAACAAACCGCCATATTGAAAAACTAACCTAACTTATGACACCATTTTAAACTTTTAATGAAATATCCAAGGTACAGTTTTAAATTTTATGATTATGTATTTTACGGCAACGAGCGTTTCAATAGTGTATGGTTTCAATGGTGTTTGATGAGGTGGTGTGAAAATTCAGGGAGAAACAGTCACAAAACAAAGCTACGTCTTTTGTTTACATAGTTAGCAAGTTCCATTGAATGACACTTTAGGTATATTATTATGATCATCAGGTCAATAGTTATCGTTTTGAAGAAACTCTTTACAACATACCAAACACTCCTCCCCATCTTTCCAAGCCAGATAGTCATGCTGTGATGCTAAGTGATTATTCCAGTTTATCTCTATCATGTATTCCGCGCAAACGGCACACTTCACTAACAACTCTTGGCTTTCATTAACATAGGTTGTACAACTGTCATCCAAATTCACTCCTGACACTTCGGTTGATATTGAGACATCATTTTGTGATTCCTGTTTGGATATTAAGTAAAAAAGTAAGTTATATTATTAGTTAAAACATTTATTTATCGGGATGTATAATCCGGCATCATGGTCTAAGAAAACAAGGTCTGGCAATCCGGATCGTGACACAAGTGACGTCACTGTCGACGACACACTCACACTTACGTGCGCATACCACCGATAGGCTAATGCCTAGCTTGTGTCACCCTACTAACCGATGTACCGGATTGCCATACCTGTCGCAGTATATTATTGTACTCGTATCATGTCTGACATGAACAGTCAACGTCAGATAGTATGTCAGATAGTTTGGCCACTTTGGCTGCTACATATTATCTGACGCTGACTGTACAGTCAACATCGAAAATATCTATACGCAATACAATGACAAAATATGGGAACATTACTTTAGGTTTTAACAACAAAAGGGCGTAAGAGCGTACAGACGTTCGTCGCTTTGGATCAGTTTGTATATTTATGCCTTTGTACTTATGTTCTATAATAGTACATTACTTAACAAGGGCGGTAAAACAAAGAATGTCTCAGATCGCAGGTATTTGATGCCCGAGCCGAAGGCAAGGGCGATAAATATGCGATCTGAGGCTTTCTTTATTACCGCCCGTGTTAAGTACAAAATTTTATTTCACCCCCTGGCCAGGAAGTGGGATTTCCCGCGCGCGAAGCGTGCGGTAACTGCCGCTTTATGGCCAGGTGTGACATAAATATCATTAAGAAATCCAGTACTCACACTAAGTCCAGTGCAATTTTTAAAGTGACTCAAGTAAACTTTGACGTACTTTCTGGTGAGTCCGCATTTGGAACACGTAAGTCCGTCGTAAGCGTTGGTGATAATATACAGGTGATTTCGAACCGCGGACTCATCGTTGACGTCCTAAAAATTTAGGTTTTTTTTTTCTTTAGAAACGTTATTCAACATCACAAGGTTTATAAATTTTATTGTGAATTCACTTAGGTATACAAATTTCTTTGACTTCTCTATACGACACGACGTCTATCCTTTTAGTAGAACGGACTGGAGCGAACTGCACCGACAAGAGTGAAACTCTTAAATAATGATGATGATGATGATACAAATTTCTAAATAAAGGAAATAAAATAGTTTACGTTAGCAGCCTTACTGCTTAATACAAAATTAATTCATTTCTAATAAGACAAGCTCTGTAATTCCTTTACGTACCTATATATCGTTGAATCCATGAAGATAGGACTATGCTGCTATGCTATTGACTTACTAGTATGGGATGAAGAGTGAGCCTCATGGATGGAATAATCTATAAGTACCTAAACCCGCCTACTTACATTTATATTATAACTTTAATATAACAAGCTTACCAAACTGGGTTCGCCTAATCTCCATGCAAGATAGTCGTGCCGTGAGCCTATGTGATTATACCAGTCTATCTCTTGGACATTTTCTTCGCAAACAGCACATGTTACTAGGGCAGCTTTTTTGGGTGCAATTTCTTGTTTTACTTTGCCATTTAAATCGTTGGCAAGCCCAACCGATTCTATTCCGAAACTAACATCCGTTGATATGTTAGATGCACTTTCATTTCGAGAATTCTGTAAATATAATATTTAATCAATAAGCTTACACTTAAAAACTCTGAAATGAATCATAAGGTTTATTTATTGGTCATACATTAATAAGTAATAAAAAAAGTTTACCCACATCAGGACCATCGCAGCTTTTGATATGGCTCAAGTAAGATTTGACATATTTTCTAGTGCGTCCGCATTTAGCGCACGTGAGTCCGTCACATGCCTTCGTGATCTGATATAAGTGATCTCGAACAGCGGTCTCATCATTCACATCCTGAAATCATATTGAAATTTTAGCATCACACAAACAAAAAATTATAAATAAATATATTTTAGCATGAATAAAATTAAGCTTACCAACGCCGCATCGCCAAGTTTCCATGCCAAGTAGTTGTGTCGCTCGGCTATGTGGTCATTCCAGTCGTTTTCTTTAATAGATTCTTCGCACACGGCACATTTAACCAAGGCAGAGGTCGTAACAGCATCATTAGTAATTTCAGTGTTACTCAGGCAACCGTTAACAAGTGCACTTAACTTCACTTCATCTGATGAAACGTTATATGTACTGTCGTTTTGTGATTCCTGCAATTATAATATGTAAGTAATGTACAGAGCTCCGACAGGACATGGCAAAAACAGATGAGGAAATAGAACAAGATTCTCCATTCTTCACAAGCATTTTGTTAATTTTGGGTTATATTATAATATAGAAATATAATTTATGTCACACCTGGCCATAAAGCGGCAATTACCGCACGCTCCGCGCGCGGGAAATCCCACTTCCTGGCCAGGGGGTGACATAAAACTTTGTACTTAACACGGGCGGTAATAAAGAAAGCCTCAGATCGCATATTTATCGCCCTTGCCTTCGGCTCGTGCGTCAAATACCTGCGATCTGAGACATTCTTTGTTTTACCGCCCTTGTTAAGTAATGTACTATTATGTCACACCTGGCCATAAAGTGGCCATTATCGCACGCTCCGCGCGCGAAAAAACCCGCTTCCTGGCCAGGGGGTGACATAAAATGTTGTACTTACCACGGGCGATAATAAAGAAAGCCTCAGATCGCATATTTATCGCCCTTGCCTTCGGCTCGGGCGTAAAATACCTGCGATCTGAGACATTCTTTGTTTTATCGCCCTTGGTAAGTAATGTACTATAATAATATTGTATGTAGATAATACGACTTTATGACCTCTGATAAATTATTTTTTAAATCTGCTTAATGAATTTGTATTGTTTTGTAATTCTTATACTCACATTAAGCCCGTCGCATTTCTTGATATGACTCAAATAAGCTTTGACATATTTTCTGGTCAGTCCGCACTTAACGCACGTGAGTCCGCCACATGCCTTTGTGATCTCATACAAATGTTCTCTCACAGCGACCTCATCATTCACATCCTGTAATGAAAATTTAATGACGAGGTTAGTGACGCTTTAAGTTAAACTTATACCAAAAGTTAAAAGTACTTTTCTCAAAAATGGCCCGCAAACTGGACTTTAGTCGCTACATATTGGGAGGTAAAGTTTATAGTTTAAGGTCAGATCCAAATTAAAAAGTAAAAAACATTGCAGGCCACATATATGGCCTGCAATGTCACATATAAATTCCTTTATTTGTCGAGTTATAAACTTTTTAAAATGTAGAAACTGTCATATAAAAGGAGGCACAGGTCGTATTCAGCCAATTCAGCTCGTATTTTTCTGTTGAAAACGCGACGTTTGTTTATGTGTCTCGAATAATTTGCGTTTTTCGGTGGAAAAATACACTTCGATTCTGTTAAAAAAAAATAAACGGCGGGAAAACATTTAAGGTTATGTTTATCAAATCTTAATTAAATTTTTGTCGTATTTTCCCCATTTTTGAGAAAAGCACTATATTAGCCTCGGCCGGAATGGCAATTGCAGGCTTCGTATTATAATTAAACGGACTCGCAAGCTCGTCCGTTTAAACAAATACTCAGCCTGCAATTGCTCCCTTCCCGGCCACGGCAATAATGTACTATAAATAAAACTAAACTTACCAAAGGCACATCGCCATCTTTCCATGCTAAGTAGTCATGTCGTGAGGCAATGTGATGATTCCAATCTTTCACCTCTACAGATTCCTTGCACACTCCACATGTTATTAAACCAGTTGTAGAGGCGTTGTCTTCTTCACCAATAGCATTGAAAGTGACATCAGCTGTTTCCACTTCTGGAATTAGCTCCGATGAGACATCATAGGCGCTGTCGTTTTGGGATTCCTGTAAATTATTTTGTGCAGTGGAAATAAATTTGCATAACACTACGTACGATACGGGGAACCTGGCGTAGCAGTAAAATATGTTCTACGTCTTATCCTATATTACTAACCACGTCTGCATGCAATAACGTTACAACTACTGCATTCAATAATTAATATTTCACTAACACTCAGTCCAGCGCAGGTTCGAATATGACTCAAGTAAGCTTTGACATATTTTCTAGTGAGTCCGCACTTAGCGCACGTGAGTCCGCCACACGCCTTTGAGATCTCATATAAGTGTTCCCGAACAGCCGCCTCGTTATTGACATCCTGGCAAATACATAAATTAAACTGTGAACGCCTCATACTTATTTAATTAGTGATAAATAGAGTCGTTTACTACCTTATGTTCGTACAAAACTCTAAGGCCAAATTCTGTCAAACGAACGCAAGCAAAACTCGACTTAGAGCTCTGACTGTTAGGTAGATATTTGCTTGCGTTAATTTGACTGCACTTGGCCTTACAGTTGTGTACGAACTATAGGTACATTTTCATATGGTTTCAAAAATCAAGCATACCAAAGGTGGGTCTCCACATTTCCACGAGAGATAGTGATGCCGCGACGCCCTGTGATCATCCCAGTCTATGTCCTGCATGGATTCCCCGCAAACGCCACATTTTACGGAGCCATTATTGTCAGACCTTTCTTTTTTCACGGCATGTTCTACCGATTCCACGCCAGGTGTGACTTGTGATGATGTTTCCTGTAAACATAAATCCTTCCGTAAGAACAAATACAAAATTACAGAAATCCTAAAAAAAACTAGCGTAGGGCTATGGGGGTTATACATTCGAGCATAAGTAATACTTCAAACATTGTTCATTTTAAGGGTTCCGAACCCGAAGGATCAAAACGGAACCCTATTGCTGTCATTCACGTGTCCGTCCGTCCGTCCGTCCGTCGTCTGTCACAAAATTTAGTTCCTAAGATTTTTTTAACTTCCCGTTGACCTATGAACTTGAAATTTGGTGATAATGTTTATTATACGTATATTTTACCAACAAATACTAATATATTGATAAATCACATTTTTGAGGTTGGTTCGGAACCCTAAGAAGCGAAGTCCGACTCGCACTTGGCCGGTTTTCGTCTTATTTACTGGTACTAACATTTACGCCCGTGCAGCATCTGATGTGGCCCAAATAAGCTTTTACATATTTTCTAGTGAGTCCGCATTTAGCGCACGTGAGACCGCCATTAACCTTCGTGATTCCGTACAAGTATTCTCTGACTGTGGTCTCATCATCCACATCCTGAGAAATAAAAATAAAATTGATAACATAGTACTTATATTTAGCACTTACTGTTAACAGAAACATTATTCAACCCGTATGTATAGCTTGGTTGGGGGGTAAGAGGAAAAGAGGAAGGCAGCGCAAAAGGTGGGACGACGACATAAGGCCAGTTGCTGGAGCCACATGGAGCAGGGTCGCCAGAGACAGGCACGAGTGGAGAAGGCTGGAGGAGGCCTTTGCCGATTGGCAAGTGGACATCCAGGACAAATAGACACGAAAACTAAGAAGGAAAAAATAAAATAAAAATAAAAAACACCTGGATGGACAACAAGAGGCTATAATAATATAATAATAAAATGTATAGCTTGGTTAGACAGCCGCGTAAGGCCAAATAGCCATTTGCACTTCTTATTTCGAATAGTCACAAGTCGTAACACGAACTTTTGAATTGGGACCTACGCCTAGTTTCTTTAAAGCTTAAAATACATGGTGTGTTCCGTAAAGAGAGAAGATCTCAATAACTACCGTCAAATATTCTTTTCACATCACCTATTCGGATAAGGGCTTTTTCTTCCCTGCTAGGAGGGATCAAAATGGCACTTTTCTTCCCTGCTAGGAGGGATCAAAGTGGCACTTTTCTGTAACGAGTAATAAGTTATTAGTATCGATTTTGATAAAATAAATGCACAACCATTGTTATTTCAGATCTTTCATTATCCTCAATAGGTGATGTGAAAAGCAGTATGTGTCACATGGAAGCAAAATTATTTCCACCTTGGGCGTTCATTCTTGAATCCCTCACTACGCTCAGGATTCTATTTTAGAATCCCTCGCTACGCTCAGGATTCTATTATATAATCCTTCTCTTCGTTCAGGATTCAAGTTACGCCCACGCCGTAAATATGTCATTTTGCTCCCTTGTGACACAATCTACTATTTCACATCACCTATTCGGATAAGGGCTTTTTCTTCCCTGCTAGGAGGGATCAAAATGGCACTTTTCTTCCCTGCTAGGAGGGATCAAAGTGGCACTTTTCTGTAACGAGTAATAAGTTATTAGTATCGATTTTGATAAAATAAATGCACAACCATTGTTATTTCAGATCTTTCATTATCCTCAATAGGTGATGTGAAAAGCAGTATGTGTCACATGGAAGCAAAATTATTTCCACCTTGGGCGTTCATTCTTGAATCCCTCACTACGCTCAGGATTCTATTTTAGAATCCCTCGCTACGCTCAGGATTCTATTATATAATCCTTCTCTTCGTTCAGGATTCAAGTTACGCCCACGCCGTAAATATGTCATTTTGCTCCCTTGTGACACAATCTACTATTGTCGTAGTACAATTTTTATTGGTGTCATTTCACATTGAACTTTAGTGCGAACTATTACGTGAGCTTATGCTGTGTGTAAGAAATCATCTATGCTCTTTTGTAATAGTAAGCTCCTTTGTAGTACTAATTAGCTTATCTTTATGACTGTTTGGCCTTAAACCAGTGTCTGGGCTATACTGCTGAATTTGTAACGTAAACGTACCAAAGACGGCTCGCCGCATTTCCAAGCCAGGTTGTTGTGTTGCGAAGCTATGTGATTCATCCAATCCTCGTCTTTAACAGCTTGTTGGCATACGGCGCATGTGATGGCATTATTTTTATTTTCGTTTTTAGAGAGCTGATGTGTTTCGACCTCCTCTGGTATCTTTGTTTGAGGTTCAGGGCTGTTACTTACAAAACTGCGTGCCTGTTTTGCAGAAAGTGTTGTACTCTCCGATAATGTCGGAGCTAGAGCTTTGAAAGTACTGGCATTACTAGAGCTAATCTGAAACATAAACAGATTTATTTTACTTTTTTTTATTTTCTTAAGGAACCTTTTATTGGTGGGTACTTTCCCTATGGACATGGTGCAACTTCGACCCCCCTTTGTCAAGTGAGTGGGCAACTTGACTGTTAGAAGTTCTCAAGCCGCCCGAAGGCCTTGGCTTAACGACTGCTGGCATATATAGCAGCCGGGATCACCGGCTTAACGTGCCTTCCAAAGCACGGGAGCGCTCAGCCCATCCATGGACTGACCCCGCCCGACATTGCTTAACCTTGCATACCGCTTGCGGTACGCAGGCGCCGCTGGGCCACGAGCGCTCCACACAAACAGATTAGGTACCACTAATGAGCAAATTTTAATAATAATTTGCTAATTTTATGGGATAATTAATGTTTCCATCTCTTCATTTAAAATTGCTGGCAATATTATTGTGTATTACAAATATATTATACATTCCGTAAGTATGTAATCAACTTACCTCCACAGAATTCGTAGCAATCTGTTCTTCGTCAATATAAGTAAGATCATCTTTTGTTTGTGATAATCGTTCGGATATTCTTCGCTTACTGTTCTTTGCTGGCGGCCCATCATCATCGCTAAAAACTATTGACCGTTTTCTCTTCTGTAATAAGAAATAGCGAAATTCTGACTTTCATGCATGGATCAAATGAAACGTAAATAAATTTAATTGATAACTAAATTGAACGCACGTAGACCTGTCCTGTTTTTGGAGAATGCACATCAGCTACAATTTTGTTAGTTGGTATTCCTTCACATTTTTGTAACAAATTCACACTTGTCATTGTATCTTGAGACTCGACGACTTCTCTTTCCGGTTCCTGTTTTTCATTGCATTTCTAAAATAAATACATAAAAAATAAACAACAACTCGTAAATAAAGTGCAAAATATCACATTCTGGACTCGTTTACAAAAGGTATTGTAGAACGGCATGATTATACGAAGCTATATTATAAATGATAACAACTAACCTTCTTTTCGACATTCTCGTCTGCACATGCTGAAATCTTCTTCTCGGTTTTGAATGAATATTCTTTAACGAGATTAGATTCTTGTCCAACGTCACCCGCATCTAAATTATTGTCGCTGATACCGTTAAATTCGTTCCAACACAGTTTGTACAGAGGTTCATGAGAAGCCAAACTGGGATATTCATCTATTAAATTCATTACTTCATTATCGAAACCCACAGCAGAAGCATCTTCACTATATATACTAAATATGATTTCGGCCGTAGTACAATCCGTCTTTGCATGATTCCAGAAATGAATATGTTCATAACTGCTTATATCATCGTAAGCTTTCAATCGACCAAAATCATCGCAAAGACATTCTTCTATATCATGACAAAAAATATTAGAAGAACTACCATCAGTCAGGTTTATGGATTCTGTTGATTCTGTAGAGTCTTTGAATACGAAAGAAGGAACAGTCTTACATTTTTGCATACATTTACTTCCATATGTTTTAACAGGCGGGTGGAGTTTATCCTGCTTGTTTATTTCTGAACCACCCGGTTTTTCAACACCTTCACTAGATAATTTCAAAGAGGTGGTGTCTTTTTTCTTACTTAATGTTTTGCTGTCAAGCATTTTATGTGTGTTAGTGAAATGATTCCTCTTTTTCATATCAGCAAATTCGCTTAAGTATTTAGCAATTTCTCTTACTTTGTCCTCCTGGATAACAGTAGCTTTATTCATGTGCCCTACTTTCAATTTCTTACTCTCCAGAGAATCGGTATCACTTGTTTTTATTTCTTGAGGTTCACTACTTTCCTGGTTATTTTTTTGTTGACACTCATCATGAACAAGTTCATTATTTTCCCGTATTGACTTTTTATGGCGTTTAATATAAAAAATTGGACCTGTCGATGTTTCCTGCGCGGGATTATTTTTGTTTATCTTTTTTTCTAATGTATCACCTGAATGCTTTGCTTTATTGATGTTTGTATTTACATTTTCCGATTGGTTTTCCAAAACTGATGAATTGGTCTCTTTATTATCTGTCGAAGAATGAGCTTCTTCGTTGTTTATCGAATCGATTTCACCGTTTTGTATTACACTAGGCTGTTCAGTATTATTTATTTCTGAAGTGTTAAATTCTTTCTTAGTCGGAAGTACTTCCTTATAAGTGTAACTATCACTAATAATATCTTCTGTTTGCAAATTAGCTTCAATATGCGAATACTTACTAACGGACGTAATCTTACTTTCCTTCTCTTTTTCAATGATACACGACGATGTTGAAGAATTTTTATTACTGTCTACAAAAATGTCAGATTTGCTTTCGTTTGACATGGTCTCGGACATAATTTTTTCACCCTTTGTTTCATCAAAGTAGGAATCTGTATCGCAAATTTCAAAACTCTCTTCTACTGCTTTATCATTACAATTATTAATAAAGTTACTACCATTATCAACATCAATAGGGCAGGGCACTATTGTACACGTGTCCATAGCCATGTCGTCTTTTGTAATCATATGATTTTTATGAGGATATTGTAATCGTTCATGATCTTGTTGAGAGGTTTCCGGATTTGGAGTAGTAATTATGAACTCGGATTCAGCTTCCTTTAACATGGCACATAGATCAATTTTGTTACTACTCTGTAATATTTCCTCATCCTCCATGGTTAAGTTATTATCTCCCTCAACAAAATGTTGGCCATGCATATCACATTCATTAACGACTGTTATTTCTGTTGGTACAATATTTGCAACATTTGGAATTGAATCCATATTGAAATCGTTTTGAGGAATACTAACCTGATTATTATTCTGATTAATCATGGTATTTAATGGAACATGCATCAGAGAATTTTCTTTAGGTGAATAATTGCTTTTCAATTTGTAAAAATTAGATGGAAGAATTATCTGCTCCGAAATTATGTTAATTTTATTCTGGTTATATTTTAATTCAGATTTTGCAGTACAACCCATGTTACTGTTACTGCAGTCGGAAGAATATGCTTCATCTGCGTGATCATCAAGAATTGTCTGCATTTGGGCATTATTCATTTCTACATTGCCATTGACAAGTTGATCACACTTTATAATCTCTTGAATAGACAAGGAATTTTGATTACTACTCGGTGTTTCTACATAAGAAATAGGTACGTGTCCCTTGTGTATGTCTATGGATAGTTCTTCAACTGCTTTTGCACAATGCTCATTATTTAAAAGCCCGGCACTTACTTCGAGGTCCTCTGTTTCAACATTGCCAACAATCTCTATTTCTCCTTGAATAACACTTGTATTGTTGGATATAAAAGTGGGACTTAAAAAAACTGACTTTTTCATCAACTCGGCTGTTTCTATGATTGAAGATTCAATTTCTGAAGATGTAGTGTCATGAGAGTCTGTATCTTTCTTGCAGGCAAGTTTATTTTCTCTAGATCCATTATCTATAGAAATTACGTTTGAATCTGCAGATAAGAAAAACGAATCGGTAATAAATTGTGCTATTCAGGCAATGTAATATAAATATATTTTCATGTATTTATTATGTAATGTATAAGTATATCTCGTTTAATTACCAAACAGATAGAATGATGGAGTATACTGGGGATGGAGTATACATTAGAAGAAACTAGTCAACTGTTAAAACAATTTGAGACCAAAGCCTCATCGATGGAAAGTAATTTCAAAAAAGGCCAGCATCTAGTATGTAAACATTTCAAATTTAATTCTAATTTAGGGAAAAAATCTTCACTATTTATTTTAAATTATAACTTCATTTCATTAGCATGCATTTCTGCTAGGTCCCGAAGTGCAATAAAAAAAATCTCTTAAAAATTATAATTCCTCCAAAGCACGGTAGCCCAGTGGTTCAAGCATGCGGCTGTCAAGCGGCGGTCGTGGGTTCGAATCCCAGCTCGTACCAATGAGTTTTTCGGAACTTATGTACGGAATATCATTTGATATTTACCGTTAGCTTTTCGGTGAAGGAAAACATCGTGAGGAAACCTGCATACATCCGCGAAGAAATTCAAAGTTGTATGTGAAGTCCCCAACCCGCTCTGGGCCAGCGTGGGGACTACTGCCCAATCCCTCTCATCTATGAGAGGAGGCCTGTGCCCAGCAGTGGGACGTATATAGGCTGATGATGATGATGATGATAGTGATATTGCAAGAAATTATTATTTCACAGTTGCACATACTTTTGTATGACTATATGGTAATAGGATTTCTCTTCGGACCTTTAGGATATGATATGGCCTAAAAGTTTATAATAACTTCGTGTTATCTAAATCCACATGCAAATTACTAAGTTTAGCAAATTAATAAAAGAATAGCGATAATGATTTATGACTTGCCTGTAACTTGAGAGCCCTCTGTACTTTCCGGCGCCGATCCATAATTACCTAAATGAATGCCCAACTTTTCTAATAAATTTGGTGGCAAAACAAATACTTCCGGCGATTCATTTTTTTTAATTTTGGATTTTGAGCCTTTACGATTTGTAACCTTCGTTTTATTCATTTTTAAAGTGAATGTCGTATCATGGGGAAGGATTAAGCAGCACACTGAAAATCATTGCAAAATAAAAATAAATACATTAGGGTAGTTTGACATAGATCATCAGATCAAATCATGACATAGATCCAGCCCATACATGTCCCACTGCTGGACAGTGTACACAAGCCTGCTCTCATAGATAAGAGCGAGTTTTTACATGTTATATACTTATTTCATATTATTTTCACAAAATTAACAACTCAGTAAACGCATGCCAGGACTTCAATTAGGGGGCGTCCATTAATTACGTGAAACGTTCAAGGACTTCCCTTGAGGGGCATACCAAGGGGGGCGAGCCGAATCTCATCTTTGTTTAGGGAGACAGGGGATTTCGACAAATATAACGTAGCGTAAAAAAGGGGAGGGGGATGAGCCAGATCTCCCAACATCTCACCAGGGAGGAGGGGTCAGAAAATTTATAAAAATGCCTCACGTAATTAATGGTCGCTCCCTTATATAATTATAGGTTGATTATAGGCCCTTAAGACAAGGAAGATAGTATGCAGTGAATGGAATCATATTTGATCAGAAGGTTAAGCTTAACTCAATTCAGTAAGCCATTTCAGCCCAACAGGGAACATTTCCAGAACAGTTAAAATTAGCCGTTGTTCGACCACTCTTCAAAAAGGGCGCAAAAGATGATATGTCTAATTACAGGCCAGTGGCGCTATTACCAATTTTTTCAAAAATAATAGAAAAAGTGATATACAATAGTTTGTACAATTATTTTGAAAGTAATGATTTATTTACCCCAGAACAAAAAGGATTCAGAAAAAATAAATCTATAAATATGACCATATACGAGCTACTGAAACCAGTTATGACTCAAGTCGATAAAAGGATACCTGTTTGTGCTCTGTACATGGATATGTCGAAAGCTTTTGACTTTGTCGACCATAACATACTTTTATCGAAATTATACCAGTACGGAGTACGGGGCAATGTTCATAACCTCATACAATCATACTTGATTGGACGTAAACAATGCACTCACATTGATCGGATATGTATGAAGACCAAAAATGAAGTCACTTATTCATCTGATTTCAAATAAATAAGCTACGGTATACCACAAGGAAGTGTCTTAGGTCCCCTTCTCTTCCTTGTGTACATCAACATTCAACGATCTACCTAAAGCTATAAATCACCCAATGGTATTGTTCGCCGACGATAGCACGGTTATATTTACAGAATCAGACATGCATGTACATCAGGACAATATAAATCAGACATTACATATTATAATTGAATGGCTCAACAAGAATAACCTTCATGTGAATCTTAAGAAAACAAACATTATGAATTTTAAATAACGGACCAAAAATACATCTAATCTAATTATTACCTACCAAGACCAAATAATTAATGAAACTGACATTACCAAATTTCTAGGATTAAGCTTAGATAAGTAGTCTGACATGGAAAACTCAAATTGACAATATATGTATGAAACTTAATCAATTTAGTTATGCATTGTATAATTTAAGAAAAATTGTAAACCAATCCGCCGTGCTGACTGCATACCATGCACATGTAACGTCTACTTTACGATATGGTGTTATATTTTGGGGTAATGCTACAGATCGTGAAATGGTGTTTAAGAGTCAGAAGAAATGTTTAAGATCTGTATGTGGAATTAAACCCATCGATTCATGCAAGCCATATTTCATAAAACATAAAATATTGACTCTACCTTGTCTTGTCTGTATGTGTACGAAATATCAATGTATGTCAAATATAACATTAATAAATTTCCTAGATTTAATAGCTTACGGTATCAGGCGAAAATTAACTATATGTCTTCAAAAACCGCTTTTCTATCAAAAAGTGTGTTTGGCATGGCACCTCGAATTTTTAATAAACTACCAGCAAAGATTTTAAAATTAGAAAGCGATAAAGAATTTAAAACTGCATTATATAATTTTTTAGCATCTAAGGCCTATTATTCCATTCAAGAATATTTAAAAGACATTGTTTCATAGCATATAAGTAAATTATGCATGCGATACACATGGCATTCCTTAAATATTTGCATGTCCTTGTGACCAAACATGTAGTTCTTTATATTGTTCGATAATTACCTATTTTGTACCATGTTTTTGCAAATAAATGACTGATTACTGATTTCATTTTAAAAACTAAAAGTTGTAACAGCATCACTAGATGGCACTATGTATATTCACAAACATACCTACATAAATATAGGGCTCTATGCAAAGACTACAATATATATACAGCACCATCTAGTGAACTTATTCAATACATCACTTTACATCATGGGCTGGTGTAATTTTGGGTGTAATGAAATAAAAACATGTCAATAAATCAAAAATAGCCATAGGTTGTATTTTTTGAATTATCATTCTGGGGTCTATTGTGAAACAATTTACAATCTCATCTCCATCCTCTGGCCTATTTCAACCAGGGTGACTAGAAAAAGAAGAAACTGGCTAGTGAGTGTTGCTTACAAT
Source organism: Cenopis cana (assembly GCA_951800055.1). NCBI lineage: Eukaryota > Metazoa > Arthropoda > Insecta > Lepidoptera > Tortricidae > Cenopis > Cenopis cana. The sequence goes on along the minus strand of OX637477.1, from coordinate 11,140,187 downwards.
CTATAAAATCAATGAAGTTGTTGTGTAAAATACCCCAGAATAAAACAAAAAACAGACATGAATTTATGAAATCATACATACCTATTATATTACATTACATTTACATAGTCGGGTTTTGTAAATACTGCCTTCATCTTTTTAGGCTTCCATGCCAAAAGGGAACCCTTATGAGTTTACTCTGTCTATTTAATGAATATAATATGCATATATTGTGCTAAGAATTGGGTGGAAAATAATATAGTAATAATCATTTGAATAATTGGTAAAAAATAAGCAAATACAAAATAGGATTTAAATTATTAAAATCAAGACAAATATTTATATTATTTTATATAATGTAATTATTTAATATAATAGCTTGCTTTTTGGAAATTATATGACATGACTATGACAGATATTCCATAACAATAATGTAAAACATTTTTCACAGCAATCAGTAAGTAGACACTCAATTCTGGTTATACAAACATTTTACCATGCCCAATTTAAATATACTGTAATAAAATAAAAACAAAAATATTTTATGAACGTATCAGTCGACGGGATTAGAACCATGGTCCATGGTAGTCGCAACAAGCAAAATCACGTGGCTTCATAACAACTGAGCTAAAAGATAAATGACTGCAGTAAACGAAATTTTCAATACCTTTTGTAAAACATCCAAAATAGATTTAATAAAAAAACGTTAATAGGAATGTTACACCGATACCACCATGGAATAAATCAATTGCGACTTACCTGATTTCCAATTAATGGCCACAAAATCATATAAAACATTTACATTTAAAAAAAAATGTATTTTACTGTGCCAGGAATTAAAATAAATTCACTATATAGTATTCGTCTGGAAAAACAATCCCTTAAAGAAGTAATTTTTAAAATCCCAACATTTTCTGAACTTCGAATAGGTTATGATTTTTTTTTTAATTAGCAGGATTGTTATCCGATTTCTCACAGTTTGGATACCGGCGTTTTAGCCACCAATGGTTTTTTTGTAAAGGGCTCTACACATGTAAGAATTATCAAGTCGTTGTTGAAATAAATCTGAAAAAAAAATGTAACTTATAAATATCAACAAAAAAGAGAAATATTTTTTTATGGGATGTCGTACCTATTAATCGAGAATCGAATTAAAGAATCGAGATACAGATTCTATTTCTAGCCCCAGAATTCTGTGACACGATGTGTACGTGGCTTGATACAACGATCAAAAATCACAAAAATGGCAACATTGGCTGGATTGGCTTGGCAACAATTTTAATATTATTTTGACAACTGACAACTTGTCGGCGACACATGCAACATGCATTCACAAACTACTAAGGAGATAGTAACATGCATTGCATTGCATACATTTGTTATTGTTTAAGCACTGATAATTTGTCTGGACTACTGGTAGATTTCTACCAGTCATTATTTGTTATACAATCCAAAAATTAGATATAGCCCTGATATAAAATCAAAATAATTAACAAAGGTTAGTCAGTGTTAAAAAAATTGTTTTGAAATGGCTTCTAAGGCCCTAGTATTTACTGTTCAGGCAGAATGTACGGTTTCAAAAGCTCGAGCAGGACTAATGGAGCTACCCCATTACAAAGTGAGAACTCCGGTTTTCATGCCGGTCGGAACACAGGTTAGTTTATCTTCTGAGTCTGATCTAATTAAAAAAAGGTATAAAACATGTTTCATTGAACTTAAAGCAACTTTATGGCTACTTTTATTGGCTATATGTAAAACATAACACTCGACAACCTCTTTAGCTTAGTTGGTAGTGACCCTGCCTACGACGGGTTCGAATCCCGGCCAGGGCATTTATTTGTGTGATGAGCACGAATATTTTTTCTTGGGTCTTGGATGTTTTCTATGTATTTAAGTATTTATTTATCTATATAAGTATGTATATCGTCGCTTAGTACCCATAGTACAAGCTTTGCTTAGTTTGGGACTAGGTTGATTTGTGTAAGATTGAAGAGACACAAAATATTTATTTATTTATAATAAAAGTATGTACAGTAGAATCCGGATACAGCGACGGTCAAGGGACTGGCGGTATTACGTCGCACAAACCAGACTGATTTTCTTTGACAATGTTTGGTATGAATCTTAACGTTGGTAATTTAGCAGTCGTTAAAAGCGGTCAAATGTTATATGCAGAGTCGTTATAAACGGATTGTACATGGTTGTCAGCCTAGATATTAATTCCACAGCACAATCATGGCTTTTTGTCAGTTGAACCCCAATAATACCTAATCTAAGGTGAGGGGTAGGGCAAGCTCTCTCCATACAAACTTTGTAAAGTTATAATTTGTTTGTGTTTGCACTTCAGTTATGATTTTTGGTCAGTATGCTTATTTTTCTGTTAGCCATAACCTGTAGGTTTATTTGTTTTTCCGTTATTTGTAACCAAAAAAAATATGTTTGGGAGTGCCAAAGCCGACGAAAAACATGCACAATGTTTGTATGGACAATGCCCTGCCCTACCCCTCGCCTTAAGTAAAGCTTGTATCTCAGCATTGGTCTGTGCTAAGATACGAGGTTTCTAAAAGTAGAGACAGATTTGTTATTGATGGTGATGCTGATGATGTATTACACTTTCAAGTTTTAAATAGGTCGTATGAATATGGATATTCATTACCTCTAATATTGTTACCAATATTTCATTTTATTTTTTACAGGGTACAATGAAAGGAATACTGCCAGAGCAATTAGAAAGTTTAGATTGTGAAATAATTTTAGGAAATACTTATCACTTGGGTAACCGTCCCGGCACAGATGTGCTGACAAAAGCAGGAGGGCTTCACAAGTTCATGAGCTGGAATAGAGCGCTGCTCACTGATTCTGGTGGATTTCAAATGGTATCTCTCTTAAAATTGGCAGAAATCACTGAACAAGGTGTAAAATTCCGGTCACCTTATGATGATTCGGAAATCATGTTGACCCCAGAAAAGTCTATTGAGATTCAAAATTGTATAGGTGTGTATTCTGGTTTCAGTAAATTTGTAACTTAGTTCCTCAATTTCAAATTACTTTCAGTAACATAATGTTATTCTATAAATATTTCAGGTGCAGACATTATAATGCAGTTGGATGATGTAGTCCAAACTACATTCAATGACTATGACAGAATCAAAGAAGCCACTGAAAGGACTAGCCGTTGGCTGGATCGGTGCTTGAATGCTCATAAGAGACCTACAGAACAAAACATCTTTCCCATTGTTCAAGGTTTGTTAAATGCAGAATTAAGGGAAAAAAGTGCCAGAGAACATATAACTAAAGATGTCAATGGATTTGCAATAGGAGGACTAAGGTAAATTTATAAATAATGTTTATAAAATTCTGAAGATTTGTTACTGTTCATCTCTAGCTTTATAAATCCAAGAGCATTTACAACTAAAAATCTATTTTTATAATTTACAGCGGAGGTGAATCAAAAGACGATTTCTGGCCTATGGTTACCTTAAGTACGGACATCCTGGACAAAAGTAAACCTCGTTATTTAATGGGAGTGGGAGTAGCCATTGACCTAGTAGTCTGTGTGGCCCTGGGTGTGGACATGTTTGATTGTGTGTATCCAACAAGAACTGCTGTAAGTATAAGAACATATCTGTTACCTAGTATTATTGTAATTTTGTAATATATAATAATTATTATATTGAAATGTTGTATTCATATAATAGTCTGTTTTTATTTAGATACCTTGTTTTATTGATCTGTAACATTGAGATTGATAAGATTCGTTAATTGTAATTGCCCGTGACTTGTAAAAGTGCATTTGAGGCCTACTTGCAGAATAAATGTGTTTAAAAATATATTTTTTATGAAAATGGTAATATATTTCTTAAATTTCAGAGATTTGGCTGTGCACTTGTCAACAAGGGACAACTTAATCTGAAACAAAAGCAGTATGAAACTGATCTAAACCCAATTGATAAGGATTGTACATGTTCAACCTGTAAAACATATACCAGAGCTTACTTACACTCCATCGTCACCGTGGAGACAGTTGCTTGCCATTTGCTGTCAGTGCATAATATTGCTTACCAGGTATGTATAATTTGTAAAAATAAATACAAGTAATTTTCTTACTCTAGGCATTTTGATGCGTGCTTACCTTTTTGTCTTTGATTACAGATGCGTCTTATGAGAACCATGAGAGAATGTATACAAAATGGAACATTTCCAGGATTTGTGCAAAAGTTTGTTAAAGAGGCTTTTCCAGATGGAAATTACCCTACTTGGGTGATTAATTCACTTAATTCTGTAGGAATAAACATAGAGGCATAGGAATGAATAAAATAATGTTAAAAATTAGACAGTTTATTTTCCTTATCACATAAAATCATCCGAATCATTGCCGTCATAATTAGTGGTCATATTTTCTGATTTCATAAGAGTAGAATAGCTGCGAAGTTCTGCTTCTTCTTTTTTCTGTTTCTCTTCCTCCTTTTCTTTCTCTTTCTTTTCTCTCAGCAGTTTCTTTTTATCCTCTCTCTCAGATCTATCCCTTTCTTCTCTCTCTTGTCTTAGGTCCGGAAATTCTTCCTTCTTTGTTTTGTTAAGTCTATTTACAATTTCATTATGTCTTTTGGCTACTCTTACTTTCCTTACATCTTTATCTCTGTGGAATGCAACTTGTCCAGCCTTAAACAATAGAAAATATGTTTTTGATTAGAATACAAATGCATTTATTTTTCACTTTAAATTACAATGGTGTATCGGCACAGAATAGTATAACATACATAACGGACACGACCCTCCCCGCACCGAGGCAGTTACCTCGTCACCACCACCTACCACCCCCCACCCCCGTGGTATTGGTTAGGTATCAGAATCAGAATCGTTTATTGCTTGGGTATTGCTGCTTAGGTAGGTATTTGAATACCATACTAGCTACTAGCTAGTGATCATGATGGCTTTAATTAATAAATCCATGTTTATATAACCAATGGAATTAACTTATTCAAGAGCACTGCATTGCAAATCAAAGTCTGAATATGTACAGGTATTTAATCCAAATACCAATAGAAGCATATTAATTTACCTCCATAGCAGGAGTCTTCTTCAAATTAGACCACATGGTGTAGACAATGTCGATATCATTCATTTTGTTGCCCATAATTGAGTTTGCCTTTACTAATTGACATGCATCATCAAGAACTGAGTTAGGTATATCATCTATGGTTTGACCCTGAAATAAATAAATATGTGCAATTAAAAGATTTGTGAATAGTACAGAGAATAAAACAAGAATTTGAGTCGTTTACTTACAGCCTCTAAACGAAGGTAAACATGAGCAGATGAAACCTTATCCACATGGAACCACACATCTTCTGGCCAACCCCACTTGATTAAGTCTTCGTCTAAAACAAAATGTACAGATTCACTTATTTATAAATGCTTTTACATTCGTTTTCATAACATGTACATGAAATAATTATTTTATGAGTCTATTTTAGGTATCTATATGTACAGAAACATTATATTCTTACATACTTTCGTGCTTGTCGGCACCCATGAACAAGGTTACAGGCGGAGATACTACATTGCTAGTGAAGTAGAAAACCATTGTTGTTATTAACCGACTAGAATAATTTTATCAAATCCTTTATAAAATAAAATCCCAACCTATACAAATACTGAATTCTGCAATGGCAATGGACAAACGTCCAGTGTTGCCAGAGCACTTCCGTCAAAAAGCACGGTCGGGTGTCCAAAAAAGCACGTTTTTGGAATAAAAAGCACGTTTTCAGGGTTCCGTACCCGAAGGGTCGAAAATTACTCCTATTGCTGTTACTCACGCGTCCGTCCGTCCGTCCTTCAGTCGTATGTCACAAAATTTTTTCGTAAGATTATTTTTTCTTCCCATTAACCCATAAACTTGAAATTTGGTGATACTGTTCATTATTGCCGGTATTTTGCCAAGAAATACTTATATTTTGATAAAACAGATTTTTTTGGTTGGAAATTTCTTTATTTTTCAATATAAAACCAACATACTTTTGCGGTTGGTTCGGAAATCTAAATGTGTGAAGTCCGATACGCACTTGGCCGGTTTTCGTCACATACAGAGTATTGAGCCTTTACACGACACGAACGATAGAGCTTGCAGTTGCAGGTTGCAGGACAAGTTCTTTCCTGCAACGGCAACCACAGGTAAAACATAACTTTTAACTTTAGGATATCAAAGCGTAGGGTAGGAGATAAAGATTTGTGAAGATGTTGTGTTAAACAACACAATGATTGTTAGAAAAAAAAATACAGTTTTAGAAAGTACCGAACCAACATTACCTCCTCATTTAGTAGTAAAATCATAAAGCACCATAGCACTTAAAAAAGCACGGTTTTAGCACGTTTTTAGGGAGCGCACGTAAAAAGCACGTTCGTATCCAAAAAAGCACGTAAAACCGTGCTAAAAAGCACGTTCTGGCAACACTGCAAACGTCATAAATTGACAATGTTTTTTTTTTTTAATTTATTTCTTGACCATGGATACAAGTCCTTCAGTCGGATTGACAATGATAATACCCGGTGTTGCCGTAAAAAGGAACCGACAAAAATAAAGCCACAATACACGCGAAGACAAAAATAAAGGCTGGATTGAAAAATTATATTATGGAATTTTTGAAGTAGTTACAGCTCAAAGCTAAAAATCAATTTTATTGAAAACATCAACAAAATTGTAGCTGTATACTACAAAGATTTATAATATAAACGGCCAAGACATTTGGGTATTGGCGGTGTATGACCACAGATGTATTGTATGACAGTGACAGACGACAGATCGAACATGACAAGAAAAGCAAACAGAAGAGTAGGTGATTAAGTTGGAATCTTTTTAATTCATTTATTATTTCGGTTTTCGATTCGAAGCTGTTACAATGGGTAGCCCAGAACAAGAGCTTTGCCCACCACCATCTGAAGAAGATGAGTTAACCCTACCAAGAGCAAGTATTAACAAAATGATAAAGGAGTTGGTTCCTTCAGTTCGAGTTGCATTTGAGTCTAGAGAACTAATTCTAAATTGCTGTACCGAATTTATACACTTACTCAGCTCTGAAGCCAACGAGGTTTGTAACCAGAGTAATAAGAAGACTATCAATGCTGAACATGTCCTCACAGGTAAGTGTTCACCCTTCATGTTTTTGTTAAAGATAATTCTTTGGTAATGTCTATTGTTAATGTTTATCTTAATCCTTGTTTTCTAATGTCAAACAAATAATATGCCAAATTTCCAATAGTCTTATATTGTATTTCATATGCCAAGATACTAATAGTATATAAATCTTTTCAGCATTAGATAGATTGGGGTTCAATGACTACACAATCGAGGCAGAAGCAGTGCTTAAAGATTGCAAGGCTGTAGCAGCCAAGAGAAGAAGACAGAGCACCCGTTTGGAAAACCTGGGGATACCTGAGGATGAATTACTGAGGCAGCAACAAGCATTATTTGCAAAGGTCACCAATCCTTTATGTTCTAATAGATTTTAATCACTTCATTTAGTAGGATGGTCTTAAACACTGTATATGCATGATAGAAGAACAACTTTGTCTTATTAAGCGCAACTCCCAATAGTAAAGTATCCATAGAATTAAATCCCCACAAAATTACTTAATTAACCTACAGGTTAAATAAATATAACTCTTCTACTAGTATAATAATTAAAGATAATTTGTTTGTTTTGTTTAAAAAGGATTTTGAAAATGGGAAATAAAAGCTATTTTTATTTTATTTCAAGGGTTTGTGCATTTAATAAATAAAACTTAAAGAACATTGGACACTTTCAGGCTCGAGAAGAACAAGCAAAGCAGGATCAACAACAATGGCTACTTTTGCAACAACAGGGACTTGGCTCCGATGTGGCCACACAGCCTTATGTGCCACCCCCAACTGGACCAAAGAGTGACATGGATGAAGATGATGATTACTCATAATTCTGATCAGTGTCTATTTCACCATTTCTGTTGTCAATAATGTTCAAATGTGAAAGATGACAAATATATGAAAACACAGCTCCACACATAGCTGATGGATATAGTGCGCGCCATCCACGAAGGCGCGCCCCTCCACAGCATAAGCCGTACAACTGCGCACAGATTAGTATCAGATTTGCTGTGGAGGGGCGCGTCGTCGTGGATGGCGCGCACTATATTCCCCTAGATACTTCTGATCAAGGCTCTAAAGGCACGTCACGCATATGATACTCGCGTGCGAGTTTAAAGACTACATTATGCGGTTTTATATAACTATTGAACTTGTTATACCTCTGTGACCCGCTGTGTAATGAAACTCGCATGCTAGTCTCATCTCATAGGTGTGTAAATGAGACTATGGTGTGTAGGCAAAACGCGGACCAGTCGTCCGTAGTGTAAATTTACATGACTCCACACAGAAAAAAAAACCCATGCGCCTTTTGTAAGCTATTTTGTTATTTCTTCAAATTAAAATGAATTATATAAAATTATCTCTTTACATTTCTGCCAACAGTTATCTTTACAGCGTTTTCATGATAATAGGGCACTAGTTTTATAACCATATCCACATGCCATATGAATTAGTAATTTTTTGCAACTGTTACATAATGAGGGTTCTTAAAACACGCGTTGGTATATGAAAAAAGTTGAAGGCGAGTGTCATAATATGGTAACACCTGTTTTAAGACCTAATTATGTATACAGTTCTTTTACCCCAGAACTGTATACATAACTGGGTAAAAGAAGAGTTGGAAGACCAAAAAACGATGGGCAGATGACATTGTAGAAGTTGCGGGAAAGAACTGGTGGAATCACGGCAAAGAGAGAGAAAAATGGAAAAAGATGGGGGAGACTTACCCAAAAGGGATCCATTTCCAACCAATAGATAAACACACAAGAAAACATGACAAAAATACGTAAAGAAAAGGAATATAAAGCTATATAATAATAACAATAATGTATACAGTTGCATACACTACTGTATCTACATACATATTCATAAATCTTCGATCATGTGTTCAGGAACCATTGGTTGTGAAACGCAATGGTTCCTGTTCAATACAGAAGTCGTGCGCGTTGAGGTCTTTAATAAGCACAAACCTGTAACGTAATGTCAACTTTACCTTATAGGCAATTTCATTACGACATCGCTTGATGAAATTAGGTCTGAACACATTATAGAGTATTTATGATATGGATGTAGATAAATAATTTAAGTTCCAATGTAACACGGGACAGTTATTTGTAATTTCATAACTCTCAAACTTATCGTATTTTTTATTATTTTCCACTGGCATCACTAAAAACTAGATTGACAATCTTTGTTGTCAGTTTGTCAGTCAATCACCAGTCAGTACAATAAACAATAAATACATATTTGTCAATACCATCATGTCAGTTTTAATTTCATACCCGTAAATTAATAGATTATAAATACCTACCAAGAAACTGCAAAGAAATATTACAGAATGAATTCTACAAAATGAATGCCAATGACTCTAAAAAGAAAAAAGCTAAAAACCTGAAAAAGAGAATATCATCAGGAAATACTCATCATCAAGCATCAGTAATGGCCATAATACCTATTCAAATTTTGCCTTTTGTGAAAGTAGTAAAAGTGTAAAAATTATGTAAAATAATATGTACGTGATAGGATAAAATTATAAGTCCACTGCAACGATCCATCCTTTTCTAATTAGAAAGACGTGGGTACTTTATCTCGTGTGTGGTCTTGGCTAGCAGTACCTTTACCATGAGTTTGCATTACCGTACTCGCTAGCGACTGCGTGAACGATTCAGTATGGCGATTTAGTTCTATTGCGTAACCGCCGGAGGCGCTGTAGGTACTTTTGTCCGTACTAAATCGTTTACGCAGTCGCTAGCGAGTACCCTTACCACATGCGAGCGCCGTAATATGCGGTATGTGACGTAGGGTGTTTCAGGCTGCGTCTTAATGGATTTACTGGCGGAGGAAAACCTTCCTTACTTTTGCACTTCTGCCTGTCGCATGTTGAATTATCTAAAAATGATTCCATACAAACTGACCTCATAGTGAATACCTTTCTGAATTTTCTTCAGGAATCGGGCCGGCCAAGCTAGAACCTAGCGTAGGTTGTACCGTCATGTATTACTCGTACTTATATGATGTTTTAGTATACATTTCCGCCATAAAAGGTGACTGTAAAACCTATGTGCTAGCCTAGCTGGGCAAGTAGATAGAAATATAGATGATTAGTTACTTTCGATCATATATTGTTGGTTAGTACCTAGCTACCGCTGTATTCCAGGGTTCAAGATCGACGGGAGACAGTAACATTAATGATGTAGAGGAATCATTTTGTCCTTTGGCAGCCAAAGACTCGGAATGGGTAGATATTTTACACACACCCAGAACCATGTGCAGCGAGTCTACCGATGAGGTACCTAGTAATGTTCACACATTTGAGATTCAAAACGTATCTCGCTCACCTCGTCCTCTAAACCTACCTACAACTCAACCCCGAGCCCCGAGATTCAATAACGAATGTACTTAATTAATCAGAGATCAGACTTATACTGGTTGAACAGGACAGGAAGGTAGTTGTGTACCTACTTACCTATCTTCTTTACCTCAGATTGGGTTACAGATAGTATGTACACGCCGCAGGTGTTTATTGAGTTGTCTTTAAAAACCTGGCGGTGTCAGATTTAAGTAAAATACCTAACTCAGTTTACAACACAATATCTAATTAGTTTTACTTTTAGGTAGAACTGGAAGAGGGTCCGGAAATGAAACCGTTGGCAATCATGTTTCCAGGACTGTTAGAGAAAGATCCTCAAACTCTTCAAGACATGCTCACTAAGGCTATGTCAACAACTGATGTTACCAAGCACTTGGTTGATCTCGGACAGAAGGCTAACTTTACATACATGAAAAAGGCTGATAAACTTATTCCGCCTGACAAGGTATGAAGCAAGGTATTACTAGCAAATATGAAAGTAGCCATTGACTTTAATATACTTACACTTAGCTACTGGCGTGATTTTGGTGCCGGAAATTTAGTACCATGGACACGAACGCACGTTACCACGTTAGAGGGATTTAAACCTTCTATACAAAGCCGTCATACATACCGTAGGCCTAGTATGTCGGCGTATCTCGAGCTATCCGTCACTTTCTTACAGCACCAATCAGAAAAAGACGCGTAGCTCGAGATACTATCGAGCGCAACATGTGCTACGGGCGCAGGCAGGCATTGGCTTGTTAGCCACCGTCGTTGTATAAAAAAAATACACTTCATATTTGAATAGTCCCGTAGCAGTCGCGATCGTGCAGCGCAGCACCGCGCTGTCATTTAGTTATGGAATGTAACTACTGTATAGAAGGTTCACTTTCCTTTGACTCTCTTCTAGTATCAGGCGAACCGACCCCAGCCGTCAGTGTAAAATGTCGAACGGGCTTGTTCGTTACTTTTGCAATCAATATGTGCCTGCCTTTCCACCAGAGCTATGCTATGCAGCTATGCTGCGAGGATGTGATAGCTTTCCGTTTCCACCAGTGCTATGCTATGTGAACTGAACCAATGATAATATAATGATTGATGGATATCCATAGCAACGTAGCTCTGGTGTAAAGGCACCCTTAGCATGAGGGGGATGAAAGTCGAAGACTAATCAATTATGTAATTTGTCAATATCTTCACTGAATGACGTTGGGCATCTCGCTTACCTACAACGCCATCTAGTGACAGGTAATCTCAATAGTTAATTTAGATACACAGTATAATATTGAAAGTAATTTTATGTTACACCTGGCCATAAAGCGGCAATTACCGCACGCTCCGCGCGCGGGAAATCCCACTTCCTGGCCAGGGGGTGACATAAAATTTTGTACTTAACACGGGCGGTAATAAAGAAAGCCTCAGATCGCATGTTTATCGCCCTTGCCTTCGGCTCGGGCGTAAAATACCTGCGATCTGAGACATTCTTTGTTTTACCGCCCTTGTTAAGTAATGTACTATACTTACTTACCTATTTGTATGTGATTAGTATAATTAATCACTTAATCAGCCTTAGTATTTAAGTGTGATTGAAAAATATAAATACTATAATATTGTAGGTAGTAGTCTTTTCTAGATAAATTCTACTAAAATTCGATCAAAAATCAGATTGATTATACTTTCAGGTATGGTTGGGAAGTGTATCCGAGGTTTCTGCTGACTCCAATTTTTCAATGGGGCCCGGTGTTAGTGGTAAGTTAATATTAATCATAATCACAGCCGTTAACCGCCAGTCTTGATATGAGACAGCGACAGTGTAAATGACAAGCTTCTTGATTTATGACAGAGTTAAAAATTCCGAGTCAGACATGTGTTATCCTTGCAATCAGTGTACATCAGGTGTCTGTCAAAACTGGGATCTCCGGCCGGATAACAAAAAAATGTTTTATGTCACACCTGGCCATAAAGAGGCCATTATCGCACGCTCCGCGCGCGAAAAAACCCACTTCCTGGCCAGGGGGTGACATAAAATGTTGTACTTAACACGGGCGATAATAAAGAAAGCCTCAGATCGCATATTTATCGCCCTTGCCTTCGGCTCGGGCGTAAAATACCTGCGATCTGAGACATTCTTTGTTTTACCACCCTTGTTAAGTAATGTACTATTGTTTTGTTTTTTCGCTGGGAGAGGACGGGCTTCCCACAAGGCAGCTTGGCCCGAAAATTGCGGTTAACTTTTAATAGCGCCTGTACACTCTCGCCGAGACACAGCGAGACGGGCCGAGCGCGAGAGTGTACAGGGAGATCGCGCCAAAGATTCCCATACTGTACACAGCGAGGCAGGCCGAGCGCGACTGCTCTCGCACGAAAGTTTACAGCTAGTGTAAGATGTTAGAGGGTTAAAAAATGGTTGTGATTAGATGTGCCGTTACTTACTACTTTACGCGACTCTTTGATGGTACATTATAACTGCCCGGCCTCGACTTTGCGCGAATTGCGGCGCGGCAAGCATTTATCTGTTCATTGCGCGGTCGGTCGCGACGCGCAACGCACGGCGGTTAATTGGGATCACACGCAATGTACTTATTATATTAGGTAAGACGCTGCCGCTGCCGCCCCCGTTCGAAATCGTGGCCACGGCCCCGTAAGTGTAAGGCCTGAGTGGACGCTCGGAGCGGAGCGTTCGGCGGGGCGGGCGAGCGTGCATACTATTTGTGCAGCGGTGGCTCAGGACACCAGTATGAGTTTCAATTGTTTAACATGCACGCCCGACTTGAGTGTCCACTCAGGTCTTAAGGTATGATTCCGTTGCCGACTGCATACAGCAACAGCACGTTCCGCTGCACTCCAAATTGAACCGTAATGGTATGCGCAAAAAGCTCAATTTGAAATGAGCGGAAAAGTGTCGGAACAGCACACGCCGCTCACTCTAAATTGGGACTTTTAGTCTTATAATTACTGTTCAATTTGGAGTGCGGCGGAACATGCTGTTGCTGTATGAAGTCGGCAACGGAATCATACCTTTACACTAAGGCTTGGTCATATAGCGTGCGCGACGCGTTGCATGTGCACCGGAACGTATAGTAATAGTAACAGGGTTAGGGACGTGAGCAGGACTTTATTATAAATTTCGGCGCGGAGCATTCGTGATGCTCGGCGTCCCGCTTGCGTCGCGCACGCTGTGTGGCCAAGCCTTTACTTTAATGTATTTTAACTTCTAAAGGTTCTTCCAACAAGTACCACGAAGATAAAGACCCAAAAAAATAGAAGAAACCGGACAGCAACAACCCCAAAAACTTCACAATAAAATAAAACGCAGGCGGTATAATATTAAAAATTTATTAAATTTTTTGTACAGAAAAAAGTATTTACATTTTTTTATATTAAATATTATCAATTTATAAAGATGCACACGAATGTTGTTTTAATTGCTTCTAACACATTCCATTTATTTGCTGGAATTCTCGTTAAATATGTAAAGCCGAGTTTCCACGAGAATTGGACTTCCAGGTAGACCTAACTTAATGTCTGTACTATAGCTGATTAGTTGAAGCAGCTTGCAGTATAAGTTTTCTGTCTATTTAATCAACATGTTGAACTGTTATAATTAGGTATTACTATTAATTGGTATATTGTTTTTTTTTGCGTAGACAGACCCAGTACCTACACACTAGTAATTACCTTGCATTCTCCTAATACATACTAACTTAATAGCATTTCCTTAAAAGATGCATACAGACGTAATTATATACATTTTGGTAAATAAAATTATTGAGCATGTTTTAAAACAAACTTATGTCCTAATTTATTAACAAATGGTGTTGTCCAACATAAATATAGGACAGAATATACAAGCAATTGAACAAGACTAGAGATGTTATGTTATTAATAGTTCATTATCGTTAACCCTTTTCCAGGCATTGTACGATTTATCGACCACAAACGTGTAGTTTAAATTTCAACCTTAATACCCAAAGTTAAGGTTTAAACAGTATTCAAATTCGGCGAAAAGTTACTTGCGCTTAAATTATAATTTCCAATTCCACACTATTTTGAAGATATATTTTCCATTTCGCAAAACCACATAGGTTGGTGCGGCCTGAAAAAGGGTTAATATGGAGGAGCACAAAACGAAATTTATTTTGCCCATATTATGCAATTGAATGCACCTACAAATTTGGTTTTGTAGGTGCTCTAATTTTAATAAGTCCATTCTTCAACAGTTATTACTCAAAGACAGAGTTAAGCCCAAATTTTGATTTTGAAACTGATTAAAATTCGTTTGCAAAGTGGTACTTAAGCTATCTGGAAGCACCTACAAAAAGTACCACAGCTATGTTCATTAAACATCTATTAAGAGACATAATAGTAAGATTCCTTAACCAAATGATACCCTCTCCATGATAGATTGGTTTGCTGCCAATAACTTAATTTATTTTAATCCGGAAAAAAAACTAAATGTAGAAAATTCTCACTAGCAAACTTATCAAATATTAAACTTAATAGTAAAACATTAGAATTTTTTAAGATGTATTCAGGAATTACATTGCTCTCAAAATGCAGTAGAGTTCCCATTCCCACATTAACGGCTATAAAGAGTAGGTTGAGCTCTGCTGCGCATGCAGTTAGGAGGCAGCAACGGCAAGGTTTGTTTACTTCGCTTACTTTAATAGTATAATTAGTTATGGTCTTATCATGTGGGGATCAGCTGCAGATATCAAAACTATATGCAAAAAAAGGGATATTTTGCAATACGAGCAATTTATAACTTGGGGTCGCGGGAGTGATTAAGTGAGTCAGAGAATTCTTCAAGGAAATAGATCGAGAGTGAGTAAAGTGAGTCAGAGAATTCTGTAAGGAAATAGATATCCTAACCCTGATACCCTAACAACGCGATTACGCGATAATCTCGCAATCGCGCGAGTGAAATTCGCGAATATATTGAACTCGAATAGGTGTCCTAAAGGGATCGTCCTAAAACAAACGCGACTACGCGATTATCGCCTAAATTCGCGACTTTTATTAGTAAATATTCTAATTAAAAGTCGCGCGATCATCGCGTAGTCGCGCACCTATTACGACGATCCCACACTGTACGTATTTGAAGTAATAATGTATGTTAGGAAGAATTTACAAAATCCAGAACTTTGGTATTTAGTCAAAACTATGTCGGTAGCGCTATTACATATAACTCATTCAAACTATGTTTTACCATTTCGTTACACTACATATTATTAATGTATTACAGGCGTCAAGTTTATAAGCTACCTGCTACCTACTATTAAAAATATGTATAAAATTGTTTTCCACTTAAATATGCTAAAAAATATACTGTGGTTCATTATGTACTATTAATTCTCAAATTTAGTTTCGCGTATGGCTAAGATTACATCGAAATTCATACATAAATATAGGCACTGCATCTGAATTTAAAATCTATGAAATTTTATTTGACTTGTAACAGCTATGCACAATGCACATTGTAGGTATCGCCTTTCTACGCTAAACCTAATTCTGAAGAAGAAAGACCAAGATCAATCATGCGAATATATCGAATAATGCTGAACATGTATTTACAATACAAATAAAACCCACACAATTTTAGCTTTTGAAGGTATCTACTTAATAGTCGTCTATTAAACTTTATCAAAAGCTATCTTAGTCTATAAATAATATATACATAATTAACTATAGATATTTTCGCGTCATTGAACACATTTTTTTACACGCTATACCTGATTTGTACAAAGTACAAAGATAATCGATTTGTTACAATCCGACTATTTCGACTCGAATACAACATTTTGTTACTGAATAGTAAATTTCGATAGATCGTCGATCAACTCCAATCCAAGCTAGCGACGATCTATCGATATCAGCGCAAGTGGAGACACTACTCATCCTACTCACGATTACTTTTGCGTGGCCCAAAAGAGTAGTAAACTTCTTTACACGTTTATTGATTCCTGTGTACATCATTTTGAGCACATCGCCCACGCATGTACTGGCGCAGCTGATTATAGGTCTCTAGTTTAACCACAGCTCTTTTGACACATTCTTTACAAAATTATAGTACCACATTAATGTTTAGAACTTAAACAAAAAAAAACATTTCGTCTTGTACAAAAATTACAAGCCCGTAACTCACAAAAATGTGTGATATCATGAAGGACTCATTCTAGCGGATTAATTCAACAATGCGTCGTCCCTGTAAAATAATATTTATGTCATCCAGATTTTAATTGAGTTAATGTGTTAAGAAGAAGTCTAAGTGCCATACGAAATGAGGGTATAGAGTATAGAGTCGTCTCTATAGGTTCTGAAACTGGCTAAGACACGATAATTATTTTAATGAAACGCGACACCGTAAAACATTGTACAGTCATTGATTTCCCTCTAGATTTATTAGTGATATTATAGCAAATAAAATAAGAAATCAAATCTGCAGTACATCGTTTTCCTCAACCGTTTTTTTTAAATATACATCTCTAGAACAAATATAAATACATACTTAAAATTTAATAATCATGATTTACTTACATCATAAGTTTTACTTATACCCAAGCATTAATTGCCTTTAAATATACTCACCGTCAGAAAATTTGGCCCAAATTAGAAAAATGCTACGGTAGCCCAGTGGTTCAAGCATGCGGCTGTCAAGCGGCGGTCGTGGGTTCGAATCCCAGCTCGAACCAATGAGTTTTTCGGAACTTATGTACGGAATATCATTTGATATTTACCGTTAGCTTTTCGGTGAAGGAAAACATCGTGAGGAAACCTGCATACATCCGCGAAGAAATTCAAAGTTGTATGTGAAGTCCCCAACCCGCTCTGGGCCAGCGTGGGGACTACTGCCCAATCCCTCTCATCTATGAGAGGAGGCCTGTGCCCAGCAGTGGGACGTATATAGGTTGATGATGATGATGATGAACCAAAAGTTTTTGGGCCAAGTTTTCTGCTGGTGAGTGTAGTCTCAAACAATTTGATTTAAATATATACAACTTCAAAGGTTTATGTCACACAATACATAATATACAAAAATCTATAATGGGGCATGAGTTATTTACTTGCACGATTATAGGCATGTTGAGTACGCGTTATAATTATAATAACAGGTTTTAGATGCGCAATGTAACAAGGTTCTTTCACGACCTAAGTCATGGATGAGTACAAGTGAAATCGAGTTTGTATTACATTCACGGCAACTATGTATCGGAATGGCGAAATAGATTACGGAATAGGTATAGATTTTTCACGCCACTGGTCGGAAATATGGCTATAGATGGCGGGAATTGGGGCGTCAAAATTTTCAATAGTAGTAGACTCATGAACAGGCAACTATGAACATAAACCACACCTAAACCGCTACAACAATGTTGTATTGTTGTAGCGGTTATAGTAGTGCTGTCGTCTTCATATCTTCAAGTATGGGCGTGTTCTGATTGGACGATAGCACTACTATAACCGCTACAACAATATAACATTGTTGTAGCGGTTTAGGTGTGGTTTAGATGTGGTTTAGGTTCGTAGTTGTCCTGTTCATAAGTCTACTACTATTGACAATTTTGACGCCCCAATTCCCGCCATCTATAGCCATATTTCCAAGCAGTGGCGTGAAAAATGATTTAGATACACCTGCCTCTGGCAAAAAAATGTGTCGTGTATACTAATTTGAAAAATTAGGCGTTCTATAATTCTTATTATTTTCTCCGAGGTCTGACCTATGACGAACAATACAGTAGTGTATCTCAGTGCATCGCCTTCCAGTCTTGCGTGGAAGAAGTTGCATCATAATAAGCGGACAGGACGTGTAAACCTTCAGCATAGTCTGTTCCGACTAGTTATTTATAAGTCGACCGCGCGGAATGGTAACGGAACGCAGGGACCCGCCAAAGAGTATAGTGCGCGCCATCCACGACGATGCGCCCCTCCACAGCGAATCTCATACTAATCTGTGCGCAGTTGTACGGCGCGGGCTGTGGAGGGGCGCGCCTTCGTCGATGGCGCGCACTACATTATTAATAAATTTAATAATGGGACCCGCCGCCCTCTACCCTTTGTCGTCTCCCCTTTTGCTCCTCTCCCGTCATGGGCGCGGTCTCAGTTATAGCACAGAATAGTATAATAGTATTACATACAGAACGGGCACGAACTGCCCCGCACCAACGTCAATTACCTCGCCCCTGCGCGGCGTTTTAGTCACCGATCAGTTACGGCTCATTCCGGTTTCCGGTGCGCAATGCAGTTACAACAATGACACGCACACATTATCGCGTGTACCGACGGCGCACGTACACGTACTTGCTGACACCGCTTACTTTACTAAGCATGTCAGAGGTGTGGTTATAGTGTGCGTTATCCACGACCACGCGCCCCTCCACAGCAAACCTTATACTAATGTATGTGTAATAGGGTATTAAACTAAGACAAAAATAAATTATTTTTACTTGACTTTTATTAGTCATCTAACGAAAATACTCGAAAAACATCAATTATTAATTTATTTTAGCTAATTGAAAGATTTTATAAGCATAAAGATTTAAAAAGGACGCTGTTTTGAACAAACCTGCTCACACTGTCTTAGTGACGTCACTAAGACAGTATTTCCCTACAAACTTCATATTAACAAATCGTTTTTGACATTTAATAAAAAGTTGCTGATTTGACTAGGGGTTTAATACCGTATTGTACGGATTGGGCTGTGGAGGCGCGTCTTCGTGAATGACACGCACTATAAACGGTACACCTATAAATAGTGTGATGTGTAGGTACCGGTGGGTGCGGTCCACGGTCCACAGCACAGGCGACGGCAGCCGCTAGTAGGGCAGCAGCGAGGCGGGCTGTCCGTGTCCGGCGAGCAGCAGGCCGCCGACCAGCACGAGCGCGGCCGCGGCCAGCAGCCGTCACGGTCCACGGTCCACAGCACAGGCGACGGCAGCCGCTAGTAGGGCAGCAGCGAGGCGGGCTGTCCGTGTCCGGCGAGCAGCAGGCCGCCGACCAGCACGAGCGCGGCCGCGGCCAGCAGCCGTCACGGTCCACGGTCCACAGCACAGGCGACGGCAGCCGCTAGTAGGGCAGCAGCGAGGCGGGCTGTCCGTGTCCGGCGAGCAGCAGGCCGCCGACCAGCACGAGCGCGGCCGCGGCCAGCAGCCGTCACGGTCCACAGCACAGGCGACGGCAGCCGCTAGTAGGGCAGCAGCGAGGCGGGCTGTCCGTGTCCGGCGAGCAGCAGGCCGCCGACCAGCACGAGCGCGGCCGCGGCCAGCAGCCGTCACGGTCCACAGCACAGGCGACGGCAGCCGCTAGTAGGGCAGCAGCGAGGCGGGCTGTCCGTGTCCGGCGAGCAGCAGGCCGCCGACCAGCACGAGCGCGGCCGCGGCCAGCAGCCGTCACGCGCGCGGCCGCGGTGAGGGGCCGCTCAGCCGCGCCCCGGCGTACCTGACACAATTCATACATTACTGCAGAGGCCGCGAAATAGGGGATTGCCGGCCGAGTAGTTATAGATGGCCGAGTGTTAACGAGGCCATCTAGAGATACGAGGCTTGTATAGTGCTTTTCTCAAATAAATCCAAGGAAATAATACGAATGTTCAGCTCATATAACGATTTTTCGCAAAAAAGTTTTCAACTTAAAAATCAAAATTAATATAAAATTTGAAATCCTTATTTGTGAATTAGTCAAAATCAAGAATAATGACGAGCTTTTGCATTTTTCTGTTTTTTTTTTCTTAAAATTCAAAATAAATATAAAATTTGATATCCTCATCCCTGAATTAGTCGAAATCAAGCATAATGACGATTTTTCGCAAAAAAAATTTTTTTCTTAGAATTCGAAATTAATATAAAATTTGAAATCCTCATCCCTGAATTAGTCGAAATCGATTATAATGAAATGACTATATTTAGCAAAAAAAAATGTTTTTCTTAAAATTCAAAATAAATATCAATAATAATAATATAATGTGTAATATAATATATGTTTAGTTTTAAGCCCAACTTCTATGTAATTTTTTGGTGAACAATAAAGAATATTTGTATTGTATTGTATTGTAAATATCAAATTTGAAATCCTCATCCCTGAATTAGTCGAAATCGAGTATAATGACAATTTTTCACAAAAAATATTATTTCCTTTAAATTCAAAATAAATATAAAATTTGAAATCCTCATCCCTGAAATAGTCGAAATCGAGCATAATGACGATTATAGCAAAAACAATTCTTTTTTGTCTTAAAATTAAAAATAATTATATGAAATCCTCATCCCTGAATTAGTCGAAATCGAGTACAATGACGATTTCTCAAATTTTTTTTTAAATTAGGTTTCAAATCAAATATAAAATTTGAATCGAGATCGAGAACGAATCTTCAGTAAGCGACATACAAAGACGTACTTCGCGTTCTATTATTACGAAGATAAGGACGACATTTCCTTGGATGTTTGAGAAAAAATTATTGGAGAGGGGGGCCAACATTACTACAGCTCATACTTAAACTGACGTCTGATCAAATAAATATAGCAGATTGTTTGTCAACGGAGCAAAATGATATAAATACGGCGAGGACGGTATATTGTATCGTGAGTGAAGCGAAAGATTCTACTATAGAATCCTGAACATAGAGAAATGTAATTTTCCTACCGTGTGACACACACCGGAAAATAGTCATTGCTGCCTTCAGAGGAGGGAAAAATGTACGACTTTGAGCCCTCATTCGAAGGCAACATGAATGACCCTTTTCTGAATAGCAGGTGAGATTTTTTATTTTTATTATACATGTTGACTGGTTATTGAGTACATTCCTTCTAAAGCTTAAGCCACACAGAGAGCGGGCGGGCGGTGGCGGCGCGGGCGCGGGCGGCGGCGGCGCGGGCGCGGGCGGCGGCGGCGCGGGCGCGGGCGGCGGCGGCGCGGGAGCTGCTTTTGGCGGTGGCGGCTGCCGACAAAGGCCGCTGCCGCCCGCGCCCGCGCCGCTGCCGCCCGCGCCCGCGCCGCCGCCGCCCGCGCCCGCGCCGCCGCCGCCCGCGCCCGCGCCGCCGCCGCCCGCGCCCGCGCCGCCACCGCCCGCCCGCTCTCTGTGTGGCTTGAGCTTAAAGGAGTATAGTACTAGTACATTATTGTACAGGCTAGAAAGTAAGCAATAGATGGACGAGTTAGTAATAGTCCATCTATTGCACTTTCGGCCGAGGCTTAACATAGTGCTGATGAAACTGCAGCAACACAATAAGTCAATAACTTTTTCACAACCTCCCGCCATCATTTTTTTCGAGTACGTGTGTTATTAGATAATTCAAAGGCGTTTTTATGTAGTAAATGTTCAATGCAAACCTTTCAAAGCGCATAGAAGTCTTAAAAACGCCTGTCAATAATCTTAAAATCTCGCGCCTACTTTTTCTTTTCTAGTACGTTCTTAATGGCCAGTGTGTTACTAAATGTTCAATGCAAACCATTCAAAGCAAAAAAAATTAAAGCACCTATTAATAAACTTATTTTTCGTAACATAGTCGGCGACACTAACAAAAACCTAGTTTTTACGAGTTGTCATTGGTTGATTTTGTGTAAGTACGGGCGTGTTCTGATTAAAGCTTAAGCCACACAGAGAGCGGGCGGGCGGTAGCGGCGCGGGCGGCAGCGGCGCGGGAGCTGCTTTTGGCGGTGGCGGCAGCACAAAGGAGCTCCCGCGCCGCTGCCGCCCGCGCCCGCGCCGCTGCCGCCCGCGCCCGCGCCGCTGCCGCCCGCGCCCGCGCCGCTACCGCCCGCGCCCGCGCCGCTACCGCCCGCCCGCTCTCTGTGTGGCTTAAGCTTAAAAGATCGGAAGTATAGAAAACGTTCAATTAAAAACCAGCGATCTGCTTTACTCTGATGTCTGTGCACTACTATAACCGCTACAACAATATAACATTGTTGTAGCGGTTTAGGTGTGGTTTAGATGTGGTTTAGGTTCATAGTTGTCCTGTTCATAAGTCTACTACTATTGAAAATTTTGACGCCCCACCCGCCATCTATAGCAATATTTCCAAGGAGTGGCGTGAAAAAGTCATTTGCAGCATTGCATGTGATACCATTTCCAAAAATGATTCGTTTCAGAGATATATTGATGTTACACATTTCACAAAAACCGAAGTAAGGTGGAGATAACGTGCCTCCATAAGACATGACAGACTCACTTCAAACAAGTCTTATAAATTTTAAATTTAAACATTGTATTTTTTTGTTCCTAACTAAAACTTACATGATAGTTTTACTATACATATCGCGAGACTATGTTATGCTATGAATATGTAACGGGCAAATATGTTAAAGGATAATCACATGTAGGTAATACAACTTTGAAACAAACATAGAAAAAAAAATTCAAGAATCTGACCCCTTTATTTATAAACGTCCATAAAACCTCTATTAGTTAACAAGCCGCTAAAGTTCGTTTGTCCTTATCTGTCACTTTGACATGTACGTTTGTGTGAAAGGGACATACAACATTTTAGTTAGCAGAGGTTTGTTAAGTTTTATGAATAAGGGGATGAATATTTACCGTCATTGCGTCGGCTTGAGAGCGGCCATCTTACGGCCGCGCGCGCGCGCCTCCTGCCGCGATGTCGTGTACTCGAACCACAGCACGTTCGGTATCAGCGTCGTGTCACGTATCATGAGCATCTCGCAGATTTTCCTGAAATACACAAGCTTGTGTTTAAAAAGAGTATTAGTATTAACTTTGCGAAAAACGATTCGTCAGACGTCAGTTGCAATGTGGTCTACGGAGGTCTATAATTTTTTTCTTCTTAATATATGTTTATAAATGCTCCAATCGTTATTTACTCTCATGTAAGAGTAAAGAAATAAAACAGTTAATTTTCTTGTTGATACAGTACTTTTGGGTAGGCCATGCCATGGATGTGTTGAGCTGTACATGATCATAATCATTTATTCATAATTAAAAAATTACATGTCAACATATATAGGTATATAAAATTAATTCTCTCACAATAATTACATTTTTCATCATGCACATTGTCTATGTGTGGGTCAGCGTAAGAGCTATGAGTTCACGTTGTCTATGTGTTCGTATGTGTCACAACTACAACAATGGCCAACCCGCGCTCGTGAGATAAAAGTACTATATAAAATTACAATGTGTATAATGAGAGCTACCGTTTTTGTGCTCACCAGTTGGCGCCACCGTGCTGTCAGTCCAGCTGTCAAAGTTTGTTATTGGGTTATTGGTGTTTATGGGCGTAAAAACTAAATTCACGTTGAAATCGTATTTTATACAATAAAATTGTAATAGTACATTACTTAACAAGGGCGGTAAAACAAAGAATGTCTCAGATCGCAGGTATTTGACGCCCGAGCCGAAGGCAAGGGCGATAAATATTCGATCTGAGGCTTTCTTTACTACCGCCCGTGGTAAGTACAAAATTTTATGTCACCCACTGGCCAGGAAGTGGGATTTCCCGCGCACGGAGCGTGCGGTTATTGCCGCTTTATGGCCAGGTGTGACATAAATATTTTTATGTCACACCTGGCCATAAAGTGGCCATTATCGCACGCTCCGCGCGCGAAAAAACCCACTTCCTGGCCAGGGAATGACATAAAATTTTGTACTTACCACGGGCGATAATAAAGAAAGCCTCAGATCGCATATTTATCGCCCTTGCCTTCGGCTCGGGCGTAAAATACCTGCGATCTGAGACATTCTTTGTTTTATCGCCCTTGGTAAGTAATGTACTATTATCGAACATTTCGTATTGTAGCGCACTCCCGTTTTGTACGGAAAAAGTATGACATAAGTTTACTGACGATAAAATTGTCGCAAAGCATTGAAATTCGTTGACCCGTAACTCATATTTACCATTATCAATCTCAGATACTGCAAAATAGTCATCATATTAATCTAATTAGAAATAAACCCGCGTAACCCAACCGCAAAGTTTGAAATTTGACATTTCGGAGGACTGGCGTCACACTAGCGCCTCTAGCGGCGAATCCATACGCGGTAACCCTCATTATCGAAGGATCAATTAAAGCTGAATACTCACAATGAGACTAAATGTGGAAAGAGTGGCGTCAGAACTCTATGCACTAGGGCAAACCATACAGTAGCAAACAAGAATCCAACAAGTGCCCCAACCATGACTTGTGATGACGTGTGGTAGTGTAGGTACACTCGGCCTATGCTCACCAACACTGCCAGAGACACGCACCCACTGACTATTACAACCCTCCATAAGGCTGATATTATACTATTGTTGTTTATATGGTGCAATCTGTAACAATATTACATTCATCATTACGCTGCCATTTGTAACTAATATAAGGCAATTGTTGTATTTAAGGTGCAGGGGTGGGCAAGTTATTCTCCATACAAACTCTGTGCACGTTTTATTCGTTTTGGCACTACCAAATGTAAAAAAAAAATTCGATGTAAATATTAGATATGCGAAGAAAGTGATGTGGAAATTTTCATATATTTCAAAAAAATGAAAAATTAAAAATAATATCAATGAAAAAAAAATTACATCACGAAATAGTTAACAGAAAAATGAGCATACTGACCGAAAATCATAACTTTAATGCAAACACAAACGAAGAAAATCCTGCACAAAGTTTGTATGGAGAGAGCTTGCCCTACCTAGAGTGAATAGGTATTTTCTGGGTGAGCTATTATTGAACCTATTGGTAAGGCACGTGACTTTCAATCCAGAGGCCCATACAACTGGGTTTTTCTATAATAAAAAAATTATGTACAGTCAAGGGCATAAATATGTATACATTTTTGGACCTTATTTCAATGGAATATATCATGTTAAATATGCTGCATTGCATATTGATTTCATTCTAAGATTTTTTTTCTGGACCTCGAAAAACTTTTTTTCTATCATATCCAGACCCCACTTAAAACTAATTAACCCCTGGTCTAGGTTCTGGGTGGGAAGGTCAGATGGCAGTCACTTTCATTAAACTAGTGCCTACGCGAACTTGAGATTAGGTGTCAAAGCAGACCCTTGGCTCCTTAGTGTACAGTTATCAGCACCAATATCTGCCATAACAAAAGCGGCATAAATATCTGACACATCCTTACGGCCCTACAAATAGAGTTGTGTCAGATATTTATGCCGCCTTTCTTTTGGCAGATTTTAATGCTGGTGACTGTACAACTATGGATGAAAATGCTAGGAGGATGATGACTTTAATCTGTTCATACAGCTAACATCAGAAAAGTAGCAGAATAATACTTACCTTATAGCAACAAAGTACAGTACATAAATACTGAAGAACCATACAAATTGAGCATGAGATGATGGCATTCCATACTCATTGTATAGATGCCCCCTCGCAAGAGGTCTAGCTTCACATATAATGTGCTTTAAAATTATATTTAACACCTCATTCACCAATGTGCCTAAGAAGAAGGCAATCTGAAAAAAAGTTTTTACTTTTCAGACAAATTGATAAATACTAATATGTCCTCTATACATTGGCCACTTGTGTGTTTAAAACTTTTATATTATATTGTAAATATTGAAATTTAAAGACCCAACAAGTGTTCAATGCATTTGGATAACTTAAACCATTACCTTTTCTCGGGTTGGCAACAGATAGATATATATTACCAATAAACAGCAATTTAGAAAAATAAACAATAACATTATTTTATGTATGTGCCCGGGAGATCGGGAGATAATGCATTTAAAGAAGAAACTTCATGCAACTAAAGATTTCCGGATTTAAATTGTACATTTCTACAAAAACGAAGAAGTATTACAAAACTCACGGTATGAAGATCTCGTCGAAACAGGACTAGCGTGACAAATCCGGCACCAATTCCAAAAGGAGACAGGCTGATAAAGGCGAAGAATTTCCCAATCCAATCGCCTGGAAAAGGGCAAACAAACGCATTTTACTACCAGAGCCGGTAAGCACATTATTGTCTTCAGTACACGCATAATCGGTGCAACTTTCACGCATGAGCTAGCACCATTTACAGAGTTACATTCTATTGAAACGTTACATAAATCCGATCAGTAAAAAACATTAGAATATTTTGAATACGCGGTTAATGTGGACAAATATGATTACAGGAACAAATAATACGTACCTTTCGGATATTCAACCAAAGTAAGAGCAAGCGGTTGCCACTCAATCTCGCCGTTTCGGTGCATTGTATTGCTAAAAGCTGAAACTTCTTCTTCCATTATATTGAATTTACTATTTTACAGAATTTAAGGTAAAAAATATCATAGTAGTTTCATCCTTTTTGTTATAATTAAATAATATTAGAAAATAGAAACACGATAGACGAATCTATCAACGATTGACAAATTTCGTTTGACGCAAAGAGAATATAATACTACGTTGTTTGACGTTTGGTTTGGTTCGGTGCAAGGCGTATTAACTACGCTAAGATGTGTGGGGTGCTTCGAATTTGCCTATGTGTGTGAGTGGGAATAATTTATTGTTGCCATTAATAAAAAACATATTTATTCTAGATCAATTTTATTGCGCAATATTATTGTGCAATATTATGGCTCAATATTATGGCGCAATATTATTGTGCAATATTATTCAGAGCTGTCATGCCTGGTGTCATTAATTTCAAACTGACATCTTGTTCAAATTTTCTTTGCGTTTACTTAATTTTGGTTCTCGTCGCCATTTTGGCGAGAGTCACACCATGTATTTTTGATAAATAGTATTATTCAATATTGCGTTTATCCACTGAAAATCAATTGACTTCTGTTTCATTGGCTTCCGTTTGTAGTGGTTTTTTTTTCGTTGTCTGAATGTGATATATTCAGGGCACCGTTTTGGGTAGGCTGAAAAACAACCATGTCCACATATATGCTTCCAGAAAGACTGCCGATGTTATATGTGGAGCCCCTCAGCATTTTAACAAAAAAATTAATGACATTTCATGCCATGTCTAATATCACGTTAAAGCGACATATTATATTGATAAATAGGGATCTAGCAGAAGAATCAAATAAAAAAAAAACAATTGTTTGTCCTCCTCTACAGCGTTTCTCAAACGATTCTCGTGAAATTTTGTGAGCAGGTTCGATATAAATATAACATCGTTTTTGGAAATTAAAAAAAACACAAGGTCTACAGCTCACAGAGCCAGTACAGTATATTACTTATATACAATATAATATATATATTCCTAGCGGTGGTGATGTGAAAAGTTGTGTTTCAGGGCAGCATAGTTGTTCGGCGTCTCGTGCCTTGAAAGCCTCGCTAGACCCAGGATTGTTCTTCGGACTGCTCGCTTCGCTCGTGGTTCCAGATACAATCCTTCCCTAGCTCGGCTTTCAATGGATAGGGACGACGAGCGTTTGACCCGCTGCACTTTTACGTAACGATTTATTCAAATGTATACAATTCATCTAAAAAGGACCTTAGTAAGTACTTAGTAAAAAGGACCTTAGTAGTACAGCTTTTATAAAGACTGTATCGTTAAGTAGATACAAAAACGTTGTTTTCTTGGCGTCCAAATAATAAATGATCACGCATTTTGTCATAAGTAATACATTGTTTTTAATAAACTTTACCTACAGATAAATTTGCTTTTTAATTTATTAAATCCGTGTAATTAGCGTGATAACAACTGAGTTATATCATCGACTTTCGGCTTTAACAGATGGTGTCTCAAGGAAACTAAATGATACATTCATCATGTCGTTTTGAAGCGCGTAATTGAGTTTATGTCGTGCATTCTTCCTTATCGCACTTACGTATTTACTAGTCAGGGACGAATGTTTCCGACATAAAAGCAATCATGCTAGCTAGGGAGGTCTTATCACTAAAAAGTGATTTCTTTATACATCCTTTGGGTTAGCGGGGAAAAAAACAAATATTATGAACTGAATACTAAGATAATTTACATAAAAAAACATATATTGTGAGCATTTTATTATACCGCCACCGAAGCAATAAAAAAAAAAGATTTTACTGGGATTTGAACCCGAGACTCCAGCTTCAGAGGCAGGCTCACTACCAACTAGCCCATATTTTAGTTCACTCGTCCACATCGGTGGTCGCTAGTAGTATAAACGAAGTTTTGACAGATACACACTACGACACGCCACGATCACTCTTTTCAAGTATGTAGTTAGCGTTCTTCTCCTTTAGTGAGTATTATATTCTTTGGTTCGGTGTCGGTCATTTTTTTTTTTTTTTTTTTTATGGCTCCGCGCTCCTGGCGCATTTAGCCAAAAAACGAGGAAACGGTATAAGAAGAAAGGTTTAGGACGATAAGGACGGAAATTTGGAAAAAACAAAGGATCAGTCAAAGGTATAAGGAATATAAATTACTGTTACAATTTTATATTATTGATACATAAAAATGAATATAAGGCTTTAAATATATACAAGGATGCGTCGAAGTCATGGATTTATAAGAGTGATGGAATACAAAGAGGGAATGGAACGTTGAGGGATGACAGCTGACTTAATAATACAGAACATGGAACAAGTATAAGATGGAACTGGCGATACACACATACAAAGGTGTGTGAAGGAGATGTAAGCATAGACAATAACACACGTGGGAGCGAGAAAAAATGACATATCTTCTGTCCCTCATCGCGTATAAGGAACCGATTATTTGTCACCGGCCGTTGTCACCGAAATGTCATCGATGAACCAGTGGCCAGAGTATAAAAAAATATGTTACCCATAATGTTGGGTAAACTAAACCGGCTCGAATGTTAAAAATAACAGATAGAGTCTGACCAGCGAAACGTGATACTGAAAATAGCCGCGAAATTCAAAAAATATAAGTATGGTATCCCTGTACATACAAGGACTAAACGATTTTGATCGTTTTAGAATTAAATAAGTGAATAGAATATTTTATAGTGCACAGCAAAGTGAAAACTGCATAAAGAAAATTAAACATTAGGTAACACCATGCAATAAAAGGCGTCGCTAAAAAGCGATCTCTTCCAGTCAACAATTGCGTAGGTAGCAGCAATTTAGCCTTTGCAACAGTTAACAGGTAGTGCGTGATTGGGAAGAGCGAAAGAGTAAAAACGCGTACATCAATATTATCCATTAAAAATATAGTCCCTAGAGGGCCGAGCTTTGCTAGGCGTTTTCCCGGGCATGAGACCTAGCTACTAGCTAGATCAATTGCTCGCCCCGGGACACCATAATCAAAATCAGACGAACAAGCCTTATAAAACCTATTTTTAAATCCGAAGATTTTAAAACGACAATAAGTTTATAGCGGATCTTAACAAATGATCTAAATTATCACATACAAACATGATTAATAATAACCGAAAGATAATAATAAAGATCTTTGTTTTAACTTATGGGGATTTGGAAAACTTACATACTGTTAGACAGACAGTGTAAGTAGGTCTACCACACACAAAAAGAAACAACACATCTGCCTGTTTAGTACCCATCATTTATTTAAAATTATTACAAATCATTTCCTTAATTAAACTTAGTTTAATTAACTATCATAGTCAAAATCTGATTCCAAAAATTCGATTGGTTCCTCAGAATCACTGCTCACTGAGTCCCTGTCACTTGTAACATTTATAATGAATGCCTCTAAAGTTACAACGATGCCATCTCGTTCTATATATTTCTGCTCCATATGCAGAACATGGTCAGTGCATTTTTTCCAGTCACTTGAAGTTATTGAACCAAATCGTTTTTTCTACATCTAGTAGTTTAATAGTAGCAGTACTTACATCTGAAACAAATATCTAGCACATTATTTTATTACATTTTATAAATTAGAAAAGCACCTTTATGTGGTAATTTGGTAAATTACTAACACTATGGAACCAATAGGGGTGGTGCGGTTAATAAATTGCAAGTGATCGGAATCAACCAAAGTGAAACTCATCTATCATTCATATCAATTAATTTTTGCAGCCTTATGTCTGCTGGGAATCTTATACATGAATTTATTTAATATACATAATAAAAATCCTGAACCGGAGGGTGGTGAGGTGATGCAGGATCGGACTAAGTGGTGTCAAATCATGTTAGAGGCCAAGACTCACTTTGGGTTGGTGAGCCATAGTAGTTATATACTATGATATGATATAATTTTGGATTTCAACACACTTAGTATATGAATTAATCGTCAGAATATTTTACCTGTCATCTCAGAGATTTCTTGCACATATTGAAGTTCTGTTTTGAACTGACTATTCTCCTCTAGTTTTTGTAAACTCTTCACATCATCATCCTCCTAGCGTTATCCCAGTACAGTTGCATCCTGAAGGATGCCTGGGGTCCGCTACCTAATCCCAAGATTTATGTAAACTCTTCATAGCTTTGGTAATATCATTAAAGCTGCTGCTGTCATCGGCATTCTCCCTCATTCTTTCTGTAATGAAAATACACACAAAAAATATAAATTTCTCTTCTCAATATAACCGGACCAAAGGAACATAACGTCTACGTACTTATACGTAGGAGAAACCTCCCTTTCTAACTCACGCTATAAATTGAAGAGAAATTTAACGAATACTATTATATGTCCAATGAAATATCTCTAAATAAACATGGAATGTACCAACGATTCATCAAATATCAACATCATTATAGTGCACTAACCTGTGACAGATATTATTTCATGGAAATATCGTTCTTTCTCGCGAAAAACAGAGGCTCGTTCTTCCTGTTTCGCTTTAAATTTACACATCATTGTATAAATTAACTTCCTCGCTGCACTTTTAATAGGTTTCGACATAATAACACAAGATAACCATTTATTATTCCGAAAATTGACACAATGTGACAACTAACATACTGTGGTTTGACAAGTGCTGGGTATTGCCATATAAAGAATCCTGTTTCAAGGTCAATATCACGTTTCGCTGGTCAGACTCTAAAAAAATTAATTGTGACGTGATTAGAATACTATTGTGAATTTCATTATTATAATGGCTGAATAACTAAGACGTTTTAATCTAATCGTGATTTTGTTAACTTTAATGTAGGTATTAAATTAGTACACATTTATATCGTAATTGGGAGGAAATCGGATGTTTTGTGTTTGCCCGCTAATATTTACTAAGAGTTTATTTTGAACATTCCCAATAATTAAAAACCTACTTTGTCAGTAAAAATGGGGAGATTATTCTTTTTGTGGTAACCCCAGAAAAAACTGTCACAATATCTCCGTCCTTGTGTGTGATTTGCTAACCCTCCTTCTATATATCCTCTTTCTACGATACAGAACGATCATATTGTTGATATTGTTGACATTCAAAGAATATATGGTTTAGGTCACCGGGATCAGCTCCACAAGTACATGCAGAGCTGGCCACGATGCCTAGTCTAGAAAGGTGCTCCGGTGTACATAAATGACCCAGTCTCATTCGGATTAGCATACTGGTTGCAGGTTTTGGGATTAAGATTTTAGAGAACCATGGTTTGACAGGTAGAAAAGGTTGTATGTCACGATAGCGTAAACCAGTTTTTGTATCAGATGATGTCCATAGACTACTCCATTCATCTCGTAAGTATACTTTGGGCAAAGCTAAGAGGTCTTCAGGTGCATTTACATATGGAAAAATGTCACCACAATCAATTGCATCCCGAGCAAGTTTATCCACCCTTTCATTCCCTTTTATCCCTCTATGCCCAGGGATCCAAGCTAAAGAAACTGAATAATTTTTATGGGAACATTTTAATAATAGGCTCCGTATTTTGTAAATTATTGGATTGTTAGATTTTGAATTAAAAGGAAATTTAGCAATTGATTGTAGTGAACTTAACGAATCTGTAAATATAATAGTTTTATTAAGACGCATAAGAAGAATCATTTCTATTGCTTTTAGGATTCCAAAGCATTCACCACTATACACAGATGACTCTGGAGGCAACTTTACTTTTTGATGTATATTAGATTGCACATGGAGAACTCCAATGCCAACACAACTGTTGGCCAACATTTTAGAAGCATCTGTGTAAATATGATGAGCACCCTCACCTTCTGTTCCTATGAAACACAAGAATTGATGATTTTGTTCAACATCATTTTTTAAGATACCTATATTTAAAAGCACTGAAGGAACAAGGATCAGTGATTCATATTCATACTGAAAAATGGGCAGTGTTGAGGAGCTAACAGTTGGGGCTTCAATTGATTTAAGTCTCCCAAAGCTTTTGATTATGCAAGGAGGACTCTTATGTTTCCAATATTTAGAAGAGGCTATTTGTAAAGATAATTCTAATAAAATAGGCCAAAGTTGATGGTTAGAAAATTGAGAGCAACGGAAAAGATATCTATCACAAAGAAATTGTCTTCTTAAATGGAGTGGAGGATCAACACACTCAACTTGCATTGCATTAATGGGACTAGATTTCATAGCCCCACAAATGATTCTAAGAGCTCTAGACTGAATATCACGGAGTTTCTTGAAACCTGCTACACTTCCTGGTTCTAGTAAGAAAGTACCATAGTCTAGGACACTCCTTATTAAAGCATTGTACATCAGTTTCAAACAAACAGGGTGTGCACCCCACCAAACACCAGATACACATCTAAGTATGTTAAGATTTTTTTCACATTTAGCAACTACATAGTCACAATGTGGGAGGCCAGTTAATTTTCTGTCTAATATAACACCCAGAAATTTTGTTTGACTTTTTACAGAAATAGGATTCTTATTAAATTTTACAGTTAGTGGGGGAGGGAAACGTTTTCTAGTGAATAAAACAACAACACTTTTATGGACAGAAAGGTCTAAACCATTGGAGTCCAACCATAATTTCAATAAGCTCAATGAATGAGTAACTGTCCTACTAGCATCATCAATAGAAGAATTTGATGAGTAGGTATAGTAACAAATCATCAGCATACTGCAGAACTCTAACAGAGCCATTTAAAGATGATTCTAAATCAAAAGTATAAATATTATACAATAATGGGCTTAAAACTGATCCCTGTGGCAATCCTCTCCACACTAAACGAGTAATTTTATTGTTATCATCTAAGATGAGGCTAATGGATCTTTGAGACAGAAGATTAACTATGAAGTTGATTAACATAATTGGTACACCTAATCTATGAAGTTTATCACTTAATACTGAAATTAAAACATTATCATAAGCAGCATTAATATCCAAAAAAGCAGCTACCACTGACTCGTCCCTTGAAAATGACAGGCGGATATCCGACGTCAATATGGCTAGACTATCATAAGTAGATCTACCTTTACGGAAACCGAATTGACTATGAGCTAATAACTTGTTACTTTCGATAAAAAATTCTAATCTGTTTTTAATTAAATGTTCTGTTATTTTACAAAATATTGAAGATAAGGCAATAGGACGATAAGAAGTAACATCTGAAGCTGGTTTATTGGGTTTTAAAATAGGAAGGACAATTTGAGATCTCCATGAGACTGGAACTATGCCGGACTGTGCAACAGAATTTATGATGTCCAAATAATAAGAAAGGATGCCATCACTTGCATTGACCATGAAGGAATATGGAACACCATCTTCGCCAGGTGCAGTATCCTTTAATTTACTTAATACACCTTTCAATTCTACGATTTTAAAAGGATCATTAAAACTATGACTGTTCCAAGGATCATACAAATAAGGAGAGGGTTGAAAAACAAATTCTTCAGGGACAGATGTCGGTGCAATTCGGTCCATAAATTGTTGAGCTAGATTTGGTGGAATGATTTGTCTAGTAGACTGATTAAAAGCATGCCTGAACCTTTTAATGTTATTCCATACAATGGAGGGATTTACATTAGGGCTAAGAGAAGCGCAGAATTGTCTCCAACCTTCGAATTTTTTCTTTCTTAATAACTTCTTAGTCTCACGTGATATCTGTATGTATATCTCAAAATTTTCATTTGTCATCAAGTGACAATAGTTCCTTTCGGCCTCCTTTCGTCTTCTAATTGCCTGAGTACATTCATTGTCCCACCAAGGTGGGGATGGAATTTTACCTGTTGTGCTATTTTTTACAGGGAAAACTTCATCAGCTGCTTCTGTGATAACTTGGGCTAATGCCACCGAACAACTAACAACATCACTGTCGGTTACACTAGGTAATTGCAACAACTTAGTCTCAATACACTCGTGAAATGATGTCCAATCTGCATGACTTAAGTTGTATTTTAAACGAGGAGAGCATTTACTCACAAAATCACAGGTAAAGGGAAAAGTGATCAAAATTGGAAAATGGTCACTTCCATATGTTGATGGAAGTGTATCCCACGTAAGAGTAGATGCTAGTACAGGAGAGCATATAGAAAGATCAGGTGCACTGAAACCCTCGTTGGGGCCATTTAAACGAGTTGGATTGCCATTATTGAGAATACAAATATTATGAATATCTACCAAGTCTAGCACAAGAGATCCATAATGATTTAAGGATGAACCCCAAGATTGATGCTGGGAGTTAAAATCTCCAATTATTATGAATGGCTTAGGAAGAGTAGAGATGATATGATCAACTTCATTAAAAATACTATTAGAAGGGTGTGGTATATATATAGATATAAAGCAAATATTCTTAACTATAGCTGCTATTATGGAAAAATCTTTGTTAGAGTGAGGAGTAGGTAAATATGTAAATGGGAAAGAATGATTGATGAGTAAGGCAGTACCTCCATACCCATCAGACCTATCTTCCCTAAGACAGGCATAGCCAGGAATCCTAAATGAATAACCTGGTTTCAGCCATGTTTCTTGTAAGGCAACAATAAATGGATTATACTTATTAATTAAATAAATTAAGTCACTTTTTTTGGAAATTGCACTCCGACAATTCCACTGAATTAAGGTCGTGTGGTCCATTGTTGGAAGGTATTCTAGATACAGCATCAATTAAAGAGGCAGCGTTGGACGGTGTGAAATAGTTTGATTGATTCAATGATTTTATAAGCGCAGCAATAACATCTGCTACGGAACATTCATTCGATGGATTGCTAATATTTTTCATCATACACCCGTTACAGGTTTCTGGAATAGCAAAATCTCTAATAATTGAGTCATGAGCAGCTCGGTCATAGCCCTTGTCAAGTTTTGGAGGAGGTTTTGATTTCATATAAACTGTTTTCTTATAGGAGGTAACCTGGGGATTCCTTGGAGCAGCGTATTGGGGTTGAGGCCCTGCTGTGGAAGAGGAAACATTGTTGGAAGATGATAGAGCATCAGAGAAGGACATCTTTAAAATAGGAGCGTGAATTTTAGAAGCCTCTGCATACGAGATACAGCTCTTTGACATTGACTCCTTAATAGCCTTTTGCCGGCCGAATTCAAGGCATGATTTACTGATGGCGAAGTGAGATCCATGGCAGTGACAACACGAAATATTTTCCTCCTCCACCGAGCATGAATCACCAGAGTGACCAGAATTACCAGATTTATAACATCTAGGACTACTCGCTCTGCAGTTCATTTTCACATGTCCAAAGTTACAGCATCTATAACATTGGATTGTGGGAAATATATATGTCTCGACAGGTAATGCTGTGTAGCATAGGAAAATTCGTCTTGGGAGCACTTGCCCATCAAATGTCAATACTACTGATTCAGTGGGTTTCAACTGGGAACCTCCTTCCGTTATTATGTTTCTATTCAATCTTCTCACTTTGAGAATAGGACCACATCCCATTGGTAATGTTACATTTTCTCGAAGATCCTCCTCGGACCACTCACTGGGGACTCCACGAACTAAGCCCATACGAGTCACAGAAAAAGTTGGAATGAACATTTTATAATTAAGTTTCTTAAATTCCGAGTTATCTAGAAAACTATTTGCCTCCTCAAACTTTTGAAAAGAAAGGGACACTTTATTCCTACCAATACGCTTTAAACTGCCATTGACGATTCCTTGAATGTTGTTTTTTTTAAGGGTCCTACCAAGAGTGATTGGGTGCAGGCTAACACCATCAGAAGGAGAAACCTGCTGCCTCTGCACATGTACGGTGTATGGAGCTGCATCAGATGATTGATAAAAAGCTCTACCAATAGGGGCTTTCAAAGCGGAGGGGTCAGATGTTGTGAGAGTATTTGACGTTGACACAAGTTGAGACGCATTAATACTTTGTGACTGAAGTAGGGGATTTGGGGGGGGGCATAGATGAAATGCTTTGTAACTGAGGTTGGGAATTTGGGCCAGGCATAGATGATTTTACTTTTTTAGTTAATAAACTATTTGCCACTGTTAACTCCTCTGCTACACTACACATACAGTCAAATCCGGTCGGAGGAATGTCTTTATTCTTTTGTGCTCTTCGTTTTTTATTACAATGTTTACAGATTCGTCGTGTTACCTTCCTTTTAACTCTTCTGCCTTGAGATAAAACTGAAACATCAGTGTCCATGGACTCATCATTATTACTTATCGTGACTTCTTGAGCCACATCCAAAGCCTCTAAATCTACAACCCGATCTGGGGGATCCTTTCCAGAACCCCCCGGGTCAGGGGGCTCGTCCGCCATGTTAGGCGGAAAAAAATTAAAATCGACTTACCAGTGAATATTTACAAATATACACAACTATCTACAAAAAATATATACAAGACCACTAACTACATATAAAAATACAAAAGACTGATCCTAAACAGTCAAATTTAAAGTAAAATAACAAATTTAAACTGGAAATTACTAAAGACACAACCGAACCGTAACACGTTTCCCGCGCTTTTTCGGTGTCGGTCATTGGTTTCGGTTTACTTTTGATATCACTGAGAGCACAAAGTAAAAATAGCGGCGGCGCGCGCCGGAGCAGAGAGTCCGCTCAGTACAAAGTGCCGTTTTCGCCGCACGCACACAGACTTAACATTTACAGGCATTCTCGGTTGATTTTGGACGAGCTTAGTCGCGACTGTCACTGTCGCGTCGCGAGTACTAGTTGTGCCAGTGTTGCAAAATTGACATTTGTGAAATCGGTGTTACTAACATCTAAAAATCGGGAGAAATCGGGAACTCTTTTTGTCTTATGAAAACCACTTTAAAATCCTTTTTTACAGTGATATTGACCATTATTAATTAATTTTACATGTGCATAAATGCCAAAATTTTAAAATTACCAATTTTTCTGGAAATAATTACATGTAATCACTAATTTGATTTTTATGGATATTTTTGGTTCCGTGTAGTATCTTTAATTCGATGAAAATACTTAGATAGGTACTTTAAAAAAACGCTGAAAATTCAGTTTATTTTTTATTTTATAGGGTGAAAGGCGAGTTTCCGTGTACACATCCATGCGTGCTTGGGTTAACTCCAAAGAGTATAATAATATATATCAGGTATAACTCGCTAATCACCTCGCTATTCGTGCGAATATGTAAGCCTGTTTTAATATTTATAAAGAAAACGCTGATTTTATTAATAAAACCTTGTATGGGCATAAAATCGGGAGATTGACACCTAAAATCGGTGTATCGGTATTTTCTAACCGAAATCGGGAGTTCTACCGATAAATCGGTAACTTTTGCAACACTGAGTTGTGCGCGCGTTGATCACTTGACGTCCCCGCCGCTACATAGGTACTTTGTGTCACGTACGTCAAAATGAATAACCGATATTATTACAGTTGGAATGTATTTTATTGTTTAAATACACTTAAACACAACAAAAAACTGTGCCTACACTTTCTTAAAATTTTCAAACGATATTGAAAGGTAAATAAAACGGTTTTCTCATTTTGGTAGTTACAATACCTAGGTAGGTAGGTAATTTTTTGAAACTAGCCGGTTTGATAACGAGTATAACGACGATCAACCATTACACATTCATCTTATCGTTCGCTGGTAAAACGCCAGTATTTAGGTAAGTACTATGGTTTAGTTAAGTAGGTACCTAATTAAACCGCTCTCGACCACCGCCCGTCACAAGGTTATTAGGGTTTCGTACCCGAAGGGTCAAAACGGAACCCTATTAGTGTCGCCCAGACGTCCGTCCGTCCGTCCGTCGTCTGTCACAAAATTTGTTCCGAAGAATTTTTAGACTTCTCATTGACCTATGAACTTGAAATTTGGTGACAATTTTTCAATATTACGTATATTTTAACAAAAAATACTAATATATTGATAAGTCATATTTTTGAGGTTGATTCGGA
Organism: Cenopis cana; assembly: GCA_951800055.1. Classification (NCBI taxonomy): domain Eukaryota; kingdom Metazoa; phylum Arthropoda; class Insecta; order Lepidoptera; family Tortricidae; genus Cenopis; species Cenopis cana. Next base: position 11,101,671 of record OX637477.1, on the reverse strand, counting down.
ACCCTAAATGTGCGAAGTCCGACTCGCACTTGGCCGGGTTTTTACCAAGATACGCTGGTTCATATTTAAATGTCATGTCGAAGAATTTTTAATATACCTGCTCCTTTTTAAAATTCAGAATCAATACAGAAGCAACCCTGTGAGTCAGGCAAGTTTAGGTATGTATTTTCAAGAACGGCGGGAACGGACCTTCTGTATATTCTTTATTTTGTGCTGAGAGACCATGGCAGTATATAAATTATAAACAGTCCGAAAACGATGGCTAGCCACACACAGTCAAGCATAACGACATAAGAATCATTACTCTGTTAGAAAGATAATAATATGTATTGCTATTTAATTTTCTCATACCTGTAGATGCCGTAGATTTTGATCATGGAACAGCCCAGCTAGCTCGTTTAGTTTTAGTTATGGTCAAGTTTTTATGTTCGCCGTAAAATATGACTAACTATCGTACTACACTACAGGCTATCGGCAGGGGCGCTAACGTGAACCACAAACGAAGTTTTCCCTCTGTTGCACTTGCAAGTCACGGTGTAAGTGCGACAGAGAGGGAAAACTTCGTTTGGTGGTGTGACATCGAAAACGGAGTGCCTCTCCGTGCGACAGGGAGGCACATATTTCGGCCGCGATAGGCCCTTAGAATAGACAGTGAATAGCCGCTTTATCTATAATAAACCACTGTTCATAGACAATTACCTATACCGATTTTTCGATTCAATCGAGGCTCTATATTTTGTGACAATCACACCCAGCGTTGCCAGATGGGTACGCAATAGTACGCATTGCGTACTATTTTATGTTCTTGCGTACTCGCGTACTCATCCTTCGATTTGCGTACTATTTTTATATTTTAACACTTGACAGCCTAGCTTAACTTAACAAAAAAAATATTTTTGAGGTTTTCCGATTAATATTATTTAGGAACGCACCCAAAAAATTAACTACATGCTTCTATAGATTATCTGTGGCTGTCGCACTGACACTGACAAGCAAGTGACACTGACAATGGCCAAACAAATTCAAATGACATTAAGACACCATAATAGTCAAGGCAAAATCGAACATATTATTGACACATTTCGGTTTGATTTAGTTTTACTGTACTGTATGATTATAACTGTTCATAAGTCAGCGCCGCAGTTTTGATTTGGTTTGCGCTGTGCTGTTGGCATCTTGGCTCTCGGTAAAATTAAATAAAGCGGTTTTTTCATGTCATTTCACGTCAAGTACAAGTACAAGTTAAGTTTGTAGTACAATTTGTTGCGGCTTGTTATTGTTTTATCGATCGTATTGATCAAAATAGGACAGGATCAATTGTGAGTAAGTATTACTATATATTGTCTTTAATTTGATTGGATTATCAATACTTTTGTCAAAATATGAAATAATAAAAATTAAAACTTGTAATAAGGCTTATGATTTAAAAATGTGAAATTTATGTAGGTCACAGTCTGTAAAGCTGCCTACATAAAGCCCTGCCTGCAGGGCCCTGCTTGCAGTGCCACTGCCAAATCGTATTGTGTGTAGGCATGCAGGGCCGATTTTTATATCTGTTAAATCGGCCCTGCATGCCTACACACAATACGATTTGGCAGTGGCACTGCAAGCAGGGCCCTGCAGGCAGGGCTTTGTGTAGGCAGCTTTACTGTCATAATAAATATTATCCGATATTAATTATCATGGTGTATAATTTCATCAGCTGACAACCAAAACAAAATCCAAAATCCATGAAACGGTGAAATGTGTTATTTTAAGGTCTTTGTTTATTAGTGGTAGCCGTACAGGCCCAATTTCAAAGAAAAACCGCAAATCGATGTACAGTTTAGCCATTTGGCACACGCATACTAGAGGTCAAAACAAAGTTTTAGACCCGCAGTTCCTAAAAAAATTTCCCTTAGGAGGGGAGTGCCGAGACATTCTATTTTTTGTATGGAAAAAAAAAAATTCTTCCGAAACCTATCGTGTGTAGTATCATATGAAAGGGCTTTTTAAGGCGATTCTAAAAATATACCACATTATTACATTTCAGCAATTAATTTTTATAGAAATCACAAATAATTTTCGAAACATACCAAGTTTGAGGCCCTCCAAACACGAAATGGCTGACATTTATTTGATATAGTATATCACAAATGATACGTGATATCCTCGTATCTAACCTGTGGTATATTGTACAAAATAAAAATCAGCCGTATCGTGTCTGGAGGACCTCAAACTTGGTATGTTTCGAAAATTATTTTTGATTTAATTAAAAAAAAATAGCTGAAATGTAATGATGTGGTATGTTTTCAGAACCGCCTCTAAAAACTCTTTCATATGATACTACACACGATAGGTTTCTCAAAAAAAATGTTCTTTTTTTCATACAAAAAAAAGAATGTCTCGGCTCTCCCCCCCTAAGGGAAATTTTTTTAGGAACTGCGGGTCAAAAATTTTGTTTTGACCTCTAGTATGTGTGTGCCTAACGGCTAAACTGTACATCGATTTGCGGTTTTTTTTATCGTACGGCGTACACTATATGCACCAGCTGCGTAAAGCACAGTTTGTCAATAAATGTTGTTCGGCGTACCCAAACTTGAATTTGCGTACTATTTTTAAGAGCTGCGCGTAACGAAACGTAAAACCCTTCTGGCAACACTGATCACACCGAACTACCTAGGTCTTTCTTTTGTGAATCCGTCGTCAAAATAAAGAAGACATTTGTATAAAAAATTTCTTGAAAATAGCAAAAACTAAAAATGGCAGAATCGGACATAGTGGATGCGGACCTTACAATTGATGATTTACTTCCTAAAAGTCCAGAAAGGTAAAAGTAAATGCCTTTAGTATAATTAGACTATCCGTGAAACAAAATGTTCAGAATTTGGTATCGATTTAGAATGCATTTTTTCAAGTTCACTAGTGTTCTTTATTTAGGCTGACTTTTATTTACCACATGAATTAATCGATTACGAGCCAATAACGTAGGTGTATGTAACTATAGTACCTTGACATTTGACCTACTTGCATTGATCAAAATATACTGTGGAACCATTTTATTGAAACCGCATTTTAATATCAACAAGTTGCACAGCTGATTGCATCTTAAAAGTTTGTTACTTCTTCAATAAATTAGCCCTACAGCTTATCAAATAATGTTTTCAAATGTATATTTTGGTCATGTATTATTTATTTACCCACATTTTTAATTAAATGCCCATTCACTTGACATGGCTAATTAGGTAATAAGGTCTAGTTTCCCCTTAGTTGGAAGGTCAGATGGCAGCCGTTTTCGTATAAACTAGTGCCTACCCCAAATCTTGGGATATGATATCGATCGCACCCTAGGCATTGTTCAGGGTGCATCCATCCATCAGTATAATGCTAGGATAATGATGATGAATACACGTGACGGAGTCAATAGTAAAGATAGACTTACTTCTTGACCTACGCTGGCAATCTACTGGCAGAAGACGGCCGGGGCATCCTCGAACCACATGGGGGTGCTCAGTTGAAAAAGAGGCTGGTTCAAGTTGCCTCGGCTGTGAAAAGCTGGAAGAAGCTGCACAAGACCGTGACAAGTGGAGAACTTTTCTGCGAGCCCTATGTCCTTAATGAGGGATAACAGGAACTCATCATTCATGTCATGTACCAATGCATTTTAGTTGAATAAATGTCTTTATTATTATTCTTGGCCAGTCACCCTTTTCAACTCCAACAACTACTAAACAAAAACTAAATCGCAATATCAACCTACATACAATGTATATAGGGTTCCTGTTATATACCTATAGACAATGAGGGTAGTGTTTGATTATGGTACAAATTGAGGTAGATTTACTCACATCAGTAAGTTTAAGAAAGACTTGGCGGCCATCCTCTTCTCTGCTCACCCCGTAATGGAAATGTAAATGGAATTATGTTCCCTGTAACACATGTGGTACATAAATGTGGGTGAGAACCAAGGAATGGCGAAACAGGTGACAATTCAACCAGTCCATACAATTTTGAAGTATTTTATTTTTAAGTCGAGGGTACAACTTTCCGTAAAAACGCCCAACTTTCTTTCATTGTTCTGTTACTTTGCAGTTCCTCCAGTTCCACATCTTCATCCGTTTAATTTACCTTTTCAAAACTCATTTATTGAAAATTGATTTGTAGATTTTATTTTTGCCACCAAATGGATGGTATTGACACAAACAATTTGTTTTTCTATTTCAGTTTGGCCGAAGAAAAGAAAGAAAGTGGTAACCACCTGTACAAATTCAAAAATTATAAGGGTGCTCTTGTTATGTATGATGAAGCCATTCAGCTATGCCCGGAGAACGCCTCGTACTATGGCAACAGATCAGCTTGCTACATGATGTTGGGCATGTACAAAAAGGCATTCGAGGATGCCCAAAAGTCGGTTGCCCTGGATCCAACCTTCACCAAGGGATACATCAGAATTGCAAAATGCTGTATTGCTCTTGGTAAGAATTTTTAAATACAGGGGAATCCGCTTATACCTCGACGTTGCGTAACACATCGCAGTAAAGTTGTAGTGTGTTTATTTGTGCTAGTTTTTAAGTATTTTATAGATATGTATGTTAGTCTGTAAGATATATGTAGATATGGGCCTTGTTGCCTGATTCAAATAAATAAATAAATAACGGCTCCGCATATAACATTTGACTTAGTTTTTCTTTTTAGGATCTTCACATTGTTTTTTAAATTCACATTTAAGCTTGCATTAATGTCTCCAAGCTTTCAGGATCAATAATAACAAGCCACTGCTGATTAAACCTCACTGTTTAGGAGACATATCTGGCGGTGAGCAGGCAGTGCGCAGCGCGACTGAGCTCGGCGGCGCCGACTGCGCGACCAGCGAGCGGCGCGCCCTCGAGTCGCTGCGCAGGCTGCACGAGGACGCTCAGCGCGCGATGGAAGCCGAGGACTACCGCCGGGCTGTCTTCTGCATGGATCGCTGCCTTGACTACAGCCCTTCCAGCTCTAAGTAATTATTTCTAATCCATACTAATATTATAAATGCGAAAGTGTTTCTGTCTGTCCGTTATCTCTTCACGCTTAAACCGCTGAACAGATTTAGATGAAATTTGGTATGGAGATCCGGGAGTTGTTAGTTCGAGTCCCGGGGAAGGACATACATAGGATACTTTTTATCCTGGAAATAATCCCTTAAGGGAAAAAGTTTGTATGGAGGAGTTATGACTACATAAGTGCCTGATATGATATAGCAGTTAAGTTGGATCAAACAGCATCATCATCAAAAATATTTTGTCCCGTCCATTTGTCTAATTCATTTATTATTTTAGTCAATAAATGTTAATGTTGTGCAGTTGTATTTGTCATGTCATTATATTAAATCAACAAAGTTGCGAACACAGACTTCGGATTCCTTTACGACACAACCAGGAAAACGCGAGGAGAATAAGGATTTTAAACATATGGTTTTAATTTTAGGGCAAAATTGACCAAAGCCGAATGTTTGGCCATGATTGGTCGCTGCCAGGAAGCCCAAGAAATTGCAAATGATTCATTGAGATTTGATAGTTTTGACGCTGAGGCCATATTTGTGCGTGGCCTCTGCCTTTATTTTGAGGTTTGTATGACAATTTTTTGACAGTTTTTTTCTTTGTATTTGAACGGTAATTAATTAAACATATAATAATGATGTAATGCGTGACGTAAAACTTTTTCAGGACAAGGACGATCAGGCATTTAAGCATTTCCAGCAAGTATTGCGTCTTGCACCAGATCACAAGAAGGCAATGGAAATTTATAAGAAAGCTAAACTGCTCAAACAAAAGAAGGAAGAAGGTAAACAAATGTGTATATCGATATTATACTGCTTTTGTAAATACCATTGTTTTTTATAACAATGCCTGAATTCCTCGATTCAGATTCGGTTCTAAGCCTTTTCTAATTTTCAATGGTATGTTATCAGGTACAATGGTATGTTATACATACAATCCGGACCCAATCCGATTAAGGTCAATTTATAAAACATAGCACATATGCTTCTTTCCAGATTACATGACGAAAATAGGGATGATGACACTAAAAGAAAATCAATAAATTCAAATTTTCTACATAAAGGCTCAAATTCTCAATCAAATTGCGAAAAAAGTAATTAAAAAAAAAACGTAATTTAAGTCTTCAAAGTTTTAAGAGTGGGTATTTTCTGTCGCTTTTCCGCAAAACGCACCTTTGTATTGAACGATCGTCATTTACTATGGCGTTACTCAACAGGGACGTCACTGTTGAGTAGCCCTTTCTCTCTCTAACTACGAACATTCTAACCGTTGTAGCTTCGTTATTTTTTGAAATATTTGAATAGGATTTTCACTATTTGGCATAGCTTTATGTCTTTTTTGTATTGAAGTAATTTTTTTTTTGAGTCAACATCCCTATTTCTTATAGAATAGTATGAGACCTTTTCGTCATCTAATCTGGAACGAAGTGTACCTATGAAGAACACAGCTGTGTTGACTAAAATTTTAATGTAACTAAACACAAAAGGTTTGTGGTTTTGACAAAGATAAGGTCCTTCTATCGCATGGCGTGTTACATGCTACAGTAACCAATTGTTGTTCTTTTGTCATTTAATGATAATACCTACTGCCTACTGTAAATCCATTCATTTAATAATACTACCTACTGTAAATTCATTCATTAAATAATACTACCTACTGTAAATTCATTCATTTAAGACATTCGCTGCCAGGCCACGCCCCCTGGGAACAAAATTGTATGGCCGTGAACGTACATATGCGTTGCCGGCAGTGAATGCCTTAATAATACTACCCACTGTAAAACTCAGATATGTAAAAGAGCCCATGAGGCTTACCTGCAGAATAAATATTTGATTTTGTATATTATTTACTTTGTAGGTAATGAGGCATTCAAGATGGGCCGCTGGCAGCAAGCCCTCAACCTTTACAATGAAGCCCTCACCATCGACAAACACAACAAGGCTGTCAACGCTAAGCTCTATTTCAACAAGGCCACAGTGTGCGCCAAGCTGAACCAAATCAAGGAAGCCGCCGAAGCGTGTACCGCTGCCCTCGATCTTGACGAGAACTACATCAAGGCTCTGCTCCGTCGTGCCAAATGCTACACCGAACTCGGTGAATTCGAAGAGGCGGTCAAGGACTATGAGAGATTATACAAAATCGACAAGAGCAAAGAGAACAAAATGCTACTCCAAGAAGCCAAACTGGCACTTAAGAAGTCCAAACGCAAAGACTATTATAAAATACTTGGAGTTGAGAAATCTGCATCTGAAGACGATATTAAAAAGGCTTACAGGTATGTAAAGTAAATGATACTACCATGCTACAGTTAACATTCTCTCTGCTAGCGGTTAATGTTCTGGCTCTGGTTAATAATGTCAATTTGACAACATTTCAAATTATCAAGTTGGCCTTTTTATGCCCTAGATCGATAGAAAATGAAATTTTAGGGTCCACGTGTTTTTTTTTTTATTTCTCCCGAAATCCTAATTTTCATTCAAAAATATCTAATCTAAAAGTAGCGAATCGTGAGTGAATTATGACGTAATTTTTATGAATTACCTATGTTTGACACCATTGCTCCTTAACAGTCACACTTCCGTTTTATACATATTGTCGATTTTCTTCAAATCTAGCGAAGAAAAAAATCTAAAAACTATTATTTTATTACGTTTGGGTAGCATATTTACCGAAATGGTTTTCGATTTAGGCATCATTATAAATTTTGAAATGTTGTCAATTGACGTGTGCAAATAATGTGACTTATTGTTCAAGGATGTGAATGTCACCTCGCCTTACCTCATTTCAGTAATGCATATTTTAAAACTTTTTTTTATACTACGACGGTGGCATGCAATCATACGGTCCACCTGATGGTAAGCGGACACCGCAGCCTATAGACGCTCGCAACTCCAAAGAAGTCACGTGCGCGTTGCCGACCCTTTATAAAATTTGAGGATGCACTGTGTTGACAGCAGAAGGGACCAATTTAGCTCCCTCACTCTCAACACGGTGCTACCTCGGGAGCTCTGGCAACCTTGCTCACCTCCAGGAACACAACACTACATATAGTACTGTCATTTTACGCTAAAAAAGGGGTATAGAGGGAAATGCTTGGAACACAATTTTTGACTTGGTAACTTTGTTCGGGCTAGTTACGAGGTTAACATATCAAAATTCCCCGCTCCTACCCCCGGCGCTGGAGGGGAGAGGGGGGTTTAAAGGTCCCACTTTTCGGTATTTCGTAAAAAACTCGTAAACGGTGACACATACATGAGTGATCAACATAAAATTATCTATAAAAAAGGTTATATACAGTTTTTCGCTAGGATTAATATTTACTGAAATTTTAAAGGGGGAAAATATTTTTTATGATAATTTAAGTGGCTTCTCATTCCATTATTTTTCAATATTTTCAAAAACAAAAAAAAAATATTTATGCTCTCAATGAGCTCTACTCAACGATACCCCACTTGATGGGGTAGGCGACATTTTCTTTTCGCGTCCCCCTTTAGTTGTATTGAAGCCCCCCTTATAAGCCCATAAAAATATTTTTGAACAATTTGTATAGCTTTGGGTCAACACGATGCTTAAACTGTGAACATTTAAAGACTAAAGCTCCATCAGTTAGTTTTTAAGGGTGGCCCCCATGCCGCTAAAGGGGAACATGAATAAAAAAATAAACCTGGGCCATTTTACGGAAAGTTGTACACTCGACTTTTTTTTAAAATTTGGATAAAATCGGGTTTTTTCTACTCAGAATCGAAAGCACTTTCGAACCTTATAGGAGAAAAAAAGTGTCCCAAATTTTTCATACAATTTTCAGTTTTTCCATTCCGTTACCACCATACAAGATTACAAACTTAGTATGAAAACGGTAACGGAAAGGAATAAAAAAAATTTGGGACACTTTTTTTCCCCTATATCATTCGAAAGTGCTTTCGATTCTGAGTAGAAAAAACCCAATTTTATCCAAATTAAAAAAAAAAGTCGAGTGTACAACTTTCCGTAAAATGGCCCACCTAACCCACAGAGCCCGCCTCAAAAACTAACGGATGAAGCTATAGTCTTCAAATTTATACACGTTTTAGTTGACTTTTGATATATGAACATGACAATGTTCATATATCAAAAGTCAACTTGACGGTTGGCTCAAGGTGCTTACGCCTGGGAGTGTGAGCACCGTGAGCGCCATCCATGATATCATCAGTGACGTCACGACATCTCATGTAAGCGCTATGAGCGTGAATCGGTCCAATCGTAAGCGCGCTTCGAGCGCTGTGAGCGTGATTCGGAACATGCCTCAGGTGGGTCTCTCAGGGGCAGGTAACTGACCTCCGTGCGGGGGGGTTCGTGTCCGTTCTGTATGTAATACTAATTATACTATTCTGTGGTGACGTGTTGTTTGCCAGGAAGCGCGCCCTCGTGCACCACCCGGACCGGCACGCCGGCGCGCCGGAGACCGAGCGCCGCGACCAGGAGCGCCGCTTCAAGGAGGTGGGCGAGGCCTACGGCATCCTCAGCGACCCCAAGAAGCGCGCGCGCTACGACCACGGGCACGACATGGATGATGACAGCGGCGGCATGGCTGGTTAGTATTATTAGAGTTCCGTAGCCAGAATGGCAAAAACGGAACCCTTAAGGCTTCCGCGTCCGCGCGACGCTCGCGCTGCGCGCCGGCACGTATGCTAACAGGTTAGCGACGCCACACTGGCTGCGCGACGCGAGCGGGCCGGTTTCATACATTTTGGCGCGCTACGGTTTCATACATCTACGATCTATCGTGCCAAGTTTCGTACTTTCTCGACAATAATTGTCTCTAAACTAACATATATATTTTCATCAAAAATAGACTATTTCACACATCTTAAAATTTGTAACATGGGGTCACTTTATGCCATCAAACTCCATCAAAATATCACATTGAATTGAAAATTATAAACTTTTACCAAAATAGAAAAAAGATATTTAACATCGACAATTCGGAAAATTATGTTTTTTTTTGGCATCCAAAAGTCAAACAAAAGGTATCAATAGAATACTTTTTAAGTATAAATAAATAAATAAATGTACGGCAACTATGTACCTAAACGCATTATTTTACGACCAAAACAGCAAAATACTTATTTTTCCATACAACAGGTTGGTTCGATACCAGGCAGGTGACGTCATCTGCCCGTGCCAATTTGTAGGAGCCGTTTGGGCGGCCGCTAGCGGCGAGCTAGGTTCATCTCTATTTTTTGCCCTTTATTGTGATCTAATTGTAGTTGGTCCCATATAGAAATTTGATCGTCTATGAAAACTGGTTCGAATGGCACCATAATTTTTTTTTAGTCAAATAGTGTATTGGGATAATGATTGAGCATTGTTTCTTTTTGTTGCAGATATTGATCCGAACGTAGTTTTCCAGACCTTCTTCAACCGTGGCGGCCAACACTTTGACTTCCAGACGGGAGGTGGATTCCCTGGATCGGCATTTAGCTTCCAATTCGGTTAAATCGGGAACCTAACAACGAAATAAAACATACTCCCAGATACCTTTGCAAAATTAATAATTGAATACAATTGCCATTCCAAATTAATATTACCAAATGAGTGCACATTGTTTGATAATGCTTTAAAAAGTAGCGTGGGAACCGTGTTCATACTGATTATTTATCTACTCAAAATTAACACTAACCGAAGATTTACAATGTTAAATGTTGGTGTGAGGAATGTAATATTCTGATAAAATTAATTATATTTAATACATAACATAGTTTTAAAAATAGTGTTGCATTTTAGTGCCTGTAATATTTTCTAACGACGAATCTATTCAATTCGATACCGTTGTATAAACGAGATACGAATATAAACGAGAAATGCTTCTGGTTAACAAGATGGATAATTGTTAATGTTAGTTGCATAATTAATTACTCTATGATAGAAATAGAAATCTTAATGACTGATTTGGTTAAGTATCTTTTTTCATTCTTGGTCAAACAGGAGTAACTGTTTTACATTTTGGTTTGAAAGATACTATGTAGAATATATGTCTTTGATAGTAAATTGGACCCCATTGGGTAGGGTAGAGTTTTTACGAGAAGTGACGCGAAAAAAAAAATGTAGTTTTTTTGTAGTAATTCTTGTGTTTTGTGTACATCTGTGCAGATTTTATGCAGTCCAATTGTAATATTATACTGACTGCAATATTTCATAAAATGTAGACATGTTTAGTAGATGAAATAAAATCTGTTATTGAACGCCATACCACATTTTATTAATTAAATACAGTCAACATACATTCTGATATAAAATGATCACCATAAAATTGTTGACGAAAGAGTTCGCAATTTATATAATTTATTGAAAGTGTTCATTGAATTGGAAAAAGTCATCGACATAGTTTACTAGGCGCTTCTTCCCAAATGACACATTTATTCTGACTAGTTTTCTCAATGCCAGATTTTCAATAATATACCGTATTCTTATTAGTCTTACCGTTTTTTAAAACAGGCGCAAGACGCCTGAAATGTATCACCTCAGTGAATTAATACATTTCCTAATCCTAGATTATTGGGAGTGTAGTTGTTGTGCACGGGTAAGTATTTTAAAATGACATTGTATTTTGAACCGAAAACGAACGAAGTTCGAATCAAGTATATGCATTGTAGTCTTTGGTTCGAATATCTCTCTCTGTTTCCAACTTAGATTAACACTTGGAAGTGTATTGTGTGGGATTATTTTATGACTGCCTACAGATTAACGCTTTCATAACTTGGCATGTTACGTGATTTACCGTTTAAAGTTTAAAACATTGTTTTCCTTCTTAGTATTGTATTATCCGTCACGACTTTATCACCTCGTGCAAAGACCAAAAATATCTACACAAATATATTATACTTAAAATTATTTGAACTGTCCGAGTTGTATCAAATTTGGCCGTTCAAAAAGCGACTTTACTGTCCAAGCGTGGAGATTCAAAGTCAAATGACAAGTTTTATAAAATGTCGGACATTTAAAAAAAATCTACTATACGACAAAACCTTGTAGATATTTTTGAGCCTTTCGTTCGCTAGTGACTACTCTCCTCAAAACGATAAGCTATTGATTGCCGCAGGTCATCGTCTGACAATATAAGAACGCTAACTGATAATTGTACTTCATTCAATATTGATGCGGTTTAGAAATAAAGTTTTTCGAAAAATATCTGCTTTATTGGTTAGTAAACCCCAGCAACCATGCCTATTATGTGATGTTAGTAAAATACGAGATAGTGTTTAACAAGAAGCTTTAATGTTACAAAACTTAGTATGTACAATAAGTATATATTAAGTACAGGAGTCAAAATCTTCAAAATAAAATAAAAAGGTTTCGATTGCAAATAGATACCAAATTTTTCCAAATCTCAAATTCCCACCATACCTGTGTAGATAGCAGCACTGGCCGTTTCGTCCATCGTGTCATGGACATGAGGCAAACCAAACCAATTCGAATGTGGGTTTCTTTTTCATCAATAACTGGAGCAAGGCGCTCCCTCGTCGGTTAATAGGAAAGCCGGTGGAATTCGACTTCTATGGTTTACGTCCGACATTCGTTCTTCCAGAATGTAGCTGAAGAGTGCTTTGTTCTATATATGTCCGGCGTTTGCAATTTGTCCAATGACATTTTGTATTGTCAATATTGTCTTTTGAATGCTGTCTAGGCCCGATTGAATCGTGCACTGAAACGTGATAACAGTTGACTAGCGGATGGACTCTCAAATGAGTCCAAACATGTTGCCCGTAGCCCCCTAATTTATACGTGAATTAGGTACCTACTACATTCTGGAATAGCGAGAATTTGTTTTATTGAGAGTTTAAATGAAGCGAGACTTGATGCGTAGAGATGGTATTTTAATATCGACAGAGTGTTTCAACAGATTCGTTTAACTAAACCAGTTCGTAATTATGAAATCAAGTTATAGACCGTGAAACATGGCATGAATTATTTGATTTTAAAAAACCTGTAATTTTCTTGCAAATCTAGTGTGACGTCAGCACCTAACCGAAATTAAGGAACACGCACGGGAACTGGATTTATTCTTTTTTCTCACTCTTAGAAGTCTTTTTATCTTTCAAGTCTTTCTCATAGCGCATGGCTTTGTCGTCTTTGGGACGTTTGTTTGTAGTTTTACTGCCAACACCTTCAAACCTTAAAATAACATTTTAATTAGGATTATGCGTATAAAGAAGAAGGACCGAGCCATATCTAGAGGGTAAGTAGTATAAGTACCCTAAATCGTACGATCCGTCCCTTAGCTTGTATAGGGTAAATAAGGAATAACTGACCAATCAAGGAAGTGTCATTTAGATACTGGCCTGTAATAGGCAACTTACCCTACTTTTTCCGGCATAGCGTAGGTTGTTTGTATTTTTGCTAGTGCTCATCGTTGCCGTGATAGGAATACATTAGCGTCCGAACTATATATATCCAACATCCCATAGCCCCCATAGGTCAAACAAACACAGTACATCATAATTTTCTGCACCACCCACTGCATAATTAATGTTAATTTTTCCGCAACCCAAAGGTTGTCTGGAAGAGATCGCTCTTTAGCGATAAGACCGCCTGTTGTCTACCTTTACCTACATGTTGCTGTATTGTTTCTGTATGTAACTGATTCATTTGTGTGAGGTGTACAATAAACAGTATTTGTATTGTACATCTCACAGTGACATTACCTACTTGTACTTAGATCAAGTCGTAATAATGGTTTACTATTTGACGTGGTACCAAACAAAGATCTACGTCATTTTGCTATCAGTTACTTTCCTACTGACTAAACCTGATCAATGTCATGTGGCTAGAGAACGGGTCGGATGTCCCGCCTTTACAGAAATCGAAGCCCGTTACTTCGCTTATAGTACCTATGTATGTGCATTACATGGCCTATTTACATCATGGTATGACGTGTGGTGTCGTACCCCATTACTTCGCCAATTCTCATTGAAACAGGCGATAAAGCTTGGTAATTGAGTTACTTACTTTTTCATTTTAAACATTTTCTTTTTTTCCGGTTTCGGGGGCTGATGGGCGTTCTTGAAGCTCAACACGTAACTTTTGATTATATCGACGTTCTCGGTTGTAGTCTCTGGGTACATCCGTTTCTTCCAGAGGTCTCTTTCAGAGACCCACATTCTTTGGTATTCGTACGACATCAACCATTCTACGCGTGGTTTCCCTTCCTGAAAATTGTTAAGTTCAACTCGGCGAAGACCGTCTGTCGGCGAAGATCGTACAGCAAGAATTACAGCATTTACAGCAAATTCACGCTACAAGCTACGAGGATGGCAATTGGCAACACAATTTACTAAATGATAAAACTCACTTTACACAGATGGCGCTACGTCTAGCATAAAGTGAAAAACCGGCCTTTCAATTTTAGTTTAGTTCGGTTCGCAAATAACTACCTGCCTACTTACGAGTTAGGTTAGGTATTACTTTTTAGGGTTCCGTAGTAAACAAGGAACCCTTATAGTTTCGCCATGTCCGTCCGTCCGTCCGTCCGTCCGACCCCCGTTTTTCTCAGTAACCGTTAGTGCTAGAAAGCTGTAATTTGGCATGAGTATACATATCAATGACGCCGACAAAACGGTAGAATAAAATCTTTAAAAAAAATTTTTTAGGGTACCTCCCCTACATGTAAAGTGGTGGTGCAATTTTTTTTTCTGCCAAACCCCATCGTGTGTGGTATCGTTGTATAGCTCTTTTCAAAATATTATAAGTTTTCTAAAAGCATTTTTTGATTAAAGAATTGGTTAGCGTGATATGAAGCTTTGAAGTGATAATTTTTGCTATGGTCAAGTGTCCCCCCGGCCAGCTAAACGGTGGCTACTAGGCATGTGAAAAAAAACATGGTAGTAGTATATACGATGAATTTAAAAGGAAAACTATCACAGCTAAGTAGACATTACTAGTTAACGAGTAATAGTCGAACTTCAGAAATGTACTTTGCAAAAGCAAACTTTCGTACAATTTCCATTGATACCTTAGATAATGTTATTAATTCTTTCAAAAACATAGTAAAAATAAGTTTGCGAACTTTTTAGTCCATATAATGTAACGGGTGGACGACTACGGAACCCTACCTTGCGCGTGGCCCGACACACACTTGGCCGGTTTTTCAATAAATTTTTATTACGAGAATTATTTTATTTTATTTTAAGTGACGTGTTTTCGACCCCTGAATGGCGATGTATGCCGGCCTGCTTACCCGACAAACGCTTCTTTTGGCGAAATTAGCCATTCTTGAGTGCTTAGGGCACACAATCAGTGTTATTGTAATCCTCACTCGTACAAAATATCTGTAATTACGTAAGCTGCCTATGTGTAGGCAAATTCGCCATTGGACGATCTTAACCGACATTGGCGCTAAGTGTTTTAAAAACGAGTGCTTATTTAATTAACCAATGCCTTTTATACGAGTTTCGCAAGTTTAGACAGCAACCAACTAAATATTTGATCAACCAGTTTCAGAAAACTGGACTTTCAGGCAATAACTAGGATAGGCAAAATTAGTCAATCAGTCATTTTTAAATGAAGTATGCCGGTCTTCGCCGAGTTGACCTTATTAGAATCATAGGATTCTTAAAAAAAACTGTCGAGAGTTGTATCGATATCGCCTCATGCGAACTGGTTTCGAGACGCCATTATCAGCCACATATTACGGTGCTTTTGTATTTTCGAATACTATCGAAGGTCCAGGCCAGAGACAGTGTTAAGTACACGTTTCTTAAGGTGGCGGTTCGCGCCGCGACAGAGACAGGAGACCGCGACCGTCACTTTACAGTAAGCAACATATAATAATAATAATAATAAAGACATTTATTCAACTAAGTTGCATTGGTACATGACATGATATAAATCCCGCATACAATTATGGTAACAACGTAAAATGTAGTACAATACAAATAGCTGAAAGGGAAGATGGCTCAGCTTGTGCCTGCGCCCACAAGGCCGAAAGACCAAGATGGTCTTAGGGACTTAGGCTGACAGACGCTGTTATTCTGCCATCCCCGTTGTTAACTCCAGCATGGCGAGCCAGAGCTCATTTACAAAACAAAAACCAGATTATACAGTACAGGTAATGCTGAATTACATGAAATAACACATAAATAGACTTCCCTGGACGTATGAATATGAGCGTATCAAATCTATGCGCAATTGTACGGGGCGCGCCTTCGTGGATGACACGCACTATACCTACTTACCATAAATTTCCAGGGTTGAGGATTGTATCTAGGAAAATCAGAGGATATTATATTGTGAACTGGTGCACACCGTTGAGCTTTCTCCCATTTAATCTGGCCCATTCGCCCCATTTTAAATAATTTCTAATGGACTACTGTAATACAAAATTGGACGTGTCACCTGTCACTACTGTGTAGGTATTGTCAAAATGTGACCATTTCGATTTTCCAATTTCATTTTTTTTATTTTTTTAACTCTACAGTCTGGTAAGCAATGCACATGCACAATCAAAAAGCTTTAAGCCGGTGATTCACTAGGGGACAAATATCCCACATGTGTCGGCGACAAGTCAAGCGAAGCCGGCCGAATTCGCCTGACATATCTGGCGACTTATGTCTGTAGCGACGTCAGGCGAAGTCGTGCGACTTCGCGAAACTTCGCCTGACATATCTGGGCTGCTACCGCGAACCACAAACGAAGTTTTCTCTCTCTGTCGCACTTATGTGCATAATGTGCCTACTTGCAAGTGCAACAGAGAGGGAAAATTTCGAATGCCATTCGCGGTAGCAGGGCTGGCGACATCGCGCGACTTAGGCTGCGTTTCCACCAGAGATGTGCGAGGATGCGTTTTCATACATTTGACACCTCGCAACGCGCCGAGCGAGGTGTCAAATATATGAAAACACATCCTCGCACATCTCTGGTGGAAACGCAGCCTTATTTCCGTAGCGAGGTTATGTCGAGCGAAATCCGGCAACATCGCGCTACTTCACTCGACGTCGCTGGCGACACGTGTCGCGCGATGTTGCGCCTGACATGTCGAGTGGTCCGGCAACGTCGCGCCACTTCACCTGACGTCGCAGGGCATTAATTGTCCCTAGTGAATACCCGGCTTTAAGCGAGCACCACGCTTTACCGACACCATCCCGCCTCTATCATGTCCGTCCTCAGATTACATAATAGAATAGCCAGGTACTTCCATTTCATTTTGTATTAAATATTAATAACATTTTCAACGCCATGTCAAATACAAAAGCTGTCACTCACACGTTAAGACATGGCAATGTCAAACGCGAAGTTGAACTCTATATAAATGCATCTAGGTTGATATCGCCTTGCGCGCCGTGACAGCATCAGTTGTTTGCGTTGAACCGACGACGGTGCGGATAATGTCGTTGGCGTCAAAAAACAATAACTCTGCTCATTCATACACGCGGCAAATCTTATAGGTAATTCAACAACTTTCTAGGTCATGGCTTGAAAACTGCCATTTACCTACTAAATATAAAAGCGATGAATATGCATTAGGTAAAAAACAAGTATGTACCTACAATTTTGTTTAGATCATCAAATTTCAAGACAATTGCCTGTAGACACCTTAGTTCACTTTGTTCGGTGGTAAAGTGTTGATAGTAGGTACCTATACCTACGACTTTCTTGCCGATCTGAACCCTACAACAGAGGTAAGTGGGAGTTCTATAAAATTACATTTAGAACAAGTCTGAATTGGTGAACAACAATTTTGTATTACGTACTTATCTGGTGATCTGATCTTTCAAGAATAGGTCAATATCTCGCAGGATAGGTGCTTGCTTATTAAAACAATGAATTATTTTTTTGTATTTTTTTATTTGATACACTACAGAGTCTTAGATGTTAGGTCTTCCAACTCAGCCAGTGTACCTGAAACAAAATAAACTTCTTTAAAATCGTGGTTAAAGTTAAAATTAATAAGTATTTGTTTAGAGGTTTTTGTGTATGCCATAAATTAGTCCATTCTAATGCATATAACATTAAGAGGTTTTTGTGTATGCCATAAATTAGTCCATTCTAATGCATATAACATTAAATGGGTGGAGTAAGCTTATAATAATATACCCTCCTTTTCTTTGCATTGTTCCCATAGAAGGAAAATGGCTGCCTAAGAGGGATTAAATGAACTGAAGTATAATGATCAAGCTTATAAGAAAAAATCATAAGGGTTCCTTTTTTAGGGTTCCGTAGTAAACAAGGAACCCTTATAGTTTCGCCATGTCCGTCCGTCTGTCCCCCGTTTATCTCAGTAACCGTTAGTACTAGAAAGCTGTAATTTGACATGAGTATAGATATTGATGACGCCGACAAAACGGTGGAATAAAATCTACATGTAAAGTGGTGGTGCAATTTTTTTTTCTTCCATACCCCATCGTGTGGGGTATCGTTGGATAGCTCTTTTAAAAATATTATAAGGTTTCTAAGATTCATTTTTTGATTCAAGAATCGGTTGGCGTGATATTAAACTTTAAAGTGATATTTTTTGTTATGGTCAAGCCCACACAGCTAAGTAGACATTACTAGTTAACGAGTAATAGTCGAGCTTAAGAAATGTACTTTGACAAAAGCAAACTTTCGTACAATTTTCATTGATACCTTAGATAATTTATTAATTCTGTCAAAAACACCGAACTTTTTAGTCCACACAATGTAACGGGTGGACAACTACGGAACCCTACATTATGCGTGGCCCGACACGCACTTGGCCGGTTTTTTACCTATTGCTAACCTAATCCTAAAAAGATGCATGGAATATTTTGGCCATTCATTAGAATAGGTATCAGTGGCGGAGCGTCCATACAACTCGATTCCCACCGGCTTGCCTAATTTTTAGCCAGTCCAGTCCTTTTACTACGTCTCATGAAGTATAAGAAAGGCAAATTATTTCCGGCTTCCCTAAGAATATTTTTGACGCGCCGCCACTGATAGGTATACATATTATATACTAACAAACCAAGACTTTCTTCTAATATATGGGAACTGGGTTGAAGTGTATTGATTTATAGGCATTAATTGTTTAATCACATAATTAATAAATGAATGAATCACAAGTTTAATCGTGATTAAAGTAATCGGACGAACGTTCGAGTAACAATTTATTAAAAGTTGGAAGACTCATATTTGCACATAACAGAAATTCAAGACAGCACTTTCATTAATTGGAACGTATACCTACGACTAAGATTAATTACTCGTCATTTTTAATCGTTGCTAGCGATTGCGTACATGCGTAGGGCATCATAATCTAAATCGATATTCGATTTTGCAGATCTCTGGTTGTGGGTGTTGGGCTAGCGGTTGCTATCCCATATCACTATTCATTGCAATAACACATTTTTCATAAAATTTATACCTATGAGCAGCACTGAAATATTTATTATTAATTTGTATAAAATGCATTGGGCGCTTTTTACTTTACGGTGGACGTCCAATCACGATAAAACTATGGTTTATTAACAATATGTCAAGTCTATTAATGAATGAAACCAAAGTATAAAAGCGTTTATTCAGAGTGCCTACCGCGAACCAAAAACGAAATAACTGCCTCTCTGTCGCACTTGCATATTGGAGCAACAGAGAGGGAGATACTTCGTTTGTGGTTCGCGGTAGCCCCTCAGTTGTTGACAATTAACATTTTTGGCCACTTCAACACAATAAGTGAAACTATGCATACCTACATCCATGCATGTACGAATTCCCGCCAGACTAATTAACTAAACAACAGTAAAATTAATTTATTACATTATTACGATTTAATATTGAGAGCATGGATGTTCCTTGATAACCTCAAAAATATACACCAACACAAACATGTTCAGCGCAGCTAGCACCATAGGTTATACCGCCACGTTTTATGGCCAAAATGTACTAAAAATTCACATAAAACATGACTATAAAGCTCAAGCCACACAGAGAGCGGGCGGGCGGTGGCGGCGCGGGCGCGGGCGGCGGCGGCGCGGGCGCGGGCGGCAGCGGCCTTTGTCGGCAGCCGCCCCCGCCAAAAGCAGCTCCCGCGCCGCCGCCGCCCGCGCCCGCGCCGCCACCGCCCGCCCGCTCTCTGTGTGGCTTGAGCTTAACATAACCCATCATGCTAGCCGAGATGAACATGTTTGTTGATAGTTTAGACTTTAGGTTATCTTGAGCATCCATGCTCTCGTGATTTAGTATCATAACTTAGGAGCGGCACGGGAATTAATAACTACAGAATAATTACAAATAAAACAGCTACGCCCATGTTTACCCGGTAATTATAATCATGTTCAATAAAAGTGTGCAGCACTTGTCAAATATCAGACTTTCAGATGAAAATTGTATTAATAATCACACAATCGTAACAGAAACCTAGCAGTGATTTTCATAACACGTGGTTACAAATGTATATAACAGCATCAATAAAAAAAACTAATATAGCAAACAACGATGCCAAATTGCCAACGTACTTATATAGTAAGTAAAACTGTACGGTCTACTAAGTACCTACTTACTAATAAATAAATAAATGCCTAATTACTTACAACCACCACATTAACTTATTTCATTAATATTTTTTGATCAAGTCTGATAGGTACCAATAACAAATTGTCCCTGGTGAAGGGCTGGGCGTCCTCCGAATCAGATCGGTGCATTGGTCGAGGCGTTTTGGAGGTTATCAACTATGAAACAAATAAAGAAAAGCACTTACCCAGTTTATTTGGACCTCGCACGCATCTTCCTGCGTTTACGCTTTAGCCTTCGCATGCGCTTCTTACGCCACTGAAACAGTAAGATTAATTCATCAGAATGCTAAAGAATGTGGAATGTTCGATGTGGTTAAGCCAACATCGGAATAGATAACAGTGAACACAACAAAATAATAGAAATATGAAATACCTTGGCTCTCATTTCGTAGAAATTAGAAGTGTACTTTGGAAAAACTGCTTATAGCAGTGTGATCGTTGTTATAATTCAAGATACAATATGAGGGCCGGCTGCGACAAGCGAGCGGGCCCGTGCGAAATCTATGAAAGAAAGAATATATCGGAGTTACCAGGGGTAGCAAAAAATGGTTTGTTTTTTGTTGCCAGCCGATAAAAATAACTTGATTTACTTGATGAATGACAATGAATAGAAATGTAAAGTAGGTGACAGACGAGCGAGCAAGTACGTGGTTCCAGACTGTACATCAATGTCATGCCATGAAAATGTCAATGTCATCAAAAACCTTCGAAGTCTCTTAGAACGTAGTGGAACGTCTTAGAACGTAGTGGTTGTATTCTTTTTGGTTTTACGGACTGTCGACCTTAAGCCCGTGCCAGACGGTCGAAAACAAGCCCCAAAATCGGGCGACCTTGGTCCGCACGGACCGTGTAGTCAGTTGTTTCCAGCAACATTTCCTTTGAAAACCAGTCTTAAGCTGCCTACTCAAAGCCCAGCCTGAAGGGCCCTACTTGCAGTGCCACTGCCAAATCGTATTGTGTGTATGCATGCAGGGCCGATTTAACAGATAAAAAAAACGGTGCAAGCAGGGCCCTGCAGGCAGGGCTTTGAGTAGGCAGCTTTAGCGGACTAAAGTCGCTCCATTCAAGGGACTTGTTGGTGACCGTCTGGATCAGTACCCTGATTTGTTTTTTGAAATATATTTCTGTATCCCGTTATTTAAGAAGTGTGAATATCTTTTACTGGATATTGAACAGTTGCTTTAGAAACTATTGTTGTTAACACACTGGCAACATTGTTAATTATTTGACAGTTGAAAAGTCACAATTCACTTGAATTCAATTCACAAAAACTTGACAGCTGTATCGTATCGTATCACTGCTGCAGACATATTCGCGCCAAATTTATTTTAGCCGTAATTTTGTTGATCGCGTTGTGTTTATTACAAAAGTGATTAAGGGATATCAACATTAAGTGAAGGTAAGTCTCTATAATATGTTTTCAATTGTATTATCACTAGTGTTTGGAGATAATAACTAATGTTCAAGTTATAGCTAACCTATGTTGTCGTTTAGTTCGACAGTGTTACCAACTTAACAGACGACAATGTAATGTCGATTCGATTGCCGTTCCATTGTGGTACGGGTACGGGGCTTCGTTTTAATATTGATTGTGCTCTATTTTTTGCTTTAAAATGATCATTTCAGTTAATTTAAAGCAAATTACCTTGCTATAGTGATATAAAAATTAACGTGTGACAGTGTGAACAGTGTACTTATGGCGTTGTGTTATAAATGTTAATGACGCTGGACATGCTTCTATAAAGATGGTAACTTCTAATAAATTACTCGATAAAAAGGTCGTTAAAATGGCAGAACAGAACAATAGCACAGTTGTACCCCAAAGAACTTTGTTAGGAGAAGTGAATGAGCAGATAACTTGCCCGTTATGCCACGGTTACTACATCGACGCCACCACCATCGTCGAGTGTTTGCACTCATTTTGTCGGAGCTGCATCATCAAGCATTTGCAAACCAAGAGTTACTGCCCGGTCTGCGAAATGTTGATTAATAAGGCGAAGCCTAATATCAAACTGGATAAAGCTCTTCAAGACATTGTATACAAACTTGTACCCGGGCTTTTTCAAAAAGAAATGGAAAGGCGTCAACAGTTTTACTCGTCGAGACCAGGGCCGGCAGCTTCGGCGACGCCTGAGCAAAGAGGGGAAGATACTGAAAGGATTATTTTCAGCCCAGAAGATGTCATTTCATTTTCCTTGGAATATGCAGATAACACAGACACTGACAGCATATCAAGTAAATCATCCGACAGCAATGAGCCTCAGCCTCCTACTGGTACTACTAGAAGGTTTCTACAATGCCCTGCGGTTGTCAATATTAGTCATTTGAAGAAATTCCTGAGTATGAAATTTGATATTGATAGCACTCAATTTGCTATTGACATTTTGTATAAAAGAGTGCCTTTGCCGGACTATTACACTTTGATGGATATTGCTTATATTTATAATTGGAAAAGAAATGAACCAATGAGATTTTTCTACCAGATTATTGATTATGTAGCCATAAGAAATAGGCTGTTTGATATAAACAGGAAGGGATCACATTTTCGGGATAGAAAGTCTAGCCCCACTCCTACAGAAGATACTAATGTTAGTAGCCCTGCACCTCACATACATGATCAGGGTTCTGAAGTCTCTTCAGGTACTGATAGTCCTATGCCTGATGAAAACAATGGCAAGAAGTCACATACAAATACTGAGAAAAATAATCAATCCAGTAAGGACAACAGTGGCCAAGATAAATCAGGTAGTAACAGTAATGCTACCTTGAAGAAAAATGATGATGAAGTAGAGAAATCACAATTTTTAAACTCCTTCGAGTTAACAGCCAAAAATAATAGCCCTCCTGTAAAATCATCTCCTGTTAAAGGTAATGTCCAAGAGACATCAACATCATCTAATAAAGATACAACCAAAAGTCAAGACACAACAAAAGCTGATGATAATTTAAAGCGAAAACCACAGACACCACCGAAAACACCGGAAGTTAAAAGACTCAAAATTGAATTAGATAAAACCAAAATACCTCTAAGTAAACAAGCCAACTCTAGTCCTGCTTCATCGCCTAGTGCCTCACAATCACTTAGCAAATCGGTGAATCCATTTGATAATATAGCAAAAGCAAAAGAGTCTGACAATAAAGACCAACCAGCTAAAAATACTATGCCACAATCTTCACCTGCAACAAAAGAACAAAAAATGCCAGCAGTGGGCACTAAACTGACTACAGAAAGTCCTGGAATTAAGAGATCGGTTCCAGGTACAACAAATTTATCTTCCCCAAAGCGAAAAGCCACCAATGATCCCGTGGCACCAGTACAAATAGCTCCACAGCCTAAAACAGTTTCTCCTCTTAAGCTTCAAGTACCTAAAAAAGATGCACAGCAATTCTCTCTGCCAAAACCTGCAGAAGTTCAAAAACCATCTACAAAAAGAATGCCTGATTTAAAACCAACAATGCCATCAACACAAACACCTCAAAATAAAGGACAACCAGTTAATAAAGTAAGAATGGACTTGTTGGCAAATAACAGTGACCCAACCATAGATAGAAGTATGATTTTGTCCCAGGTGAAATCATCACTTACTGCAGCTCATAGTGCGGGCCAAACTTCTGGGGACCCCTTAAAATCATTATTATTAGATTCATGTAAAATCAATATTCCTTCATCATTATCAATTACTTTGACAGACCAGAAATTAGATCCTCGTAGTCCAAGTGATCCACCCACTACTGAACCCAAAAAGAATATCACTAATAAGAATTTAGTGCCAGCTAATAGTGGTACTGCACATAAAGTGCCCAGTCCCCCTGTTCACAATTACATTGAAATATTAAAAATACCTGACAGCAATCCTAAAAAACAACAAATTAAAGTTGACAGCAATACTGAGACCAAAAACAATCCACAAGGAAAACCTGAAAGTTCTACAGCATCTCCAAAACCTCCAGGCAAATCATCTGAGTCATCAGCTAAGGGCCCAATACCTAATTTAAAACCTATAGCTGACGCTAAATTAGGCAAACAAAGTGGAAATTTTGTATCTCCTATTACTTTTCAACAAACATTTGAGAAGCAATTACAATCTCTACAATCAGACAAAAAAACCAAACTTCCAAAAAATAAAGCACAAGTTCCAAAACTTGTTCCGGCTACTCCAAAAACATTCAACACTATAAATAAATTGAATAATCCCAACAATAAGTCACCCAGTAATGTAACATTGACATCCGAAAATAAACCCAGTGCTGCTCTAGACTTAACTACGCCCCATAACATGCAAAGTAAAATAGGACAACATCCTAATCAATCACGTCTATTGGAAAAAATGCAGTCAATTGCAAATTTGGCAGCTACAAAACAAAATCCTCCAGGAAAAGGTTTGCCTACAAATACAAGTCAAGGGAATGTATATTCACCGCTATCTAACAGACCTGTAACTGCAGGAGCTAGTCCTTTGAGAATCCCTACTTCTAGCATGAATCAGGTAAAGCACGATAAAAGCAGTCCTAGCGGATCTCAGGCAACTTCTATTCGCCATGATATGACTAACAAACCTTTTCAAATCAGTCAGACAAACAGTGGCAATTCTTCAATGGCTCCTACTTATCAAACACAGTCCCTCAATTCACCTACAATGGCACAGCCATCTCCCAGATCTCAAACGCGGTCGCCTAGTTCTTCTCCTAAGTTAGTTATTGCTGAAGAAAAGCAGGCCAATAGTAGTTCTTCATCAGAATTAAATATTAATCAATCTAATCAAATATCAAGCACACAACTCCCCAACATGAACACTTTAAAAAATGAATCTCCTAAGATCTCACCAGGACCTTCGAAACCAGGTCTGAAACCAATGAAACCTTTATCATCTGGTTTGAAATTATCTGGAATTCGTCAGCCGATAACTCCTAATGTGAAATCTAATCCTAGTATTAACATTCCTCCAGACTATATGACATCTCCTCAGCTCATTGCCCAGCATGCTATGATGCCTCATTTAAGGCACCAAATGGAGATGAATTGGTACAAAGCTAATTTATTTAAAAGTATGGCAAATGCTGTACATCAGAACCAACACGATTTTAGTAACAAAGATAAACAATGAAACTTTAAAGCTAAGAGAATTTGTTGTTAATTTATTATTGTATTTATTTTGATGAAAACATAATATACATTGTAAAGTTAGTAATTAATTTGACCTGTTTTACAAGTTATATGTTACATTTTTTTTGTTTCACTGTCGGTTTTAATTAAATTCAGTTTTAATACTATTAATAAGTTGTGTGTAAATGGGACAAGAATCAACTGTATTTTATATCTAGGTAGGTTCGGCTGCAAAAGTAAGTTTGTTTGTCTTGTAAGAGTAGATATAAAATTTAATATAAATATTACAGAGAATTGTAAGCAATAATACAAATATTTTTGTATCTAATTCTGTTCTGAATATACTTATGTATATGTATTCATAGTTACAGCCTTTGTCAAAAGAATCCAGCGCTTTACATTTGTTCTTTCATAAATCATGATCATGAATCAGTTATTGAAGTATTCTTCTATAAAAAGTGGATAATATAAATTGAATAATTTTATTTTACAGATATTTTTGATCATAGTTGTAATAATGTATTATAAAACTTGGGTTTCATCTGAAATATAAGTTACTAACAATTTGCTTCGAGTTTATTTTTATCAATTAGGTTACTATAGCCTATGTATTCACTATACAACATTACTTTATACTGTATCTTTCATAAGATAATCTTGGACTTAAGATGGGAATTGTAATTTTTAATAAATGATGAAAAGTTAAATTTCGTTTTTTTACTTATTAATTGTGATATTTTAACCTACATAAAATGATATGATGCAGATAAAAAAGGTATTAACTTTAATTACATATGTTAATAGATAAATAAATTCTTTAAAACAAAAATAGGTTTAAACTGTTATGTTCGAAATTTCAGATGTCTGCCGCGCAAACTTCCATCCCCTTTAAATCCCGCAAGAGGACTTACATGAATAAGATAAACAAAGGATCTAATGAAAATGAAAATATTCTTAACAAAATGAAGTTGCCAGCAGATGAGGATTTCGATCTGAAGAATAAATGTGGCAATGGTAAGTTATGTTGTCTGTATATTTACTCCAATGCAGCGGCCGTAGGTATTCCCAAGGTATTCCACACTGCACACGGTACGCAACTAATAGTAAATAGACGTTTTTATACTTTCGTTACGTGCACGTCCACGGTAAACTGTATGGTTTCATTTATAAATAGACCATAGACTTTAGACTAATTATGAATGTAACCATAGACGCACGTCCACGATAAAGTACGACAAATGATATCAAAAGAAATGCTACCTAGTTAAACGATGCTGTCACTGTCCGGAGGTGTAAGCCGCGTTCAGATGAGTTGTGGGGTATGAGAGCCGAGTTTAGACGAAGTAGGTACTGTAGGTAACCCTGTTCTTAGTATATAAGTATTTGATAATAGTAGGCGAGAGTGAGATATCAACACGCTGGTTGCTCCTCGCTATCGAACTTGATTGACCTGCAAGCAGGTTTCATGATTTGCATGTGAGTATCCTGGGTTTACTGGCCTGGTAAAGACATATTTTGTTTATTTAAACTGTTTCAGACTCTTGCTCTCCTCCAAAAATATCCAGGAAATCCGTCAAATCTATCGCCACGGTAGCATCAAAAGACGAATGTGGAGAGTCCTGTAACGATAGGTTTGTATTATTATTTGATTACTTATCAAAATTTAATGTTTTAATCAACTTCTTTTTATTACCACCGTAAGTCGTTACGTTACGTTTAAAATTATACCACCTGTTGACATGACAACCAACCTGTGTCTACTCTTAGAAACCTCGTATCTCAGTACTGAAACGATGCTTTACTTTGTAGGTATTTGTTACTTTGTATTATGGTAGTCAAGTTATACATATTAAATAGCTACTTTGTATTTTGGTTGTCAAGTTATACATATTAAATAGCTACTTTGTATTTTGGTTGTCAAGTTATACATATTAAATAGCTACTTTGTATTTTAGTTGTCAAGTTATACATATTAAATAGCTACTTGGTCGTAATTTACAGAAATGGAGATTCCATTAATTCGGGGCCGCTTCCGAGTCGAGAGGAAGAATATAATTGGTTACAAAACATCCTCCTGGAGAGCCTTGATAAAGAAGAATCGGCTTCCTTATATATTTCTGGGCAACCCGGTACTGGCAAGACGGCAACCTTATCATGCCTATTGAGTTCACCAAAGGTATGTTGCTCATTATGTTACAGGATATGTAATAGTACTACGTACAGAAGTTGCACTATTAACAAATCGCCAACTTACAACCCCAAATTTTAATAGGTAAATAACAAATGTTGACCACACCAAGCGAATGACGAGAAGACGCGACCGTCCGGTAGCAATTCGCGGCCGCCACTGAATGAGTACCACCTGGGGATAGTGGGGATGTACTTGCAGCGGCGCGGCGAACTGACGGAGTGAAAGCCCCCTGATTACGTTATCTACTAGTTCGATTTGATCCCGCATTTCCATAATAGATGTCACACCGCTTGCGCGCGCGCACGCACACGTCACGCAAGCGGTGTGAGGTCGGTCCTAGCTGAGTTTCTTGTTGGTCTCTTCTCAGCTAGGCTAGGTTTAGTGGACCAGCGACAAAACTCCCAGTAGCTTGATTCCACTCATATTACTTAAGTTTTTTTTTGGAATTTAGTTTATTTTATTTCTTAAACACGTCAAACAACAAAAATGTAATTTATAAAATCAATAAATCGTTTACAGAATAAAATCTATATGATAATAGCCATGGAAATAGTGCAGTTTTAACTCCTCTATTTGGCAAGTCTCTCTTACATGCCTCGGTAGCTTAATGTAGATAGGATGACACTACCAGTAATGGACATTTTAAGCTGACAATCACCAGAAATTTTCAATCCTAACTCAAAATTTTTTTTATGAAAGCCACAAATACAAAAACAAATATTTTGAATATTTTCGCCAAACTGCACAGCACTTTGTTGGCGAAGTAAGCACTCTTTTTTTACATTTACTTCTTTAAACTAGGCTATTCTATTACACTTAAAACTAATACAATATACCTATTATACGTCCTCTCATTAAAAATTAACCTGGCCTTATTATCAAGCATTCTCTACCTGTCAATAATTGGGCTAAATTTGATTTATTACCTAAATAATGTATTGTTTACAGATCCAAGAGGGCTATAAGCAAGTGTATGTAAACTGCACCATGATGAAATCTGCCGCGAGTATATACAGCAGAATTTGCAAAGAGTTGCAGCTTTCTACCTCAGGCTCAACAGAGAAAGCATGCTTGGCTGCTATAGAAAAGTATTTAAATAAGAAACATAAAATGATGTAAGTAGTACAACTTCGCTATTAAAAATGGCTTCGGCATATAAGTTTCTACTTATATGCCGAAGCCTGCGCGATAATCGATCTTGTGCTGTAATCTGTGTTGTTGGGGCCCCATGCACATAAGCTAACTCAGCATGTGCAATTGTGCATTTGTGCTACTCCCGTCATATTTGTTTCACTTACATACCGGGGTGTAAATATAGGTTCGAACCCATACCCTGAAAAACCTTACTGTTTTCTCGAAGATCTCACGGTTTGAAAATAATAGGGATGTTGACACCAAATAAGAAAATCAAAGAATCAGATCTTTTTCGAAAAAGGATCAAATTCTCAATGAAATAACGAAATAGTGATCAAAAGAATAAAAAATTACATAATTATAAGTCTTCAAAGTTTTAGGAGGGGGCATTTTCTGTCCCTGCTCCGCAAACCGCACCTCTGTATTGAACGATCGTCATTTACTATGGCGCTCGAGGTCAGTGACGTCACTGATCTGTAGCGCTTTCTCTCTCGAACTAAAGATATTCTAACGGTTGTAGTTTCGTTATTTTTTGAAATATTTGAATAGGATTTTCACTGTTTGGCATAGTTTTATGTATTCTTTCGTATGGAGTAATAATATTTTTTGAGTCAACATCCCTATTGCCATACGATAAATAAATAATAGGGATATTTACACACGTCATTCGATGGTATGGCTGCTGGGGCACGAAAGCTGTAGAGTTAATTAAAAACATTCTTGCTACATTCAGATTTATTCGAACGAGAACTGAAACACCAGAACTTCGATCTTAATTGCTCACTGTCTACCCAATGTTTCCATAGAAATATTAACCGTAATTACTATAGAAAAAGAAATTGTACTTTGGTCACAGAATGGGACACGCACCCCCCAGCACCGAGGTCAGTTACCTCGTCCCTGACAGGCCCAGGCTGACAGGCCGGATTACGATCGGGTTACCGTCGCGTTTCGCGATTCGTCCGCGCTACGCAAGATTCGCTACTACGCACTCGCGCAAACAATTGACGCGTGTACCGACAGCGCACGCACACATACTTACCCACAGCGCTTAGTTTCCTTCGCGTGTCACCCCCGACACCCCCGTGCTTTGGTGCATAATGATTTGTATTTATTTCCAGTTTGCTCGTATTAGACGAGATCGATCAACTGGACAGCAAGCGGCAATCTGTTCTATACACGATCTTCGAATGGCCGGCGTTACCGGGGTCGCGTCTAGTGCTAGTGGGCGTGGCCAACGCGCTCGATTTGACAGAGCGCGCTCTACCACGGTTGCAGGCGCGCTGCTCGCTGCGTCCGCGCACGTTACACTTCGCGCCATACACTAAGCAGCAGATCATCAATATTTTCACAAAAATATTGGGCGACACTGATAATACTAACGTGTTTTCGCCTGTCGCCTTGCAAATGTTAGCAGGTATGTTTACATATTTGTTTTTTACAAGTTCACGAAGCGTGCTTTACCATACGTTAGGCTGGTAACAGTTAGTCCCGCCTCAGCGTAATGCTGACACTTGTGAAGAAAATCATTTTGCAATACATCTGTACTCTTGTGAGTACAGATGTATTGCAAAATGATTTTCTTTCGGGAAAACTCGGATCTCAATCGGAATACGATGGCACCCGAACTGTCAATCAATGATTGTATTAAATGAGTGACGTTTTCATATCCATTATTATGGAACTTTATTGTTTAGTGTGAAATGTCAAAGTGTCAAAGTTACCCCTAGATGGGTACTGAAGCTAATTGAGAGAACACGATAAATAGGAACTTTTCCGATAAAGTACGAAGGAAAATCATTTTGCACTACATCTGTATAACATTGTAGTCTGTACACAAGCCAGCGCTGGACTTCCGGCGAGACCAATAGATGGCGCTGGCTTTGAAATAGAACGCGCTAACGTTTGTTTCCCGTAGTATGTACTAAACGTTTTACGTGAGTATGTTCGGTCATACTTACAGAGTAAATAATGTTATTATGGTATTTTTGACTGGGTAAACGTGCGCAGGCATGTGTGAAACCAGTAATAGTAACGGTTTTAAATAAAAACCATGATTTCCGGACATGGGCAAAATGTGTCACTTTAAAGAAAAGATTGACATATATCTTTCGGTATCCGGGATATATATCACGCTTCTATATCTGTATGCATCCATCGATCACTGTGCTCTACCGACGGTCAGCGCGTATGGTCAGTCGGGCGTGTTTTGTATAGCCGCATACGCATATGACATAGAGGTGAGACGTACTAAGCAAAACGCGTACTGAGTCTTGCGAGTACGCGTCCACAAAAAGACTAGATCCAAAGACTAGGTCCAAAGACGCGCTAAACCGACCCCGACCCGAGGTGCCCCAAAAGAATCCAAACGCGCAGACGAATACGAATAGCGCGGAACATTAATACCCTTACACGTTTCGAGTCTTCAGAGTTCGTACGCCTAGTACTCGATACGCTAAAAGATGCGCGGGCGGGATCGCGTATTTACGCGTCCATGTCAAAACCTATTCCCGAAAATACGTCTCACCTCTAATATGACAGTGACCTGTAGTGTCTATAAACCTATTTTTACCTATATCTCCGCTGTCTTATCCGCTTCTCAGTCACGGTAGGCTATCTAATCTCTAGTTATTGGCGTAGTATGTACAGTCAGCAGCAAAAGTTGCTACGCGGGCGTGGTGTTCAAAATGATCTACACACGATCTTATTCCTTTAGAATAAAGATGTGTGTAGATCATTTTGACCACTTCGAACGCTTAGCTACTTGTGCTGCTCACTGTACATACTAGTTTCTGAGGATTACTCGATCTACTTGCAATCCAGACTAAAACGCACTGACAGCGGTAGCGTGGCGGGGAGTCGCGGTGCGGAGGCGGTACCGGTTGTAATCAATATATATTGTAGTCTTTGGTTGTAATATTCGAACTAATATGAAAGGGTCCGCACAGAAAACTGGCCGGGAAAAAAGCGTTCTGTGCGGACCCCTCCGCACCGCGACGCCACCGCTGTCAGTGCGTTTGCAGCTTTACTTGTTGGCCTTAGGCTATTTATAGACCTTTGAGAATCCTAAAGTTTCCTTAAGTCTGATGTCTGATAGTTAATAGTTATTACAATTAAGGCCGTGCAGCATGCCGCGTTCTTTGAAACGCTGTTCTGACAAGATTAGAAATCAATGAGGACTTTTTTAACTGTATGTATATCTCATTTTCCAGCCAAAATTGCCGCCGTTTCCGGGGATATGAGAAGAGCGTTAGACATAGGCCGTAGAGTGATCGAGCTAGCAAAACGCAGCAAATTCGCCGAGAACAAATCGGTTGACTCGATGATGAAAGACCGCAACGTCACTGTGGAGTTGAAACAAGTCCTGGAAGTGCTGAACGATGTCTACGGTGGTTCCAAGAACATAGAATCGGATGTGGACGATGGTTTTCCGATGCAGCAGAAGTTGATACTTTGCAGCCTCATGCTCATGCTTCGTAAAGGAAAGAATAAGGACATCGTTATGGGGAAGTTGCACGATGTTTATAAAAAGTAAGTTTTTTTATGTCACACCTGGCCATAAAGTGGCCATTATCGCACGCTCCGCGCGCGAAAAAACCCACTTCCTGGCCAGGGGGTGACATAAAATTTTGTACTTACCACGGGCGATAATAAAGAAAGCCTCAGATCGCATATTTATCGCTCTTGCCTTCGGCTCGGGCGTAAAATACCTGCGATCTGAGACATTCTTTGTTTTATCGCCCTTGGTAAGTAATGTACTATTTTGTAGTCTAATATCTGTCCCATGTGGCCTTCCCTGTGTTGTCTAGGCGTCCGTGTTCAGCGCTTCTTCCTCCCAATAGGGATGTTGACTCAAAATTTGACAACTACAAAAAACTTCTGCAAAAGAAACAAGGCAACATAATATGCCAAATAGTGAAAATCACATTTAAATATCTCAAAAAATAACGAAGCTATTAATGTTGCTGGTGAGACAGAGAAAGCGACAGATCAATAACGTCACTGACCTAGAGCGCCATAGTAAATGACGATCGTTCCAATACAAAGATGCGTTTCGCGGGAAAGGGACAGACCATGTCCCCTCTTAAAACTTTGAAGACATAACTATGTAATTATTTATTATTTTGAGTTACTTTTTTCGTCATTTGATTGAGAATTTGATCCTTTTTCGAAAAAATTGGCGACAAACGTATTCATGTCGTCCCGTATCCCCCGTATGCCCCGTCGGCGTCGCCCGTCATATGACAGTGCCATAATGGCACCCAAGTCGTAGCTACAGTAGCCCACTGTTCGGGTGCATGCGACAGACGTGGCCGGGCTAGTCCCGCTAGAGCCTAGCTGTTTTTGTACCTACGTCAGCTATGCGTGTTTTGGAACGAAGCGTAATAGTGTTTCGGACACGATCCGTTTATTAATAATCTTAAATAGAAAACTCCCGTGAGTCTCAGACATATTGAAATATAATAAACGGGTCATTCACGTCTTTAACGTCGAATATCGCTCGACATGACTCGGACCAATACGTTAATCATGAGGTCTAATTGCGGACGGCCTCGCGTCTTACACTGCGCGCGAGCGCGCGGCACGCGCGGCTGGCCGGCGGCGGCGGCGGTGACGAGAATCCACCCTCATATTCGTCACTATTGTTCATTGAAGAACATGTCGAGTGATATTTGACGTTAAAGGCAATCAATTTCAATATACCTAAAATAATCAATTGTACTATAGGGATGACGACACTATAAAAGAAAATCAATAAATCCAAATTTTCTACATAAAGGCTCAAATTCTCAATCAAATGGCGAAAAAAGTAATTCATAAAAATAAATAATTACGTAATTATAAGTCTTCAAAGTTTTAAGAGTGGGTATGTTCTGTCCCTTTTCCGCAAAACGCACCTTTGTATTGAACGATCGTCATTTACTATGGCGCTACTTAACAGTGACGTCACGGTTAGGTAACACTTTCTCTCTCTAACTACGAACATTCTAACCGTTGTAGCTTCGTTATTTTTTGAGATATTTGAATGGGATTTTCACTATTTGGCATAGTTTTATGTCTTCTTTCTATTGAAGTAATAATTTTTTTTGAGTCGACATCCCTATTCTAATAATTTGTATTTATACTCAAGAAAATTACGAAATTAGTTAAAGCTCTTCAGTGTTACTAGTTATTATTAAACAATATTGTTTGTATACAGAGTGGCAGCAGCCCGCAACATCGCCCCGCTGGACATGAGCGAGGCGTCGCACGCGTGCTCGCTGCTGGAGGCGCGCGGCGCGCTGCGCTGCGCGGGCGCCGCGGGCCGCGCGCGGCGCCTGCGCCTGCAGTGGGACGAGGCCGACCTCACCGCCGCGCTCAGAGACAAGCCGCTTGTAGCTGCCATACTCGCTGACAACACCTGCCTCGCTAATTGTTAGTACCTATACCTATACCCCCTTATTCATAAACGTCCATCAAACATCTATAAGGCTAAGTTCAGATGAACGCACGGCGACGCGCGCTGCCGCGCGATTCATCTGAACTTTGCCTCACGCGTGAGCTATGACGCGCGGTTCAAGATCTTGCGCGCGGTCCATGGCGCTGTACGCGGTCATGTACAATCAGCAGCGAATGGTTGCTACGCGGGCGAGGTGTTCAAAATGATCTACACACGCTCTTATTCCCTTATAATAAAGATGTGTGAAGATCATTTTGTGCACCTCGCCCGCGTAGCAACCGTTGCTGCTGACTGTACACAACAACATTGATTTGTTACAATTTTAAACCGCGCGCCGAGGCAACCGCGCGTCGCCGCACGTTCATGTGAACTTAGCCTAAAGTTCAAAACGCAGTGACAGCGGTAGCGGGGCGGGGCGTCGCGGTGCGGAGGCGGTACCGATTGTAATATTCGAACTAATATGAAAGGGTCCGCACAAAAAACCAGATGGGAAAAAAACGTTCGGTGCGGACCCTTTCATATTAGTTCGAATATTACAACCGGTCCCGCCTGGACACCGCGCCGCCACCGCTGTCACTTTGACATTTGTTTGTGTGAAAGGGAAAAAACACATTTTGGTTAGCAGAGGCTAAGTTTTCTGAATAAGGGGGATAGAATTTAGGGTTCCATTTAATTAATTATTTATTCTTACTGCTATTTAGGGCGAGTTGCACTGACTTCGTAAGCGGTGTTCGTTAAACTGTAATTGTATGCATTTGTGAATTTATGATATGCTAGTTGCACTCGCAATATTTAACGTTGATCGATCTGTAACCGTAAGTAGTTGCAACCCGCCCTTATGCCCAACTGCGGTAGCGTTGATGGTTAGTCATAAAATATGGGCGCGTTTGATGCAAGAGTGATGAATAACTACACACAATACACGCTGCTGCGTTACAGAGATGAGGCTGTCTGTTCAACGTTGGGCCGAGTTACATTGGTAAACGGGCAGTGGCAAATCATTCGTCCGGTTTCATTGAAATAGACACCCGAACGTCCATCAGCGCTGACGTTGGTGTAGCGATGAACACTTCGCGACCAACCGTCATCGACCGCCATGTATCATTCGCGTGTACATCAAAGCTGACCATCGGCCAATCGAGCGCTAATGAATACATAGTTTACATTTCGAAACAAAACACAAACGAACACTTTTGCGTTTAGATTTATATGGCAAAAAATAGTTACCATCTAAAGCCACCAGAGGCGCTGCACGTGTTGCCTTACAAAATGAGACTAAACACAAACGCGTTCGTTTGTGTTTTGTTTCGATGGTACAGGTTGACGGTCGAATTTATTAACAGAACAGCGAAGTTCATTACGGAGAGAAGGCTAGCTGTGTTTTTTCCTTTTAAAGTTAATACGACTGCAGTACCATACGGCTTTTTAGTGGAATCATGACGCAATACTATTTTGTTGAGTCCAACAAAAACTGAACAAACTATGTTTAGGTATCTAACTCATGCGTTGGGCGTCGCTTACAGGGTACTGTAATTCTGTCTTCATTATTACCGCTTTCGACTCGTCTGAAAATACGTCACTATTATAATTTGACATGCTAATATAAGGTCACAGTATAATAAATAGCTGCGCGTTTCTACTAGGTCCCTTTATCAAATGACATGACATAAAAGGATTGTACGATCGTACAATTTAATTGACCGATTGCGTGTATCAAATGAATGGTAAAGCTTAAAAAAATATCATCCATACGACCCTACAAGTGACGAGCTCCCTAGCTGACATCGCGTATGTCGGACATATACAAATATTTAGAAATAGAAATATTTATTACACCAAAAAAACATGTTACACAGGATACAGGTTTCAGGGTCCTGAGCTAGGAATTCCTGTGTTACAGGACCGAGATATAGCATTCGTCCCTCTCGCACTTGCATATTTGTCAGTAAGGGACGAATGCTGTATGTCCGATGTAAATGGGTTCATGCTAGCTAGGCTGAGCCAGATTGCGAATCGCATGGCAGAAGTGGCACGTAGGGTAGCTGTAATTTGCAACTTTGTTAACTTGTCTGTGACCTAGCCACATCGACATCCCAGCCTTTCACATCATTACCATAATTTGATATTCTTATTATTATAGTTAACTGAAATATTAAACGATATTTCTATCTCTGTTAATGTAGTTGTGATTGTTGGAAGTTAGTATTTTTCAACATAATATATATGTAATATATTGACAACAAATCAGGGCTTTGACAACCCTAAATAGGTCGGAAACGACTTGTCTCCTTTGGATCTCGAGCCATTAGACCAGTGGTTCTTAACCGGTGGTCTGCGGACCACGGTGGTCCCTGGAAGCAACCGAAGTGGTCCGCGAAGCCATCAAAAATATTGAATAAGTGATAACGAATCGACAAAAGAATGTGTCGCTCGAGTCGCGCTATGAGGGAGCCGAGCCGAAACTAGGAGGTGGTCCACGGCAAGACAAAAAAAAGTCAAATGGCCCCTCATCACTAAAAGGTTAAGAACCACTGCATTAGGCAAACTGTATGATTATTTGCCACCGTTGTGGTATAAAACAAGTCTTTGTCATACCAGTGCGGCGACTGCGGCGTGCGGCAAACGCCTGCATCAAAATAAGTTGTGAAAGTAATTCATTGCAGATCTAAACTCGGATGTTCCCTTGGTATAGGTAGGTTAAGTTATATGTTTTAGAACGGCTATGCTAGTAATGGCAATTTATGGCATTAGAGAAAATAAGCGTTCACTTTTTACTTTTAGAATAATGAATTTTGGGTATGTTTTTGTATTATTTCTGTAACGTGTTTAAACGACCCTGTGAATGCAGAATGCTGTGATTAATTAAGAATTGATCTTTAAATTGGATTAGCATTAGGTAGATACACTCAAGATCAGTGAAAATGGGGTATATGTTCCAATTTCATTGACTGTAGTTTAGGTATACTTAATATTCAAAATTTGAGGTTTTACGAACTTTAACATTATATGAATTGTGCCGTTATGTTTGTGAGGTGCCGTTCTATCACGACCACAATATTTTGCCTTTTTTTCCACCACCCGTAATGTGGTTTGAAGTAGGACTGTGTAAGTAACTGGCGATTTAGGTACGTGTTTTTACATTCACAATAATGATTCCAAATTTCCGATAATCTACAAAAGAAGCGTGCAGTGCCTTAACTCGTTTTGTTTGTTTGTGTTAAGCTAAGTTGGTGTTTTGTATTCTAAATTATGTTTGAATCTACTACTATTTATTTGGTGTATGTTGTGTTTGATTTAATATTAATGGACTGAAACCTATTAGGTTTTGTAAGTATAGGTACTACGTAAAATAGGTACAATAAATGTTACTGTAGGTTTAAATAGGTATGTTATTTCCTCGGACATCTCTTTTTAGCTTTCCGTACCCAAAGGGTAAAACGGGACCCTATTACTGAGTCTCCGCTGTCCGTCTGTCTTGTCACCAGGCTGTATCTCATGAACCGTGACAGACAGTTGGAATTTTCACAGATGATGTATTTCTGTAGCCGCTATAACAACATATACTAAAAAACAATAAAATAGGTATTTAAGGGGGCTCCCATACAACAAACGTGTTTTTTTTTGGGAGAAATGTGAGAAATTAATCTAATACCTTAGCACTGCTAAAACGTAACGCAATAATTGTGTTCGTGGAAATATCCCGATACTTTAGTATTATGATTAGGTAATTTTAAATGAAATTTCCAAAATATTATTTTAGAATATTATACAGCAAAATATTTTTTTTTTGAAGAAATGTGTTCTTTGTAATTTGTAAGGCTTTTATTATTTAGATTATTATTTGTTGATAATTTTACACGGGACTGACAATTTTTTTATACTTTAAGCTTTTTATTAGGGGAGAGGGGGGCAGCCTGGTACATTTTTTACACTCATTGACGTATTTCAAAATATTACCCATATAAACCAGTTTTAAGCCTCTACACAACAACGTATGTTATTAACCTATGTAATTAATGCATTTGCACATGTCCAAAGCTAAAGACAAAGGTACAATTCAGAATTATGCAACTCAAGGAATAATGTTCAATACTGCCCCAACACTGGGTAGCTTTGAATTTACTTGGGGCAGATTTGAAATATTGAGTTACAAGGCAACAATGTTGAGATATACATGTTTTTTTTACCTGTACTTGTACAGTTAGTCACTAGAAATGGTCGTATTAACATTTTACACGTATACTTTGCAGTTATAACTAAGAGGGGGTAGTTTTGTACAGAAATGTTTTTTGTAGTGTTCAAGGTGCCTCAGGAGGGGTACCTTTGAAAAGTATTGAAATCCTACTAAAGCTGCCCCCTTGAGGCAGTTTTGCACACACTATTGTTCAAAACTACCCTACTAAAAAACTACAACTGAAAGTTGGAGTGATTACTAGTTATGAGGCGACAAACAATTCACATTTACCAATTCCACTATTCCTCACAGGGGCCAAACGTCCTTCCTTACCCTGCCAACCCCTTTATAGATAGTAATATTGTATATAAAGAATTGTAATAAATATTATACCAAACAAGACTAAACGTAATCAGTACAAAACTAATTAATTCAGGTAAATGAGCGTTTACTAAAATAACTAAGATATTATTTTAGTTTACGTACCTACCTACATGTCAGTTTATATCGGGGCAGATATGAACATTCCTTATGGCCGGGGTAGTTTTGAACAGACTGCTAATCAAAACTGCCTCCTATTTTTTTATCAAAACTACCCCAACACCTATTTAAAA
Organism: Cenopis cana; assembly: GCA_951800055.1. Taxonomy (NCBI): domain Eukaryota; kingdom Metazoa; phylum Arthropoda; class Insecta; order Lepidoptera; family Tortricidae; genus Cenopis; species Cenopis cana. The sequence continues at coordinate 11,062,496 of OX637477.1, read as the reverse complement.
AAATAAACATCGATATCTTCCAAAACAATAGCAAATTCTCATTGTTTATTCTTCGTCACTAAAGCTAATAGATTGTACTATCGAATAAATTAAGTTTCAATTACCGCTTCCTTCAAATACAGCCTGAAAATCCTTAGACACGGGGAGCAAAATCGCTAACGGATGACATCGAAATCAAAATATGTTACTGGTTCCTTTATTTTCTGGCAAACGTCAAATCGGTCAAGTGACAGTTCTGGGGGTCAGTGTTGCGAGCCCAAAAAATGGATTTGGACCATAATCGCACTAAAAATACGTCTTTGAACGCATTTGTTCTAAGCTGCCTCCAGTGATAGCTACCCCCCTCTCCCCTACATAATGATTTGGGAAATAAATAAACAACAAACAATGTTATTTTTTTATTTAATCTTAAACTTTAATACATAATCCTATTTTGTGCAAAAAAGACTTTTTACAATTTTAGTAAAGTACCCCCTATTATGCAGAAGACGGGATGACTGACCTGAAGATGACAGCAATAAGGGATTTTATCTTTGGATAGCAAGGTCGAGAGTGCTGTCGTTGCAACTGCAAAAGGTACCCAAACAATAAAGATAAGGTATGTTAATTTAATAAATAACTTAAATATCGATAGCCACTCGGTTTTGTACAATCAGCCATCTAGGGCGAGGCTCGTAGGCGCGGGCGTTCATAGGCGCAGCTGAGGGTTGCGCGAGCGCACGAAGTTGAGCAGCTCGTCACTGTCCTCGCACACGAACGGCTTCACGTGGTGGCAGGCCACGTCGTGCCACTTGATCCCGTCGTTGTAGAAGTTGTTCAGGATCGACAGGCACGACTCGTCGTTGCCCTGCGGAACAAAGCGGTTATGCAAAACGTCTCGCGAGTCGTTGAACCGATACACTGTACAGACAGACGAGTAATAAATACCTCGCGCTCTTAAGATGAATCACGAAGTGAATTTCTACAAACAACTTTCAACTTTCTCGCGGTGCAATCTGTGCGATTCGAACTTCCGGGATTTTTTTAGACGGCAGGGAAACGGGTATTGTGTAAAAGATGACGTCAGAATTCTAATTTACCCAAAAAAACTGACAAAATTATCTCTATGTTAACGTATTTGGTGTCACGTATTATTTATTCGGAATAAATCAAGTTTCATGAAACTGATGCTATTTTATTTACAAATATTTTTATTTCAAGCAGAATATTTTATTGGTATCGGCTAGGTACTATCGAACCAACTGAATCGTTACCCACCGTGGAACCTTGTCACAGAAAGTGTCAAAATGATTTTCCTTGTCAGGCAGTACAATGTCACAATGACAGTTTCTGTGACAAGGTTCCACGATGAGTCACGATTCAGTTGGTTCGATAGTACATAATATGTTCGATAGTAAATATTATTTACATCAAAGATTTGCCATTTGAAATGATATCAATATGAATAGGAATCAGTTCTCCGTCGCATGTCCACTTTAGGTTGAATCCAGGTATTCCAGTATTTAAACCGCTCGCGTGGTCCTGTCGGAGGTTTCCCCTGGACTTTCCCCAGGCCACCCTCCAACCGCGCACTCCTATCGCTTTAATGAGGGCCCGGCTTATAAAGCCACAGGCCACAGTCAGTTTAAAACAAAATGTTCGAAGATAGCAGTGTACTATCGAACCAACTGAATCGTGACCCACTGTGGAACCTTGTCACAGAAAGTGTCACAATGATTTTCCTTGTCAGGCAGTACAATGTCACTAGGAAATTTTCTGTGACAAGGTTCCATGGTGGGTCACGATTCAGTTGGTTCGATAGTACGTTACCTGGGCAGCTTCTCTGTTGTCAGGCTGGGGCTGGTTGTAGCCCCCGGTGTAGGACCAGTCGCCAGTGTTGCGCTGCGTGGTGGGCCCGATCTTGGCGCCGGAGCCCGACCAGAACCAGCCGTTCACGTTCGGGGGCTGCAGGTCAGGTCGGTCGCAACCCGCGAAATTGCACTTGCGACCCGACGTCCAAATGTACCGCACGTTACCGCGAGCGATCCTCTGCTTTATGAATTCGTTCTCCTGTAAAGTTAAACACGTAATTAGTTACGTCATAATACGTTAATGTTATAAATTAAGTAGCTAATGTTTACGCCGCTCGAGTAATTGGCATAATTATCTGGCAGTGGACGACGTGATCCGCTATTCGGCTAACGCTGCATGCCTCGGCGTTCCACGGTCGCGGTCAACGACTAGATAAGTATAGTTGTGGTACAATTGACTATAATAATCAAATTGTTTCAACTCTTAGAGCACGCTCATGAAAACGATTCCAAGGTTAGTATGCCACGGGCTCCGTATTTATAAGATGCCTCATTAATAATTAATGATTTTAGTAGAATCGCAGGACGGCAGCCTACAAACACAGAAAAGATCGTCGAATAAGGTAAGTCGGAATGTCAACCTAGTTGGAAAGGGAAGTTAGTGCCGGCGCGTCCGGCACCTCGGCGAAGAAGTGGGCGGTGGCCGGCTTCAGCAGGAATGTGTGTCGTGCTCCACTCCGCATGGGCCGAACGCGGTCCTAGCGGAGCGGCCGTCCGGCGTTGCTCGTGCTAGTGACGCACTCTAGCTAGGCCATTGCACCCCTTTCATTCACGCGACGCCTTAACGCTCTATAAAGCGCATCAATCTGTAGATCCTAATGAATTATTGATGCACGCTTGCCATAGTCGCTATTAACTTCACTCGTAGAATACGCGGCGTGATTTGCATCAGCTATCACGCGATTCCGGATCCGAGAGCTCACAACAATAGACGAGCAACGTTGTATGTTGTATGCGTTCGTTGACACCTCGCAACCGCTGCAGGAAGCGTTTAGAGAAAACTACGACTTCAACTACGCAAAGGTATATATTTGATTCCCACTACCCGGATAGTTATGTTGACAATAGGATATAGGCAGGTCGCATACATCCGCAACTAACAAACACAATTGGCAATGCCATCGCTAAGTTATTTCCACAATCGTTAAGCAAATGTATCCTACATTTGTTTGGCACAAAGTGTTTGTTTTTTGTGGGAACTTTGAATCGTTAAATTAAGGAGCATGTGAACTCATGATCACAACCGGATTTTGAAGTATACCTCCGTATACCTACTTATTGTCCTTCAATTATTCTACGTACTCAACTATTGAAATAAGTAGATACTTGTTATGATAGATAAGTAAAGTAAGCTAAGGTCATCAATGATAGATACAAAAAATATAAGATCGTGACGCGGTCATTAAATGGGAATGCATGATGCTGTTCATCATCTTGTAAGTGAGATGAATCCGGTAATTTTAGGTTACGAAATACAGATTGCAGATTAAATTGCTACAAGTTAAATACAGTTTGATACTTGGGAAAGTGAACGCATCAGCATCACGACTGACCCTGTTGCGTGATTTATTCGTATTTGCGAGAAGATTACACACATAGCAATCTCAAGGCTCCAACAAAATCATGTGACTGAAAGGCAAACTGAAAGGACGTTGAGGTATGAAGAAATAATAATGAGTGTTGTTAAAGTCGTACTGAATAGCCTTTAACTTAATAGATGACCTAGACGCTAGTCGCGCTAGTAGGTAGGTAGGATCGAAGAGCCCCAACAGCTGCCACTAGCTTAGAGTGGGCAGTGAGGAAAACGGATCTGTGGCACAGGATTACAAAGTGAATTTATTATTATAGAGTCGTACCTGAGGAGTTTCCAGCGACACGGCGTCCATGCAGTGGCGCCGGCAGATGTTTCTGGCGTCCAGCCAGTCCACCTCCAGGCTGCGCGTAGGCGCGTGCTCCCAGCTAAAGAAGTATGAGTGCAGCACGCCGCGCGCGTCGCGGTATGTTGAATGCCGTACCCCTATTAACAACATAATAAATAGTAGATATTTTATGTCACGGGCGCGATAATGAATCCTAAACGTAACGAAGGACTCCAGTTTGTACTCCCGAGCGCAGCGAGGGTATCACGAGTTAATTCCCGAGCGAAGGGAGGGAATTAAGACTTGAGTCCTGAACGCAGTGAGGGATTTAAGCGCCCAAGACAAACAAAATATACTCTAATTTTCTTTATTATAGAGACAGAATCTAGTTATAATAAGAACACAAGACATCATTTCATGGACAAATACTACACAGAGCTATACGTGTTCTTATTGATGGTTAAAGAAGATTTTTTTATTGTACCGTGCGAATAAGTTTAGCAGTATTACGACATGTTCCCATTCATCAAGCTAAATGCGAAGTTACTTAGTGCAATCGCTTAGTAGATTGTGCCACGAGGGACAAAACAATGTTTCGAACTAATACACATGCCAGGAGGAGTAATATTGCGACATGTGTGCCATGTAGGATGTGGGTAACTTTACTAGTCGGCCTAGCTCTGTTCATACAACCGAGTACGACTATTGAACGCCGATGACGACACCTAGCCAGATTTCGAAATAAGAGTTTAAATCTGAACGATTCTTCATTTGAAGCTTTGCACAACGTTGATTCTCATAGTGTCATTGTTTTAAGCCATTAGCTGAAGAAACAGTAATTTGTAGATCGTTATTTTCATAAAAAGAAACAAATGCTACCTAACTATTACGCAAATCACCCTGTCCCGTTCCCATTAAGTTTTATTGCTTGCCCACGCCACGCATAATTTGAGCATGTCATTAGCGTGTGCAAACATCCACGGACTAACAAATTATCCAATCAAAGAGTTCTTTCTCTACGGTTCGATAAGCCGCTAAAGCTCTCGCGATAATAGGGGACACCGTACGTGAAACTTGAAATGGCGTACAATCAAAACAAACCTATGCTATGCTGATTTAATGTTATGGTCTGGCGGTGCAATGAAGCGACAGTCTTTCGTAACTAGAAAGTGCTTATTTCAAGCCTCTCACCAACTCATCTCCGGCGCTATGTTGCGTTGTTTTAAACACATTATGCATATTGCAAGTTTCCGAAAACTGCTATATTAGTCACATTCATGAAATAAACATTTACGCGTTTATTTAGCGTAAAAAGCCGGAGGTTACTTAAGTAATTACAATCTCGTCATTATACAAATTATATAATGGGAGAGAGAGTAAAGAGAATTGAATGTTATTGCATATTGATATTGACATGTCAAGCCGTGAGAATCACCGTTACATGCCGTTACGTATTACCTACGTGTCTAGGTGAGTGAATAATAGCTTTTTACAACACAAGAGTCGAACAAAAGAATGTGTTCTACCGATTATATCAGACAAAGAAGATATGCAGATGATATCGAGTTCACGCCATTATTGTTAATAATCTTAATGATTATAACTTTTTCCTTTGAATTATTCGGTAGGTACAGAAACAGATAGTAATAGTGGTAGCTACTCTACTGGGATGTAAACAGACCTACTGTTTTGGTTTAAAGTCGGATGCGAGGTTCTAAATCGGGTAAGCGACGGTACGTTTACAATTTCAACAATATAATGTGCTTTGTAACATAAAGAATCGTTTGTTGGCTTTGTAAACGAGTTCAATGTTGATTGTAATCGCGAGTGCACTCCCACATGTCGTCACGTACAGGAGCCGAGCCCCGCATATGCCTTCAGCATTGCAACAGCGCGATTATTTCCCATAAGAACCGAAACATAATAATAATTTGTTGCGTACGATTACACTGTTTGCTTATTTTGCAATATCCGCAAATATTACTTAGTACCTAGAGGACCCTCCTATCCCGATGCATGCGACAGACGTGGTCGGCAGTGGCGTTGCTAGATGACTAAGGGCCCTGGGGCAAAAAAAAACTGGGCCCCCTAAACTGTTTAGGTTTTATCAATGTATATACTTTTAATGTATGTTTATACATTAAACATACACATTACATTACATTTTGTTATTACATTTGTTTGTTAATGTATGTGTATGTATATACTTGTAATGTATGTTTGTACTTATTTCTCGCTAGTTCAAGAGGTTTGCTAATCAGGTTTTGGGGGCCCCCTGAGCTTGGGGGCCCCGGGGCACTGCCCCGCCTAGCCCTTCGGTAGCTACGCCACTGGTGGTCGGTCCAGTCTCACTTGAGCCTGGCAGTTTTTGTACCTACGGTCCTACGTCAGCTATCTACCTATGCGCGTTTTGAAGCGCATCAGCGTAGTCCGTCCTTTTAACACCTAAAATGCTACGCCCCATAGCGCGTTGGTAATAAACCTCCAATTTGGATTTCTGGATCTCAGCTTTGTTCGGTGTATTTGGTGGTTGTCTTACCGAGTATAACACCGAGTTATGAAATAGCTCGATTTTTTTATACTTAGCTGCCTAATAGTGAATTTGAAATAAAATAAGAAGATTCCTATCATATAAGATTCACATTTATATATTTCCTCAATGTCATCACAAATAGTCTCTATGCTATGCTGATAACTGGTAGTAGTCCAACTAGCACGTCTGGTGAATATACATACTATACATAAATAGTTAACCGCTTTGTATTGATTATGTTAATTTTTAAATTCATCCAATAATTAGGTAGTAGGACAGTATATTATGTGTACCTAGTTAAGCTTAAGCCACACAGAGAGCGGGCGGGCGGTAGCGGCGCGGGTGCGGGCGGCAGCGGCGCGGGCGCGGGCGGCAGCGGCGCGGGAGCTGGCGGCAGCCACCGCCCGCCCGCCCGCTCTCTGTGTGGCTTAAGCTTTAGGGAGTATAGGTTCGCGCATTCATTAATTAAGTAATCTACTAGTGTATCTACTGCACTCTATTGGAATTATCACAAAAACTACGACATCTAAAGATTACTACCTACTATGCCTAACATATTTAAGCTGATGAAAGTGTACCTGTTTACTTACGTCTAATCAATAATACCTAATTTTTCTGTGCTTACGTAGCGTTTTCTATGCAACAGTTGCAATTTGTAACGAGTACTTAGGTACTACTCACTTAAATAAAATGGATTCAAAGGCAAGAAGTCAGTCTAGCAATTGTAAACAGCCTTAGGCGAAAAGATGGCCCGTTAAGATTAGATTGCGTTTTAAATGTAGTTTAACGTAACTAGGGTTTACACTCGAAATTTATGATGAACGTACTGTAACAGATCAGGGCTGGGGCCTAAGAAACTAGATTAGAAGACAAGAAAACAAAATACAATAAAGACTATAATATATTGCATACAAGTCCATCTACTAGTAGCAAGTAAATGGTCAAGTCGACTTCATACTAACATGCTTTCTTAAAGAATATCTGGTTAAACTTGGTTTCTTAACCATGGGAATTTAGTAAAGTAATGACAGCAATGGGTGGATTTAGTAGTGATATTATTAAGCATACAAAGATAAATACCATTCATTGAAATGACTAGATGTAATTATTAATAGACAAACAAATACACGGAATAGACATTAGTACAGCAAATAGTAAAGATATGTTCTCAAATATATCCAATTATGCGAATTTATTACATTATATCCTTGTTTATTTAGTAAAACTATGACTTGAACGGGTGAGTTAATCTAAAATATTAGTCGAGTGATAGGCCAACTTGGGATAGTACTTAACCAAACACCAATATGCTCAAACGGGCGTGTAAGGAAGCACAGGTTGCAACGAGTTTGAGGCGGGCGGCAGCTCAAACGGTACAGACAATATGGGGAAGTCCATCGTAATTTCCCTTAATTAGCATAACGATAAGGTTGAATGTTCCTTGGCTGAGATGTTGGGATACTTGGGCCGGTCGGCATGCTTCAAAAACCTTGTCGGTGTAATTAAAAGGATTGTTTAAGATTAAGTAAAATTGGGTCTTGTAGTGTAGTACAATAAGGGTTATGTGTGTAGGGGGAGTTAGGCTCAGATTATGGGTATAAAAGGACTAGTCCTGGTCATTCGGGTTTATTCTTAGTTTGGAAGTGGGCTAGCTCTAATCTCTGGAATACGTGTGAAGAAGTGTTTTTTAAGCTGTTTTATTCTAAGATCAAAGTGTAGTTTTTGTTCAGTGATAAAGGCGGTTCGTAATGTTTTCATCCAGGAACATAAGAGGATATGAGGCTACCGAGCTGGCCTCACACAAAGTTAAGTGTTTAATCCTTGGTAATATGAATGTTCTGATTATTGATTCTGATAGGTTTGACTTATTAAGTGTTTAATCCTTGGTAATATGAATGTTCTGATTATTGATTCTGATAGGTTTGACTTATTAAGTGTTTTTGCCTTTAGTAATATGAATGTTCTGATTTGTTTGACTTTTTAAGTGTTTTGGTTTTTAGTATTTTAAACAATTCTAATATGTAAGTTTCTTAATAAGCCGATATAATTATTTGTGTCATTATCATTACTGATTTAAGGTAAGATTACAGGACTACTTAAAACTTTCTGACAACATATGACTGGGGTAGAGTGACCTTGACAATGACTATAATTCCCCGACGGACATTCAATCTACTTGAAAATGAGTACATAATGATAATTCCCCGTCAAATATTTCATACTTGAGAGAGATTATCCGTAATAGTAAACACTGATCCTTTATAAAGAAATTTACAAATAGTAATTTCTTGATGTTCTAGTAAATTTAATCAGCAGTATGTAGATAACTTCTTCCATATCAGAGAAATAACTTTATATAACAATTTAGGCAAGCTCTTCTTGAATGGATTATATATTTTACGTTATAGTTGAACTTTTATATGCTAAGGGCTAAGCGCTTAATGACAAGTTGTGTCATGGGTCTTTTAAACCCACAGGTGGTAGAATTGGAGCGAGGCAGATATGGTGTAGAGATCTCGACGGACGTATTAATAAGGTATGGATGCACATTTCTGATTGAAGTAGGCCCAACTTTGGTTCATTTAAATATATCTATTTATACTGTAGGATAAATTAGTCGTTCTATATTTTTGCAATAAAGTCTTTTAATAATATAAAAGTATATCCTAGTTTTTGAAGCTTAATGTCGAGTAAAATAGGAAATTAGTTTGCTTATTTTAATAGAGATCATCAGGAGTCCAGAGTCCCGTCAAATATCATAGAATTTATGGGTTACTACGATTCACAACTATCAGAGGGTCCTCCCTAGAACGATCACATTTTGGCCAAATTCCTTCTTAAATATCATTTCTTTGAGCTTCAGTATTTGCGACCCGCTTTTGGGGGGTTGTTTTATTACAATTTGGTTCCGTGACCGAGGGATTAGTATAGCCTCTTGTTTTATTACAGTACCTACAATGAAAATTGAAACCGCTTCGAGGTATTTCGTTATTTCTATAAAAAGGCTTTACACATAAGAAGAGTACAGTATTGATTCTCAAGTACCGAATATGATTGGAACATTAAAAGAAAGAACAGGTTGCTTGTACCCTAGTCAGTTGGCGAACATTTGTATGCCTAATCATTAGTTAGCTGCTGCAACTATGTATATTAAAAATATCAATTACGGTAGTACTGTGAGCGGTTCGTGACGAGGACTCAGGATTACCTCCAAGCAATTAAAGCACAAGGTGAACAGCCAGTTACTTCGCTGGGATGGGAATATATATAAGATTATTGACCGAAGATGTTGCAAACAGACATTAAAGTAAATACCAGCCATGTCTGGACATATGCCTTGTCCATTATTGTTTCTAATTCTAGCTAGATGTTTAAGGCTTACAACTCACGACGCGATGTAGCCAATTCGACCTTACTCCTTATGAGAATATTGAGAATGGAAGGATACTAAAGTACCTGCCGTAACTACTGTCTCTACATTAAGTTCCTTGACTGTAGTTACTTGTATATTTTCCTCTTTTACTTAGGCATGTGCGGTGACTTGACATTTATTGATGAAACAATCGATAAATTCGTGCCAATGCAGAGTTTATACTCAAGGGCGGGCGGTTAAAGCGAATTTGTGGACCGGTTCGCATGTTTATTCTCCAGCACGGGAAGTTTTCGTGCACATGAAGTAAACTTGCACCGGTTTTATAAAGAGGACATGTTTCAATATTATAACAGAAAAAACAAAGTTCCAAAACACTTCCCGCCCGCGTGCCGAATTAATTTGAAAATGGAACTTATTCATGCTGGCCGTGGCCACCACAAGCTGAATGGAACACATTTAAAAACAAAATCCACTAGTGTTGACAAGACGCTGCAGTGTTGTACGTAGTAGAACTGCAGATTCTTGAAAATACTAAAATCACAAGTGACGTATGTGATTTGTCTTTGACTGACTGATTTGTTCCTGTCTCTAGTAGCCTTGGTCTTTTCTAAGTCTCGCTAGAAGTGAGAAAAGTAGAATATAATCCTCGGGGATAAAACTGTTTTTGTCTTAGGCGCCCTTAAAGCCCTCAATGCACTCAAGACTCGTCTTAATTCCCTCCCTTAGCTCGGGAATAACTCATAACACCCTCGCTCCGCCCGGGAGTAGGTAAAATTTGTTGTTCTTCGTTAAAGTACGTTCCGGATTTAATATTGCGCCTGTGACATAAAACAGTGCTAGATTGCTTATGCATTTTGATATTAGACTGCGTCTTTAGCAGCGTTTGCTGTCTAGCCATATAATGTACTTACGACTTATGTCAGTACATCAGAGTGTAAATTGACAGCTATTCCACTCCCAAACTATTCGGTCGCCGGGTCTTATAATAAGGGTTACAATTTTCTTTTCCGTTATATAAAATAATAATAAATAAATAATAAATATTTGTGGACAATCTTACACTAATCAACCTAGTCCCAAACTAAGCAATGCTTGTAGAACTATGGGTACTAAGCGACGCTATACATACATTATATAGATAAATAAATACATAGAAAACATCCAAGACCCAAGAACAAATATTCGTGGTCATCACACAAATAAATGCCCCAGGCCTGGATTCAAACCCGGGACCTCCAGCTTCGTAGGCAGGGTCACTACCAACTAAGCTAAAGCGGTAGTGTTGTACTTACTATTGGCGCAACTCCGAGGGTCTGGCAGGGCAAGTCGCCTCTGGGCATCGACGACACACAGCACGGCTAGCAGCGCCGCGGCAGCCAGGCAGGTGTGCCGGCTCATCTGTGTGGAGGGACACCATTAGATACCTACTCGATACAATACCTGGGACTAGGGCTGCCAACTCTAATTTCGCCAAACCCGGACAAACATTCAAAAAAACCCGGACATTTGGCGTAAAACGCATTTTTTTCCCGGACGAGTCCGAAAATAATATTTAAAAAAAACAAGACCTTTAAATTCAATGAGGTGCTTCCTTACATGAAAAGTGTCCGGGTTTTCCCCGGACACTTCTTGACACCCCACCCTGGACGGCCCCCGGACGGCCTCCAAACTAGGACAAATCCGGGAAAACCCGGACGGATGGCAGCCCTACCTGGGACCTATATGACAGGGGTTGACAAACGTTTTTTATAACGTCGTATTATGGTCGCGATCTTACACCAAAATTAACTATTTTGGAAATTTGAAGAACCAAAAATATTGTTTAGGCGGACTATCAGCTTTCGAAAGATGCAACCTGCACCGTGCACGCGGCTAGCGAGCGCAGCTTGGCGACCCCTACGGAGAAATCTGTTTCTTCCGTATTCCGTATTACCGTATACCCCCTTCTTACCCTATTTTCCCGTGTTTTTATTCATTTTGCTCGTTTAATTCTTGTATATTTATTTATTTCGGGGATCTCGGAAACGGCTCTAACGATTTTGATGAAATTTGGTATGTGGGGGTTTTCGGGGACGAGCAATCGATCTAGCTAGGTCTCATGCCCGGGAAAACGCCCAGCAAAGCTCGGCTGCCCAGATATTATAAGTAGATATAATTCTTGTGAGTATATATCTATATATAAGTATATTTATTTATTTCGGGGATCTCGGAAACGGCTCTAACGATTTTGATGAAATTTGGTATGTGGGGGTGTTCGGGGACGAGCAATCGATCTAGCTAGGTCTCGTGACCAAGAAAACGCCGAGCGAAGCTCGGTCGCCCAGATATTACGATAAGATAAACATCACGCAGAAAGCTTACAAGAAAGCTCTAAGTTACATAAAGTGTTTCCTATTAGTAAGTGTAATGTAATAAGTAAGTGGGTACAGGTAATACCGGTTAAGATATTCCGGTTCAGGATGGTTCAAGCGCGATTCTATCGCATGATAGCGTGCAAAACAGCATATCTGCCCGTGTGTATGTATGTATGTATGTATGTAAATACTTTATTGTACACAAGACAAGAGAAAGAAACAATACAGACAAAATAGATTATACATGTACAAAGGCGAACTGTGCACAACCTTAAGCGGGTATTACACTGTCCTGAATCAGGCGTCCTAACTAGTGGAGGGGAGTTGAAGCATCTCGCCCTAACGTATAGGTCGGAACCCTTCTAAGTGTCCTAAATTCAGGACAGTGTAATATCCGCTTTAGCTAGAATTTACCTTTTATAACTTTATCTTGGTTGGTATTAACGTATTATTGTAGCGGATGTAGCTACGATGCTCTGCTCGTAATAGATTCTATAGTAAGTATACAATGTGGCATAAAATTCTCAGAACCACACGAGTTTCATATCGAGATAGCTCACCTTATAATTTAGATGCAGCATGAAGCTCATGAAGATAAAAACAATTGCTTGCGAATTGCTAATTTATGCTAATATTGCACATTGCTTGAGCAAATCTTTAGTGGCCTGCTGCCATGTATGTTACTATACTAAAGATTAGTTTGGCCAAAAGATCATTAATTTACCTACAGTTAACATGTTTACGAAATGGTTCCTAGTTTTTGCCCGCCATGAACCCAGACTTTCCTAGCAGGCATGTCGGAGAGCCGACTATACTTAGTCGTTAAACTTATTTAGTTACCTATCAGTGGCGGAGCGTCAAAAACATTATTAGGGAAGCCGGACATAATTTGCCTTTCTTATTCCCCATGAGCCGTAGGTAGTAAAAGAACTGGACTGGCTGAAAATTAGGCAAGCGGTGGGAATCGAGTTATATATGGACGCTCCGCCGCTGTTCTGTGCATGAAACTCTAGCTACTTATGTGACAGGGATGGTGCAGGGGTCGCGATCGTGTCTCGCTTGCCGATGCGGACGCCGTGTTGGGTGTCGCCAAGCATTCCGCGTCGACGAAAGTGACCAGTAAGCCAACAAGTCCGTACTTATATTATCAACCTACGAGTTCGCTTTCTTTTATTTATGTAGACTTCGACTGCCCGAGGACAATCGATACGTGAGATGAATTTATTTTGTTGTATTTGTGAAAGCAAAACCCGCCTTGCTGACCTCCTTGCTATACTAGTTGAAACGTTTGCGTGAAATGGTACCCAACGCGAGAAATCGTCGATTTGGGACGCATTTTACGGTAACGGAAAGCTGAGTCTCCGATTCATTCTTCTCCATCACAATGTTTACAGAGAGGCGTAACAGCTTCATCGCTAACTATTAGGTAATAATTCGCTGAAGATAGTAACATAATCGCAAACAGGACCCCAATACCTACGTTTTGTTTTCAGACTTCACACTTCTAGAAAATTCAAACTTTCTATATGTAGATATTTTATAGACAGATAACGGATCTAATTACCATTTACTCATCGGTATCGATCTAGATTTTGATAGTAGTAAAAGTTTTGCAACCGTAAATAATTAGGTAAAAATATACTAAGTTAAAAAACTTCCAACCACAACACTATTATTATAATATTACAGTAATGAAAGCTTGTTTAATCTGAAGTTGAAGGTGCATTTTAGAGTTAATGTATTGTCATGATAAGAAATCGTCGTAAAAGATAGTATATAAAATATTAATCACCACCATACCAATGTAGTTAAATATAAATATTTTTATTCTACTACGACGAGAAGACGATGGTAATATAAATAGGTGCACAACCTTTAACTCTCGTCGGTTTAACACAACACGTATTTTTTTCAAAATAAACTGAATTTATTTTTGTATCACAATAATGAATGCTAGAGCCACTGCGCAGGTGCGCGCCGGCGCAGCATAGTACCTCGGTGGTCGGTGGTGTGTTAGAGTGCGTGAGCGACGTGGGTGAAGCTGGTGCGATGCGCGGCGCGGACGGCAGGCGGGTGGATCGAGCGAGACACGCGTGTGCGAAGCGCGCTGATGTCGGAGGGACTGGCGCAGGCGCAGGTCTCTTCTCTAATTAAGCCTCCGCCCCATTCATTCACTTTCACTTCCAATATGAGAAAAGACTCGTCCGCAACGCCGTGCCTCTGTCGCTCGGGACACAGAGACCTTCGGAGGTCACAGCCGGAAACAAATGAGGTTGCATAACAAACCCGTAACCTGTACCTACTTTTGAGACTGTAATTTAGGCTTCGATAGTATATTGACATGTCACGTAATAACAACTTCCTTGACATGGGCGACTATGGGTACCATGAGTACTTACCATGATGTAGGTTACGCAGCGTAAAGGGGCAAGTTCCTTGGCATCTACAGGAAAAGCGACAATAATAGGTATTTCAACAAATTGTATATATAATGAAGGAAGCATTTAATCATATTTTAATCTCTACCGTTCTAAAACCGCTCGCAGCTTTGCTTCTAAAGTGAAAAAACGTTTGTATAACAGGTAGAGTTTGTGTCATTTTACGTTTCTGCGATAACCAGCAAAAACTATAGGTACCCCAGGATGTGAATTAAGAAAGTAAATAAATTAGAGCCAGCCAAATATATTGTAGAGTCAAGTACTAAAATATGTGTGCACACAACTTGCTCAAACACATGTCTCATAGCTCTTATGTCGGTGGATTAAGGTTTCAGTACATATTTATGAGACAATTCATTCGATACATATTTTTTCACTTGACTGTACCAAGCGTACGACTTTTCCTATTAAGTTGCTATTCGAATATAAAAGGGCATTTGTAGCCCGTTTAGAGTGAGCAAAACTCTTTTATTAGGGTTCCGTAGTTGTTAATTCTGTCAAAAACATAGTAAATATAAGTTTGCGAATTTTTTAGTCCACATAATGTAACGGGTGGACGACACGCACTTGGCCGGTTTTTAGGGTTCCGTAGTATTTTAAGATGAGATGAGTTAAAAAAACTGAGTATACTACACGACAACGTCATGCGATTTCAGGGAAAACAATCTTGAAACGGGAAAATATGCGGCGTGCTATCTTTGAGACGTGATAAGCTACTGAAATAAATGAATTTACCTAGTACAATATCATCCTCTGATGTCTCAGGGAAACGAAGAATTGTAGGCGACAATTACCGTTAAAAATCTCATCTTTAAAAAAACGGGGTATAGATTGTATTACTATGAGCAAATAAAGGGTTAGGGTGCTACAATACTATATAATGCTGACTGTACTATACCAACTCGATTAAATTGAGGTCAGTGAATGACTAGAAGATGAGCTGCAAAATTCTTGACCTCGTGGCAGGTTGTTAGTATCCATACGAGGAGGCTAAGCGATTAGTGGTGACTTGTTATTTTGACCATGATTCAAAGAAACGACAGATAGACGGACGTGCACTTCTTTTATTATGAGGTGTTATGTTATTTACCAACTGTTGCTGATGGTTCCAGACCCGCGTTTGCAATAAAATAATTTACTTCCTCAATTTAGTTGTTTATTAGTGGGTATATGATATAACTAATAAACAACTAAATTGGTATATGTAATTTGGCATGTCTGCCTGTTATGTATTAGATAAATACGTTATTTATGCAGTCGTTGGTGCATCATGTGAGTAAAAGTAGGTTAAAAACTAGATAGGTACTCGTATGGTTGACGAAATATAAACTGCACCGATTCGCCATACAAGTTGTTCGAGGAATCGGTGCAGCTTATATTTCGTCAACTATACGTCGTGCACTTGCTTTGCTAACGCAGAAAATCCGTACCTGATTGGTAGTTTTGAAACAACATACTCCTTATCTCGTTATAATGGTAATTCAATTGTAAAACTGTGTACAAACAGTTGTCAGAATTAAGTTGTCACCGAGGGCTGAATGCTGATGGGGTCGCGCCGCGGCCGGGGCACCGGCGCTGTGAGATGAGATAACTGTGGATATAAGTGAAAGTTAAACAACACATTTGTTTAGTACAGCTTTTTGCTAACAGCTCATTTACTCGGTTCGCCGATATTGGTGAATGCGTGAAAAGACAGATTACGTTATACAAATAGTCGTGTCATTCAAATAAACATCGAATTTAATGACTCTTCAATAACAATAACGTTTTTAATTACTTTCGATAAACGCCGGGCTTTCTTTCTTTGAAATATTTACGCTTCTACATTCTTTAGCTAATAGTAATAGTTAACAGAACCTTATTTAAGTATTTTAAAATTTAAACTAGCTGGTGACCAGCGGACTGTGAAATACAAATTAGTTAACTCGAATTTTTAAAATGTTTAATTTTATGGCTATAAGCACAGTGGCCGATATACCAGTGGCGACGCGTCAAAAATATTCTTAGGGAAGCCGGAAATAGTTTGCCTTTCTTATTCTTCATGAGCCGTACTAAAAGTACTGGTGTGCCTGAAAATAAGGCAAGCCGGTGGGAATCGAGTTGTATGGACGCTCCGCCACTGGGATATACACATTTGCCGTTTGCCGCCCGTAGCCTATCCTAATTCTTCCGCTTCTACCGACCGACAATTTGAAAGCACTACCTACTTAATTTATATTAGACAACGTTTTCGCCACTGTGCGAAGATCGGGGGCCGAGATTTTTGAGTGTCGAACGCTCTCGACTTTTCACTCGACATCTGTAAAATCGTCATAGTTTTTTGACAGATCTCGAGTGAAAAGTCGAGCTTTCGACACTCAAAAATCGACCCCCAGGAACAGGAATAATCCAATATACCTACTTAAGTACCAGTGGCGGCGCGTCAAAAATATTCTTAGGGAAGCCGTCAATAATTTGCCTTTCTTATTCTTCACGAGCCGCAGTAAAAGTCCTGGACTGGCTGAAAATTGTGCAAGCCGGTGGGAATCGAGTTGTATGGACGCTCCGCCACTGTTAAGTACCTGTCTAAATCTCTGTTGGTATGTCTCTTTATCACTGAACATTTTGAATTTCACAGATTTTACCGCTGTGAAACCAGATTATGTACGCCGGCGTCGGCATCGGTATAGAAATCGTTCGATAGGCTTGTAAAGTGTTGCCGCACGAGTGGCCATGGACAATGTCAGTCTGCCATGATGCGCGCAGGTGCCGCGCCGGCGTTAGCGGTTTACTTCGCCATTTTTCAGGCTCTTTAAACCCTGTAGTACCCATAGGTGGGCATTAACTCGTTAATCGTTAATTAACGAAGTTAACAAAATGCTTAACGGATTAACTTTTAAGTTAACGCCGAAAATTGTTAACGAATTCATTAACTACCGTTAACTTTCCATAAGTCCGTTAATCTTTAATGAATTACCTACTTTTCGCCAAAAGAATAGGTATTGTACTGTACCGCTAACACCTTCTGACTAGGACGTCCATCGGGTGATGAAAATGTGACTATATTATACGGTGCCTATGCCTACCTGAGCCTATTTATAGTAGTAGCTGAGTGGTTCATGAGTACGACTCTCAAATATGAGGTCCTGGATTTTAACGTTTAACGAAGTTAACTTATTTTTTAACGGATTAGCGATTAACGAAGTTAACTATTTGATTAACGGTGCCCATCTCTGGTAGTAAAGGTACTAGGCATATAGTAGGTTGTCCTCATACTTACGTCATCATAACCGCAGGTGGCTCTAGGGTAGAGTAGATGAGCAAGTGCTCTAGCCGTCAGGTGACTAAGGGCTCCTAAATGAAGAATGAGAAATAGTCACGAGAAAAGTAAAATTTGGGAGGCGCCTGATGAGTGGCGTATGATGTATGAAGCACTCCAGCCTGACCATAAACTGGGGCAGGCGCTGATTATACATTATACCTACTCGTAACACCAATAACTACTGAATACTGAAGGTATGCTTGAGGTGGGTGATAAATAACTTCACGATGAAAAAATCACGGTGATCCGCCGTTAAAAAGTAACAGTGTGACTTGTCACGAAGTAACAACGTTACAAAATAACGTTGTTACTTAGCGACGATATTACTGGAACAGTGTGTAAGCGACGCGTCGTCGCGTCGTGCCTCGTGAGCTCGTGACCGCTGTTACTAACTGTGACTATGACTGCGGTGCGCTGTCACAGAGTAACATCAGTTGTTACAAAAATATCAGTAACTGTCGGGAACGATCGACACGCAAATCTCGTGACACGAAATAACCGAAGTGACAAAGTCACGGTGATTTTTCAGTGTGATTTTTTTGGAACGGGAATAACAATAACGGTGATCAAAAAGTAACGCTTTTCCCCATGTCTAAGATATGCGGTGTTGTGTTCCTTGCTGATGAGTAAGATCGCCAAAGATCCCGAGGGTGCGCCGTGTTGTGAGTGCAGGGTGAATCTACCGGTTGACACAACAAATCCTCAAACTGTTAAAGGGTCGACACACAAGTGTCCATAGGCTACGAAGCTACGATGTCTGCTATCAGGCAGGTCGTATGATTGTTTGCGAGCATCGTTATATAAAAACTGTACTAGCTAAAAGATGACAAATGCGTCTAAATAGGGTGAAGCTTATTTACATATAGGTACTTATACATACTGTGGTAGGTAGGTTACGGGCCTTAAAATAACACACCCATCCGTACGCCCAAACCTAGTAAGTTATTATTTGGATAGTAAATATGTAAGTGATTACGTGACTGACGTGACAGGTTGTAGAGAAAAAGTTGGTTAGATATGTATGAGAGACATTCAACAACAATCGAACATATATGTTACGTTTTAAAAGTTATTAGGTGTAGTTAAGAGGCTGACAAGACCTAAACTAGTGGCTCTGTGAGCTGTAGACCTCGTGAGTGTTTTTTTTATTTCCAAAACTGTTAGATATCGAACCTGTAGAGCAGGGGTCGGCAACCTTTTAGCACCCACGGGCCACATAGTAGCTAAAAAATCTTCGCGGGCCGCAGATGATAATAATGATCACTGTCTGTTGATATCAACTCGAAACAAATTGGTACCTACGCCGTATGCGACAGTAACGTAGTAAAAATTCGCACCCCTTTTTACGTGAAAAACGAGAAAGACGAAAAACCGACTTTTCACAGATAAACCAGCTAGTTTCCTTACCAAACCCAGATAATTCGCATTTCAACCGCATCGTAATTTCGCGATTCATTCGATCAATGCAAGCATATAGAATAGCAGATATAGAAACTTTAAGGGGGGGGCGGGTCATAAAGTCATAACACACCTAGATGAAAACGCGAGCGCGAAATTTTTCGAACACTGATGCAGATGCGGCAAATACTTCATACGCATCAAGTCATAACACATCTAGATGAAAATGCGAGCGTAGCGAGCGCGAAATTTTTGGAACATTATGATGCAGGTGCGGAAAATACTTCATACGCATACGCATCAAGTTATGTAGATGTAAACGCGAGCGCGAAATTTTTGAACACTGATTCAAATGCGGCAAATACTTCATACGCATCAAGTCATAACAAATCTCGTTGTAAACGCGAGCGTAGCGAGCGCGAAATTTTGCGAATATTATTATGCAGGTCTGGAAAATACTTCATACGCATCAAGTCCTGTAGACGCAAACGCGAGCGCAGCGAGCGCGAAATTTTTTGAACATTAAGATGCAGGTGTGGAAAATACTTCATACTGTCTAACGCAAACGCGGCGAGCGCGAAATTTTTGAAAAAAATTTTAGATAGATTTAATTGTAAAATATACTTACAAACACATATCTCGTCCTGACCAACTGTGAAAATATTCGTGGTTGGCGATACAGACGCTTTCACGATGTTAAGAATTTCAAATTTTACCTTTACAAACAATAAAGCCAGGGAGGCTCGCGGGCCGCAAGGAAGGGGCTCGCGGGCCGCATGCGGCCCGCGGGCCGCCTGTTGCCGACCGCTGCTGTAGAGGAGGACAAACCATAGATTTTTTTTTAGATTATTCGACAAAAATATTCGATGTAATCAAAGAACGTGCTCACAATACTTCACGAGAATCTGTTGTGAAATGCGACCCTTAGAGGTGA
Source organism: Cenopis cana (assembly GCA_951800055.1). Classification (NCBI taxonomy): domain Eukaryota; kingdom Metazoa; phylum Arthropoda; class Insecta; order Lepidoptera; family Tortricidae; genus Cenopis; species Cenopis cana. The sequence goes on along the minus strand of OX637477.1, from coordinate 11,042,456 downwards.
ACAAATCGAAATTCGGCCGCAGAAACACAAAATAATTGATAAAAAAATTGTTTTTTTAAATTTTGAAAAAGTGACTCGATAAAAAAATTCTATAGAATTACCGCACCTGCTCACAAAATTTCACGAAAATCGGTTGATAAATGCGACCTGTAGAGGAGAACAAACCAATGAATAAAATAAAATAAAATTAAATTTACAAAAATTTACTTGCCTAAAAAATTCTATGTAATCATAAAACCTGCTCACAAAACTTCACGAGAATCGGTTGAGAAATGCGACCTGTAGAGGAAAAAACGGCCGCAGAAAAATACGAAATCATTGATACAAAGTTTGTTTTTTCGAATTTCAAAAAAGTGACTCGACAAAAAAATTCTATGCAGTTACCAAACCTGCTCGCAAAATTTCACGAAAATCGGTTGATAAATGCGAACTGTAGAGGAGATCAGCCAACGACGTAAAAAATTTTTTTTTTTAATTTACAAAAATTTACTCTACAAATAAATTATATGTAGTCATGGAACCTGCTCACAAAATTTCACGAGAATCGGTTGAGAAATGCGACCTGTAGAGGAAAAAACGGCCGCAGAAAAACACGAAATCATTGATACAATGTTTGTTTTTTTGAATTTCCAAAAAGTGACTCGACAAAAAAATTCTATATAGTTACCGAACCTGCTCACAAAATTTCACGAAAATCGGTTGATAAATGCGACCTGTAGAGGAGGACATACAAAAATCCGGCCGGACATACGAAAGCATTTTTGTCGAAGCTAAAACAGAGACCTCGTTTTACTCGGTCAAAAAAGTCCCGCTCTAACACGCGTGAGTTTCCAATTAGCCATCTCGCTCTTTACGGAAGCTCTGCGCGTAGAATAACAAATAAATCCTATAATAATATTGAAATAAAAAAAAGTGTGGATTATTTGTGAAATTTCTTTCGGCGTTTCTTCTCGGCAGTGGCCTCTGTGAAACGCTAGTAGGGTTTGACTTGTAAAAGTGCCATTGCGGCCTACTTACAGAATAAAGTTCATTTTATTCATTTTTTTTATTTTATGACTCGTTGGCGGTTTAGGTATGAATCTTCATGAATGAAACTTCATGTTTTTATTTGCAGACCCATACGTAATAAAAATAAAGACAAAGAACCGTTTAATGATGATTTACGTAATAAAAATAAAGACAAAGAACCGTTTAATGATGATTTTAAGACCAATTTTTGCAATGATTTTCGATCGAGCCGATTTCGTCCAATTATGTATCGAGTCCGTAGTGTCCGTACAAGGTCTTTGAAATATGATGAATATTAAATTTTTTTTTTTGATGTGCTACAGCAAATAGTTTTTCTTAAAATACTGCTTAAATTAACAAAATTAGGTCTTGTCGACCTCTTAATATCTTAGCAGTCCGAGTTTAAGTACTAATACTTTGAATAGGTATAGGGCGTATCTTATTACGATAAAGTCGATAAAAACCACCTTTTACAACAATATGGAAATGAAGTTTTTGCAACGGAAAATAATATGTAATGTGTGTGTGTGTAATAATGTTATTTTTGTGTGTTTGCATTGTACAAAGCTGAACTGCTAGTTATATGTACTTATAGTAATAACAGGCATACAAATTTAGGTACATAAATCCACACCTGAATTACCGAATAGGGTAGGCAGAGCACATGAAACAAAGATTCAGTAAGTAAGATGAAAACATTTGATATTGCATTGCCGTGATGTTGCTAGCCCATAACCCACAACACTCTCCAACCCGGTTCCCATAGTCGACTCTTTACTACACCCACGGGAAGAAACCCACACTAAGTAACGCGGGATAGCACAATTATGTCTTTAAAGCCAAAATGTCTACTATAGAATTCGTAGTTTGAACATCAAAGATGCCTCAAAGACAATCAGTCGACATAAGATGAATGTAGAGTGAAATGGCTGCAAAATTGTTGACTCCTTATCTCCTTAAGCATCGAATTATCTAATAGCAAATGACATGCTCATTTCACCAAGTCTCTTTATGTGGTATGGTATAGGAGATGCAGTCGAATGTGCTGCTTCGCGAGAAATTGATTTAATCCCTTTAGGAAAATGAATAGAATCCTATTTCGCAATTTTCTAATAAATATCTGCAAACCGCCAGAGTTAACCACAAGAATTGGAGACAATGTAAAACTTATTCGAACAACTTTATGAAAACTACTTACATTGTGCACAAATATCGTGTTTGTACCTTACCGCACAAAACGCATCGTAAACCTAGTTACTATCAAATGTTGCCTTGAAGTACTAATACAGTACAGCACCTAAGGATAAAGTCCGTAATGATGCAGGTTTCGCAAGTGTGAGCTTCAGGCAAGTGATGAAACATGGCTGAAGCTTTCAAATTTGTCAGGGTCGTTTGTTGAAAAAGAATACACATCAAGGATAATTTACTTGAGAGGCATCAGTAAAACAATATGATTTATAAAAATAAAAAACCGGCCAAGTGCGTGTCGGGCCATGCGCAAGATAGTGTTCCGTAGTCGTCCACCCGTTACATTACTTATGTGGACTAAAAAGTTCGCAAACTTATATTTACTATGTTTTTGTCAGAATTACGAACATTATCTAAGGCATCAATGGAAATTGTACGAAAGTTTGCTTTTGCAAAGTACATTTCAGAAGTTCGACTATTACTCGTTAACTAGTAATGTCTACTTAGCTGTGATAGTTTTCCTTTTAAATTCATCGTATATACAACTACCATGATTTTTTTCACATGCCTAGTAGCCACCGTTTAACTGGCAGGGGGAGGGACATTTGACCATAACAAAAATTATCACTTCAAAGCTTAATATCACGCTAACCAATTCTTTAATCAAAAAATGCTTTTAGAAACCTTATAATATTTTTAAAAGACCTATCCAAAGATACCCCACGCGATAGGGTTTGGCAGAAAAATAAATTTCACCACCACTATGCATGTACGGGAGGTACCCTAAAAAAATTTTTTTTAAAGATTTTATTCTACCGTTTTGTCGGCGTCATTGATATGTATACTGATGCCAAATAACAGCTTACAGAAGCGGGGCTAAAGTAGTACATTTAAGCCCTAGGGAAAATATGTATACATATTTATGATTTACAAAACATTTTAATTTGACCAATCAAAATACTTCACCTATTAAATCCACCAATCACAGAACAGTAATTTGACAGAAAAAAAAAATTGATAAAAATATCAACCAACCAGAATACAGCTGTACTAAAATCGACCAATCAGGAAAGACGTTTTTCAGTTCTCTAAAGATTAAGCGATGTCTATGGTCAAAGCAAATGCGCCTCTTAAAAGAAAAAAAAAGCGCATGTTGCATCTCTTTCCTTAACATAGCAAAAGAAAGGGAGGCGGATGCGCAAAGCGAACACGCACAGCGAGTAGTGGTAGCCGCACAGGCCCAATTTCAAAGAAAAACTGCAAATCGATGTACAGTTTAGCCATTTGGCACACGCATACTAGTGGTCAAAACAAAGTTTTTGACCCGCAGTTCCTAAAAAAATTTCCCTTAGGAGGGGAGTGCCAAGACATTCTATTTTTTGTATGGATTTTTTTTTTCAGAAACCTATCGTGTGTAGTATCATATGAAAGGGCTTTTTGAGGCGATTCTAAAAATATACCACATCATTACATTTCAGCAATTTCTTTTTATATAAATCACAAATAATTTTCGAAACATACCAAGTTTGAGGCCCTCCAAACACGAAATGGCGATTTTTATTTGATACAGTATAACACAAATGATACGTGATATCCTCGTATCTAACCTCAAAAAAGTAATTTTGAAACGATTTTCATTACGTTTTTTTTTTAATTTTTCAATATTACCAGAGACTAGGAATTATATAGACTGCCAATGCCTATACATTGTGGCGTAATTTTAAAATAATGGGCCTGCTGTAGCTAGTTTCACTATGGAGAGATCACTTTACCATTTAATTCGTATGCCACTAAGACCTCTGCTTAAAACATAGCGCCATCTGTTGGGAGCTTCTTCGTTTTGTTCATAGATGGCGCTATGCGTTAAGCAGAGGTCTTAGTGGCATACGAATTAAATGGTAAAGTGATCTCTCCATAGTGAAACTAGCTACAGCAGGCCCATTATTTTAAAATTACGCCACAATGTATAGGCATTGGCAGTCTAATATTACTAAGTGACACGGTTCTACTTCAATACCTATTTTACGTGATTGTTCGAGTGGTAATATCGTTCGAGTGGTAACTATCTCGTGGTAATATGGCTTACTTTAGACCCTTGTCAAACAATCTACTATTAGTAACTTCAAAGCAAAGAGCCTACAGGACAATTAATTAATGTAATTAGTTATAGTTACCTATTTATATACATATTTACCAGTGGCGGAGCGTCCATACAACTCGATTCCCACCGGCTTGCCTAAGTTTCAGCTAGTCCAGTTCTTTTACTACGGCTCATGAAGAATAAGAAAGGCAAATTATTTCCGGCTTCCTTGAGAATAATTTTGACGCGCCGCCACTGCATTATATATCGGAATATTGTACGTTAGTGTCTAATTATTAAGTTTAATTTTCTGCCTTGCTCACGATGTTTCGGAGTCTCCAAACTGTGCTCCTTTTGCTGCTCTGGCTAACGGCGGTTGATTGTTTTTACTTGTAGGATTGTCTGACATCTTGATCTAGTATGGTGTGGTATGGTGCTAACATTAGTTGGAAAGACACCTCTTTGAAAGGGAATTTTGTAGATAACGTTGCGCTGCTGTACGGTGCGTTTGCACCACACTTTCACAGCACATACCCGTCATGAATATTCACTATACGCCCAGGCGTTAATGCGACGACCGACAAAGCAAATGTTTGAATACCTAGGTACATAATACACAGTACCAACATCAAGATCCGTGACTGTAGAAATTTGCAACGGTATCGCGGGCGTGGTCAATGGGTTGGTATTCACTGATGTACCAGTATAAGCCTGACCTACGGTTACAATCCTAGTCGTCACATATCCGAGGTCAAGTTATGCTAGACGTGGTGTGACGATAAGACAGGTTATGAATCACGTAGCCACAGTGGTCACCGAACGCATGGTCGTTATGCAACCGACTGTAATGCCTGTAACAAGACCTTAAAGGGTAAACATTTCACAACATAATTTTAACGAGAACGAGTAATGAATCTTCAATTAGGTGCACTAAGCTGGCCAACAAGCTTAGGCCCGTCTGATCTTTGACTAGGATGATAAGTTTTATGGCTATGTTATACGTGACGTTTTAGGCCGTAAAACATGACCATAAATAGTATCTTGCTAGTTGGGCTAAGTAATGGTAAGCGGACTCCGTAGGTATGTTCCGCGTAAGTAGTCCAAAGTTTGTGTGCGAGTCAGTCAGCTCGTGTTAACCACGTTTTATAGTATAGATAGGTACAAGTCAGTAGCCAGGATGAGATTTTTTTTACGACGGTGGCAAACAGGCGTACGATCCACCTGATGGTAAGCGGAAACCGCAACCTATAGACAAAGAGACAACGCGATACACAGTGCGCATGGAGGAAAAAAGGATGATTGTAAAGGAACTCGCTGACAATAATAGCAACAACAGATAAAATTAATTTTATTTAAATACGAAATCCAACAGATATTGTGAACACAGCCTTAGCAAGTGGGGCATAAACAAGTGTAACTGAGGGGATAAGATGATCGCGTATACCACGGAGCGTATACCGTCACCCCGGCACCACACTTCGCTATGCGTGTCGCGTTGCGTATTTTCCTCCCTTTTGCGATATTAAAGAAAGAGATGCAGCACGAATGTTTGCACGCATACGGCGAAGTGTGGTGGCAGCATGAAGTTTTATGTGACGTTTTCATACAGTTCGGCCATTAAACGTGTCGGTATACGCGGTCATCATAGCCCCTCTGGACCATGAACACTACAAAAAAATAGGCTTACAGTAAACAAACGCCACCGACTTTGCTCGCCGGCAGCGGGCCTACCGAAAACGAAGTATCTCCCTCTCTGTTGCTCCAATATGCAAGTGCAACGAAGAGGCAGATACTTCGTTTTCGGATCGGGTAGCAGTGAGCGGTTACCCGTTCGGCCCGGAAACGATCAATGTTGCCGTCAAGAAATCTACGTTATTTCTCCCGGCGAAAAAAATATACAATGTCATTTATTTAAACTTTGCACAGATACAAAAATAATAGTACAATTGGCGGACTTAATGCCTTAAGGCATTCTCTGCCAGTCAACCATTAGGCCAAACGGAAACTATAGTGGTGCATTCTTTTGTTATCTGCTCTGGGATCCCAGGGACTGGTAGACGACGGGTTTCGGCCATGTTTCGGCATGTCAAATGCTCGTCAATGTCTCAAAATTTGTAATAACTTTATTTTCTTCTACCGTTCTTCTACACACAGTTCAAATAAATGTCAAAACGATTGATGCTTCGGCGGCAACGATCAATATCGCACTGTCAAACTCCATCAATGTCCTTCAAGCACGTAAATCACATTTGACAATGGCTTCAATCAAACGGGGCGGCAACGATCAATAATCATTGACCAGCACGTAGTATTGACAAGTGACATTGATCGTTGCCGGGCCGCTATACATTTTTATCAGTGTCGGATTCTACACCGATATCGCATTATGTGAACACGGCTTGAACACGGCCTTTTGTTGGTAAGCTAGTCTATTGTATACCATAGACATCAACCTTACGTTATCTGTGTGCTCTGAGAAATCGAAAAAAAAAGTTATTTCAATTAGTCTATAGACAGCACCCTTCCCTTCCTTCTTTTCACAAAATCCGTAAAAAATGGCTGATAATAAGTTATACGATATATTGGGTGTTTCTAGGAATGCTAGTGATGCTGAGATAAGGCGGGTAAGAATCATTACCTTATACTTTGACCTCTAAAGTTTATTACGATATATGTCTTCATCGAGCTAAAGTAGGTAGCACGTTATGTCCATTGTTCATTTTGTCATGGTTACTTCATATTGCAGAGCTACCACAAGTTGGCGAAGGAATTCCACCCTGATAAAAATCCTGCTGCAGGAGATAAATTCAAGGAAATTAGCTATGCCTACGAAGCCTTATCGGACCCGAAGAAAAGACAAACTTACGATAAGTATGGGCTTAAAGGATTGCAAGAAGGTGGGCAAGGTGGTGGTTTTCCCCCGGACGATATCCTGGGCCACTTCTTCGGAGACATCTTCGGTATGGGCGGAGGCAGCAGAGGACAGCGACAGCGCGCTCGCGGCGAGGATACCATACATCCGCTAAAAGTGACGCTAGAGGACATGTACAATGGCAAAACAGCTAAGTTACAACTAAGTAAAAATGTTATTTGTGGTCCATGTAAAGGTATAGGCGGGAAGCCAGGATCTGTAGTATCTTGCAAGGACTGTCATGGACAGGGTATCAAAATTTCTTATCAACAGATAGGGCCCAACATGACTCGCCAGTTTCAGACTCGTTGCCCAACATGCCAAGGAGAGGGTGAAACTATTAATGAGAAGGATAAGTGCCCTAAGTGTAAAGGCAAGAAGGTCTTAAATGAGACCAAGGTACTTGAAGTTCATGTTGAAAAAGGCATGAGGGAAAACCAGAAAATATACTTCAGAGGTGAAGGAGACCAGCAACCTGACACTCAACCCGGAGACGTTATCATTGTGTTGCAGCAGAAACCTCATGATGTGTTCCAGCGGACCGGTGATGATCTGTTGATGAAACGTGAAATCACACTAACTGAGGCGCTGTGTGGCTTTGAATTTGTTGTGAAGCACTTGGATGGCCGGGACTTGCTGATAAGACACTTCACTGGAGAGGTAGTTAAGCCCGGAGACCTTAAGGGAATCCAAAGTGAAGGAATGCCTCAGTTCAAGAATCCATTTGAGAAAGGGAATTTGTATGTGAAGTTTGATGTTGTGTTCCCTGATAACAACTTTGCTACGGAGGAGCAACTAAAACAGATTGAGAGTATATTACCACCTCGGCCAGCCTTTGTGATGCCCACTGGAGAGGACGTAGAAGAGGTGAACCTGATGGAGTACACGGCTAATTACCGTGGGCGCGGCCGCGAGGAAGCATATGCCAGTGACGAGGAGGAGCACATGCATGCGGGCCCAGGTGTCCAATGTGCCCATCAGTAGTTCAATTATCCTCATGGATGTATAATGACCTCATGGATTTTTATAGGTAGTTTAATATTTCTAAACATTCTTTTGCATTAGTTTGTAAATGCTAGTTTATTTTCTTCATTAATGATGCAATAATTTGATGTGACTAGATTGCAAATGTAAATTTCATAGTGAGTCACAATTAAATGATCTATTGTTTTATCACAAAGTGGCATGACATGCAATAATAAAGTAGCCTTAAATATGTGTTCATAAAGCAGGTGTTCTTTCACATCCATTTTATCATTAACCATACAACCATTTTTATAGTTTTTGACCTCTTTAAATGTTTGGTTATGTCTACCAATTTTTCCTTTATTCCTTTAAGATATTCATTCCAGGGACATTATTTTGTATGGCTGAGGTAAATAATCATCATCAATTATTATAAATATGTTTTATTTCTTATTTCCTAATGACCCTGAATACAATATATAGAATTACTAATAAACAGTTTTAACCTATTTAACACCAGTTGTAATATTGATGACACTGGCACATCAGTACCATTGCTGCAAAAGAGCCAGTGTAAGTGCCTCCGCAGGCTAGCGCGGGTTGCACGGAGTGGATACACTCCTATCGAGAATTATGAGCACGCGTCCGCGCCAGTTAGTGTTGCTCATACTATTTTTCGATAGACGTGCAACCCGCTCCGTACATCCGCGCGATTTACCGGAGCCCCTAAGGCTGGAAACAGTGCTCGACCGACGGTCAGTGCGTACCGTCGGTCGGGCGTAGCTATCGCTGTACGAAAGCATACGTGCGTTCAGAGCGATCCTCACCGTCAGCTACCGACCATACGCGCCGACCGTCGGTCGCGCTCAGTTTCCAGCCATAGACTTGACTAGATACAGCTACGCAGACCGACGGTACGCATTGACCGTCGGTCGAGCACTTTTTCCAGCCTAAACCTCGACAGTAGTTTCTCTTGGCTGAAACACGAAAACTTCCAGCAGGTATAGGGGTTCTTGGCGTTCAAAAGGTTAATTATGTTGGTGACAGTTCTGCTCAACTCATAACTACATAATAGGGCTAATGTTATAATGTCCGACATAAACGCGATCATTCTAGCTAGATTGTAGTTAACAAAATATGTACTAAGGTACACATTTTACAATATGAAAATACTTTATGTAAGTATATGGCCATCACACTGAACAATTGAAATACCTCAATTAGTCCTATCGGTACGCAAAAAGATGCTGCAAATGGAGTTAAAAGCATGAAAATCGGTACGATTGATCTTTAGGACATATGAAATAATTTGACCCGTTGGAATAATTGGACGAAAAAAAAAACGAAGAGGAGAGGAGTTATGACGACTTCTTTTTTTTGTATGGAATTTAAAAAAAAATGTTCTGAAACCCATCGTGTGTGGTATCAAACAAAAGGGCTTTCTGAGCCAGTTCTAAAAATATATCACATCATTACATTTAAGTCACTTGTCTTAAATTAAAATTAAAATAATTTTCAAAACATACCAAGTTTGGACTCCTCCTGGTACGATACCGTTAAATATTTTTTTGTAAAATATACCTTTCCGCTAGGATGCATATTTAATGAGATTTTAAAGGGGGCAATTTAATTATCATTGGCTTCTCATTCCTTTGTTTCATTCCCGAACCCGAACCGGACGAAATATGCATCTTAGCGAAAAATTGTATAGAACCTTTTTTTGCAGAGAATTTTATGTAGATTACTTGTGTCTATAAACATTTTTTGCTATAAGACACCATTTACGAGTTTTTTTACGAAAAACTAAAAAAGGGACCATTACACCCCCCCTCCCACCCCTTAGTTCTACCCCCATCGACCAGTCCTTTAAGTATGTTATTTAGGTCGACTGTACCTACAACTCTGGCAAAATTCGCTTAGTCACGAATTATTTCCGCCAATTTTCCTTCGTTGATGTTGCTAAGCAAACTTTGTAATAATGAAAAGTTATAAAAAAATACTAAATGTAAATATTTTCAAGACTGCTTTCTTGAGGTTAGATATGAGGATATTAGGTATATTTTACAAAAAAATATTCAACGGTATCGTACCAGGAGGAGTCCAAACTTGGTATGTTTTGAAAATTATTTTTATTTTAATTTAAGACAAGTGACTTAAATGTAATGATGTGATATATTTTTAGAACTGGCTCAGAAAGCCCTTTCGTTTGATACCACACACGATGGGTTTCAGAACATTTTTTTTTTAATTCCATACAAAAAGAAAGAAGTCGTCATAACTCCTCTCCTCTTCGTTTTTTTTTTCGTCCAACGGGTCAAATTATTTCATATGTCCTAAAGATCAATCGTACCGATTTTCATGCTTTTAACACCATTTGCAGCATTCTCCATACAAAGCCCTTCTGTGCCGCCAGCACTAAATCAAAAGAGCTACTGTTTATCCTCTATGTGTAAGGATTTTATAAATTCATAATACTTTTTAAAGGATTTCGTATCCTTACAAAGAACATTAAGATTGATTTCATTAAGTCCTAATTGTCGCAACATTTCCAACCTTTGCTTAACTGTGTCAAGTGATGTTGCTAAAATTCTTGGTATATCAGCAATATCTTCAGGCTTATAACCCTCACTTATCAGGAAATCCACAAAATGTTTCACCTAAAAATAAATACATTATAGATAGATCAATCTGTTTTGCTTCAGGCTACCCAATTAGTAACAAGGTATAAAGCACCTCAAATAAAAGAAATAGCAATTAAATTTTAACGCAATGAGCGAGATTTACGCGGGGAAAAGCTAAAGTAAGTAATAATAATGGAAAATCTAGAGAGAATGGTAAAGTCCGGACAGACTTGGATAATAAGCAATACTCACTTTAGTAGCTCGGATTGTTTTCAGAGCTGGTATTCTTTTGCCAAACTCTGCAACAGCTTCAGGTGTAGTATTCAATCTGTCAGCCAAATAAATCTGTGTTGACTTTACCTCCCCAAGAATATTTTTGTTATCTTGTGATATTTTTATATATCTGAAAATATTTAATTGATGCATTTACATTTAAGGAGGTAATGGTAAGTAGATAAAAGTGGTTTGATGAGTATATTCTATTTTCAAAATTCAAATTTTTTATATAAAAATATATGTAGCATCATAGGATTAGTAGGCATATTACCTATTCATTATATCCTGGTTACAGCGCACCATCCAAGGATAAAGAGTCTCAATTCCCTTGTCTCTGACCCTCTGCAGTTTTTCATGGATAGTCTCATGCTTATATTTGAGTACCCATAAATCTCTTAATATTCCATCACTGGACACACCCATTTCTTAAAAAAGAAAGTATCATATAATAGTACATTACTTAACAAGGGCGGTAAAACAAAGAATGACTCAGATCGCAGGTATTTGACGCCTGAGCCGAAGGCAAGGGCGATAAATATGCGATCTGAGGCTTTCTTTATTATCGCCCGTGGTAAGTACAAAATTTTATGTCACCCCCTGGCCAGGAAGTGGGTTGTTTCGCGCGCGGAGTGTGCGATAATGGCCACTTTATGGCCAGGTGTGACATAAAATCATATATAGGAAAGACAAACACACACAACACAACCGTTATTACAAAGTTTAGAAATGTATAATTACCTAGTAATGTTCCTAAAGAGCTTTCCAACCAATGAAATGATAAGCTGTACACAAAAGTTCTTTTCGCGAGTTGTTCACTAAGTTCTGAGGGTGGGCACTGTAAAATGAATATTATATCAATAATTTAAAAAAAGTAATTATATGTGAGGTTGTAGGTAAATCTGTGTGTAGAGGGCTCATCAGTCCTTTGAAAAATGAAAATGGCTTATTGGTCAATCAATAACAATGTGAATACATTATAAAGGCTGGAAGGTATCTCCTATCAAGTACATCGGTACTTGTGTCCTTTAGGGGAGTTAACTTTTTAACAGAAACTATGATGCCTCTATCTTTGACTCAAGATCATAATCAGAGCTTTATTCATGACACCAACACACAAAACATAGTAGGTATTATAGTAAACAATGACATAGTTCAAGAGATCTGCTTAATCTGCTATTAAATTGCACACTCAAAAACTTAATAGGTACCAACAGCAAATACAAGTTAGGTATCAAAAAAGTAAACTAAAATTAAAACTAATTTAATTAAATTATATCTAAAAAGGGCCCCCGTGGCATGGTACCAAAGACGCTGGCAGAATTCCCTTGCTGTATGGCAATACTTAAACGCTGTGTGAGGAAGCTGCCAGCTCTTTGATCACCAGTGGCGTTGACGAGCCTTTTGCTTAGATCAAGAGTTCAGGGTGCAGCTGTGGAAGTGAATGCTGTTTGCCCTAATCCGGGGTGTAGTGAGAATGAGTACACTTGGTTAGTGGATCTGAGAGTACATACGAGTATATGGCAAGCAAGTTGACTTGTGAGCCCGACTGAAAAGATTAGGAAAAACATTCCCACTCTTGGCCTTGAAAAATAAATAGATACCTACCTTAAGCTTCTCTGCAATGAAATACAGTCTGTTCTTACAGAAACCATTCTTATTATCCATTTTAGTTGTTTTGTAGATGTGTATTAAAGTACTGACTGGTAATCTAAGAAAGGGTTTAGCATCTTCTTCTGTCAAGAAATTCATTTCTAATATTAATTTTCTTTTTGAGTTCTCCACATCATCTGCAAAGATAATATGATAATTTCAAAAAAATGTGTATTACTTTTACAACATTCTTAATGTTGAAATCGTAAATACGTTATTTTCTGTAATTACCATGGTTTTCAGTTTTGATAGGTTTCACATCATCCTTGGCTTTGGTATTATAAAATTGAAGTCCAGCGAAATTTGTTAAAACATTGTTATATAGTTTATTCATGCATATTGCTATGGGCTTCTGCGTTCTGTGAGTATTACAAGTTATGTTATTTATCTGCCTGAATAATACAAGATATGAAGACACTGATTTTTGCATTTTGAATAAAAATAAAGTAGGTACGAATTATTCAAAATACAGGCGCATATCTATGTTTTATCAGTAAAATTAATAGTAGAATCCGGAATCAGCGACAGTCAAGGGACCGGTATATCATCAATGCCACTTTAATTTATCATTACGAAATCAGATAACGCGATCCTTCCCATGTCCTTCCTTAATAAAATAATATTCTATTCTATTATTCCCTTCTCTTTGAAGTTAATGGGGAAATGAAAATAAATAAAGAAATAAAACAGCTCAACACTCCACTCCACCATATGATTTTGACATTAATGACGTTTCAATTTCTTGAAGATGCGTTTCGATTATAGGGCGGCCGCACATTATAAGATATGAGTTAGAATTATTCTAACAGTGTGCGGGAGCTAATACAAAATGTATGCACCGAGTGCCTTCCGGCTAGCTTTAGAATTTTTCTGTTAGAAATATCTTATAAATATGCGGCCGCCCATAAACGCCGGAATGATTTTTGAAGTGAAAAGTTGAAAACTTTTTTTTTTTAGCTTTGTCCACACTTGATCTTTTTACCGTATCAGATCGTAGAAACAGGAGGGTTAGCGAATCACACACGGCGGAGATAATGTGACAGTTTTTTCCGGGGTTACCACAAAAAGAATAATCTCCCCATTTTTGTAATTTTACCCCTACCCTATTGTGTTACCCTACTGTGTAATTTACTGGGGTAATTCTGTTAACGTTAAAAGTACTTTCATCTTGCAAAAAAAATGTATCCGCATTATATACCGCTTGTACAATACTGAGTTTGTAAGGAATATTTTTAGGGAAAAGAAATTTCTTACCTTAACTGGATTATACATTTTCGAACTGTGTTCATTTATTATAAATCATAAATTTATTTTTCATTTCTGTTCAGAACAGCGCATCAATTTACGTTTACAATACAAGTTTAATATATCATTGCCAGCGATTAGAAATGCAACCTATTATAATAGCACCTTTATTACAGCCATCAAAGTATTCAATAATTTACCTGTTAATCTGAAAATGTTAAGCGGAAATCACTTCAAGCGCCAATTAAAGCGATGGTTAACTTAAAATGTATTTTACGACTTAAAAGAATACTCCCAGTTCAATAGTTCTGTAGTTCTTAAGTTATGGAACCTGTGTTCTTTTATATTTAACTATTATTGTATGCCCGAAATGGGTTGCCATTGTGACTCACATGTTTATATTTAAGACCGTATTTGTACATGGTAAACAATAAATTATTTCTTTTCTTTTCTTGTTACTGACAAGTAGGTTTTTAATTATTGAGAATCTTCAAAATAAACTCTTAGTAAATATTAGCGGACAAACACAAGACATCCGATGTCCTCCCAATTACGATATAAAAATGTTTACTAACTTAATACCTACATTATAGTTAACAAAATCACGATTAGATTAAAACGTCTTAGTTATTCAGCCATTATAATAATGAAATACACATTAGTATTCTAATCACGTCACGATTCAATTTTTTGTCACACCTGGCCATAAAGTGGCCATTATTGCACACTCCGCGCGCGAAAAAACCCACTTCCTGGCCAGGGGGTGACATAAAATTTTGTACTTACCACGGGCGACAATAAAGAAAGCCTCAGATCGCATATTTATCGCCCTTGCCTTCGGCTCGGGCGTAAAATACCTGCGATCTGAGACATTCTTTGTTTTATCGCCCTTGGTAAGTAATGTACTATAATCTGTTATTTTTAACGTTCGAGCTGGCTAAAACGACGCTATTTTGTGAAAAGGCGTAATGTATTACGGCGGATTATACAATCTGACTGAACCGCTTTTTTTTTTACATTACGTCTAGGCGAATTGAAGAATGCAAAGCGCCGAACACATTTCGGCGGATTTTCAATCCGCCTAGTCGTTGACCCGCCGTAATACAAAACAACTCTGTTATGTAAAACGCCTAGCCATAATGTAATACGGCGGATTATACGATTTGCCTGCGACATTTATAAGTTGAATTATCGACAAAAGAAACAAATGTCGCAATTATATACATTTTATTTTTTCCTTGATTCAGATTCTGCGCTACGCCGCCGTGATCGCGACCGGTGTCTACGTCGCTTAGAGTCTCTTCTACTTCGCTCGTCTCGCCGCTTCGATTCTCGGCGCGTTCTTTCTCGGGAACGAGAACGGCGTCTCCTTGGAATTTCGACTTCTGGCGATTCAGACCACCGCCAGGATCTTGGAGATACACGTTGTTTTCTAAAAAAATAATACTGATGTTATAATCTCTAACTCACGCTTACATGCCCAACGAATTCATTTTCAAAGCATATTATGTAAGCCCAGACATGGAAAATGACTTTCCTCTACTCGTTGTATACCGCGCTTTTTTTAAATACCTACCACATCGGTGGCAAACAAGCGTACGGCCCGCCTGATGGTAAACGTAATATTTTATAAATAGCTTAATACCTCTCGCCATTGCCATAAGCCATATTTCCACAGATTTTATATAATTGAAATGTGCATAAGCTTTTGAGGACTACCATTATACCATTAAATCGATACTACTTATGTACGCTACGCTTACGCTGTTTCGATAAAGGTTCAAATTGAAATGTCTACAAAAAGCTGCGATCACGTATATGTGTATTCAATTTTAAACCTTATGTCAAGAGCAACAGGGTTCGTAAAATTATCATAATCAATAAGACGCATTCTTCATGATAATTTATCCCATAAACAAAATATTCATGGTTCATGGCGTCCATGTCGTTGAAATGTTTAAGATACTTAATGATAGAGTTAGTGGTAAAAAATATGAGAATAACCTTTCAGATTCTTGAATTTGGACAGACTCCCTGTGAGGAAACAAGTTGTTAGGATTCCTGAAGACATGGAGGAAATTACACGAACGCCCCTTGGGACACCGCCTCGTGGATTGTAGACCTGGAAATATATTTTATGTATTATTTAGAGATAATAGATTGCATTAGGCTGGTTTTCCACTAGAGCTATGCTATACTATGTTGCTATGGATGCGTTTGAAATCCACCAATCACATTCCTTTATTCACATAGCATAGCTCTGGTGGAAAAGGGTTCAGCTAAGCTATGTTTTTTATATGGAAAGATGCGAGCTGCGGATGCGTGCTATGGATGCGAGCTGTGGATACGTGCTACGGATGCGCGCTACGGATGCGTGAGCGCTTCCCCCCTCACCGCGCTGCCGCTCCCCGCGCCCGCTGTCGATAAATCGCATAGCTCGACGAGCTGCGCATATTCCTCGCACAGCTACCTCGCGGCTGCGCGCGAGCGTAGCTTTAGTGGAAACGGTCGCATAGCTCGTAGCGCATCCTCGCAGCATAGCTCTAGTGGAAAACCAGCCTTAGAAATTAATGGCACAAATATTGGATTTAGCAAAAATTTTAAAGGAGCTCGTCATTTGTACTCGTGAGTGGTCCCCTTGATTTATTTTACCATGTTTTGGTCAAGTACTTCATATAAGAATGAATGTAAGTCATAGGTATTTCATACATACGTTAGTTTTATTGGCTCGGGGTTGGAAGGTCAGATGGCAGTCGCTTCCGTAAAAACTAGTGCCTACGCCAAATCTTGGGATTAGGTAGCGGACCCCAGGCATCCTTCAGGATGCAACTGTACTGGGATAACGCTAGGAGGATGATGATGATGTTAGTTTTATTGGCGATTACTCTAATTAAAAGCACGACCAATTAATATATTCTATCTTACTTATCAAGCAGCAGATTAACAATTTTTGTAATTTCTCGTTACTTTGCACAGTTTTGGATGACGCATATATTTTGTGTGGACCCACAGCTTGCTGCATACGCGCGTAACGTGCACTGCAATGAGCTCCCGCGTTACGCGTTGCATTGTAGCTAGTCAAAGTGTCTTAGAAGGCCTATCACAACGTGCTGACTACTTAGAAATAATAATTACATACTTATCACTTTCATGCTTTGAGAAGGCGGCCGGGTTTCAAAATACTTATTCTACTATTATTTTAGAAATTTTCTAACCACAAATTGCAGTCTTCCAGGAGTTTATGCGACAAAATTGAAGCGACAGTTGTTTCCCAGCAAACCATCGCGTGTGCAATGCGCGGTACGCCGCTACAGCGCATCGCAATTTAGCGAACTCTATGTACGTGTTGCCCCGGAGATGCCTCTCATAATTATTGCAAACCTGTAAGAAGGATTAGGATTTTAGTCTTGTGTTTTCTTTTTTGAGTAAACTAAGTGATAAGTACTATATGTTTACAAACCTCAATATTTTACAGCAAATCATCAAAGGATTTGTTGTATTGGAATATAGTCCCTCTGAAGTTATTTAATGAGTACTTATTGCATTTCATTCACAAGTTTCACAACATAAGTGTTACAAGTTAAAGTTAAAAGCCTGAATAATAACCATACAAAACCCAAGTCCAAAGTATCTTAAACAGTGACACTGACAATAAAGCTGTGTTAAGAAATGTTCATTTTTCAGGTTCTGCTCGGACTAAAAATCTACTACGCGTTGTCCTAGGTGCGAGCGATCTTGAAGCGAACGTGAAGCGGCACGGCGCGGCGCGAATACAACTAAAAGTCGATGCCTATCGCGAATCGCGAGCGAATCGAGCGCGATGAGTTGGTTGGAGAGGTTATCCACCACTGTATCTGCCACTGGCCGCTCTGCTGGCCAAAGCAGGAATCCAATTATAAAAAAAAAATGATATTGGTAGACTGATCAGATAATGCTATCCAGCCTATACTTACACTATGGGGTAACAAGGAATAAAAACTATCACAATAGGTTATAACGTACCGCGAATGGGAGGATTTGGCCGAAATGATTGGCACTGTGTACATGTAAGTACAATATATTTGTTCATTATTGCATTATTATTTTTAACTCCATATCCTAATAATATTATAAACGTGAAAGTTTGTGCGGATGGATGGAAGGATGGATGGATGTATGTACATTCCGCTTAATCTCAAAAACTATTGAACGTATCTCTATGAAACTTTTCAGTGTTGTAGCTTAGACATCAGAATAGGACATAGGTTATAATTTACTTCAAAATTCATCCCTAAAGGGGGTTAAAAGGGGGTGATCATTTTGTATGGGGAACAAAATTATTTTTAAGATAGAAACTTAAAACTTCTCTAAAAGGTTAAGCATCAAAATGGAAGAAAACTGTTTTCAGCGTTTTTAGAAATTCGCCCTCTGAAGGGATGAAAAAGGGGTTGAAATTTTGTATAGGGAGATTTTTTTTTTAAATGAGTAACTTGAAACATCGGTTATAGACCTAGCATTACATTATAAGAAAACTTATTTCAGCGTTTTTGGAAATTCATCCCTTAAGGGTGTAAAAAAGGGGATTGAAACTTAGTATGAAGAGTAAGTAAGTAATATATATATTCGAAGTGACTGACTTGCATAGTTATTATATCTATAGTACATAAGATTAAAAACTGGACTACCCGTGCGAAGTCGGGGCGGTTTATCAATAGAGTGGAAAGTATGTATGCCTGCCTGTTGTCCCTTCACGCTTAAACCACTGAACCGATTCGATGAAAAATTTTATGGATATACTTAGTTTCAGTCCCAGGGAAGGACATTAGGATATTTTTTATCCCGGTAATTATCCCTTAAGGGGGTGGAAGTTTCTATGGGAGAGAGATACCTAGGTACCTAAGGCCTAAAATAGCATTCTAACGCGGTGACCGAGTTCTACGCAGACGAAGTCGCGGGCAAAAGCTAGTTCAAAATAAAATTTGATTCGATTTTGAAGTTTTCTCCAACAAGCTGCGGCGCGGCGCGGCGGCTGCCCACTGCGGCGGCAGTGCGGACGCGGAGCGGTGCGATCCGCGCGCACGCAGGAGCAGGACAAGGCCGCCGCGTCGCACCGCATCGCATTGAATTCGTGTGTCACCACGTCGGATCGCTTCGCAATTGTGTTCGCTTTGAATCGCCCACCTAGGACGTTGCGTTAGTGTACATTACAACATAAGCCTTTGACTCATTCTCACATATAAGTAGCGTGAGAGTAGGGCTGCCATCCGTCCGGGTTTCCCCGGATTTGTCCTAGTTTGGAGGCCGTCCGGGGGCCGTCCGGGCGGGGTGTCAAGAAGTGTCCTTTCATGCAAGGTCCCCACTTTTCATGTAAGGAAGCACCTCATTGAATTTAAAGGTCTTGTTTTTTAAAAATATTATTCTCGGACTCGTCCGGGGGAAAAATGCGATTTACGCCAAATGTCCGGGTTTTTTTTAATCGTTGTCCGGGTTTGGCGAAATTCGAGATGGCAGCCCTACGTGAGAGTGACAAATGCTTATGTCAGCAGTAACTCATAATTAATTACTTGATATTTTTGTCTGTATTTCCGAGTTCATAAAACCTTTGCCCCCCCCCCCCCCCGGCTAGAAGCAATCCCCTTTTTCATAAGAAAAACATGTCTCAGGTTAATCAGTGATGGTCAGTGCCGGATTAACCCTTAAACAAATTAAGCAATTGCCTAGGGCACCACGTCTAGGGGGGCACCAGAAACACCACGAAAAAAAGGTAATTTTGAAAATCCGCACGGCTAGTTTTGACGTTCGGGGTGATAAGTGCCCGCTCCCCGCTTGCTCGCTCGTTCCGGTTATAGCACTACCATTTGTTAGTAAAATAAACGTAATAATAAACATTAAATATGACCAAATTCGAAGTTCATAGGCCGATGGGAGGCCAAAAAAAAGCGGAGCAAAATTTCGTAAAAATACTTAGGTACTTTGGCAGCTGCTCTTCTAATTCAGAGCGATACAAAACGGTATAGGTATCTCTAACTCCCTCCTATCTCTCAGAAAACCATACACCTCTCAGGAGCAACCAGGGGGATAGGTAGGTAGGGAGGTAAAAATACAGCATTTATCTATTCAACGAGCTCTAAACAACGACCGGTCAAATCATAATTTTATTTTTCACGCCTTTAAAATATTTTTCGATAATTTGTATGTCTTTAGGTAAACCGCATGCTTTAAACTATGAAAATTTGAAAACGGAATTTGGCGTTTGGCTTGAAATTCTTTAAACCTGTGACAGGTAACAGACGTACACGTGAAAGGACTCGAATTGGAACCTTTGGGTATGAACGAAACCCTAAAAATAAGTAAATCAACATCGTGGTTTGCGTAGTCATATTTTTTTAGTGTCGATGTCTACTGGGTATTTATTTATTCGGAGAACCAACAGCTGCTATTTTTACATTAATTATGTATGTTTTTTATGCGCACCTGCATCATAATGTTCGAAAAATTTCGCGCTCGCTACGCTCGCGTTTTCATCCATAACTTGATGCGTATGAAGTATTTTCCGCGCCTACATCATAATGCTCGAAAAATTTCGCGCTCGCTACGCTCGCGTTTTCGTCTACATATTTTACGACTTGATCCGTATGAAGTATTTGCCGCACCTGCATCATAATGTTCGAACAATTTCGCGCTCGCTACGCTCGCGTTTTCGTCTACATATTGACTTGATGCGTATGAAGTATTTTCTGCACCTGCATCATAATATTTCAAAAATTTCGCGCTCGCTGTGCTCGCGTTTTCGCGGATGGGGGGCCCACAGGCGTGGATTGCCTAGGGCATCAAGTAGTCTTAATCCGGCACTGGTGATGGTAACCATAGTTAATTAATAATGCATTAGTAAAAGACAAAATATGAATGTCTATACACATAGGTCAATATTGCAAAGGATACATGTCGGTTTTACAACCCAAACTATACTTACTTTGAATTGTAATATTTTTCCATGTTTTTCAAATTCAGGTAAGACATCGTAAAAGAATTCTTTGAAATCTTTATAAGTCTCACTATACTCATATTCTAGTAGGTCATCTGCATCATACTCTGTGTCTACAGCATTATTGAGGCCACAGTGGGTAAAAAAATTGGCAGCCAAAATGATCTGTAACAAACAGATTACAATAATAAAGATAAGAGGAGACCGGAAAGCGGTACCTATTGTCCTAAGCTTTAGAGCCTGTTATGTATACCTTGCATGGTATGGGAGTGTCACGAAAGTTGTCTGACCAGAATAGTATTGCATTTGATATGAATGCGGTTGAATGTATGAGACTTATCTCTTAGGCCAAAAGATGGAATGGATGGACTATTTGAGAGACATTATGAGGAGGAACAAAGTGATTTATATAAAAAGATGATTCATGACTTAGAAATAAATTGCCAAATGATAAGTTTGAATTATACGCAGAATAAAACTATATTTTAAATGGTACGCAGAATAAAATAAATAAATAAATAAATATTTGAGGACAATCTTACACATATCAACCTAGTCCCAAACTAAGCAAAGCTTGTACTATGGGTACTAAGCGACAATGCACATACTTATATAGATAAATAAATACTTAAATACATAGTAGACATCCAAGACCCAAGAACAAATATTCGTGCTCATCACACAAATAAATGCCCCGGCCGGGATTCGAACCCGGGACCTCCAGCTTCATAGGCAGGGTCACTACCAACTAAGCTAAAGCGGTCGAATAAAGGACCTGAAATTAGAATAATTAATCTTACTCTGCTTATCCCTGGAAACTGGTGATTCCTTGAGCACTGATTACCGAACCTGCAGCAGCCAGTTTTGACAAAGAACGGGCAAGGCTCATGGTTGGGTTTCGTTTCACTAGTAACCAGTAACTCTGCAGGTGGCTCCTCTGAGTCACCAGTGAGAAATTGCTCTAATTTTTCCATGAATGCTTGCTGTTTTCGCTTATTCTCCTCTTCAATTTCTTGGAGTCTCTTTTCTACTTCTTCCTTCCTCTTTAACTCTAACTCTCTCTCCTGAAATGTAATAAAGTAATGGCTAATTGTTAATTCAAGCACATACAAAACCTTCTGGAAAAAAAGTACTCTTAAGTATTCTGTGGTGTTGTGTAAATGAAAGTCAGCACCATACAACATATATCAAATTATAATTTCCCTTAATCAATACCATCTAGTAAAATAATCTTTAAGTTTGCCCAGTGTTTATTCCAGACATCTTCCACCTAATCAATGCAGTTTAAGTGCACTATATTAAGTCAAATTACAAACCTATGTAGAATAAAGTGTCCTATTCTGTGGGGCTTATTAGTAACACTTTATGACCGAACAAAGATGTACACTTTCCAGAAAACTAACAAAAAAGTGAGTACCACATGAAAGCTTAATGGAATGAGATCATATAACTATTTAACATACCATTTGTAACTTAGCCTCTTGCTCAAGACGCATCTGGTTTAATTTTTCTTGTCTACGTTGTAATTCTTCCCAACGCTTGATGGCAATTTTTTCTGCCTCAAGCCATTTTTCATTTTCCGCTATGTTTTGAGCTTCTATTTGTTCCCTTTCAAACAATTCTAAATCTTCTTGTTCCTTTAACCAATTGTGATAATTGCTGTGTGATGGACTCAATATATTGTCTGTAATGCAATATAATACAAATATTTTACTCAAGAAAACTACTTATTACTTACTTATAAGTGGTCTAGTTACTATAAAAGGTAGTGAACATATTTAAAAAGTAATACATAGTAACATAATTAATATATATATATATAATTATATTAAGTACAGTCAACAGCAATGGTTGCTATGCGGGCGAGGTGTTCAACATTATCTACACACGCTCTTATTCCCTTATAATAAAGATGTGTGAAGATCATTTTGAGCGCCTCGCCCGCGAAGCAACCATTGCTGCTAACTGTACCTGTGACAATATAACATAAAACAAAAACATGGCTCTTCATAGTTTACTTTTAAGATTAAACAACACTCACCTCTTAACTTTGCTATATTCTGTCTAATTAGTCTCCTTCTTTCACGTTTTGCAATTTTTCTCCATTCCTTATGTCTGTAAAATCCAAAAGAACATATTTTTAACACGATGAAATTGATAATTCACTAAGACTATAAGTATAGGCAAATTTACTTAAGGTGCCTAAATAGCTAAAGGCGTAAATTCTTACCGGCCCATCATTAGACAATCATTCGTAATTTAACTCGATACTACTGTCCTTCTAGTCTTCATGCATTTTTATTTACAAAACATAAATCTACAGACGAAATTTGTTTTGCATTAAATTATTTAAATGCACGACCCACTGCACTTTGTTTTGACACTGACATTGACAATTTAATTGACATTTTTAAGACGTATTTTTTGTATAATTTTCTGACGACTCAAGTCCTAATTGTAGGTTGTTACTGTTAGATTTTAAAAACCACTTAGAAACTAAAGGATCAATAATGGCGGGAATTGTTTGATCAAATTCATCAAAACTGAGGGTAGATTGAAGGGTAGAATTATAGTTACTATTTGGACTTTTCTGGTAGAGGACCAAAATGGAAAATAAGACAAACTTAATAAAACAATGTATTCGTAACAATGACGATCGGAAACTAAGTGATATGTTAAGTACGGGTTTAGATCCAAATCACGAAGGTGGGTGGCCTATAAGACTAGCAGCCCGCCATGGAGCTTATGCTATAGTAAAGACGTTACTACATTATCGTGCTAATCCTCATTTGTTAGGAGATTCAGGTATTATTTTTATTTATTAATAATTCTTTAATCCAAGTGAGTGCGCATTAACATACTATTTTAATTGTAGGTGCATCGACATTGCAATTGGCCGTGTTTTCGGATAAGCACTGGGAAACAGACAAATGGGATTTTCTATTGTCCTGTTGCGATTCTTCTCAGCTAGCAGATGGTGCTGCAGTGGCAATAGTTTTCCACAATATAGCTGCAATTAAGACAATCTTAAAAACCGGGCGCTGTAACACTAACATTCCAACAACATTAACAGGTAAAGTACTTACCTGAATAAACAATTATTAAGCTTTCCTTAACAAAGTTTTTATGAATCATAATGATACGTATGATACCTACTTACGTAGGCACATACTTAGACATGTATATGCGTAATTACGTGAACACTAACGAAATTAACCTACGAAATTGTTAAAATAACTACCTAGAGACACAACTGATATATATTATGGGGAGATGCGACAAATTGGTGGGTTTGTAGAACGCTTTAGGTACATTTCTACACAATTATGGGTAGCTTAAGTTTTTGAGATATTGTCACTTAACATAAATTACAGGCAAAACCGTGGAACAGCTAGCAAAAGGATACAAACTAGACAGCCTATTGAATGCAGCTCACACCACCCCACAGTCTTCACCGAGAGTAACCAGACCAAACAGAATGGTAAGAATTCCCTTCCACCGTCATTCATCTCACGAAATAACTACACTTAGATACTACCTACCTACACGCTTATATTATACAGGATTACAGGTGCCCCAGAAGTAACACGCCAAAATGACACCGGGTGTAGGTTAGCTCAAGAGGGACCTAGCCAGTCTAACATGACCCCAGTAAAAGCTGCACTGTTTTCGAGTTATTGCTAACTAGGGATAATTCACCAAAAACTTTAATTTGACAATAACTCGAAAACCATGCAACTTTTACTGAGGTCTGTCAGGCTGGTTAGGTCCCTTTTGAGTTAACCTACCTCCGGTGGCACTGGCGTGGTACTTCTGGGACAACATGTAGGTAGATATATGCAACAAGAGGACGATATGATTGTTTATGTTACAGAGTGTGCGAAGTGCAACGACTTCACCACATCACAGAAACCTGTCGCCGTCCGTTGCCAGATTTTTCGATCAGACCGCCGGGCAGGCATCCCTCACAGCACAAAGAAGCCCTATACCTCTCTCTTCGCCAGTTAATCATCGGGCATAATTTAATTAATTTATTATAATTAGTTAAGTGAAAAGGTATTGGATAACTCTTCGTTGTAATTGCAAAATCCTAGTAGGTACTTAACATGCACAGAATTTCAGAAACTGATGTCACAGAAGCCTTTTGTACAAAATGTACAGTTAGTATCAAAAGTGAATACACATATGAAGAGGTCAAAAGCCATTATTGCGAGGGAATAAAAGAGCTTTTGGCCTTCATATGCATAGTTACTTTTGAATCAAAAGTTATGATTTCGTGATGCTGACATCAAAAGTTTTGATGTCAGCATTACGAAGTATCTGTACGAAGGAACGATCACAAAAGGATGGATGCAGTTCTTACCGTTACACTTTCGCCAGTAGCCGCATAGGTATTTTTGCAGTATAAAGGCTGCATACCGTAGGTACTAGAAAAGGTTTATTTGAATCAAAATATAACTGCGTAATGGATTTTAGCATGCGCAACGTGATTAATTTATGTCAGGCTAGATGTTCGATTTGACTAAGCACAGTTGACGTCATTTATGTACTTACATATACCTACATTTTCGCCATATTACGCGCGCAAGACCCGCATACAACTATACATTTCGGGATTTAATATAGATCGATTGAGGCCGTGTTTTATAAAGATTCGTTAGACCGAATCACAGGTCAAATATTTTTTTGTCACTAACTTAACGACATAAGGTATAATGGATCTTAATAAAACAGACCCTGAACTCATTTAACATCGGGAAGCCGTAATCTATTAAAAGCTTAAGGTGGAAAAGTCCTATGTCAAATGTATATCTGACGTGGTCCATACTTTTATTTTCCTCAATGTCATTTATATGTAAACTACTTTATACTTATTACCTTTTCTTCTAATCTGTGCATGACATGAGTTTGATTATAATTTTAAAATATTGACTGAATTAAGTACATATACCTAGATATAATAATTGACGAATAAAAAAAACTTGTATGAAAACATTAATTTTAATATACATTTTGAGAGAAAAAAAACGAGCATTTTCTTGTCAAAAACAGCATTAAATTACACATACAAATTTAAATTAACTTAAGCTATAATCAACCAGCACCTCCGATTGTCACATTAAATATATTTAATATTTAAAAGCCCCAGGATTTTGTGTCGGAGTGCACAGACTTATAGGGTGATACTGACTCTGAGCTTCTGGAGTTCTATAACTTGCCACCTGTAAATAGTGTTGGTAATTAATAAACTATATATCATCAGATAATCGCCATCAGGTAAATTAAAGCGAACAAGCACTCTATTATAGAACGAGCGGATTCATTAATGTCAGGGAGAGGGGATACGTATTACCTATTAAGATTAAGACTAGGAGAGCACATGTCTTGATATTTCTGAGCATTCAGACACCGATATCAGAAATTAGATCGATGTGTTGGAGAGCATATATCGGAGCTAAAAGTATAACATTGACTGATCAAGATCATACGTTCAAGGGTTTTCTCTAGTCTAGCAAAGGACCAGAGGAAACCGCTAAGCTAAGCCCTTCACTGCGTGATGGACCATTAATTCCGCTACTCGTAAGGATATGCGTTGGGCCTGGGTTTCCACAGAGAGGGGTACGGGAGCACTTGGAGGTTTGCCACTGATCGTAAATGTTTCCATAAGATTTACCTAGCCGCCATAACAAAGTGTTGTTAAAATACCACCATTATATAAATTGTGTAATAAGGTCGGTATTTTTGACAAAAAAGGAAAATTATAGAAGGTGGACTACGAGGCAGAAACAGTGCGTATTCTTACTTTCACGTCTTCCATAGAATCTTTCATTTTTATCGTCATCGCAATTCCGAGGAAGCGGGGCATTTTGGTTTCCAGGCAACTAACGAATCTTGCGAGCACTATTTCCTGAAAATTAAGCACAATACGTTGGGTACTAACGTTACTTGGAAGATGCAAAATAATAAAAAAGTTAAGTAAGCACATATTACCTACTTAAATAAATGTTAATTATTTATGGCGACCTAAGATCTTCAATTTCAAATGTAGGTATAATAATGTTAGGGTCGCATCGCATAGGTCTGTGGCTAAGACGAACATGGGTACCTACCATAATGCTAGTACACTTACCTCTTTAGGTTTAGGCATCGGTGTGATAATAGGGTAATGCCTCGTCACACAAATATCTGGATACGTCAGCGGCTCCCCTCGCCAGAACCTTATCATGTAATAAGAAGTCTCTTCGTCGGGTAAGCGATACCCGTGCTGTAGAACAAGAATGCATTGCCTTTGTGGATATATTGTATAGGTTCACATACGAGTAATGCATTTGAATTAGGTAGGTATACCTACTTAAAATCATTTCAGTTTCTGAACGAATTGCTCCAAAGCAATTCATCCAAAAAGCTACTTTACCGTTCAAACAATAAGGTTTAAAATCCAATAACATTTTAATAGAAATACGTTCAACAAATAGTACATTACTTACCAAGGGCGATAAAACAAAGAATGTCTCAGATCGCAGGTATTTTACGCCCGAGCCGAAGGCAAGGGCGATAAATATGCGATCTGAGGCTTTCTTTATTATCGCCCGTGGTAAGTACAAAATTTTATGTCACCCCCTGGCCAGGAAGGGGGTTTTTTCGCGCGCGGAGCGTGCGATAATGGCCACTTTATGGCCAGGTGTGACATAAAAGAATTTAAACCATACATCCGAATGATTTATTTTTTATTAAAAATGGGATTGCTCTTGGCCAGCATCTAGCCAGGGGGCAAATTAGAGGCCGACAGAAGTGCCTAAGGTTATATGATGTATTTAGTATCAATTTGTTCACCTTATCACAACTGTACTTAACAATAAAGTAAAACTTTATGCAACGCGAGTGCACTTTTTTTTTTAAGCAGAGGAAATGCATTTACGCATCCCCCCGGGCCGGGGAAGGCCCATGGTGGGGGGTATGTGGGACTCGCCCTTCCGCAGGGGAAGGGAATACCCACTAAAACCTCTGCCCCGTTTAATGGGGGGCATCGTGGGGTCACTGTCATTCTACCGTGATACCCCCCCCCAACGCGAGTGCACCTATAGTGTTTGTATCGTGTCAACTCTTTGTCCGTGTGTAGGTATACTTATTACACTTCTGCTGTTGATTGTACGTACAATAGTAGGTATGACATAAACGTAGTTTAACCAGGTGTTTCATAAATTAACAAAATTGCGAAAAATACTTACAATATTCTTCCAGTGGCGTCGTATGTCTTTGTAAGATTTAAAACTTCCCACTTCAGGCAAGGTCTTGTTACATTCCTCCACAACGGCTTTGTTTAAACTAGGATTAAGCAAAGCAGAGGTAAGAGTAGAGTGGTAAATAAAATAAACTACTCGATTTCATTAAATCAAGTAAGATTTTAGAGATAGATTTTAAAAGAAATAGATTTTATTTGTACCTTGGCAAAACCCTTATGTATTCCCCGACAGAAATGTCCTCAGTAGCTTTAATTAAATTTACGTTTACCGGCTTCAATTCCAGGCAGTGGCGTAGCTAGAGGTTATGGCGCCCGGGGCAGGCAGCAAATTTGCGCCCCCCAAACGTAGCCTGTAGACCCCAAACTAACCGAAAGAGTTACTATAAACTTTTTGAATATACCTACGTTTATTTTAGACTTCATACACAATATAGGCCAGTGAAATCTTACAAATAAAAAAGCTAAAATCGCAAAGCGAGATGTAAAGCTGCATTTTTGGTATGTTATTCGCACCCCTTAGGAGTATGTGTGACTACATTTTGCAAGCAAAAAAAAGTTGTGCTACCTGTATGATACGTGAAAAACTGCAAAATTTTCGGACTTTTTTCAGATATTGTAGTTCAATTCAAAAACTATGGGTTTTTGACATTACTTGTCTATGGCATTTTTAAAGTACATTAAATATGCAACAATTTGAGCCTACCTACAGCTCCGTATGTCTTATAGTTTTTGAGACATGATGTTTAAAAAATACTGCTTTATTGAGTTTTGCCTATAGTGCGTGTTGTTATGGGTTTCCGTCGAACAAACACTTCACCACCGGCCACCAGCGCCGGCTTTTAGTATGTTATCAGGCATATCTCCTGGACCCCGAAACTGCCGGGAGACAATTTCTCCAAGGTCGCTCTCCCGAGTAATGACGTCATGAAAATTGCTGCCGAAACGTTTGGAAAAGTGGCAATCACACCCAACCTATGCAACATACATACACGTGTATGGTATCAAATGAAAGCTGAATAAATATGCCATAACGTATACCTAAATTAAGTTTCAATACATTGAAACAATTCAAAACTATAAACAAAATAATAAAAAAGTAAGGAAAACATTTTCGGGTTTCCAGATTTAACAGAATAACTAGAACAGGTACCCGAGAATTATGTTGCACATAAATAGTAATTAGTATGTCAGCTTTACATAACTATTTATTGTTTCTGGATATGACCAAAACTGTGAGAGAAATGCTGAAAAACCCAACAGCGCGAAGCCGTTTTTCCATATAAGATAAAAAAAATGATGAAACGCCTATTTCCCATGAACCAGCTCAAGCGTTTTAGTATATTGTTAGACATGTTATGTGAACCGTAAAACTGCAAAGCTATTATATGCTACATATATAAAAATCTATTATGTCACGCGAAAGCTAATTAAATTTGCTATAATTTGTGTGTAATTTGCTTTTCTCAAAAATCGGGGGCGGTTATGGAGAACCAGACAGGTCATAGACTGTCTTTTTGCTGTTTTATGGTTCACATATCATGTCTAACAATATACTAAAACGCTTGAGCTGGTTCATGGAAAATAGGCGTTTCATCATTTTTAGGGTTCCGTAGTAAACAAGGAACCCTTATAGTTTCGCCATGTCCGTCCGTCCGTCCGTCCGTCCGTCCGTCCGACCCCCGTTTTTCTCAGTAACCGTTAGTGCTAGAAAGCTGTAATTTGGCATGAGTATACATATCAATGACGCCGACAAAACGGTACAATAAAATCTTAAAAAAAAAATTTTTTAGGGTACCTCCCCTACATGTAAAGTGGTGGTGCAATTTTTTTTTCTGCCAAACCCCATCGTGTGGGGTATCGTTGGATAGCTCTTTTAAAAATATTATAAGGTTTCTAAAAGCATTTTTTGATTAAATAATTGGTTAGCGTGATATTAAGCTTTGAAGTGATAATTTTTGCTATGGTCAAGTGTCCCCCCCCCCCCTGCCAGCTAAACGGTGGCTACTAGACAAGTGAAAAAAATCATGGTAGTAGTATATACGATGAATTTAAACGGAAAACTATCACAGCTAAGTAAACATTACTAGTTAACGAGTAATAGTCGAACTTCAGAAATGTACTTTGCAAAAGCAAACTTTCGTACAATTTCCATTGATACCTTAGATAATGTTGTTAATTTTTTCAAAAACATAGTAAATATAAGTTTTCGAACTTTTGAGTCCATATAATGTAACGGGTGGATGACTACGGAACCCTACTTTGCGCGTGGCCCGACACGCACTTGGCCGGTTTTTTTTATCTTATATGGAAAAATGGCTCTGCGCTGTTGGGTTTTTCAGCATTTCTCTCACAGTTTTGGTCATATCCAGAAACAATAAATAGTTATGTAAAGCTGACATACTAATTACTATTTATGTGCAACATAATTCTCGGGTACCTGTTCTAGTTATTCTGTTAAATCTGGAATTCTGGAAACCCGGAAATGTTTTCCTTACTTTTTAGGGTTCCGTAGTAAACAAGGAACCCTTATAGTTTCGCCATGTCCGTCCGTCCGTCCGACCCCCGTTTTTCTCAGTAACCGTTAGTACTAGAAAGCTGTAATTTGGCATGAGTATACATATCAATGACGCCGACAAAACGGTAGAATAAAATCTTATAAAAAAAATTTTTTTAGGGTACCTCCCCTACATGTAAAGTGGTGGTGCAATTTTTTTTTCTGCCAAACCCCATCGTGTGGGGTATCGTTGGATAGCTCTTTTAAAAATATTATTAGGTTTCTAAAAGTATTTTTTGATTAAAGAATTGGTTAGCGTGATATTAAGCTTTGAAGTGATATTTTTAGCTATGGTCAAGTGTCCCCCCCCCCCTGCCAGCTAAACGGTGGCTACTAGGCATGTGAAAAAAATCATGGTAGTAGTAAATACGATGAATTTAAAAGGAAAACTATCACAGCTAAGTAGACATTACTAGTTAACGAGTAATAGTCGAACTTCAGAAATGTACTTTGCAAAAGCAAACTTTCGTACAATTTCCATTGATACCTTAGATAATGTTGTTAATTCTGTCAAAAACATAGTAAATATAAGTTTGCGAACTTTTTAGTCCATATAATGTAACGGGTAGACGACTACGGAACCCTACCTTGCGCGTGGCCCGACACGCACTTGGCCGGTTTTTTATTATTTTGTTTAAAGTTTTGAATTGTCTCAATGTATTGAAACTTAATTTAGGTATACGTTATGGCATATTTATTCAGCTTTCATTTGATACCATACACGTGTATGTATGTTGCATAGGTTGGGTGTGATTGCCACTTTTCCAAACGTTTCGGCGGCAATTTTTATGACGTCATTACTCGGGAGAGCGACCTTGGAGCGATTGTCTCCCGGCAGTTTCGGGGTCCAGGAGATATGCCTGATAACATTCTAAAAGCCGGCGCTGGTGGCCGGTGGTGAAGTGTTTGTTCGACGGAAACCCGTAACAACACGCACTATAGGCAAAACTCAATAAAGCAGTATTTTTGAAACATCATGTCTCAAAAACTATAAGACATACGGAGCTGTAGGTAGGCTCAAATTGTTGCAAATTTAATGTACTTAAAAAATGCCATAGACAAGTAATGTCAAAAACCCATAGTTTTTGAATTTAACTACAATACCTGAAAAAAGTCCGAAAATTTTGCAGTTTTTCACGTATCATACAGGTAGCACAACTTTTTTTTGCTTGCAAAATGTAGTCACACATACTCCTAAGGGGTGCGAATAACATACCAAAAATGCAGCTTTACATCTCGCTTTGCGATTTTAATGTACAATTTCACTGCCCTACTTGTTAAGCAATTTGAATGAAATAGGTACCTCTAGCCGCATTCACACTATACAATTGACTCGTTGACTCGTTCGATCGTTGAATCGATGTTTTTGAAAATGAATTTATTTTTTCGCCCGTTTTGGCGCCCCCCCCCGGACGGCGCCCGGGGCACGTGCCCCCCCCAGCCCCCCCCTAGCTACGCCACTGATTCCAGGTCGGTGTAGTGTTCTGTAATTCGATTTTAAGTACGTTACATGTATGCTGTACTTACCAATTTACGTTGCATAGGTATATTGCAATATAAAATACCACTAAGTTTAGTATATATCTTCTTTGACTAAGCACTCTAAGCAGACTAAGTAGGTAGGTATTAAAGATACGCGTGGCGAGGCGCGTAACGCAACATGGACCTCACTGAATACACTCCAACCACCAGTCCAACGCCACGCGTAACGCGTTGCGTGTTTCGTTCTGTCACAAAATAAAAAATATGCGCGCCGCCGCTATTTACTTTGTGGTTCTGTAAAACTCTAGTTATAAGTTTTTTCGAAACAAAACACAAACGAACACGTTTTCGTTTAGCAAAAATAGTTAGGTACCACGTAAGGCCACTAGAGGCGCTGCTCGCGTTGCCTTACAAAATGAGACAAAACGTAAACGCGTTCGTTCGTTTGTTTCGAAAAGTTATACTAGAGGTACTGTATACTGTATGACTCAGTATCAGTATGTCTTTCTATATGGTAAGATTGGTAAGACATTCGAATACCGTTAGATGCAATAGCAAATTTGACGCCCTCTTGTAAGCCGTTTGTCGTCAGGAAATCCCTATTGTTTACTAGGTAGTTGTAGCCCAGGAGATTCCACGTAGGTGCAATTTTCGCAGTCATCGTGTATGTAAAACACATCTGGAATATTTCGGGCGTAGTCGAAAGAATCGGCCCATCCTGTGAAATAACACATACATAAATGGGGTTGGCGGCGCAAAGCTCTAAAACTAAATAGATAGGTAGCACCACTAGAGTTTGAGTTGGTTTGAGCCATCTCGATTCATGCACGTTTAACTTAAAAAAATATGTACGTTTAAAATACCGTTATAAAATAAAACTTAATGATTAATTCTCTGTAATAAGTATTAAACTTTGTATCTTAGCCGCCGGCCGAGACACTGTCGGATAATGTTTCAAAGCCATTTAAATACAAAAGTTTTTGTTTACACAGGAGCGTGTAAGTTATATTTTCGTACTATTTATACCTACTCGTCCGTTTAACGCGATAAAATGGATCCAAATGAAAAATACGGACGTCTGACTCTGACATGACAGCTAAAAGCACTTTTACGGAATCGCGAGAAATCCGTAAAGGGCCGCTAAATACACGTAATAATAAACATTATCACCAAATATCAAGTTCACAGGTCTCAGCCCAAAAAGAATACCTAAAGGTACAAACACACTAGACCGTTCCGTGTCCGGGCCGGCCCGTTTTCTACTACAAGAAATCGACGGCCGTTGCGCGTCCTGTATTAGAAAACGGGCCGGCCCGGACACGGAACGGTCTAGTGTGTTTTTACCTTAATAATCACGAACTAATGTCTTGGCACAAACTCTAGTGGCGCCACCTAGTGGCAAAGTTTGGCAGCCGCCAACCCCATAGTATATATATTACTTACAAAGGGCGGTAAAACAAAGAATGCCTCAGATCGCAGGTATTTCATTTTTTATTAGGTATTTTCACTTTTGTGGCCAGGTGTGATATCAAAAACATTATGATTTTTTTAATAAACGATTCCATAATATTGTTTATGAAAGTAACGTAGTTAAGTAACATACCTGTGTTAGTGAGAATTTTAAAAACAGCGAGTTCAGTTTGTCGTAGTCGTCGCCTACTTTGTTGAATACGATATGGACTTGTTTCACATCATTTTTATCCGGACACGCCAGAATGGATGAATTGGAAAATATTATCATCCTGTTCGGATGGACAATAAAATAATAATATAATATTATATTTACGTAAATGTACTCTGAGCTATGTTGCTAAAGTTTGACGACTGTTTCGAATCCAGGTCAGGGTAAATCAGGCACTAGCGACCGGCTCCGGCTTCTCACGGGTTAACCGGGTAACTTATCCAGTTTTTTTTATGTTTTACTAGGTCCTAACATATTACTATAACCATACTTAAATATAAAAAAAATATCAAAATAATAATTTTTAGTCCCTCCCTACGAATATTGCACGTTCAAAGTACGAAATCAATCACATAAAAAAAACTCAGGTTGCTCATACAATGTTCCAACCCCCTTTTGATCCCTTCAGAGGGCGAAATTCCCAAAACGCTGAAATTAGTTTTCTTAATTTAATAGTAGGTCTTTAAAAGAAGTTTCAAGTATCTCGTTTGAAAAAAGAATTTTCTCCCCATACAAACTTTCAACCCCCTTTTCACCCCTTTAGAGGGTGAATTTTGAAAACTCCTACTGGAGAAACTAGCATACTAAAGGAGAAACATGTTCAAAATATGTTAACGGCACAAAGGCGCGAAGTGGGTTCCGGTTTTTCCGGAATCACGTGAACGTGTCGTGATTAGCGGTGAATGCGCTAAGTAACGCAAGAGATTTATATAATACTTATGTGTAATGATTGGCGTTATATCCTACCTACTCCATAATCCTTTAGCCGCTTAGATTACGCCCCACAAGCATGAATAAAACTTATTTGCATCGGTTATTAACTTGCCTGCACTTCAAAATTTTCCAGTGGTAATGAGAAGGTGTTGATCTATCATGTTTGTCTTGTATATTCGCAATTGCAACAATATAGCCGGTGTTTTCCAGATTTGGATTGTTAATGGAATAGTGATAAGTATGTTCCATCTCCATTATTATGCGAATTAAAACGTTTCGACTCACACTTTGTTAGGTACTTTCACAATACGATATCGATAGGCAATTTTTTTTTACTTTTTTTCGCGCCCGATTTACAGCCGTATTTTCCTGATAAATTTAACTAGTGTATGTTATGAACAGCAGTAGCCCAACTACTGCGTATGAATTCGCCACTAGAGGCGCTAGTGTGATGCTTGGTCTCAGAAATGTCAAAACTCGGTCAAATCTCACTGTTCAGGTATGGGTGCGCTACGCGGGTTAATATCTAATTACATTATTACAATAATATAATGAGTTATGGCAAATATGAGTTACGGGTCAATGAATTTCAGTGCGTGTTCACAATTTTATCTTTCGTAAACTTTTGTCCTCCCTTTTTTCCGAACAAAACAGGACTGCGCTGCATAGCGAGGTGTTATACTCGACTAGTGGCGCCAACTGGTGAGCAAAAAAATGGTAGCCCTCATTGTGTACACCAAAGAGTATAATAATATATATCAGGTAGTGTACACCTTGTGCCGCTTTATATTATGGCCGTTTTACATTTTTAAAAAGATTGGAACTCGACATTTAGGAATTTATTTATATTTTTCAGGCACTTTCCGGCGCCTGAAGCGATTTTTATTTTTTAACCGACCTTAAATTATAGGTACACTACCTTCTAATATCACAAATAGCGAGCATAACGAGTAACGTTTTATTGTATGTTCAGTCCCAGAGAAACGTGCATCGAAGTTTATATGCAGAGGGGGTCAAGGTGGGGTCAGATTTCTCTGCACCTGACTGTAGACGTAAAGACATTAGCTATTTTTATTGCTTAAAAAGGGACACACTAAGAAAGTGTCTCACCTCGGCCTCCCGCTAACCACTATATAGTCACGGATTCGTTTAAAGATTTGCCCTATTAGAGCAAGAACAGAATTGGAAAAGGCGTCTCTAAACAATGCAAGCGGCAAATCATGTAACAGTTGGGGTGACAACGTTATCAGAGGGTTTGGACCCTGCAGAATACGGATCTGTCTGTCGCCATCTCGAAATTTGAGCCGGAAGTACGGTATACCGGAAAAGGTGCAGCCCATACTAAAAATTTCGTAGTACATTTAGTAAATTGTTGCTCTGGTACTCTAAAAGAGGTCCAATTGATATGGTTTTTTGGTATGTTGTGAAGGACAATATTAGCCATGGTAACCTAAAAATTTCGGCCCTCCAGCTCCATAACTTTGGCCGCCATCTTGAAAATAGTGTCACTTTTTTCAGTTCTTTGCTTTTACTGTCGTCAAAGTTCATTCCAGTGCTAAACATAGTTCTGCAATATTGTAGAATTCAAAATTTGCTAAAACTTTTGGGTACAAAGATTTTTTCCATGACCCCTAGGGACAAAGATATGACAGGCTATATCATTAAAAATTGCCACTTTTTTCTGGTTTTCCGTTCATGTTTACATTTTAAGTGCATTTTAGCGCTAACTATAGTTCGGCAATATTGTAGATCACGAAATTTGCTACAACTTTTGTATTGAAATATTTTTTCCACGACCATAAGGAAAGAAGATATGAAGTCATCTATGGAGTAGCACCGTCGAAATTAGATACTTTTGTAGTTTTCTTCTCATATTTAGGTTTGAGTGCAATTAATCGCAATCTGTAGGGGATCTATGATGGTCGAGTGATAGCGGGATAGACGACAAGATAAAGCATCTGTCACTTTCCGATCTATACCACTTCAATCCCTCAAAAGACAAAATCGTCTGTTTCCACGATACCTAGTAAGATCGTAGGTACTTTGAATTTGCATATAATTTTGTCTTCTGTAATATTACAGACCTAGAACTTGAGCTAAAATACACTTAAACGCAAATATGGGAAGAAAACTGTAAAAAGAAGCAAATATCGACGGTAGTACTCCATAGATGACTTCGTATCTTCTTTCCTGATGATCGTGGAAAAAATATTTCAATAGAAGAGTTGTAGCACATTTTGTGATCTACAATATTGCAGAACTATACTTAGCGCTAAAATGCACTTAAAACGCAAATATGGGAGGAATACTAAAAAAAATTTGCAGTTTTAAAAATATCTCCTGTCATACCTTCGTCCTTAGGGGTCATACAAAAAATCTTTGTAGCCAAAAGTTTTAGCAAATTTTGTCAAAAAAGATGTTAATAAAGAATATAGACATATTCAATTACGGCATTTTATTATGTAAAAGAATATTTATAACACAAGTCACCATCATTAAATTGTACATCTTAATTAGAAAAAGAACTTATTACGATATGTTAAGTTTATTGTTCGCATTCAATGTTTTGGACATTACCTTCCTGATCAATACTCTTTTTTTTCAAGCAGGAGGCTAAATTAGGGTACCACCTCAAAAAGTTTACAAAAATATATCATGGTTTGTATGTAAACAGTCAATTAGGTTTTTCCAGGTGGTCTCTAGCTTTACGTAGTACTCCTTGTGTTTTGTGGATTTCTCTGCAGATTGCACGCTGAACACTTTTCTTTCTCATATTGGCTGCATTTAATTGAGAGAGTGTATCCGCTAGTGTCGCTTTAGTTCTTGCTAGCTTTTGTTTCAATGACACATTTTCTTCATACAATGAACCTGAAAACAAATAACCTAAATTGAATACATCAATGTTATAGTAACGCTGCTAACGCAAATTATAAATTTCTAAATAAAGAAAAAAATTAAAAATGTAGGTTCCAAGCAGCCTTTCGGCATTCGCAGCCAGTCCCTCTAGCCACTGAGCTACGGGAGCATTCGAAATTGGCTCCCAAATTCCAGAACCATTCCCTCCTACAACGCCTAAATTCCTAATTTTTCCCCTAATTAGAAATTTTGCTTTCAATTTCAAAGGCAATCCGAGCAATGAAATGAACGCAAGTGTCAAGTAGAGACTAGAATACCTCCACAGTGTAAAGAAGTATATTATTATTTTAAATTGATAATGAGCACTCACGTGTAGACAATGTAACACCGTCGTTATGTTCAAGGCTCGATAGTCTGTCGCTGTCAATGCCCTGATCGGGCGACGTGGGCCTGTCTTCCTCTTCGTCCTCACGCGCTACATGCAACTCCTGAACCCTGTTACACGTTTCAACGACAGCTTTACGCGCTACTTCCATTTCAAGGTTAGCAATGATCTCTGAGGATTTAGCTAAATTCTCTCGAGCATCTTCTAAATCTTTTTCAATACGCATTTTATCGTGTTGCGCTCGAGCTCTCTCCAGCGCCGCTTGGGACGCTTGAACCGTTGCGTCGTCTGCTGCGCGCCGCAGAGCTCGCTCCGTTTCCAAAAACGTAGACTCTAGTTCTTGTCTTTCGGAGCGCAACTTATCCCTGACTTGAATAACATCTACAAGTTGTTGCTCGATATCCTTTATCCTTAACTGTAAAGATGAAATAACCGATTTCATGTTTTCCGAATCTTCACTCATTTCGTCGATTTTTAAATGTTCGGAAGCCAGTGTAGATTTAAGTTCATCTTTCTCTGCAATCAGATCATCTATTTGAGTCTTTGCAAAGTCTAGTTGACTGTTTAAATCTTTTTTTTCGTATTCAAGTTCCTCACATTGTTTATTAAGCAGCTGTATTTCCTCAATCAGCGCTGCTTCGTTTGTTGTTTTATCTTCGGAACGAGAACCGTACGAGACGCGGGAACGTCGTGATCTGTGCCTATTAGTATCGGATGATTCCCTGGCTCCTATAGCTGGATCATTTAACCCAATGCGTGCTAGAGACACGTTCCTGTCTGGTTCTGACCAACACTCCGATTCCGACGGACATTCGTTTTGTAGCAGCTGCCGTATGGATTTTTTATTTGTATGTATATTATCATCGCCGCTACATAGTGCGTGGTGCCCGAACATTACTGTTAAATCTTCAATTCTTAGATTTTGCGAAATATCCATGTTACTATCATCAAATGTGAATCCTTCAGGTGATATGGTTTCGTCTAACTGCAAACCCACTGGCAGCGCTAAACTTTGCTCTAAGATACTCTCAGCCAACTTCTTTTTTTCTTCACTTAGTACACATCTAAAATTATTAAAAACATAAATTAATATAGCAGTTTGATAATAACGTGCAACAGATTGGTACAATAAGTTATTAATACTTACTTATGAGCCAACAGTTTATCCAAAAAATAAGCTAATCCTTGCAGGCGCCGAGTAAGCAACTGTTGCAGGTTCCTAAAACAAAAAATATATATATAACTTTCCAAAAAACGGCTACTCCGGTATAGTTCGAACACAACTCTAAGGCTAAATTCTGTCAAACGAACGCAAGCAAAACTAGACTTAGACTCTGACAGTAAGGTAGATTTTTGCTTGCGTTAATTTGACATCACTTACCTTATAGTTTTGTACGAACTACACCATCTCAGCATTTGCATGTCAAATAATAATTAGTCTGCAACAATACTGTAAGTCTTACCCGGTATCATCATCGTTCTGCCCGTTCTCTGTTGTTTTTTGCAGTTCCCTGAGTTTACTTTCCAAATCCTTGATGTGCTCATCTTTGCATTTTAATATTTCATCATATTTTTCAATCTGCGAGTCGCTGACATGTTGCATATAAGCTTGTTCTCTATCCTGAAATGAAATATAGTTATTTTCTTTCATAAATAATAAGTCGTAAGATCACCACACGGGTAAAGTGAGAAAGAACGATTTCAGTCTTTATGATATTGCAATAAGATTGAATTTCATCTGCACATCTTACCATTTTGAGTTTCTTTATTTCCTTATCTTGCTGTTGGATTTTTTTCATGCAGCCTTTTATCATCTGAAGAGCTTTAGAGTTCTCTCTGCGCAGCTTCACCAACTCGTCCTGTATAACATTTTGAGCGTAACAAACACCAAACTTTTTATAATGACCATAGTGACCATCTAATTAATCGTACTCACCATTTCGTTATTATTAGCTGTGACGCATAAATAATCCCTGAAAAGAAAAAAAAGGTTATTTGCTTGTACGAAATTAAAATTAAATAAGAAGCGACAGTAATTAAAACAGTCTTACCCAGCGGATTCAGATGCACATGTATCATCTATAGCCTGGGGTTTTACTGTGACCTGTAAAAAAAAATTAAAAGTTAGGATTTACGATTTAAAGTTAGGATTTAAATATAATCAAAATTAATATGGTTAACGAAATGTTTATTTACCGGAGCGTTAACCTCTTTCGGTACTTCGTTGGCGTGGTTCATCGAATTCTCAATACTATCGGCAGACATAGAACCCTGGAATAATGTACAGGCAAGTTTAACCGATAGAAGGTTAGTTGATGTTAAGGCGCCTGTATACGCAAGGCCTTCTCCATACAAACTCTGTGCAAGTTTTATTCGTCTGTTTTGGAACTCCCTCACACCCTCACTTTAATATTAGATATAAGAAGAATGTCAAGCAAAAAAAATCAAACAATTGAAAAAAAAAATCATTTTTTTTCTTGAGGTTCTAGCTAACTAAGAAATAAGCGTACTGACCAAAAATCATCAGTGTTGTGCAAACACAAGCGAAGAAAAACTTGCACAAAGTTTGTATGGGGAGTGCTTGCGTATACAGGCGCCTTAAATTGTTAATTAACAGTTAGGTTAGGTTAGGCCTATTATAGCTACTACAATGTCGTTTTCTTGCTATGGAAACTAGCCTCTTGTCTACCGTCACTAAACCACATAGGTTTCGCCGGAAGATCAGCGCCGGCTCCCTGAGTCGGCATATGCTGAGGTAAGATTAGACCTTTTTGTGACGATTTTTTGTAATAATTGTTTTTGTAACTTTTTTTTTGTTTGTTTCGTCATAAATAAATGTTTTTCTTCGTCTTCATCATCATCCCATTGTATAGTGCGCACCATCCACGACGACGCGCCCCTCCACCGCCCGTTCCGTACAATTACGCATAGATTCGTATGAGATGCGCTGTGGAGGGGCGCGTCGTCGTGGATGGCGCGCACTATACAATATTTCGTAGTATGTCTGTGTAAACGCTCGCGATCGTGTGTGAGATCGCTTGTTAGCGATAAGACCGCCTGTTGTCTACCATTGTGAAATTTGTTTCTGTTATTTGTTTTTAGTGTACATTATTTGGTGAACAATAAAGAATATTTGTATTGTATTGTAAACGCAGGTAGGTACCTGATGTTCAAGTACGTCGATGGCCTCCGCCGCAACGGCTAGGAGTTCTTGTTTGTCAGTTAATTGTCTTCTTAGTTCCTCTACTTCGACCTGCAGTCGAACGTTATGTTCCAGGAGTCCCTGTGGAAATTATATGCATCGTATCACATCACATCCTACGTACCTACTATAAAACCCGATTAAACGATCAGCATTTGCATATTTATGTTTGTAAATTAGGTTCTTGAAAAACAGGTCCAACGATTTCGATGAAATTTACAATACAGGCGTTTACGGGGGCGAATAATCGATATAGCTAATAGGTCTAATTATTCTCATTCAAAAATTTCAAAATTCAATATTTTATGGCAAAACTCGTTTCTTCTGGAAAATAGGAAAGATAGCAAGCAAAGTTTGGTCTTTAATTTAGCTTTAATTTGCGACTTCGTTCGTAACGTATTCTAAACGTTATTCCAGGCTATGTACTCTTAGTAGATATATCTACCATGTTTCATCATAATCCTTTCAGCCGTTTTTGCTTGATTGAGTAACAAACATCAAAACTTACGCATTTATAAATAATATATATAAGTACCGAGTACTTCTAGATAGAAATAACAAAAAAAATATTATTAAAGTTATTATTGTTAATAATGAGGGTACCTGTACGGCAGGTGGTGAACCGCTTCCCAATTTTTCCTCCAGGAAATATATCCTTAATTTCAGGTGAAAATTCTCTTTTCTTAATCCATTCAGCTGTTCTTCATACTGCTTCATACTGATACCGCTAGCGGCGGTCACATCTACACGGAAAAAGGTTAATATTTAGTAGTTTATTTTAATACTTTAAGTCACCTATAGCTATGAGAGCGCGATTTACTCTTTCACGTCCATTTGTGTCATCGGGTACTAAATTGTCACGCACGCGCCAACATCTTTGCTATGACAGAGATTTTATAAACCTGAATGGAAACATGAAGGCGATAGCGATAGTGGTGCGGGCACCAAAACTCGCGAAAAGTTCAGGCGTTTCTGGCTGTCCCATTATGTCAGCAGTAGCTGTATTTGGGTGTAAGCCAGACGTACCAAGGATTACGGTAATAACCTGAATCCACTAGTGGAAATTCGTAATACTAATAATCGTACCCAGTCCTTCTTGTGCCGGCAGACTCATCTCCTGGAGCGCCCGTGGACTCGTACTGCAACAAAATAACGGACTTCAGAATGTCAGTTTATATCATAATCAGACTTAGTAGTCTAAACTAAACATGTAATACTATTATACTATTCTGTGACTAAACACAAGTCTGCTCTGACTGACAAGGCTGATCTGATGACTAGGAATTGGCTGAGGTAGTCCCCACACTGGCCAGGTAGTTGTTTCACCGAAAACCTAGCGGTAGGCAAATATGTATCAAATGTAATTGCGTAGGTACGATTTTGTACGTCATAGAAAAAAATCTATACCTCATTTATAAACACCCTACGACGAGCATAAGTATACAGCCAACGCCGTGGTGTAATAGTAATTTATGTCACACCTGGCCATAAAGCGGCAATTACCGCACGCTCCGCGCGCGGGAAATCCCACTTCCTGGCCAGGGGGTAACATAAAATTTTGTACTTAACACGGGCGGTAAT
The DNA here is from genome assembly GCA_951800055.1 of Cenopis cana. NCBI lineage: Eukaryota > Metazoa > Arthropoda > Insecta > Lepidoptera > Tortricidae > Cenopis > Cenopis cana. The sequence goes on along the minus strand of OX637477.1, from coordinate 10,999,849 downwards.
AAAGAAAGCCTCGGATCGCATATTTATCGCCCTTGCCTTCGGCTTGGGCGTCAAATACCTGCGATCTGAAACATTTTTTGTTTTACCGCCCTTGTTAAGTAATGTACTATTGTACAAGTGCATAAAACGCACTATTTTACGCGAGACGTTTGCGCAAATCGGTTATTTCATCTTTACAATTATTATTATTATTAGTATAGTACGGCCTTCAAGATTAGTCCTGCGTGTGTTACAAATCTATATCTAAATATTGGATATAGGATATCGAGCAACAACGATATCGAACAAATACAATCCAATACAACCTTAAATATGCCAGGAAAATCGATTACTTGAAATATTTCTGATTGCTCTAATGTAACTTTCAATTTTAAATAAATTGGCATGTAAATACATGTTGCTGTTTCATTTCCTCGCAATCGACGTGAAATTAGAGTGTATAACTCGTCCATAAAACCCATTTTACACTCGCTCGACTTTATATCCATCCGAGCGAGCATGCGAGAAATTTTACTTTGAAAATTAAAAATTCATCAAATTTTATTTCTTGTCCCTAATTATTGTTTGTGCTACCCGGGTACTTAAAAAGCTCAGAAATCAAGCTGAACAGGCATATAAAATACATGCAAAGGTGGTTAAATATAAAGAAAGCCGTTATTTGCAAAATTTCACGCGAGAGGAAATGACTGATTTTTTTTACGTCTTTGGGAGCTGCTCCTGAACCCACCAATCGAATCGCAGCTAACGTCCACAGTTCTTTATAATACAACTTTCTTAACCACTGTACAAGTTTTCGTGCGAGAGCAAATGGCTAACAATGGTTTGCGTCTGGCCCACGGTCTATAAGTAGTGCATGCATGAGATATTTAGCAATGTGATAGGCAAAGTGAAACCATAAGGGTTCCTTTTTAGGGTAAGACCATGAGCGTTTGACCCGCTCCACTTATATGTAACGAATTTATTCAAATATAGTTGCGATAATCCATAAAGTTTGAATGAGAATATGAAGATGGAATGTATATCTTCCTATTTGCATTCAAACTTTATGGATTATCGCAACTATATTTGAATAAATTCGTTACATATAAGTGCAGCGGGTCAAACGCTCGTGGTCCTTACCCTTTACCTTTTTGGTCAAACCCATAAAAACAACGAATGTAATACTAATTTCACTACCTGGCTCTCTGAAAGCGGAACTGAAAGACCCACGGACGGTTTTGAAATCTTCCTTTGTTTGCGTTTACGACCAGTTTTTATGATAGCTGCTTATTATATTGCAATGTATTCCATACTTGTTGCTATTTGAACGTTACGTTAAATTTCCAAATATTTTGTCCACAAATATACCCGTGCTACTATTCCCGCCATTCCCGGGTTCGATTCCCAGTCGGGTAAACATATGATACGAAGTATTTAAGTTTTCTACAATATCTTTGGTTTCTGATTACTCCATTAGGATTTGGATGTATTTAGTGTTAACTCGGTTATAAGTTATCAATATCATAATGAACACCTCTAACCTGAACGGCGAAGATATACCAGCACCATGTTTTGATGTCCTCGGTAATGTTGCCATTTTGTATGTTTACGTACACTTTATATTTAATACGTATCTATAAACTTCACAGTCGAATCATTTGCGATATTAAGGCACTGAGTTTCCACAATAAATAAATATCCTCCACTGACGAAGGCAAATTGACTTATGAACTCGTTTTACGTCTCCCTCATATTAATATATATACAAATCAACCACAATAGATAAACATATAATTGTCCGTTTCGCACAACTACATGTAGATAATTGTTTACTACGTAATAATACGTACACAATCACTTTGATTTACAAAAACACTCATTAAGGTACACCGAAGAAGTCATTATTATTGTATTTATTGTACTCATTAGTTAGGATACTCTATTATTAACATTATTTGTATGGTAATTAGTCGGACGTTGATGTTGTTTTTCACGATACAATATGAGACTGAGCGAGTGAATTTAGGACGGGAGTTCGTGTGGGATTCGGGAGTATTCGTATGCTACCGTACGCCTGGATAGAGATAGAGTTAACGAGGAGGGAATAAGAGAGAAGGAGACGGCCGAGTGAAGTTAGGAGTGATAATAGGGATACGAGGGGGGACGGATGCTGCTGTGTCCAGCATGCACTCTACGATACACAGAAATAGAAGTGGCTGCGCCGTTACGCAGCTCTGCTCCAATTTCGATTTATGCGTTACTTCCTGGACGCGCGCTGGAGTGCTTGGGGCGACATTAATTTCCTTTAAGTTAATTTTGGATTACGTAAATCTAAATATAATTCGACTATAGAATGAATGTGAACATTAATTAATTATAAGTTTAAGGGGATGCCTCGGTTCTGTAAACCACGCTGCCCGTCACAGAGCTATAATATATATCTTGGTATATAAATATATAATATCTGGGCGGCCGAGCTTTGCTCGGGGTTTTCCCGGGCATGAGACTTAGCTAGATCGATTGCTCGTCCCCGAAAACCTCCACATACCAAATTACATCAAAATCGTTAAAGCCGTTTCCGAGATCCCCGAAATAAATAAATAAATAAACATATATATAAATAAATATGGAGCGCTAGTGGCCCAGCGGCGCTTGCGTGCCGCAAGCGTTATTCAAAGTTAAGCAACGTGGGCCGCGGTCAGTACATGGATGGGTGACCGCTTTGAGTGGTTACTAACTGAGCGCTCCCTTGCTTTGGAAGGCACGTTAAGCCGTTGATCCCGGCTGTTGTCTATGGCAGCAGTCGTTAAGTCAAGTTGGAGGCCTTCGGGCAGCTTGAAAACTTCTAATAGTCAAGTTGCCTACTCACTTGACAAAGGGGGGACGAAGTTGCACCACGTCCGTAGGGAAAGTACCCACCGCTACCCTACACGTGACCCCTGGGTGGTTCTAAAAGTGCAACCAAAACTGGCAACCGTACTGTCTTCTCGAAGATCTCACGGTTCGAAATAAATGCCATACGATAAATAAATAATAAATATTATACAAGACTTGCTTGTATTTATTTATAATATCTGGGCAACCAAGCTTTGCTCGGCGTTTTCCCGCGCATGAGACCTAGCTAGATCGATTGCTCGTCCCCGAAAACCCCCACATATAGAGCAGAAACAGAATTGGAAAAGGCGTCTCTAAAAAATGCAAGCGGCAAATCATGTAACAGTTGGGGTGACAACGTTATCTGAGGGTTTGGACCCTGCAGAACTGCAGAATACGGATCTGCCGGTCGCCATCTCGAAGTTTGAGCCGGAAGTACGGTATAACGGAAAAGGTGCAGCCCATATAAAAATTTTCGTAGTACATTTAGTAAATCGATGCTCTGGTACTTTAAAAGAGGTCCGATTGATATGGTTTTTTGGTATGTTGTAATTGTAAAGGACAATATTAGCCATGGTAACTTAAAATTTTCGGCCCTCCGGCGCCATAACTTTGGCCGCCATCTTGGAAATAGTGTCACTTTTTTCATAGACATGGGGAAAAGCGTTACTTTTCGATCACCGTTATTGTTAATCCCGTTCCAATAAAATCACATTGAAAAATCACCGTGACTTTGTCACTTCGGTTATTTCGTGTCACGACATTTGCATGTCGATCGTTCCCGGCAGTTACTGATATTTTTGTAACAACTGATGTTACTCTGTGACAGCGCACCGCAGTCACAGTCACAGTTAGTAACAGCGGTCACGAGGCACGACGCGACGCGTCGCTTACACACTGTTCCAGTGATATCGTCGCTAAGTAACAACGTTATTTTGTAACGTTGTTACTTCGTGACCAGTCACACTGTTACTTTTTAACGGCGGATCACCGTGATTTTTTCATCGTGAAGTTATTTATCACCCACCTCTATTTTTTCAGTTTTTTGTTGTCATCAAAGTTGATTCGAGTGCTAAACATAGTTCTGCAATATTGTAGAATACTATATTTGCTAAAACTTTTGGGTACAAAGATTTTTTCCATGACCCCTAGGGACGAAGATATGACAGGAGGTATCATTAAAAATTGACACTTTTTTTTAGTTTTCCTCTCATATCTACATTTTAAGTGCATTTTAGCGCTAACTATAGTTCGGAAATATTGTAGATCACAAAATTAGCTACAACTTTTCTATTGAAATATTTTTTCCACGACCATTAGGAAAGAAGATATGAAGTCATCTATGGAGTACAACCGTCGAAATTTGCTACTTTTCCAGTTTTCTTCCCATATTTAGGTTTGAGTGCAATGAATCGCAATCTGTAGGGGATCTATGATGGTCGAGTGATAGCGTGATAGACGACAAGATAAAGCATCTGTCACTTTCCGATCTATACCACTTCAATCCCTCAGAAGACAAAATCGTCTGTTTCCACGATACCTAGAAGATCGTTACTTTGAATTTGCATATAATTTTGTTATCTGTAATATTGCTGACCGAGAAATGCACTTAAACGCAAATATGGGAAGAAAACTGGCAAAAGTAGTAAATATCGACGGTAGTACCCCATAGATGACATCGTACCTTCTTTCCTGATTATCATGGAAAAATTATTTCAATACAAAAGTTGTAGAAAATTTTGTAATCTACAATATTGCCGAACTATAGTTAGTGCTAAAATGCACTTTAAACGTAAACATGAGAGGAAAACTAGAAAAAAGTGGCAATTTATAATGATATCTCCTGTCATATCTTCGTCCCTAGGGGTCATGGAAAAAATCTTTGTAGCCAAAAGTTTTAGCAAATTTTGTGTTTTACAATATTGCCAAACCATGTTTAGCACGAAAATGAACTATAACGACAGTACAAGCAAAAACCTGAAAAAAGTGACAGATTTTCCAAGATGGCGGAGAAAGACGTGGAGCTGGAGTGTCAAAAATTTCGGGATACGATGGCAAATATTGTTCTTTACGGCATATCAAAAATCCATAACAATTGGATCATAGTTAGAGTACCGGAACAACGATTTACCAAATGTAAAACGAAAAAATTTGTATGGGCTGCACCTTTTCCGATATAACATGCTTCCGGCTCAAATTTGGGGATGGAGACAGGCAGATCCGTATTCTGCAGGGTCTAAACCCTCTGATAACGTTGTCACCCCAACTGTTACACGATTTGCTTCTTGCATTCTACTTCTTCAAAAATGGGCCTACTCTAATACCAAATTTCATCAAAATCGTTAGAGCCGTTTCCAAGATCTCCGAAATAAATATATATATAAATAATATTTATATAAAAATATATATATACGTCCCACTGCTGGGCACCGGCCTCCTCTCATAGATGAGAGGGATTGGGCAGTAGTCCCCACGCTGGCCCAGAGCGGGTTGGGGACTCCACATACAACTTTGAATTTCTTCGCAGATGTATGCAGGTTTCCTCACGATGTGCTAGTGTTTTATATGTGTATAATTTGTTGACAATGTAGCTAAATCTCTATGTCTATAAACAACACACCAATTCAGAATTAATTTGTTTGTTTTGAAGTAAGTTCATTAAACTTTTTTTTTTGGTTAAATATTATTAAATAATATTTCTAAGTTCACCATTAAAACGAGAGCCTGTTTTGATGAATGTCAAGTTAAAGTGGCGGCCCTAGACCTAGGTGTAGGAGTCTAGACGCTGATCAGGGTGATGCAATGTAGCCCACACCACACAAATAGTCACTCCAGATTTATTGGCCAAAGTTATTAGGTGTCCCTAAGTACCTGTGCCCTACCCTCCACTCTACCTCAGGGCTGGACCTGCAAAGTTATATCTAGTATCTAACTGAGAGTCTTCTCTAACTAAAGCTTAAGCCACACAGAGAGCGGGCGGGCGGCGGCGGCGCGGGCGCGGGCGGCAGCGGCGCGGGCGCGGGCGGCAGCGGCCTTTGTCGGCAGCCGCCACCGCCAAAAGCAGCTCCCGCGCCGCCGCCGCCCGCGCCCGCGCCGCCGCCGCCCGCGCCCGCGCCGCCGCCGCCCGCGCCCGCGCCGCCACCGCCCGCCCGCTCTCTGTGTGGCTTGAGCTTAACTTCTATGTTCTCAGTTAAAATTTAATTCAGCAGAGTAAATACCGGGTAGACCCGGAAAGCATGAGTGCCCTCTTCTCACCCCTTTCAACACTGAAATTTGATTTTCTCTATTTCAATTAAGAGGCCTTACAAGTATAAAAAATTTTTGATTTCAAATTTTGACAAAAGTATTGATAATACCAACAAAGTGAGTATAGGATATGATCATTTTATTAAAGTTTTAGATAGTAACATTGCCCTATTTTGATTTTATTGTGTGTAGTAGAATTTAAGCGGGGAAAAAGCAGTTTTTAGCTCGAAAATGGTCGATTTGGAGTGATGTTTGAAACAAAATATCTGAATGAAAAATGCAAGAAATACATTTAAAATGTATGTCATTAGGTCGCAATAGTCCTGTTCTAGATAGTAACATTGATAAAATGTCAATAAACTTGTCATTTAAACAGAAAATGGGCTAAATAAATGAGCATTTTTTACCTTATAAGGACCCTTAAAGGTGCCCAGGATACAAAATGTCCACCCCCTTTAAACCCCCTAAGAGAATGATTTTTTAAATAAATGATATCCGATGTGTTATTCTGATGCCTCAGCTACAATGCTGGAAAAAATCATAGAAATCACTTCAGTACCTAGTTTTTAAGATTTAGAGGATGTAGGTACAACCATATATGCATCCAACCGCACAAACTTTCATGTTTATAATTTCGTTCTAATGGTTTTGTTACAGCATATATTGTAGGATATACTTACGGTGGGTGGGTGATGTCGACATAAACATATTATTAGAAAGCGACGAATGCTTCAAGAGTTGACCACTATAATGACATGGCCTAGGTATCTAAATGTACTTATCAATTGCTTTGTACTGTAAATAATGAGATGATAGCAAAACATAACAGCGGTAAAAGGGATAAAGCTTGACAAAAAAACATAATTAACTCACGTAACAACCGTGTCTCCAGTAGAATCAGACATTTTACAGAATTTGTATAACTCCTCTCAGAATAACTCTCAACGCATTGAAGTCTTAAAAACACCTGCAATTGTTCACGCTCATTGGTAATCAACACTTATATAATTATTTTAAATCAATCTCAACACCAAATCGATTCGAATGCACTATAAAACAAAAACAGAATTGTTAGTCACGACAAAGTACGTTAAAATCGGTTTGAAAATTTAAAAGAATGAAATGAAATGTCAACGCGAAATAGGTGTTTCCATTAATGATTAAATTAATACAATAAACCCCTGAATTTATAAGGTAACACTGAAAATTAAAGCCGCATATTCATCTTCCTGCGGAGCAGTCTGCCACGAAAGGGACGAAACTATACAAAACTGCGGAATGGGAATATGGCAGGAACGCTTATGCCACGCTCATGCAGTATCGTAGGACCGTCTGACTGCGGTTTATCACTCAAAAATATTTGAATACAAATAAAAAAAAATCCGGTAATGTCAATGGGATGTGACATATGACAGATGCCTCAATGCCTCATTCCTCAACTGTACTCAAATTCTCATTTCTCATATTGTTCTCATGTGTATTTAATATCGTTTAATTAATTGTTTTTTTCTGAACTAAACAGCAATAATTAAAATCGCCAAACTATGGCACTGTGGAGTGGTATACAATCATCGTTACGAAGAATCATTTTAGCTGAAACTAGGACCTGTGTTCGGTTCTACTGTGAGCCAGCTGAGAGTGCAGAAGGCGAGGAACAGAAAACCATTGATCCAGCCAAGGATCGAACCAAAATAATCCCTACCGAAACTAGTATAAGATATATGCAAAGCAAAGCCTATCAACAGACTTATGGGGAAAAACCGGTATGGTTTTTGTACAGACGTAACCACAAGGGCGGCTTTGCTCCCAGAAAGACAAGAAAAACTTGCGTAAGGAACGGCATCATATCAACAGGAAACCCTTGCCCTATTTGCAGGGATGAATATCTGGTCCTAGATCACAGGAACACTAAATTACTGGAGCAGTTTATTTCGGAGCACACTGGGCAGGTATGGAGTGAAAACTGTTATTATGTATACTTGCCATCAATACAAAACGGAAATTATGTAAACAAATATGTCTGACTGACAATTCATTTGTTGTCTATGGATTTGTTGTAAAATAGTGATGAGGAAAATCTATAACAATAATTAAGCAATCCACTTGACACTCGAGAAATTATTTTATTGAATATTCATTGCGAGTATATTTGTGGCTCTTAACTTCATGGCAGCAAATAAAAATAAATGGGCAATGAAAATTCATAACAAAGTAGATGGAAAATGATGGGAAGTGATGTTATTTGTAATTGAATGTATAATGACATTAAACATTTTAGATATACTGGTATTCCCATCACTTAAACAAACTTTTTTTTCAATGACAATGTAGATCACTAGCATTTTTACGAGTAAAAAAAATTTACAAGCTATTGTCACATAACTAATCTTTGTATACGAAAATTGTTTTTATTGAAATATGAATAATTAAAAGATATTATAGCTTAAAATGAAAGCAAATACAAGGATTATGTCTATGAAATGTTGATAAGACTGTGTTCGGTCTTTAAAAGTGTGTGAAAGTGCAAGTCAAGTAATGAAGGTAAATTTGTCTGTTTACATCATTTCCATTTTCCATTGACGGCACGATTAGTAGTGATTTTTAATGTTGAGATTCTAATACTATATGTATAATACGTGTCTAATACTATATGTATGTACGGTTTAAGCGTGAAGAGTTAACAGACAGACACACTTTCACATTTATAATAACAAGTATGTATTGTTAATGTAATGTTATTATAATGTTTATTACAGATATTGGATGCATTTAAAACAGGACTGTGCCGGAAGAAGCAGAAGGAGCTTCTAGTGGCTATTGAGCGAGCATGGGACCATGGTAACCTGACATATGATGTTCCATTCAGGGAATATGACTATTCTTTATATAACAAAAATGAATTAACACAGTAGAAGATGTAATTAAAATTTTATTGATTATACTAACCTATTAATGTAATCAATCAAGTATGGTAGTTGCAGTTTTGTTGTTTTAGTATAAATAGATTTTTTCTTAAGTATGGCACTATTGTTAATTCAAGATATAGATTAGTATCACAAGAAAATAAAAAAAAATCATGTATAAATATCAATTGTTTAAAAATATTCTTCATCTCACAACATATAACCACACATACTATACTTATAACAGTTATAAGTTATAACTTAACATATTATACTTGGGCACAGGGTCTCCCCTTTTTATAATTTTTGCACCTTTGAATTACAATTAATAATATTTTTGTTCTATTTGTTAGTTGTTACACATTCACTTTACATGTACATTGACATTCATGGCACTCCATGATGAAAAGATTATTGTTATGAAAAATTATCCACTATTTTCGTTCGGTTCCTTTGACCTAGTACCTCTCTGATCAGTGCTGACTTTTCTCGTTCCAAAACAGATATTCTTTCATTTTTCCGATTCACTTCCTGAAACAATTATTGAGATTTAAAACAATAAAACTACAGCAAAATCATCATAATGTATAAATAAAAGCGGCCAAGTGTGTGTCCAGATCACGTAAGTACAATGAAGGGTTCCTTAAACATGACACTTACGTGATACGTCCTTCTGTTTGGGCGACGCAGTTATTTAGCGATTACTTAAAAACTGTTGGACCTATACTGTTGAAGTTGCACATTTAAAGCACTACACAACATCCATGAATATTGCCATATTTTTTTGATTCCACGGTGCAAAATTGAGATGGTTGTTGGATACACAATTATTGTGCTTTCGGTGCAATTATCTTTATTACATTTCAAATATCATTCTAATAATACACTACAGTTTTGGGGTAAAATGGCCTGTGACATACGACAGATAGACAGACAGAAACTCGGACGTATAGTTTTATAATTATAATGGTTCATTTTTCGCCATTTAGGCTACGGAGCCATAAAAATCTCTCATCTGCGACCAAGACAAGTCTCACCCGCCGCGTGTAAGGGTCTCCCCAAACTTATAGAATAGAATAGAATAGAAAAAAAAAATTATTGCCACAAAAAAAAACAGATTTTACACTTTTTACAGACAAAATGATAAAAATAAAAGTTTACAATATACAAGTTTACAAATTAAAAGAATACAAATTAAAATAAAGCTAAACTCCGCGTCCTATCGACGCGGAGTCGGCATAAACTGAGTGCTTTACTCCACACTATTCACATTAAGTACGTAATGGCGGCCGACAGCAATCGCTCGGCGTCGGCCGTGGCGATCGACGTCTTTTTACGTTCTTATTACGTAGACATAAAGAGTTTTTGATCGGCTAACGCCGATTCCGCGTCGATAGGTGTGGGCAGACCCTAAGGCCGCGGTCTCAACGCCAGCGACCAGCGAAATAAAATGTCTCAAATTAAACAAATTAAAATGAAATATAGGTCGGTAAATGGAGCGATTGTTCACGTAAAATGTCCAGTTAGTAGTTAGTATGTACATCTACATACCGCTGGGTTGAGAGTGAAGGCCTTGCATCGAGCTGTCACCATAACAGATCCTCAAGTCAATAAAGGATCGTCAACGCTTGTGATTCTTCTGGAGTCGCAAGCGTCCATAGGCTACGGTGTCTGCTCACCATCAATAAGGCTGAAATTGCCACCGTCGCTGTATAAAGTGTAAAGTGTGTGTATGTTAAAGTAAGTTCTGTGAGTATCCGGGTTTACGAACCGAACGTGCCACCGAACCGCGGCTCCAAACGACTGTGTATCGTCAGCCAGCATTCGGTTCTGCAATCTTATGACGTTGGCGGCCGGCACGCCAGGATCGTGTCATGTGCAGTGAGAGCTGACGGTTCACCTCCAACATCTGGGCTCGCATCTGCTGCTCCTGTGCACCGCACTCTACGTTACAACTGTTAACGAACCTCAGCCAGCATTCGGTTCTGCGACCTCAGCACGTTGCCGTTGGGTGCGACCGGCAGCGCAAGGTTCATGTGCAGCGAGAGCTGACCGTGCCGCCAGCCTGCGGCCAGCGCGCCCAGCTGCCGGTTCAGCTCCAACACCCGCGCCCGAAGCAGCTCCAGCCGCTCCTGATGTGCCTCGCTCCATGGCTCCTGGTAAATGGTATCAGCAATTAATTAAATCCTAACTAAACGATGGGATAAGGTTTGAATCGTGCGTTTCTGACCCGTTTAGTTTGATTCCTCTTTTGATTTGAATGGTAACGAACTACGAGTATGCACGTGAAAATAAATCGTAGTTTGCACGCCTTGTTAAGGGTTCCATACCCGAAGGATCCAAACGGAACCCTATTGCTGTCACTCACGCGTCCGTCCGTCCGACGTCTGTATTTTTTAACTTCCCATTGACCTTGAAATTTAGTGACAACTATTATTATATACATATATAAACCTTCCTGTATAATCACTCGTATCTACTTATTAAAAAAAATCGCATGCAGGAAGCGACTTTGTTTTAAATACGTAGTGATGTTCATTATCAATATCACGTATATTTTAACAACAATTAGTAATATATTGATAGGTAAGTCAGATATTTGTCTTTGAAATTTCTTTATCCTATTAAAACAATTGCGGTTGTTTCGGAAGTTTCGGAACCTTAAATGTGCGAAGTACGACCAGTGCCGGATTAACCCTTAAACAAATTAAGCAATTGCCTAGGGCACCACGTCTAGGGGGGCACCAGAAACACCACGAAAAAAAGGTAATTTTGAAAATCCGCACGGCTAGTTTTGACGTTCGGGGTGATAAGTGCCCGCTCCCCGCTTGCTCGCTCGTTCCGGTTATAGCACTACCATTTGTTAGTAAAATAAACGTAATAATAAACATTAAATATGACCAAATTCGAAGTTCATAGGCCGATGGGAGGCCAAAAAAAAGCGGAGCAAAATTTCGTAAAAATACTTAGGTACTTTGGCAGCTGCTCTTCTAATTCAGAGCGATACAAAACGGTATAGGTATCTCTAACTCCCTCCTATCTCTCAGAAAACCATACACCTCTCAGGAGCAACCAGGGGGATAGGTAGGTAGGGAGGTAAAAATACAGCATTTATCTATTCAACGAGCTCTAAACAACGACCGGTCAAATCATAATTTTATTTTTCACGCCTTTAAAATATTTTTCGATAATTTGTATGTCTTTAGGTAAACCGCATGCTTTAAACTATGAAAATTTGAAAACGGAATTTGGCGTTTGGCTTGAAATTCTTTAAACCTGTGACAGGTAACAGACGTACACGTGAAAGGACTCGAATTGGAACCTTTGGGTATGAACGAAACCCTAAAAATAAGTAAATCAACATCGTGGTTTGCGTAGTCATATTTTTTTAGTGTCGATGTCTACTGGGTATTTATTTATTCGGAGAACCAACAGCTGCTATTTTTACATTAATTATGTATGTTTTTTATGCGCACCTGCATCATAATGTTCGAAAAATTTCGCGCTCGCTACGCTCGCGTTTTCATCCATAACTTGATGCGTATGAAGTATTTTCCGCGCCTACATCATAATGCTCGAAAAATTTCGCGCTCGCTACGCTCGCGTTTTCGTCTACATATTTTACGACTTGATCCGTATGAAGTATTTGCCGCACCTGCATCATAATGTTCGAACAATTTCGCGCTCGCTACGCTCGCGTTTTCGTCTACATATTGACTTGATGCGTATGAAGTATTTTCTGCACCTGCATCATAATATTTCAAAAATTTCGCGCTCGCTGTGCTCGCGTTTTCGCGGATGGGGGGCCCACAGGCGTGGATTGCCTAGGGCATCAAGTAGTCTTAATCCGGCACTGAGTACGACACGCACTAGCCGGTTTTTTTTAGAGTCGGGATGCATACGCTGCATCGTGGCTAGCACATTTTAGTATCGTATAGGCAATAAATCATCACCATTAAGACCAGGTTGGAAATTTATTGGTAAGGTGTGTTTATAGGTAAGTCAAAAATCTGTATTGTACAGGCACCCTTATTTTAAATGCCATAAAAATTAATAAAGAAAAACCGGCCAAGTGCGTGTCGGGCCACGCGCAAGGTAGGGTTCCGTAGTCGTCTACCCGTTACATTATATGGACTAAAAAGTTTGCAAACTTATTATTTACTATGTGTTTGACCGAATTAACAACATTATCTATGGTATCAATGGAAATTGTAAGAAAGTTTGTTTTTGCAAAGTACATTTCTGAAGTTCGACTATTACTCGTTAACTAATAATGTCTACTTAGCTGTGATAGTTTTCCTTTTAAATTCATCGTATATACTATTACCATGATTTTTTCACATGCCTAGTAGCCACCGTTTAGCCGGCAGGGGGGGGGGGGGGGGGGACACTTGACCATAACAAAAATTATCACTTCAAAGCTTAATATCACTTCAACCAATTCTTTAATCAAAAAATGCTTTTAGTAACCTTATAATATTTTTGAAAGAGCTATAACGATACCCCACACGATGGGGTTTGGAAGAAAAAAAATTGCACCACCATTTTACATGTAGGAGAGTTACCCTTAAAAAAAATATTTTTAAGATTTTATTCTACCGTTTTGTCGGCGTCATCGATATGTATACTCATGCCAAATTACAGCTTTCTAGTACTAACGGTTACTGAGAAAAACGGGGGACAGACGGACGGACGAACGGACATGGTGAAACTATAAGGAATATACTACGGAACCCTAAAAACGTTTTAAACGGTACATTTTGCCTAGAAACGATACGATTATAGAATTCTGACTTAATAGACTTACAACGTAAGCCCCCATACGCCCCGCATGCCGCATCCTTTCCTGGACCTCGCCTAGTTGCTTCAAATACCATTCCCTTGCTTCCTCTACCGCGTTGAACCCTTGCAGCAGCACATCTTTTTCTTGCTCTATCTGTTTCATTCGTTTAAGAAGATTATAGTCTACACCGTTATGCAGCGTGTGTCTCCGCGGCTCGCGACGACGTGTGCGACGCATTCCTGGTTGCGCTTGAGTGTCGTTTGATGGTCTTCCATCTCCCAGACCTCTACTGGCCTCTTCGACGGATCGGGCCACATCTTCAAAATCAAGCTTAATATCACCGATGTCTTCCGGTTCAAATCGTGATGCTTCATCTGGTTTGAAACTTTGTCTTGTGGGCTCCTTCCGGTCAGTAGGAATTTTCTCCAATCTGGGTGGTTTCGGAGGAGCAAAAACCCTGTCATGTTTATTTATTGCTGCTACCGAGCCGTGATGCCGCATCTCTTGGAAGGGAACGTCTTTGCGGCCTAGCAGCTGAGGCATGCTAATGGTTCTTTGTTGCGAAGTTGTCTCTGTATTTTTAATCATATTCCAGTTCTTATCCTGACGTTGTTCGTCAACGTCGAGTAGAGGAGCGGATGGCGGCCGGTGGTGACTCTGGGGGCTGGCGCTCATTTGGACGTTGCCGCCAGGGGGTTCTACATCATCGTTAACTCGGTTAACTTTATCTGAACTTTTGTCTACTTGATTGCACAAGAGGCATATTTTAAGACCAGTACAAAAACGTTCAAATGTTAGCAAACCGTCGTGGGAGGCGACCTTTTGGAGGCTCTCGATGACTCCTTTGGGTAGACCCTTAGTGCGGTCATCTCGCCATCTATTTTCGATATCCGTGAGCTTTACATACCCAGTACGTTTGTCGTCCATAATATCGAATAACGTCCTCATCGCCGATACAAACTGCTTCGGTAATGATTCCATATTTCTAGACGGCGATTGGGTCATATTGTACTTATTGCAGGATTTAAATAGGTATTTAGTGAATTAGTTAAATACATAGCACATTTGTTAACGGTTTCAGGTGTTCACTTGCACTAAAAAACAACACTGCACTTTTTAACTTTTGCACGACTTCAAAATCTAGGTACCTAACTTTTGCCAGTTACCTACACAGTAGATGAATGTTTCACTTGAGTTTTTAAAACATGTTTATTCCATATTCATTCATCAATAATATTCGTTCTAGAACAAATTATCTAAATTTGTTATTGGAACCGTAATGAGGCCGCGCTCTGGGCAACATGTTTAGCCATAATATGAGGCAAAACGACCGTTGGTTCAACGTATGTGTGGTAGACACTAGACCGACAAACCGGCTGGTGAGTGGGAGTGAATTTGCGAGAGATTTTGTCCCATAGGTGTGAGTGAGAGGACCGGTCAAACGGCATCGGGACGAAGGCCAATTGTTTTGGGCAGGTAGAGAGGCACTAGTCGGTCAGCACGTGCCGACGCCGTCCCAGCGCTCGCTCAGCTAAAACACGCTACCTAAACGTCTACATATGTAGCGCATTTAGCAAACTTATCAATATTTAAATAATATATAAATTATTTTCTTTTTATAATAGTTATGCTTACTACATGTTTGTTCTATTGGTGACCAGCTCGCACTGTTTCCCGTAAGCTTATAGTTTTAGGAATAAAAAAACACTGGTACTAAAAACTGTTACACTCGCTCGGCCTAATGGTTTACGAGTTTCTATACTAGTTACCTATGCACTGTGAATTTAGAATTTACTTAACAACATAGAAAATGTAAATGACAAAATAATATTTATTTCTAAGGTATACTAGTTGTGATTTATGAGTTTTATGACATACATTTAAAGGATTTAATGAGGATTAGGTACCTATACTATTTATCGCATTAGCAACGTTTGTTTGTAAATGAGTTCTCGAATAAAGCTACCTACCTATTTCGATGAGATAGGTAATACAAGACGGGGCCTAGTTAGGTTAGGACTAATTTCCGAGAGACGCCGAGCAACGCTCGAGAGCTTCGGCCGGTCGGTACATAAAAACGACTCGTCAGCATATTAATATTCCATTGAAAGATTTAATAAATACATTGTATTCAAAATCGAGGTCTCCCTAGGAATCGTTGTATTTATATAGAGTGGGCGTCCATATAACAACTGTATAACAACATTTACAACGGAACCTCATATAAAAAAAATCAGCAACACGCGCATGTGATTGTTTGAAGTCGTTTACACCGTTCTGAATAAACGAAAAAGACGTAGAGGGTAGATTTTCTTGTTGGTCAGTGAGTGCAGCTACTTACCATGTCCCGTGCTGCTACGCGAAAATGGTCTTAGATGACCTTCCCTTGATTTAATGAAGATCGGAGTTTACAGATTTTGGAATAAACATACAGGTTGCGAGTAAATAAATAGGTCATTTTTGTCAAACTTTTTTGATGTCAATCGATCCGATTCCTATCCATGATCAAAAGCATGTAAGTATGGGACCATAAAAACATATCCGGTTAGAAGAACCACAAATCGAGGAAAACTTTTCCCATACAAGGTTCCGTAGTTGTGCACCCATTACATTATATGTACTAAACAGTTCGTAAACTTATAGGTAATTATTTATTATGTGTCTCCCCCGCCCCTGCCAGCTAAACGGTGGCTACTATATACCTACCCCGATTTTAATATTAAAGTAAACCTCGCCTTAAGGTTGACTGGTAGAGAATGCCATATGGCATTAAGTCCGCTTTTTGTATGATAAGGTCTTTTTTTGGCAATAAAGATTAAATAATAATAATAAAGTAGAGTATACTCCTCGGGGATAAACCTGTTTTTGTTTTGAGCGCGCTTAAATCCTCCACTACGCTCAGGACCTCGCTACGTTCGGGATTACGAAATGAGTCCTTCGCTCCGTCTAAGGCTGTGTTCCCATTATCCGTTACAATATCGGTGTAGGATCCGAAATCGATAAAAATGCATAGAAAACCGCTTAAGCCGCCTACTCAAAGCCCTGCCTTCAGCGCCCTGCATGCAGTGCCACTGCCAACAGTGTTGCCAGAGCACTTCCGTCAAAAAGCACGGTCGGGTGTCCAAAAAAGCACGTTTTTGGAATAAAAAGCACGTTTTTAGGGTTCCGTACCCGAAGGGTCGAAAATGACTCCTATTGCTGTCACTCACGCGTCCGTCCGTCCGTCAGTTGTCTGTCACAAAATTTTGTTCATAAGATTATTTTTCTTCCCATTTACTCATAAACTTGAAATTTAAACTGTTCATTATTACGGGTATTTTACCAAGAAATACTTATGTTTTGATATAACAGGTTTTTTCGTTTGGAAATTTCCTTATTTTTCATGTTAAAACCAACATACTTTTGCGGTTGGTTCGGAAACCTAAATGTGCGAAGTCCGATACACACTTAAGTAGCTGGTTCTCGTCACATACAGAGTACCTATTGAGCCTTTACTACATCGTGTACACATTGCACGACACGAACGATAGAGCTTGCAGTTGCAGGACAAGTTCTTTCCTGCAACCACAGGTAAAACATAACTTTTAACTTTAGGATATCAAAGCGTAGGGTAGGAGAGAAAGATTGTTTAACACAATGATTGTTAGAAAAAAAATACAGTTTTAGAGAGTACCAAACCAAAATTACCTCCCCATTTTAGTAGTAAAATATTAAACCACCATAGCACTTAAAAAAGCACGGTTTTAGCACGTTTTTGGGGAGCGCACGTAAAAAGCACGTTCGTATCCAAAAAAGCACGTAAAACCGTGCTAAAAAGCACGTTCTGGCAACACTGACTGCCAAATCATATTGTGTGTATGCATGCAGGGCCGATTTTTTATCTGTTAAATCGGCCCTGCATGCATACACACAATACGATTTGGCAGTGGCACTGCAAGCAGGGCCCTGCAGGCAGGGCTTTGTGTAGGCAGCTTTAATGTTCACACCATCCGAGCCGATATCGGTCACCTTCCCATACATATTGGATACGATACGGTATAAAGATACAAGTGTGGACAAGCTTTAAAACTGGCCGTCTGTCACCTACTTAAATTGCAGTAAATTGTCTATGGATGGGATGGTGCCAAATCAAATGTGACATTTGGTTGGGTGTGTGTTCTGTGGTGTGTTGTGGCTTTTTAGAAATATTTTACAAACTGTTTTGAGTACTTAGTAAAAAACAAATTAACAACTCGTTATGAGTAACTTAGAAGAAAATGGAAAGGTCCCACCAATAAGTGAGTTAAACGGGAATCTTAATAATGACAAACCACGGAAAGAATGGGTGAAATTCGAGGAAGATTCCCCTCTATCCACGGTGCCTCTCTCGGAGATAGCGCCAGAAACAGCAGCTGCGGCTTTACCTAGCACATCCGAGTCCACATCTTCGGCTTTGCCAGCAGTATTGAAGACGGAATCAGTACATGTAAATATAGAGAGGGGTGATAAAACTGCTGAAATCGCGCCACAGCCAACGTTAAGTAAAAATGTAGAATTCGTCAACATTCGTACGGGGTTTGGTAAGTGTTCAATTGTTATGTTAAAGTTACGTATGTATACGGCCCATTGTGGTTATGCATCGTAAATGTTCAGTAGTGTGCAAATTAACAGCACTGGACGAAAAAATATTGTTTAAACTATGAAGTTTAGTATGACAATCCAAAAAAATCTATTCTTTTGAAATTAAACTTCGGCAAAAATTAACTTGAGTTTTATCCCACTTTTTTAAAACTTAATATGCTGATAAGTGTCTTATTGGAAAATTCTCCTGAGTGTCAAAGTTTTTGTCACGTGATAAATGATAATGACTCACAGAATAAGTTCTATATAGTAGTAGTTGTTTGTGAAAAATACATTTTCCATGGAAGAGTTGAGAATGTTTGAACATGATGCATCATCGTCTAAGGGCGAATACATGAGTCATAATAGATAAAACAATTATTACGATACTTGTATCATAATTGAGATTTACCATTTAATTTTTTAATGATCCTACTGTCTAATTTCAGTTTTTCTGTCAAAAGTTTGGCTGGGCAGAGATTAAAAAAAAAAGAATTTTTATTAAGGATAAAATAGTACACACCTACTTTATATTTCAATGTCTGTTTAAAAAACGAAAAGTCTGATACAAATTTAATTTTATATTTTTCCACTTGCAGTAAATGGCGATATCATAGTGACCATACTTCCATCAAACACCAAGTGGCCATGGGTTACCGCTGCACGCTTCAGGCCCGAACTAGTCCCCGAAGAACTGATGGCTCAAGGCCTCACTGTAAGTTTTTGATCTTGTGCTATTCTTTTAGAATGTACATTTTTTAGGGTTCCGTAGCCAGAATGGCTATATACGTCCCACTGCTGGGCACAGGCCTCCTCTCATAGTGAACCGTTAATAATAATAATTTTTAATAATTAAGGGTTCTTGAGTTATCATTGAAAAACTGTCTTTTCCAAACAAAAGGACGTAAGTGCCGTGACTTCCCTATGAAGATACGACTTTTTTTATTCAAGGTATTAAAAAGGTATTTTTATGTGGACTAGTAGGTGTCGGTACGGAACCCTTCGTTGTACGTGATCCGACACGCACTTGGCTGGTTTTTTCTTATCAATTGGTATTTTGTTTTTCAGTTAACTGTTGAAGAATATGTCCATGCCATGGAGTTACTTGTTAACGATGCCCGATTCACTCTCTACAATATCTGCTATAAGCGTGTCCTTGTTTGTTGGGTAACTCTTGCATTTCTAGTGCTCCTAGCCCTGTTATTTTCTGGATTGACTGGTCTCTTGTTATTTTCTCTTGGTGTCCTATGGCTAGTACTTAATGCTGCTGCCATATTTCTCTGTATGTGGGTAAAAT
This sequence comes from Cenopis cana, assembly GCA_951800055.1. NCBI lineage: Eukaryota > Metazoa > Arthropoda > Insecta > Lepidoptera > Tortricidae > Cenopis > Cenopis cana. Next base: position 10,980,168 of record OX637477.1, on the reverse strand, counting down.
TAACACTTTCAAAGGGATTGGAACAATGTCTGGCAAGTGTCAATAAGTTGCTAAATAAACATAAATTGATATTAGCCTTGGATGACAGAGGGAAGATTTCTTGCCACAAAGTTAATCTTTGTTTCATTTACTTTGATTCGGGTCCCTGTGTGGCTCATGTGCAGCAGTTTATTGAGAGTGAAGAGGGCAAAAGTATAATGCAAGGCTGGGAACAGCGGCTGGATGTGTCTGCAAATGATATTGTGATTCAAGGAAGTCAGTCAACTAGATTGTCTCGGAAACAGGTATGATAACTAAATTCCATCCTCTTAAAATAACTAATATTGAAAATATTGAAATGTATGTGACAAAATTTAAAATTGCCTAGGATGTATGCCATATCCTTAACATTCTCATGCTACATTATAATTAGTTAGCATTCTAAAATGGTGGATAATAGTTTGTGTCTAGCTAATTATTTTGGTATTTGGAACTAATTTTGTTACTTATTATATATTGTATAAAAGCTCACATGCTTAACTTAAATACTTTATAACCAAGATGCTGAAACTCTAATTGGTATCTAATGATGGTGAGTTTCACGTTGTGAAACTCATAACATTCTTATTTCTACTAACATTCTTTGGTACTCCTAAGGATTCCTTCCTGATTTTAAATCAGAGCATGTTGTTTAACTATTTATTATTTCTATCTCTTCTTTAAAAAAAACATTAAATTAAATACAGGTAATTAGGTAAGCCCAGTCAATGCTGATTCACTATTTATCAAACTTTATTGTGAATTGATATTTGATTCAATTGAAATTGATGGAACAATGCCTATTGAATTGTGAGGACACTTTATATTCATATGGTACTAATATCTATGGTATTATTAATGACCACAATTAATATTGAGGTTCTACATTATTCAAACTAGGTACCTTATTTCTGCAACTCAGAAAACGATATGATTGTAATATTGCAGCAATAATGTTGGTGGTATATACTTACGTTTATAAAAAAATGCAACACCTACATATATATTTCCTCTTTAAACATTATTACTTCTGCCCAGCTATCACGATAGATTATACACCGTCAGGTTTTGTGGCCAAAATGTACACCTAAGTCACATAAAACATCGTGCTGGTTGTGCTGGCACTAGCAGTCTAGCACACTTCTATTAAGGCGCAGGGTAGGGCAAGGCCTTCCCCATACAAACTTTGTGCACGTTTTATTCGTCGGTTTTGGCACTAACAAATATAATATTTTTTTTGGTTGTAAATATTATATATGCGAAGATCGTGATGTGAAAATTTTCCAATATTTCAAAAATATTCAAAATTAAAAAACTAATTTAATAAAAACAAATTTACATCACGAAATAGCTATCAGAAAAATAAGCATACTGACCAAAAATCATAACTTTAATGCAAACACAAACGAAGTAAATCCTGCACAAAGTTTGTATGGAGAGAGCTTGCCCTACCCCTCCTCTTAAGGTGCTGATAGACTTGTAACATAACATTAGTATTTTGCAATTTCATGCCAGTATTCTAGCATTCTAGCTGAGTACCCGGAAAGTAACGTTCGCTAGAATGCTCATTTGGTATGGTACAAGTGCATGACGAACGAGTCCTCTAGTATTACTCGTGAATAATTGTGATTATTTAAATTTAACGATAGATATTAAAAAAAGGGGAACGCTATGTACTGTATTTTGTATTTAAATAACTTTTAAATACACCAAATTACTTTTTACGTTGCTAGATTAGTCGACCGTGGCTTTATAAAAATAAAACAGCAGTTTTATATCTATCTCATGATGAATCTAGCAATGTAAAGACTTGTTTGATGTACATATTTCTATTAAATTTAACTGGGAAATTATTTGCTATTTCTCTCTTGTAGTTTAAGGTATGATTCCGTTGCCGACTGCATACAGCAACAGCACGTTCCGCCGCACTCCAGATTGAACCGTAATGGTATGCGTAAAAAGCTCAATTTGAAATGAGCTGAGAAGTGTCGGAACAGCACACGCCGCTCACTCTAAATTGAGACTTTTAGTCTTATGATTACGGTTGAATTTGGAGTGCGGCGGAACGTGCAGTTGCTGTATGCAGTCGGCAGCGGAATCATACCTTTAGAGGCAAAGTAATGCTACCTAAAGCTTAAGCCACACAGAGAGCGGGAGGGCGGTAGCGGGACGTGAGCGGGACGGGAGCGGGCGGTAGGCGCTCCCGCGCCGCTACCGCCCGCTCCCGTCCCGCTCACGTCCCGCTACCGCCCGCTACCGCCCTCCCGCTCTCTGTGTGGCTTAAGCTTAATAAGTTATGTGACTTTCGTAAAGGCCGATTTACATTAGCAAGACCTTGCATGCAAGTTTCTTTACATTGCCAGGCTGCGGGCTGCCCAGGTAAGATGAATACGATCAAACCCTGTAATGAATTGGAAATCATTATGAAAATCGCAAGCAAGTTCTTGTTAGTCTAAACCGCGCGTAAAAGAACGTTGCCTAGTATGGATATTAGTGCTACTGCTGCTTTAAGCAGGGGTCGAATACCGGTATTTTATCGATACAAGAATACCGGTATTATTACATTCTTTTTCGTTTTTTGGTTTATTATTTCAATTTTAATGGGACAATCTAATAATACGAAATTGTTACCTCCATACATGATTCAGTTCCACGTAAAGAGAATAAATTTATCAAAATATCGGGGTTTAAAAAATACCGGTTTTGATCCCTGCTCTGTAGCATTGATTTCGAGCTTCAGTCTTCGTAGTGACGGTCACGCATGGCGACGACGACGCGTCGCGGAATAAAAAGGTTGTCACTTTTGGACCATAACGGCGTGAAAAGTCGAAAAGTAGCGAAGCTTTTCATGCAGTGACTTAAGCCACACAGAGGGCGGGCGGGCGGTAGCGGCGCGGGAGCGGGCGGCAGCGGGAGCTACCGCCCGCTACCGCCCGCCCGTTCTCTGTGTGGCTTAAGCTTTAACCATAGTATATTGCATGTTATCTTACCATTGTCCTTTTACTTGTGGTCGCAACACGCGTACGAGTTATGAAGCTTCGTAGTTCTTACGCGTATTGTGCACACCTATATTAACTAACGAAACAATCCTATAATAATAGCTATGTTAACAATGCCTGCTTAGAGTAAATAATTGCTTAGCGGGTCGGTAACACATAATATTATATATATTAATCGTATTGTACTTAGTTTGTGGCGGGTAAGCAAAGCATATGAATGTGCAGGGTATGGCAGAGCAAGTGTATCACCGCTACCTGCAGCGGTGGGGCAAAGACTTCCTCCGGCGAAGACTCGACTGGACACTAGACGAGGAGGGAGGCAACCCCGCGGCGCCCCGCCATTTAACACAAGCGCTTTGTCCCTGTCAGTATGTCGAGGAGATATTACGGAACAAAGAGCCGCGCGACTCGCGCGCCTGTTGCCCCGCCTGCAACACCTGGCTCCGGCGCCGCGGGCTCGACTGACCAAACAACTTTCCGTTTGGCAAGTCTTTTTGACCTATCACATGTTTAATTTGTCTTCTCTTCTAAGTTATGACCGGCGTAATCTCCTGCAGGAAAGAGGTGCGCTTCTGTATTTACGATACGCTGCACGATGGGGCGCCATGGCTGTCAAAAACAGATTAAATCTCAGCAGCACCGTGCCCGGTCGCCATGGCGAGAGATATGTCTGCCCTTGTCAGTTCATAGAGGAGCACCTTAAAACCAAGCCACCGTCTGGCATTGCTAAGTTTTTCATGTTACCGAATCAGAATGTTCAATTGTATTAAAACAAATGTTGTTGTAATATTAAATCCGTCCAATTGTGTTGTATAGTAACATTAACATATCACGTAGGTTAAGGGAACATGTATGGTTACAGGAACCAGAAATAATTTATTATTAAGGTACCTATCTATATCAATGATAATCTATTTATTAAGTGTCCGTGTCAATTTGTTTACATGAACTAACAGCTTGATTATCTTCAGGCATTTTGTTATCCACACACAACTAATCTTATATTGTTATTCATGGACAGTATTTATGTATTTGTTTTAAATTAAGCTTTTTGTTTATGTTAATGGAATACATTAAGTCTCATTTTACTCTTATGGTGCTGAAGCCACCATAATCAATGTACCTAGTTATCTACCTTAAATATTAATATTAATCCTAACACATACAATCGCACAATGTTGTTAACATGACTATGAAACAGTATTGAATTGTATACAGTCAAAATGGTATTGGTATTATTGGATCCCTAGATGGATCGCAAATATTTTATTTATTTATTATACATATACCGTTTTAAACACAATTTGGACAGCCAAAATAGGCTGGGGCAGTTAAAAAAATATTTTATAGAGTGTAATAGTACCAACTTTGAGATGAATCTCTGTAAATATTAGATGATATTATGCTATCGAATATTTATAACTTGTGGCCATAATTGTAAAAAAATATGTTGTTAGGAACAACCACTGGGTGAAATCGTATAACTTCTCCCATAGTGTTTGTATAGGCCAGCCAGCTGAAGCGTTCTGTCAACAGTTTCGTAGGAATTACCGAGTTGACGACCGAAAATAAGGAACGCGAGGGGGTCTTTATTTACGCAAAATCACTTTTTAAACTATTGGTTTTATTAAGAATACGCAAAAATAAAGAAAGAAATGTCTAGAATCAAACACATGTCTATTAAAACACAAAATTATGGCGTGTCTCACACGTGTTACAAAAAAAGAGTATATACTTAGTGCCTTACTCGCTCATAATCTTTAAAATCTATTCATGGTTCCGTTAGGCAATCATGTACTTCACCAACGGTTACGTACCCATACGTTCTAGTGATCGACACTGATCCAATACACGACTCTAAAATCTTATGTCATATTACCTAATAGAGGCGAACAATATGTATCAACAATTAGGTACGACGTCGTTTATTGGTACCTTATGATGTTTTACTTGTATTTGATGTGACGATACCTACCTACAAACTAATATCTATTTTATTTCAAGTAAGCATCCGTTATCTTTCCTTTAAAATTTTTACACAAGAAAAAAAAACTGGATTATTTAATTTTATTTATTGCGATAAAACTAATATATTTACAAGGTTTTCGAATGAAATAAGATCACGATCTGAAGCAGCTAGTCAGTGCAAATTAGTATTTTTTTTTCGTTTTTAAATGTTAGCCAAAGCTCGTAATTGTTGTTTTAAAATTTTAGTTTTTAATAAAAATGTATTTTGAGCTGTATTGTTTGTTCAACATTTATAATACAATTATATCATCAAGTATTCGCGAACTATTTGCGGTGAATAATTGTTTAATTACGCGTTACCTTTACTAATAATAACAGGTGTTTGTATTAGATAGCAGAGACTAGTGAATTATAAATAAAAAAAATACCAACGGGTATTTAGTTTCACTACGGCATTATGAGTGAGGTAGGTATATAAAAATATGTTGAACTGTGATTATGGAGCCCTTGGGTATTTAATATTTATAATTTACTTCTCTCTGGTATAAGTATTATAAGCATACATAAATATTATTGTATCTTCAATTTTTTATCTTATAATATAGGTTAACAATTATTTCAGATTTAAAACCAAGTATTTCCTGATGTACTTATTAAATCAGGGGTCGGGAAACTGCGGGTCGCAAACCGCGCCGCGGGTCGCGACCCGCATGCGGCTCTTTGAAGGGCCAGATGCCGCTCTTCGAGGTCTCCTCAAAAATATAGGGAAAACCCTGAAAAATATTAGCGGCTCCCTGAGGTTCCAATAAATAACTTTTATGTCACACCTGGCCATAAAGTGGCCATTATCGCACGCTCCGCGCGCGAAAAAACCCACTTCCTGGCCAGGGGGTGACATAAAATTTTGTACTTACTACGGGCGATAATAAAGAAAGCCTCAGATCGCATATTTATCGCCCTTGCCTTCAGCTCGGGCGTACAATACCTGCGATCTGAGACATTCTTTATTTTATCGCCCTTGGTAAGTAATGTACTATTTTCTGACTTTTTGGCTAAAAAGTTTGCCGTCCCCTGTGTTAAATGATTATTTAGCTCCAACGTGAACATTTCATTATTATCTATAAGTAGTTATGTATTATAAAAAATACCTGCTCATATTTAGTACCTATGTGAATGGATGTGCTAATATAGATCTTAAACATTCCGTCCAAATTTGTTCAAGTACTTAATACATTAGAATTAAGCGAAAAAATCCTTATACACCTATTTTTATGTAACTAAAAGAAATACATATTAGTTTTTATTATTTAAAGCTGTTTTTTTCATACCTGTAACCCATTTCAGGGGTCTACCACTTTGGAACCTCAATGTCCAGTCAAGGGCACCAATATGTATACATTTTTTAACCCTATTCCATTGCAATAAGGTCCAAAAATGTATACATATTGATGCCCTTGACTGTACATACCTACTTTCCTACTTATAAATAATAGACTCGAAAAGGGTTTGACGTTTTGGCCGACTGAAACCTCGTCTCTATTCTATTGATGCAATTTGAGTTACGATACATGTATACCGTACCGCATTATTCAAGAAAAATTGTTACATTATGAGTATTGAAGTATACAAACATACCAGACGAAATAAGGGTGTTACCGTGGTGTTACATGACAAAAATTTGGCAACACAGTTAAAAAAATGGTTAATAAACAAATGTTTTTAATTGCCGGGGAATTTATTTGTGTGATGAGCACGAATATTTGTTCTCGGGTCTTGGATGTTTTCTATGTATTTAAGTATCTATTTATCTATATAAGTATGTATATCGTCGCTTAGTACCCATAGTACAAGCTTTGCTTAGTTTGGGACTAGGTTGATTTGTGTAAGATTGTCCACAAATATTTATTTATTTATACTCTAACCGAATTTTTAATCATCAAGAAATTGTTAGCGATTTTTAAAGCATGTTTTTTTGGCATTACTTGAACATTAACTTTTGCATGTCATGTTAGATTCATTTCACTTACAAAATCCGGTTCGAAGGATCATGTTTGACTTGTATACCTAATAACAAAATATTTGCCGTATTGTTTCATACCCGTACTTTAAAGGGGCGTTCTGTTGTTGTTGTGTATTTAAGTAGGTACGTGAACTGTAGGTACTTACACATTGATGGCGTGCACCTATTAGTACACTAGTGGCGGAACCATGTGTTCGGTTGGTAACGTGAAAAACCATATTGAAATGCGTCTCTTATAGACCCGAACTCTGACCATGCACCACAATGTTATACAAATCTATAATCTTTGTTCTGCATGCAATGATGTATGTCGTAATTAAGGGAACGCCTAGTACAGTCGACCAAAAAAGTGGTCTGCCACGTTAAAGTCCAAAAGTGGTAGAGGATTTTCATTGCTGACTGTACCTACGCTTACGTGTTATATCCACTAATATACCTTCAGTCGGATTTCGATGGCCCAGCGGTGTCCTTTGCACAGACATGCCATTATATAAAAAAAGAAAGATTTAGTTACAGTCGCCATCACATCAAATATATATCATACAGGACCAGGTCATTCCCTCTGGACGCTTCGGCTAAACTTGGCTCTCGTACATCACTGCACTGAACGTAGTTGACAGTAGAACAGACTCCTTCGTTTGCAAAAATTGCGGATCGGGAAATGTTTTGTGATTTGTCTACCCGGGACCCTCGACTTTATAAAAAGCCATGTTGCCATTCGCGCGCATGGTTCTTTTTTATGCTAAGTATGTTATAATTTTTTTGTATGAAAAAAATACAAATTTTCTTCAGAAACCCATCGAGTGGGGGGTATCAAATAAAAGGGCTCAATGAGCTGATTCCAAAAATATACCACATCATTACATTCCATCCAGTGGTTTTGTAAAAAAAATACTGTTGGATTCATTTTCAAACATACCAAGTTTGGGCTCTTCCTGACAGCATACGGCTGAATGAAATTTTCTTGAATATACGCCAAATGACTCTTTATATCCTCAAATTTTAAGAAATAAAACCGAAACTATTATTCCTTATTAAAGATTTCTTCTGCAAATTATAGATCAATAGAAAAAAAATTAGGCATCCATATTTGCCGAAATCCTGTCATTGCGTTAACCCTTTGACCGCCAAGAACCTATAAAGTGGTTGTGTGTCGTCGTGCCCACCACGCCAACAACCACTTAAAAGGTCGGAGTGAAGGTGTACTTTGATCATGAATAAAATCATTTATGAACTGTTTTAATTTGTTTTTATTGGTTTGGACATTACACCAAAAAAACTGTGCTTGGCGTACTGGACACGACGACACACTATCGCTTTGGCGGTCAAAGAACAAGCATTAAGCATTTTTTCCTAATCCTGTATATGGTAACTATTTTACCTAACAAATAAGTTGTCAGTTATAATAATTATACATAGCAAAGTGTACTTATAAGTTATAATAGTACTCGTACATCACTTTGCTATGTAGTTTTATTATAGTTACTAGGTACTGTTTCCAGCTAGCATTTTTTTATTTGTCGCATTTCTCTTAAATCTGTTGTTCCACGACACGTTAAAACCTCGAAGTTATTGTTGGATTCCTTATTTTTATTTACCTACTACTAGCATCATGAAGCAACATCAGAAAAAATAAAGCGAATGCAGTTCCATAGTTAGCTCAAGCATTAGTTTAGTTGCGAGTTCCTAGGGTAAAGCATTTTCTGGCCATACAAGCTATTGTTATTTAGTTAGGTACTACTGGCAATCATCACACTAAAGCATATAGTTACTTTAATGATGAGTGTTTGGTAAGTATTAATTCTGAAAGGCCAGTAATAAAAAACATTTCACCCTTAGACCAGCGGTCGGCAGCCTGCTTATTGTCAACCGACAATGTGGTAACTTTTGCCTGATAGTCACAAAAATATGAACATGTGTTATTAGCTACTAGCCAAGGGTCACAACCCTTGGCTGTTAACGCATTCACTGCCACCGCCGCATATATGCGTCACCGTGACTTTCACGCAGTGCTTTCGACGCACAGACACGTTCATAATATTTGACACTTGTACCCTGTGCCTTAGTGCCTTAGACTTAAAATAGTCGGTTGAACTCACATGTGCGTTTGGGGCACACAGCAAAGTGCGGCACCTGCCGAATGTCCAGGAAAAGAGGGTGGCAGTGAATGCGTTAAAAGGTTGCCGACCCCTGCCCTAGACGGTCAACTTAGGAATCTAGAATGCAACGAAAACTTATGATTGATAAGGCACTTAACACAAATAAAACTAAAATTGGGTTAAAATATACTTTATATGAATTATTAAAAATTACACGAAAATAATGAATTTGGCCACATATCAAAATTTTATGTCTATACTACATACTTGACCACTACCATATCACAGACAAACATACTATTAGGATATTGTTCGTTTTGTTACAATGAAAAGATTTTTCCAAAAACAGAGAAGAATAATCGTGAGATGTTGCTTCGCGCTTCCTATGTGTGTATGCCCAAGGAAATTGAAACAAAAACCACTTGGTATCTTGTCCCGATGACAATAAGTATAAAGTGATTAGTTTAAATTTTGAACCTACCTTACTTAAGTGAATAAGAATTGCCCAACCTCGATATCATGAATTGGAAGGGTCGTTCACGAATGAAACGTATTCGGATAATTGTTACGCTTACGATGTTTGCGCGCATGTGTAGCATGTAGGTAAGTGGAGCTTGGAGTCTTCGAATAGTATTAAAGTGCATAAGAGCAAAAGTAGCCCTCTCCGAGATAACAGTTATTTTATTTTTATATCTATCACTTGAATAACTGCAAATGCCCATTTCCACTCACAATGAGGGCTACCATTTTGCTGCTCACCAGTTGGCGCCACTGCGCTCTCAGTCCAGCTGTCAATGTTTATTATTGGTTATTATGGGCGTAAAAACCAAAATTACGTTGAAATCGTATTTCATACATTAAAACCGCACCGTAAAGATTTTTATCGAACATTCCGTATTGTAGCGCAGTCCCGTTTTGTTCGGAAAAAAGTATGACATAAGTTTACAAACTTTAAAATTGTCGCAAAGCACTGACATTCGTTGACCCGTAACTCATATTTTCCATTATCAATCTCAGATATTGCAAAATAGTCGCAATATTAATCTAATTGGAAATAAACCCGCGTAACCCACCCACAAACTATGAAATTTGACATTTCGGAGGACTGGCGTCACACTAGCGCCTCTAGCGGCAAATCCATACGGGATAGCCCTCATCGTAACTACTTTTTCTCAGAAAATGCGATTTTTTTATTTGTCCTGGTCAGATCAGACACACGAGCACTCTTAATCCTTACAAAAAAAATTACCCATGTTTTATTGTTCTATGTGTTGTCAGTTGTATGGTAGAAAACTTAAAAATTTAATAATGATTTTAAGTAAGAACAAAAAACATGATCTGAGAAAAAGTAATAAAAGGTAGAATTTTGAGTGAAAACGTGCATACTAGATGACATAGAGATGGAAGCATAAGATTTCCGCAGTTCTGGAATGCGAGAACATAAAATAATAAAAAATGTGGTCATAAATGTCAATAATATATATCCTTGTTCCGACGGAAAATACCGCTACAATATCTGTGTTTTCATGGATTTATTGTTCTTTTGTAACAATACTATCTACTTACACAATTTTTCTAATGAACAAAGCAAAATTTAATTTAAAATATGATATTTCAAATAGTAACATGTAATAGAATGAACCTCATTTTCAAATTAAAAGTGATCATTATTGTTTTGGTCCTGAAGAATTATGCTGTGACGTTTAATTCTGACAATAATCATCACAATTTATTTTAGTTATATAATCAAAAGTATTCTAATCAATAATAGTCGATACAATAACGGTTTATCCTAAACTAGATAAATGTATAGTATGCTTCATTACCCGACTTCGCGAAGCAATAAAGAGTAATGTATTTATTTTCCGATTTGTTCGACGTCAGAGGAATTATTAAAATTGGTGTACAAATCAACGCACGTAAAAAGAGCTCCCATAAAAGGCGAAATACCTTATTGACCTTATTCTGTGGAAATACGGACCAAATCCCATCGCCTCTAAAGCCGCACGGAGCTCTTTTTACGTGTATTTATTTATAAAATAATAAATACATTATAACTTGCATTCTACTGTTTGAATTTCATTGTAAAATGTTTGTAGGCTAGGATCAGCAACATGGTAACTATAACTTGTGAATAAATCTGTTTTACTATAATCGCAACACCGTCAATTATCTATGGATTATAAACTTAACTAATTTACACTCATTATTGTAACGTAAAGTGTGTTATTTAAGTAATCCTAATGATGACGTATTGTCCAGATATCAATGCATTGCAATTCCGTTTATTTAATTACGAAAGTACGAACGTGAAATATGTTAATAATAATAAACTAATACCTGTAACGATTGAAATGATGTAAGTAATTAAACTAAGTACAGATGTATTGCAAAATGATTTTCTTTCGGGAAAACTCGGATCTCAATTGGAATACGATGGGACCCGAACTGTCAATCAATGATTGTATATGAGTGACGTTTATTATGGAACTTTATTGTTTAGTGTCAAATGTCAAAATGTCAAAGTTACCCCTACGGCTGTAAGATGGGTACTGAAGCTAATTGAGAGAGCACGATAAGTACGAACTTTTCCGATAAAGTACGAAGGAAAATCATTTTGCACTACATATGTAGCTATAAATTGAGCAAAAAAGAATGTAAAAGATTATAATAAAAATACTTTGTTGCAGGCTGCAGCCACAGTGTGAATTCATTCGGCGTCACTCTTACGCGACTTTTTGACCATGCTGTCGCCGGCTGGGAATATCCCCTGGAAGCTGTGGCGCTGTTCCTTCACTTGGGACTCTTTGTCAATGCAAGCTATAATGTTCCTTTTCAAGTTCCTTTCGTCGTCGTCGCTGGAGACGAGCGACTCGAGTGAAGTGACCGTGGATGGCGCCATCTGTTGGCGCGCGGCGAGGTCGAGGTAGGGTTTGGGCGCGTCGTCCGGGATCTCCACGGTGGTGGTACTCGCGGAGCCGGACTCCAGGGCGGCCAGCCGCATGATATCCCGCTGCGACTCGCGAGCTTCCATCAGGAATATGCTCTCCTGTTCGTGCCAGTCAAATCATTAAAAAAAAGCAAGCGTGACAAACTAAATATGTACTAATAAGTTCATGTGGGCATCGTTTACTTTATAGTCCTAGACTTCCTACAGTGACGAAAGACTAAGGGCCAGTTGCACCAACGTACGAACACAGGCCGGTCATCGTCAAATATGGCGCCGGCAGCTGACATCCCAGTCCACCAAACCGTCTGTAATCGTAAGCGGTGTTCGTCAAGTCTGATTGTATGGAAAGTTTGACAAGTTTCTATGGGATGACAGCTGCCGGCCGCCATATTTGACGATGACCGGTCTGTGTTCGTACGTTGGTGCAACTGGCACTAACTAACTATAACGCGCTATTATATGTAGACAATAGTCAGTTACCAAATTACTATTTTTAGTTGTCGCAGTTATAATTTCATAAAAATAGATTAGGTATATTTCGCGGACGCTAAGGTCTACTCTAGTATTACTAGTCATTAATTTCACAGATGTTATGAAGTCGAATTTAGCTAGGTATTATATAATAATATATTATTGTGTATTGTTCCGATTGTTACAATATTAAACTGTTTGAAAACAGGACGTCTGTCCTCCTATCTTCCGCTATATACATGGACCACTTTACGATAATACAGAAACAACAATACTATCATAGTGGTGACAATATGACAAATACAGAAGCAAAAATGCAGTGACGCGTGCAGAGCAGGTGAATATGTTTTAAAATAAAACTAATTTATTTTTTAAACTTAAACAAATAGTGGTCGTACTTTTATGTAAGTACTTTAGTTTTCTTAATTAAGAATATAATATACAATGAAACGGGTCACTCACGTTTTTATGGTCGATCCGTGATACTTATTCATGAATATTCATGAGCGTTCTAAAATCGTGTAAGACCCTTGTATTATATATATGAATATGAAGGGAGCTTTCTATTTCAAATTGCAATTAAGTAAGCATTATCCAAAATATACTAAAAATTAAAGGAGGAAATACATTTGTTGGTTGGTAAATACCTTAACTTCTTTGGTAATGTACTGGTCAAGTTTGTCATATATCACGGCATGAAGACCCAAATCTTTAAGTCTCTTGATGGTGTTCTTGTCATTGTTGTCATCGCCCCAACAGAATATCACCAATCCCGCATCAGTAGCCAAATTAACCTGAAATCATATAACATATTGTGTCAGTCGAAGAGAGAGAGAGAGAGAGTTGTGTTGTGTTGTGTTGTGTGTGTGTGTTGTGTGTGTTGTGTTGTGTTGTGTGTGTATGAAAATAATAAAGTATAATCCGGATACAGCGACCGGTAAGGGACCGGCGATATTACGTCGCACTAACAGAACGCCGTACAAAACGGACTGATTTTCTTTGAAAATGTTTGGTATAATGCGCGACATCCACGACGACGCGCCCCTCCACAGCGCATCTCATACTAATCTATGCGCAATTGTACGGAACGGGCGGTGGAGGGGCGCGTCGTCGTGGATGGCGCGCACTATATGAACCTAACGTCAGGTGATTTGGCAGTCGTTAAAAGCGGTCAAATGTTATAAACGGATTCTACTGTATTTGGTAACGCAAATGATAAAACTCTAGTTTATTAAAAAAATATTAAAATAATAAAGATTAGACTCGGAAAACTGCTTTTTTAGGGTTCCGTAGCAAACAAGGAACCCTTATCTGTATTAGTAGTCTGTCTGTCCCCAGCTTTGGTCACTAACCGTTAGCACAAGAAAGCTGTAATTTCGCATGAGTATACATAACAATGACGCCGACAAAACGGTAGAATAATTCAAACCAATTTTGATTCAAGAACGCTGTTGGCGTGATATTAAGCTTTAACGCATTCACTGCCACCGCCGCATATATGCGTCACCGTGACTTTCACGCAGTGCCTTCGACGCACAGACGCGTTCATAATATTTGACACTTGTACCCTGTGCCTTAGTGCCTTAGACTTAAAATAGTCGGTTGAACTCACATGTGCGTTTGGGGCACACAGCAAAGTGCGGCACCTGCCGAATGTCCAGGAAAAGAGGGTGGCAGTGAATGCGTTAAAGTGATAATGTTTGTTGTGGTGAAGTATGTCCCCCCCAGCTAAACGGTGGTAACCAGGCATGTGAAAAAAAAGTCAGGGTAGTAGTTATATACGCGCCTTAACTAGTTAAATACTTCAGAAATAAATCAATTACTTTCTTTTTTTCTATATGCATGAGATGAGGGGCTACCGCTGCTCAACCCACCCACGAAACCGCAACTCACGTTCACAAAGCTTCATGACATGATACAGCTTTCAGAAGCATTTTTCAAATGAACACTTGACAGACCGATATTTGTACCTGGCTCATGGACTAACAATTTTACAACGCGAAACTGGCAAAACAAAGGCTTTTGGCAGGAATGCGTCATGGCATTAAGTCCGCCCTTTGTACTTACCTACCTACCATACCTTTATTTTTATTATACCTTTCTACCTACCATTAGGTAGCGGACCCCAGGCATCCTTCAGGATGCAACTGTACTGGGATAACGCTAGGAGGATGATGATATTTCTACGTATCTATATTTCTGATGATTAAGATTTTGATGAAATTTGATATGTGGGGGTTTTCGGGGACGAGCAATCGATCTAGCTAGGTCTCATGCCCGGGAAAACGGACATTAAAACGGCAAATTCGAGGTACGACTCTAGACCTCCTTGAAAATTTAACTCGATTAGACGACCGCTGTAGCTTAGTTGGTAGTGACCCTGCCTACGAAGCCGGAGGTCCCGGGGCATTCATTTGTGTGATGAGCACGAATATTTGTTCTTGGGTCTTGGATGTCTTCTATGTATTTAAGTATTTATTTATCTATATAAGTATGTATATCGTCGCTTAGTATCCATAGTACAAGCTTTGCTTAGTTTGGGACTAGGTTGATTTGTGTAAGATTGTCCACAAAAAATATTTATTAAAAAAAAGTTATTATTATTATTTAGCGCGTCAAAAATATTCTTAGGGAAGCCGGAAATAATTTGCTATTCTTATTCTTCATGAGCCGTAGTAAAAGGACTGGGCTGGCTGAAAACTAGGCAAGCCGATGGTAATCTAATTATATGGACGCTCCGCCACTGTTAGGTACTTACAGAACAATGAAAAACCTGTACTAGGGCTTACTGTCTCATAAAACTCGTAATATTTATGACAAACATAACGAGCAAAGTATATTCTCAAATCAAACATATGGCTACGAATAACTCAAGACTTTAGGTTTAGAGATGAATAACCTTACGACATTGACGAAAAACATTTAGACGCTGGTCAGTTGTTACCTATGATACTTATGCTGATATCGGCCGTTGACTCAATGGATGCAATGTGACTCTATTTAGCAACTACGTTGTGCATAATGTCATGTCTGGTCTGGGCCACTCGGGTGGAGTACAGGGACCGGAACCGGTAAGCCTAATCAGGGTTTTCGATAGGCTTATTTTAACGGTGGTTTTAAAAACCCTATCGATATTGGTAACCATGTAAAACGGTAACCCTATCGATAGGGTACCGTATCAATCGGGTTAACCCAACAAACCGCTAACCAAAATCAAAACCCTATCAATACGGTAACCGTATCATTAGGGTTTTTAACCAGTTTTTAACAAATGTAATCTTTACGCACCTTTCAATTAGACTCATTTTTAGATAACCGTGGCTCGCACGGACGATGTGCTCGCCGGCTCGCCGTGGGGCCCGCTCTCAGTACAAACAAACTGGTTTGATCTACCGAAACGCTCCTTATTTTTAATGCAAACAACTTTGTACTTTGAGTCCTTAGGCTTGAATCGTATTTACTTTATCGTGCGTGCAAGTGTAGATTTGTAGCTCACGCTCGGGCGATTGTTTGTTTATTTCACATTTTAACTTTTGCGCCTATATTTTTATCTAACTTTCTGTGCAATGTCAGCAACAACTACCTAATAATCTGAAGGTCGGTTTGTCGAACATTAAATATCCAATAAAAAAATGCTACTTTATCAAGATCACAATTGTCGCATTTTGACGGTTCATTCGAACGCTAATGTATTTATTTTAATATTTTGAAACAATCAGTCGTTTTCATATCTATAATTAAATTTTATTTTGAAATAAACACCAGCCTCCTTGACTGACAATATGTGAACCTTATTGTAACGAGATAAGGTCTACAAACGAATCAACAGTGTAACGTGTTACCTTCTTTTGTGAGTATACTACCTACCTAAACAATAGGCAAAGGTCGCCGGTCGTCGCAAGTGCTGACCACCTGTGGATGTACCCAACAATAAGAGAGCTTTCTTTAAAATCTTTTATATTTAAGATTAGCAATTAAGGTGAAAAATGTAATTATTGGATATAATATGAAATAAACAGTAAAATTTTTTTTTTTTTTAGTTGTATAAAAAAACTTCATTGACTTTAAGTCGAATAAATTTGTAGGCCAACTGGGGTCGCAACATCAGTATGGGATTTCTAGGAATTTGTTGATAAACACTCGATAAAATCAGTCGCTACATCCAAAATCGGAGTTTCTACCGGAGTCGCTATAGCCAGTGGGAATTTCATATAAAGTATGTTCTAAGTACAAGGGACTTAGGTGTAGAGTTGCTACAACCGAAATGTCGTTACAACCAAGGTCGCTAAAAATGAAATCCACTGTAATTGATTGTCCTCCATGACCTGAGGTAAAAGCAAGTGCGCACGACCATAGAGTTGTTAAATCGCCCAATTCCGGGATTGTAAAAATGTTTTTAATAAATCCGGGATTTTAGTAGTAGGTTAATACACGTATTGCAGTCAGTATATTAATTCCGCATTTTTATGTGTGGGATTTCATTACATTAAGTATTGGGCTGTTAACTACCAAGTTGTTAAAACGTTTATCTATTTAAACCAGCACGGCAAGATACAGACGAGCCGAAAGCTGATAGGACTTGCTGTTTTCCATTGTCTTAGGATTAACGAGATTGCGGCGACAGTTTCAATGGCAAAAATAACCTTTCTTACACTATAAAGACATTTATGCCGATGTTGTTATCTTTTCACAACTTAATACAATAGGTACACAAGTGCCTAAATGTCGTGGTGTTTGTCTTTTTTTTTCCAGGTTTTTTTCCTACACACGCACACAATAAAAACAAATAATTACGTTTAGTTCGTTAGTTACTTTACGTAAATCTGCAGGTTCAGTAGCAGTGCACTGCTTGCAGTCTGAAGTGCATTCTCGTAACGTAACCATCTAGTTGAGTACGCGTGACCATAGAAGTGGACTTTGTTATTATTATTGTTTCTGTTATTTTTGTTATTATAGATATAGGTATTTGAATATAGGCGTGTATTTATGGACACTGATTAGTGATTTTGATTGGATTGTGAAGTTAAGTGGGTGTTATAAGAAAGGTGAGTGTGTTACTTTGCATTATTTTTTATACTAATTATAAGTAGAGTTCAAATTTTTGAAAGATAGGGAAGGTTGTCATACAGTTCATAATATACGTAATTGTCGTGTAACAAAAGTATCAATACAATTATAAACAATTAAAATATACATATTTATGCATATGATTGTTCCAAAAATTTGAACTTTACCCAAGTAAGACCAAATCTTTAAGGTAATAATGAAATTGTATTAGTACCCGTTGATTTTATGCCGTTGACGCAGGAATAACGTATTGTCACATACAGGGAGCTATTTTATAATACTACCTACATGTAAATTAACTAATCTACTAGCGCATATTAAAATAAATAAATACTTGATACGTAAAACATAAATCAAACAATTTTTGAAGTGAAAACTTCTTTAGCGGCGCTGAGCACTTTTGTACTGGGGAAAAATGTATAAACTCGCGATAAATTCCAAGACCAGGTTAGTTGACCCCTCCTAGTATCGTGATTGCTATGTTACGAGGGGTCCCCAGCTGGTCTTCTTAGAAAGCCAAGGTTCTAACTGTTTTAAGACAATCCTAAGATTTTCCATAAAGATCATATTTCAAATAAATTCTCATGGAAAGTAGCTCTTATTGTCCCTAAAAAAGCGTTTCCAAAGTCCAATATCGGATAGCCAGACTGACCGATTTCCGTAAAGATCATATTTCAAATAAATTCTCATGGAAAGTAGTTCTTATTGTCCCTAAATACGGTGACAGTTCCCTTCAAAATACCTAGTGGCCAAGAGTGATGGATAAAATACCAAGGGCCTGACACGCTTTGTAAGAGAAAGATAGCCTTATTGCGATTCCTATGAGAGGAAGTAGAAAATAGTGCGATGTTTTGTCCTTATCACCGATCGAAAATTTTTGTATTTGTGTCAAAGTTTTGTGTCAAGAAGATTGCAAAACAAATTGGCAATATTTGGTAGTGCATTTTATAAATGGAGAATTAATGATAAGTTTGGTTTAAATGAATAATAATTTACCAATTATCAGATCCGTAGTGTTTGGGTGTTCAGTGCAAACATGGTGGGGTGTTCAGTGTTGGGCTGTAAAAGCAAACTCGACCGAAAAAAGGCGGATGTTACATTCCATGCGTAATTTGCGTAAGTACATTTTCTTTGCATTTTGGACCCGTGTTTATTTCTAAAATCTCACCGGTACCAAGTTACTGAGCTAAATCATAAGTTATATCATGAGACACTTGATGAAATAGGAAAAATATGTAAATTAATTCAAAAATAACCTCTAATCATTTCACATATAAACCGATCAAATCGCGTAGTATAAATCTACCATAGAAGCCAGCTTAGAATTGATGTCCCATCATTCAGTCGGTTTATAATTCGATTTCGGGATACCAACAAATAATAAAAAAAATCCCCTGAAGATTACCCCACGTTTCGGGAAATTCAAGTAATTTGATTTTTTCAGTTTTTAGGGTTCCGTAGTAAACAAGGAACCCTTATAGTTTCGCCATGTCCGTCCGTCCGTCCGTCCGACCCCCGTTTTTCTCAGTAACCGTTAGTACTAGAAAGCTGTAATTTGGCATGAGTATACATATCGATGACGCGGAGAAAACGGTAGAATAAAATCTTTAATAAAAAATTTTTTTTAGGGTACCTCCCCGGGTGACAGTAACGGAATGAATAACCGATATTATTACAGTTGGAATGTATTTTATTGTTTAAATACGACAAAAAACTGTGCCTACACTTTCTTCAAATTTTCAAACGATATTGAAAGGTAAATAAAACGGTTTTCTCATTTTGGTAGTTACAATACCTAGGTAGGTAGGTAATTTTTTGAAACTAGCCGCTCAACCATTACACATTCATCTTATCGTTCGCTGGTAACACGCCAGTATTTAACTACTATGGTTTAGTTAAGTAGGTACCTAATTAATTAGGTACTTATATTCTTTGTTGGCGCTCTCGACCGCCACCGGTCACAAGTCACAACTCGCAGCGGATCACGCATCAATTTATTAGGGTTCCGTACCCGAAGGGTCAAAACAGAACCCTATTGGTGTCGCCTAGACGTCCGTCCGTCGTCTGTCACAAAATTTGTTCCGAAGAATTTTTAGGCTTCTCATTGACCTATGAACTTGAAATTTGGTGACAATGTTCAATATTACGTATATTTTAACAACAAATACTAATATATTGATAAATCATATTTTTGAGGTTGATTCGGAACCCTAAATGTGCGAAGTCCGACTCGCACTTGGCCGGTTTTTTATCAAGATACGCTGGTTCATATTTAAATGTCATGTTGAAGAATTTTTAATATACCTACTCCTTTTTAAAATTCAGAATCAATACAGAAGCAACCCTGTGAGTCGGGCAAGTTTAGGTATGTATTTTCAAGAACGGCGGGAACGGACCTTCTGTATATTTTTTATTTTGTGGTATTGCTTACAATTTTTGAAGTGAAAACTTCTTTAGCGGCTCTGAGCACTTCTGTACTGGGGAAAATTTGTTGAACTCGCGACAGATTCTAAGATTCTAAGACCAGCTAGTTGACCGCTCCTAGTAATCGTGATTGCGATGTTAGGAGGTGTCAACTCAGCTAAACTCAGCTGGCCCCTATACCACAAAACTTTACAAGTCTACAATTTGACAAAATTGCACAATTTTCCGTAGAAAAAGTTCACAAATTTGTCGAATGGTACGCTTGTAAAGTATTGTGGTACAGGTTCCTGGGGCCTGTACCACAAAACTTTACAAGCGTACAATTCGACAAATTTGTCAACTTTTTCTATGGAAAACTGTACAATTTTGTCGAATTGTAGACTTGTAAAGTTTTGTGGTACAGGGGCCTGGTCTTAGATGCGTAAGACACAATGATACTCGGGACATATTATCTAAATGGATTATGCGAATATGAATATGAGTATGAGTACAGTACAGATACGGATACCGATACGGATACCGATACCGATATGAATATCTTTGTTATTTGGGTCATTGTCAGTCGGAAAAACAAAAGTTGTCCATTCGGTGGACAATAGTTAACGGCTTGTGTGCATGTAATTTACGTTTTTATTATATGGATTTATAGACACGGAATTACAGATTATGTGGGTTATCAGATCAATCGAAAATTAAGCTTTGTAGCCCTTAACTTTTGGCATGTCCTGTCCACCGAAAAGACGCGCACCTAAATCTGACAATGACCCATTTACTATCTTTATTGAGTTTTCACTTCTGCCGGCACTCCCGGAGTGCAACCCGTTGTTTTTTTTGTATTTTATTTCTATACTTTATTTCATTTTATTAAAAATATTGTTACCCTATCAAGTAATCCACCAAATTGTTCATTTGCTAGAAGACAGTAAATATATATTAATACAGTATTTAGTTTAAAAGTGTATTCAGCCCGGATATGGGCATGAAAATATTATATAATAATACAATAAAAATGGACATTATTTTACGATAATCAGAACTTTAAATATCCTGTTTATTTAATAAATGAAAAATAAAATATAAATAACATTATAAACTTTAAATATTAAATATAGTCGGGGTTTTTTTTTAATAAATACGTAAAATAAATTCATGATTAAAAAATCATCACTTAAACAAATATGCAGCGTATTCAAGATTTGTATAAAATGTCTTGCATGTCAGGAATTCAAAAACATGTCTTTTGAATGTTGAAATGTTCGATTCTTTAAAAAATAATGTTCGATTAAAAAGTACACAACGACGGTAAAGAAAACTATTATCTAAATTCTAAATAATAACAAAGCTCAAGATTTCTTGATTTCTCTCGCTAAAACTTGTATTTTCATTCACCCATTCATCGCTACGTCCTAATTCGAGCAGTATGTACGGCGCGCTGTCATATATTTGAACTAGCTGTCTCGGAGTCACGACATCGTGTCGTTACTCATTGGCTTACCGGCGCGCAGTATTGTGCGGATGGTGTAATGCATAATTTCTATTTAACCATTTATGTAATTGTTTGAATATAATAAATGTTGTTATTATTGTATATAATTAACACGCTAACTATACAAAAGCGCGGCCTTCTCTGCAATCTCAAAAACAAAAGATATTCCAGGTAAAAGCCAAGCCCAAAACTAATAATCAGTTTTTTTATTTCATCGCCACATACAATTATTATCTTTATCTGCACGAGCAACACTAATCCTACGGCCTAGGTATCTACAAAAGGGCCGCCTTGGTAGGTAATGACTCTAACGTAAACAAAAGGCAAAACAATAAACAATCGGCAACTCAAAGTTAGCGAACAGTTGCAGGTGTGCCATATCTGTCATCGCCGTCGAGTATATGATACATGAATGGAAAGCACGTGCAATATTTAATGAAACGAAAACAGATAGCTCCCACCCCATGCTGTAATTAAGTATTTAAGTCTATGTAGAACAAATATCATGTTCAGTACGTCTCGCATATCTCGCGACGCACCATTAGTATTTTTAAGTCATAAATAATTACTTAGTACCCATAACATGGCTTTATTTGATCTGGAAGAATTTAGGAGCTGGAAGAGGGAGTACGAGGCTGAAGCACAACGAGAAAGTAAGTTAATTTATATGTATAAAGTAGTTATTTATAATATAATTTTCAGTAACATGAAAATATATCATATCATTACAGGAGAACACCGGCGATTAGCCGAAGAAAATAAAGCGACATCGTTGATGAAGGCAAAGGAGATAAACAACAGGAAGTGTAAGCATTCTAGGATTAATTTGTTACCTTTTACCTACGACATTATAAGAAATAAGGAATTAATTCAGTAAGACTAATGGAATTTGTGTTTTCAGATAATCAGTTCGACAAGAGAGAGTTATGGTCCAAAAAAATCAAGGAGCTATTGCAAAACGTTCCCGATGAGAAAGTGGAGCAAGTTTTCGACGAAGTAAAAGCTTTGATCGAGCAACCCGACCCAAAGCAGCAAATCGAAAAGATTTCGGCTTCATTTTGAATGTTTCTCTTTTTTTATAGTCGTATTTTTTATGTTTTCAATATTTAAATAAGTAATTGATATCTATTGTTTTTAATATTTAGTAGATTTTTGTTATGTAGCTAATGTTGATTTTTATATTGCTGATTTAATAACTTGTTTATTAAAACAAATACTCTATTTGATACTATTTTTTATTTTTAATCACCTATCTTTGAGGTGCCAATTTAGGTAACTTCTCACAGTACTAACCTATGTCATTGTATAGTACAATAAACAATTGTCAACTAATATTAATTACCTTTCGTCGCCGATCGCGTCGTCGGCAGGGTCGATGGTTAGATACAGAATAGAATAACACCATTCGCATTCATTACTCACAAAGGAGCAAAAAAATATGTAACTGTTCGTCGATTTAAACATAAATAAAGCGTGTGCGTACGGGTTAAGGTCTATTTTAGACTATACTACGACGGTGGCAAATAAGCATACGGTCCACCTGATGGTAAGCGGACACCGCAGCCTATAGCATATGGACCAAGTTTAAAGTTTAATCACTATTAGCAGTGATAAACATACATCATTCGCCGCAAGCTGTATCATAACATTCACAACACGCTGTCGTGTTGCTTAAAAGCTATACATAAATAATGCACTTTTTTACCTGCTGTGAAAGTATGCAATGAATAAAATAGCTAAAGCTAGATATGTTAGACATAAAAAAAAAACAGAATGCTTATTGAACGCCACTAATATTATCTAAATAAGTATCAGTTTTTATCAACATAGCCTTTAAATATGGAAAATTAAGAATACAGTTAAAAAACATACTAATCAAAAAGTGTTAACGACACAATGTCGTGGCTAGCGCGCGAACACGGTTCCGAAATCACGACAACGTAGTAAATGGGTTAAAATAAACGATATATACCTCCACATCATACTTATCATTCCCGCGGGTTCGAAACTTACTTTTAATTTGTAACCTTCATAATCCCGCAATTGGGCGGTTTAACAACTCTATATTGTATGAGCACGCGCAGTCGCCTCAAAGATAACCGTGCCGAACCGTGCTTTTGTTCTAATATTCTCTTATCTTTTTCTCAAATGAAATAAACTAAAGTATGTACCTATTTATCCTACTAATATTACAAATGCAGGATGTTTGTGACTCAATCAGGCAAAAACGGCTGAACCGATTATGATGAAACTTAGTATACACCGAGATTATAGCCTGGATTAACATATAGGATACTTTTTATCGCTGAAATCATCCCTCAAATACAAGGTCGCGCGGACGAAGTCGCGGGCAAAAGCTAGTTTATTATGAATCTGTGTAATGTGACAGACTTACGTGTGACCTCCAATAAAAAAATTCAACACACCATTGCAATTAATTGAAATGGAAAATAATCGTAAGTAGGTTGTATTTTTTACACTCGGGGACTTATGTCTTTGCAACTGCAAGCGTAATGTACTTGTAGAAATAATAAAAAAAGTTAGAACAAGTCCCAGAAGAGAAATTTCTTAATTGTCTAATAGAAAAGCAAATGTAATTAAAAAATGTTATTAACATCATATGTATATGATTTGTCAAGCCTTTTTGTAATACCTAATATAATTTAATATGTATTATAAAGATTTCACTTAGTGAAGTAATTGTCATATATGTTTACATACGATGCATAATTAAAATAACATAAACATATTATTGAATATTAATTGTTAATTAATTCATAAATTATTTAGCCACACACAATACCAGCCGCAAATTCATGTATATTTAAGTAACATAATTGTATATTTTGTATAATGCATATTAATAATTCTTTCATTTATTACAATACAATACTCTTTATTGCACACCTCAGTTTTAATTATTATAAAGGACACAGGACACAGAATTATTATTTAACGGATCAGTCTAAAACTCATTTTAACCCAAAGCATCAGCATCTGGCGATAGGGTTTCATTGGGTTAACCAAAACCCTATGAAAACCCTATCCAAAAACCCTATCCGATAGGGTTTTAAGCTTAACCCTATTGAGGGTTATGGTTACCGCATCGATAGGGTTAACCCTATCATACGGTAACCTCATGATAGGGTTAACCCTATCATACGGTTAGCAAAATGATTGGGTTACCGAATGGATAGGCTTAAGCCTGAAGAGGGGTTTTCCGGTCCCTGGTGGAGTATGAGACCCTAATTTTTTTTCTCGCTCAATACTTATAGGGCCCCATATCAATAAAGTCCTCGTATGAACGCTAACGACCTTTTTACGTTACAAAATACTGTTAGGCCGGGCCAGTATTTCTGTAAACTACCTACATGTAGGTATTCATAATACTATTGATATTGTTTACTTTTATAATTTTTGGACGATAAGACGATAACCCACCCTTTGTTCTACCTACTAGCAAACAAAGAGTGCTTACAAACATCTGCTGAACATGGCTCTATTATCAAGGCATTAAAGTATATATATAATAAATAAATAAAGTATATTTATAATTATAACATCCTCAACTGTACATTAAATTTTAATACTGCAGTACCGAAGATTAAATACCCATTGCAAAATGAAAGGTTATCAACTTATTGATGTAGTTGCTTGTCAGTTCGCGACCTTGTGACATACTCGTACCTGACCGTGTCCCCGGTCGTTCGTACGAATCCGGAGTCGACTGCGTTGCAAACTTACTGCGTTATAGTCAGTAAGTCAAACAAATACATCTGAACAAACAAAGTGCTGATGCAAACCGTACTGGGTTCTTGCTGACCAGCATTATAGTGTTGATGATGTTATTATAACATTATAATAATCACACATGTGTGTGTTGTTATTTATAATGTAATCGTTTATTGTAAATTAAATAAAAATCTAAATCTTACGACGATGGCGACGATATACCTAAATGGAAAAGAGTCTAATAAACTTATTCCAGACATTCCAGTCCAATGCGACATGTTGGTCACGCATGATCCTACACGAGGGTATAACGAAGAAAAATAATTTAAACCACGGCTTGTAGGGCATATGGTGCAATGTTCAGCAATTTTCTAATTTATTGAATTGGCTCCGATAGATCCTTGACCTGCCTGATTTACAACCGGAACGTCGCTTTAGGACAAGATTGACTCGACAAACGGCGTTCAAGTTAATACCCATTATCAAATCAAAGCGAAATGACCGCAGGAAATGTAGAAAATACCCTGCACATCAGGACCGTACCGGGAACACAGAAGACAATATTACCTAGGTTTTTTTATTCGAACAAGCCACAGCTACATGACCTTAGAGGCCTTACTTAAACCTTCCAGCCATTAGTAAATTTAGTAATTAGTACCTAAAATGGTCGTTAAATAAAAGACCTTTTACTCGCACCGTTCGCAACGGGATCTGGTAGCTATATATATATATAGTTTTTTCAAGCGTTCTTTATCGGTGTGGCCTACTGGAAAAGGGTTAAATTATTACCTACAAAGTGAGCTCTAAATGGATCAACACCTAAAGTCGGCGACTGTACCTAGGTACAGTCGCCGACCTCGCTAGGTACTATACCGGAACAATCAGTGAATTGATCCAAGATATTAGTGATAATGTTATCACGGGTATCACTATCAGTATTTTCTTGTCACATAATGATGCCACATTCAATGATTTATGAGAAGAGAACTGGTGAGGTACCGACAGCTCTACGTCTAACCAGAACCTCGCATTTACATACTTGCCATTCTTGCCAATATGGCATGACGAATGCTACATGTCCATGTCCGACATAAAACGCGGTCATGGTAGGTGTACCTAATATGTAGCACAGGCAAGTGTTATACAAGCGCTAGTAGGCAGTCTACTGTACCCTTAGCATGAGTTTGCAATGTTTGCATTCTAGCGAGTAGCGACTGCGTAAACGATTTAGTATGGACAAAAGTACAGCGCCTCTGGCGGTTAGAACTAAGAATCACCATACCTTCTAAACCGTTTACGCAGTCGCTAGCGAGGGTACTTTTATTTTATTTTCAACGTTAGCTACCTACCCTCGTCAGACTTAGTGCGTCAGCTAAGCTGCTACTGTATACAGCATATGCTGTGTAACATCATAGTTTTTTGACAGATCTCGAGTGAAAAGTCGAGCGTTCGACACTCAAAATTCGGCCCCCAGATAGATACGCTCCAGATGGAGATCGACAGAGTTACGCGGTTATGCTCCAGTGCAGACCCGCAAGAGTTGTAATGCAAGGAACGGTAGGTACAACTTGTTCCGAACAAGGGACATCACATCAAAATTGAGATCGTGTATATTTGGCTACATTACATGCCTTACGGCCCGGCCACTATTTCGAGTCATCCCAACTAACTGCAGTGCGTGACGCACCTCGACCGCGCAATGAACAGATATAACGCTTGCCGTACCGCAATTCGCGCAAAGCCGTGACCGGGCTGATAGCCTTAGCCTTGGCACTCACGGCGCTTTTATCATTCATTGAAATAACTGATAAGATACCTAAGCTTCTGCAATGCGGCGGCTGTTATAGGTATTGCTTAATGGAGAATGTCAATAGGTCTGCAAAATCACTTGAAAGTTTGTTACGGTAAAGCTTTGATTCATACAAATAGGTACATTCGTTTTTGTTTCATTCAAAAATACCAAGTAGTTTTGATTTTACAGGCATTTAAAGTGAGTCCCGCTAACCGCGTGTGAGCTGGTCTAGTACGGAAGCGCGCGAACGGAGTGAGCGCGTGTATGGCGAGTGTTGCACTATGACGTCACGAGGGCGGGTCGTCGTGCGACTCGTGCGTCACTTTAAAATTCAATCGTATCGTAATAATTCTTTCACATATATTTTTTATTTTCAACAGAGAATACAGAAAAATGGAATTCTAAATTAGTTAACATTCTCCATTGTATTAATTAAAATAATTAAATTGTTCGTTTAAAAGATTGTTTAAATACACTAGTTGGCTATGAACATTATCAGCTACTTAAACGACAACATGCTGAACGAATATTAACACGTGATTTTATATTCCCCACGAGGCAAAGATAATCAATACAAATGCACGAAGACGTGTTTGCGTCCTTTCCTCACGTGTACTATAATCCGTAGCGAGAGATTATTTTTAGTCACGTGAAGGGGCAGTATTTATTTGTAGTGGTAGAGCGAAGGTCAGCCAAGATTGCATAATATTTTAACGTCAGAAAAACAAATAAAAGCGACATCGCGCTTTCATCTGACATAAACGTTCGTTCCTCTCGTATTTACAAATGTATATGGGACTAATGCTTGTCGGATATAGACCAGGGGCGGAGCGTCCATACAACTCGATTCCCACCGGCAAACTATTTCCGGCTTCCCTAAGAATATTTTTGACGCGCCGCCACTGATATAGACTTAAGTTCTAGCTAATCTGATGGATATATCGACATAGTTAACAGACCATTTGCAAAACTAATCATAACAAGATGAAGTCTACTACTACAGTTATTGTGTCAGATATTTTTAATTTGAATTGAAAACATTTATTTCGAGTAACATGGGACTCATACATAAATTCTTGTTAGTAAAATTAATTATTATAATTTATTGTCAGTACGGTACCAAATTCTAATGACATTATGCAACATACTCTGTGTAACAATTAAAATAACAGTATATTTAGTAACTTTAACTGTTACACAAAGTATGTACTCTTGGAGACATGCATTTCACAACAGTGCCTCACATATGGACAGTCCTGCCTGTCCGCTATCGATAGCAGGATGGGGTTGGGGCTGGCCCGCACCCGGCGCCGGCGCACCAGGGATATACACCGCTTGCGCATGGTCGTATGGAAGCAGTCTTTTCTCAAAAATGGCCCGCAAACTGGACTTTAGTCGCTACATATTGGAAGGTAAAGTGTATAGTTTAAGGTCAGATCCAAATTAAAAAGTAAAAAACATTGCAGGCCACATATATGGCCTGCAATGTCACATATAAATTCCTTTATTTGTCGAGTTATAAACTTTTTAAAAAGTAGAAACTGTCATATAAAAGGAGGCACAGGTCGTATTCTGCCAATTCAGCTCGTATTTTTCTGTTGGAAACGCGACGTTTTTTTATGTGTCTCGAATAATTTGCGTTTTTCGGTAGAAAAATACACTTGCGATTGTGTTAAAAATAAATAAACGGCGGGAAAGCATGATGTTTTTGACTTTTTAAGGTTATGTTTATCAAATCTTGTTCAAATTTTGTATTATTTTCCCCATTTTTGAGAAAAGCACTATATTAGCCTCGGCCGGAATGGCAATTGCAGGCTTCGTATTATAATTAAACGGACTCGCAAGCTCGTCCGTTTAAACAAATACTCAGCCTGCAATTGCTTCCTTCCCGGCCACGGCAATAATGTATGTATGCGTGCTTCCGCGAACATCCCTGATGCGCTACAAAAGCGGGGCAGCCCCACCGGCACCCGGAAAACGTTATTAAACTGGACGCGGAGGGCTCCGTAGGCCCTTTGTGTGTAGTGCCTCCATAAGCTGCACGTGTACAGGGAGGTGCAGTATGCTCTGAACAATGTAATGTTAATAATGGCGTTAATAAAATTCAAATAATTACCTGGGTAGGATCTCTGAGCAGATCTTCTGTGTGCACAACTATGCCCAGAATGTCTGAGCTGATGGCGTTTTGCACTGCGGCTGGTATCGACAGGCACCTCGGGTCTCGGTATGGCTTGTATTTACTTGTTATACCCTGAAAATTTAATTATTGAAAAAAACTTGTGAGAAAAGTTGGGACATATAATGTGTGCTGCTCTGCGGCGGCGCCACTATAACGAAAATCAATAAATTTTATTAATTAATTAATTTGACGACCGCTTAGCTTAGTTGGTAGTGACCCTGCCTACGAAGCTGGAGGTCCCGGGCTCGAATCCCGGCCGGGGCTTAGTTCCCATAGTACAAGCTTAGCTTAGTTTGGGACTAGGTTGATTTGTGTAAGATTGTCCACAAAATATTTATTTAATTATATGGTGAAATTATGTACGTTGAACGTACACCATGTACATACAATGTTTATGGCTGTACCTGTACCGGGAAACGAAATAATGGGCATTTATTGTGGCGCCGCTGGGGAGCATACTCTGCAGTGGCGCCACTTAGAACTCATACATAGAAATGATATTAGCTAGTTTTTCTAATTGAAATTGATGTAGGTACGTATGCTGTTTATTGTGTACTATAGTAGCGACGCCGCAGAGCAGCACACCATATAATGCCTTTTTGGCATTTTGTTTGACTTATGGCTTGGGAGCAAAAACTACTTCCACATTGGTTCCTAATCGTAGGAGTTACGCGCAGACACTCGTGCAGAAATATTTTCACTTCGCAGCGCATCATGAGCCACTATTCACTATACATATACGAAATTATTATGTTTGTAAGAAAAAATCTGTCAATGTTTGAGCGGACGCATGCACCAGGGACACAACCCCGTCGCACAAGACTGCTGAAGACGTTTCCACGTCGAATGGCCTTAGCGACAAAAAACCCCCGTATTATAGGCCCAACATTCTACGAACATCTACCCGCTGATATAAAAACCGAAACATCTGACGATGCATTTGGATGCAAACTCAGAAACCTTTTATTGGATAAACCCATGTACTCGACCAAGGAATTTATGGAATTGAAATTTGCTTAATTTAAATTTAATTACCATTGCTGATATTTTTATTGACATTATCTCTGTTCTTGTTTGTTTTTTATATTATTTTTCTCATTTCATGACATGTACTATTTATTGTTATTTTAATTTAATTTAATTATATTTTGACGACCCTGACTACCGGGAGATACGACACTATATTATTTTATTTGAATTTTAATTGTATATTTTTCATATTATTTTAAGACGATCGTGATGTAAATTCTTATGATTTTGACTAAGGCAAATTTGTAATGTAATTTATATCATGAAATAAATATATCTAATCTAATCTAATCCCTAGCCAGCCACCTTATTCCTTTGGGAACTTGGGCTCGTTTATCATGCAACAGGGAGAACACTAAGGCTGGGTTGTACCAAACCGTCTGTAATAGTAAGCGGTGTTCGTCAAATCTGATTGTATGGAAAGTTTGACAAGTTTCTATGGGATGACAGTTGCCGGCGCCATATTTGACGATGACCGGCCTGTGTTCGTGCGTTGGTGCAACTGGCACTAAGATGGGGACGCGTCTTTCTGGCAAATATTACGTATTCGTCAGGTTTGTCTTTCTACTTAAAACTATAAATTAATTGTGCCAATCAATAATACAAAGAAGAGAGTCTTACTAATGTAAATTACTTACAACAGTTAAAAACATGACGGGGTATTTGTTTTGTTTGTTTCTGACCATTGTGCAGATATCAGGATTAAAACAGGAAAACACTATGTTTCTTGATCCACCATGCTTCAGAACAACTGCTAGTACCTGTGACAATATTACAATGTGTATAAAAAGGTTTCGTGTTGGGTTACTAGTTATACTTAATAGTACATTACTTACCAAGGGCGATAAAACAAAGAATGTCTCAGATCGCAGGTATTTGACGCCCGAGCCGAAGGCAAAGGCGATAAATATGCGATCTGAGGCTTTCTATATTATCGCCCGTGGTAAGTACAAAATTTTATGTCACCCCCTGGCCAGGAAGTGGGTTTTTTCGCGCGCGGAGCGTGCGATAATGGCCACTTTATGGCCAGGTGTGACATAAAATTATTTGAACTGTCCGAGTTGTATCAAATTAGGCCGTTCAAAAAGCGACTCTACTGTCCAACCGTGAAGATTCAAAGTCCAATGACAAGTTTTGTAAATTGCCGGACATTTTAAATAATTTCTAGTTTTCTACTTATACTACTACCTACTAAGGTTCCATTGTATGTCTATTAGTTTGCTTTACAATGTCTTTTTTCCACAGAGTTTTTTGTAGACATA
Organism: Cenopis cana; assembly: GCA_951800055.1. Classification (NCBI taxonomy): domain Eukaryota; kingdom Metazoa; phylum Arthropoda; class Insecta; order Lepidoptera; family Tortricidae; genus Cenopis; species Cenopis cana. Next base: position 10,948,672 of record OX637477.1, on the reverse strand, counting down.
ATAAAAAAAAAAATGAACAATAAAAGGGGCCCCACACAAGAAACTTGTTTTTCACGTCGCTCATAACTATAACATGGCAATTACCGAAGCGCGTGACCATTCATCACATCATCATGGGCGGTAATAAAGAAAGCCCTATTAAAAAGTGCGTGTCATCCAGGACGACGCGCCCCTCCACAGCGAATCTCATACTAAGGGGGGGGCGCGCCTTCGTAGACGACACAGACTATATATTATATTATATGGACAAATCCCTATCTCCCGTCTAACATGATCACGTTGCTGCCGCCCTAGAGGTGAAATATATCAAGTTACTATTATTTATATTACTGAATATCATGAATATGTGCATTCAAGTTTAAAAACTCACCTTGTCTACATAAGTATTCATATCAAATGGATTATTCAGCTCAAATGTGCCATCCTCCAGCTCCATAGTCCATTTCAATTCAACATTGAAACCTACATGGGTATCTATAGTATTTAAAACCATTTCCAATGTAGGGAATGGCTGGTGTTCTTCTAAATCCTCATCAAAGAATAGGGCTTCGTGGCTTCGTCCCTCAACTAAGTGATATACCTTTAAAAATGAAAATTATTGATTAAAATTTGTATATTTCTCTCTACCCTTACAACAATAAGTTGACAAAAGTTTTTTGAATATGATAAATACTCTACACAATTTCTTTTTTTTTTAACCTGTCCTATTACTTAATGATAGCAAATTGCATATGTAAATCGTGAAATAAAATAATGTGACTATGTACAATCAGTATCTAAGTTAACTGACCAGTCTCATTGCAATAAGGATCACAAATGGTCACTTAGGTGTGATGCTGATAGTACCTATATCCAAATGATCAGAAAGTTTCCTATATGATGCATTTACATTAGGTATAGCTCCAGACAAATCTACTACACCTCAAAAACTTTGTGATTCAACAAATAATTTGCAAAAATTTAACTCTATCTGTACTTGAAATAAAAATACTTTGCTGACGATATTTGATTAAGTTTCCCACAGCTAATGTGAATTCACCATATATCATATATGCTTATATGAAAAAAGAAATTTATCTACAGCTTTCATCTAATTCTAATACATATTTTTGAATTTATACATTGACATAGCAATTATTAATTCAAAGTATGCAGGAACTTGTAATAAAGTGGAAACTAAGTTCAGTGTAAAATATATGAATCAAGATAAATATACACAATTTTGCAAAAAAAGAGTACATATCATTGTGTTGAGATATTCCTAAATCTTAACACATTGATAAGTGTCAAAATTATACCTTAAGTTTCTGCAGATGTTCCAAAGTCAAATCCTTCACAGGCAATTCTAGCATTTCTGTGAAGTCAACTTCCTTCTTTCTTTTCATAGAAATACATACATAATAATCGTGATATATAACTGGTATCATATCTTTACTTAGCTGAACATCAAATTCAAGCATGTCTGCACCACTTGCAGCTGCCTGTTTAAGAGAAGCTATCGTATTTTCGCGAATAGAATTTCCTCTGAAAATGGTCAGATTACATTTTAAAGGGAAATTGCAATTGAGCATCTAAGATATAGTTTGGAGGATGATATGGTGCACAGGGAGTCCCAAAACGGCATGCCAGCTAGCTTGCCAGTTTTAAAACAATAAACGAAATATTGGTTTAGAAATAGATATGATGCCACACTGCTGCTACCAGCAAATGCCTCATGGCTGATCAGGAAGCACCCTTTATGGTGCACTCCTGAATACATCTACTATTCACTCTACCGTAGGGCCGGCCCTGACTATTACTGTGTACTATATTTGAAAGGTTTAGCTTGTTGTTATAGCATCAAATAAATATTAACCAATAACATTGAGAAGATAATCAGGGAACAGCCTCTGAATGGATAATATCAATTTAAAGTATAAATCTTTTAATTACAACAGATTAAATTCAATCTTAGATGCTCAGTTACTGAACACAGGCACAATAAATATAAATTCCTTTCAAGAATAGCTTAAAAACAGTTGTATCAAGTAGCTTTTTCCATGAAAGTTTAGTAAATTTACTAAAGATTCAAAATAATATCAGCTGAAAAACAATAAGCATATTATAAATAAATGATAACTTACTCTTTCTTTTTGAAGCTAGCTCCCAGCCCACGATGTCCTACCTCCAGGCCGGTCCAAGCAGGATCCCAATGTTTCGCATAAGAGACTTTAAAGGTGTTAAGTGACTCGGGCATAGGTTTTATAATCAAATATTGAATGTTCACTGTCCCTAGAGGCCTATGTTTGATACTACAATTCACAGGCAGTTCTAAGGTACCTTCAGAAGGCTTAAACATGTTGGGCAGTATGTATGTATAACCTACATGACAGGGCGGCTCCTGAGTGGTGGCCCTAGTGCTATAGCAATAGAAGTCAACTAAATAAGCCAAGCTATCAGGCTGAAGAGCCATTACATTGAAAATGAGAATATCGTTAGGTCTATACTCTTTCCCAAACTGTTCTTGTGGATGCAATTGACATAATGAAGCATCATTATCCAATGTGGCTACCTCTACAGACACCCCAGAAGGAAATTCCGTCTCAGGAGTATCAGTACTTAATGAATCTTCAATTTGACCCTCAGATCCAAAGCTTAGGCTAGCAGGAGTTATTTTTATGTACACAAGTCTGCCAGCTAAGCGACTTTTGAGCTTCAAAGGATTTTTAACAAATTTAAGTTGCATTAATGTTTGACTAGTTAGCCACCCCCTACAGATCCTGTTTTTGCCATTGTAGTCACCATAGACATCAAGTAATGGCTGCCTCATATTTTCTTTAATTACTCTTGGTTGAATATTAGTCTCCCATGATTGTACTATAACTGTCTCTTTGTTTTGGTCGTCGATAGAACACACGGCGTAGCGATAATAGATTTCGCATGTGTTCGGGATTACTATAGTTTTAGACCACACATCTAAACCTGGCTCCTTTTCAAGTGGAACAGCTTTCAAGTAATCCCATTCGCCGAGCTGCGGTATATTCCCCGTAATAACGACTACGTCCCGATTACCAACTTTGGCATATGGAACGTTTACACTAAATTTCCACTCTTCTGTGTACATTTTCGGTTCCGGCAATAGTGACTTCACGGGAGATTTCTTCGGAATTTTAGTTTTCGGTGCTTTATGGTCCTGAGCGAAGAACCAGCTCTGCATAATCTTGCTCTTGGAAATCGCAAACGACGGCTATAATTTTTTTCTCAATAATGCACTACACTCACCACGTACGTAATATTTAGGTGGTATTCGCTAGCTAAAAGTTATCAGGTGCCATGCTCTTACTGGTTTTTTATGTAAAGGTACCATAATTATGAAAATACTAAACAGCAAAAAATATTTGATCGCTTTTTTGTAGGTATTATAAGGTGATGTGATGTTTGTTGAATTGAAAGAATTGAATGAAAGAAATAACCGAGGCGAGTTGCGAGTTGTCACTATCACTAGTGTCAGTCTTCATGCTTTTTTCTTTTTTTTACAGATTTTTAAGCGGTCTACACAGATTTCAATTTATCAGGACACGGATAAAAAAATTGCTTGCTACAACCAAAGAAGACAAAGGTCGCTAGACGTGCACGTCCACGATATTCTCTGACTGACTGAAATAGACTACACTATTTTTTTAATAAATGAAACCATAGAGAATATCGTGGACGTGCACGTCCACGGTAAAGTATAAAAGCGACCATTGTGAATGAATCCACTGAGTTTTACCGTGCCGTGGACGTCCACGGTAAAGTATAAGGCTGTCTGCCCCACTATCCGATACAATATCGGTGTAGGATTCTACACCGATAAAAATGCATAGAACAACAGCTGTGTTCCCACTATCCGATCCGATATCGGACGCATTTCCCATACATTTTTTCCATACCGGATGGTGGGAACACAGTCTGAAAGCGACCAATTTCATACATTTAAAGCCCCCTGTTTTATCGTGACGGTAAATCGTGCCGCGGACACAGATTATATAATCCGTGGACTTCTACGGTAAAGTAAAAAAGTGACCAGGGCTGTAACCGCGAATTGGCCACACGTAAACGAAAACGAAAACGAAGTACGATCGAACATTAGAAGTGTCACTTACCGCGAGGCACTTTCGTTCACCGGCTTTACGTATCGTTTCCATAGACAACTTGCGGACTTGCTATCGTGAATGGAAAGAACGAATGAATTAGTAAAGTGATGTCACACGACGCGATAAAAAACCGGTAAATTGATATTTGACTAAAAATAAGCTTGAAAGGTTGATAAATGAGATATATTTCGCATATACAACGTTTATTGGCATTATAAACACTTGTAAAACTCGTTATAATGCTATTTTTGATGTTTTTTGTTAACATTTTGAAAATGTCAAGTCCGCGACTATACGTTTTGGCGGGAATTTTAACTTAGCGGACCGCCTTTTGAAGTGTAGCTTTATGTTAATACTTATTTAATTGCTTTGCAAATGTTTTTGAACTTAGTATGAAATACCTTTGTTAATACTATGTCATTTGATATAATTAAAGAACATTTCAACATTTAAAACAAATAAAAAAATCAGTTTCAGATGTGATTGATCGCTACTTGTGAAAATTTGGGGATAAACCTTTCCCCTAACACAAGACAAGATTCACTTTGCATGGAATAAGTATGTTATCTCTAGCTATATAGTCGATGCTTCATCATCATATCAGCCGAAAGACGTCCACTGCTGGACATAGGCCTCCCCCAAAGAGTGCCACAATGACCGGTCTTGCGCCACCCGCATCCAGCGGACTCCCGTGACCCTAGTCGATGCTTATACAGACTTAAAGAACCTTACTTTGTAAACTATCAATAAGACTCACTTACCGTTTAAAAGCTTATAATTCCCTCGACCTCGGGATAATGCGAAGATAAAGTCAGTGCAGGGGCGAGAATTTATTTAGTTGCTGTCTGGTCCTCGAGACCTGTCTGGCTTTACAGTGTTGGCGATGAAATGAGAAGGGGACAAGAACAAAATATTTATCCATGTGACAGACAGACAATGTGAAACCAAAATGGAGTGCATGTTGTAGATAAATTAGGTGTTCCTCCCACCGATTACATTGTAACTTCATTGACTGACATTAGTAATTTCCTAAACTTTCATATATGAATAGTTTATTGAGAATCTATTCACTTCTCAGTACTGCTGTAAAACAAACCTATGTAATCTAATTCTTACAGGTTCCTCCAGATAATAGGTATCTTAAAAGAGTCAGTGTATTAGAAAATAATACCTTCAGATTATAGGACAGGAATTACTTATTTGGGGAAACGAAAATTCTAATCATAATTATATATTCATATACAGGGGAGAGAAAAAAACTAAACAGTTGTTACCAAATTATAAAATCATTTATTTTTGTCATCAAAGTATTCATTTTTAATGCTTTGGAACTTCTAGTAACCCACTCATGTTATGATATTAAATAATTCTATGACATACCCAATAATTCATGATCATTATATCTATTCCTTAAGCGGGTATTACAATGTCCTGAATCAGGCGTCCTAACTAGTGGAGGGGAGAAGCATCTCGCTCTAACGTATAGGTCGGAACCCTTCTAAGTGTCCTGAATCCAGGACAGTGTAATACCCGCTTAATAATGATAATGAATGATTTCTGTAATTTGAATTACTATACTCTCTAATTAAACTTAATAACAATGACATGTAACCATCCATCCATCCTCCTAGCGTTATCCCAGTACAGTTGCATCCTGAAGGATGCCTGGGGTCCGCTACCTAATCCCAAGATTTGGCGTAGGCACTAGTTTTTACGAAAGCGACTGCCATCTGACCTTCCAACCCCGAGGGGAAACTAGACCTTATTGGGATTAGGCTTTGTCAAGTGAGTGGGCAACTTGACTGTTAGAAGTTCTCAAGCCGCCCGAAGGCCTCCACCTTGGCTTAACGACTGCTGCCATAGACAGCAACCGGGATCAACGGCTTAACGTGCCTTCCAAAGCACGGGAGCGCTCAGTTAGTAACCACTCAAAGCGGTCACTCATCCAAGTCCTGACCGCTGCCCACGTTGCTTAACTTTGAATAACGCTTGCGGCACGCAGGCGCCGCTGGGCCACGAGCAATGACATGTAACATTATTAATAAATGACCATGACCATATGGCATTTTATCATGTGGATTTGTTTGGGTAGATTTTTACCAACTCAAGGTATAGTGCATTCCAGAATTATATATGCGGCTGTTCCTTCAATGTCTCCTGTTCTGCAATTTGTAACACTTAAAGCGAAAAAGTCCTGAATTAGTGTACACATACAATGTATATTTAATTAGCAACTTAAGTTGGTATATTCGGAGATTTCAAAAAACCGGCATATAAAATATCACCTATGACTGAATAATCCTGTAATCATACGTCATAGGTGGAAGGAAATAGAAATCACCAATATATATCTGTAAATAGAATTCAGAATCTTACAGATCTTAAAAGGTATCTAAATATTGAAAATATAAATATAATACGTATAGGAGTATACGAGTTCTATTGCTACATTATAACAATATATCGAGGATGAAAAAATTAAGTTAAAACGAACATGGGGGTGATATTGGATTTATCACGATAAAATGAACCAGTCTTTTATAAAAACATGCCCGGAAGAATAATATAGTTATTACTGATTTATGAAACGTCAGAGTGAAATCATCTATTCTAGTTTCCTGATTCAGATAGGTACAATGTTAACATAGTCACTAGTCATGTCCGCGCAAACATCATAGTCAGAGTGTAAGGGCGTTCCCTTACAGGTGATATAATGATATAGTCAAGCAGGGATTCTGACTGAAACAACTACTTGACTGGTATGATAACTGACTTTAATCCATTATAACTTACTATATATACAATAAATCTACGTGTGTACAAGGCAATTCCGGTGTCACGTACGACAACCGATTAAACTATGAAATCTTACAACTATGTGCGTTTCTCATGTATTTACTTCTTGCTGACAATACAACTAAGTCATGTACGCTTGCCCGTACACAGAGAGCGTTTTTCGTGGCGGGGTACAATATTCGTCTGGCCTAATAGCTGAGTTTCTTGCTGGACTCTTCTCAGCGGTTTAAGCGTGAAGAGGTAACAGAAAAACAGACACACTTTCGAATTCAGGATTATTTAAATTTTAAGAATATTTGGTATAACATATACATTTATATAATAAGGAATTACTGGTACCTAATTGACATGTTGTTATTAGTTAATAAGTTTGAGTTGAGTTTACCAAATATTTGTATGCTTGCATGCATGCTGAATACGAGGATAGTCCTCAACACTACTTCAAAACCAACTAGGATTCTTCAAACTAGCGTAAGTTTAGTGAACCAGCGACAAAAGTCCCAGTAGCTCAATTCCACTGACACACTTCAGTTCGGTTAAAAGCGCTCAACCAAGCTCACTGGAGCGCAAACTGTTAGAGTATTCCAGTGTTTAAACCGCCAGCGTGGTCGTCTCGGAGGTTTCCCCTGGACTTTCCCTAGGCCACCCTCCAACCGCGCACTCTTATCGCTTTAATGGGCCCGGCCTATCAAGCCACAGTCAGGTTCAAAAAATAAAATTATCGGAGACTCACATATATAAATATACATGGCAAATATCCCGTTATTAATCGTAATTCTAATGTAAATGAACAAGTGAGCTTAAAATCTTATAAGGTTAAAAAGAACAACACCAACAGAATTCTAACACCTATGTAACAACACGAGTAAAATAAATACTTGGAACTTGAAAAAAAAAGTTGACTTATGAAATGATTAACGGATTTACAGAATTGTACCCAGCTTTGCAAACGATTTGCCGTAGCTAGTCGTTCGATCAAATCAAATGATTCGTTTTCAGACCTAAAGTATGTATGTAAGTGACATAGCCTGGTGCCGAGACATAGGTTAGAGTTAGCATTAGGTTACAAATTTACAATAGCACCTAGTTCCATTGTGATAAGGTGTAAAACTGGTAGCTAATTTCTGCTAACGCCTTTACTCTTGAATAGCCTGCGTTCCGTCTTCTTCTTGCGTGGACGATCTGCCATTCATATTCATACGCCTGGAACAGCAATAGAACACTTTAAACTAAAACATACGAAATAGTGCGTCTGAGCTCACCCAGTATAGCCTGACAAGATTTTATTTTAGAGAGAGAGAGAGAGATCATTTATTTGTGAGACATAGGTACAAAAATGTGAAGATCTTAAATAAAATAACAAATAGTTTCACTATGCCCATGCTTAGGTTCGCCTTATTTGACTAGCAAGAAGACATTCGATGACTTTCAACAGCCATTGAAAGTCATCGAATGTCACCGATGTAAACCAAAAAGACCTCTCGCTCTCATCACAGTGCAGTGCAGTATTTCGTGAGGACTCGGAAGGCTGGGCCCGAGGACAGGGCCGCGCCGCGCCGAACTAATATGAAAATCGAACGTACTTGTACTGGCCACCACATGCTGAACAACAGAAGCCGCGAATGTTACAAGATGCTGTACTGTACAGAGTAAAACTTAGTCCAGTAGATTTTGACGTCAAAATTGCAAAGCATGATGTAGTTCTGCAGCTTTAATATGTTGTATAGATAAGTTAGGGCAGTTTGAATCTAGATTTGCAACTTCGAAAAAACTGAAGCTTGCTGAGCAACACGCGGAAAATATACATCATGCTTTGCCATTTTAGCCTTTTTAGGGTTCCGTACCAAAAAGGTAAAAAAGGAACCCTATTGGTTTCACTTTGTCTGTCTGTCTGTCTGTCTGTCACATCGCTAAATATCTCAGGAACTACCTATCCTATCGATTTGAAATTTGGAATAGTTATAAACAAGGGTAACCCAGATACATAGAAGATGGTTTTTTAAATTATTTTATTTTATTTTCTGTGAATAATGACAGATAAAAGGGGGTTCAAAATTTTAAAGTCTGGCAACTATGTCAAGTGGGGTATCATATGAAAGGGCTTGACTTGTACATTCTGAAACAATTTTTAGTTTTTTTTTTCGTTGGGGAAATTTCGATTTACGAGGGAAAATGTAAAAAAAAATACCATTCCCCGAAGTTTACGAAGAAACAAATTTGAAATTAATACACAACATTAATATGCATGTATATTTTACAGGAAAAATATAGCCATAGCCCTATCTAGTTTTTCTTTTTTTTAATCATCAAAAACTCTTCCATACTAAGTTTGTAATTTAATCACCTTTGTATATATTTTTGTTTTATATTTAAATTTACAAAATTACGTTGAAAATACCTTCTTTCAAATAAAAAAACAATAATTGAAATCGGTTGATGTGATAAAGAATTGTCCTTGAAAAACCAACATACGTACTAAGTTATTCAGTCGCGCAAATTAGTAACACAATGCGCCGATAGATGGTGCTGTCATGTTTTTTTTTTTAAGATTGTTCCTGAATTAATGGGGTCGGGACAGGTACACAACTACATATACAAGAACTGTGTACGGAACCCTCGGTGCGCGAGTCGGACTCGCACTTGACCGGTTTTATTTTATTATTACACGACTGCTCAAAAAAAGGAGTGTAATGTTTTCAGGTTTCATGTATGGATGTATGTATGTACCTATGTGAACTTTTTTGTTCCCCCAGAACTTCTCAACGCCTTAAGGCGCAGGGTAGGGCAAGGCCTTCCCCATACAAACTTTGTGCAGGTTTTATTCGTCGGTTTTGGCACTAACAAATATAATATTTTTTTTGGTTCTAAATATTAGACATGCGAAGATCGTGATGTGAAAATTTTCAATAATTTCAAAAAAATTCAAAATAAAAAAATTAAAACAAAAAATTAATAAAAAAAATTACATCACGAAATAGCTATGAGAAAAATAAGCATACTGAACAAAAATCATAACTTTAATGCAAACACAAACGAAGTAAATCCTGCACAAAGTTTGTACGGAGAGAGCTTGCCCTACCCCTCCTCTTAACCGATTTAGATATGTGAGGTATCGTTGGAATCCTTACGTCATCCCGGGTGACATAGGATATGTGACGTTGCAATAAAAATAATATGGCGGACTGTAGACTACATTTTGAGAGTTCCGTAAAAAAAAATTCTGTCCTAGCAAGCGAAGTATCAAAATTAAGCATTTGAAGAGACGATTCCAAAAATATATATTATGCATATGTTTCTAGCAAAAAAAGTTCGAAATAAAATAATAATTATAAAAAATGTTTTTATCTTTTTAATGCAGTCGTGTTCATAATTTTTATAATTATTATTTTTAGTGTCGAATCCTACTGCGTTATAAAGTGGGTCTGTCGGTCGGGGCGGTCGGTTTGCTATTTTTTAACGCTAAAACCGCTGAACAGATTTAGATGAAATTTGGTATGGATATAGTCTGAGTACTTGAGTAGTCATCATGATGAAGGAAATATGATACATTTTATCCCGGAAATTATCACCTAAGGATATGGAATCGCATGGAAGATCGGCAAATAGGTAAGCGCCTTATAAAAAAGAATAACAATCAAATACTAAGGCGATGAACGAGTTATAAGTAAGCTGTTTGTCGCGCGCGCACTAGCGCGTCATCCACGCCGACGCGCCGCGCCCCTCCACCGCCCGTTCCGTACACTTGCGCATAGATTAGTGTGAGATGCGCTGTGGAGGGGTGCGTCGTCGTGGATGGCGCGCACTATAGCGACACTATTTCAGGGACAAATAGAATCTTAATTTCCAATTAAAGTGAAAAATTCAAAAACACAGGTGGGATTTGAACCCACGACATCTAATTAAGCCTTAAGCTTAAGACACACAGAGAGCGGGCGGGCGGTGGCGGCGCGGGCGCGGGCGGCGGCGGCGCGGGCGCGGGCGGCGGCGGCGCGGGAGCTGCTTTTGGCGGTGGCGGCTGCCGCCAAAGGCCGTTGCCGCCCGCGCCCGCGCCGCTGCCGCCCGCGCCCGCGCCGCCGCCGCCCGCGCCCGCGCCGCCGCCGCCCGCGCCCGCGCCGCCACCGCCCGCCCGCTCTCTGTGTGGCTTGAGCTTTAGGAAGGCCCGTAGCGGCATCCGCGAAGTTATTACAACTTTTACAGCACTAACGTTTCAAATTGTATCGAAAATCCCCATACTCAAATTAATTTGTCAAGCGGATGCATCCGAAAAATCAACGCCACAGGTGGGATTTAACCGACGACGACCTCTGGAATCCGTCCGTTGATTTTTTCTAACTTACTTTAAACTGGAAACGGTAATTTCGTAAGCGGACACATCCGCTTGACAAAATATAATTCAAATAGAATCTTGTCTGGCAGTCCGCTACCTGTGATTGGGATCCCCGGGTATTTTGCTGGTAGCGGACGGCTGTGGATTGACCTACAGTTTTAATACATGTAATAAAACTTTAGTTTTTTCCCGCGACTTTGTCCGCGTGGAACTCGTTTATCGCGATACAATTTAAGTGCTATTTTTTTATATCAGGCGCTTACCTAGTTATCTCGTTTATCGCGATACAATTTAAGTGCTATTTCTTTATATCAGGCGCTTACCTAGTTAGTTCATTCAAAACCTATCCTATGTCCTTCCCCGGGACTCTATCTCCATGCCAAATTTCATCTAAATCGGTTCAGCAGTTTAAGCGTGAAGAGGTAACAGACAGAAAGATACACTTTCGCATTTGTAATATTATACTAGTTTTTGCCCCTCGAATTTGTCCGCGTGGAACTTGTTCATCGTGATAGAATTTAATTGCTATTATTTTTATGTCAGGCGCTTACCTAGTTATCGCTCTTCCATACAAACTTCGACTCCCTTAAGGGATGTTTTCTGGGATAAAAACTATCCTATGTCCTTACTACTCTGAGTATTAACCGTCCACGTGGTCATGTCGAGTTTTCCCCTGCATTTTAAACAGGCTACTCTCCATTTATAGATGTCACAGGCCAATGTAGATGATGACTCTCCAACCGCCCATTTCTATCGCTTTATTGGGCCCGGCCTTTAAAGCCAGTTTTCCCTCTGGGTTGAAGTCAGTCGCTTTTGCAAAATTAGTGCCTACACTAAATCTTGGAATTAAGTTTCAAAGCGGACTGCGAGCTGCTTGGGGCACAATCCGGAAAACGCTAGAAGGGTGATGATGATCACCATCATTCATCATCAGTTTATCACAATTTTAAATCATGTGCTACATACAGAGTGTAACGTTTTGATATCCATACTAATATTATAAATGCGAAAGTGAGCTGTCTGTTACCTCTTCACGCTTAAACCGCTGAACCGATTTGTATGAAATTTGGTATGGAGATAGATTGGGGAGGGACATAAGATAAATTTTTTTCCCGGAAATCATCCCTTAAAGGGGAGAAGATTGTATATAAGAGCTCTATTACTAGGTAAACGCCTGATATAAGCAAATAGCAATTACTTAAATTCTATCGCGATGAACCAGTTCCATGCGGATGATATCGCTCGCAAATAACTAGTTAAGTTATAATAGAAGTACTTATTAGGTACCTTTTTCTTCCTAGTACTCGTACAGCCAAAGGTGTAAAACTGTCAGCTTATTTCTGCAGTATCACTGGCTGGACATCTGCTTGAATTTCTTGCGTTTCCTCCTCTACTTCAGTGCGCGAACGATTCGGGACCTAAAAGAATGAAAAATAACACTTCAAACTGATGTATGTGTTTCAAGCAAAAAAAAGTTCGAAATACTTAAAATAATAATTATAAAAATTAAAAACACGACTGCATGAAAAAGATAAAAACAAGTTTCCTAATAAAGAACTCAAGCAAATATATTTTGTTTGCAGTCGGGGGACCTACTACATACAAGTAAAGCCAAAATATCAGGCCCCCCGACTGCAAACAAAATATATTTCCTTGAGTTCTTTATTAGGAAACTTGTTTTTATCTTTTTAATTTGGTCATTGTTATATGCATAGGTAGGGCAGGGCAGAAGGCAAATGTCCATAACCTTCTTTTTGACTTTTAGTGGGAGATCCGATTTTAATACCTCTTTGTAAGACCAAAATTTATTCCAATAGTGAGGTTGATCCTTTTGTTTACTTTCATCTATGTCTCGGGTTGATTTAAATGATATTAGTTTTCCACGGTCTTCATTGGTTCTCAGGTCAAATATTGGTCTTCATAGTCCAGCATTTTGTTTTCTAGGAATATTGGGGCCTTTACACTGTTTGTAAGTATCTTTGTTTTCGAAATATTTAGTTTTAGTCCAATATTGTTGCAGTAGTAGTATCTACTAAAAGATGCGTCTGAGTTCAGCGGTCGGCTAGTGAATTAAGTGAGTTGACCTACGATTTTAATACATGGACTTAGTCGTACTGTTACCGTACCCATAATGTGGCTGAACAGAGCACATACAAAGTGACAGTCTAAAAATGTTATAATCGAGTTAATCAGTTACCTACTTCTAAAAGTGTCGTTAACGGGCTGTCGCCCGCACCCCGCGGCATCCCGCGCTCTTGACACAATGAGCCAACATCCATAGCATTTAATAAGCGCGCCGTCTGAGCGGCGCGAAATATAGTGCACGAACGCCACCTTTAGTGTCGCTGTACTATACGCTAAAAATACGTACGGTAAATATGTGGTGCCGTAAAAGTTTCCATTGCATACATACTATGCATTGTATATAAAATGCACATCCAGGTATCCTTTATCTCACGATAAATAACTTCAGAAACAATGTATGTCATTGACCGAGTGAAACGAAGGTCTCAGTTTTAGCTTCGACAAAAATGCTTTCGTATGTCCGGATTTCCGCCTGTCCCCGTCTACAGGTCGTTTTTGTCAACCGATTCTCGTGAACTTTTGTGAGCAGGTACGAAAAAAAAAAGAATGTTTTTTGTCGAGTCAGTTTTAGGAAATTTAAAAAAACAAACTTTTTATCAATGATTTCGTAGTTTTCTGCGGCCGTTTTTTCCTCTACAGGTCGCATTTCTCAACCGATTCTCGTGAAATTTTGTGAGCAGGTTCTGACTACATAGATTTTTTTGGTCAAGTAAAGTTTGTAAATTTTCAAATTATTAAAAAATGAATAAAATGAATAAAATGAACTTTATTCTGTAAGTAGGCCGCAATGGCACTTTTACAAGTCAAACCCTACTAGCGTTTCACAGAGGCCACTGCCGAGAAGAAACGCCGAAAGAAACTCGACAGTCAGCCATTTTCTCACAAAAATATGCTTATTACAATGATAAATGATAATACTTAACCTACTTAAGATCAAGAAATCTAAGTATCTATATAAAGCAACACAAAAACAAAGAATAAAATGAGGAAAAAAACCAGTTATGACAGTGTGTAATTCTGCAAGAAAACATTTCGAAACTGTATACCTTAGCATTATCAAATTCTATTTAGGAAAAAAAAAAATTGAATCCTTTAGACTATAAATTTAGTTATAAATCTTTTGATATGTTTTCTTGCAAGAACTGCGTCAACTAGATAAAATTAAAAAATACACAATATATGAATCTTTACTCTATTTAAGTATCTGGTTTGGGCCATGCTTTTCTGTCTGTTAGATAGTCCTCAACCTTGTAATAAGCCTTCGACATCAATGATTTTTTCAAGTACTTTTTAAGAGCTGGAAAAGGTAAATTCAAAACTTCATCAGGTAACTTATTATAAAAACGGACACATTGACCTACAAAAGATTTGTATACTTTACGGACACGAAATTTTTTAGTGGCAATTTTATTTTTATTTCTAGTATTAAAATTATGTATATCAGAATTTTTACAGAAGGAGTCTATGTTCTTAAGGACATAAACAATATTCTCATAGATGTACTGGGACGCTACAGTTAAAATGTTGATTTCTTTAAAGAGTTCTCTTAAAGATTCACGTGAGGCTAGGTTATATATGGAGCGAATGGCTCTTTTTTGTAACACAAAAATTGTCTGTATGTCAGCTGCTTTACCCCAAACCAGGATACCATACGACATAACACTATGAAAATAGCTATGATAAACTAGGCGAGCTGTTTCTACATTGGTAAGTTGCCTGATTTTTCTGATAGCATATGCGGCTGAACTTAATTTACGCGCCATAACGGCTATGTGGGGACTCCATTGTAGATTTTTGTCTAATGTTATACCTAAGAATATTGCTTTATCTACTATTTCTAAGCACTCGTTATTTAAGAGTATACTAGTTTCCACCGGTCTAACATTAGGCAAAGAAAATCTGACACATTTAGTTTTCTTAGCATTAAGTAACAGATTGTTAACGGTAAACCAGTCAAGTACTTTGTCCAGTGTGCCATTAACTCTACTATAGTCAACTGATTTTCGGTCAACCTTAAAGATTAAAGATGTATCATCCGCGAATAAAACTATATCACAAAGATTACTTACTATAGACGGCAAGTCATTTATATAAACCAAAAATAAAAATGGACCTAAGATAGAGCCCTGAGGCACTCCTAACGTTACTATTGCCCCACTAGACTGGGTTCCATTTACAACAACTGCTTGAGTTCTATTGCTGAGATATGAAGACATAAGACTTAACGCATTAGCAGACAAACCATAATGTTTAAGTTTCAAAACGAGCGTCCCATGATCCACGCAATCGAAAGCTTTAGAAAGGTCACAAAAAATACCTATCGCATCACAGGAATTCTCCCAAATATCGTAAATATGTTTAATAAGCACAGATGCAGCGTCAGTCGTGGAGCGCCCTCTTGTGAAACCGAACTGTTTACTTGTAAGCAGTTTATTTCTATTAAAGTGCATTAGCATATCGTTTAACATTAATTTTTCAAAAACCTTACTTAATACAGGTAGTATCGATATGGGACGGAAGTTGGTTAGGTCGTTTAAATCACCCGATTTAAATAGAGGTATGACTTTACTAAACTTCATAAGATCAGGAAAAATACCCTCTGATATGCAGTAATTGTAAATCAAAGCTAATTGGGGCGCAATGACATCTATGATATGATTAATAACTTTTACTGATGTTCCCCATAAATCCTCGGTTTTCTTTAAATTGAGCGATTTAAATGTTTTAACAACCTTGATTGAATCTACTTGACTAAAATTAAACGTTACATCACATTTACTAATGTTAGCACAAAGCAAAGCTTTAGCTTGGGTTTTAGATGACTGCAGACATTTTGTAGTACTACTTGCTATATTTGAAAAATAGTTCTCGAATGCCAAGGCAACATCGTTATTTGACATGACCTGTTGGTCTTCCGTGAGAATGTTGACTTGATAATCGCGAGTTTTAAATTTACCAGATTCTCTATTTATAATATTCCAAACAGTTTTCACCTTGTTGTCAGATACTTTAAGTTTAGAACTAATATAATTTGCTTTAGCAGCAAAACACACTCTCTTGAAGATGTTTGAGTAACTCTTGACAATTATTTTTTCAATGGTTTGTCTTCCTCTAAAGGTCGTATTTCTAAACCGATTCTCGTGAAATTTTGTGAACAGGTTCGGTAATTTTATAGATTTTTTTATCGAGTCACTTTTTGGAAATTGAAAAAAAAACACATTTGTTATGAATGATTTTGTGTTTCTGCGGCCGAATTTCGATTTGTTCACCTCTAAGGGTCGCATTTCACAACCGATTCTCTTGAAGTATTGTGAGCAGGTGCTTTGATTATTAGTTATTACACAGAATATTTTCGTCGAGTAATTAAAAAAAACAATAGTTTGTCCTCCTCTATAGCGTTACTCCTAAGAAAATCCAATGGTCAAAGAGTGCGCGCAGGTTCAAGGCATTGGCTATCGTGCCTATGCACAGAACCGCAGCTTTCCGAGGCAGTTTCAGGTTTGCGGCGTCTAAGTGCTGGAATGGAATGACCTCCCTCCTCCTATCCTGGGGGCGCCTAGCAAGTATTCCTTTAAGCGTAAGCTTAATAGTACATTACTTACCAAGGGCGATAAAACAAAGAATGTCTTAGATCGCAGGTATTTTACGCCCGAGCCGAAGGCAAGGGCGATAAATATGCGATCTGAGGCTTTCTTTATTATCGCCCGTGGTAAGTACAAAATTTTATGTCACCCCCTGGCCAGGAAGTGGGTTTATTCGCGCGCGGAGCGTGCGATAATGGCCACTTTATGGCTAGGTGTGACATAAAGGTTATTTGTTGACGCTCCAAAAATCCCAATCCTAATCCAGCACAGCAGCAGAAAATATACCAACCTATTTAATTTTTAGTTCTTTTGTTTTTGTACCCTAGATTCTGTATGTAGGCAAGCAGTAATTGTAGTTTTTATCTTATTTATGTATTGTTTTATTTTTATTTTTTATTAATCTATTGCAGTTAATTTTATTTTATTTCCTGCTATTATATATATTGTATGCAGGTCCGTGAGTCACCGACGTACTGGCTGAAAATCAGCGCTGTAGGTGTTTAACACCTCAGCATAATGCTGAGCCAGTGTCCGTTTCACTGCCGCGGGGACACACGTGTGCTTTTGTGTATGTTTTACTTCTTTTGTTTTCTTGTAATATAGTGTGTTTTCTGTTGCAATGAATAAATGTTTCTATCTATCTTACTCAATCGATTCTTGTGAAATTTTGTGAGCTGTGGCGCTGCTGGTTTGGAAATTTTAAAAAAACACGAGGTCTACAGCTCTCAGAGCCACTAGTCTTTAACTAGGATCAGGAGGCACTCACCATTATTCATATTGTTAGCACCAAGAGTGAGAGAGCAAGCCAGGTTGAACATCGGCATCGCGAGCGCGTTGTCGACTTCTGGTGGTGAAGATTTGGACTTCTTGATATCAGCATGTTAAGCATTGAAACAGTTTTTCACAATATTGAACACACACTGCCACAGCAATTTAACCACATGTTTCCTGCATGTTTCACACATTTCGCCTAAATACTTATATTTAGTAAATGTCGGCAAAAGCGGGTACTACAAACAGATATGGCAATTTATAATTAGGATCATTTACGTGCACACGTTTGCACAGGCGTTTGTTTATTATTCAGCAGCAGTAATGTGCCTGTGTTATTGTGTATGTACCTTTACTATCTGTTTCTGTTATTGATCGAGTGAAACGAAGGTCTCTGTTTCAGATTTGACAAAGATGCTTTCGTATATCCGGATTTCCGGTTGTTCTCCTCTCCTCTACATTTCTTAACCGATACTCGTGAAATTTTGTGGGCAGGTTCGAAAATTATATTATCAAGTCAGTGTTCGGAAATTTTAAAATACAAACTTCTCATCAATGATTTCGTACGTTCCTTCGGTCGATTTCGGTTTATTCTCCTCTACAAGTTGCATTTCTCAACAGATTCTCGTGTTTGTGTGAAGGTTTTATGATTATATAGAATTTCTAGCGTCTATCATCAAATTTAGATCTAATGCTATAGTAATATTATATGAAGACCATTTACAATGTCTTCGTCGTAGTCGCTCAAAGTATATCTTGAACGAAGTATCTTAACGCTACCCATGAAACACAAACTTAAGAGTTTTCTATCACCATCCGTGAATTTATTCATCAGTTTTTTTATACAACGACGGTGGCAAACAAGCGCACGGTCCATCTGATATTAAGCGAAAACCGCAGCCTATAGACTTTTGTGATAACTAGTGGATAAAGAAAGCAAATTGTAATAACCACCACAGGAAGAGCGAGTCCTCCTGACACAGGTGTCTTCATACCTACTAGGAGGGTTCAAAAACGTGTAACTATTGTTAAGTTGTTTTCACGAAATAAAATGTTTTCACGAAATAGACTCACTTTGTTGTCACAGATGGGACAAATGCAGACGGAGTTTCAGTTCACCACATTCTACTTTCTGAATGCAAATGCTTAATTTGTTACCGTGATAAGTAAAATCGCTATACTCTTGAAGTTCCCTAAATCCCTCATGGCTTCATATCGCAGAACAGAACTTTGGTAACAACGGGATGAAACCAATCTGGAAGCATATCCTTCAAACAAACAAATATCTGTCTAATACAGAGCAGTTCTTAAGTCTAGTCAGTAAGTCGAGTCGGACTTCGCACATTTAGGGTTTCAAACCGACCGCAAAATCAAGTTGGTTTTTATGGGAAAAATAAGGAAAATTAAAGAAAAAATGTGATTTATCAATATTTTAATATTTTTTGGTAAAATATACGCATCGAAGTTCATAGGTCAAAACATTTCACGGAGCTGTAAGGGTAATAATATTTTTGAAATATAATTGCCCTTCTTAAAGACATAATTCTTATTGCTATTAAAACATTTCACTTATTAAAAGATTGTCAATTGATCTGTTTGAAAAGTCACGCCGTCAGTGGCGTGACTTGTTTAACGAACCTATTGGAGGGGATGGATTGGAAGGGATAAAAAGGCTGGCCAGACTCGCAAGCGGGGACTAGCGCATTCGATTAAGAGCGGTTGAAGTGTCAAGATCTTGTATAAGCCTGAATTTACTGTTAAACTGTGGATTTGTGTAAAACTAATAAGATATATAATTAACATGATTATTCAAATGGATGTGATGTTTCAATCCTGACCTACCAGCGACAATAGGTCAGAAGTGGGATCGAAAAGGTTTTTACACTAAAAATAACCTTAACCTCGTCCACGGCTCGGAAAAACGTAAGTAAAATACTTAATTTTTGAAATTAACGATGATATGATTATTAGACATTTACTGCTTTTACCCTCATTTACGTGAACCGTAATTGGATAAAACTGCAAACTGTATTTACCGTAACGGAGGCTTTCCGGAGGTTTATATGGTTAAGCATTCATGGTTATCTTGCCAGGGCACTCCCTGGAGATGGACATGTTTGACTTTGTGATATCTAATCGTTAAGGAGCCGAACTGTATTTACCGTAACGGAGACATTCCGGAGGCTTATATGGTTAGTCATGCATGTTAATCTTGCCAGGGTACTCCCTGGAGATGAACATGTTTGATATTTTGGTTCATAATTAGCTAGAAAACACAACTTTTTATGCCGCGGTGCTATGGTGGCGGTTGATCTAAATTAAATCTGATGGAATTTAATTTTATCAAAGGAAATATTGAAAAGGATTTATACAAACACAATCGCTAATAATTACTATTTGATAATGAGCAACTGTACCTATTTAGCTACTGATTGTTATTAACCGTCCCTATTAAGAAAATGACTATATCAATTCTTTACTTATTTTTATTTTCCCTTCTTCTTGATCACATTTTTGGCTAATGTAAGGTAAATAGTTAACTAAATGTGGCATTTCACCCCATACATACTACTATAAAGTTGAGGCAAATAACGGGTGGGCTATAGTTAGGATGTTTTACGTAACAATTACTTTCATCCTGAAATTTCATTTTGACATGTTCCAATTAAATGAAAATGTATAAATGGCCACATATGGTACTGAGTGACGCATTGTTTTGGAACCTAAAAACTTGACCCTAATATTCAAACTTATACGTGTTTTAAACCTCTGTTTATAAGTTTTATAAGGGATGACCCCGTTGTTGTGAAACGGTCTATGCATGCAATATAAACCTTCCTAGCTTACATGATGATGATGACGGTGATGATGGTGGTGATGGTGATGATGATGGTGATAATTGGTGATGATTGTGATGATGATGATAGTGATGATGTTGATATCCCTCATCAGGGGCATAGGGCTTTTTAGAAGGGAAAAGGGCTCTTAGCACTCTTAGCTTACATATAAAATTAAAATAAACTTGATTGATTTAATGGCCATATGTATGTAATATATATATCATTCTGCTATGGCTTCCCTTTTTATGTTTACTTTGAACATCAACTGGGCTTTTTCATGAATATACAATTACTTAATTGTTTTTCTTCCCTTATCTGTTGAATTTCAAGTACTTAACTTTATGAGGTTCTAAGCTTATGGTGTAAGTTTCAGATAAACACATTGAACATGACCAGCGAGACTGGCCCGAGGAATGGGTGCAGTACTCGTTTGGAGGATGATGGAGGCTATGCAAACAGTTGATGGGGAGGACTGTCACATAGACTTTATCATGGATTGCCCGAGGGTAAGGGCTAAGGAAAGGATGATGGATTGGAGGATGATGGAGGCTATGCAAACAGTTGATGGGGAGGACTGTCACATAGACTTTATCATGGATTGCCCGAGGGTAAGGGCTAAGGAAAGGATGATGGACTGGAGGATGATGGAGGCTATGCAAACAGTTGATGGGGAGGACTGTCACATAGACTTTATCATGGATTGCCCGAGGGTAAGGGCTAAGGAAAGGATGATGGATTGGAGGATGATGGAGGCTATGCAAACAGTTGATGGGGAGGACTGTCACATAGACTTTATCATGGATTGCCCGAGGGTAAGGGCTAAGGAAAGGATGATGGATTGGAGGATGATGGAGGCTATGCAAACAGTTGATGGGGAGGACTGTCACATAGACTTTATCATGGGTAATTCATTTCTTGCACTCACTGTTACCGGTCGTGTAAACTAACTTAATATATTATTCTATGAAACTCTCGAAAATGTATACCCAATGCATGTAGATTTGTACATTGAGAAATATATTAAAAGACATTCTAGCTATGGATATCATACATGTACAAGTTTTGTTACTTACAAAAAAAAATGCATTTACAGAAAATCGATAAAAAAAGACTGTAAGTAACGAAACTTAGATCAGCTAAATTGATTTAATTAAATTGATTAAATAAACCTATCTACATTGTAATAAGTAGTGTGAAATTTAAATTACATTAATTATTTGATTATAGCGAAGGGACTCGCTATGTGTAGGATGGCCGAGCTGTAAGGGTAATAATATTTTTGAAATATAATTGCCCTTCTTAAAGACATAATTCTTATTGCTATTAAAACATTTCACTTATTAAAAGATTGTCAATTGATCTGTTTGAAAAGTCACGCCGTCAGTGGCGTGACTTGTTTAACGAACCTATTGGAGGGGATGGATTGGAAGGGATAAAAAGGCTGGCCAGACTCGCAAGCGGGGACTAGCGCATTCGATTAAGAGCGGTTGAAGTGTCAAGATCTTGTATAAGCCTGAATTTACTGTTAAACTGTGGATTTGTGTAAAACTAATAAGATATATAATTAACATGATTATTCAAATGGATGTGATGTTTCAATCCTGACCTACCAGCGACAATAGAACATTTTTTTAAATCTAACTTTGGTCACTTTGGTGGCTTCTCGTTCATTTGTTATAAAAAAAATTATAACATAAAAAACATTATTTATCTACTCAACGAGATCCAAATTAATAACGATATCGATCGATGGGATGCGTCGAAAAAATGAAAGCCCCCCTTAAAAACATTTAAAAGTTAATTTTGTGAAAATTGGAATACAATAGGGTAGGGTGGGGTAGGGTTTCGTACAAAACTGTAATGCCAAGTGCTGTTAAATTAACGCAAGCAAAAATCTACCTAACATTCAGAACTCTAAGTCGCGATTTGCTTGCATTGGTTTGACAGAATTTGGCCTTAGAGTTGTGTACGAACTAATATACACACACATTTTGGCAGAACGGGCGGACGGACGGGAGAGTGTCAGCAATAGGGTTCCTTTTGGACCCTTTGAGTACGTGTTGTGTATGTGTGAGTGGCTGCGCCCACCTTAAGTAACGTTTACCTACGTACAATAAAACAGTGCACACATAGCAGCCCGTGGTTTCACTCGTGTCCTCGTACGCAACACTGGCGACGATCCGCGTTCTACCCGCGTGTTAATTATAAAAATGGCTGCTGCTAATTTCGGCGTTTTAGATACGTTTGACCACAACTTGCAAAGTTGGAATAGCTACAAGGGCCGATTGCAGCAGTATTTTATTGCGAACGACATTGATAGTGCGAGAGACGCGCAAGGAATAAAAAGACGGGCCATCTTATTAACTGCACTCAAGGAAGGGACGTACAAGCTCGCAGCTGATTTAGCCCTTCCAAAACAACTGGAAAATGTGCCTTATGAAGATATTGTAACACTCCTCGACAGCCATTTCACACCCAAACGCGTCGGATTCGGCGAGCGCCACAATTTCTACGCCGCGGTACAGCAGACCGGCGAGTCTCATATGCAATGGGCGGCCAGACTGCGCGGGTTGACCGCTCACTGTGATTTTAAAAATGTTGAAGAGGCGCTTCGCGATCGATTTGTGATGGGTATGCTACCGGGGCTGGAAAAGGAGAAGTTATATGCTCAAAACCTCTCGGAGCTAACGCTAGCGAAAGCAGTCGAGCTCGCCGAAAGTATTCGCTGCGCGCGAGCCGGTGCCGCTGCCGCCGCTGAGTACGGATCCGTTCCCGGTATTCCTTCATCGGATATTTTCAAGATTGCGTCTAACAAACAGCTAAGTAATAAAAGTGATAAAGTGAAGTGCTCCACGTGTGGTTATAGTAATCACAAAAGTTCAGAGTGTCGGTTCACTAATTACGTATGTAAAAAATGCAAAGTGAAAGGTCATTTAGGAAGAGTGTGTTCAAGTGTTAAATATTTAGAGGCCAAGGACGACGGTGATGACGACGACGGTAAGTTATATAATATCCGTTCCGTTAGGGGGGAACCCATGGTCGAATTTGTTTATATTTTTGGGACCAAGATTAAATTTGAAATCGATAGCGGGTCTGCCGTCACGGTGATATCTCAACAAGCGTACAAAACTTATTTCCCTAACATTCCATTGTCACCTACAAAGAAAAAATTGCGTAGTTACACTGGTGATAATATAGAATGTGCGGGTATGCTGCCGCTGCCGATAACGTTTTCTGGGCAAACCCATACGTTGGATGTGTACGTCGTGTGCGATGGGTCTGTCCCACTATTGGGACGAGACTTTATTTCAAAGTTTAATTTGGAATTGGCCCCAGTTGCTTATTGTAATAATATTAATACAATTGAACAAGGCTTCCCACAGCTGTTTTCGGACAAGTTAGGTTGCTTTAATAAATATCGTGTAAAGTTGACATTAAAAGAGGGTTCTCAGCCTGTATTTTTTAAAGCTCGACCAGTTGCATTCGCATTACGGGATAAGTTAAGTAAGGAAATCGATAGATTGGTTGATTTGAACGTCCTTATACCCGTAGAACATTCGGAGTACGCTTCGCCAGTTGTACCAGTACTAAAGCGTAATGGTTCCGTGAGATTATGCGCGGATTACTCAGTCAGCATTAACAAACAGTTAGTGATTGAACAATATCCCCTGCCAACGGCTAACGAGCTGTTTGCCAAGTTACATGGAGGGCAAAAGTTCTCTAAATTAGATTTATCTATGGCATACAACCAACTGATGTTGTGCGAGGAATCTCAGAAACTGACCTGCATAAATACACACAAAGGGTTATTTATGTACAGTCGCTTAATATTTGGTCTCAGTAGTGCCCCAGCAATATTTCAGCGTGCAATGGAAGGCCTACTAGCAGGCATGGAGGGGGTACTGTGCCTGTTGGACGACGTACTGGTTACTGGTCGAAACGACCAGGAGCATTTGGCTAGACTAGTAAGCGTGTTACAAAGACTACAGGATGCAGGGCTGACCTTGCAAAAAGAAAAATGTGAATTTTTTAAGAGTGAGGTCAGTTACTTGGGCTATGTAATTAATAAAGACGGGTTAAAAAAATCTGCCGATAAAGTAAAAGCTATTGTGAACGCACCGGTCCCAACAAACATTAATCAACTTCAATCCTTTTTAGGGTTGGTTAATTATTATAGAAATTTCGTTCCCGGCGCGTCCAGCATTTTATGCCCTCTTTATGAACTGTTAAAAAAGGGAGCTAAATGGACATGGACTGCTGTCCACGATGAGGCTTTTAACAGAATTAAAGAATACCTCGCTTCCGATCAAGTGTTGGCGCATTACAACCCTGAAGCTAAATTAGTTCTTACGGTAGATGCGTCACCTCAAGGTTTGGGAGCGATTCTTTCTCAAATCGAGTCGGATGGTCAAGAGAGACCAATTGCGTATGCGTCGCGAACCCTAAATGCCGCTGAGAAGCGCTATTCACAAATACAGAAAGAGGCTACCGCTATAATATTTGGGGTACGTAGATTTCATCAGTACCTCTATGGGAGGTCCAAACCTTTTCTGTTACGAACAGATCACAAACCATTGATTTCGATATTTGGACCACACCGAGGAATACCAGAGGTATCTGCGAACCGTCTGCAAAGATATGCCATATTTCTAAGTAGCTATAACTATGACATAGAATTTGTCCGTAGTGCAGACAATAGCGCAGACTATTTGTCACGCGCTTGGCCAGTACAGGTACACAGCGAGAATCGAACCCGCTGCGAGTCGGGTGCCGATGCCGCGGCCGCGGCCGCCGATATCGCTGACATGAGCGAACGCGCCGCTTATGTCTGTTTCGTAGTTGAGGGAAGCTTGCCGATAACGGTCCAAGAGTTGCGCGACGAAACAAACAAAGACGTAACCTTGACTCAAGTAATTAAGTATACTCTCAATGGGTGGCCCAAGAAAATGGATAACATAAGGTTAAAACCATTTTATTTATGTAAATCCCAGTTGTCAGAGGAAAATGGGTGCTTAATGCGCGGGCATAAGGTCGTAATCCCCGAGACTTTGCGTAGTAAAGTCTTATCAGAATTACACGCTTCTCATTTAGGGATCGTGAAAACAAAGGCAGAAGCCCGTTCCCGATTCTGGTTCCCGGGGATAGACGAAGCAATCGAGACAATGATAGGTACTTGTGACGTGTGCATCCAGCTGCGGCCCTCACCAGCGCGCGCGCCGCTCGCACACTGGGAGTTCCCACCTCAAGGGTTTTACAGGTTACATATTGATTTCTGTGGGCCCGTCAACGGAAGATCATATTTAGTGATAGTGGACGCATATACGAAGTGGGTTGAGGTTTATGATATGAATAGTTCAACCACGTCTAGTGCCGTAATAGAAAAATTATATGAATTTATGTCTAGATACGGTTTACCCCACACGATTGTAAGTGACAATGGAACTGCTTTTTGTTCACAACAATTTAAACACTTCTGTTTGTTAAACGGCATATCACACGTGACGTCACCTGCTTACCATGCGCCTAGCAACGGACAAGCGGAGAGTTATGTTAAAGTTTTTAAAAAAGGATTGAAGTCGTGTCTCCTTTCTAGTACCAGTGGAAAGGACAACAAACTTAAATTGCTTAAGTACATTTTCGACTATAGAAATTCTATACATTCGACCACGGGATTCTCACCCGCTCAACTCGTCTACGGACGAAAGTTAAGATCTCGGTTGGATTTATTCAATCCCGTTATCTCGTCGCCGTCCCCATCGTCAATGGCCTTATCTAATGTTGTTGCAAAAAAACAGTCCTTGCAGAATAATAAATTAAACAGGAAAAATAAACCAGTGTTCAAACAAAGCGAAGTTGTGTTATATAAACAGTTCAAAGGTCAAAATAAATTCATCTGGAGTAAGGGTTTAGTTTTAAGGAAAATAGGAAAAGTATTGTATAAAATTAAAGACATATCTTCAAGTACAATTGTTAAAAAACATACAAACCACATTTTGCCTTTGAAAGGGACGATTACTAATCAACCCAAACCGGACCATGATAATGACTCGTACAATGTACATATGCCGCCCGTACACATGTCGAGAACCATCGATTTACTGCCACCGACAAGAGCACATTCGTTCTCTCCGCCGCCGCCTCCATCAACGAGTGAGATGGCTACAAGTGACGAAGCAAGGCCAGTATCCCCGCCGCTAGACGACCAATTCGAGGTATCTACGGCATCTACGCCACTCAACTCACCCTCGACATCATTAGTACCCCAGCCGAGAAGCCCAAGATATTTTTACACGGGGAAGGGAAGGGATGGCCTAGATTTAGAGCAACCCGAGCGCCCAGCTCCAGCGACTGCCGGTACATCAGACGACGACGAATTTCAAGAAGCGGTCGAGGAACCTCGACCAGGCGGTAATGTTAGCGAGCCGCCAACGGCGCGTTACAGGATACAATTGCGTAATCGTCCCAAGGTCAATTATAAAGTATAGTGTAGGTATATCCCTTGTATTGTTAGTTAGGTATATATATAGTTAGAGTACTTGCACTAGGGGAAGGAGATGTTGTGTATGTGTGAGTGGCTGCGCCCACCTTAAGTAACGTTTACCTACGTACAATAAAACAGTGCACACATAGCAGCCCGTGGTTTCACTCGTGTCCTCGTACGCAACAGTACGGAACCCTAAAAACACAGTCGAATAATCTTTTGAAGTCGGTGGAAAAACTTAGTGTCATGATCACAGTTAACTGACCATTCTTAGACCTTCTGTCGTTGTAATAAGGTTTACCAATGACCAGTTAATTCTGTCAAAACAATCAGGTAAGCTGTTACCGTTGTGATCTCTGTGCCTCGCGATCGACGCGTAGGACCCGGTCACGGCCCGAAGCGTAGGCCAAGCCGCATATCCAGACTTATGTTATGTTATGCCTGTAAATTAGTATTGTTGATGCTGAGCGATTGTATTCAATACAATTAATACAAATACTCTTTATTGCACACCTCACTTAAAGGACACAGAACAGTACAAAATCACATTAAGTAGAGGCAAATAACAGGCGGTCTTATCGCTAAAGAGCGATTTCTTCCAGACAACCTTAGGGTAGCGGAAACTAACTCTAATCATAACGATTGATAGTAGGTGGTACAGAGATAATATATGAAACCTCCTAATAATTACAGCAATCAACCCGCGGGGGCAGCTTGTGGCGTGCTGACGGTGAGTGGCGACACCGCGGACCCCTATTCCAGAGGGTTCGGTTATCCGGCCCTCGCCTCTGCGCTTGCCTTTATGCCTTAACCGGCCGGCCGGAGTGGAGTCGCAAGAGCGGAACCTATGCTCCAGGTTGGAAGTGTGAAATGTCATAACGCCGGCGGCCTGCTGAACGGATTACCGGGATCTGGCTACCGCAGACTCACCTCTCGACAACCTTACAGCCGTTCAAAGGGATGTTGCCCCATTGTCGCACTGTGCGTGCGACTGTTTTGTGGGGCCCACTCAGCGAGCAGGCAAATCACCGCCTGCCTTTTTACAATTTTGAAACTAATTGTCAGGGCAGGTGTCCGCTAGTCTCAACCCATAAGTCGCTGTTGAAGTTCTGTATGAAATGGTATTTTTTGTAGTTGCATACACGTTAGATCTCGTATGGATTACCACTTCATGCATGGATTTTGAGCCAGTATACATATATTAAAACAGCTGGAATAGTATAGATGAGTACCTACAGCTCAAGACAGAGGACATTGGGCGTCTTTGGAAGAGTCTTTCACCCACGGAGGGGTTTTTGTAGATATAATACGACCGCTTAGTTGGTAGTGTAGTGACCCTGCCTACGAAGCTGGAGGTCCTGGGTTCGAATCCCGTCCGGGGCCGGGGCATTTATTTGTGTGATGGCAGTGATGGCACGAATATTTGTTCTTGGGTCATGGATGTTTTCTATGTATTTAAGTGTCTATATATCTATATATGTGTTACCTTTGTGATCTCTGTCTCGCGGTTGACGCGTAGGTCCCGGTGCCGATCACGCCCGAAGCGTGGGACAGGCCGCATATCCAGACTTCTTTTATGCCTGTAAATTAATATTTATATTATTTATTTATCGTATGGCATTTATTTCGAACCGTGAGATCTTCGAGAAGACAGTAGACAGTACGGTTGCCAGTTTTTGTTGCACTTTTAGAACCACCCAGGGGTCACGTGTAGGGTAGCGGTGGGTACTTTCCCTATACGGACGTGGTGCAACTTCGACCTCCCTTTGTCAAGTGAGTGGGCAACTTGACTGTTAGAAGTTTTCAAGCCACCCGAAGGCCTCCAACTTGGCTTAATGACTGCTGCCATAGACAGCAGCCGGGATCAACGGCTTAACGTGCCTTCCAAAGCACGGGAGTGCTCAGTTAGTAACCACTCAAAGCGGTCAACCATCCATGTACTGACCGCGGCCCACGTTGCTTAACTTTGCATAACGCTTGCGGCACGCAGGCGCCGCTAGGCCACGAGCGCTCCTATATTTATATTGATGTTGAGCGATTGTATAAGACTTCATTTAAAAAAAAACTGGCTCAAGCAGAAATTTGGCGGGAAGAACGTGCATAACCTCAACTGTATACTGTATTACATCGTAAAGGCAAAGCATAAATGTACCTACTAATATTTATAAATGCGACAGTTTAGATGTTTCTTACTCAATCCCTCCTGCTCGGGCTCTATACTAGCGACGAGTGCGTCATCTTGCGATCTTGCCTAGATATTTATATGTGCCATATATCTCGGACTGTATCTTTATATATATAATTATTCTGTGTGTGTTCTGTGTGTATATTTGAGTTGGTCCCTGGAAGGTTTGAAAATACGATTGGACCCGGTAGGTGGCGCTGGTTCGCCGGGCAGGACGACGTCTGCCGGGTCCGCTAGTTAAGTAGAATATTATTACTTAATAAATATATATGTAGGGATTGTAGGATTGAAGTCAAGTGCAGAGTGCAGTGAGAGTTAGTGTTTTAATTTCATAAGAGGTGCGAGGCTAGTGAAAATGTCACTAGGTAAACACTGCATTTTCATAGAAAACCGGAAATACGTCGTAAAGGCAAGGCATAATAAAAAAAAGGCATAATGTACACATCCTACTAATATTATATAAATGCGAAAGTTTAGATGTTAGTTACTCAACCACGCAAAAATAACTAAACGGTTTGTGATGGAACTTGGTATAGGTACAGTCAAGGGCACCAATATGTATACCCTTTTTACCTTACTCCATTAAAATAAGGTCCAAAAATGTATACATTTTAATGCCCTTGACTGTACAACGAGTTTATAGTCTGGATTAACATATAGGATACTTTACACCCCGAAAATAATACCCTGGAGGGATTAAACAGGGAGTGTAATTTTGTAAAATTCAAAGACCACCTGAAAGCGTTGTTGCTGAAGAAGGGTTATTATTCCACACAAGAATTCTTAACGGACTGTCTTTGATAGATATGAAAGCCCGCATGCATTTTCGTTTGTTTAAATATACTTATTCTTATGTAATGTAAGCTGTAATTATTGATGTAAATTTGGTATGCACGTGATATCTGACAACGTAAATTGTATTGTTATTTTATTATACAAAACTAATATGTGACATCTTCTGTATATTTAGTTAAGTAACCAAATGTAATATTAATCCATTTTATTAACCAAGTTTGACATTGTAATAAATTATGACATTATTCTTAATAAGATTGCTATGCCCTTGCAGGGTTCATGTTTCTGGACATACCTTAAATGTAACACCATGTAAACAACATGACTTAGCAATAAATGAATTGAATTGAATAGTTAATCAAATGAATAGGTAACTACCTACTACTTTTGTTTGATAAGATGCGGCTTCCAACTTTAAGCCCCTGTGCCCCCTTCCACGGCCAATTTTGTTTGCATATTTTAGTAATATGCAAACAAAATTGGCCGTAAATATTCAGAATTTTAATTATATGATATCTAACAACCACATAAATATATGTATTAGTTAAATATAACTATATTATGGATTAGTATAAATGAGTACCTACAGTTCAAGACAGAGAACACAGGGCGTCTTTGGAAGAGGCTTTCACCCGAGGAAGGGTTCTTGTATTATATTATGTACCTATTGTATTGTATTATCCTTATATTATATCTTATATCTTTAAACGAACAATTCGAACAATATTAATTTATTTCGGGAATCTTGGAAACGGCTCTAACGACTTTGATGAAATTTGATATGTGGGGGTTTTCGGGGGCGAGCAATCGATCTAGATAGGTCTCATGCCCAGGAAAACGCCGAGCAAAGCTAGGTCGCCCAGATATTATAAGAATTAACTTTCTCACAGCTTCAAGGGACTTAAGTATATGGTTATAATACGGTATTTTACTCACAGTCAAATCAGCAACTTTTTATTAAATGTCAAAAATGATTTGTTAATATGAAGTTTGTAGGGAAATACTGTCTTAGTGACGTCACTAAGTCAGTGTGAATTGGTATGTTCAAATCAGCGTCCTTTTTAAATCTGTATGCTTATAAAATCTTTCAATTAGCTAAAATAAATAATTGATGTTTTCCGAGTATTTTCGTTAGATCTTTTATTAGTCAAGTCAAAAAATAATTTATTTTTACCTTAGTTTTAATACCCTATTTCAACTCTATAACTACACGCGTTGCCGACATAATGTTTTTTGACAGAAAGACAGACAGATGGACAACAAAGGGATCCTATAAGGGTTCCGAAAAATTTTACATTTATTGTTGAACATTGTAGGCAGGTGTTGTAATGTTTGAAGTAGCCATCCAAAGAAAATGCCTTAAGGTCACGAAATGACAATGGAACCCACTACAAAAATTACAATACCTACCTACATTGGTCAACATGAAACGTGAATTCTTAGAGCCATTAGAAGTTAAGCAATAACTTTTTACTTTTTAGGGTGTACAGCGATAAACGATTTGTATTTGTGTTTTTTGGAATCGGTTTTTAATTTTTATAAAATAAATTACTCGTTCCACACTTTTTACTATTAGAGTGTATCTCATCTCATCATGACTATTCCAATGTGCCCAAACACAGCTAAGTTACACTATTTTATTTTATTACGGAGTTCCGTTGCCTACTTTCCGGCTTCAAATACCAGATCAGATTGATGGTAACATTACTTCAATTTTGATGGTAACATTACTTCAATTTTGATGGTAACATTACTTCAATTTTAGTTACCAAAAAAACTGATGTGCCTACGACTTATCATTTAAGATTTTACAGTAGTTTATCGGCTAATGAAAACGTCGTGTGGTAACTGGTATAATCCTTACAAGATCTATTTTCCCCTCTGGGTTGGGAGATCCTACGTCAAATTACAACTGGGAAAAGGCTAGGGGGATGATTATTAATAATATATTTTTTTAGAATAAAATCATGTAAATAAGTACCACATCGGCAGATGAGCGATTCATTCATGCTTCTTCCCTGCGCCGGCCATGGTGCTGGGTAGTCTCTCCTGCGTCTTGCGTTGCTCGAATGCCCGATATTGCTTATTGTGAGACGGAGATCTGCTATGAGATCAGGTCTAAGCTGTCGCCCGGCGCGGCTGACGACCCCGCCGTCACGTTGGTTCGGAACACTGCTCCTGTATTTCTGCTGTATAAGTACAAAAAGGAAGGTCAGATGGTAATCGCTTCCATAAAAACATCTGTTTTTTTGTTTTATAAAATACTGGATTTTTCTCGTAACTTCGTCCGCGTGGAACTCGTTTATCGCGATAGAATTTAATTGCTTAGTAAAGGATAAAAGTATCCTATGTTTTCCCCGGGACTCAAAATATCTCCATGCCAAATTTCATCTAAATCGGTTCAGCGGTTTAAGTGTGAAGAGGTAACAGACAGACAGAGAGTATGGATTGGAAAACACAGGAATGAGAAGTCACTAAAGACTTTTTTTGTTCAAAAAGTGTTCTTATTTTTTTCTTTAACTTCTCATCGACATGAATATTGATGATAATGTTTATTATTACGAATATATTTACTAACAAATACTATAATATACTGATAAATCAGATTCAGAAATTTCCTTAATATTGCGGTTGGTTCGGTACCTTTAGTATAAGTGAGCATAGTCCGACACGTACTTCGAAGGTCTTTATATTACTGTGGTGCTATTGAGGGCGTTCGCGACGTGGTTACCATGTGATGTGACCTCTTAAGTGAACAGCCTTGCCGGGGAAACATTTCCGCCTCGTCGAAGACCACAGCCATAAATATGGCACCATTTACTTTTTTTTAATTACCACACCGGTAGCAAACAAGCTTTCGGCTAGCCTGGTGATAAGTGGTCACCGCAACCTATGGACCCTTGCAACTCGAGAGGTATCAAATGCGAAAGCTTATGAAAATTTCAAAAAATTATGTACAGTCATTTCTTGAAGAACTCCATACTTAGCCACTCGGGAAAATCTCAGCAGGGAGCTCATTTCACAACCAGAGCGTCCGAGGGAGGAATACATATGAGTTGTTGAGAGCGAGAGCGACGTTTAGGGCGATTTGTTTCTTCTACTTTCATATGGTCAATACAGTAAATCTTCAAACCTATAAAGGGTCGGCAACGCGCACATGAGTTCTTTTTATTGGTGGGCGTCTATAGGCTGCGGTGTCCACTTATCACCAGTTAGACCGTAAGCTTGTTTGCAACCGTCGTTGTATAAAAAGATATGTACCTACTTCAAAATTTCTGAGAATTATACATTTTTTGTTATTATCTAAGATTAAATTAAGAAGTACCAAGATAGTAGGTACTATAGGGAGTCCTGCAATATACTCATTTTTCTGTACCGTGGTAGCATGGGACTTCAAAATTGAAATTAGTTTTGAACATTTTCAGTGGCCTGGGCTATATGGTGGTGGTGGTTTCAGTGGCTGGTGGTTCTTTATTCTTTCTTTATTCTTTAGGAACTATGGGACATATTTTTGAGCAAGTTGTATGTACCCATATTTTTGGACTTCACTGTACTTCGACTCTCATTTTTGTCTTTTGTGTTGCTCTAATTATAGTTGATTATATCCACTTTAAAAACTGATTTAAATTGCATCATAAAAAGACTAGGCAATCTAGCCGTACATTTATCATATTTATTAATTTAATGGTACCATCAGCCTCATAAGTAGCAGGTCACTTTGATAATTTGTCCTTTCATCCGTGAAGGAATGTCAGTTCAAATATGAGGTTAAAGTCACAAGGTACAAGTCTTAAGCCCCTTGTAAGGCTTACTATACCTACACAGTATAAAATAACAGCACAATGCATTATCAGATTATATTGACATACAACATTCAGTCTGAAATTTAGCTATAGGCTTCATAAGACGCCTAATAAATTGGAAAATGTTTTATATCAAATTATGTAAAAAAATATTATTACTGCTTATTACAAAGTTCTAGATAGCAATGGATCTATTTTTTTTTATTGTGTGCAAATATAAAGTGGATATAACAATATTGTAACTTCAAATTTGTGGTTTTGAAAATATATTTGTTAAAATAGTTATGTTTTAACATTATTAGACTGCATTAGTCCTACTAGATAGTAATGAAGAAAAATGGCTATGTATGTGTCAATTCACACAGAAAACAGCCTAAACAGATAAGACATAAGTTTTAATTTGTGTATTCATACTTACTGCCGTTGGCTACCGGTGACTGGGATCCCTGTCCGGATAGCAAAAGATTGTTTTGTTTATTTTTTTCGCTTGGAGAGGACGCGTTATTCTCTGTCATATTTATTTCACATTTGTAAAGTAGGGTTCACTTGAAGAACCTGCAAAATATAAAATCAATTAAATAATATAAAAATAAAATCCCGTTTCTCCATATGGGTACTATAGGATAGGGCTATAAATAAGTCTTGGGATTTTTGCGTAATTTGTAATTACTGAGATCTCAGTGTTCCAAGTTGGATTGACTTCTAATCCCCAAACTTTCACTTGGTAAACAACAAATATAAATTTGGGAAAATCTACTTAGCTAGTGGCTGCCCTTAGAGATAGTAAAACTCAACAATGGGATAGGAATATGTCACTGCAAAGTTTAAATGCAGCAACAACCTACAATAGCTAGAAATGTAACTGAAATTTAACTACATGTGTTCTGACTAACCTATTTAAGCATACAGGCGTAAGTTTGTGTTTATAAATAACATCAGCCACAAAACTTGGTAGACTGATGAATATTTCTTTGTATAATGTCACTTTATAGTTCGAGAAAAGGAACAATAAGTAAAAATCAAATAATTACCTTTTAGTGGCTAGAATAATTCCTTCGTAGGCCAATTATTTCTCCAGTTGAGAAAATGTGTAGTAGTGTAGTACTATAATTCACGGCGCCGTTGAGTAGCTATGAATGTTTATTTTTAATAACCTATTTCGTGGAGACCCACATCTATATTTGCAGTTCAAAATGGATTTAGCTTAAGACAAAGCCTTTTAAACATGTTTCAATTCACTTTGCGTGCGGATTTAACACATTTAAAGAAAAAAATATTGTTGACAAAGGCAACTTGTTGACGTTTCACTTTATTAATCACACAAAAGCACCACAAAAGTGAGACGGAATGATCGATGAGAGAAAAAGAAGGCATATAAAAATGGCCGAATTTACGAAAAACGATAGCTATTTAGCTATCGTTAAATTTTGACGTTTCTCGCG
Source organism: Cenopis cana (assembly GCA_951800055.1). Taxonomy (NCBI): domain Eukaryota; kingdom Metazoa; phylum Arthropoda; class Insecta; order Lepidoptera; family Tortricidae; genus Cenopis; species Cenopis cana. Next base: position 10,913,448 of record OX637477.1, on the reverse strand, counting down.
AAAATAGTCCTGTCAAAATCTTCGAAAATACGGAGTTGCCGGTAAGGTTTTTACGATATCATTCACTCTTACGAACTTCGTTTAACGATTTGGCGTTTGACAGCTGTTTGACAGATGTTGCCGGTTGCATTTGGTCAAAAACGAAGAACGAAACTACGATTGGCCCACTCGCGGTTGAGCCCCAGAATCTACGGCGTATCGTGGACGTACACGGCATGCCGTTAACGTCCACGGTAAAATAAAAGCGTCTACATACAATTTCATACATTTTAGGTCCCCTGTTTTATCGTGACGGTAAATCGTGCCGCGGACTTCCGCGGTAAAGTATAAAAGCGACCGTGTAGTGCGAGATGTGTATCCAGGTTGATCGTGACCAATGATCGTGACAAATTGATAGGTGTGTAGCACGCTTTTTCCCTGGTATAGTTTTATGAGCGCGCAAAAACGGATCTGCTCGTGAATAATTGTGATTATTTAAATTTAATTATATACACTCACAGTATGTGATAAAGAAGGGGAATATAGCATTCTCCTTCTTAAAATATAATGCATTTTGTACAATGAGGTATTTAAGGGGGGGTTATTCCCTTTTCACTGATTGGTCGCTCTGCCACAGAGGACATAGTCAAAGAGTAAAATAATATATGGACATAGCCCTGATATGGCCACCCACCCCCCCTTACAAGGGAGTATCGAGAAGACCCACGATTGATTGGTCGCTTTTATAATTTACCGTGGACGTTTGGTGGACGTGCACGTCCACGATAAACTCTATGATTTTATTCATAAATAGACTTTGTACTAATTAAGCCTATCACACACTGCAGCGGCCTGCGGCGGCGGCCAGTTGACAGTATGAAGATCCAGGCCGCGTGCGTCTGAATGAATGTTAACCCTCTAAACGCCAAGGACCTATAAAGTGGTCGTGTCCACCACGCCAACAACCACTAAAAAAGTCGGAGTGAAGGTGTACTTTGATCATGAATAAAATCTGTGAATTGATTTTATTGGTTTAATTCAATAGTGCTTGGCGGGGTCGGCACGACGATCCACGACCACTTTGGCGTTCAAAGGGTTAAGAAAGTCATATATAGTATACAACTGACCGCCAACGCAGGCCGCTGCAGTGTGTGGCACGGCTTATGAATTAAACCATAGTTTTATCGTGGACGTGCACGTCCACCAAACGTCCACGGTAAAGTATAAACAAGGGAAAAGGAATCATAAGAATAAAAGCGAACTTTGAATACATCAACTAGTTTTTACGATGCTAGATTCGTCGCCGATTCGCTTAGCGTTTAAAACGGCAGTTTTATTTTTGAACTCATAGATGACATGGATCGACGAATATAGCAACGTAAAAAAACTAGTTTGATGCATTCAAAAGGTAGGTACCACAAAATACAGTACTGATCCTTGAGGACCAGTCATGTTAAAATCAGGCGGGAACATATTTCCTTTTTATAAATATCTATCGTTAAATTTAAATAATTATAAACTAATCCATGGGATACCTAATATTTATCGAGGTCAAGAAAAAAAAAACATCTTAAACTGAATTTGCAAGTTTTTATTTGCAATGTTTCATATAAACGCTATCCTAGTTTTATGTACAAATTTACAATGAAATTATAATTAACAGTCTTCACAGATCATTTAACTTACAACAATCTTCATATTATTATTTTTCCATTTACAATATATTTTACCGTTATATTTAACGAGTTTTAAAAGCTATTTAAAAAATAATAGCTTTACTTAACTTAATAGGGGCAATTTACACCAGGATGTAGGAACGAGCAGTTGTCGCCTTGTCGACAGGAGCCTTTTCTTTGAAAATATATACAAACAGGTTTCCTACTTCCGCGAGAATGCCCACCTCTCCCTCTCGGAGGGCCGTCCCAGTTGCCAGAGTTTTTGCCACGCCAGTGCCCGCTGGAGCCACGACCGCGCATCGCGCCACGGAAGTTTCCTGGACCCGAAAAACCATCAGCTCCAGGTGGTCCTTGAGGAACAGCCATGTTAAAATCAGGAGGGAACATATTTGGCTGCATATTGAACCCATCCGGGACCATTCCAGGGGGGAACATGCCATTGGGGCCAACAAACATTTCCGGTGTCATCATCATAGTCTCAGGAGTAACCATCATACCCGGCGGCATATTTGCAGGAGGTATCGCTCCAGGCGCAAGCGCACCAGGTGGTATTCCAGGGGGAATGCCATTTGGCATCATATGAGGAGGCACGCCATTTTGCCAATCCCCAGGCCCCATTCCAGGGGGTCCTTGGAATCCAGGGGGGAAGGGGCCAGGTGGGAAACCGTTCGGGAACTGAGTCATATTATTAGGGAACATTGCAGGTATAGTAATATTACTACTCGATGCTGGTGGGGCATTACCTTTAGGTTCAGGCCATGGCATATTTCTGAAATCACTGATATTATCTTGGTTACCAGTAACATCTTCTAAAGGTATAGTAGTTGGTTCAGTGTATGTATGCGTTTCGGTATCGGGTTCTAAAGGAGAATCTGGTATCATTGATTTGTGGAAGTAAAGTGGTTGTAATGTCCCTTTTTGTCGAACAGCTTGTATGTCTTTTTCTTTACTATTTTTCCCATAGTCTACATGCACTTGTCCTTCCGTATCTATTTGAATCAACGGTTTCCAACTTGTTTTTTCTTCCATAACGTCTTCACTACTTATGTTTCTACCCTTTTGGAAAGCTTCTCTTTCATGAATCCTTTCCAGGTGTTTCATATCCGTGAAAGTCTTTGTAACATTAACCCTTTCAGTTTCATCAAGTTCGAAGTACTGAATTTCTTCTAGTTCAGCTTCTGGCTTCCAACGTATACTTTTCTTGGGGCCTTTTCTTTTGTGATAACATAAAACACCCTTTAAACCGTTCACCGTCAAAGTGTGCGGCTCGGAGGCATCCATGGACGCATCAGCCTCTTTATCTGACGAGTTATCTTTGTTTTCATTACTGTCAGTAACTCTGTCGTTTGATTTATCTTTTTCTTCCTCCGTATCCAGAGTATCTTGGTAAAATCTCGGTGGCACTGATTTGCTTTCACTGGTGGGACTAGTAATTGCATTCGGTGTATGTGGTGGAGAACCATCATTCGGCGTATTGCCGTCTTTAGAACCACTGGTGCGTCGTTTCCTCTTCTTTGGCTCCTTTTTGTTAGTTGCCGAGGCATTCAGGGCATCCATGAACATGTCGCTCTCCAGTAACAGCATAGCTGTAACAAAAAGAAGAAAAAAAATTGTAATATGGTCGGTACCCAAGAAGTCGACATAAGCAGGCCATGTGCACATTTCCGAGAAATAATTTCTTTTTAATTTCAAAATTAACCCGCTCGGAAATAGGGCACTTGGTCAAAGTCAGGCATTGAGTTTTAAAATATATATTTTTTTTACAATATAATAAAATTCTGATACCTAATTAGGCACCTATTAAGTTTAAAAAACAAGTCAATAATGTATAACACAGGGTCCATAAATCGTACAAGTCAAATTTAGACTCGAGAGAAGAAAAATTTAGGCAACGAGCAGGAGCGAGCGTGGCCGCAAGTGCTGGGAGGTCGTAGGTTCAAATCCCTTTTTCCTTATTCCTAAATTTGTAGTTTGCGTTAGCAGCGTTACTGCTTAATACAAAATTCATACATGTCAATATTAAGATTTCGTAGCCACAAAATTGTCACCCAGCTTTCTGTGGAATTATTGCACACCACGTGAGTCGGAACTTGACCTGATCTTTATTTAAAAAATATACAGACGATCCTAATCACAATTAGTATATACCTAAAATCATTTGAAGTGGCAGAGTTCTGTAAAAAATTGTCCGTTCAAAAAGCCACTTTACTGCACACGTAAGAACATCCAAAATCGAATAAAAGTTTTATATAATGTCGGACATTTTAAATAATTTCTGCTATACTTTTGTTTCTCCTTTCTCGTCGTGCTAAATTAATGTCGACAATATATAAGAAACATGAGGTTGATGACTTAGAAATTTAGGGATTAAAAGTCTATAGAGACGTGTTAAATGCTCTAAGCTCTAAGATAAGAGACCGAATAAAATAATCACACAATCAGATACCCAACTTAAGATGAATTTAACGGTGGCAAGCATCGAGACTTCCTTAGTCACTCTAGCTGACTAAGAGTAGCATTATACTTCACGTCCCTTACCAGCATATCTTAATCTAGGTCGATCAGACGTAGGAACACCTAAGGTCGGCATGCTCACATGCTCAAGCTGAAACAGTCTTCAGTATAAATCTGTACATGGCGGGAATAAGTTGACAACTCGAGGTGATTTTTGTCGTAACTAATTTGAACTTAGAAATCTTAAAATACATTGGACGAGGCTCAAATTGCAAAAAAAGAACATCTAGACTAATGTATTAACGATTAGGTATGTGCTGCTACGCTTACGCTTTCTTGATTTCGATTAGTGATACTGTAATTATTGTCAGCAATACCAAATATTTTTTGTAGCTGGCTGTACCTACATACTTATTAACTAATTTATTTGAAAGAATAAAGAGCGCTCTTCTTTTCTTATTGCACTACAATCGAGGACAACCCGGCTAGCCACTCAAAACCAGCTATGCGTAAGAAAACCATTATAACTAGGACTACCGATAACGCATACATTACGTTTGCGATTAGCTACAACTCTAGGGGTCACGTTACACTAGAGACTATACCTCACAAGCGTTGTTAACATATTTAGTGACCTATTTAGGTATTTCGTGGCAATCTCGCCTCAGAAAAGACGGTCGTAGAAAAATGAAACTAAAGGTTCTCGTGATTGGACCACCCGAGATCATGTAGGTACTATTTGGTACCGGACATTGGGTTAGCTCAATTAATCTCGCGTGGTACTGCCATATTGACGTTGATTCCCGCGTGCCTATTACTGAATTTTCAACATATTAACAGAGCAATTGACTCAAATAATTTAATATCCCTTCCCCCTTTACGCATCATGATAAGAATTTGAATGATACGCGAACTTCCTCGCATTGCACTCTATCTAAACTACAAGTGTGAAATACACACCGAATCACACTAATGATGTATCTTATACATAACTCAAAAGAGTAATTCTTTACTGAACTGCCACAAAAAAAAACTTCGCAAAGCAGAAAAGCACTGTACGTTGGCAATGCTCTGAAAACCACTACTCGTATACATGATTTTGTCCATAGGTATTCGTTTCATGCCCGAAAAAAAACAATCCGAATTATTACTATTTCCACATAGACTGACGCAGTTCGTACAATCAACCTGTTGTACCTACTCGTGATTCTGAATGAAAAACTAAGTACCTGTTTAAAAAATAGCTATGTCGATTTATCAATCGCCAGATAAAATTATCCGTCAGTTAAAATTATCGATGTCACTTTCTAATTTCATATGAAAGAAAAAGACAGAGCTAACATTAATCCAACATACTTTTATCTGGGGATTGGAAAATTGGCCCTAATTGCAATTAAAGACTAGTTTACTAAGTGATTTGGGAAATGTGTAGGTACCGCATATCGTCAATATAATCAAATTATTAAGTTATTGGAACACCCAATTAAGTAGGGAAGTACCGCAACTTAGTAGTCATAGAAAAAACCCGTGTACTAATAATTCTAGTGGTGGCTTAATCATCTTTTATAGATTCCAAGATATACATGGCATTGATGGTATACATACATTCTATAATAAAGCCATCAAAATAATAAAGTCGAAATAATGCAAAAAAATATACATCAATAATTAGGTAATAAATAAATAAATAGATATATACTTTTATACATATTAACCCTTAAATGCATGTAGGATGCAACTTACATAACAAAGATTTAAGATTATTTAAAAGTAGGAATATATATAATAATATTAAGACCGATCTCACTTCGGATTTTATTATATTTTCATAATCCTTGATATACTTATATATTATAAAACTGGCCAAGTGCTAGTCGGACTCGCGCACGAAGGGTCCCGTCCCATTATCTTTAAAAACGACAAAAAGTTGTATGGGAGCCCCCTTAAATATTTAGTATTTGTTGTTATAGCGGCAACAGAAATACGACGGACATCGGAGTCTTAGTAATAGGGTCCCGTTTTACCATTTGGGTACGGAACCCTAAAAAGAGAGATACACTGGTTTATAATTATAAACGACAAGCCGGTCATTTAAATAATCTGTCGCCATAATGATTTTTATGGACCGGCAAATTGAGGGTTTCTGATCAATGTTTTTTAAAATACACCGACGGTGGCAATAGCGTATGGTCCACCTGATGGTAAGCGGACACCGCAGCCTATAGACGCCCGTACTCCAAAGGAGTAACGTACGCGTTGCCAACCCTTTATAAAATTTGAGGATTCACTGTTGACAGCAGAAGGGACAAATTTCTGTCCCTCGCTCCCAACACAATGCATCCTTGGGGAGCTCTGGCAACCTTGCTCACCTGCAGGAAGACAACCTTGTAGTAAATAATGTTATTACGGCTGTTTTTGGCGGTCTTACTTTCTAACTACCTATAATGTATTTCTACACATCATTAACTATAAATAACCAATACATATTTGTACATTTTAATGATGTATGAAAAAAATCTTATTTTATTATATCTCAAAATTTTCAATGAAGATTTTTTTTTTCGTTTTCAATACACCTTATATGAGTAAAATATCGCGATTTTATTTAAAAAGAAAAAATCATGTAACGGTTAAGTTACCTATTTAGTTTTAATTTCATCCCATTGTTTAATTATTCTGAAAACTAATTGTGTGTAAGTAAAATATTTCGTATAATATATTTAACCCGAAAACTTAAGTCTGTAAACAAGCAATAATAAATTCTTGTATATATATACATATAGTCGTCGACAACCGATGTATTTATACAAAAGAAATAAACCGTTGGCCAGGCGCAAAAATCTTTTATCTTATCTCGCATGAAAACTTGCACAGGGGTTAAGAAAGTTGTATTCTGAAGGACTGTGGACGTCAGCTGGCGATCCGTTGGTGGGTTGAGCAGCAATAGCCTCCGGAAAGCGTAAAACAACAGTAATTTCCTCTAGACTGAAACTTGTATTCAAATGATAGTTAAGCCAATACCTTGAGGAATAAAACTCGTCAGCTGGTTATAGAGTGGTGGAATAGCCGGACACAAAGTTTTTTTTTTTTTTCACTTATTCCTCTCGCATGAATTCCGATATACAGTTTACTGTCATCTGATAAAATGTCATGAGATTTTTTTACGTCTTTGGGAGGCTGCTGCTCCTCAAGCCATCAACGGAATCGCAGCTGACGTTCACAGGACATAATTATAACTTTCTTAACCATTGTACATTGTACAAGTGAGGGAATTGGTCCTAACAAATCTATCGCTGGCCTACGGTCTAAAAAAAATAAGTTAATGTTTGCAATCTACGCAAGCAATTATATAATAGGTACCTACTTTAGGTATGGTAACTTAGTAAAACTACAAAATATCTCGAGGAAATTAAATTAAGGTAGTATTGTATTAGTTGACGATACGACCTTGAAGAAAATATCCCCGGATTTTATACATATTGTTTTGTTACATATACATAACCGCAATGTTGATTAATAATATAGGTATCCGAATTTGGATATTCAATATAGGTACTTTGCACTAAGTCGCGGCAGCATTGAATGGCATGTGATCACAGGAGTCGCGTTTCCTATCAGCAAATAAATGTGTAAACTGCGTTTAAAAATAGGATTAATAGAGATATACTGTCGAATACTATTACCTATACCTGTATATGACTTCAAAATGGTGATACGAAATCGGATTCTATCTATGATTCTGAATCACTTAATATATGGGACTAACCTTGAACGAGCGAAAAAGGCTGTTTAATAGGAAAAGTTCTTCAATATATGTCGCAATATATGACGCAGATTTTTTATTGGCACGGACAGAGTTGGTCCCATACTAAAAGTGATTTAGAATCATGGATAAAATCAGATTTTGTTAAGGTCACGTTTTTGAAGTCCTCTCTATAACATAATAAATCCAAAAGAAATGTTATTGCATATCAGTGGCGGCGCGTCAAAAATATTCCTAGGGAAGCCGGAAATAATTTGCTTTTCTTATTCTTCATTAGCCGTAGTAAAAGGACTGGCTGAAAATTAGGCAAGCCGGTGGGAATCGAGTTGTATGGACGCTCCGCCACTGTTGCATATTATATTAGCGATAGGTGTGTGTAGTACCTAGTAGTGCGTATGCCAGTCTTCCTCGCTGTAGGTATGTGAAGAACCGAGACTATAAAATGGGTCATTGGGACAATCACTGTTATTGAACTCGTCTCTTTAGTCCATGAATATTATTACTTCAGCGATCGACGGCGAAACACGGATATTTTTTTACCACCCCATGTACATATTATTCGCGATGTAGGTACTCAATCTTCGGCATCATTTTGTTTCCGCTGCTGCATATACGTACACAGGACATTCCTAGTACCCGTAATATTTATCTAAATACCAAGTTTTCTTAACGGATCTACTATAACATATCACGAGACGTTCACACTTCACACACAAGCGTGACGGATGACTGGGAAGTTTCCAGGGAAGCGAACCCGATTAGGACATCAAACACTTTAGTAGTCACAGGTAATAGTAACGGATGAAAAACCGGCCAAGTGCGAGTCGGACTCGCGCACGAAGGGTTCCGTACCATTATTTATAGAAACGGAAAAAAAATCATGTCTATTGTATGGGAGCTACGGTTGCCAACCGTCCCGCCTCAGGCGGGACGTCCCGTTTCCAGTACCCTAGAAGATGCGTCCCGCAAAGGATGCGCGCGGGACGCCGATTGTCCCGTTTTCAGGCCTCTGCAGATTTATAAGAACTGAAGCGAACATTTTGTTTCATTTGAGCAAAGAGCGCACAAATTCGATACATGAAAATATGTAATTTGTATCCCGCTCCCGGAGGACCGTACTCGTATAAGATAATTTTAGCTCGGAAATCATCCACTAAGAAGGTATATATCGCGGGACTAAATACTGTACCCTATATCTCAACTAGGTATACGTTAACAATACTGACATCTGTGATAGAGTCCCGCATTTTTTAGCAAAGTCCCGCAATTCTACAACAAATGTCCCGCAAATCGGAACACATAAGTTGGCAACCCTAATGGGAGCCCCCTTAAATATTTATTTTATTCTGTTTTTTAGTATTTGTTGTTATAGCGGCAACAGAAATACATCGTCTAAGAAAATTTCAACTGTCTAGCTATCACAGTTCATGAGATACAGCCTGGTGACAGACGAACAGACGGACAGCGGAGTCTTAGTAATAGGGTCCCGTTTTACCCTTTGGGTACGGAACCCTAAAAAAAGCAAGTTAGGTAAGGGAAATTATATGGGTCAGACATACCTACAGGATGATTGGCACATGGATAGACAAACGAAAAGAGCGAAGAGGTAGGGCCATATGCTATTAACCTAGCCCTGTAAATCGGGAATGTTGTTTAACTGTGCCCCATGCCCATCACCAAAATGTTTTACTGTTCTTATCTTGACTCTTGTTGTGTTAAAATTGTCATTTAGTGTAGATCATTGTAAAAAGAAAACTACGACCCTTTTCTGAAAGAGGTAAAAAATATCTATTATCCAACTTTGAATTGTATTTAAAAAATTGAAAGAGATACAGATAATAGAAGTTTTAATTACAGGAAAACATCCCAAAATGTTTTTTTCACTTGAGGCCTGATTTATAGGGCTGAAGTATAGCATATGGCCCCACCTCTTCACTGATTTCGTTTGTCCAACAATATCCAAACATCCTGTAGTACCTACTTATGTTCTTTGCTAACATATCTACCTTTAAAATACTGTATATAGTGCGTTTAAAAATCTGCAAGGGCTATAGTTAATAAAACCGGGTTTTATTATAAATCCGTTAGACCAAATTTTGGTAACTTAGTACATCTTCTTACACTTAGCACAACGTATAGACATAAATATAGCACCTAATGTAACAAGTTACGGGTAGCAAGTTGATTGTTAAGTATTGAGTTGAGATTTTACTACGCAGTCAGTTACTACCTAGTCTCCCCGAGCGCAAGGTTATTCCTATAAATGTCAGTTTCCGCTTACTGGTTAAGGGAATTTTACCCGTAACGGGTAGTTGCAAAATGTAATTATTGAGTGAAGTCTTTAGCACGCTATTGAGGTATATCCTGCCTATCTATTTACAAAACCTCTTACCTCTGGCCCTTTACACGCCAATCACGCACAAATATACTTCAGTCACAATCTTCGCTATAAAAAAAGCGCATGTGAAAATCGTTTACTGGCGTTAGGGCATGGTACCTTTTTATACTGGTACACATGTAATGTAAGGGAATTTTGTAAATATATAGTCTGCCATGTAGGTATATTTTTGTACTTAATTCGCGTACTAAGTCTATGCCAATTGGGAACCTAATGTCTAACACTTGGGTTCTGTACCAAAAAAGTCCCGTCTGCCACAACTTTTGTACCTCGAGAACTACTTAAGCTTTCGACTTGAAATTTAGAATAGTTGTAAATAAGGATAACCAAGTTAAGAGGAAATTTAAACATTTAAATTTATTCTCTACGAAAAATGGAACATAATATGAAGGGCGGTAAAAAATTCAAATTCTTGTTACTAGGTCAGCGGGCTATCATGCAAAAGGGTTACCCAAGGTCTAATGAATGGACCATTACTCTCAGAAGAGAGATTGGCCACTACTTTCGAGACACTATCTCGAAACAGTATGTGTGCTGATGTTTCCAGCTGAAGCAGAACCAGGGTCAACTGCAGGGACGATTAGTCTTAGTCTTAGTATGTCTTTTGTTTCACTATAACTGCGATGCTGTCCCAGCAGAGAGTAAGTAAATTAAGTCAATGAAAAATGTGTTCCTCGAAAATAGTAATTTCACTAGATATTAGTGTTATGTGAAGGAGGAATACGGCCTCGCGTATGTAACGCCACCTAGTGAAACTATTTTCGAAGCACGAATTTCTCTTTGGAATTGACAGATACTCTCTTGCACCTTTGCTTTGGCCGTTAATAAGTTTGGTCAATATTATCGGTAGCCTTGACCAAAATCGATATATTCGTCAAAAGTCCAGGACACGTCCAAGTAGAAAACCTTTAAGGTTTTTAGTCTAATTTTATAACAGACTGGAATCATAGCGGGTAGATCTCACGAATATCAAGATTTATATCATCATCATCCTATTCACCCTCCTAGCGTTACACCAGTACAGTTGCAACCTGAAGGATGCCCGTAGTAAGTATACCTATATTCGCTTCCTTAACCCGTTTAAAGCCTTGGAATATCTCTAGGTTTTCGTCCTCAAGTTTCAATAACGATTGTATCTAACGAGCGACTGTCAAATGATAAAATAACTCTTGGCGAATGTGACAAATATTCAAGTTTCCTCGTCTAAATATACATTCAAAATGCTACAAGTGTTAATAAACAATTTGTTCATAGCACTGCCTACCACTGCATAGTACCTAGGTAACTTAGGGTTCTTGACGTAAACAAGGGTGAAATTTGTCCCCCTAAATTTTACTTGTTTATCAATGTTTAGTACACTATGAGCATATTATGTACTTACACATCTTTTCAGCATCTACGTACTTATTTTTAATTGTTCTTATGAAATGAATAGCAATATACGTGTAAGTGGCTGAAGAAAATAAACGGAAGAACTAGAAGTTTCTTTTTACCTATTTACTATCAACTGCACATTAAGCTTTGGGTACTTGTCATATAGGCGTATGAACCCTTTGAATATGTATTGAAAGGTTGAATAAATATGGCCTCGCTTAAAAAACGATTCGAGTCGGTAAGGAATAGGTATCCGGGAAATGTACACAAACTTAAGTTTGTGCTGATCTATAATTTATTCCCGATGTGAATGTGATTTCAATTGGACAGAGGGAGATACTTCGTTTTCGCCGTTCGGTTCTCGGTAGACCCTCGGGTATCTACCTCCAAAATGCCTTTTCTCATTCATTTACTTCTACTTTCCAGTTCTTATTTTTCCATTTCCATGTTAAACTATGCATTTCGTCAGGTACACACGCTACTTGTTCTAAATATTGATCCAGCCACTATAGGTACCGAACACCAGACTGGTGAACTTTGTAACATTTAATATTTTTGGGGATAGGTCTATAAGGCAGAAATAGGTATATACGGCCCATAAATAGTACGACAAGCATAAACTAGATTTGAGATGCGAGCAAATAAACAAAACAAGAATACCTAGGTCCTAGTACCATTCCGATAATATTTTCAAAATATTGAATAGATACAAATACATGTATTATTTTCATAAATAGGTACGTTATTTATTATTTCTACTATACCTACAAATAATTCACAATGTGTTCGGTTCAAATCTTGCAACTGAATTTTGAAGCAGTTCAACCGATTGAGAGGAAATTTGGCATACAAGTTCGGTGACAAATATTATGGTACTACCGAGATGATTTGATGATGGAGACAAAAGGTGACCATAGTAACTCCTAAGCTACACAAGATAATCATCAGTCGTGTTTCGGCTCATTGGATCAGTCTTAACGAGAGATTGATGTATGCGAAAAAAGAAAGTTTTTTTTTTGGCAGAAACCGATTGTCATCTTAGGCTGGGTTGCAAGTCTGCAATCGTAAGCGGTGTTCGTCAAATCAGATTGTATGGAAAGTTTGACAAGTTTCTATGGGATGACAGCTGTCGGCGCCATATTTGACGATGACAGGTCTGTGTTCGTACGTTGGTGCAACTGGCACTTTATCTTCTATGATTTGTCGTGCTACTTGTGACACAGCATGTAGTTTATTAAGTATTATCGCAGCGAGTCAATTACAATAAAAACTCTCGATTTAGGTAGCAGTTTAGATTCGATTCATTATTATACATTCGCAAGTCGTGAAGCCTATATGGGTCAGAAATTAATAGATTTGGTATGTAAGTAGAAAAATATAAATACGAATGATTTTTCAACTGACTACATTGTGCTATTCTTAATTTTCTTGCAATTTCTTGGCAAGTAAAAAAAGCGAGATGTTTCGGTGCATCACTGATTTTATATTTCATATCTCGATATTCACTGAGAAAATATTCCCTTGTGCCAATGATAAGATTGTGTAGCAACCCAAAATATACATACGATAGACCGATGGGTTCGTATAAAAAAGGACAACTTCTGGGCAAGTGACCTCCGACTTTATATTGTAGGTAGATTCGGAAACTTCTTCTGTTATTTTAAAACATCCTTACCTTATTTATAAAGACAGACATGAACTTATTGCAATCCTATCCATGATATTAGTAAGTCTACGGCACCCAAAAAGAAAAAATAAAAAGTAGCATAAATATAAAGAGTAATAATATCAACACAATACTAACAAACTTAAGCTAATAATATAAAATTATTTGTCGATGATCCAACGTTAGTGACTGATGATCTCAGAAATCTACATAATAAATCGCGAGTTTGCTTGTATTACGTGACATTAAATACGAATACTTCCAAGAATGTCTGTACAATATGGTTTTCAAAGAGCAGACTGACATTATCTATCATACCGATGCTTTCCGTAAAATACATTAAAAAAAACTGACGACGAACTGGAGACCATGAATTATCATGTTGTTGTTCCCAGTTGACATTCTGCGATTTACTTCTTGGGCGCGTACACAGGATTCTCAAATGAAAACAGGAAGATATTCAGTTGCTACTGTTTTAAAGATAATAATTCTACGAGTATTAGAGTAATATATAGCCGATTGACGTAATGGGCATATTATTTAACGTCGACTAGTTATTATTACTTAAATAATAGTGTTTAAAACTACTTATATGTATGCGCTTGTACTATTCTGTCTATACACGGTCAACAATTCTTGCGAATATAAGCCATTACTTCCGAAAACCGACAAGAAACTATGGACCGCGTAATAACATGTTGTTTGGGAAAATTGTTAAGCGACGAGTATTTTGCTATTAAGACTTAAGAATATCCAGACTTCAGCATTTTTTTGTTAAACAGCCAATTTTAAAATGTTGCTTTTCCTTAAAGTCACACATAGTACGTAAAATAGAATGTGTCGTATCGACTGTAGTAGTCTTATTCCTTCTCGTATGGACCTTTGTTGTATGACAGCAGTTGATTCGCATCTGAAGCACCAGTTGTTCCCAACAGCACTGCAGGGAGTCTTGTACGGAACCAACGAAGGCGCGTGCCGGGCTAGCGAATGCACCTCACGCTTGTCTTTGAACAAATCAGGTCAATATTCAACGAAAGAATAGTATTAATTCACCATTTATTTGCAATAAATACTTTACAGACAAAAAAATCACTTTTGAACCCTTTGTGTTATACATTATTGACTTACCACTTTTGAAATAGCTTACTAAATAATTATAAACACTCGCAGACACTATGTTTTTAGACGGCTGGTAACCTGCAAAAATAAAAATCATTAATAATATGTCAACACAGTTAATAGTAGAAGGATACTTACGTTTAGGTTTAGGTGGAATCAATTTTATAGCGCCAGGTTTTTCAACAGGTTCTATTGTTTTTGGCTTCTTCTCAGGTGGAGTTTCGTTGTGAACTGGAGATGGCCTTTTAGGTATCGATACTGTAGGTGGTAATGTAGGGAGAGGCTTTTTATTCAAAAGTGAAGCTCGACTAGGCGGAGGCTTAATTTCTTCTTCAAGACCATGTTTTCTAAATTTAGAATGAAAAGTTTTAACTGTCTTAGGCTTAGGCTCATCAGGTTTCCTAACTTCTATTGATATTGAAGGTTTTTCTTTTTTAACGTCACTTAATTTAGGTATTTTGCCTAATTTATGAATAGATGGCGGTCCTGATTTTTCATCAGACTTTTCGGTCGTTTTTTCCGAGTTTTCTTTCTTCTTTTCACTCTTCTCGTCTTTAATCTTCTCCTTACTCTTACTTTTCTCAGACGACGATGTCTTACTGCTACGATCTTCTTTTGATTTGCTGCCAGAAGAGCTGGATTTATCAGCAGAAGATCTTCGACCGCTGTCGCTTTTGGATTTAGAGCTATGAGAATGCTTATCTTTAGACCTATCTTTACTACTATCAGATTTACTACTCTTATGTTTATCACTCGACGAATGAGATTTACTCGAATGTTTTGAAGAGCTAGATTTTGAATTACTTTCATGCGATTTATCTTTTTCTTTAGTTCTGCTTCTATGTTTATCTTTGGATTTATCTTTATCTGATGACTTTTCTACAACCTTATCATCCGTTTCGTCTACCTGAGACAATATTTGCTTTCCGTCTTTTACCGTTATTTTAAGCACCGGTAAAGTTTCCTGTTCTTTCTCTAGGACTTCCTTAGTATTTTCTAATCCATTGGTTTCTATTTTATCAGTAGTAGTTGATAATTCTTGTTTGACGTGTTCTGACTTTATTTCTAATTCATCTTGATCTGGTTTGTCAAAGTCGGGAGCTTCACTTTTTATTGAGTCTGTATTAATTTCTTTCTGAGCATCTATTATTATTTGGGGTATCTCTGCCGATTGCACAGGGATAACTGGTTCGCCTTTCACAGTTTTAAGCCACTGCTCCACTAGTTTCGAAGCAAGTGCTCTAATTGCTAGAACAAAATACAAATTCTATTAGTAAAATAAAATGCTCAATCTGGAATTCGAAACAATTAGTCAAGAATAAAGCAATAAAATATAACATATAGACCGCGGATAATCCATGAACAGCTGATAGAACTGCTAGGATAACCGATTTAAAATTCAGTTGCAAGATTTGTCCCAAACTACAAATGTTGCAAGTTAAATACTTTTTATTAGGCCTGACTTTAAATATTCTGAGAAGTGTTTAGGCAGCGCTATCTGCTGTTCATAAATTATCATCGGGTGGTAGAGCCAACTGTATAATTGGATGGAATATTGACTTTGATATGCAAGTATATAAATAAAATGTATCTTACCAAATTGATTGCCCTCCTTGGACAGTTCTTTTACAAGTTTCGGGCAATTATTTGTTTTTAAATGTTCAATATCAACAGGACAAAGCAGTAAAAGTTCCAAAAGTTCTCTAACTAAAGGCCAATTTTTGGCAACTATGCTTTCTGTTAGCCACATGTGGACAAGTCGCCAACCTCCTGATCCCATAAATAAGCCCAGTAAATCAGTTTCTGTACACTTTAATATCTGAATGTATATGCACTTAGACACCAACTTTTTTGAAAATTTCGTCATTAGGCTGAAAAAGAAGAAGATTGTCATAAATATGCCATTTGGCATGGCAAATACAATGGCAGAAATGGCCGACTTCTGCCGTTGTATTTTTGTGCAATAAAGTAAATAAAAGTTGACCGGGACAATAGCACCAATGGGTGAATCGAGTCATTTGAAGAATTAATTTATTACAAACATAGCAAATAATTACTTTAGCGCAGCGTCCCGCTTGGGTCGCGCAAGCGGTGTGACCAAGCTTTTAGCCCTCTATTTAAAGTTTGGAACTGCGTACTGGTTTCTAAAATAGAGGGCTAATGTAACTCTAAAGTAGTGTTTGTGCTTTTTACACGACTGCCCAAAAAAGGAGTGTAATGTTTTCAGGTTTCGTGTATGTATATGTATGTTACGTATGTATGTATGTGAGTTTATTTGTTCCCTCAGAACTTCTCAACGCCTTAACCGATTTAGATGTGTACAGTATCGTTGGAATCCTTACGTCATCCCGAGTAACATAGGATATGTGATGTTGCAATAAAAACAATAAGGCGGACTGTGGACTCCATTTTGTTTCAAGGAAAAAAATTTTTTTCGATTCTAGCAAGTGGGGTATCAAAATGAAGCATTTGAAGAGACTATTTCAAAAATATAAAATTTATGTATTTCAAACAAAAAAAATGCGAAATAACATAATAATTATAAAAATTAAAAACACGACTGCAATAAAAAGATAAAAATAAGTTTCATAATAAAGAACTCAAGGAAATTATTTTGTTTGCCGTCGGGGGACCTACTACCACACCTGTGACACGCGAAGGAACGTAAGCGCTGTGGGTAAGTATGTGTGCGTACGCTGTCGGTACACGCGTCAATTGTTTGCGTGGGTGCGCAGCGCGGACGAATCGCGAGGCACCCGATCGACACCAGGCGGGTCTCTCAGGGACGAGGTAACTGACCTCGGTGCGGGGGGTTCGTGGCCATTCTGTATGTAATACTATTATACTATTCTGTACTGCTAACTACACACAAGTAAAACCAAAATATTAGGCCCCCGACTGCAAACAAAATAGATTTCCTTGAGTTCTTATAAAACTTATTTTTATCTGTTTAGTGCAGTCGTGTTTTGTGTTAAATCTTTAAAAGACGATTTCACCTGTGTCCCCATTGACCTTAGACGTTTTATTGTGAGAAAGATAAAACTTACTTGGCAAGTCTTTGAACTTCGTCTCTGCTTTTAATACCACCATCAGGAGACAGGAGTACACTTAAGCAATTTAATAGTTGAATCGGGTCAATGCGTGGCTGTAAAAAAAGAATAAATATGAGTTTATACATGTTCATATAAACAAATTATACTACAAATATTAGAACGTTAAACATTTCCTCCGCTATTATAAAACTTAAAACCGGCCAAGTGCGAGTCGGAGTCGCGCACGAAGGGTTGCGTACCATTATCTATAAAAACGACAAAAAAAAACATGTCTGTTGTATGGGAGCCCCCTTAAATATTTATTTTATTCAGCGTTTTAGTATTTGTTGTAACAGAAATACATCATCTGTGAAAATTTCAACTGTGTTCATGGCATACCAGCCTGATGACAAACGGACGGACGGACAGCGGAGTCTTTGTAATAGAGGTTTTTTATTTAAAATGCCTTTTGTCACTGTCTCACATTACAAGCACACGTGTCAAAATGACAGACAAGGATGAACGTTTATGAATAAGGGGGTTCAACTGTAAAATTAATGAGATACTAGTGCTACTACATAATTAACGTCGTTTTTGGGATATGAGGCCGTTGTTCACTAACTACTTCTCGGAATAAATGAAGTGATCCAGAAATGCATCTGTACATCTCTTTCGATATTCTCGATCGTGCAGAGTAGATAACTGCACATTACTATTCTGATCGCTATTTCATCACGTTAACAAGGCCGGTGAACATTGATTGCGTGCGCAACACGTAAGCGTCGACGTGCACGTAGACGTGCGCATTGTAAAGTATGAATCTCCATAGTACGATTAGTACGGGTACCGTTTCTCCTATCTTCATCACAGGTAATTATGATGAAACAAATATGAGTACAGAAAAAAATGTTTGTATTATTAATTAGCTTGATGATAAATGAGTGTTTTCCAAGATATTTGAGGAATAGCGGTTTGTTCGAAATGTATAAAATTCACGTATTTCCTTATTTATTTAAAATTAATTTATTCATAAAAAATTGTGGCAACAAATATGTATTTTTAAATGTTTTCCATGGTTTTCGGTCTCGAGCGATACATTTGAACTGGTGAGACATGTTATATAGGCATATTGATATGAAGGGCATTTAGTTATTTATGCTCTATATTCGTTTAACGACGTAGCTTCCAGTGTCGTTCAGCGTGTCAGATATAAGCAAGTTTCTCTATCTATCTATCTATAGTTCAATTGACATTAAAGATATTTTTTTACAGTTAAGCTCATCACAGTCATAGTTATAATAAATATTACAGCAAGGTATCTAACGATATATTTTGCCTTCTAGTTGGCAGAGACCACAGACTTGGCTTTAATATATACAGGGTGTTCCACAGCTATGCCACATGGAGAGGTAGTACTTTAAATATTGACGACGAGACATTTTACTGAAATAAGACTTCATTTCATTTTTAAAAATAATTTAAACTGCATTCACAGGTTTTAGAAAGTTTGCTGTCTGAAGCCGGAATCGAACAGACTTGTCTGCCTGTACCAGGAATCGAACCAAATAAAAACGAATTTCATGGTCTCCCTTTTGTTTAATATGCTTATTTATTTAGGGAAAAAATAATGAATATGATTAACCTCTTCAAATGCTAACAGGTTAGCGACGCCACACCGCTTGCGCGACGCAAGCGGGACGCTGCGCTGCGCGCCAAAATGTATGAAACCGTCTCGCTCGCGTCGCGCAACCTGTGTGACGTCGCTAACCTGTTAGCATACGTTCCGGCGCGCAGCGGTCGCGTCGCGCGGACGTCGCGCAACGCAGTGTGACCAAGCCTTAAAGCTTAAGCCACACAGAGAGCGGGCGGGCGGTGGCGGCGCGGGCGCAGGCGGCGGCGGCGCGGGCGCGGGCGCGGGCGGCGGCGGCGCGGGAGCTGCTTTTGGCGGTGGCGGCTGCCGACAAAGGCCGCTGCCGCCCGCGCCCGCGCCGCCGCCGCCCGCGCCCGCGCCGCCGCCGCCCGCGCCCGCGCCGCCGCCGCCCGCGCCCGCGCCGCCGCCGCCCGCGCCCGCGCCGCCACCGCCCGCCCGCTCTCTGTGTGGCTTGAGCTTAAGCCAGCTTAACGGCCCCAGAAAGTCGTTTCTGATATAAAAGGCCGGTGCACATTGGCTGCGTGCGCAACCAATGTGCACCGGCCTTTATGCGGGCTTCGTTATTATGTATATCATTAGCCGCTATCAAACAGACGTTATTGTGTTGATAAATATAAATCCTGCGTCGGTAAACGAGGGACAGCAGAGTAAGCTTAATAAAAATCATAAAAAACTAAGACAAATAATTAAACCAGGCAATCGCTAATAAACATATTTTTCAATTTAGCAGTACATCAGCCGGAGCTCTTTTTACTTGCGTTGACTTGTAATTTTTATTAAAACTGAGTAGAATCTAGTAGCTGCTGAAAATTAATTATCTCAGATAGCGCATTGTTTTGCCCCATAGACACGAATAAAGTTATAAAAAAACGTTATTTTTTTTCTGAGTAATAGTGTAAAGCGGCAATTACACTTCGTCGTTCGCCGCATGCTGCATGCGGCGACCGCAAAAGTGTAAAGAACACGTTAGTCGGCCGCATTCGGCGATCGACAGGTGCCAAGTCGCCGTAGTAGGCGGACAGACTAGTGTAAAGACGACGTTTGTTGGCCTTAGTAGTTTAAAATGAATTCGGCGACCGCATTAGGTGAACGACGCAGTTTAATTGCCGCTTTAAATAATACATTAGCTAAGAAAGCTTCTTTCGAAAATGTATTTATATACCACGTGAATATAGTCGTTATCAAAACGTGACCATCCAAGTACCTACCTAACAACCGTGGTGAGCTGCTGTAGGTACTACCTGCTTTTATTATAGGTATATAGATAATGAGCAACTCGGAGGGAAAACAAACCGGTTTCAATAAACATGTTTGAATTTTTTCGTATTTATACATATAAGTTTGTGGTACTTATTTGTTTGTTTTGTCAGTTTAAATTATGTTATGACTGTACCTATAATAAACTAAATAAAAAATAGACCCATAAAATTGCTAAGTGAATCTACAAAAACTCGTATACATTCTGAGCGAGAGAGAGCTACAGCTACGATGCCACAGAGACAGGTGGCCATGATAAGGGCTGATTCACACCGGAATGGCAGCGGCGCGGCAAGCACTTTTCAGTGTCAAATAATTTTAAACTTTATCTACATACTAAAGAGTCCAGAGCTCGAAAAGGTCGCGCGTGGCCGCGAGGATGCTCGTGTCACCGCGCGACCTTATCCAGCATTGGACTTTTTAGTATGTAGATACAGTTTATAATTATTTGACACTGAAAGCGCTCGCCGCGCCGCTGCAATTCCGGTGTGAATCGGCCCTAAACGTATCGCGTTTCGCTCGAGACAAAATATTGAATATAATCGGGAGGAATATATGAATGATCGGGAGTTAGTAGCATCCACAGGTTTACTGTACCTGTTTACTACCAGTTGGATCACATCGAGGTAATTAAGAAAATCGAGTAGGTACAAGCAAGGTTATTGTAACAGTAACATAGGTATATTGTAGAGGTGAGACGTACTAGGCAAAACGCGTACTGTGTCTTGTGAGTACGCGTCCACAAAAAGACTAGATCCCAAGACTAGGTCCAAATACGCGCTAAACCTACCCCGACCCGAGGTGCCCCGAAAGAATCCGAACGCGCAGACGAATACGAATAGCGCGGAACATAGTCTCTTAGACGTTTCGAGTCTTCAGAGTCGTCGTACGCCTAGTACTCGATACGCTAAAAGACGCGCAAGCGGGATCGCGTACTTACGCGTCCATGCCAAAACCTATTCCAAAAACCTGTTCCCGTAAATACGTCTCACCTCTAGTATATTGAGCAAATGGCGTATTTGACAAACGTGTTAACGTTTTGATTATACTCACATTTTACTATGGAAGTAGTTTATAGATACTAAAAACAGGCGATAGTATATTGCCATTACGGCTTTGATAAACGAAACAAGTGGAGACATCAATGGCGGACAGCTGTGCTTTCACTACTCGAAATAAATTATTATTATTTATTAACAGGCTAGGTACCTACTGCCCGCTAGGACGATTGGTTTACGTATAGTAGGTACT
This sequence comes from Cenopis cana, assembly GCA_951800055.1. NCBI lineage: Eukaryota > Metazoa > Arthropoda > Insecta > Lepidoptera > Tortricidae > Cenopis > Cenopis cana. Next base: position 10,891,828 of record OX637477.1, on the reverse strand, counting down.
AAAACAGAATAGAACTTGTCGTGCCAGTGTAAACGAGACAAGGTTTGAACAATGTATTTTTAGAAAGACTGCGCAATAGCCACGTAGCGTAGTCCATACATGACAAGCGAACAAAGGATTTGTGTCGTAGTCGGAATATTTTCACTGCGACGAGTCATATCCGCTATACAGGGGCCATAATGGGTGAACATCATGTAGCGTGGTGATTTCTAAAATTAGTGAATCTACTTTCTCTCAATATGTTGCGAGTTACAATAGTACGTTTAGAGTCCAAAGTCCATGTCGATCGAGGTCGTCGAGAAATTGCATGCAAATCAATATGGCGGAGACTTGGTTCCGCTAGTCTAAGATACAACAGTTATTTTCTTTCAAAAGTATGTAATATAAATATAACTTACCATGATGATTCGGACAATAATTTACTTCAATTATTTTTATACAGCTTCACGAATGTGCCACGCCGTTCTGCTGAAGCAACATGGCGGCTCATTTCATAAGTCAGTGTAATGACTGTTTTTTTTTTATCTTATACACTAGATAAATCCACAATTTGCAAGTCCAAACAGTTCTTTACGCTTTACTTAATATCACTATTATATTTATACGCCTTTTAACAGGCTCCACCGAATGACTTAGGTAGGTATTACCTAATCCTACTGCGTAGACATCTTTATACGGTTTTTTTTTCCTTATAGCTAAATTACTGCGTTAATTAACAGTACTATATTATGAATAGGTCAAAATATATTAGATACACGTAAAATATACTGGATCAGTGAGTAATAAATATCTGGGTCGAGCGAGCCAGTAGCGCCGTTCAATCCGTACGGGTGCACGGCTGGCGAACGAGAGCGAGGCGATCGAACATCAAGTCATTTCCCTTTTCCCCTCCTACCTCACCGGATGAATGAATGAACGGTTACCTTCGTGGTTCGGAGCGGTGTGGTTGGTAACATTGAATTTTAGGGCCTGTTCCCACTATCCAATACTATATTGGTGTAGGATCCGTGATTCGACACCGATAAAAATGCATAGAAAACCGCTTAGGCTGTGTCCCCCTGTGAGGGGGAAGATGATTGCGTATATATCGGACATATAGCATTCGTCCTTCTCGCACTTACATACTTGACAGTAATGAATACATATCAGGCATATTAGCGATCATCTTAGCCCCGCAGATGGTGCTAGCTGGGCATTGGCTGGGCACTGGGCAGAAGGCTGTGTCCCCACTATCCAATATTTATCGGATCAGACACCGACAAAAAATGTATGGGAATGTGACCGATATCGGATCGGATAGTATAATCACTAAGCGGCTTTCTATGCATTTTTATCGGTGTCGGATCCTACACCGATATTGTATCGGATAGTGGGAACGGGCCCGAAGGCGTTCGTCTTTTGCTACTCTTAGCGGAGGGGGAGAGAGAGGGACGTAAGTCTAAAATATGACATACAGTACGAACGCATTTACTAATTACTACTATTACTAGCACGAGTTTTAGCAAATTAACTAGTACGAGTACTAATATTAATAATAATATTAGTACTCGTACTAATAGGGATGTTGACTCAAAAAACAATTACTTCAATAGAAAGAAGACATAAAACTATGCCAAATAGCGAAAATCCTATTCAAATATCTCAAAAAATAACGAAGCTACAACGGTTAGAATGTTCGTAGTTAGAGAGAGAAAGTGCTACTCAACAGTGACGTCACTGTGTTGAGTAGCGCCATAGTAAATGACGATCGTTCAATACAAAGGTGCGTTTTGCGAAAAAGCGACAGAAAATACCCACTATTAAAACTTTGAAGACTTAATAACAATTTATTTTTTTGAATTACTTTTTTTCCCATTAGATTGAGAATTTGAACCTTTATGTAGAAAATTTGGATTTATTGATTTTCTTTTATAGTGTCATCATCCCTATTATATAATATTATTAATAAACGACTATGACTACTAGCTAGTACGAATGATTTTAGTATCATTAATACAACTAGTTCATAAAGTTAAGTTTGTGGTTAACCTTAAGGCTGTGTCCCCACTATCCGATATATATTTTATTGGATCGGATAGTGTGAACCCTAAGCGGTTTTCTATGCATTTTTATCGGTGTCGTATCCTAACCACACTGTATAGGATTTAGGATAGTGGGAACGCCATAGATATAGTATATACTCTGTAGTTAGGGAACGCCATCGTCAACACTCATTTACGTAGTAGTTGGTAGTTCACTTCACGGTCACGCACATTTCACACTTTTCATTTCCTGTCCATTCGGTCAACTCGGTAGTTCCTAATTAGACCAAAATAGTCAAGAATAACAAATATTTTTAAAACGGATACATCAGTTAAAGTAATCTCTAAAAATACGTTTTTGATAGAGTAAAAAATTGTGTAAAGTAAATCAAATAAAAGTAATATTTCGTCTGAATGTCTGAATCTGTAGTCTAAAAAAAAAGACGTGCAAGAGCTCCAAGTGTGATTGGGACCATATATTTGTGCGTGTCAATCTATGGTCTTTCTCTCTCTCTTGCGTTAACTTGCTTGACGTTGACACTTGACATTGACACATATCCCATAATCCCATATACTATAAGTCCATCGAATCTCCTCGTCTAGTACGTTTATGGATTGAATTTCACCAAAAAGTTATATCTTATCTACCCAAAACTAAACATGTGGAGTGATTCCTTGTTGATTGTTTTCATTTCCATTTGTACGGCATTTTTAGGAGAAGGTAAATGTTATTATAATAAAATAAAAAAATCTATTATCATTATAATGAATTAATAAAATCAGATAATTATTTCCTTTTCCAGGGTTGACATGGATTCTTGTGTATAGAACAGAAAAATATCAGAAACTTAAGGTGGAGGTAGAAAGACAAAGTAAAAAATGTAAGTAATGTTATACATATTTAGTAGTTATCTGATAAGTATATAGTATGTAGTAGAGATGGAGTTTCACCTTCCTTTGCAGCATTTGCTCTAGGTTCTTTATCCATGTGAACTTGTTCTATAATTTTTCACATGCCTCAGATGAATTTTTGTTAACTACACCTTTTCAATTTTCGAGCCTTTGTAGAGCTCGTGCAATAATAATAAAGGCATATATTCAACTAAAATGCATTGGTACATGACATGATATAAGTAAAAAAAAGAAAAAAGAAGATGGTGATGATGATGGTAAAATAATGATGAGATGATTTTATGTAATTTTGTGCAAGAGCTCTAGCAGAGAGCTCTAGAGCTTCATCAGCTCTAGTTGTAATACCCTATATAATAATAGGGCAGGGGTCAGCAATTAGTTTTAAATGGGGTCCAGATATGTATATTAGAAAAAAAAATTCAAGGTCCAGAAAAAAAACTTCTAATGAAATCAATATGCATGCAGCATATTTAACATTATTTGGAGGTCTGGGGTTTGCCTTTGGCCTACCATTGATATAGGGTATAAACAACTAGTGCTGATAAATCCAGACTTGTTAAGGTGTCACTTCACTTTCATACATACTTGCTATATAGACAAAATTTCTGTTGTGTTTGAGCTTCCTCATACTGCCTTGCCTCTCATGCTAATTAGTTATTATGGTTTTAGTGGAGAAACGCAAAGAAGCTCATGGTGATTCACTGGATAAACAGCACAAGAAGAAGATTGAGCGTGAAGAGGAGAGGCTTAAAAATAACAACCGTGACTTGTCTCTTGTTAAGATGAAATCCATGTTTGCCATCGGCTTTGCATTTACGGCATTGCTTAGTATGTTCAACAGTATGTAAGTATTATATCATGTTTATGTGATCTTAAATGTGAAATATCCTTCAGGCTTCATTGTATTTAATTACTAGAGGATTCCACACTACAATTTTGAATTCATTAAGTACTTACTTTCAGATTTGATGGAAGAGTAGTTGCCAAGCTGCCATTTTATCCCATTTCATGGATTCAAGGACTAAGTCATAGAAACCTACCTGGAGATGATTTCTCTGAATGCTCATTTATTTTCCTGTACATACTGTGTACTATGAGTATAAGGTAATGTGTTGGTGTATGAAAAACATTTGTGATAGTCTAAATTGAAAGGGACCTTAATTTGTCCATTTCAACAGTATAACATTCCTTTCAGGGTGCCTTTACACTTGAGCTATGCTATTTATTTATTTGAATCAGGCAACAAGGCTCACATTCCCCACCATTTTTTTCCCACATTTGACACATAGCTCCAGCTGCGTGTCAAATCTATGAAAACATAGCATGCCATAGCTCAAGTGGAAAGGCACTGTCAATGTGGATTATCACATTTGTTAAAAAGTTAAAATATTCTAGAAATTCTACTCTGGTCTCTTAATTGACCAAGATGATGAACTGACTTTATATATTTTTTTAATTGCAGGCAAAATATCCAGAAGTTGCTGGGATTCGCCCCATCCCGTGTGGCATCAAAGCAGGGAGGCGCTCTGTTTGCAGCACCACCTGCACAGTTCAAGTAGCTAGGGACAAAGTCAGTTTTGTTCAGTTTATTGTATGAATATCTGGGCGGCGTTTTCCCGGGCATGAGACCTAGCTAGATCGATTGCTCGTCCCCGAAAACCCCTACATACCAAATTTCATCAAAATCGTTAGAGCCGTTTCCGAGATCCCGGAAATATAGATATATAGAAATATATATAGATATAAACAAGAATTGCTCGTTTAAAGATATAAGATATTCAATACTACAACTGTTGAGTTACTTAGGCATGCTGGATGTTGTCATATTTGTAGAAAGTTTAAACTTGCATTTACTTACGCTCCTATGACAGTAACTAGTTATATATTAGAAAAAAATTGTTGCCAATCTTTTACTTCATAAATTATTGTAATAAATTAAACACTTATTTCCAATTCTTTATGGTTTATTTATAATACATTGGATTAATAAATATTAAACTCTATTAATGGGCTATCTGTGAGAAATCGGTCAAACCCTAACCTTGTAAAATCTATAGTTACATATTGGCCATCAACAATAAGTTCAGCAATGGCTCTTCCAATACCCGAGGCATGTTGGCAACCTGTAGGCAAAACATTATAAGTAATATAAATTAAGTAACGCTGAGTGGCGGAGCGTCCATACAACTCGATTCCCACCGGCTTGCCTTATTTTCAGCCAGTCCAGTTCTTTTACTACGGCTCATGAAGAATAAGATAGGCAAATTATTTCCGGCTTCCCTTAGAATATTTTTGACGCGCCGCCACTGGTAACGCTACTAACGCAAACCACAAAGGCGTGTGTATAAGGGAACGGTTGAGGTATTTGGGGGCCGGGTTTGGGGGTATTTGATTACTCCTGTAGCTTAGTGGCTAGAGCGACTGGCCGCGAGTGCCAGACGGTTGCAGGTACGAATCCTGTCTGGAGCCTAAATTTTTCCTTTATAAATTTGAAGTAATATAAAGATCATATTCTTTTGATGAGTAATATTATTAGAATGTGAAAGTTGATATTACCTTGTTTTCCAAATCCTGCAGCAATGTACAAGTTATTGTGATAAGCATGTGCCCCCAAAATACCTGTGTCATCATAATGACAATAGTCATATGCTTCCGTTGCAATATTAGTGACCTAAAATAGAAGATAGGAAATGTGCAATATTATCAAGGGAAATTATAGAATGGAATTAAAAAGTATGTGTTCTTACCTCTGCTGTGTTACACTGTGGAATTCTATTAAATAAGGAAGGCTTTATTATTTTGTCTGCATAGTCATCTCCATACAACCCAGTGGCAGACTGAGACAGCAGTGGAACAGCACCACACAACAAGTTGTTTCCTAGGCGATCTTTACTTATCCACACCCCACTTGTATCTGTTATAAGTGGTTTATTCAAGCCCGTATTACTGGTCATGTTTGTAACTGAATACAAATGGCAGTCTCTGAAAAAACAAACATGTCTGATTGATTAATATATTTTATACAGTAGAGTTCAAAAATATGTGCGTGGAGTTGTGGACAGAGATCATACATTTTTGCTCAATATTTTTGTAATTTTGGTAATGCAGTTAAAAATTATGAACTTTTTTTAAAGTTATACTTTGTTTACCTTTTTTCTATAGGTATAGGAATGGCTAATAATCCATCACCATTACCAATTTTAGCTAGTTGTGCAATTTGGCTCGACTCATGGCCTGCAGTTAAGATACAAGCCGCAAATTTTATTGAACATTCTTCATTGTCTGATGTTTTATACACAACTTTGTTTATTCTTTGGAATGAACCAGGTGTGATGCCTTCCATTAATACATCTCGTTGTTTTTCTAATTCAAACCCAGTTACTTCAGCCTGAAGATAAATTGTTCCCATTTCAAGTGATTTTTGTACAAGACCTCCTAGCAGGCCCAGGGAGTCAAAGGTCCCTTCAGACTCGTACCCCAAACATCCTAGAAAAAAAAAACCAATTGGCATATTATTTATTTCATAAAAATTAATTTAATGCATTATTTATTTTACTACCTACATATTTACAATTAGGTATATTATATACAAACTTATTAATATGTACAACGAAAAGACCGCTTTAGGTTGTATCTGGGGCAAATGTTCCCATAGCACTGGCAGCATTACCTTGTTGAATAGCTATGGAAATAAATGTGCTGCACCAGGAACAACCCAGAGTGGGGATTGGCTCTACAGTCACGCAGCGGGTGGCATGGTTCCCTCTCTAGAGTACCTTAACATATACAAAGAACCAGATATACCTAGTTTAATATCATCAGTGTTTAACCAAGGGAATTTATTTTTTATTTCCTTTGTGCTCAACAGTTCATTTCTAACACCATATTCTCTTTGAATATTAACATTTTGCTCGAGTTTCTCTGCATGCTCCTCACAGGCCAACAATAAGTGTCCCTTAGGTGTATACTTTAGGTCAACATTGGGACCCAAATTCTCTTTTGCATTTCTCAAAAATTCTGCACTGTGTTGGGATAGATATATGTTTTCTGGTAGAGAAAAGTGTTGAGTTAATGATCCAGGCGATATACTTTTCCTTGCTGCAGCATACTGTGAAAATATTTTTTTTGTATGAAAATAGAAAGGCTGTAAAGGAGATCTAAATAAAAAATAAAATAAAATAAATATTTGTGGACAATCTTACACAAATCAACCTAGTCCCAAACTAAGCAAAGCAAATAGGCATAGAAAGTACCTATAAGCTGTAAATGCATTAACTTACTGTCATATCTTTCTCTAGCACAACAACAGAAAGGCCGTGTCCAGCTTTTGTTTTAAGCCAATAGGCAACCGATGAGCCAATGAATCCACCTCCAATAATTACAATATCAGCATGTTCTGGATAATTGTGCGGCTTCTTTATACCGAACATAGCCGGTAGTTCTTGAGAAATTGTATCCCATGTTCTTTTGAAAGGGTGTTTTGATTTCGAGCGCAAATACTTATATTGGCTGAAACCTCGTTGAAATACTTTGAAGCTTATCATAATTAATGCTGTCACGTACACAGCGAAATATCTTTTCAGTGTAGATATGTTGCACAAAAAAAAACTGGATTTTGTAGGAATCTATATAAGATATAAATTGGTTGAAATTGGTACTATTGGTAGGACAGCTGATAGGCAATGCCTATTAGGCATTTAGGTATTTTAGGTTCATTTTAGGTTTGGGCATGGCATGGTACTGACAGATGACAGTGACAGCTGACTTGATGTGACAGTATTACTTTGTTAAAAAATTACGATTCTCAAAAGGCGAGCACAGGCGAGCAGTTTCCTTTGCGGTCAAGGGCCTGACACGCTTTGTAAGAGAAAGATAGCCTTATTGCGATTCCTATGAGAGGAAGTAGAAAAAAGTGCGATGTTTTGTCCTTATCACCGACCGGACATTTTTTCATGGTCGGGTAAAAGTAATCTGTCATTAGTGTCAAGAAGATTGCAAAACAAAGTGGCAATATTTTGCAGTGCAATTTATAAGTGGAAAATTAATGATGAATTTGGTTTAAATGAATAATAATTTACCAATCATCAGATCCGTAGTGTTTGGTTGTTCAGTGCAAACATGGTGGGGTGTTCAGTGTTTGGCTGTAAGGCGGTGGTCTGCAACAAACGCCGTAGGTCGCGTCTGGCGTAACGCTGTACGCGACGTGCGAATGCTTACTATGGAAATGCACTATAGTGGTCTCTCTCACACGCCAGACGCGGCGCACGAGCGCCGTGCGCCGCGTCCGTAGGTCGCACGGCCTATAATCTTTAAAGAAAAAATCCTGTCGTTATTATCTGTGGTAACTAGTAATGACGAGAGCGATTACCTCGCTCCCCTCACCCCTTGCCAGCCGCCATCTTTCCGCCACCATCTTGCCCGCCGTTTTTTGAATTTTGACATTATGTGGTTGAGGCCATCACATACAGCGTTGCCAGATGGGTACGCAATAGTACGCATTGCGTACTATTTTATGGTCTTGCGTACTCGCGTACTCATCCTTCGATTTGCGTACTATTTTTATACTTTAGCACTTGACAGCCAAGCTGTTACTCCACTTAACAGAAAAAATATTTTTTTAGGTTTTCCGATTAATATTATTTAGGAACGCACCCAAAAAATTAACTACATACTTCTATAGATTATCTGTGGCTGTCGCACTGACAAGCAAGTGACACTGACAATGGCCAAACAAATTCAAATGACATTAAGACACCATATTAGTCAAGGCAAAATCGAACATATTATTGACAGATTACGGTTTGATTTAGTTTGACTGTACTGTATGATTATAAGTTCATAAGTCAGCGCCGCAGTGCGCCGCAGTTTTGATTTGGTTTGCGCTGTGATGTTGGCATCTTGGCTCTCGGTAAAATGAAATAAAGCGGTTTTTTCATGTCATTTCACGTTGTCATCGTCAAGTACATGTTAAGTTTGTAGTACAATTTGTTGCGGCTTGTTATTGTTTTATCGATCGTATTGATCAAAAAAGGACAGGAATTGACAAGTTTCTTGACATTTTATGAATGTTCCTATCTAGAACAGAACTATTGCGACCTAATGACATAATAAAATCAAAAAAGGGCAATGTTACTATCAAAAACTTTAATAAAATCATGGTTACCTATAATCACTTTATTGGTATTATCGATACTTTTGTTAAAATTTGAAATCAAAAAATAATTAAAACTTGTAAGGCCTCTTATGATTTAAAAATGTGAAATTTATATAGGTCTATACAAAGAGAATATAACCACTACGTTCTAGGTCTATACACAGTCTCGTCCTTGTCCTGCACGGGAGCGTTCAGTTAGTAACCACTCAAAGCGGTCACCCATCCAAGTCCTGACCGCTGCCCACGTTGCTTAACCTTAGATATCGCAAGCGGTACACAGGCGCCGCTGGGCCACGAGCGCTCCTTACTTACTCTATACACAGTCTCTAACTGTCATAATAAATAATCCGATATTATCATGGTGTATAATTTCTTCAGCTGACAACCAAAACAAAATCCAAAATCCGTGAAACGGTGAAATGTGTTATTTTAAGGCCTTTGTTTATGCACCAGCTGCATAAAGCACAGTTTGTCGATAAATGTTGTTCGGCGTACTCAAACTTGAATTTGCGTACTATTTTTAAGAGCTGCGCGTAACGAAACGTAAAACCCATCTGGCAACACTGATCACATAGCCGTCCCGTCATTACGGTTTTATCCTTGATCGAGTGAAGTGTCGTTGATTTTCAATCCGAGCTTATCCTCTCAGGTAAAACAGTAATTTTGTGGTACAGTACGGTTATGCTTTATAGCCAAAATGTACTACAAGTGTTGTGTCGATAACTGTGCAAGTAAACGACCGGACGTTAAAATGCATCAGTTCCCGGCTTCGGAGACAGGACTCCACAAGTGGTTAAAGTGCATTAATAGTGATAGGCTTAGTAATTTAAGTGTCCATGAACTACGCAAGATGTTTGTGTGTCACAAACACTTTGAGCGTCGGTTCATCAAGGATTCCGATCGGATCCTTCTCGGCGGCTATCCCACTTTATTCTCTGAAGAAGAGATTCAAAGCGGCATGCCGCGAATCATATTGCAAGCCACTTTAATCGGTAAGTTCATAACTATCTATCTAAACACTTTTGTAACCATTTTTCTGTATCTTTGCGCTGTTCTAAAATCATTATTTAAGTAGCAAGCTGCTACCACCGTTTATATGAAATAATACCACGCTAGTAGTGTCAAAGTATTTTTATGGCTGACATCGAGAGGCGGAGCTATTATAATGGTGTTTTTACTTACCTAAATATAGTTATATCACATATTCTACGAATCTTAAACAAACTTTATAAGTATGACATTTTAACTGCCTACTTAATGCCCATACTTTAAACCCTAAACGCGTAATTTCATAAAGTTTCAATTTCTATGAACCAAAACTTGTTCATAGTTGCCTCATGGTATTAAATCTGCCCTTTGTACTTATATAGTTTGTGCAATAAATTTTAACTGGTTTACTTTAGCAAACATGTGTTAAATTTGTAACAGTCAAAAATAAATTCAGCTGTAGTATACTGTGCTTTTTTTTTATTAATTTTACTTATTTTTGATGAGTGATGACAAATAATATACTGTCAGCTGCAAGAGTGAGGGATATTGATAAATGACTATTACTATTAAGCTGATTTTACTGTTATAAGATGATGGGGTAAATCTAAACAAATTATATTTGCTATAGACAGGAGTTTTTGAGGGCTACAATAAACTTAGCTAGGTCCAATTTCCGGAAAAATGCTGAGCAAAGCTCCGTCTCACAGGTACTAAGTAATGTTGATTAGAAATAACCGGGTTTATTTGATATGAAATATGACTACCTATCAAATCCAGTATAAATGTTGATTATTGTTGTTTAGAGCTCATTGGGTAAATACGCACTTATTAGATTTTATAAAATATTGGAAAACCAAATGTCATCAAAGGCAGCTTTATTTTCTAAAATGTGTTCCATAGATTTTTTATTCCCATTGAAATTATGAACTTGGAATTGTGTAAAATTGTTTATTAAGATTGGCGTTTTCAGACTTTGGAAAAAACATAATATAGAAAAAGGTAAATTTTTCCAAACTTTTTTTTTGATGCCAATCGATCCCATTTCTATCTAGAATCAAAAGCTTGTAAATTACCAAAAAAAAATTCCGGCTAGAAAAGCCACAAATCGAGGAAAACTTTTCCCATACAATTTGTAATAGTGTCTTTCGGTACTGTACTTAAAAGCCATAAATTAAAGAAAACTTTTTCTATTAACATTTTTCTATCTTGCAAATCAGTTATCTTACGTTTAAGGACCCTAATACTGTATGAAAACATTACAGTAACAGCATTCAAAATGCAAAAAAAACTGTAATTTTCATATTAGTTCGAATATTACAACCGGTACCGCCTCCGCACCGCGACGCCCCGTCCCGCTACCGCTGTCAGTGCGTTTCGGGCTTAAATGTGCGAAGTCCGACTCGCACTTGGCCGGTTCTTCTCCATAGTAAATGTATGGAAAAGTTTGCTTCGATTTGTGGCTTTTCTGGCCTGAATTTTTTTGGTCCCATACAATTTTGATCCTGGATAGAAATGGGACCGATCCTGGATAGAAAAAAAATGATTGTCAAAAATGACCTTTTCCTCGCACGTGTATGTTTTTTCCAAAATCAGAAAACGCCAATCTTCACTAATTTGAAATCGAAGCAAGGTCTTCTAAAACCATTTTCACGTAGCAGCACAGGATCTGGTACCTGCCCTCACTGACCCAAAAAAAAGCTTACAATTAGCTTAAAATTAATAGCAAGCTTATAATTTATATTGTATTTTTATATTATGAAATAAATTTTTAAAATTTACATAAACTAAAATTAAATGTTAATCTTTCAGCTAATGTGAACTTTGATCATTGCTATCATCGGCGTAGCAAACATGAAGACCACAGCTATTCAAAACCTGGGCCATCAAAACTCACAGGTAATTTTCTACTTATTCATCATTATTGTCACTGTTACAAAACCAATTTAGTTAAAATTCAACATAAATATCTCATTAATCATCATCACCAATAGCATTATCCCAATACAATTGCATCCTGAAGGATGCCGAGGGTCTGCCATCTGAACCCAAGATGCCTGGTGCCTGTGCCTGGAGTAGGCACTAGTTTTAACGGCAGCGACTACCATCTGACCCTCCAACCCCAGGGGGAAACTAGAATGTATTGGGATTAGGTTTGTTAATCAAGCGGTCCGAAAGCCCCGGCTCAGATTCTACCTATGATAGCAGGCGGCTTTACTGCTTTAGTACTTCTAACAGTCGAACTGCCTGCTCACTTGACAATCTTAATAAGGTCTAGTTTCCCCTTGGGTTGGAAGATCAGATGGCAGTCGCTTCCGTAAAAACTAGTGCTTACGATAAACCTTTGGATTAGGTAGCGCCAGCATGTGCATGCTTCAGGATGGGTTATGGGATACCTACTGGTTTAACGCCTGTTGTCTTATTTGTGTGCGATTTAATTGCTGTTTTTCTTTAGTTGACTTTATTTGGTAAACAATAAAGAATATTTGTACTGTAATTTTAGTGCTGTAATTTAAATTGACTAACAAGAAGCATTAACGAGGTTTTCTAGGTTTACTCAATTAATTAAACTTTTATTCAGGTCTGGAACAACCACTAGTTGTACAAGATTTACAAATTCCACCAGAGCAGCCTACCATGTCAGGTAATATAATAATTTAAAATAATTCTATTCAATTATTAAAGCTCAAGCCACACAGAGAGCGGGCGGGCGGTGGCGGCGCGGGCGCGGGCGGCGGCGGCGCGGGAGCTCCTTTTGGCGGTGGCGGCTGCCGACAAAGGCCGCTGCCGCCCGCGCCCGCGCCGCCGCCGCCCGCGCCCGCGCCGCCGCCGCCCGCGCCCGCGCCGCCGCCGCCGCCCGCGCCCGCGCCGCCACCGCCCGCCCGCTCTCTGTGTGGCTTGAGCTTAACACCCTAATCTTGTACAGTCGAGGGCAAAAATATATATAAATTTTGGGCCTTATTTCAAATGGCATAAGGTGATAAAATATACATACACACACACATATATATATATATATATACATTGGTGCCCTTGACTGTACTTAATGAAACAGCTCAGAAATTATTAATTTTGTTTGGAGATCCAACAGCTTACAAAAATACAATACTATCAACATAGATATAATTTTAAGTAAATATTATACCTGTCTTTGTATATGTAATATAAATATTTAATATCTGTGCGACCGAGCTTTGCTCGGCGTTTTCCCGGGCATGAGACCTAGCTAGATCGATTTCTCGTCCTCGAAAACCCCCACATACCAAATTTCATCAAAATCGTTAGAGCCGTTTCCGAGATACCCGAAATAAATAAATATACAAGAATTGCTCGTTTAAAGATGTAAGATATAACATTTCAGGCTCAACACCAGAACAACCAAAATGTTCTCAAAATGTACAAAACCTACCAGAGCAGCCTACTGTGTCAGGTGAGTAAATTTTTATACTAAACAGTAGCTTACGTTTATTGGTTTCACCCCCTTAGGGGATGAATTATGAAACATCCTTTCTTAGTGCACCCCTGGACCTTATAAGGAACCTACCTACAACTACATGCCAAATTTGGAATTTTTAAAACCAGCGGTTTGGGCTGTACGTTGATATGTCAGTCAGTCATTCAGTTTCTATTTTTATATATTTAGATTTCTCCATACTTTGTATATGTAATATAAATTATAATTTTTCAGGCTCAACACAAGAACAACCACAATGTTCTCAAAATGTACAAAACCTACCAGAGCAGCCTACTGTGTCAGGTGAGTAAATTTTTATACTAAACAGTAGCTTACGTTTATTGGTTTCACCCCCTTAGGGGATGAATTTTGAAACATCCTTTCTTAGTGCACCCCTGGACCTTATAAGGAACCTACCTACGTGCCAATTTTGGAATTTCTAAAACCAGTGGTTTGGGCTGTGCGTTGATATGTCAGTCAGTCATTCAGTTTCTATTTTTATATATTTAGATTTCTCTATACTTTGTATATGTAATATAAATATATATAATTTTTCAGGCTCAACACCAGAACAACCACAATGTTCTCAAAATGTACAAAACCTACCAGAGCAGCCTACTGTATCAGGTGAATAATTTTTTTATACTAACTAAACAGTAGCTTACGTTTATTGGTTTCACCCCCTTAGGGGATGAATTTTGAAACATCCTTTCTAAGTGCTCCCCTAGACCTTATAAGGAACCTACGTGCTAAATTTGGAATCTCTAAAACCAGCGGTTTGGGCTGTGCGCTGATATGTCAGTCAGTCAGTTTCTTCTTTTATTTATTTAGAAGATATATTTAGATTTCTCTATACTTCTACCTTCGCCTTTGTACTTTAATCTTGTGACATGTATATTGCTTTAACCTGTTTTGTGTACAATAAAGTGCTTACATACATACATACATACTTTGTATATGTAATATAAATATATATAACATTTCAGGCTCAACACCAGAACAACCACAATGTTCTCAAAATGTACAAAACCTACCAGAGCAGCCTACTGTGCCAGGTTAGTAAATTTTTATACTAAACAATAGTTAACGTTTATTGGTTTCACCCCCTTAGGGGATGACTTTTGAAACATCCTTTCTTAGTGCACCCCTAGACCTTATAAGATAAGGAACCTACGTGCCAAATTTGGAATCTCTAAAACCAGCTGTTTGGGCTGTGCGCTGATATGCCAGTCAGTCAGTCAGTTTCTTCTTTTATAAATTTAGATTTCGCTATACTTGATTTTCATTTTAAAGTTAAAGTACCTCAAGGCCGGTACACATTGGTTGCGTGCGAAACTCCATAGTAGATATCACACCGCTTGCGTGCGCACGCGCACGCACACGTCACGCAAGCGGTGTAACATATACTATGGAGATTCATACTTTACAACGTGCACGTGCACGTCGACGCTTACGTGCTGCGCACGCAACCAATGTGCACCGGCCTTTATGCCGTTAAATCATGTTTTAAATACTCAATTACTCATTTTATTTAATCGTATGGCAAGGTATAAAGATATATGACATAAAGATCACAATTGCAAATTTAGAGAATCAATCCACCCGAGGGTATCGTGGTTCATTATTTTCATTGCAACGTCACATATATTATGTTACTCGGGATGACGTAAGGATCCCAACAATACCTACCTCACACATCTAAATCGGTTATGGCGTTCAGATACGATACGATATAGTTATAGGTAATAGAATACATGTTGACACAGAGCTATGACCAATACTAAAAATGGCTTTATGTACAGTCAAGTGCAAATACATACATACATATAACACCTGCCCCGGTAGCACGATATTCTTTCTATACCGTCACGTTATATGGCCAAAATGTATGACAACGTCATATAAAACATCAGGGTATAAGCGATGATCTTAGCCCGTCTGAAAATATGTATCGAATGCATGAATGTCGTATCCTCTCATAAATAGGTATGTACCTAAGAGCTATGGGAAATATTTTGAGCAAGTTGTATGCACCCATATTTTTGCACTTGGCTGTACTCAGATGAAAAATAACCATTACGTAACATCAAAGATTCATAATAGAATAACAAACCTCACCACTCCCAGGGTGCCTAGCGACTATGGTTTGACATGACAGTCTTGATGACATTGGCTTAATTATTTTACATAATTAATTTTCTTTGTCACTACTAATGTTGTCTTATTCATTAATGATAGCTTAACAGATAACTTGACCACTTTTTTAATTTAATTACAGGTCTAGCGCTGGAACACCCTGTAGTTCTTCGGGAAATACAAAACCTCCCAGAGTTGCCTTCCGTGTCAGGTAATTAAATTCAACATAATTAAATTTATATCTCATCAAAATCCGTTAATAATAAGTATCCGTGTTTTTGCATATCCAGTTTGTCTATCGCCTTCGTGCGTTACATATATTCACTCTATATCCCATAGAGGGATAAGTTCGCCTTAGTTTTAGTAGGTATTATATTTTATAATTTAGTTTTTTGTAAATATCTTTCTTATGTGCAATAAAGTGTCATATATATATAATGATAATATACATAGTGACGTAGTGTCATATACATACATGTAATAATTAGGCATTCACGAAATAAATTTCCACCTTAACCTTAATTAGTCAATTGTTCAAATTATCTTTCGTCAACTGACTTTTTTCTGCAAACTATCTAACTTTTAGTGTAGCTTAGTACATTGACCTTAACCCTGCAGCGGGGATCTAGGGTATATCGGTTTTGTGGGTATTATTTTTAGGTTATTTTTATTGAGTTGACATTTGAATTAAATCTATTCAGGATTCAGGTCGAAAACGGTGCCTAAATCATGAGCATGTTAGATAATACTTGACGTTAAGATTTTCGTTTTATGTGCATAACGTTATAAATGGTCATATTCTATGTAGATGTCGATATAGCATGTTGGTATGGCAGTAAGTTGGTATGGGCATGACAGTAACTTTTTATATGTCGGTAATGACCATATAACATGACGGTATAAGTGGTCATTTTGACATCATCTTAGCCCCGATTACACTGTTCCATTTACTACCCAAACTACCCTATTCTGACGTCATCGGAGTCAATTAATCAAATTACACTTCTGGGGAGGGAATCCTAGTATGTATCTAAGTTTAAAATATGACAAGTGATACATTTTTACTTCATTTCAGATTTGACATGCAAAAAACGAAAAGAACCAGTTGTACCGAGAGCACCTCGTTTGGCTACCACAGGTAATTTCAATTTGACACATATCAATTAGCGGATAGGCCTCAATAGTGCAGTCCCTGGATATGGTCCTGCAGGGGAGACCACGTGTGGAGTTTTTTTTCCGGAAAGGTGAATAGGAGTCTTAGTTAGAATTTTAGACTGAAAATGAAAATAGTTTATTGGTCACAGTAAATATAAATAATACTTTTGTCAGGAAACCCCACTTTTCCAGCATCAAGTTAATAAAATATAATATTCATTGACATAAATTAAATTGAACCTTTTTTGCTTTTTCTTAACTAAGCTAAAGTTCCGAATAGTAATCCATACTAATATTATAAGGCGAAAGTATGTCTGTCTGTCGTGTCTGTTACCTCTTCACGCTTACACCGCTATTTTGAGTCCCGGAGAAAGGATATAGGATACTTTTTATCCCGAGAACCATCCCTTAAGAGGAGGGGTAGGGCAAGCTCTCCATACAAACTTTGTGCAGGATTTACTACGTTTGTGTTTGCATTAAAGTTATGATTTTTGGTCAGTATGCTTATTTTTCTGATAGCTATTTCGTGATGTAATTTTTTATTTTATTTTTTTTTAATTTTGAATATATTTGAAATATTGGAAAATTTTCACATCACGATCTTCGCATATGTAATATTTACAACCAAAAAAAATATTATATTTGTTAGTGCCAAAACCGACGAATAAAACGTGCAGAAAGTTTGTATGAGGAAGGCCTTGCCCTACCCTGCGCCTTAAGAGGAGGGGTAGGGCAAGCTCTCTTCATACAAACTTTGTGCAGGATTTACTTCGTTTGTGTTTGCATTAAAGTTATGATTTTTGGTCAGTATGCTCATTTTTCTGATAGCTATTTCGTGATGTAATTTTTTTTTAATTATATATTTTTTTTAATTTTTTAATTTTGATTTTTTTTGAAATATTTGAAAATTTTCACATCACGATCTTCGCATATCTAATATTTACAACCAAAAAAAATATTATATTTGTTAGTGCCAAAACCGACGAATAAAACGTGCACAAAGTTTGTATGGGGAAGGCCTTGCCCTACCCTGCGCCTTAAGGGATAGAGAAGCGATGACTGGCTAAGGGCCTGATATAAAAAATACCAATTAAATTTTATCGCGATGAAGGACTTCCACGCGAACGAAGTCGCGGGCAAAAACTAGTAGTAATATGAATTATGTTTACGCCTATGTCTCAGGCTTGTAAATGTCTGGAAATAGTACCAAGACTTAATACTTAAATATGTTTTTTGTCCGAATCGTGATATTAAACCAAGAAGCTATGGCATGGCACTTTTCATCAAATAATATTAGTTTTTGAGTCTTCAATATTTGACTTTATAGTCCCAAAGATAAATAAAATACCATGTATTATAAGTTTACAGTTTAAATTGTTCATAGGAAATGCATTTACACGTTATATTGCCTACATTTCAGGAAATGACAATCCAGCTAAACACAAGCGCAAACGGTTGATCCGTAAAGTAGCTGATTTACCACCATACTGTCGTCGTATTTACGATGAGTATAGAAGGTCAGTGAGGCAGAACGAGTACATGAAAAGAGCGAAAAGGGCAGAACAGTTTTCAAAAACGCAATGTTTTGAAAAACTGTGTACTGGATTGAATCCACTGGCAAAAAAAATATTATGGATGCAGATAAAGCAAAAGCACAGAAAGTTAAAAGGCCGCCGATTTACCGATGAGGAGAAAATGATTGCTTTGTCAATTATGAAACAGAGCCCGAAGGCATATAGATTTCTACAGAAAATTTTCATACTGCCTTCTAGAAATACACTGCACAAACTGGTTTCAACATTAAAAGTGCAACCTGGGATAAATGATCAAATTTTTGATGCCATCAAGGATCAGGTAGTACTTTCTGTATATGTACATATATATTCATTTAAATTACAGCGCTACGTATATTTTTAAATTAATTCTTGTTTGGACTTTGGAATATGTACCTACATACAATACAATACAAATACTCTTTATTGCACACCTCGCATAAGCACACATACAAAAGAAAAACAAAGAAACAGGGATACAGAGGTCGAACAAAAGGCGGTCTTATCGCTAAAGAGCGATCTCTTCCAGACAACCTTTGGGTAGTGGAGAAAAGAAGTATAAAACCGAGTAGTAGGTGGTACATAAATTAATTAAATGAAAAATAAATACACATACTTAAATATTTACCTACATAATATGTCGGTCTGTTTAATATATTTTTAAGCGGTGTAAAAAGTTCTGAGAATACACCTGTTATTATTAAAATTATAAATTTATCTATGATGTGCTGAACAATTGATGCATTATAATAACTTTGTTCATTTGTATTTCAGGTAAAAGATTGGAGCGAGACAAAAAAATACTGCTCCATTATTTTTGATGAAGTGTCTTTGGAACCTGGACTGAACTTTGAGAAAAGCAAGGACCATATAAATGGTTTCGTTCATCTGAACAACAAAACAAATCAATTTGCGGACCACGCACTTGCGTTTATGATAAGAGGCGCAATACACAAGTGGCAACAACCTGTCGCATTTTACTTCTGCGAAGGTGCCACAAAAAATGAAGATTTAAGAGTAATCTTAAAAAAAATCATAAACGCTGTAATAAATACTGGCCTGTTACCTATTGCGCTAATTAGTGACCAGGGCCAGTCTTTTCAATCAGCGATGAAAGCCCTGATTGAAGAGACTCGTGGGGATCAGATTAAGTCCGGAAAACGAATTGGTAAGTTCTTTTACGTTACTTTAGTCGGTACTTGCTATTAATTTAGACACTTAACCCAATCTACCTTATCATCCTTATCTTATCAAGTTATCACTATCATGTCCACCTACTAAATAATTGTATGATCGAGATTCAAGAATTCAGCCGTTCGTACTATTTGGGTCTGGTTTCGGTCATTTAACAGTATATTAGTATTGTATTAGTTTACAAAATGTGATTTGAGTTGGTTGCTTTATTGTATTCTTTACTTTCAGATGACGTTATAACAGTTGGAGGCCACGACTTGAGCGTAATTTTTGACCCCCCTCATCTCATAAAGGGTATAAGGAATAACTTTTTAACAAAAAATATGAAATTTCAAGAGAAAATATGCAAGTGGAGTGACATTGTTGATGTCTACAAGACAGACTGTGGACATGCTGAGATGCGACTACTGCATAAGTTAAACGACGCACATGTAATTCCAGAAAAAATCAACAAAATGAAGGTAGGTAAATTATAGAACCTGGATGATTTCCGGAACTAAACATCTAATTTTAGGGTATAAATTAGCTATATGCAAAATTTCATTCAATGGGGTCGGGGGCTGCCAAACTACCACTAGGTGGCGCCACTAGAATTTGTCCCAAGACATTAGATCGTAATTATTAATCTCTTTGGGCTGCTGTGACTTATGAACTTGATATTTTGCGATAATGTTTATTATTACGTATATTTTGCGGCAATATGGCAAACGCGCCCAAGGAAGGCCAATGCAAAGATGGGCTGATGACATAGTGAAGATAGGCGGCAGGGACCGGCTTAAAAAAGCACAAGACAAGACAGAAAGAACTGGAGAAAGATGGAAGAGGAGGCTTCAACCTGTTAAGACTGCGTCGTGCAGGGTAAATTAACAGCGCCTGTCAAATTTCTATTTTTTAAAATTATTTTCCCCAGTAACTCACACATACATATTTCACACACACTACTTCATTTTGTTGGCCCGGGTCATTGACTTACATTTTTTTTAATAGGTATTTTCGGTTGTGTATTGCCACCAGTTAATCAGAGTTAAAAACTCCTTAGAGAAATCGAAATTGTCATAACTTGTCATTGTCACTGTACAATGACAATGCCCTGTCAATTTCTGTAAGGAATACAAAGTTTTGATTTACAATATTTGATGATTTATTAAGGCATGACAAAAATGTAAAAATAAAATTCAAGTTCTGATCTGTCACCAAAACCTTACTTCTGAAAATTGGGATTTGATTTTAGTAAAACGCTCCTAATTATTCATATACAAATAGATTAAAATACCTATATTTAAGTGTATCAATGCCATGGCTTAAGCTGTTATGTTGTTAAATTATATTTAATTGAATAAATGGTGAATAAAACTTAAGAATGTGTAATCTTTCTGCAGGCAGGGTCACTACCAACTAAGCTAAAGCGGCTTTTATAGGTAATGCGAGTTTTAAGCGAAGATGCGGTTGTTTTATTTCGATATATATTATGTAATGAAACTTAATGAAAATTAATGGCAGTATTTTGAAATAAGTTTGTTAAGTATTCTTAAAACCTAATGATAATGAAATAAGTAGGACAAATATGATCAAGTAGGATTTAGTAAATCATTGTCACTATCTGTAATTGGAACTTGGCCGGCTGGACGCGCTATCGTGTGCATGGTTGAATGTACGAGTCCATAGTTATGTTATGACAAATTAGCTCTAATGTTCCTTGTTATAAGAACGATAATTGAATAGAATAATTAGTGGAGTAAATTTTACTGAACTTTTAACACTACTTGGACAATGGTTGCGTATAGCTAAATCCATGCACATGCTGCATACATGCTGTAATGTAACAGTTATAATACTTATAATATACGCAATTGAAATTGCAATCTTACTATTATTTACTACGTTTACGTAACGTCCAAACAATTATTGCGACGTACTTTTTTTGTTTTTTCAACCTGATTGTGGCCTTATATAGGCCAGTGAAATCTTACAAATAAAAAAGCTAAAATCGCAAAGCGAGATGTAAAGCTGCATTTTTGGTATGTTATTCGCACCCCTTAGGAGTATGTGTGACTACATTTTGCAAGCAAAAAAAAGTTGTGCTACCTGTATGATACGTGAAAAACTGCACAATTTTCGGACTTTTTTCAGGTATTGTAGTTCAATTCAAAAACTATGGGTTTTTGACATTACTTGTCTATGGCATTTTTAAAGTACATTAAATTTGCAACAATTTGAGCCTACCTACAGCTCCGTATGTCTTATAGTTTTTGAGACATGATGTTTCAAAAATACTGCTTTATTGAGTTTTGCCTATAGTGCGTGTTGTTATGGGTTTCCGTCGAACAAACACTTCACCACCTGCCACCAGCGCCGGCTTTTAGTATGTTATCAGGCATATCTCCTGGACCCCGAAACTGCCGGGAGACAATCTCTCCAAGGTCGCTCTCCCGAGTAATGACGTCATGAAAATTGCCGCCGAAACGTTTGGAAAAGTGGCAATCACACCCAACCTATGCAACATACATACACGTCTATGGTATCAAATGAAAGCTGAATAAATATGCCATAACGTATACCTAAATTAAGTTTCAATACATTGAGACAATTCAAAACTACCTATAAGCAAAATAATAAAAAAGTAAGGAAAACATTTCCGGGTTTCCAGATTTAACAGAATAACTAGAACAGGTACCCGAGAATTCTGTTGCACATAAATAGTAATTAGTATGTCAGCTTTACATAACTATTTATTGTTTCTGGATATGACCAAAACTGTGAGAGAAATGCTGAAAAACCCAACAGCGCGAAGCCGTTTTCCATATAAGATAAAAAATGATGAAACGCCTATTTTCCATGAACCAGCTTGTTAAATACGTCAATTTAGATATACGTTATGGCATATTTATTCAGCTTTCATTTGATCCCATACACGTGTATGTATGTTGCATAGGTTGGGTGTGATTGCCACTTTTCCAAACGTTTCGGCCGCAATTTTCATGACGTCATTACTCGGGAGAGCGACCTTGGATAGATTGTCTCCCGGCAGTTTCGGGGTCCAGGAGATATGCCTGATAACATACTAAAAGCCGGCGCTGGTGGCCGGTGGTGAAGTGTTTGTTCGACGGAAACCCGTAACAACACGCACTATAGGCAAAACTCAATAAAGCAGTATTTTTGAAATATCATGTCTCAAAAACTATAAGACATACGGAGCTGTAGGTAGGCTCAAATTGTTGCAAATTTAATGTACTTTAAAAATGCCATAGACAAGTAATGTCAAAAACCCATAGTTTTTGAATTGAACTACAATACCTGAAAAAAGTCCGAAAATTTTGCAGTTTTTCACGTATCATACAGGTAGCACAACTTTTTTTTGCTTGCAAAATGTAGTCACACATACTCCTAAGGGGTGCGAATAACATACCAAAAATGCAGCTTTACATCTCGCTTTGCGATTTTAATGTACAATTTCACTGCCCTAATAGGTCGGGCCCAATAAATCGATAGGAGTGCGCGGTTGGAAAGTGGCCTGGGGAAAATCGAGGGGAAACCTCCGACATGACAACGCGGGAGGTTTAAACACTGGGATACTCTAAGAGTTTGCGCTCCAGTGAGATTGGTTACGCGGCTTCTACCGAATCTGAGTTGTGAGTGGAATCGAGCTACTTACTGGGAGTTTTGTCGCTGGTTCACTAAACTCTACTAGGCCCGACCTGGGTCGGACTGACTCTACCCGGTGTGACGTACTTACGTATATCCAAAGACTACAATGTATATACTAAAGTACGTATATCCGTATATCCAAAATCAAAGCAGTGAACCAAATAATTTCAAACCATAAAAAACAATCAAATAGAAATTAGAAACCGTACTTACAGACCTGCAGAAATAAGTAGGACTACATACATATATTTTGTATAAGACTCAGATTATACGTCGTCGTTAGAGATATAACTAAGATAAAAAAACACATTTATATTTTCATTCTATAATTAGTATGACCATGCGGCTTCGACAGTACAATCTTCTGCTGCTTATTACTTTCTTTGTTGTGTGACACTGCAGATTGATAATCCACGATTCCTGAAGTTATATCACGACATCTGAGATATATTTAGCCATTAAATGTATTCCTATTTGACGAGAAAGCGTGAATATCCACACAAATTTCAATAAGTATTCCAATCCAATCAATCCAATCAGTGGGTTGTTCAATGCTGAGGATCGTGACCGCTATGTCTCTGGCGGGGAGTGCAGATGGCTCGCCAGTGGTTCCGATGATGCGCTGCATGCAGCGCCTGGTGTTCTCGGAGTCCGGCGAATTTGGAGATTTTTACAATCCACCTGGCTGGGCCGAGCTCGTCTATCCTCCACCTTTCCCGTCATCATGATGTACTCGAGGCTAATGGGACGACGCGCGATATGTCCAAAAAATGCCAGTAGATAAGTATGCGTTGTTGGCAAACTGTCGAGAGGCGTGTGTGTATGCGTATTTGGTGTTCGATATCAACATTAGATACTTAAAATTATTGAAATATAAAGAAAGAAAAATGTACACAAATTTTCATTTGAAGTAAGTGACAAATGTCATTACGTTATAAAGATGTTCCGTCAGGGTGACCATTCATTGAAATTAATTTCCATTGTAATGAAACGCATCGGCAACCTTTTTGCGTCTAGAATGCGTTTTCGGGAAGGAAAAGATTATAATTTGAACGCATAAGTAAACTTTCGGGACCAAACACTGTATGTTCTCTAAAAAATAAAAGGCTAATACCAAAAATTCCATGTTAAAAGGTTCTTAAAACTTCACACGTCAATATTTATTTACCCTACTTCAATTAATACAATCTTTGTGTGTGGTATACATATTGTATTCGTATACGGGCAAAATGTCAAAAACAGAGCTGTCAAAGCGAAAAAAGGAGCATGCGTCTGCTCTCACCGAGGGCCAATGCCCATCTGTCGATTTTTCGAAAGTATGGTGGCAGGGAAAATGTATGGAAAAGTCACTAAAGTTTAGATTTACGTTTGAAATTCTCATTGGTCTTTGCGAGGAAAAATGTGAAACGTGTGATAACTCTTAGTGAATACTTTTGAGATTTGTTTGAGTGTGATTTTGAAACGAAATAATAGATTTTTCAATTCAATTTTGCCTAAACGCCGACACGCGTTCTTCTCATTTTTAGTGCAACTTTACGGTATTGTATTTATTAAAGTGTAATTTATTATAGATTACTAATAGTGATAACTTGTAAACACACTCTTTGTGATAATAATTACATATATTTTATATATTTTTGTAGAGAATCGTGACCTCCACAGATTGAGAGGTGAAGGCTGTTTTTGCTAAATATGCTCGGCGCCCTCTTAAGGATCCAAATATAGAAAAATTAATAAAAATAATTAAACATTAATGAAAAAAAAAAATGTAAAAAATGGAATTTCTCATTTTTTCCATTACAACCACCTTAATTTTGCGGTCCTTTTACGGATTCCTCGCGTTGCCTTAAAAGTGCTTTTAGCTGTGTCAGATTCAGACGTCCATATTTTTCATTTAGATCCACTTTATCGCGTTAAACGGACGAGTATAGATTTACCAAAATATAAATTACACACTCATGTCTAAACAAAAACTTTTGTGTTTAAATCATGTTTAAATGGCTTTGAAACATTATCCGACAGTGTCTCGGCCTAAAATACAAAGTTTAAAACTTATTACAGAGAAAAAATCATTAAGTTTTATTTTATAACGGTATTTAAACTTAATTAGAATTTGATAATGCTTAGGTATACAGTTTCGAAATGTTTTCTTGCAGAATTACACACTGTACATAACAGTTTTTTTTCCTCATTTTATTCTGTTTTTGTGTTGCTTTATATAGATACTTAGATTTCTTGATCTTAAGTAGGTTAAGTATTATCATTGTAATAAGCATATTTTAGAAAATGGCTGACTGTCGAGTTTCTTTCGGCGTTTCTTCTCGGCAGTGGCCTCTGTGAAACGCTAGTAGGGTTTGACTTGAAGTGCCATTAAAAACTCAAACTCAAACTCAAAAATCATTTATTCAAATAGGCCATCAGATAGCACTTTTGCAGGTCAACACTTATTCTAATTTTACAATAATAATTCTGGTTTGGTTACATTGGCGGTCGTACCAGGTGGTGGTCATGCAGAAGCTTCCAGGCATCTTACAGCCTTTTGCGACCATTGCGGCCTACTTACAGAATAAAGTTAATTTTATTCATTTCATTAATTTTTTTAATTTAATCATTTATTTCAGGCAACAAGGGCCAATAGATAAATACCTTATAGCTAACATACATACAATGATATACTTAAAACTAAAAACATTATTTAGGCGACATAACGGCGTGGCTCCGTTGCGTCGTCAAAGCCGGTGTAGGAATCGGTATTTTAAACATACATATTTTTTTAAGTTAAATGTGCATGAAACGAGATGTGTCAAAGTCTAGTGGCGCCATCTGTTCAGAGTTTTGCGCCACCTAGCCCATTCCCAGCAGCCGCTTTTACACGATAAGAAACATAGACATTAAAAATATCATCATCATCAGCCTATATACGTCCCACTGCTGGGCACAGGCCTCTTCTCATAGATGAGGGGGATTGGGCAGTAATCCTCACGATGTTTGTTTACAAACCTGCATACAAACCTCCGCGAAGAAATTCAAAGTTGTATGTGAAGTCCCCAACTAAAAATATTTCTTTTTTATTTACCAAGGAACTTTTTATTTTTACATGCATGTTGAGTTGAATTTATGTGTAAAGGCTGTATGAACGACGAAGAGTGAGTAATGGACGAATCAATGAAACAGGCCGAGTAGACTTTGAAGCACTTTTGTTTTATAAAAAAAAAGAAATATGGCGTAGGTAAAATGAGACGAAATTGTTAAATAAATTGTATAAAATACATTTAAACAGTTCATAAAACACGAAAACTTATCTTGGGTTTGTTTTCAAACTCTATATTTATATTTTTCAGGTGAAGACATGCACGCGTGTCCTGAGCAAGACAGTCGCGGCGGCCTTGTCGTACACATCCCAATTTTGTGAGTTTCTACAGCATAGGTATAATCTAGAGTATATGTACCATCGCCAACACAGTAGACTGACCATTCGTGCACTTTGTTGTGAGCATTGTAAGTAATAAAGGTCACGAATGGTCAGTTAACTTTGTTGGCGTTTTTACAGCACGATTACTTTGAGTTTGACACTTACATGCTGTAATTCCATTACATATTCTACTTTAAACTTTATAGAGTTTCTACGAGTAAATATTTGCATATATTAGTGTCATACTGAAAGTAATTTACATTTTCCGGCAATAAATATTGCACGTTGATCTTTGGAAACATACAATTGAATATTTACGACGATTTCCGAACACTGGCGAACGTCCATCAGTCATATTACTTTATTAATTGAAGTTTCATATAAAAGTAATTCTGTGATTAATGGAATTTATTAGTTTACATCAAATCGACGACATGTACACTTTCGATATATATAGTTACTGTACTTGTACCGAGTACTAGTAGATTATTCGGGTTTTATCCCTTGTATTCAGATGACTTGATTCTATACCAAGGATTTTATACTTATAGTTATTACGTCATTATCTTTTCGTACATGTGACCAATGAATGCGTGCGTGAGCGTGTTAGTTTAAAATTCATATGGAAATGCAAAATGTTACATTATTTGTTGTCTTTGTACGCGGTGACTTATTTATAATATAATTGTAGCATATAGGGCGATATATCTTTCATGATTTCAGGATCAATGCTTTTCCGGGAGAAAACGCTACCTTAGCAAGATTAGTGTTACTGTTCACCTTACTGCATTATAATGTAACAATTATTTAATAATTTATGATCATGAATAAAACATACATAATCATAATTACAAGAGCAAAGCGTATACGTATCGAACTGAAGTCCTGAATTCCGAATAAATATATGTACTAACAAATATTTTATTTTGCAGCTCACTACTCGGATGGAACAGAAGTTAGCGAAACGCTGAAAAACACAGCCGAGGCCGTGTCGTTCTTTGACGATCTTTTTGATTCGTGTAATGGAGCGACGTTGAATCACAAACAAGCGCGTGGTAAACTATTGCGCAAAGCTGTCACGGAGTCATCGCCACACCATCAATTTTGGCAAGAGGCTATAAAGAAATTAGAAAACATTAAGTTTATTGATGAGAGACGAGGTGAGGTATCTGTGCCTTCCATTAAAAACTGGATTACGACAATAAAAAGTTATATGAGGCTGTGGCAATTTCTAAAAACAAAAACCGTTAAAGTAATGCGCCCGCGGTATTTTAACTCGGACCCCATAGAAAATTTCTTTGGTCAGGTCCGAGCATACAATTTTCGAAACACTGATCCTAATTGCCACAGCTTCATAAGCACCTTTAAATCACTGCTCATAACGAGATTTATTAAATTTCATTCGGTAGGGTTCAATTGTGAGGAAGACACTGGTAAACAGTTAATAAATATAAAAAAAATGTTTGAACCGCGGCGCACAACGAGCCAACCAGATACCAGTGGTCCTCCTCCTACTATACAATACGAACATGAGCAAATACAAGCACAAGTTCGACGTGAAAGATTGAATGTTCATGCACGGGCATACACTGCGGGGTGGCTGACAAGAAAAATACTGAACAAAATCAAGTGCAAGCAATGTACCACTGATCTGACTATTGCGACAGAGGAACCTTGTCATAGTTGGATCAGGGAAAGAGAATACAACGCAATAAAAAAAAGAAACTTATCTTACCCCTCAGAGCATGCCGTGAGAAATTTTGGAGTGATAATAGAGGAATCAAATGAATACCTGGAGAAGAATCCCCATTTGGATTCAATTACCGATAAAATAAAAGGGCATATTATCTCCAAGCATTCATTTGATTTTCTGAAATGCTCTATTCATAAAAAAAATGTCCTTGCAATGTTTTTGGGTTTTTCAATACAATTTGCAGTATTTAACTGGTGCAATGTCATAAACAAGATTTTAAAAGGCACAGATATATGTCGTCTAAGAAAAAACTTGCCGGTAATGCAACAAAAGGCCTACAATAAATATAATAAGAAATTAAAAATTAAAAGAAAATAATTCCGATATGTTGTTTTATTTCGCAATGTCACTTAAAAAATAGCATAACCAAAAATACATGACATTGCCAGGACAATAATGTACTGTGCGAGATGTCATGTATTTTTGGTTATTCTATAAACTCAACTTTTAAAGCAACCGGTACCTACCAGCAGGCATATAACAGTTAACGCCTTTGCCTACAATTCCAGCCAATAAAAAAAAAAAGAGCTGTCAAAATCGATTCTAGGACTTCACTATTGGCCAATATGGCTGTATGACAGTTGTGCGTCTGATACGTAGTATCTCTTATTAGTCTGTGGTAGGTCGTACGCCGCCTACGGAGTCATTACCTGACATATATTATTATACTCAGTGTTGCCAGAACGTGCTTTTTAGCACGGTTTTACGTGCTTTTTTGGACACGAACGTGCTTTTTACGTGCGCTCCCCAAAAACGTGCTAAAACCGTGCTTTTTTAAGTGCTATGGTGCTTTATGATTTACTACTAAAAATGGGGAGGTAATGTTGGTTCGGTACTCTCTAAAACTGTATTTTTTTTTTCTAACAATCGTTGTGTTAATCAATCTTTCTCTCCTACCCTATGCTTTGATATGATATCCTAAAGTTAAAAGTCATGTTTTACCTTGTCCTTGAAAAACTTGTCACTGCAACTGCAAGCTCTATTGTTCGTGTCGTGCAATGTCTACACGATGTAGTAAAGGCTCAATACTCTGTATGTGACGAAAACCGGCCCATTGCGTATCGGACTTCGCACATTTTGGGTTCCGCAAAAGTATGTTGGTTTTAACATGAATTAATATAACGAAATTTCCAATCAAAAAACCTTTTTTATCAAAATATAAGTATTTTTTGGTAAAATACCCGTAATAATGAACAGTATCACCAAATTTCAAGTTTATTATATTATAAGTTAGCCACAATGGGAAGAAAAAATAATCTTATGAACAAAATTTTGTGACAGACGACTGACGGACGGACGCGTGAGTAACAGCAATAGGAGTCATTTTCGACCCTTCGGGTACGAAACCCTAAAAACGTGCTTTTTATTCCAAAAACGTGCTTTTATGGACACCTGACCGTGCTTTTTGACGGAAGTGCTCTGGCAACACTGATTATACTCTTTGGGAGTCATTTCGGAGCATTCAGGCGTAACGGACGTCGCGTTTTTGCCATTGAAAAATCGAAGATAGTGAAATTTACAAAAGAACAAGATGAATTACTGATTGAATTAGTCAAATACAACAGAATTTTATTAATGCTAGTTTAATCGAGATAGCTACCTATTATTCATAAAAATCAGTTGCCGTGAGTAGGTACTATTTACTATGCGGCTTGCGTAGGTACAATGTGATCATCATCATCCTCCTAGCGTTATCCCAGTACAGTTGCATCCTGAAGGATGCCTGGGGTCCGCTACCTAATCCCAAGATTTGGCGTAGGCACTAGTTTTTACGAAAGCGACTGCCATCTGACCTTCCAACCCCAAGGGGAAACTAGACCTTATTGGGATTAGGCTTTGTCAAGTGAGTGGGCAACTTGACTGTTAGAAGTTCTCAAGCCGCCCGAAGGCCTCCAACTTGGCTTAACGACTTCTGCCATAGACAGCAACCGGGATCAACGGCTTAACGTGCCTTCCAAAGCACGGGAGCGCTCCGTTAGTAACCACTCAAAGCGGTCACCCATCCAAGTCCTGACCGCTGCCCACGTTGCTTAACCTTAGCAAGCGCAAGCGGTACGCAGGCGCCGCTGGGCCACGAGCACTCCTACACCTACGTAGGTACAATGTGATAAATAAATATAAAGTACAGCGGGCTAAAGAAATACCTCGTGTGTTCATAAGTTTTGAGACGAACTTTGAATACCTATAAAAATAATTAAAAATATGGCAGCTGCTACCTACTGCTATTTATTTGTGTTTGGAATGTGTGTGTTCAGATAGTATGGTAATAGCGTGTAGTCATCATTACTTATTTGGTAGAAAATAATATATTATAAGGTTATTTAAAAAAATATGGAACTTCAACTGATCAGGGCTGTAACCGCGAATTGGCCACACGTAAACGAAAACGAAAACGAAGTACGATCGAACGTTAGAAGTGTCACTTACCGCGAGGCACTTTCGTTCACCGGCTTTACGTATCGTTTCCATAGACAACTTGCGGACTTGCTATCGTGAATGGAAAGAACGAATGAATTAGTAAAGTGATTTCACACGCCGCGATAAAAAACCGGTAAATTGATATTTGACTAAAAATAAGCTTGAAAGGTTGATAAATGAGATATATTTCGCATATACAACGTTTATTGGCATTATAAACACTTGTAAAACTCGTTATAATGCTATTTTTGATGTTTTTTGTTAACATTTTGAAAATGTCAAGTCCGCGACTA
The DNA here is from genome assembly GCA_951800055.1 of Cenopis cana. Classification (NCBI taxonomy): domain Eukaryota; kingdom Metazoa; phylum Arthropoda; class Insecta; order Lepidoptera; family Tortricidae; genus Cenopis; species Cenopis cana. The sequence goes on along the minus strand of OX637477.1, from coordinate 10,860,741 downwards.
TACGTTTTGGCGGGAATTTTAACTTAGCGGACCGCCTTTTGAAGTATAGCTTTATGTTAATACTTATTTAATTGCTTTGCTAATGTTTTTGAACTTAGTATGAAATACGTTTGTTAATACTATATCATTTGATATAATTAACGAACATTTCAACATTTAAAACAAATAAAAAACCGGCCAAGTGCGTGTCGGGCCACGCGCAAGGTAGGGTTCCGTAGTCGTCTACCCGTTACATTATATGGACTAAAAAGTTCGCAAACTTATATTTACTATGTTTTTGACAGAATTAACAAAATTATCTAAGGTATCAATGGAAATTGTACGAAAATTTGCTTTTGCAAAGTACATTTCTGAAGTTCGACTATTACTCGTTAACTAGTAATGTCTACTTAGCTGTGATAGTTTTCCTTTTAAATTCATCGTATATACTACTACCATGATTTTTTTTACATGCCTAGTAGCCACCGTTTAGCTGGCAGGGGGGGGGGGACACTTGACCATAGCTAAAATTATCACTTCAAAGCTTAATATCACGCTAACCAATACTTTAATCAAAAAATGCTTTTAGGAACCTAATAATATTTTTAAAAGAGCTATCCAACGATGCCCCACACGATGGGGTTTGGCAGAAAAAAAAATTGCACCACAACTTTACATGTAGGGGAGGTACGCTAAAAAAAATTTTTTTTAAAGATTTTATTCTACTGTTTTGTCGGCGTCATTGATATGTATACTCATGCCAAATTACAGCTTTCTAGTACTAACGGTTACTGAGAAAAACGGGGGTCGGACGGACGGACGGACGGACATGGCGAAACTATAAGGGTTCCTTGTTTACTACGGAACCCTAAAAATCAGTTTGAGATGTGATTGATCGCTACTTGTGAAAATTTGGGGATAAACCTTTCCCCTAACACAAGACAAGATTCACTTTGCATGGAATAAGTATGTTATCTCTAGCCATATAGTCGATGCTTATACAGACTTAAAGCACCTTACTTTGTAAACTATCAATAAGACTCACTTACCGTTTAAAAGCTTATAATTCCCTCGACCTCGGGATAATGCGAAGATAAAGTCAGTGCAGGGGCGAGAATTTATTTAGTTGCTGTCTGGTCCTCGAGACCTGTCTGGCTTTACAGTGTTGGCGATGAAATGAGAAGGGGACAAGAACAAAATATTTATCCATGTGACAGACAGACAATGTGAAACCAAAATGGAGTGCATGTTGTAGATAAATGAGGTGTTCCTCCCACCGATTACATTGTAACTTCATTAACTGACATTAGTAATTTCCTAAACTTTCATAAGACCTCAAAGACAACATGGATATCGAGCGGGAACGGAGGGCCCTGTCGGTGAGGGCGAACATGATTGCGCGTAAATTTGCGCGCTGTACTAGGGAGGTGAAAATAACTCTTTTTAGAGCTTATTGCACTTCCCTGTATACGTGCAGTTTATGGGCGAACTACACGCAGCGGGCCTATGGGGCTCTCCGGGTCCAGTATAACAACGCGTTCCGGGTGCTGGTGGGGCTGCCCCGCTCCTGTAGCGCATCAGGGATGTTTGCTGAAGCGCGAATAGATTGTTTTTATACGACTATGCGCAAGCGATGCACATCCCTGGTGCGCCGGGTGCGGGCCAGCCCCAACCCCATCCTGCGTTTGTTGGCGGACAGTTTTGACTGCCCATATTTGAGGCACTGTGAGGATATGCATGTTTCTAGAAGTACCTATTATGTTTAACCTACGTAATGGGTACTACTAGAAACATGTCCATTATAAATACGAAAATATTGTTGCCTCAATCATTCAAAATAATAATATAAAATAGGTGTAAACTGCGCATGTAATTTTGTATCTCATAACTGTAATAATCTTAATTTATTAATTCCAATTGTGTATTTTTGTATGACATATGAGCCTTTGTTGCTTGAAATAAATGAATATATATATATATATATGAATAGTTTATTGAGAATCTATTCACTTCTCAGTACTGCTGTAAAACAAATCTATGTAATCTAATTCTTACGGGTTCCTCCAGATAATAGGTATCTTAAAAGAGTCAGTGTATTAGAAAATAATACCTTCAGATTATAGGACAGGAATTACTTATTTGGGGAAACGAAAATTCTAATCATAATTATATATTCATATACAGGGGAGAGAAAAAAACTAAACAGTTGATACCAAATTATAAAATCATTTATTTTTGTCATAAGTATTCATTTTCAATGCTTTGGAACTTCGAGTAACCCACTCATGTTATGATATTAAAGAATTCTATGACATACCCAATAATTCATGATCATTATATCTATTCCTTAAGCGGGGCGGGTATTACACTGTCCTGAATCAGGCGTCCTAACTAGTGGAGGGGAGTTGAAGCATCTCGCTCTAACATATAGGTCGGAACCCTTCTAAGTGTCCTGAATCCAGGACAGTGTAATACCCGCTTAATAATGATAATGAATGATTTCTGTAATTTGAATTACTATACTCTCTAATTAAACTTAATAACAATGACATGTAACCATCCATCCATCCTCCTAGCGTTATCCCAGTACAGTTGCATCCTGAAGGATGCCTGGGGTCCGCTACCTAATCCCAAGATTTGGCGTAGGCACTAGTTTTTACGAAAGCGACTGCCATCTGACCTTCCAACCCCGAGGGGAAACTAGACCTTATTGGGATTAGGCTTTGTCAAGTGAGTGGGCAACTTGACTGTTAGAAGTTCTCAAGCCGCCCGAAGGGCTCCAACTTGGCTTAACGACTGCTGCCATAGACAGCAACCGGGATCAACGGCTTAACGTGCCTTCCAAAGCACGGGAGCACTCAGTTAGTAACCACTCAAAGCGGTCACCCATCCAAGTCCTGACCGCTGCCCACGTTGCTTAACTTTGAATAACGCTTGCGGCACGCAGGCGCCGCTGGGCCACGAGCAATGACATGTAACATTATTAATAAATGACCATGACCATATGGCATTTTATCATGTGGATTTGTTTGGGTAGATTTTTACCAACTCAAGGTATAGTGCATTCCAGAATTATATATGCGGCTGTTCCTTCAATGTCTCCTGTTCTGCAATTTGTAACACTTAAAGCGAAAAAGCCCTGAATTAGTGTACACATACAATGTATATTTAATTAGCAACTTAAGTTACGGTAGCCCAGTGGTTCAAGCATGCGGCTGTCAAGCGGCGGTCGTGGGTTCGAATCCCAGCTCGTACCAATGAGTTTTTCGGAACTTATGTACGGAATATCATTTGATATTTACCGTTAGCTTTTCGGTGAAGGAAAACATCGTGAGGAAACCTGCATACATCCGCGAAGAAATTCAAAGTTGTATGTGAAGTCCCCAACCCGCTCTGGGCCAGCGTGGGGACTACTGCCCAAATCCCTCTCATCTATGAGAGGAGGCCTGTGCCCAGCAGTGGGACGTATATAGGCTGATGATGATGATGATGATGATGATGACTTAAGTTGGTATATTCGGCGATTTCAAAAAACCGGCATATAAAATATCACCTATGACTGAATAATCCTGTAATCATAGGTCATAGGTGGAAGGAAATAGAAATCACCAATATATTTCTGTAAATAGAATTCAGAATCTTACAGATCTTAATCTGGATTTATCACGATAAAATGAACCAGTCTTTTATAAAAACATGCCCGGAAGAATAATATAGTTATTATACTGGTTTATGAAACGTCATAGTGAAATCATCTATTTTAGTTTCCTGATTCAGATAGGTACAATGTTAACGTAGTCACTAGTCATGTCCGCGCAAACATCGTCAGAGAGCGTTTTTCGTGGCGGGGTACAATATTCGTCTGGCCTAATAGCTGAGTTTCTTGCTGGACTCTTCTCAGCGGTTTAAGCGTGAAGAGGTAACAGAAAAACAGACACACTTTCGAATTCAGGATTATTTAAATATTAAGAATATTTGGTATAAGTAAGTAAGTAATTTATTATAACATATACATTTATATAATAAGGAATTACTGGTACCTAATTGACACGTTGTTATTAGTTAATAAGTTTGAGTTGAGTTTACCAAATATTTGTATGCTTGCATGCATGCTGAATACGAGGATAGTCCGCAACACTACTTCAAAACCAACCAGGATTCTTCAAACTAGCGTAGGTTTAGTGAACCAGCGACAAAAGTCCCAGTAGCTCAATTCCACTGACACACTTCAGTTCGGTTAAAAGCGCTCAACCAAGCTCACTGGAGCGCAAACTGTTAGAGTAATCAAGTGTTTAAACCGCCAGCGTGGTCGTCTCGGAGGTTTCCCCTGGACTTTCCCTAGGCCACCCTCCAACCGCGCACTCTTATCGCTTTAATGGGCCCGGCCTATCAAGCCACAGTCAGGTTCAAAAAATAAAATTATCGGAAACTCACATATATAAATATACATGGCAAATATCCCGTTATTAATCGTAATTCTAATGTAAATGAACAAGTGAGCTTAAAATCTTATAAGGTTAAAAAGAAAAACACCAACACAATTCTAACACCTATGTAACAACATGAGTGCAATAAATACTTGAAACTTGAAAAAAAATAATCTTGAAGTTAACTTAAAGGATAATCCGTTACTCATTATGTTGACTTAAGAAATGATTAACGGATTTACAGTATTGTACCCAGCTTTGCAAACGATTTGCCGTAGCTAGTCGTTCGATCAAATCAAATGATTCGTTTTCAGACCTAAAGTATGTATGTAAGTGACAGCCTGGTGCCGAGACATAGGTTAGAGTTAGCATTAGGTTACAAATTTACAATAGCACCTAGTTCCATTGTGATAAGGTGTAAAACTGGTAGCTAATTTCTGCTAACGCCTTTACTCTTGAATAGCCTGCGTTCCGTCTTCTTCTTGCGTGGACGATCTGCCATTCATATTCATACGCCTGGAACAGCAATAGAACACTTTAAACTAAAACATACGAAATAGTGCGTCTGAGCTCACCCAGTATAGCCTGACAAGATTTTATTTTAGAGAGAGAGAGAGAGATCATTTATTTGTGAGACATAGGTACAAAAATGTGAAGATCTTAAATAAAATAACAAATAGTTTCACTATGCCCATGCTTAGGTTCGCCTTATTTGACTAGCAAGAAGATGTAAGAAGATGATGTAAGAAGAAGAAGATGTAAACCAAAAAGACCTCTCGCTCTCAACACAGTGCAGTGCAGTATTTCGTGAGGACTCGCAAGGCTGGGCCCGAGGACAGGGCCGCGCCGCGCCGAACTAATATGAAAATCGAACGTACTTGTACTGGCCACCACATGCTGAACAACAGAAGCCGCGAATGTTACAAGATGCTGTACTGTACAGAGTAAAACTTAGTCCAGTAGATTTTGACGTCAAAATTGCAAAGCATGATGGATTGCAAAGCAGGAGAAGAGAAAACTTATTGTCAGTGGTTCCAGTGCCCTCTTTCAAATCCGTTTATGCTAGAAGACATTACTGTATTCAGTCATATCACATGTATAATACCGTAAATAAGAAAATACAGATTTATCCCCTAAATCAATATGACTGTAAGAAAACACTGATCAAATGGATAATTGATCTCACCTATACTGAAACCGAAGAGCTCCTACGCACAGGTCAATAAAACTATAATTATTATTTCATACTAAAATATATAATATAAAAAGCTCATACTCGTAAATTGTAACACACACACACACACACACACACACACACACACATACGCATGCGCACACACATACACACACACACACACGCGCACACGCGCGCGCGCACTCACACACACACACACACACACACACACACACACGCACACCCACATGTTCTTTAGATTAAGAAATCGATTACCTACCTCATGTCACATGTTTGTTGTTCTTGCCAATTGTAGTTTATATTATTATTATTACTTAAATTTCTTACAAATACCTACTGTAAATGGATAACAATGTACTATTTTGGAAGAGCGGGGTCTCCTGATACAGGTTATTTTATACCTACTAGGAGGTCTCAACCTTTACAATTGTAATTTACCTACAGTTACATGAATAAATATATTATATTATTATTATTATTATGATGTAGTTCTGCAGCTTTAATATGTTGTATAGATCAGTTAGGGCAGTTTGAATCTAGATTTGCAACTAGAGCTTGCCCTACCCCTCCTCTTAACCGATTTAGATATGTGAGGTATCGTTGGAATCCTTACGTCATCCCGGGTGACATAGGATATGTGACGTTGCAATAAAAATAATATGGCGGACTGTAGACTCCATTTTGAGAGTTCCGTAAAAAAAAATTCTGTCCTAGCAAGCGAAGTATCAAAATTAAGCATTTGAAGAGACGATTCCAAAAATATATATTATGCATATGTTTCTAGCAACTGCTATTTTTTAACGCTAAAACCGCTGAACAGATTTAGATGAAATTTGGTATGGATATAGTCTGAGTACTTGAGTAGTCATCATGATGAAGGAAATAGGATACATTTTATCCCGGAAATTATCACCTAAGGATATGGAATCGTATGGAAGATCGGCAAATAGGTAAGCGCCTTATAAAAAAGAATAACAATCAAATACTAAGGCGATGAACGAGTTATAAGTAAGCTGTTCGTCGCGCGCGCACTAGCGCGTCATCCACGCCGACGCGCCGCGCCCCTCCACCGCCCGTTCCGTACAATTGCGCATAGATTAGTGTGAGATGCGCTGTGGAGGGGTGCGTCGTCGTGGATGGCGCGCACTATAGCGACACTATTTCAGGGACAAATAGAATCTTAATTTCCAATTAAAGTGAAAAATTCAAAAACACAGGTGGGATTTGAACCCACGACATCTAATTAAGCCTTAGGAAGGCCCGTAGCGGCATCCGCGAAGTTATTACAACTTTTACAGCACTAACGTTTCAAATTGTATCGAAAATCCCCATACTCAAATTAATTTGTCAAGCGGATGCATCCGAAAAATCAACGCCACAGGTGGGATTTAACCGACGACGACCTCTGGAATCCGTCCGTTGATTTTTTCTAACTTACTTTAAACTGGAAACGGTAATTTCGTAAGCGGACACATCCGCTTGACAAAATATAATTCAAATAGAATCTTGTCTGGCAGTCCGCTACCTGTGATTGGGATCCCCGGGTATTTTGCTGGTAGCGGACGGCTGTGGATTGACCTACAGTTTTAATACATGTAATAAAACTTTAGTTTTTTCCCGCGACTTTGTCCGCGTGGAACTCGTTTATAGCGATACAATTTAAGTGCTATTTTTTATATCAGGCGCTTACCTAGTTATCTCGTTTATCGCGATACAATTTAAGTGCTATTTCTTTATATCAGGCGCTTACCTAGTTAGTTCATTCAAAACCTATCCTATGTCCTTCCCCGGGACTCCATGCCAAATTTCATCTAAATCGGTTCAGCAGTTTAAGCGTGAAGAGGTAACAGACAGAAAGATACACTTTCGCATTTGTAATATTATACTAGTTTTTGCCCCTCGAATTTGTCCGCGTGGAACTTGTTCATCGTGATAGAATTTAATTGCTATTATTTTTATGTCAGGCGCTTACCTAGTTATCGCTCTTCCATACAAACTTCCACTCCCTTAAGGGATGTTTTCTGGGATAAAAACTCCTCCTAAATAAAAAATCCTATGTCCTTACTACTCTGAGTATTAACCGTCCACGTGGTCATGTCGAGTTTTCCCCTGGATTTTAAACAGGCTACTCTCCATTTATAGATGTCACAGGCCAATGTAGATGATGACTCTCCAACCGCCCATTTCTATCGCTTTATTGGGCCCGGCCTTTAAAGCCAGTTTTCCCTCTGGGTTGAAGTCAGTCGCTTTTGCAAAATTAGTGCCTACACTAAATCTTGGAATTAAGTTTCAAAGCGGACCGCGAGCTGCTTGGGGCACAATCCGGAAAACGCTAGGAGGGTGATGATGATCACCATCATTCATCATCAGTTTATCACAATTTTAAATCATGTGCTACATACAGAGTGTAACGTTTTGATATCCATACTAATATTATAAATGCGAAAGTGAGCTGTCTGTTACCTCTTCACGCTTAAACCGCTGAACCGATTTGTATGAAATTTGGTATGGAGATAGATTGGGGAGGGACATAAGATATTTTTTTTTCCCGGAAATCATCCCTTAAAGGGGAGAAGATTGTATATAAGAGCTCTGTTACTAGGTAAACGCCTGATATAAGCAAATAGCAATTACTTAAATTCTATCGCGATGAACCAGTTCCATGCGGATGATATCGCTCGCAAATAACTAGTTAAGTTATAATAGAAGTACTTATTAGGTACCTTTTTCTTCCTAGTACTCGTACAGCCAAAGGTGTAAAACTGTCAGCTTATTTCTGCAGTATCACTGGCTGGACATCTGCTTGAATTTCTTGCGTTTCCTCCTCTACTTCAGTGCGCGAACAATTCAGGACCTAAAAGAATGAAAAATAACACTTCAAACTGATGTATGTGTTTCAAGCAAAAAAAAAGTTCGAAATACTTAAAATAATAATTATAAAAATTAAAAACACGACTGCATGAAAAAGATAAAAACAAGTTTCCTAATAAAGAACTCAAGCAAATATATTTTGTTTGCAGTCGGGGGACCTACTACATACAAGTAAAGCCAAAATATCAGGCCCCCCGACTGCAAACAAAATATATTTCCTTGAGTTCTTTATTAGGAAACTTGTTTTTATCTTTTTAATTTGTTTCATTGTTATATGCATAGGTAGGGCAGGGCAGAAGGCAAATGTCCATAACCTTCTTTTTGACTTTTAGTGGGAGATCCGATTTTAATACCTCTTTGTAAGACCAAAATTTATTCCAATAGTGAGGTTGATCCTTCTGTTTACTTTCATCTATGTCTCGGGTTGATTTAAATGATATTAGTTTTCCACGGTCTTCATTGGTTCTCAGGTCAAATATTGGTCTTCATAGTCCAGCATTTTGTTTTCTAGGAATATTGGGGCCTTTACACTGTTTGTAAGTATCTTTGTTTTCGAAATATTTAGTTTTAGTCCAATATTGTTGCAGTAGTAGTATCTACTAAAAGATGCGTCTGAGTTCAGCGGTCGGCTAGTGAATTAAGTGAGTTGACCTACGATTTTAATACATGGACTTAGTCGTACTGTTACCGTACCCATAATGTGGCTGAACAGAGCACATACAAAGTGACAGTCTAAAAATGTTATAATCGAGTTAATCAGTTACCTACTTCTAACTTCTACTCGTTAACTAGTAATGTCTACTTAGCTGTGATAGTTTTCCTTTTAAATTCATCGTATATACTACTACCATGATTTTTTTCACATGCCTAGTAGCCACCGTTTAGCTGGCAGGGGGGGGGACACTTGACCATAGCAAAAATTATCACTTCAAAGCTTAATATCACGCTAACCAATTCTTTAATCAAAAAATGCTTCTAGAAACCTTATAATATTTTTAAAAGAGCTATCCAACGATACCCCACACGATGGGGTTTGGCAGAAAAAAAATTTGCAGCACCACTTTACATGTAGGGGAGGTACCCTAAAAAAAATTTTTTTTAAAGATTTTATTCTACCGTTTTGTCGGCGTCATTGATATGTATACTCATGCCAAATTACAGCTTTCTAGCACTAACGGTTACTGAGAAAAACGGGGGTCGGACGGACGGACGGACGGACGGACGGACGGACGGACATGGCGAAACTATAAGGGTTCCTTGTTTACTACGGAACCTAAGAAAATCCAATGGTCAAAGAGTGCGCGCAGGTTCAAGGCATCGGCTATCGTGCCTATGCACAGAACCGCAGCTTTCCGAGGCAGTTTCAGGTTTGCAGCGTCTAAGTGCTGGAATGACCTCCCTCCTCCTATCCAGGGGGCGCCTAGCAAGTATATTTGTTGACGCTCCAAAAATCCCAATCCTAATCCAGCACAGCAGCAGAAAATATACCAACCTATTTAATTTTTAGTTCTTTTGTTTTTGTACCCTAGATTCTGTATGTAGGCAAGCAGTAATTGTAGTTTTTATCTTATTTATGTATTGTTTTATTTTTATTTTTTATTAATCTATTGCAGTTAATTTTATTTTATTTCCTGCTATTATATATATTGTATGCCGGTACGACCGACGTACTGGCTGAAAATCAGCGCTGTAGGTGTTTAACACCTCAGCATAATGCTGAGCCAGTGTCCGTTTCACTGCCGCGGGGACACACGTGTGCTTTTGTGTATGTTTTTCTTCTTTTGTTTTCTTGTAATATTGTGTGTTTTCTGTTGCAATGAATAAATGTTTCTATCTATCTTACTCAATCGATTCTTGTGAAATTTTGTGAGCTGTGGCGCTGCTGGTTTGGAAATTTAAAAAAAACACGAGGTCTACAGCTCTCAGAGCCACTAGTCTTTAACTAGGATCAGGAGGCACTCACCATTATTCATATTGTTAGCACCAAGAGTGAGAGAGCAAGCCAGGTTGAACATCGGCATCGGAAGCGCGTTGTCGACTTCTGGTGGTGAAGATTTGGACTTCTTGATATCAGCATGTTAAGCACTGAAACAGTTTTTCACAATATTGAACACACACTGCCACAGCAATTTAACCACATGTTTCCTGCATGTTTCACACATTTCGCCTAAATACTTATATTTAGTAAATGTCGGCAAAAGCGGGTACTACAAACAGATATGGCAATTTATAATTAGGATCATTTACGTGCACACGTTTGCACAGGCGTTTGTTTATTATTCAGCAGCAGTAATGTGCCTGTGTTATTGTGTATGTACCTTTACTATCTGTTTCTGTTATTGATCGAGTGAAACGAAGGTCTCTGTTTCAGATTTGACAAAGATGCTTTCGTATATCCGGATTTCCGGTTGTTCTCCTCTCCTCTACATTTCTTAACCGATACTCGTGAAATTTTGTGAGCAGGTTCGAAAATTATATTATCAAGTCAGTGTTCGGAAATTTTAAAATACAAACTTCTCATCAATGATTTCGTACGTTCCTTCGGTCGATTTCGGTTTATTCTCCTCTACAAGTTGCATTTCTCAACAGATTCTCGTGTTTGTGTGAAGGTTTTATGATTATATAGAATTTCTAGCGTCTATCATCAAATTTAGATCTAATGCTATAGTAATATTATATGAAGACCATTTACAATGTCTTCGTCGTAGTCGCTCAAAGTATATCTTGAACGAAGTATCTTAACGCTACCCATGAAACACAAACTTAAGAGTTTTCTATGACCATCCGTGAATTTTTTCATCAGTTTTTTTATACAACGACGGTGGCAAACAAGCGCACGGTCCATCTGATATTAAGCGAAAACCGCAGCCTATAGACTCACTTTGTTGTCACAGATGGGACAAATGCAGACGGAGTTTCAGTTCACCACATTCTACTTTCTGAATGCAAATGCTTAATTTGTTACCGTGATAAGTAAAATCGCTATACTCTTGAAGTTCCCTAAATCCCTCATGGCTTCATATCGCAGAACAGAACTTTGGTAACAACGGGATGAAACCAATCTGGAAGCATATCCTTCAAACAAACAAATATCTGTCTAATACAGAGCAGTTCTTAAGCCTAGTCAGTAAGTCGAGTCGGACTTCGCACATTTAGGGTTTCAAACCGACCGCAAAATCAAGTTGGTTTTTATGGGAAAAATAAGGAAATTTTAAAGAAAAAATGTGATTTATCAATATTTTAATATTTTTTGGTAAAATATACGCATCGAAGTTCATAGGTCAAAACATTTCACGGAACATTTTTTTAAATCTAACTTTGGTCACTTTGGTGGCTTCTCGTTCATTTGTTATAAAAAAAATTATAACATAAAATACATTATTTATCTACTCAACGAGATCCAAATTAATAACGATATCGATCGATGGGATGCGTCGAAAAAATGAAAGCCCCCCTTAAAAACATTTAAAAGTTAATTTTGTGAAAATTGGAATACAATAGGGTAGAGTGGGGTAGGGTTTCGTACAAAACTGTAATGCCAAGTGCTGTTAAATTAACGCAAGCAAAAATCTACCTAACAGTCAGAACTCTAAGTCGCGATTTGCTTGCATTGGTTTGACAGAATTTGGCCTTAGAGTTGTGTACGAACTAATATACACACACATTTTGGCAGAACGGGCGGACGGACGGGAGAGTGTCAGCAATAGGGTTCCTTTTGGACCCTTTGAGTACGGAACCCTAAAAACACAGCCGAATAATCTTTTGAAGTCGGTGGAAAAACTTAGTGTCATGATCACAGTTAACTGACCATTCTTAGACCTTCTGTCGTTGTAATAAGGTTTACCAATGACCAGTTAATTCTGTCAAAACAATCAGGTAAGCTGTTACCGTTGTGATCTCTGTGTCTCGCGATCGACGCGTAGGACCCGGTGCCGATCACGGCCCGAAGCGTAGGCCAAGCCGCATATCCAGACTTCTGTTATGTTATGCCTGTAAATTAGTATTGTTGATGCTGAGCGATTGTATTCAATACAATTAATACAAATACTCTTTATTGCACACCTCACTTAAAGGACACAGAACAGTACAAAATCACATTAAGTAGAGGCAAATAACAGGCGGTCTTATCGCTAAAGAGCGATTTCTTCCAGACAACCTTAGGGTAGCGGAAACTAACTCTAATCATAACGATTGATAGTAGGTGGTACAGAGATAATATATGAAACCTCCTAATAATTACAGCAATCAACCCGCGGGGGCAGCTTGTGGCGTGCTGACGGTGAGTGGCGACACCGCGGACCCCTATTCCAGAGGGTTCGGTTATCCGGCCCTCGCCTCTGCGCTTGCCTTTATGCCTTAACCGGCCGGCCGGAGTGGAGTCGCAAGAGCGGAACCTATGCTCCAGGTTGTGAAATGTCATAACGCCGGCGGCCTGCTGAACGGATTACCGGGATCTGGCTACCGCAGACTCACCTCTCGACAACCTTACAGCCGCTCAAAGGGATGTTGCCCCATTGTCGCACTGTGCGTGCGACTGTTTTGTGGGGCCCACTCAGCGAGCAGGCAAATCACCGCCTGCCTTTTTACAATTTTGAAACTAATTGTCAGGGCAGGTGTCCGCTAGTCTCAACCCATAAGTCGCTGTTGAAGTTCTGTATGAAATGGTATTTTTTGTAGTTGCATACACGTTAGATCTCGTATGGATTACCACTTCATGCATGGATTTTGAGCCAGTATACATATATTAAAACAGCTGGAATAGTATAGATGAGTACAGTTCAAGACAGAGGACATTGGGCGTCTTTGGAAGAGTCTTTCACCCACGGAGGGGTTTTTGTAGATATAATACGACCGCTTAGTTGGTAGTGACCCTGCCTACGAAGCTGGAGGTCCTGGGTTCGAATCCCGTCCGGGGCCGGGGCATTTATTTGTGTGATGGCAGTGATGGCACGAATATTTGTTCTTGGGTCATGGATGTTTTCTATGTATTTAAGTGTCTATATATCTATATATGTGTTACCTTTGTGATCTCTGTCTCGCGGTCGACGCGTAGGTCCCGGTGCCGATCACGCCCGAAGCGTGGGACAGGCCGCATATCCAGACTTCTTTTATGCCTGTAAATTAATATTTATATTATTTATTTATCGTATGGCATTTATTTCGAACCGTGAGATCTTCGAGAAGACAGTAGACAGTACGGTTGCCAGTTTTTGTTGCACTTTTAGAACCACCCAGGGGTCACGTGTAGGGTAGCGGTGGGTACTTTCCCTATACGGACGTGGTGCAACTTCGACCTCCCTTTGTCAAGTGAGTGGGCAACTTGACTGTTAGAAGTTTTCAAGCCACCCGAAGGCCTCCAACTTGGCTTAATGACTGCTGCCATAGACAGCAGCCGGGATCAACGGCTTAACGTGCCTTCCAAAGCACGGGAGTGCTCAGTTAGTAACCACTCAAAGCGGTCAACCATCCATGTACTGACCGCGGCCCACGTTGCTTAACTTTGCATAACGCTTGCGGCACGCAGGCGCCGCTAGGCCACGAGCGCTTCTATATTTATATTGATGTTGAGCGATTGTATAAGACTTCATTTAAAAAAAAACTGGCTCAAGCAGAAATTTGGCGGGAAGAACGTGCATAACCTCAACTGTATACTGTATTACATCGTAAAGGCAAAGCATAAATGTACCTACTAATATTTATAAATGCGACAGTTTAGATGTCCCCTCAGTTTAGAATCCCTCCTGCTCGGGCTCTATACTAGCGACGAGTGCGTCATCTTGCGATCTTGCCTAGATATTTATATGTGCCATATATCTCGGACTGTATCTTTATATATATAATTCTTCTGTGTGTGTTCTGTGTGTATATTTGAGTTGGTCCCTGGAAGGTTTGAAAATACGATTGGACCCGGTAGGTGGCGCTGGTTCGCCGGGCAGGACGACGTCTGCCGGGTCCGCTAGTTAAGTAGAATATTATTACTTAATAAATACATATGTAGGGATTGTAGGATTGAAGTCAAGTGCAGAGTGCAGTGAGAGTTAGTGTTTTAATTTCATAAGAGGTGCGAGGTGAAAATGTCACTAGGTAAACACTGCATTTTCATAGAAAACCGGAAATACGTCGTAAAGGCAAGGCATAATAAAAAAACCGGCCAAGTGCGTGTCGGGCCACGCGCAAGGTAGGGTTCCGTAGTCGTCTACCCTTTACATTAGTGGACTAAAAAGTTCGAAAACTTATATTTACTATGTTTTTGAAAGAATTAACAACATTATCTAAGGTATCAATGGAAATTGTACGAACGTTTGCTGTTGCAAAGTACATTTCTGAAGTTCGACTATTACTCGTTAACTAGTAATGTCTACTTAGCTGTGATAGTTTTCCTTTTAAATTCATCGTATATACCACTACCATGATTTTTTTCACATGCCTAGTAGCCACCGTTTAGCTGGCAGGGGGGGGACACTTGACCATAGCAAAAATTATCACTTCAAAGCTTAATATCACGCTAACCAATTCTTTAATCAAAAATTGATTTACTTTTAGAAACCTTATAATATTTTTAAAAGAGCTATCCAACGATACCCCACACGATGGGGTTTGGCAGAAAAAAAAATTGCACCACCACTTTACATGTAGGGGAGGTACCCTAAAAAAAATTTTTTTTAAAGATTTTATTCTACCGTTTTGTCGGCGTCATTGATATGCATACTCATGCCAAATTACAGCTTTCTAGCACTAACGGTTACTGAGAAAAACGGGGGTCGGACGGACGGACGGACGGACGGACGGACGGACGGACGGACATGGCGAAACTATAAGGGTTCCTTGTTTACTACGGAACCCTAAAAAAAGGCATAATGTACACATCCTACTAATATTATATAAATGCGAAAGTTTAGATGTTA
Organism: Cenopis cana; assembly: GCA_951800055.1. Classification (NCBI taxonomy): domain Eukaryota; kingdom Metazoa; phylum Arthropoda; class Insecta; order Lepidoptera; family Tortricidae; genus Cenopis; species Cenopis cana. Next base: position 10,845,364 of record OX637477.1, on the reverse strand, counting down.
GTTACTCAACCACGCAAAAACAACTAAACGGTTTGTGATGGAACTTGGTATAGGTACAGTCAAGGGCACCAATATGTATACCCTTTTTACCTTACTCCATTAAAATAAGGTCCAAAAATGTATACATTTTAATGCCCTTGACTGTACAACGAGTTTATAGTCTGGATTAACATATAGGATACTTTACACCCCGAAAATAATACCCTGGAGGGATTAAACAGGGAGTGTAATTTTGTAAAATTCAAAGACCACCTGAAAGCGTTGTTGCTGAAGAAGGGTTATTATTCCACACAAGAATTCTTAACGGACTGTCTTTGATAGATATGAAAGCCCGCATGCATTTTCGTTTGTTTAAATATACTTATTCTTATGTAATGTAAGCTGTAATTATTGATGTAAATTTGGTATGCACGTGATATCTGACAACGTAAATTGTATTGTTATTTTATTATACAAAACTAATATGTGACATCTTCTGTATATTTAGTTAAGTAACCAAATGTAATATTAATCCATTTTATTAACCAAGTTTGACATTGTAATAATTTATGACATTATTCTTAATAAGATTGCTATGCCCTTGCAGGGTTCATGTTTCTGGACATACCTTAATGTAACACCATGTAAACAACATGACTTAGCAATAAATGAATTGAATTGAATTGTTAACCAAATGAATAGGTAACTACCTACTACTTTTGTTTGATAAGATGCGGCTTACAACTTTAAGCCTCTGTGCCCCCTTCCACGGCCAATTTTGTTTGCAGATTTTAGTAATATGCAAACAAAATTGGCCGTAAATATTCAGAATTTTAATTATATGATATCTAACAACCACATAAATATATGTATTAGTTAAATATAACTATATTATGGATTAGTATAAATGAGTACCTACAGTTCAAGACAGAGAACACAGGGCGTCTTTGGAAGAGGCTTTCACCCGAGGAAGGGTTCTTGTATTATATTATGTATTGTATTGTATTATCCTTATATCTTTAAACGAACAATTCGAACAATATTAATTTATTTCGGGAATCTTGGAAACGGCTCTAACGACTTTGATGAAATTTGATATGTGGGGGTTTTCGGGGGCGAGCAATCGATCTAGATAGGTCTCATGCCCAGGAAAACGCCGAGCAAAGCTAGGTCGCCCAGATATTATAAGAATTAACTATCTCACAGCTTCAAGGGACTTAAGTATATGGTTATAATACGGTATTTTACTCACAGTCAAATCAGCAACTTTTTATTAAATGTCAAAAACGATTTGTTAATATGAAGTTTGTAGGGAAATACTGTCTTAGTGACGTCACTAAGTCAGTGTGAATTGGTATGTTCAAATCAGCGTCCTTTTTAAATCTGTATGCTTATAAAATCTTTCAATTAGCTAAAATAAATTAATAATTGATGTTTTCCGAGTATTTTCGTTAGATCTTTTATTAGTCAAGTCAAAAAATAATTTATTTTTACCTTAGTTTAATACCCTATTTCAACTCTATAACTACACGCGTTGCCGACATAATGTTTTTTGACAGAAAGACAGACAGATGGACAACAAAGGGATCCTATAAGGGTTCCGAAAAATTTTACATTTATTGTTGAACATTGTAGGCAGGTGTTGTAATATTTGAAGTAGCCATCCAAAGAAAATGCCTTAAGGTCACGAAATGACAATGGAACCCACTACAAAAATTACAATACCTACCTACATTGGTCAACATGAAACGTGAATTCTTAGAGCCATTAGAAGTTAAGCAATAACTTTTTACTTTTTAGGGTGTACAGCGATAAACGATTTGTATTTGTGTTTTTTGGAATCGGTTTTTAATTTTTATAAAATAAATTACTCGTTCCACACTTTTTACTATTAGAGTGTATCTCATCTCATCATGACTATTCCAATGTGCCCAAACACAGCTAAGTTACACTATTTTATTTTATTACGGAGTTCCGTTGCCTACTTTCCGGCTTCAAATACCAGATCAGATTGATGGTAACATTACTTCAATTTTGATGGTAACATTACTTCAATTTTAGTTACCAAAAAAAATGATGTACCTACGAGTTATCATTTAAGATTTTACAGTAGTTTATCGGCTAATGAAAACGTCGTGTGGAAACTGGTATAATCCTTACAAGATCTATTTTCCCCTCTGGGTTGGGAGATCCTACGTCAAATTACAACTGGGAAAAGGCTAGGGGGATGATTATTAATAATATATTTTTTTAGAATAAAATCATGTAAATAAGTACCACATCGGCAGATGAGCGATTCATTCATGCTTCTTCCCTGCGCCGGCCATGGTGCTGGGTAGTCTCTCTTGCGTCTTGCGTTGCTCGAATGCCCGATATTGCTTATTGTGAGACGGAGATCTGCTATGAGATCAGGTCTAAGCTGTCGCCCGGCGCGGCTGACGACCCCGCTGTCACGTTGGTTCGGAACACTGCTCCTGTATTTCTGCTGTATAAGTACAAAGAGGAAGGTCAGATGGTAATCGCTTCCATAAAAACATCTGTTTTTTTGTTTTATAAAATACTAGATTTTTCTCGTAACTTCGTCCGCGTGGAACTCGTTTTTCGCGATAGAATTTAATTGCTTAATAAAGGATAAAAGTATCCTATGTTTTCCCCGGGACTCAAAATATCTCCATGCCAAATTTCATCTAAATCGGTTCAGCGGTTTAAGTGTGAAGAGGTAACAGACAGACAGAGAGTATGGATTGGAAAACACAGGAATGAGAAGTCACTAAAGACAGTTTTTTTTTGTTCAAAAAGTGTTCTTATTTTTTTCTTTAACTTCTCATCGACATGAATATTGATGATAATGTTTATTATTACGAATATATTTACCAACAAATACTATAATATACTGATAAATCAGATTCAGAAATTTCCTTAATATTGCGGTTGGTTCGGTACCTTTAGTATAAGTGAGCATAGTCCGACACGTACTTCGAAGGTCTTTATATTACTGTGGTGCTATTGAGGGCGTTCGCGACGTGGTTACCATGTGATGTGACCTCTTAAGTGAACAGCCTTGCCGGGGAAACATTTCCGCCTCGTCGAAGACCACAGCCATAAATATGGCACCATTTACTTTTTTTAATTACCACACCGGTAGCAAACAAGCTTTCGGCTAACCTGGTGATAAGTGGTCACCGCAACCTATGGACCCTTGCAACTCGAGAGGTATCAAATGCGAAAGCTTATGAAAATTTCAAAAAATTATGTACAGTCATTTCTTGAAGAACTCCATACTTAGCCACTCGGGAAAATCTCAGCAGGGAGCTCATTTCACAACCAGAGCGTCCGAGGGAGGAATACATATGAGGTGTTAAGAGCGAGAGCGACGTTTAGGGCGATTTGTTTCTTCTACTTTCATATGGTCAATACAGTAAATCTTCAAACCTATAAAGGGTCGGCAACGCGCACATGAGTTCTTTTTATTGGTGGGCGTCTATAGGCTGCGGTGTCCACTTATCACCAGTTAGACCGTAAGCTTGTTTGCAACCGTCGTTGTATAAAAAGATATGTACCTACTTCAAAATTTCTGAGAATTATACATTTTTTGTTATTATCTAAGATTAAATTAAGAAGTACCAAGATAGTACTATAGGGAGTCCTGCAATATACTCATTTTTCTGTACCGTGGTAGCATGGGACTTCAAAATTGAAATTAGTTTTGAACATTTTCAGTGGCCTGGGCTATATGGTGGTGGTGGTTTCAGTGGCTGGTGGTTCTTTATTCTTTAGGAACTATGGGACATATTTTTGAGCAAGTTGTATGTACCCATATTTTTGGACTTCACTGTACTTCGACTCTCATTTTTGTCTTTTGTGTTGCTCTAATTATAGTTGATTATATCCACTTTAAAAACTGATTTAAATTGCATCATAAAAAGACTAGGCAATCTAGCCGTACATTTATCATATTTATTAATTTAATGGTACCATCAGCCTCATAAGTAGCAGGTCACTTTGATAATTTGTCCTTTCATCCGTGAAGGAATGTCAGTTCAAATATGAGGTTAAAGTCACAAGGTACAAGTCTTAAGCCCCTGGTAAGGCTTACTATACCTACACAGTATAAAATAACAGCACAATGCATTATCAGATTATATTGACATACAACATTCAGTCTGAAATTTAGCTATAGGCTTCATAAGACGCCTAATAAATTGGAAAATGTTTTTATATCAAATTATGTAAAAAAATATTATTACTGCTTATTACAAAGTTCTAGATAGCAATGGATCTATTTTTTTTTATTGTGTGCAAATATAAAGTGGATATAACAATATTGTAACTTCAAATTTGTGGTTTTGAAAATATATTTGTTAAAATAGTTATGTTTTAACATTATTAGACTGCATCAGTCCTACTAGATAGTAATGAAGAAAAATGGCTATGTATGTGTCAATTCACACAGAAAACAGCCTAAACAGATAAGACATAAGTTTTAATTTGTGTATTCATACTTACTGCCGTTGGCTACCGGTGACTGGGATCCCTGTCCGGATAGCAAAAGATTGTTTTGTTTATTTTTTTCGCTTGGAGAGGACGCGTTATTCTCTGTCATATTTATTTCACATTTGTAAAGTAGGGTTCACTTGAAGAACCTGCAAAATATAAAATCAATTAAATAATATAAAAATAAAATCCCTTTTCTCCATATGGGTACTATAGGATAGGATTATATAAATAAGTCTTGGGATTTTTGCGTAATTTGTAATTACTGAGATCTCAGTGTTCCAAGTTGGATTGACTTCTAATCCCCAAACTTTCACTTGGTAAACAACAAATATAAATTTGGGAAAATCTACTTAGCTAGTGGCTGCCCTTAGAGATAGTAAAACTCAACAATGGGATAGGAATATGTCACTGCAAAGTTTAAATGCAGCAACAACCTACAATAGCTAGAAATGTAACTGAAATTTAACTACATGTGTTCTGACTAACCTATTTAAGCATACAGGCGTAAGTTTGTGTTTATAAATAACATCAGCCACAAAACTTGGTAGACTGATGAATATTTCTTTGTATAATGTCACTTCATAGTTCGAGAAAAGGAACAATAAGTAAAAATCAAATAATTACCTTTTAGTGGCTAGAATAATTCCTTCGTAGGCCAATTATTTCTCCAGTTGAGAAAATGTGTAGTAGTGTAGTACTATAATTCACGGCGCCGTTGAGTAGCTATGAATGTTTATTTTTAATAACCTATTTCGTGGAGACCCACATCTATATTTGCAGTTCAAAATGTATTTAGCTTAAGACAAAGCCTTTTAAACATGTTTCAATTCACTTTGCGTGCGGATTTAACACATTTAAAGAAAAAAATATTGTTGACAAAGGCAACTTGTTGACGTTTCACTTTATTAATCACACAAAAGCACCACAAAAGTGAGACGGAATGATCGATGAGAGAAAAAGAAGGCATATAAAAATGGCCGAATTTACGAAAAACGATAGCTATTTAGCTATCGTTAAATTTTGACGTTTCTCGCGAAAATAGTCCTGTCAAAATCTTCGAAAATACGGAGTTGCCGGTAAGGTTTTTACGATATCATTCACTCTTACGAACTTCGTTTAACGATTTGGCGTTTGACAGCTGTTTGACAGATGTTGCCGGTTGCATTTGGTCAAAAACGAAGAACGAAACTACGATTGGCCCACTCGCGGTTGAGCCCAGTTTGCGCTGGAAGCCGCGTCTCAGAGCGACCATGGCAGTTTGCGCTGGAAGCCGCGTCCAGCGCAGCGTCCGCGACGCGGCTTCCAGCAGACGCCAGACGCGACCTACGGCGTTTGTTGCAGACCAACGCCTAAAAGCAATTTCGACCGAAAAAAGGCGGATGTTACATTCCATGCGTAAGTACATTTTCTTTGAATTTTGGACCCGTGTTTATTTCTAAAATCTCACCGGAACCAAATTACTGAGCTAAATCATTAGTTATATCATGAGACAATAGATGAAATAGGAAAAATATGTGAATTAATTAAAAAATAACCTCCAAACATTTGACATACAAACCGGTCAAATCGCGTAGTAGAAATCTACCATAGAAGCCAGCTTAGCATTGATGTCCCACCATTCAGTCGGTTTATAATTCGATTTCGGGATACCAACAAATAATAAAAAAAAACCCTAAAGATTACCCCACGTTTCGGGAATTTCAAGTAATTTGATTTTTTCAGTTTTTCAACAGAGGATGAATCCCGAAAAAATGGATTTCAGGACTGAGGGAACAGGAAATTAAATTGGGTAAAATAATCTATAACTGCTTATTACATATTTGTTTATTTATTGAAAAATAAAGTTATAAATGTAATATATTATTGTAAATAAATTACCTGTTCTAAATTGAAGTTTATTCTTTTATTCCAACAACTACATAATTTATCTGTGAAAGACAAAAAGGGGCATGGAAATAGTAAGCACTATCTGGTTACATTACTTACTACTTTCATCGTCTAGAGACTTAAACATTTAGCATGGTTCTTTGGGTGACGTGATGACCAGCAAGTCAAGCGGCGAGCGGCGAGAACAAAATGTATAGATTTGGATCAGTGAAATCGCCGTTTGATGCAACGGTGATAACCGGTGACTATGTATTTATAGGTAAGATTATCCCAAAAAAAGTGGCCGGTCGAGATCACTTATTTTACGATATCGCCTACGATGTTGTGTAAATTTAGTTAGTGAGTCAAAATGGCGACTTAGTCACTATGGAATTTGATCACTTGTAACTAAGTACTATCCGACTAAATTTTTGGGGTAATTTTTTGCAACCATGGTATCCCCATATTTTGACGTCATAATATGAGAAAGACATAGCCCCGGTCGCTTGTTGGCGCATCTATAACTACAGAGTATATACTATATCTATGTTTGCGGTTGCCGACAAGCGACAAGAAAAACATAAATGTAGAAATGGGAGCCAAGTTCAACACTATATAAAGCCAGCCACCCACGATCAATTCTACTGTCAAGTTTGCTTGACGCTTGATGCGGCTTCAAGTAAAATTGATCGTATGTGTGTATCAGTTTGCTTGACAATTCTACTTGTCAATTCAAAGATTAAAACATTTATTTGTCCAACATATCTAGGTAGTATGTACAAGGTGTTACATTTTGGTTCTGTATCTCTATGAGGTGCCTTGGGGCGTACAAATATTTTTGTCACATGCTTTTACATGCAGCATGCTTCATACTCGTAAATTATCATAATAATATTGTATAACATAATAGTAGATAAATTATTTTAACAAAATATAATGTCAATAATTACAGCCTATTGGTTTAATGGATCCGTTAATAGTACATTACTTACCAAGGGCGATAAAACAAAGAATGTCTTAGATCGCAGGTATTTTACGCCCGAGCCGAAGGCAAGGGCGATAAATATGCGATCTGAGGCTTTCTTTATTATCGCCCGTGGTAAGTACTAAATTTTATGTCACCCCCTGGCCAGGAAGTGGGTTTTTTTGCGCGCGGAGCGTGCGATAATGGCCACTTTATGGCTAGGTGTGACATAAAAATTATTGTATTGAATAGTAAGCTTTATCTATTACAAATTCTTTCAGGGCTTTAATATCTAAATCATTTTCTGCTTTTCCGACAATATTCTGCGGTAATTTGTTGAAGATTTTGTGGGCCATCCCAAGTATACTTTTTTGAAACAAAGCTATATGGCTTGGCATCGCTTTTAATTTGTTCCGAAGGCGTACACTTTTATATTTCTTACCAAATCAGCTTCTATTATGGATTACAAAGTTGATTACTTCATATATGTACAAACAGGGCACTGTAAGAATTTTTAACCTAATGAAGTGTGTTTTACACGAATCTCGCTGTTTGATTCCACACATCGACCTAAAGCACTTTTTTTGGGCTTTGAAAGAATTTTCTTTATTTGTAGAATTTCCCCAAAATAAGATACCATACCTTAGAGTTGATGTGACGTATGCGTGGTAGGCCGTTAGTAATGATGCCTGGTTAGATATTTTCCTAAGATTGTACAAGGCGTATGAAAATTTGCTTAGTTTCTTACATATAATGTCAGTTTGGTTTTTCCACGTCAACTTATTATCTGCTGTTAGGCCTAGAAATTTGGTTACATCGGTTTAATTTACTTGATGTCCCTTATAAACTATACTTAAACTACTTGGTTTTATTCTTTGTCTAAATGTCATAATATTATCGATCAATTTTACTTGACGCCGCTTCAAGCGTCAAGCAAACTTGACAGGTAGAATTGATCGTGGGTGGCTGGCTTAAGCGGTTTTTTTTTTTGCATTAAGCCGGCTACACAAAGCCCTGCCTGCAGGGCCCTGCTTGCAGTGCCACTGCCAAATCGTATTGTGTGTAGGCATGCAGGGCCGATTTAACAGATAAAAAAATCGGCCCTGCATGCCTACACACAATACGATTTGGCAGTGGCACTGCAAGCAGGGCCCTGCAGGCAGGGCTTTGTGTAGCCGGCCTTATTATCGGTGTCGGATCCTAATCCGATTTGTATCGGATAGTGGGAACAGGCCCTTGCTTGGGGCCCTGTTTTGACTGTTTTGTTTTGACAGTTATATTTTTTGGTTATGTGCTATGCTGCGTGTGCGTGCGAGTGCTGCGTTACAAACTTATGAAAATGAACTTTTGTGGCGCTACTACCCATGTTTTATACGTATTAGTTCAAGTTTTGATCATCGGAATAAGTGAATCTTGAATAGTGCTCTGATTTTAGCAAAACAAATCAGTTTGTGTCTCAAAATGTTTTCAGCATGTTTGCAGGGCTGTCGTTGCCCACCACTATGCTAAGGGAGCACTAAGGCTTTGGAAATTTTAGCCAAAAATATCAATCATATTAAAATGAAAGTGTGTAACAAATAAGTATATAAACGTGTCGATGTGATACTTGGTATGGAAGTGATCATTTTATTTTATAACTTCGTCTCATATTTGTGCCAATCTGGGAATTTCTAGTAATTGTAATTTTTCAGGTTCTACAATGGATTCCAAATATAATTCAATGGGCAAGCAAAATGAAGGGAAAAGTGAAACTTTAAAACGAAAAATATTCATGGATAATATTAACGTAAAGAAGAAAAAAACCTGTATTATAGAAAACAAACCTACAATCACAAATGGTTGCAAGCAGCAAAATGGACTAGAAAAAGTTGTATCTAAACAAATAGTTGTAGAAAATCTGCTGGAAGCAAGGAAGCGCTTACCTGTGTATGCTGTCAGGGGCAGGTATGTATGCATTTAATTTTTTTTAAAGTTGCATGAACTGCCATTGTTGTTACCTTTAAAGTTGATTCACGTTGTAAATGGGAATAATATTAAGCTCTTAAGAGCTTTACACATGAGCATGAGAGCGCACAAGTAGTATAAACAAGGACCTGAGTAGACAGCAAAGTTTTTAAACAAAACTTTAATTAAAACATTGATTTTTCAGACTATTAGAAGAAATTAAGAAAAATGATACAATGATCTTGATTGGTGAAACTGGCAGCGGAAAAACAACACAAATACCTCAATTGATTCATGAACAGCGTCTGGAAGGGGCTGGGTGTATTGCTGTGACACAACCTCGCAGGGTGGCTGCTATTACCATTGCCATTAGAGTTGCAGCCGAAATGAGCACCCCTATTGGAAATATTGTTGGGTAACAAGAAGCTATTTTAGTAACTTTACATGTAAACACAGTGAGTAAGACCTGTAGAGGAGAACATACTATGCCCATACATTGACAAGATTTTTTTTTTGAAAATTTACAAAAATTTACTTGTCTAAAAATTCTATGTAGTCATAAAACCTGCTCACAAAATTTCATGAGAATCGGCTAAGAAATGCGACCTCTAGACTCTGTAGAGGTAAAAACGGTAAAAAATACAAAATCTAAGAACCTTGTCTATTAAAATTTCCAAAAACTGACTCAACAAAAAAAATTCTTTTTATTTTCGAACCTGCTCACCAAATTTCACGAGAATCGGTTTAAAAATGCGACCTGTAGAGGAGGACAACTGGAAATCCGGACATACAAAAGCATTTTTGTCGAAGCTAAAACGGAGACCTTTGTTTCACTCGGTCAACTATCTATTATCTATTAAGCCCTTTTATTCTGAATTAGAGAATGTCTCTTAATTCAGTGTGCCGCTTGGCAAAGGCCTCCTCTAGCTCTTTCCATTGTATTCTGTCATGGGCCACTCTCCTCCAATTTGGGCCCGCAGTGAGTTTAAGTTCGTCCTCCCATCTTCTATGAGGTTTTTTCCGGCTCCGTTTGCTATCTCTGGGGTACCAGTCTGTTAGAATTTTGCTCCATTTTTCTTGTTTGTCTCTTATCATGTGGCCAGTCCACCTCCACTTTTGCTGGTCAATTTTAGTTAATATGTCGGATACTTTGGTTTTTTTCTTAAATCATCGTTTCTAACTTTGTCTAGTTTCCGTGTTCCCGCCATACCTCGGTCAACTATTCATATGTATTATATAAGCCTTGTTGTAGGTATTCAGTTAGATTTGAGGACATGACCAGCCCAAGAACAAAATTAAAATACCTGACTGATGGTATGTTGCTGCGAGAAGCCATTGTTGACCCCTTACTGAAGAAATATTCCATTGTGGTACTAGATGAAGCACATGAACGCACAGTTAGTACAGATGTGCTCTTTGGCATTGTTAAATTAGCACAGAAGGAAAGAATAGAGAAGAAGTTGAACCCTTTAAAGGTAATGTTTGTTAGACTTAGCTTTGTTATGCCACCGCTGGTCAATATCTGCCCCTATATTCTGCCAATTTTATAGGGTTCCGTACCCGAAGGGTCAAAACGGAACCCTATTGCTGATGCTCAGACGTCCGTCCGTCCGTCCGTCCGTCCGTCGTCTGTCACACAGGTTTTACAGCCAAACAGTTGGAGCTACAGGCTTCAAATTTACACAGTATAAGCATCTTGTTGGTCCGAAGCCATACAAATAGTCAAAACTTATTTTTAAATGTTTTTAAGGGGGGCTCCCATACAGCTAAAGGGGGGGCGCGAAAAAACATTTTTATCCTACCCTATCGAGTGGGGTATCGTTGTTTAGAGCTCATTGAGTAGATACTTACTATATTTTTAATTAAAAAAAAATTGGAAAACAAAGGAATGAGAAGCCACCAGACAGCTTTTTTTACAGAATTTTTTTCCGAATAATTTTTTAACTTCCCAATTGCCTATAAACTTAAAATTTGGTAATAATGTTTGTTATTACGTATATTTTACCAACAAATACAAATATATTGATAAATTAGACGTTTTCTTTAAAATTTCCTTATTTTTCCTATAAAAACCAACTTAACTTTGCAGTCGGTTCGGAACTCACACGGTTTTTAGCTTTATTTAATTATTCGTAATAACTGGGTAGTAAGAATAAGTGCACAATTAATAATAAAATAAATATATAAATCTATGTTTACAGGTTATTGTGATGTCAGCAACAATGGACGTGGACACCTTCCGAAAATACTTTAATAACTGTCCAGTAATATATTTGGAAGGGCGGACTCATCCTGTTACTATCTACCATTCGAAAATGAAACAGGAAGATTATCAATATGCTGCTGTGTGCACACTGTTCGAGCTTCATAGAACTATGCCAGCAAAGTGAGTTGATGTTTAGTACTGATTTTACTGTGATTTTACTATTTCGTGGTACAGTTGAAGTAATTTGACATAGCAATATCTTCCTTATAGTTTAACTAGTTATTGCCCGATAATCACGATATAATTAAAGTAATTGCTATTAATTTATATCAGGCGCTTGTACCTAGTCATTATACTCTTTCATACAAACTTCCACCAAGGGATAATTTCCGGGATAAAAAGTATCCTTCCCCGGGACTCAATCTATCTCCATACTAAATTTCATGTAAATCGGTGAAGGCGTGAAGAGGTAACAGACACACTTTCGCATTTATAATATTATAGTATGGATTGACCTACAATTTGTAATGAAAGTCAGTTGTTTTTGTCCTTTTTTTCCCTGACTATGCCTTTAAAGGCCAGGATAAAAAAAGCGATAGAAGATAAGCCTGAGGAATATCCAGCGGTAACTTTCAACATGACCATGCAGACTGCTATAACACCGAAATTGTTTTTATGTCACACCTGGCCATAAAGCGGCAATTACCGCACGCTCCGCGCGCGGGAAATCCCACTTCCTGGCCAGGGGGTGACATAAAATTTTGTACTTACCACGGGCGATAATAAAGAAAGCCTCTGATCGCATATTTATCGCCCTTGCCTTCGGCTCGGGCGTAAAATACCTGCGATCTGAGACATTCTTTGTTTTACCGCCCTTGTTAAGTAATGTACTATTGTCCATTTAAATTGATTACATCCACAAGAAAATACTTTACACTAGGTATCTAAATGCTCAGCAGTTATTTATGAAAATATATTTTTTAGTTTTAACTTTTTTTTCAAGAGACTATTGTTTTTGTTTTTGTTTTAAGAATTAAGCTAACCTCTAGATTATATAAACAACTTAGCTCATAAGAAATATTGCTATACCCTACCAGGGTCCATGTGGTTCCATTTTATATTTTATGTCACACCTGGCCATAAAGCGGTAATTACCGCACGCTCCGCGCGCGGGAAATCCCACTTCCTCGCCAGGGGGTGACATAAAATTGTGTACTTAACACGGGCGGTAATAAAGAAAGCCTCAAATACCTGCGATCTGAGATATTCTTTGTTTTACCGCCCTTGTTAAGTAATGTACTATAACAGCTGTAATAATACCATGGTTCGCAATAAACATTACTATTACTATATTGTGATTATGACTGAATTTATTTTAGCAACGATTTTCTGGTGTTTCTGACGGGGCAGGAAGAAATCGAATCTGTTATGTACAACATTAAACAAATAGCTAAAGTAAGTAATTTACATTTCGAAACATTCAATAAATGACACGCATATGTATTGAAAATAGAAAGTGGACAATTTGTTTCTTGATGTTCCAGGAAGCTCCCGGGCCACCTTTGTTAGTTTGTCCCTTATACGCTGGACTTCCCGCCGCTAAACAATTGCAGGTGTGGAAACAGACCCCCGCAGGGATGAGGAAGGTGGTTCTAGCTACGAATATAGCCGAGGCTTCTGTCACTATCCCGCAAATAAAATGTGTCATTGATACGGGGGTTGTTAAAGAAAGGTGAGCATTTATTTTACACAATAGTGCTGCATGCCCGTAGAATTCGAAACCTCTACTTTTTAGGGTTCCGTAGTAAACAAGGAACCCTTATAGTTTCGCTATGTCCGTCCGTCCGTCCGTCCGACCCCCGTTTTTCTCAGTAGCCGTTAGTACTAGAAAGCTGTAATTTGGCATGAGTATACATATCAATGACGCCGACAAAACGGTAGAATAAAATAAAATAATTTTTTTTTTTTTTAGGGTACCTCCCCTACATGTTAAGTGGTGGTGAAATTTTTTTTTCTTCCAAACCCCATCGTGTGGGTTATCGTTGTATAGCTCTTTCAAAAATATTATAAGGTTTCTAAAAGCATTTTTTGATTAAACAATTAGTTGGCGTGATATTAAGCTTTGAAGTGATAATTTTTGTTATGGTCAAGTGTCCCCCCCCCCCCCTGCACGCTAAACGGTGGCTACTAGGCATGTGAAAAAAATCATGATAGTAGTATATACGATGAATTTAAAAGGAAAACTATCACAGCTAAGTAGACATTACTAATTAACGAGTAATAGTCGAACTTCAGAAATGTACTTTGCAAAAGCAAACTTTCGTACAATTTCCTTTGATACCTTAGATAATGTTGTTAATTCTGTCAAAAACATAGTAAATATAAGTTTGTGAACTTTTTAGTCCACATAATGTAACGGGTGGACGACTACGGAACCCTACCTTGCGCGTGGCCCGACACGCACTTGGCCGGTTTTTTTATTTAATAGTTATGGTTGTCTATTTTGGAGGTCCCCCCTTGTCGTGATAAGTCAGTTTGCAAAGTTGTCCGACGTCACAGAATAAGTAATACGTACAGAAGCCTCACTGTTAACAAATCCGCGCGAGGCAAGCCAAACGTGCCTAAACGTGGCCATCTCTTTCTATCGCACGCAAATCACACGCTTCATCACTTTTTAGCTCGAAACGCACTGACAGCGGTAGCGGGGCCCCGTCGCGGTGCGGAGGCGGTACCGGTTGTAATGTTCGAACTAATATGAAAGGGTCCGCACAGAAAACCGGCCGGGAAAAAGCGTTCTGTGCGGACCCTTTCATACTAGTTTGAACATTACAACCGGTACCGCCTCCGCACAGCGCCGCCACCGCTATCAGTGCGTTTCGAGCTTCTATCGTATGAAGCGGCCGCCAGAAGGGGTACTTGTTGCTGCGCGACGCAATCGCGGAGTGGGCCGCCCCTGCCGACGTGCGAATTGTGATTTCCACCCTAAAAATCTTATATCTTTAAACGAGCAATAGGCATGATGACTCAAAAAAAATATTACATCAATAGAAAGAAGACATAAAACTATGCCAAATAGTGAAAATCCTATTCAAATATCTCAAAAAATAACGAAGCAACAACGGTTAGAATGTTCGTAGTTAGAGAGAGAAAGTGCTACTCGACCGTGACGTCACCTTTGAGTAGCGCCATAGTAAATGACAATCGTTCAATACAAAGGTGCGTTTTGCGGAAAAGCGACAGAAAATACCCACTTTTAAAACTTTGAAGACTTATAATTACGTAATTATTTATTTTTTTGAATTACTTTTTTTGCCATTTGATTGAGAATTTGAGTCATTATGTAGAAAATTTGGATTTATTGATTTTCTTTTATAGTGTCATCATCCCTATTCTTGTATATACCAACCCCCACATACCAAATTTCTTTTTACCCGATATAAATCTTATATCTTTAAACGAGCAATTCTTGTATATTTATACATTTCGAGGATCTCGGAGACGGCTCTAACGGTTTTGATGAAATTTGGTATGTGGGGGTTTTCGGGGACGAGCAATCAATCAAGCTAGGTCTCATGCCCTGGAAAACACCGAGCAAAGCTCCGCCCAGATATTAGACTTTAAATGAAACTCGGGACCGCGGCTCTTTTTAGGAAATTCTCCTTGGAATGCGCAATGTGATGTGTTCGTGTCGTGTCGTGTGTGCTTGTAGGACGTGGTGCACGTCGACGGGCGCGGAGCGGCTGCAGGTGCGCGCGTGCGCACAGGCCGCGGCGTGGCAGCGCGCCGGCCGCGCGGGCCGCACCGCCGCCGGCGCCGCCTACCGCCTCTTCACCGCCAACGACTTCGCCGCGCGACCCGCGCATGCTACCCCCGAAATAGTCCGGTATACTTCAAATTATTTGAACTTGAATACTGTACAAGCGTGAAGATTCAAAGTCCATTGACAAGTTTTATAAACACGGACATTTTAAATAATTTCTACTATAATGAATGAATGAATGAATACATTTATTTCAGGCCCAATATTTGTTAATTACGACCACGATTTAACTTGCGATGTCAAGACTAACTTAAGTTGTAGGTACGTGAACCATCATTAAACTGTAATTTTTGTGTCAAAACCACAGAATAGTATAATATTATTACATACAGAATGGCCACGAACCGCACCGAGGTCAGTTACTTCCTCCCTGAGAGACCCGCCTGGTGTCGATCGGGTGCCGTCGCGCCTCGCGATTCGACCGCGCCACGCGCTACGCACCCGCGCAAACAATTGATGCGTGTACCGACAGCGCACGCACACATGTGTGACAAAACGTATGCGTCTGATGTTGATTGCTAGATTCGAGACGGTCCCCAACCACCGTGAACTAATTATCTAATGGCTTTGGCTCAATGAAAATGTCCACACAAGGCATTGCCCAGGGGACAGCTGCCAGCAGTTTGTCATCTTTGAGGTTTCACATTGTAGCGGGATGACTTATGGCAGTAGGCAATAATAAATATGTAGCTGTCCCCATATCCAATGCAAAACAGGCTTTAATAGATATAGATTTAACAGGTTCACAGTTCCCATACAAAATGTTTAAATTTTCTTGGAAATTACTTCCATCACACGTCCGTGCTCCACGTTTGGGTCACTATGAAACGGCCAGGTACGCACTCGGATTATTACAATATATTATAGAATCCTATTTCATATCTAACTAAAATATGAATTGATAAATCAGAATATTCAGAATTGTTTGTATAAGCCTTTTATCGAATGCAGTTATAGTGATTTGAGTGCGTACCTGGTCGGCTATAGTGACCCATGTACGGGGCACGGACTTGTGGAAATAGTTCGTCGTTCGTCATGTATGGGGCTGGACTGAAAACGTGTTAAACTCGCACAAATTTCACACATTAACAAACATAAATCGCGTACAAAATAATAGTTGTAATCGCTGGGGGCAATTACATATAACGATGAGTGGGAGATTGAGATGAGAAGAGATATGGGTGAGACGAGAATTGAACGTGGGCGAACTATATATGGGCTGGCTTACTTGATGGAAGATGAAGCGATGAGATGGTATAAATTGCGTCTGGGTGCTGGTGGTGTGAGCTGATGGATGATGCTGTCGACTCCGACGGCTGTGAGCTGATGATTTCTTCGTGAAGCACTGGGTTTAAGAGCTGAT